>CM042045.1:56581456-57880456 GCA_023525975.1 Smallanthus sonchifolius
AAAAAAATGAAAAAACCCTATACCGACGACATGTCGTCGGTATAGGTTGACCCTATGCCGACGACAAGTCGTCCGTACAAGGTTTTCTTTTTGAATTATTTAAATAGACCCTATACCGACGACAAGTCGTCGGTATAGGCTGACCTATACCGACGACAATCTTGGCTATTGGTACGAGGCAATACCGACGACATGTCGTCGGTATATGCTATCCCGACGACAAGTCGTCGCTATAGGGCAAAAAAAATCGTCGGGATAGGGTGATACTGTTGTAGTGAGAAATGGTAAATCAGAACGGTTCCTGGTTTCAATTTAAGCATTTGAAACGCCAAATGTTTCGTGTTCCATTTAGCGGTGTCAGTATGGCAAACCGCGACTGCTTTCACTTTCGTACCATCCACACCCGTCATGGAAACCGCATACACTCGAATACCAACGGTTTTATGGCAATAAAAGTCCGCGTAGATAATTTTGCTTATGGCAAAGCACGGTTTCATTTGAATTGCCCATACTATGTAGTTTGTTGGTTTCAAGATAGGGTATTGGTAGTGGGATAAAGATCTTACTGGTCGAGTGCATTGTTTGTATTTAGCCGACGTATCATCCGTCATGGCTTCTTTTCGTAAGATTTTCACTTTGGCTAAACTAGGGTTTTACTTTAACCGTATAGATATCTAAACCTCTATACTATGTTCAACTAATACAGAATTTCAAAAAACTTGAGCTTGTAAACCTGAATTTCTTGTATTGAAGATGATCCTCCTAGTTTTGATTTCCCTCTTTCAGCCCTGTGTAACTCCGTTTATTTCCAACCAAAACACCCTTTGTTACTCAAATTCCTTCTTTGGTCTCGGCTTTAATCGAAAAAATTAGTTCTTGTTTACAATCTGATCGATGCCTTCTTTTCTGGTTCTTGGATTTTCCAAAAAGAAAAACAGTATCACTACCGTTTGTTTTAATCGCCGAACACTTCTGCCGAAGAACAGTATCACTGCCGTTTGTTTTAATTGATTTCCGAACGGTTTTCTTCACTAGATTCCTTCCTTTGATTTGTTCCAATCAAGAATGCCTTTAATAATTTCAAGAGCATGTTGCCCTGATATCAATTGTTGCCAAATTGGAATGTACACAACAATTGAAACACAATAACATAAACTGAATTTTTATTGAATGATAATTCTTGTGATTACAGACTTTGATATTGGAACCTATTTATACCCATCGATCCATCCATGAAACGTCGCGATTAGCGTTGCGACCTTGATGGTGTCGATTCTTAGATCACATACATTTGTCACGTGATACTTGTAGGTTACAATGTTTGGTTCTTGACAAACTACCCCTTTTACAAACCTATAAAATACAAACTGAACATAGTTTCTAGTAATTAAACTATGTACCCTAAACTTTAACTTGAAGTGATGAGCGGGATTAACTCCACAGATAAAATGAAAAAAGCTGACGTGACATTAATATGAATAAAAGAAAGTGCTAGGAATGAAAACATATGTTCATAATTTGGTTTACTAAAAACATTACACACACATATAATTAAGTGGTACGACGACATTACTTATTTTTGTACTTCACAAATAGTGATAAACAGAAGTAGCAACAACATAGTGTCACTACTCACCGCTCAACCTTATAGATTCTTGAAATACACACATACACACAGTATTATGTATTTTTCCTGCTGATGGAGTTTACTAGTATGGAACCCAAACAACATCATCTTCAGGTAAGATATGGCAAATCGGAACGGTTCCTGGTTTCACTTTTAGCATTTGAAATGCCAAATGTTTCGGGTTCCATTCCGTGGTATCGGTATGGCAAATCGCGACTGCACTCACTTTCGTACCATCCACACCCGTGATGGAAACAGCATACGTTTGAGTATTAACGATTTTATGGCAATAAAAGAGCGCATAAGTTATGAGACAGAGTTGGGTGTTCGAGACAGAGATGGGTGTTCGTAGTAGACGTCGGATATTCGTCGGAGGTATTATATGGAGATGGAGCTGGTGGAGATATGGGGAAGATTGAGGTTTTTTTAATTATTAAGTTTTTTGCTACTGTTATATTTTTAATTATTATTTAAGTAAATTAGAAACTAGTCTCTGTAATATATTCTTTTTATTTTTTAATAGTCAAGGGTAAAAAAGTCATTTTACTCAAAATTAATAGAAAATTTAATGAAAGTTAGTCATAGTACCGAAAACTGTTATAAAATTGAAACCCCAAACCCTAAACTTGTAACTTTTTAAACTTAGGACTTGACTTATACATGTTATTTTACCCAAACTATATGACTCATTTGTGTAATTAACTCGTTTATTAATTATTAATTTAATTAGTAAAAACAAAAACCACGTTGTATATATTCATGTTTTACGTTCATAAAACATGTAGTGACTTGTCCGGTAGAGCCTTATTCAAGAAATATTATTATTTTTCAAACTAAAAACAACGTTGTATATATTCATGTTTTATGTTCATAGTTTTCATATAAAAACAACATTTTTGATTCTTTAGTTGTTTATGGTCCCATCCTAGATGATGACATTGATTCTATCAAAGTTGGCTAAAACAATTTGGTTTTACTGAAAACATTACACATACATGTATTATTATATTTAAGTAGTAATAAAACACTACTTATTTCTTTACTTACATATACTGAGAAACAAAAGTAACAGCAACATAAATAGTGTCACTAATCACCACTCAACCTTATAGATTCTTAAAATACACACACTACCACACATGTATTTTTTCAGCTATGTTTACTAGTATGGAACCCAAACAACATGATCTTCAGGTAAAAAGTGGCAAATCGGAACGGTTCCTGGTTTCACTTTAAGCACTTGAAACGCCAAGTGTTTCGGGTTCCATTTCGCAGTGTCGGTATGGCAAACCACGACCGCGTTCACCTTCGTACCATCCGCACCCGTCATGGAAACCGCATACGCTTGAGTACTAACGGTTTTATGGCAATAGAAGACCGCGTACGCGTAGTTTTCC
Organism: Smallanthus sonchifolius; assembly: GCA_023525975.1. Lineage (NCBI taxonomy): Eukaryota > Viridiplantae > Streptophyta > Magnoliopsida > Asterales > Asteraceae > Smallanthus > Smallanthus sonchifolius. Next base: position 56,584,481 of record CM042045.1, read on the forward strand.
TTGTGACAAACAACGGCTTTATTTGCCGCGAGCTTTTTAGCGACCGTAATTTTGTACTTTTGTAACGGTGTACTTTCTTTAGCGTTTACCTCGGTTGAAATCGCTTTCACGTTTTTACCTAGTTTGGTAGTACTGAAATCGACCATGGATTCTAGTGATGTCGCGCAATACTTTTCTTCGCCTTCGATGCCTGCATTCTCGCATTCGGTAAGTGTTTTCTTCATGATTTCGGCTTCGACTGAGTCAGGTTCAACTGAGAACTCTTGGTAGATTTGGGGAAGATTTTTGGACGAAAAGGTTATCGAATCAGCGATTTTTCGAGGTAAAAACGTCGACTTTTCGTTGTTTTTTGTGAAATGTAGATTCATTTCTTTGCCTTGATGCAAGTCATTTTCCAAGAAAAACAATGCTACATTTGGGTTATCTTTCAGCTGATTCTCGGATGCAGCATAGATGTAGTTAAACGGATTAGGTCCTTTATGTACACCAACATAAACCGGCTTCCCCTTGTGACCAGTGTGCACGTTTACACCGCCTTTCCCGATGCCCACATCGGTCCGTTTCCCTGGTTTTCCGGTGTGAACACCGACACCACCTTTCCCGACACCAACATCCGTCCTTTTTCCTGGTTTCCCGGTATGAACACCGACGCCACCTTTCCCGACACCCACTACGGTGCTCTTCTCGTCATTCCATTCTGTATATAGAAGATCTTTGATTGATTTTGGCATAGGACTGTTTGGTAACACAGACTTCCAGTAAACTTCCGGAGTCACAGCATGACTTCCTACAAGTGCTACCTGATAACCAAACCACAAATAATTATTTTAAGTCATTTTTTTATCATTTACCGAATTATATAATTAAGCATAAATAAATATAAACATATATAACAGTAACCAAGTTTATTATTCGTTTTGTTTTAGTCACTCAATTTTTTTCTATTTCATTAAAGTCACTTAATTTTCTTATGTTGATCCAATCTTACGTAATTAGCAGGTTACATATGTTACTTAGTTTTTTTTTAAATTTCATTACATAAATATGGTGAAAGTAAAATCCAAAAATAGTAAACCAACATTTTCACCTTGTCTATAAAATGAAATAAAAAAAAAAGTAACCGTTAATCTGGTAATTGAGTGAATAAATGGAACATATAGAAAACATAATTAGTATTGAAGTTTAAAAAATAGTAAACTGTCATTTTCGTCTTGTTGGTTTGGTTGTTTTTGTCATTTTCATCCAAAAGGTTTGTTTTTCTCCTGTTTATTCCCGTGGTTTGCAAAACTTGTCATTTTCATCCAACTGGTTAATCTCATCCATTTTTTAGCGTTAAATGAGAGGTATTTTTGTCTTTTCAACAAAACCCTAGGTCAAACGTATCCATGATCCACTGTTAAAAAATGATAAAAAGACAAAAATACCCACTCATTAAATGTAAAAAAAATGGATGGAGTTAACCGATTGGATGAAAATGACAAGTTTGTAAACCACGAGGATACACAAGAGAAAAACAAACATTTTGGATGAAAATGGCAAAAACGACCAAACCTTAGGGATGAAAATGTAATCAACTATAGTACAAGTCCCTTGTATTACCTACCGATTCAGTTACTTGTTAACGGTTGTGGTTGATAGAAATATTGTTTAATAAAGTCCTACATTCACAAAATATTGTAAAAACGTCATATATGTGTATATAGAGAGGGGAACTTACAGAAAGAAGTGTACAAACGTGGAGAAGATTGAACTTCATTGGATAGGAGCTGAAACCAAAACTGAAACAACGATCACTAGAGTTAAATTTTGATGATGTTTGATGAGTGGGTCGATGTAGAATTTATAAAGTGGGAGATGGAGCTCATTTAATAACGTAATAATACAACACATACCAATAAGGACGACTAGTTTTAGTTACACCCAACTACCACCAACAAGCTATATTGCAGGTAGGGTTACAGATTGCAATATGAAAGCGTAATGGTAACACATAAATACAATAAACCGCCTACTAGAACTAGTTGAATCAATCATGCATATATACACGTTTGAAAAAATAGACTAGTTTTAATATTGTCCTTTTGTAGTTTGTATGAACAAAACTTTAAATTGATAATGAGTACGATATACATCCTTGTAAGGTGGTTATGTAACGGTTTGTTTTACTCTCTTTTTACTCACATTCGTTAAGTATTGTGTATAAATGTATCACTACTAAGCAAATGAGTATTGTAGATGGAAAATGTAAAAAACAATTAAAAATATTTTTGAAAATATCGTTGTAATTCAAAGTGTTTATGGTTTGGTGGGAAAGCATTACCGATGCATATCATCCCTCGCTAATTCATCGGTGAGGTTGGATTAGATTTCCGGTAAATATACCGACATGACTTTTGAGGCGATTGTTGGTGTGAGTCATGGATTATATAGGTAAGTCGTTGTTTCTTCGGTAGATTACTGGATAAGATATCTGAAAAGATTTCTACTGGAGAAGACTTGATGGCCACTGGAGAATACTTGTCAGCCATATTGGAGAAAACTCGTCGGTAGTCCTTCACTAATATAGTCGCCCGTAAAACGTTGGAAATCCGTTGAAACCAAGTTAATTACCCGGCGATGTACATATAAACGTCGGATTTTCACTGACAGATTTATGTCATTAACGACTTTCATCGATAGATTTCCGATGCAATTGTCCGTCGATGATACTTAGTATTTTAGTAGTGTATTATGCGGTTGTTACGAGTTCTCTACTGGTTATGTAAACATGTAAGTCATAATTCTACATGTTTTCATTTCTAAATGTGAGTGTTAACGAACAAAGTGTAAATTTTAAAGTCTATTATTGATTTATTATATTTCCAATATATATAATATGTGACCCGCTCTTTAATTATCACTCTATAAAAAGAACATCACGTATAGGGCCCTTCAACTAACGTACAGAAAGGCTATTAATTTATTTCTAACAAGTACGCAACTCATAACTAAAGTTTAAAAATAGCTAAAGATAAATTAATGTGATTTAAATACGTTGAAGGTCAGAAAAGTTTTACTTCAATTATAGATCGAACCTCTTAACTTCAACGTGACATGGTTAAATAATGTAAAAATTATGGTGTATTTGTTATAAAAAATCTGGAAAATATTGTTCGAAAGAAATAGTTGATAAATATTAAAATTGTTTAGCAAAACACACGCATAATTTTAGTTTCAAATCATACGAGTACAAGCATGACCACTCCGGGATTCAGATTTAGCAAAACACACGTATAATTTTAGTTTCAAACAAGATTAGAGATTACATAGACATAACCTTGTTTAAATTGTTTAACCTAACCACACAATAATCAATTCAATCACAAAATCGGATTATTCCCGATGCGAGAAAACCAAGAAACGACGATAGATGTAACAAATTGAAAATGTGTAATTGTTAATAAGTCAAACACACAATTGAATTTAAAGAATTTAAAGGGTTCACAAAACTTCAATCAAATACTGATCATCTACTAAAATCATACGAGTACAAGCATAAATCGTTCAACCGGAGGGATCACAAAAGCGTTAGCCGCTCATGATTGTCGAAAACGTTAAAGTAATTAAACTAGAACTTACAAGCATTAGAAAGCAAGAACAATTGACCAAACTATGCTCAAAATCGCCTAAGAACTCCTCTGGGACGGCCGGAAAGAATGATAATCGACAATGGGTTTATATTTACAATTAGGTTTAAAATTGCCGTAATCCCTTTCTTCGCGTGTTGCGAAGGCCAAAATAGTCGTGGCCCTTTTCAAAGCCCTCGCGTGCCGCGAACTTCTCTCCCCGGATCTTCGCGTGGCGCGAAGATCCTAATTTCCAAGATGTTGACTTTTAAGCTTTAACTTCTCTTTCTTTGACCTCTCAGGCTTCGTGCCTTCATATATATGACTCGAAAACTTCCGCTCTTTAGCATATTTAACCTGTAACACACCAAACTACAAGACACACTTAAAATCGACTCGATAAACACAATTAAACTAATAAAACGTACAAAAACGACACTTATACACGAGATATTTAACCCTAGATCACATTCCCACATTTGACCTTTTTCGTCCCGAAAAAGAATAATGCAATGGAATCATAACCGGGAAACTTGCAACTTATACTTTCATTTTACACAACACAGATTTTCATAACATGTTAATCGTAACAATCGATATTTCTGTCCGATTAAACCTAACCATCGACTCTCGAGCCCTCGACTATGTGATCTACTATATCATATACATTACCAAGCATACAATTTATCTATGGGTCTCACACTCAGAAAGTTATGACTCAGCCTAATTCCATCTCAAGGTCATGTTTAGGCCCAGGTTAAAGCGTATAGATTTCCCACCATTATAAACACTAATCTATAAGTTTTAAAAATTAAAATGGATCGATGAATGAATGATATGAGCTTTTATTAACACTTATGAATAAACCTAACCCAGTGGTGTTTCAATCACGCTGGAACACGATATATGACACATAGGCTGCAATTTTTTTAAGAAGTGAAGTACATAAGTTTCTGTAAGGTCTGGATTCTTGAGGATTTTCAATCAACGGATTCAACAGCGTGTTGAACCTGGCGGAAACAGACTCGACACGTGACTTGTAGATAGAATCAAAGAGGACGAGACACAATTCAACAGTCAAACGATTCGTATATTGATTAAATCACTGAAAACACAATACAGATCGTTCAACAACTCGTCTAACCGATTACAGAAAACAAAACAACTATTTATACTAATTACATGTAATCGGATGGGCTTGGGCCTGGGCCGGAGGGTATCAACCAAGTCACTATCCCGAAGAGTAACATGTAGACAAGACCTAAGATCTCAAATTAATTAATTAAAGCTCATTAAATGATGGACTATGGAATGCACGAGCCACAAACTTTCAGATTTATTTTCATAAAAAGAAAGCAGTGTGCCAAATAATTCTAAAAACTTATAAATTCTTGTTTATAAAGGTACATATCACCATATATTGACAGTTTCGACGTTACCGACACCCCTAAGATGAGAACCCACGAGATATCCTGAATTAATTATTCATTTAAACTAGATACACTATCAGGATATTTAAGCTTTTGAATCGGTTGGGCCTACCAAAACTTTACAAATTAGACATGTTTGATTATCATTGTTATTTATTTAAATTCCACACACAAATTCTCGATTGTACTATCATTTTCTATTTAATTGCAAAATTCTAATCAAGGGACATTTTTTTTAAAAAGTTTTTATGGATTTTTATGACTCAAAACTCACTCGAAATAAAAGACTCAACTAGACCTGAACAAGGTCTCCCCTCCCCATACTTAAACTCTGCATTGTCCCCAATGTAGGAAGAGCGACACTAAAACAAAAGAAAATTACAAAAATTAAAAGAAAAACTTAGCTGGATATACGACCGTATAGCATTTCATTCACGATCGTGCTCGAGGGAGACTAACAGGTTGCATTGTACAAGAACGTTCAAGATTGGATCATCGTCTCTCGAATGGAGATTGCGTACGAGAAACTAAATCCAAACCTGCAAAATCAGATTCGAAACATACCCACAAGCATCACATCGACTAAATAAGACGACTCAATAAAAATTAAAAGACCCGACGAACTCAAATGACTCAAAAATAAAAAATTAATTAAAAATAATAATAATAAAAAATTAGGGTTTAAGAGTATTCGCGTGGCGCGAAGACATGGGGCCAGTTCTTCGCGCTTCGCGAAGAAATTTCTTTGGAAAATTCGTGTGGCGCGAAGACACCTCCTTCACAGAAATTTTTTTTTCAAATAAAAATTTTTAACTTTTTCAAAATGCATTCCAACACTTAGATTATATGCACACATACCTAGAATGCCTTTCCTGATGGTTTTTATCACCCAATTTGCCACGAAACCCTGCAAAAACTTAGAAAAGCACAAAACTATACCAAAAAAACCGAAAAACTCAACATTTTATACAGACTCTACAACGGCATCCTACCCCCACGGGTTTGTGTATTGTCCTCAATCACACTATTTCCAACCTCATCTTCCTAGAGACGTCCCCACACTTGGCCAATTGCATATAATTAACTAAAATAAAGAAATAACAACCTAGCTCACTTTTGTATGAATCACGATTGCATTTAGCATATGCAAAAAACCTTTTAAACCCCTCGGTAGCCCGAGTGAACGAGTTTAGTCTCGTGTGGGTTTCTACAGAACACACCTACAACGTTCATTTAACTAACCTTAGGTTTCCTCCTAGCAGCGCTAAGTTTAACGTCTTCAGCCGGACGTGGTGTACCTCATTTTGGTTAAGGATTCTTGATATGTCATAATTTATACATATTTTACATACATAATAATCCCGCATTATGGTAATAATAACCTTGCAATTTATGCTTAAAACACAAATATTTTATACTTGCAGGTTGTTCGGTGTTAAAAATACAAATCAAGCTAAATCCTATCAAGAACACCAATTATTCAAGCTTCTAGAAGGTTTATTCCCGGAGCATTGACCCCCAAGAAGTCAAAATTGGTCAACAATAGTCAACAAGAAGCTACAAGACAAATCTGGGAGAAAGAAGTGGGTTTCCCGGCCGTGCATCCCAATGCAGGGTCGTGCATTGCCCTTCTCTGCCCACGACCCGGTACCGTGTCCTCTGTACCCTGTTTGATTCCCTGGGCCTTTGCATGACCGTGCAACCCAATGCACGGCCGTGCATTGCACATTTTGTGGCTTATAAATTAGAGGCTTAGGTTCTTCATTCCACACACAAATCCAGAGCAAAATTACACTCAAGAAGGGAGCATTCTCATAGTTAGAGTAGAGAGTAGAGGGGCTCTTCCTCCTTGTTTCACAATAGGGGAGCCTACGAAACTCATCATTACACTAGTTGTTATGGCCATTCGTGGCTAAAACTTCTTTGTATTGCTAGGGTGAAGATGATGTTTGGTGCATGTTAATGTTTAACCTATTAATGAAGTGGTATGTTTATGTCTTTAACTAATTCGTCCTTAAAAAACAATCTCTTGATGGACTTTTATTATTGTCTAAATCCGTCTTTATATTTGTGAGTGTCTTGATTTTAAAAAGTAAGCTCGTAAAGCCCTTTTTAATCAAACTTCCTTTGAAACTCGTACGTCTTTATACGAGCAGAGATTGATAAGCCAAGGCTTGGTCTATACTTCTAAGATCGTATGTCTTTATACGAGATTATTATTCGACCAAGAATTGGTGAACTCATGTTGGGAACGATGCGTCTTTATACTTGGTCCCATTGTTGCACCGCCTCCCGGTGAGCAAAATATAATCACCTATTTAACTTAATACAAAGCATTTTGAGTCCGATGTCTTTATCCAACCCAGAGATGACCATTCGATGGGTTGAGGGTAAATGTTATCCCTAACGGGAAGCACTACCACTTTTTAAAGAATATAATTTGCAAATCAAATGTCGTGAGGACGAGGCTCTAGCGGTGACCCAGGTCACAAGTTTGTAGTAGTCATACCACTGAATTAGTTAACTTAACATTATCACGTACCAAGCTGATTCGAATCCCAAAGCAATGCATTCCGTAATCTGATCATTTTCGCTTTATTTACTTTTCTGCTATTTACTATTATGCTAGGTACATTTCTGTTGCACACTTCATGAACATTTTTACTTTTATGTTATTTACTTTAACGTCATTTACTTTTCTGCTTCACAAGCACACAAAACCCACCTACTAATTAATCCGGCTAAACGATAATAAAAGTTGAGTATTGGAACTCGATCGTGTCCATTGGTTCGATACTTGGTTCTTACCTAACTATATTACGCTGCGATAGGTAAACTTGTCTATTGTGTGTGTTTTAAGTTAACGTAATTATCATTTTAATTTATAAATTTAAAACCTGATTCTGTGAAATCAATCACCTTTAAAATATATTTATTTATATTTTTATATATACTTATCACACGACATAAATTCTTCAAGACACTCCATGACTCTTCAATGAAATTGATGTCCGTTGCTTCTAGATATGGTTTCAACCGGCGGCCATTCACCACTTGCCTTAGATGATCATCGAAGTCTTCATTCTCAATATCCCCATAGTTACCTACCCGTGTAATCAAATACGGGCCTATCCACTTGCTCTTCAACTTTCCTGGAAACTACTTGAGCCTAGAATTGTAGAGCCAAACTTTCTGCCCACTTTAAACATCATCTTCTTCAACTTAGCATCATGTACTTTCTTCATCCGATCTTTATAAGCAGAAGCACACTCATACGCCACATCACGTAACTCTTCCAGCTCATTCAGTTGTAACTTACGTTCCATACCCGCAGCATCGTAGTCGAGGTTAACCTCTTTGACCGCCCACAGGGCCCGATGTGCAATCTCAACCGGCAAGTGGCATCCCTTTCTATACACCAATCTGTACGATGTGGTGCCGATTGGAGTTTTATAGGCAGTGCGGTAAGCCCACAAGGCATCATCAAGTTTTCCTAACCAATCTTTTCGGTCTGCCCGCACTGTTTTCTGGAGAATCTCTTTGATCTGTCGGTTGGACACTTCGACCTGCCCGCTGGTCTATGGGTGATATGGGGTAGCTATTCTATGATCGACTCCATAACGTTTAAGCTCTTGAAATATTATCCCCCATCGCTTATGATTGCACGAGGGATTCCAAATCGGGAAAAGATGTTGGTTTGAACAAATTCGCACACCACTACATGGTCGTTTGTCTTTGTTGCTATAGCCTCTACCCACTTAGATACGTAATCCACAGCCACTAGAATATAGAGATACCCGCAAGAGTTCGGAAATGGTTCCATAAAATCTATGCCCTATACATCAAACAAATCCACAACCAGGATTGGCTGCAATGGCATCTCGTTCCTCTTTGAAATACTTCCCATCTTCTGACTGTTCACACAGTTCTTAGCGAACTCAAAAGCATCCCGAAAGATGGATGGCCAAAATAGGCCTGCGTCAAATACCTTCCGACCTGTCTTCTGCCCACTGAAATGACCTCCACAAGAAGATGCATGTACCAAACCCAACACACATTGAATCTCTGACTTTGGTATGCACCTTCTAACTAGTTGATCCGCGCCCACTTTAAATAAGTCTGGTTCATCCCAGATGTATTGGCGCTTGTGCGATGAACTTGTGCTTTTCTTCTTAGACTAATGTTCCGGAATTGCACCTGTAGCCAAATAGTTAACAATGTTAGCAAACCAAGGAGTAGTAGAAACTAATAGTAATTGTTCACCAGGAAATGTTTCATTAATCTCCCCCTCAGATTCACTTCCATCCTGCACAATGCGTGACAAATGATCTGCCACGACATTCTCACTTCCCTTCTTCCCACGGATCTCCAAGTTAAACTCATGCAATAACAAGATCCAACGGATTAACCTGGGCTTGGCATCCTTCTTTGCCATGAGGTACCTGAGTGCACTATGATCAGAATAAACAATAACTTTACTACCCCAGATATATGACCTAAACTTATCCAGTGCATATACTACTGCAAGTAGCTCCTTCTCAGTTGTGGTGTAATTAAGCTAAGCATCAGAAAGAGTCTTACTTGCATAGTATATCACCACGGGTTGTTATCTATCCGGGTCAATTACCACTTGGGACGATCTCGCCCAGAAATTCTTATCGAAGTATTTCCCGCCAGCCAAGACTGCTAAGTTAAGAAATGATATCACCACTTTCACTCAAGACGATGGTGAATCACTATATGAGGCATGGGAACGCTTCAAGGACATGCTAAGGAAATGTCCTCACCATGGGTTAGAGGTTTGGCTGCAAGTATCATCTTTCTACAATGGGCTACATATTCAAGCCCGTCAAACACTCGACGCTACCGCGGGTGGCATCTTTGGGAACAAAAGGCCACATGAGGCTTATAACCTCATTGAAGAGATAGCTATGAATAGCTATCAATGGTACAACCCATGGACTAGTAGAGGAACAAGGCAAGGAGTCCACTCCGTCGATGTTGTCACATCGTTATCTGCTCAAGTAGATGCCCTGACCACAAGACTAAACCAAATTAGTAAGGGCAAAGCGACACCGGAAACAATAGAAGAAGTGAAGAGCATCACAGCCGACGTCGAACAAGTTGACTTTGTCGGAATAAATCGGCCTCAAAAAAACCCTTATAACAACACCTACAACCCTTGATGGAGGAATCATCCAAACTTTAGCTGGAAAGACAACAACCAAGGACAATTTGGTTTTGGACAACAACAAAGTTTCAGCAAAGACAACCTTAGAACTTTCAACCTCGTCAACAATTTCAAGGACCTACCAAGATGGGTAATGGGATGAGCCTGGAGGATGCGGTGACTAAGCTAATTTCCACTACTGAAAGTCAAGCCCTCCTAGTAGATTCTCATCACAAGCAATACGAGGAAAGGTTTAGTCTACATGAAGCTGAGTTCAAGACACAGAAAGCTACCCTTCAATCCATTGAGACCCAATTAGGAAAAATAGCAAAACTATTGTCCGAAAGACAACCAGGATGTCTCCCGAGTAACACCGAAACTAATCCAAAGACCAACGTAAGTGCTATTACTTTAAGGAATAGCAAAGTCTACCTAGAGTCACCTATGCCAGGAGAAGAAGTGCAACCACATAGGAGAGAGATACTCACCGGAGTGCAACTTCGATCACAGCCCGCAAGTTCATCCACCCAGAAAGCACAACCTAGTGTAATCCAACCTCCTACGGCAGATCTTCCTCCAAAAGTTCCACCAAAAAGAACGTTCAATTCTGACATACCCTACCCAGGAAGGCTGGTTAAGCAGAAAACTGATGAGAAATATGACAAGTTCATAGAACTTTTGAGCCAAATCCATGTCAACATTCCCTTCTTGGATATCATACAACAAATGCCAAAATATGGACACTTCTTGAAGGATTTCCTCACAAACAAGAGGAACATGAAATAAGCGATAAAAAGAACAAATTACTATGTCGCTCTTATCGAAAGAAATCTCTTGAAGAAACTTTTAGATCCAGAGAAATTCTCTTTACCATGTTCTATAGGGCCACTACCAGTTACATATGCGCTCGTTGATCCAGGAGCAAGCGTAAATGTTATGCCCTCCACTATGTTTCAAAAGCTCGACATTGGGCAACCGCGGCCGGTTGATGTATTGCAAAATACACCCATTTATCGTGTTCAGTTTGAGTGGTTTTGTTTAGTTTTATTTTAGTTTTTAGTTAGAATAAGTTAATGCTGATCCATTTGTGTTTACCAGGTCTTGAGTGATAGTTGTTGCTGAAATGGGCAGAAAACGTGTCAAAAATATGCAAAACCGAGTACCGGAAGAGATCGGGAGGTCAAGAGTCAATTAAAAGCATGAAATTCAAGAAGAAACACCTTCTCGCCACCCGCGAGAAGGTCAGGAGTTGTACCTCGCGGGCCGCGAGGGAGTTGTATCACAACACACAGTTTTTAACTCCTCGCCACCCGCGAGAAGGGAAGCCAATGGGCTCCGCGGGTGGCGAGGGCCTATTTTCCGCAGAATGTTTCGACTTTCAGGTGGGTTGATGCTGGATTGGGGTATAAATACACCTCAATCATATACTAGTAAAACCCTAGCCGATTTTGAAGAATCTAGGACGGATTTTGGAGCAATTTCAAGCAAGAAGGAGAAACGGTTGAAGGTTGGAGTCCTAGGATCGATCAAGCTCGTGGTTTGGCTATCCGGGTTTATCAATTCTTTGTTTTCTTAATTTTTACCATGTTTTTCCACTTTGTTGAAATTGCGTCTTTGATTTGGATAATGACGAGTAGCTAAATTAGATAAACTACTTAGATTACGATGAATGGGATGCTAAAGTTGTGATTTTTATATTGGATGCTTGTTAATTTTGGATTTTATGATAAAGTAGCAAACTTGATTATTGATTCGTTGTATATGCATGCTTAGAATTATTCTAATTGTTATATATTGCTTCGTATGATCTTTGGTGAATGTCTTTTGCGTAATAGGGTCATGCTAGATCATTAACTTGCGTTGTGATTTGTTGGGTTAATTGGCCAAAATACCTTAGAAGCTATATTTGATAATTGAATAGGTCTAGGTGTTATACTAATCTTAATAGCCGAGAGGTGGGAGATTATTGATAGGTCTAAATTGGTAAATTGCTAGGGTGGTCTTTGAGAGAAGTCTGTCGTAGTTGCCTTGTTAATATTTGTCTATCAAGTCGAATCAAGAACCCAAGTCATCCTAGGTTTACAACCCGAGAGGGAGTAGGTCATATTAGGGTACTTTACATAAACATTTAGATAACCGAGAGGAAGTCTAGATCAACCTGTGTTTTCAGCAGCCTTCAGAGTTCCTTAGGTGTCTTCCCGAAAAGGGTCGGGAGTCCTGTTCGGTGTCTCAAGAGGTTAGAAATTATGATCCCGGTTCCTTATTAACTTGCATCCGTTTAAAGTATAGCTCGAAGTATCCCAGGATTCTAGTCTAGGTAGTTACCCATCGTCAACTGAAGTAAAACCCAAAATCACCTTCGTGTCTTAGGTAATTTAGTTAATTGATAGTAATTTAATCGCTTTTCTTTTAGGATTTTAGACAAACCCCCCCCCCCAAAATATAAAAACAATTAGTCGTGTCAGTCAGTCTGTTTAAGTGAGCCTAATTTACGTAATAAATAGAGTTTCGTGGGTTTGATTTCCGGACTTATTTAGCTGTACTAGAGTCGATCGGTTCACTTGCCGGTTAGTAGTTTAGTCGAGTTTTAGAGAGTCTAGAGTATAACTTAGTTTCTAGAATAGGTTAATTTAGTTAATAATTTAATAACTATACGTTTAGAACATCAAGTTTTTGGCGCCGTTGCCGGGAACTCTTGGCGATTGCGTTCATTAGCTTTGATCAGACTGCATAATAAATACGTACTACATGTGTAATATTTTGAGTCGTAGGTATCTAATCAGTCGTGTCTCTTTAGTTATCTTTCGTAAATTTTTTTTTATATAATAATAGAGTCTTCTCACCTGTTTCCTTGTGTTAGTTTTGAAGTTTATGCATACGCGCTCAAAGGGGCCGCTACCTAAGCCAGAGAAGGAGAACAACTTCCCGCTAACGGATTTCGCTCCGAAGGTTAGTACTTTTTCTTCACCACCACCACCACCTTTCCGAGTCGACCAAATGGCCGACCGTCAGACCGTTCACCAACAATCCACCCTAGGATTCACTGGTGTAAACTCACCCATCACTATTCCACCCATCGTCAATGAAAATTCGTGGCAAATCCCCTCGTACATCATGACCGCCATCTCTATCACTTGTCAATTTCACGGTCGTGATGATGAGGACGCACCTGCACATATCACCCGCCTCACTCGCATTTTAGGTACGTTCCAGCTACAAGGAGCCACCAATGATGCCATCTTTCTCCAACTTTTCCCGTTCACTCTAGCCGATCAAGCTGCCACTTGGCTCGATTCTCAACCCGCAGGCACATACACTACTTGGGCTACCCTTAGGGATGGATTTCTCAAGAAGTATTTCCCACCCGCTAAGGCATCTCGCCTCCGTGATCAGATTCACTCGTTCCGCATGGAACCCGATGAGTCCTATTACCTTGCTTGGGAGCGTTTCCAAAACCTACTTGCTCGATGCTCCCAGCATGGTCTCTCTGATTGGGCCCTTGTAGAGAAATTCTATAATGGTCTCAATTATGACACAAAAGCTCATTTCGATACTTCAGTGGGAGGACACCTCATGTGTAAGAAATCAGTAACCGAATGCCTAGATATGTTTGAGAGTTTTGCCCAATCTGAGTCTGAGCAGCGGTCAGCAAATAGGAATACCACTCCTATCACTAGTGCAACCTCATCTTTACGAGGTGTTCACCATGTCACACTGGATACTAGTGTTGCTGCTGCTCTAGAGAACTTGCACCGTGAGATGAAAGAGATAAAAGCCAAGGTAGACAAATGTGAGTTCTGTAGGGGAGGTCATAGCACTTTACATTGCCCGTTGATGAGTGAGGAACAAGTCGATTTCGTAGCCAGTCAGTCGAGAGGTCCATTAAATGCTTTTACTAATAATAACTATAATTCGAACTGGCATAATAATAATAATAATAATTCAAATTGGCGTTCTTCCGGTAACCCCCCTGGTTTCCAATCTAATTTTAATCGGGGTCAAGGTCAGTTCAGTTCTGGGAGTTCAGGTGGACAAGGTCAGTTTGGAAATCAGTTTAACAACCAGGGACAGGGTAATGGTAATGGAGGTTCAATTGGTCAGGGATCATCTAGTGGTCAGGGTTCAAATAAGGGTTTAGATAGAATTGAGGAACTCCTGTCACAGTTAGTTGTTAAGGATCAGGTCACCCAGAAAACTCTTTCTGAACACGATATTCTTCTTAAGAATCAGCAGTCTGCTTTCCTTGACCTTCAAAGGTCCGTTGGTGACATGGCTAAAAAACTTGAGGAGAGGTTACCTGGTCAATTTTCGGGTGGCACTCAACTCAATCCGAATGCTCATGCGAAAGCCATCACCACTCGTAGCGGAAGAATTTTAGGTGAACCGAAAGTGAGAGAAGGGGTAGAGGTAGAGGAGGAGGAGGAGCCAGTTGATAAAGAAATTGAAGGCTCCCGGTAAAGTGCAATCTAGGCTAGACCCAGCAATTACCGCACACACCGTCGAGCCCCAAATGGAGAGGAGCGTTGACAAGAGACCGATAGAGTCTAGGCCTTCACCAGTTATAGATCTTTCACGAGTCCCGTATCCTGCACGCCTTAAGCAACAGAAATATGCCAAGGAATACGGGCATTTTCTCGACATGTTCAAACAACTAAAAATTAATCTGCCGTTCATTGAGGCTCTCCAATGCATGCCCAAATATGCCAAGTTTTTGAAGGACCTTCTTAAAAGAAAGGATCGATTGGGGGAGCTCTCAAACATTCCATTGATCGGAGGTTGTTCCGCGATTGTTTTGAACAAATTACCGGAAAAACTGACGGATCCGGGTATCTTCACCATTCCATGCCTATTCGGTAGTGATACCCAATGTAGAGCTTTAACCAACCTAGGTGCTAGCATCAACTTGATGCCGTTTTCCCTTTATGAGAAGCTAGACCTAGGCGAACTTTCACCCACTCGCATGACTTTATCCTTAGCCGATCGTTCCGTCAAATACCCTCGTGGTATCATTGAAAATCTACTTGTTAAGGTCGATAAGTTTGTCTTCCCGGTCGATTTTGTCATTCTTGATATGGAAGCTGATGAGGGAGTTCCTATCATTCTAGGCTGTCCATTCTTGCGCACCGCAAAGGCACTCACCGATGTTTATGATGAAAAATTTTCACTATGCGTTGGTGACGAGAAGGTCACATTTGAGGTAGCTAGATCCATGCAACACCCAAACGATTCTAGTGATTTTAGCGGTCCATGCCACTCCGTCTATTTCTTGAATTCATTCATGTCGGGCGTGGACCAATGTCTCGAGTATATCAGTGGAGTCGATTTGTTGGGAGGGGGAGTGCTTGATGAATTAGAGGAGAGTGAAGAAGAAGAGGAGGAAACCCTGTGGTTTCCCGAGGTGATGGAGCTTAGTGAGGTTAGGAATGAGAGTGAGAGAGCTCCCTTAGAGATACCAACCCCTTTAGAACTAAAGGTTTTGCCTTCACACCTAGAGTATGCTTATTTAGGAGAGGGTTCGAGTCTTCCCATTATTATCTCCTCTAAGTTGATGGAGGAGGAGAAGTTGAGGTTGTTACAGGTGCTGAAGTTGCAAAAAGAGGCAATTGCATGGAGCCTTTAGAATATTAAGGGCATAAGCCCCGCCTATTGTACTCACCGGATTCTTATGGAGGATGAATATAAGCCGGTGGTGCAACCTCAAAGGCGTCTCAATCTAAACATGCAAGAGGTAGTGAAGAAGGAGGTTTTGAAGTTGCTAGATGTCGGGGTGATTTACCCAATTTCTGATTCCCCATGGGTGAGCCCGACCCAAGTTGTCCCGAAGAAAGGGGGGATGACAGTGGTCATGAATGAGAAGAATGAGCTAATCCCTTCGCGTACGGTCACCGGTTGGCGTGTGTGCATTGATTACAGAAAATTAAACGACGCCACCCGAAAAGACCATTTCCCTCTACCGTTCATCGATCAGATGTTGGAGCGTCTGGCGGGTCAACAGTTTTACTGTTTTCTCGACGGATTTTCTGGTTACTTCCAGATTCCCATCGCACTGGAGGATCAGGATTAGACGACATTTACATGCCCTTATGGCACATATGCGTACCGCCGCATGCCATTCGGGTTATGTAACGCTCCGGCTACCTTCCAGCGTTGTATGGTCGCAATATTCCAGGATATGATTGAGACTTCCGTGGAAGTTTTCATGGATGACTTCTCGGTTTATGGAGGCTCGTTTGATCAGTGTTTGATTAATTTGGGGAAGATGTTGAAGCGGTGTATGGAGACGAAGTTGATGTTGAATTGGGAGAAATGTCACTTCATGGTGACGGAAGGGATAGTGTTAGGCCATAAGATCTCACGAGATGGCATAGAGGTGGATAGAGCCAAAATAGATACAATCAGCAAGTTACCCCCACCGACGAGTGTTAGGTCGATTCGTAGTTTTCTCGGTCATGCGGGCTTTTATGGGCGTTTTATCAAGGATTTTTCCAAAATTACTCGGCCCATGACCCGACTCCTCGAGAAGGATGTCTCGTTTGTCTTCGATGAGGAGTGTCTCAAAGTCTTTGAGTTTTTGAAAGAAATGTTAATCAGTGCCCCCATTCTTATATCACTCGACTAGAGCTTGCCTTTTGAGCTCATGTGTGATGCGAGTGACTACGCAATTGGTGCAGTTTTGGGGCAAAGACGGGATAAGCACTTCCACCCCATCTACTATGCGAGCAAAACTCTAAATGATGCTCAAGAAAACTATACCACCACAGAGAAAGAGCTCCTAGCCGTAGTATTCGCATTTGATAAATTCCGTTCATACCTCGTGCTTTCGAAAACCACCGTTTTCACTGATCATTCTGCTTTGCGTTTTCTCTTCCAAAAGAAAGATGCTAAGCCACGTCTCATACGGTGGATCCTATTGCTCTCCGAGTTCGATATAGAAATTAAGGATAAGAGAGGAGCGGAGAATGTTGCAGCCGACCATTTGTCACGGTTGGAGGACCCGAAGAGAGAGGAGATTCGTGAGGAGGCAATAGGTGATAAATTCCCTCACGAGTCGGTTGAGTTTGTGGCAGCGGAGAAGGAAGGTATGCCATGGTTCTCCGATTTGGCGAATTACCTAGCGAATGGGGTTGTGTTGAAGGGTATGACAACCCAACAGAGGAAGAAATTTTTTAGGGATGCTAGGAGGTACATTTGGGATGACCCTTTTCTTTTTAGGGTAGGAGGAGATAGGATTCTTAGGAGGTGTGTGATGAAGGAGGAAGGTAATGAGATCCTTAGGCATGTTCATGAGGGTTTAACGGGAGGTCACTATGGTCCTCACACCACCGCCCAAAAGGTGTTTGATTGTGGGTTTTATTGGCCTTCGGTAGTTAAGGATGCCTTAGAGTTTGTTAGGAGATGTGATGCGTGCCAACGTACCGGCAATATCTCATCCAAGAATGAGATGCCTCAAAATCCAATCCAGATCCTTGAAATATTCGACGTTTGGGGCATTGACTTCATGGGACCATTCCCCATCTCTAGTGGGAATCGGTACATCCTCGTGGGGATTGACTATGTTTCAAAGTGGGTAGAGGCTCAAGCTCTTCCCACAAATGATGGCCGAGTGGTGGTGAGATTCCTAAAGAAGTTATTCACTCGTTTTGGTACACCTAGAGCTCTCATAAGTGACCGTGGCACTCATTTTTGCAACGCCGTGATGGAAAAAGCGTTAGCACGCTACGGGGTCACTCATCGTTTGTCCACCGCATATCACCCCCAAACAAGCGGTCAAGTTGAGAATGCCAATCGAGGAGTGAAGCGAATCCTAGAGAAAACCGTAGGGAAAAATAGGAAAGATTGGTCCGAGAAGCTAGATGATGCTTTATGGGCGTTCCGAACCGCATACAAAACACCCTTAGGAACAACCCCGTTTATGGTCGTTTATGGAAAAGCATGTCACCTACCCGTAGAATTGGAACATCGTGCGCTTTGGGCTCTCAAAACCGTGAACCTAGACTTAACCGAAGCCGCTCGAAAACGATTTTTCCAAATTCATGAGTTAGAGGAGCTTAGGGATGCGGCATATGCACGTTCATGGAATATTAAGGAGAAAACTAAGGCATTGCACGATAGGAGGCTTAGGAGAGGTAGGGAGTTTAGAAAGGGGGATAAGGTACTTGTTTATAACTCCTGGTTGAAGTTGTTTGGGGGGAAGTTGAAGTCCAAGTGGTCGGGACCATATGTGGTCAAGGAGGTTTTTCCATACGGGACGATTGATTTGTTAGATGAAGCCGATGGGAATACATGGAAAGTAAATGGCCACCGTTTGAAACACTATGTAGGGGGACCCATAGATCTTACGGAAGTGGAGAAAACTCCTCTCGAAATACCTCCTAACAACGCCCAAGTATAGGGTCTTGAGTGAAAGCTTAAGTGTAAAGTTTGTATTTTTTCGTAGTTTTTGTTTTTGTGTCTTGTGTTTTTGAGTCTTGTGCAGGAAAACATCACCGTTGGGGAGCAACGATCGACAGGAAAACGAATTTCCAAGTAAGTCTCAGTGTTAGATTTTATTTGGAATGGGTTTTTGGGAGGTTTGGAAAACTTATAATTTTTTCTAAGGCATGGGAGCTGGCAACATCTCGAAACTTTCTGTTGAAATAGGCCCCTCGCCACCCGCGAGGGGTATACATGTTAAAACCTCGCGTGCCGCGACCCTTAATCCTATTCGCCAGTTCACCGAGTCCCTTGCCACTCGCGAGGGATTGAAGATATAAAATCGCGGGCCGCGAGGCTCCTCACCACCCGCGAGACACATTCCTATACTCGCCGCGGGCCGCATGCCCCCCCTTTCTCTTCAGAACAAAACCTCTCATCCCCAAACCTGCAGTCACTTTTCTCCTTACAAACCCTAAAATACCTTACGGCCTCCACCACCAACCCACCACAAATCCACCATTTTTACACCCCATTCACCATTTTTGACCCTCTTACACCTTCATATCATCCTACACCTGAAACCCACCAGAAACTACTCATTTGTTCACTCACCAGCATACATTTTCATTGGGTTCTGGGTGTACCTCTTGTTTCTTAGTTTTCTTACCGATTAACTCGCTCTCTAGGTATGTTTTCTTGTATTTTGTAATTTTGTAATATTTTAGTCTTCGAGTTTTGATCGGTAGTGGGTAGTTTTGCATGTTTAGGTGTCGGTTCTTCATCGTGTCGTTTAGTTAGATTGTTCTTTGATGATAATTGCAGTGAAGTTGGGTTAGTTTGGGTCTTTGATGATAAATGCAGTGCGGATGGGTAAGTTCGGGGCTGTTTTCGTTGTGTCTGTGTCGGTGGCTTGGTTTGGGAACATTAAGAAATTGAGATGGTTTGGTTCGGGATAACTTAAGCTCTGTACTCAATCTCGGTTTGTTGTGGAACTTAGGTTTAATTGGGGACAATTAAAGTGCCGAGGGAGGTAATGTACATTGAGTCTAGTTAGTGAGTCGTTTTTTTTTTGTTTTGTTTCGGGTTAGTTTTTGGGTAATTTTATGTTTAGACAGGTTAAAGGCTACTCGCCTTTACTCAATCTCCATTCGGGCGAGTTTGGTCTAAACACTTATCTTCTTGTAAATTGTCGCCCAAAGTGTTTGTAACTTCAGGTTTTCTGGTGCAACCGCGAATGAAATGTTATACGGTTGATTATTTATTATTAAATAAAAAATTAAAAAAAAAGGTTTGTGAATACTGACTTTCTGCTTTTCTTTTCTTTGTTTGATTATTCATGTGCAGATATGTCAGGTGAAGGTTCGTCAAGTAGATCAGGAAGGAAGCGAAGAGGCCCAGCACCGCGCCCGCGAGGGGACGCGGCTGAGCAGGACTATAATCCAAATCTGGGTCAAAGGAGGATCAAGTATCATACCAGAGAACGTATCCCTAACTGTAGAGTCACGAGGCTTCGAGAACACCCGCTTCTGCAATTTGAGTTGGGAACTCAGGAATCGCGGAAATTGGATACCTTGATTGATACAAATCTACTACAATTTAGGACGATCGATTGGACGCTTCTAGATCACATTGGCCAAAGAGATAGGATCGAGGCGTTGCTGGGTGATAAGTTCAGGGCTGCATTGTGTCGTATGGCTCCACAATATGAGGAGTTGACTTTAGAGTTCCATGCTACTTTCAGGTACAAGCAGGGAAATTTTGAGCAACATGATGCGGTCTCGTTTTCTCTGGGTAGACAGGTGTACGAGATGACCATGCCCCAATTTGCAGTGGCTACTCAGTTATATACACAGGCAGAGGTTCAAACACCGGAGTTTATCACTAGTGTGAGGGGTGTCTTTACGAGGCAGCATGATTACAGCTTGGTGAGGAATGATCTGGTTTGGTTTTGGGGTACTATCTCAAATGCTCCCTTCTCAGGGAGTATGTTGAATTCAGAAATTATCGATCCGGTCTACAGGTATATTCATAAGATCTTGACAGCGACACTTGTTGGCAGAGGCTCGGGGGAGAATAAGATCAACCAGGTTGATCTGTTTTGTTTGCTGTGTATGGTGGAGCAGAGGCCTGCAAATGTGTCCAGTATTATCGCATGGTCCATGAAAAGGACCTGGAGGGGTGGTCCGGATGCTGGTGTCTACATGGGGCCATATGTGACTAGAATTGCTGAAAGTATTGAGGTGTTTGACAAATATGAGGTGAGGTATTTGAAAGATGGGCCGGTTACAGTTATGATGGGGGTTAGGAATTACAGTTTGTAGGGATTCTAAGTATGCATGAACTGCCTAGGTGGGAACCGATTCGAGCAGGGCCACAGGGTCAACCACCAGCAGGATCTGAGGCTGCAGCAGCTATGCAGTCCGGGATACCGACCCGTTATCAGAGACCATTGCATCGTTCTGAGAGGCCAGCACCACAGTATCCTCTCCAACAGCCACGACCGGACCCCCTCATATTGGATTCGATGTATGATAGGATGGAGCATGGGTTTAGGGAGTTACATGGGTTGGTGACCACTGGCCATAATGAGATCAGGACGCTGCTTTCTACTGGGCAGCAACGTCAGGAGGAGGCATTGAGGTATATGATAGGAAACATGAATATGAATGTCCCGAGTTTTTTCGCGCCTCAGGGGTCGAGTGGTCAGCAGTACAGTGGTTATGGTCAGTATGGTTCTTATGGACAACCGGGCAGCCCAGGTCAGTATGGTGCCGACCGCTCACCACCAGAGTTTTCGATTTTTGCGGCTGAGAGTGAAGAGGACGAAGAATAGTGTGGGGATCATGCAGCTGTTATCGTGTCCTTTCTATTTATTTTTCGTTTATGATGTTTTCAGTTTCTATGGTTTGTGATGTTTTAATACATTGATACATTGGGTGGGTTGGTTTGGTTGGTTTGTGTTTGGCTTGAACAAACTGAATGGTTTTCTCTGCGAGTATTTTGATTATGTTTAGGTTGTTGTGATGTTGCCGCTTCTGTTCGTGTGTGATAAATGAGGATTGTTGGCTGGGCACGTTCGGTATGGAGGGCACTAGTGGAAATTGACTGGCACGTTGACAGTCTTGCTTTATTACCAGCTAAGTCTTTTCCAGTTGTATATCTTGTATTTTCATTTCTTTCCGTTCCTGCATCAGGGACAATGCAACATTTAAGTGTGGGGATGGGACATTTGATTTTTCATGACAAAAAATAAAAAAAAAAAAAAAAATTGGAAAATGTCTCTGCTTTAGAAGTTTGCAATTAAAAGCACGGAAAATGATAGTAAAGTCGGGTTTTTACTTGATTTTTGAATATGAGATTATAAATAAAGTGAAAGCGTGTCTAGTTTGGGATATGTGGGTAGGCCCGACCGGTTGAGAAGTTTCCTTTGAGCTTAAATATATCAAATGTTGGGATATTTGTGGGTTATCATCTAGGAGAAGTAGGGAAGTCGATACCGCCACAAATAGTATAAGGAATGCCGTTATAAGTTTTAAAATCTTAGAATTTTTATCGAAAAAAAAAATATAGAATAAAAGAGCATATAAAATAACGATGCCTATGGAATCGCTCTTGGGGATGGTGGCTCTGATTGAAATTCCCGCTAGGATAAGTTAAAATAAAATGATATGATTACCGACGCTCACGTTGTCGCTCTTGGGGATGGTGACTCTGATTGAAACAACCTCTGGGTTAGGTATGAATATTGTGTGCTCGTGATTTTTTTTTTTTAAAAAAAAAAGAGAAAATTTTGATGTTAATTCTTTTGATTTTTAAAGCATAAGACGGTTAGGAAATAATCAATTGGTTGTTCCTTTTGTTCCATAAGCTTGAGGTGGGATTAGATGAAACTATAGCTTCCGATGCGTGAGACCCTAGATAATCTGATTGAACTTAAATTAAATAAAAATGATAAGGAACTTGGATACCGGATTTGGGTTTAAGAGGATAATATATTTGCAATCGCAGCTAACACGTCACTAAGCTTTAATTAAAATAACTGAGTTTTTGAGAACCAAGTTTTTACCTGACTATGATTCCGTATACATAATTCTTTTTCAGGGACGAAAAAAGGGTAAGTGTGGGGATATTTGATGTATTGCAAAATACACCCATTTATCGTGTTCAGTTTGAGTGGTTTTGTTTAGTTTTCTTTTAGTTTTTAGTTAGAATATGTTACTACTGATCCATTTGTGCTTTCCAGGTCTCGAGCGATAGTTGTTGCTGAAATGGGAAGAAAATGAGTCAAAAATATGCAAAACCGAGTACCGGAAGAGATCGGGAGGTCAAGAGTCAATTAAAAGCATGAAATTCGAGAAGAAACACCTTCTCGCCACCCACGAGAAGGTCAGGAGTTGTACCTCGCGGGCCGCGAGGGAGTTGTATCACAACACACAGTTTTTAACTCCTCGCCACCCGCGGGAAGGGAAGCCAATGGGCTCCGCGGGTGGCCAGGGCCTATTTTCCGCAGAATGTTTCGACTTACAGGTGGGTTGATGCTGGATTGGGGTATAAATACATCTTAATCATATACTAGTAAAACCCTAGCCGATTTTGAAGAATCTAGGACGAATTTTGGAGAGATTTTGGAGCAATTTCAAGCAAGAAGGAGAAACGGTTGAAGGTTGGAGTCCTAGGATCGATCAAGCTCGTGGTTTGGCTATCCGGGTTTATCAATTCTTTGTTTTCTTAATTTTTACCATGTTTTTCCACTTTGTTGAAATTGCGTCTTTGATTTGGATATTGACGAGTAGCTAAATTAGATAAACTACTTAGATTATGATGAATGGGATGCTAAAGTTGTGATTTTTATATTGGATGCTTGTTAATTTTGGATTTTATGATAAAGTAGCAAACTTGATTATTGATTCGTTGTATATGCATGCTTAGAATTATTCTAATTGTTATATATTGCTTCGTATGATCTTTGGTGAATGTCTTTTGCGTAATAGGGTCATGCTAGATCATTAACTTGCGTTGTGATTTGTTGGGTTAATTGGCCAAAATACCTTAGAAGCTATATTTGATAATTGAATAGGTCTAGGTGTTATACTAATCTTAATAGCCGAGAGGTGCGAGATTATTGATAGGTCTAAATTGGTAAATTGCTAGGGTGGTCTTTGAGAGACTGTCGTAGTTGCCTTGCTAATATTTGTCTATCAAGTTGAATCAAGAACCCAAGTCATCCTAGGTTTACAACCCGAGAGGGAGTAGGTCATATTAGGGTACTTTACATAAACATTTAGATAACCGAGAGGAAGTCTAGATCAATCGGTGTTTTCAGCAGCCTTCAGAGTTCCTTACGTGTCTTCCCGAAAAGGGTCGGGAGTCCTGTTCGGTGTCTCAAGAGGTTAGAAATTTATGATCCCGGTTCCTTATTAACTTGCATCCGTTTAAAGTATAGCTCGAAGTATCACAGGATTCCAGTCTAGGTAGTTACCCATCGTCAACTGAAGTAAAACCCCAAATCACCTTCGTGTCTTAGGTAATTTAGTTAATTGATAGTAATTTAATCGCTTTTCTTTTAGGATTTTAAGCAACCCCCCCCCAAATATAAAAACAATTAGTCGTGTCAGTCAGTCTGTTTAAGTGAGTCTAATTTACGTAATAAATAGAGTTTCGTGGGTTCGATTTCCGGACTTATTTAGTTGTACCAGAGTCGATCGGTTCACTTGCCGGTTAGTAGTTTAGTCGAGTTTTAGAGAGTCTAGAGTATAACTTAGTTTTTAGAATAGGTTAATTTAGTTAATAATTTAATAACTATACGTTTAGAATATCACCGGTTAATGCAACCATTGAACTCGTGGATGGGTCAGTTAAAACACCTATAGGAGTCATCGAGAACTTATTGGTGAAAGTTGGCAAGTTTGTTTTCCCTGCTGACTTTATGGTTTTAGAAATGGGACAAGATTTCACCGTACCATTAATCTTAGGTCGCCCATTCTTAGCCACTACCAGAGCCGTCATTGACATGAATGAAGGAATTTTAATGCTCCGTATCGGTAAACAATCAGTAACATACAATATCAGAGGATATGAATGCATGTCAAGTGATCCTTTTGAAATCTCTCACTTTATCGACTCCAATATGGACTATCAACTGCAGAAAGCAAGGGAATTTAAAAAAGGAAAAGCACCTGATCTTACCAAGCCAAAGACACCAAATCCTACAGCAATAGACCTTACTAAGGATCTTGACAACACTAATTAGATCGATGAGTACTTCGATAAATTACCACAGCTGAACGAAGAAATCGGAAACACAGGGGAGGTTGTTTACTCCCACCTGAAGAAAGACTGACGCAACACGTACGGGTCGGGCTAAAGACCCATAAATAAACGTAGCGCTTCCGGGAGGCAACCCGATGATCATGAATAAATTGAGAAGTTGGTGCATACGGGAGAAAAAATGGACCTCAGATTTGGTTTCTCTAAATTTAAGTTTCTAATTACTTCAGCCCCCAGGTATGCCTTCTCGATACTAGGACCTTAGTAGCTTAACTACTGATGTACCATCATTTATACATGTTTTACATGCACAATTATCCCCATAAATAGCACAAATTATAGAGAATATAATAAGATATGATACTTAATCCACTTATTTGTGTTATAACAGGATAATTAACCATCGCATACAAAAACATGAAGAAAACACCCAAAAACAAGGCAAAATCAGCATTCGGAAGCCAATTGAACGAAACCGGATGCATGGAGTCAAAGTCAAAAAGTCATCAGGGACCAAAATATGGCAATGCACGGCCATGCATTTCCATGCACGGTCGTGCAAACCCTATTTTGGGTCCCTGTACTTCCCTGCTCTGCCAGATTCCCTCACATGCAAGAGATGTGTCACGGTCGTGCATTACCAAATTCAGAGTCTATAAATAGAAAGCTCATTCTAGTGTTTTAGGTGACCATTACCAAGAGAAGGGAAGGCCTTAGTGCTCTGCTAACAGCCAAAACTCTCTCGGTTTTGGTCCATTTAGGTTTTTCTTTCTATTTTCTTTTCTAAATCTTGTAATACGAACTTATTCTTCTCTTTCGAGTAAAACAAGAGGCAACCTATACCCACTCTCCCTTGGTCTTTGAACACTTCCACACACTATCTAAGGGTTAATGGAGTCACTTGTATGGTCATTCTTGGATAGTCCTCTAGTGTTGCTTAAGTCGGTTGAACTTTAATTAATTAATGAAGTATTTTTAGTAAGTTATGTTTTTAAAGTCTTTACTATAATTTATCTCAAAAAGACCGGAATAAGTGATCTTTAAATCAATCTAATAATCTTTTATCTTGTGAGTTACTCAAGCAAGACTTCTTGTTTGGGAAGCTTATTCGGTATTTGTAAGATCTATATACAAATCTTGATGCTAGCACGACCGGTTACTATAGATATAATATTACATGTTGATTTGAGGTTTGGGTATTCAGCAGGCCGTTTGAGCCCTAAACAGACCGGGCGGTTTGTGTTGGTAATTCTCTACTTCTCTTGTATCGGCTTGTAGAGGACTTCTAGCGTGAGCCATGGGGTTTGATCTTGAGAAGGAAAGTCTTATTTATTTGAAATAATATTATAAGTAAAGACAACTATTTAAGAACATAATTAGTTAGGTCCGAGCATTCATAAAGTACCTTTGGAGGAAGTTGTGCATTCCGATCTACCGGAAGAAGTTACAAGACCATACGTACTTCAGTCACAGGGATAATAAGTCCGAATAATGAGTTGTGATGATACCGACGGACTTCACGCCCCGTTTAGGGTCCGTTATACTCATTAAGGAACAGTAGGCCGACCGTATCCACTGTTCCGTTACGACATACTAACTCCCCTATCGAAAGGATTAGTACTAGTAACTATGATCAACCTTACTTTAAATACATCATTAATTAACAAGGGATAACAACTAGAGTAACACCTTAAACAGAATAATAGTTCAAATTACATTTCTTAACTTTTTATTTTCCTTTTTAAACAAAACCCATTTTCTAACTTATTATTCTAGTCAGACAATAGCGAGGGTTGAGTACGGGATCATTGTCCATGGTTCGATACTTGGTTCTTACCTATACTATACTACGATGCGTTAGGTACAATTGTGTGTGTGTTTAGTTGAAGTAATTATCATTTTAATTTATAAATTTAAAACCTGATCTGGTGTAAATCTAAATGGAATATATTTATCACTACTGAAAACATGTTATCAAGTTTTTGATGTCGTTGCCAGGGCTATATATATTTATATTTTTATCTACATATAAAACCACACATCAAGGTTTTGGCGCCGTTACCGGGGACATGGTAATTCTGCGAAAGATCTAAGTCATTGGACTGGCTATTTTTATTTTTCTTTTTTTTAGTCATGGTATTTGTGTTACTTATATATATCTTTGCAGGAAATTCAAGGATCCAGACCACGAAATTTTTGTTAAGAAAAATGAATAAATATAAGTACCGCCATTCGAAAGCAAAAACATTTTTCTCAATTAGGCGTAATGCTTTCGAACGGTTTTTACGTGAGTAACATT
This sequence comes from Smallanthus sonchifolius, assembly GCA_023525975.1. Lineage (NCBI taxonomy): Eukaryota > Viridiplantae > Streptophyta > Magnoliopsida > Asterales > Asteraceae > Smallanthus > Smallanthus sonchifolius. Next base: position 56,611,667 of record CM042045.1, read on the forward strand.
TTTGTTTTTGATAATGAAAAGTTTGATACTTTGATGTTGGATTGCACGAAATGAGGTAAGTTTCTACGTATAAGTTCGGGATTTTTGTTGGTGTCAGGATTTTTGTTGGTGTCATTCCCCGTTGACCACGGTTATATTTTTCAGGTAATACGTGTTAGAAAAATCATATTAATTTTTAATTTATTTTTAACTAAAAATATAAAGTTTATTTTCTAAAAACACTAAGCTGAAAAATATTAATAAAAAAATGGCCAAACAGGGGGAATGCACGGCCGTGCATCCCAATGCACGACCGTGCATTGGCCAAACGCGGGTCTAGGTTAAATGAGGACAATAGCAGCAGATTCTCAAAACCCCAAACCCCAAACACTCTCACAGTTGGCCGAAATCACCTCCAAACACCCGATTTTTCACGGTTTTTCTCGTTTCTTCACTCTAATCTCTCCCCCAAAGTATGTAAACTTGTCCATTATCGTTTTTAGTCGATTCTTGCTTTATTTATGGATAATATTGTTCAAATAGGGGCTAGGGTTTCGTTTTGAATTTTGGTATAAATATGTTGAATTTGAACTCATTGCTTAATCTAAATGCATATTTGACCATGATAGATCATAATGTAACTTGTTTTAGCCCCGTTTAAACAGATTTGTTCCACTTGTATGATTTGGGTTCTTAATTTTTGCTTGGAAATTTTAACCTTAATTGTGTGAATTAAAGCATGAATCTTGTATATATGTGTTTAAAATGTAGTATAGCTTGTTTGAAAATTGTTAATTTGATGAACTAGGTCAAAATTTTTGACAAGTTTGATTTTCAAAAGTCAAACACACCATTGTTTGAAATTGAGTCTTGTTTGGATAAATTGCAATTAACCAATTATGGATTCGAAAATTGTAACCATGCCATAACAATGCATGAGTTTAGGTTTTCTTCGTGTGGTCCTAAAATATATATATGCATAATTTTTATGTGATATCAAATTTTTGGAATCATTGTCGTGTGCAATGATATTTTCCCTACACTAACTCAATTCGTTGTTGTATAGGAAATGGCTGAATCATCCAGGCAAGCAGGACGAAAAAGAAGGAATACCCGTTCGGGATCCTGTAACATCCCAAAAATAAAACGACAGTTATAATAACGGGTTAGAATGCGAGAACGAATGGAATAAACGAACGAGGCATGACGGGCCGGGCCGGATGGGCCGGCGTGCTAGAAGGGGCGAACATAGGGCAGTCTCCCCCTATAAATATCCTAAGTCACCACCCTTTCTCTGATTTGCAACATCTAGAGAGAGAAATCATAGAGAGAGAAAGTTGGCGGATCGACCCGAGATTAAAGAAGTGTGTTGCTCCAGAGCTCGTGAGAAGAACCTCTAAATCAGAAGCTCGATACAGGTAACGATCTGTCCTAGATCTGAGTTTTTGTTCGTTTTGGGGTTTTTCGGGTTTTGGATGAAAGGTAACGTTTTTACTGATAAAACTGGAAGAAAAACATAGATTTGAGTTCTTAAACAAAAAGCAAACGTTTTGAATGTAAACAAGTTCGAGATCTTGACATGATCAGATCCGTATGCGAAAGTTAGGGTTTTTGCAGGGAAGCAGGTCCTGCGTACTTATCAAGTACGCAAGAAGCAGGTCTTGCGTACTTATCAAGTACGCAAGAAGAAGGTCCTGCGTACTTATCAAGTATGCAAGAAGAAGGTCCTGCGTACTTATCAAGTACGCAAGAAGATGGTCCTGTGTACTTATCAAGTACGCATGAAGCAAAGCCTTCGTACTTATCAAGTACGCATGAAACGAAGTCTGCGCAATTATTAAGTACGCAAGAACAAAGCCCTGTGCACTTGCTAAGTGCGCAGGCATCAGGCTGGTTAGTAAAGTAAGTATAATCGCCTAATTCAGAATGGTTAAACCGTTAGAGTCAGGATTAGGTCTGATGTGTATTTAACTAATCAATTCAGATCGGAAGTGACGTTGTTGGACCTTTGTTTAGGACAACTCAGATTAGCTTATCAGGTGAGTTCTAGAGCCATCTTTTAAATGTTTTATTAATGTTTTGGGCTGGTGTGCATACTTACGAAATGATGTTTAATGAAATGATGTTTACGAATGGAAAGTTGAAATGTGTTTATGAAGTGTTTTGCCAAAGAGGTTTATGAATGGTTTACGAACGGTTTATGATGAAATGTTTTATAATAAAACGTACGAATGCTTTAACTGAAATGATGTAAAGGCGGTAATGGTTATTTTTATAAAAGTCACAAAATGAACGAATCTGCTACGAGTTCCTATGGGAACTAAGGTATGTATGCATGAATGGGCCTTACCCTTATGGGGCCTTTGTGGCTGGCTAACGGTTGTACAACTGGGTGGATAAAGAGGTGGCTTGGGACGCCATGCTGAGGACTAATCCCTGTGAGGGAACAATGCTTAAGGTGAAGGTATTGTTGGAGCATATTCTGGTGACAACGAGCTTGAAGATATTATGTCTTAGTCTTAGAGTCTTTGACTTGTAATTGATAGAATTGTTAGCAACAGTTAAAGGGGAGTCTGTTAGGACATGTTTTGTAACTGTTGATAAAATTCTGTGTAAGTTCTGCTAAAGGCGAACTTAACAAGTTCGCCTAGCCTATCAGAGGCGAACTTAATAAGTTCGCCTGGTCTATCAGAGGCAAACTTAATAAGTTCGCTTGGTGAAGATCAGGCGAACTTAACAAGTTCGCTTGGGTCAAATTCGCTCGGGTCAAGTTTGCTTGTACAGTATCAGGCGAACTTAGTGTTCTTAAAAAAAAAACAAAAAAAAGAAGTATTTTGGCGGGAAATTTCTTCTTGTTCAAATTTTTTAGGGAAAGTTTATATGCTTGTTTCAGATCATTTTTGAAATTTTGAATTTTTGAAATTTTTTAAAAAGAGTGTTTTGACGGGAAATTTTTTTTCCGGATATTTTCGCAAAAATTTCAAAATATCAATTTCGTGTGATGATAATGATATTGGAACTATGCAACCGAGACTTTTGTGCATATCAGATTTCCGTAGCTGGAAAGTCCGGTTCGAACAGTTCGTATCAGCAACTGATGAAAACTTTTGGACATCCATATTTGAAGGATATGTGCATCCTACTTATGACTATATGGGATATTATGATGTTCCTAAACCAGTGACAGCTCTTACTAAAGTTGAAAAGCAGAAGTTTGATCGAGAGATGAAGACTCGTGAAACTTTAACGTTGTCTTTACCAAAAGAAATCATTCATAGTCTCGGGAAGTGTCCAACTTCAAGAGATCTATGGGAATCATTAAAGAAAAAGGGTGAAGCAACTTCTCAAGCGTTTGTAGTCTTGATCAACGAAGTATTGGAGAAGCCGAGTTATTCTCAAAGTGATTCTTCTGCAGATTTAACTGATAGTGAGAGTATTCGTTTTGGTGAAAGTACTCAATTTACTGAGACTGATGTGATGAGTGAAGAAAGTTTCCAGACAGTTGAAGATGATCTGAGTGTATCAGACACTGATGTTGAGCCTGTCATTGTTGATCAAAAGAGTGAAGCTGATGATGACGTATTCATGGCTCCTAGTGCATCTTCTTCAGAAGTAAAACCTGATGTATTTTCTAACTCTGAAACGTTTTGTTCTAACTGTGTTTCAGTTAAGGATAAAATGATGAGGGTTATGGATAACAATATAAACCTCATTTGTGATATGAAATCAATGCACACGGTAAATCAGAAACTAAAAGATAATGAGAATGTGTGTATTGAGAGGATAGAATCACTGAAGAGGGGATATAAATTCTCTGACTTTGAAGATCAAAGAGCAGGCATATCACCTGGATATGTCCTTTGCAGAAATTGAGAAACGAAGTAATGATCTTGCTGAGAAAGATAAAGAACTAGTTGAATCTAAAGCAGAGGTGATCAGATTGCATAGAAAGTTAGAAAGCTTTGGAAATTCATCATTCTTATTAGGATATTATCATGAAAATACTGAAGAGGGGAAGGGAACTAGTGGTATTGGCTATGTTCCTCCATCATTCAATAGAAATTATTCTGTTACACCTGAGATTATAAAAGATGAGTATTTAGATCCTAAGACTGTGTTGAAAGTGAATCCAGTCACAGGTGAAGATATGGTGTATTCTGATGAGAGTGATGATGAATATTTTAATGAAGCTAAGGTAGATGGGATACCAAAAGAGATTAAGAAAGAAGACTCAAAGGTTGATTCTAATTCATCTGGAAATTATACATTTGGAAGTTCTTCAAATTCAAGAAGAGTTCCATATGTCAGAGATTATAAAGACAGGCGTACATGCTTTCATTGTAATGAGATGGGACACATTGTGGTGAACTGTCCTTACAAAAATAAAGGAAAGAAGCATGTAGTTCCTGAGAAGATGAAGCCTGAATCAAAACCTGTTGAGAAAAAGTTTATTCATTCTCAAACTAAAAAAGAGGTTCATGTAGGAGAATCTTCTTCAAATGCATCTTATCGTGAGAAGATTCCTTATATGAGAGAATATCGTGAAAAGAGATCTTGCTTTTACTGTGGTCTTGTGGGTCATATTCGGATTGCTTGTCCACACAAAGCCAAAGGTAACCGACATGTTACTCCAGAAAAGGTAAGAACTCATGGTAAGCCTTATGTTAACCGAAATGTGGTTAAACCTCATGATACACCAAAGGGTAATTCAAAATCTGAGGTTAGGCTTTCTAGACCTCAAAAACGGAGGAGAAACATAAGATTGAGAAAACTTTTAAAACAACAAGAGTTTTCACAATCAAATCAATTTTCAAATGAAAGAAAATGTTCAAACACTTCACATTTTAAGCAAAAAGAACTTAATGAAAAGAAGTATGTTTGGAAATCTAAAGTTTCTGTTTCGGACTCGTCGGAACAATCTCCTAAAATCGATGAGAGATTTGATTGTGAATGGAGTGAGGTTTATTATTTTGATACAGATGGAAGAACCATGACTACCATGGCTTGGGTCCCAATTTCAAATTAATGTTTCTTGTTAGTTGTGCAGGATTTACCAAGAGGGACTATTAATACCATTTTGGTTGTTGATAGTGGTGGTTCTAAGCACATGACAGGGAATGACATCTGCAAGAGTAAAGAGTTGTTGGTAACTGAAATATCTATTTGTTTCAACGACTTGATGCTCAAGGGGGAGAATATGTCACACACAATGTTTTGGAAACAGTTTTACAAAGTCCAAATGATAACCTGAAACTTAGGATGACAATGGTGAGCATAAAGTCGTTGATGCAACCATTTGACTAGTTGAGGGGGAGTACAGAACTGTGTTGGTGACAGAGGCAATGACATTCAATTACATCGGTTTGAGTTTTTAATTGATTGACTTGCTTAATCCTGAGTAACCAAGTAAAATGTTTTTCTTAAAATGTTTTCATGGAAGATTTTATTTTCGTTTGTTTTACTTTCTTTGAAAAAGATTTTGAAAAAGCCAAACAAATTGAAAAAGATAAAATCGACATTACTTGAAGTTAAAGAAGAAATGATAGTACATCAGTAGATGTTCTTTCACACATGACCTTAGACTGGCTGGTTGGTGCTTTATGATAATATATCTGAATTAGACGTTTTGATCTAAACTTCAGAGACTGCACAAATAGGAAATGATAGTGTTGTGTATGCATATAATTTGAATTGTCAGTAGACTAAAAGCGTCACTGAACCATTAGTAGTGTGAAAACATAATTTCATATGTTACAACTGTGATTTGAACCCATTTTATGCCTGGGTGTGTGCGTTAAAAGATCACTATCAGATAAAGAATATTAGCTTTTAATAAAGATTTTCCTATGAGATCAGTTTCGGGTTATGTCCTTAGCACTATTCATTCGATTTGCTTCAGTGCCCATGTCCCGAAAAACATGCAATTTGAAGTATAATCAAGATATGTACTTGACAACATCTGTCAAACATATACTAGCCCTTGGATCATATTGATAAATCATCTTTACTGATTCCATTGAATTCATAATCCAGATAACAGTTGATCCACGTACCTGAATCTTATGATTTCACATATATAAGCCAAAACATTGAATCATTCGTTTCTGAATCTCATTGATTCCTATACAATCCAATTTGGATTCTGCTATTCATGTGCTAAGTGATGTCTCCTCATTCTGAAAATTCGGATAATCTTTAGTAAAATCTCATATGTCTTGAAGATAGTGCAGTTACTTTCTGTTGGCATACTAGTGGGGTACACGTTGTATTTCATACTTAAATGATACCTTAACTCACAAGAAAGTGGGAATGAGATGCTTTAGTTTCAAATCTTATAATATTGACAATTTGAATTTGTGTGTCATAGCCTGATCCTATTTTCTTTAAATGTTTATCGCGTATCATAACATGCAATATGAAAGTCTTGAAAAGATAGAATGTGATAATCTTGAAAGATATTGGTTTGATTGGTCAAGGCTTGAAAAAATGACATAGGATACCATTTGATATTATATGGATTTTATATCCAAAATGTGTGATTGATGCATTGTTTTTACTGATATGATCTTCTTACTCGTGATGTTCGACCAAAAAGATGTGATTTTGTATTTTACATTTCAGTTTATATAGAGAAAAACCAAAAAGATTTTGTGTTTCTTATGTTTGAAAAACCAAAAAGATTTTATTTTTCCAGCTTCCATGGAAATGTTAATTGTTGGTTATTCTTGGTTGTTCTCCTTTACAAAAACTGAATATTGCAGACAGAAGTTGACAAGGGGTCCTTCTCCCAAGTTTTCTTCTAGAAATAAAGAGAGAGTGTGCAGATGAACAAGACGAAGACTACAGTGTGTTTGATGATATATGAAGACTGATGACAATCTTCTGAAGCTGTTGTCAAGGGGGAGTCTGTTGGAGCATATTCTGGTGACAACGAGCTTGAAGATATTATGTCTTAGTCTTAGAGTCTTTGACTTGTAATTGATAGAATTGTTAGCAACAATTAAAGGGGAGTCTGTTAGGACATGTTTTGTAACTGTTGATAAAATTCTGTGTAAGTTCTGCTAGAAGCGAACTTAACAAGTTCGCCTAGCCTATCAGAGGCGAACTTAATAAGTTCGCCTGGTCTATCAGAGGCGAACTTAATAAGTTCGCTTAAGTCTATCAGAGGCGAACTTATTAAGTTCGCTTAGCCTATTAGAGGTGAACTTAATAAGTTCGCCTAAGCACAGTGAAGCGAACAAGTTCGCCTGGTGCAGGTCTGTGGCTATAAATAGGAGATATCAGTAGACAGAGTTGAAGAACACAGAACAAAGTGTAAGACTGGGTGAGAATAGACGATATCAGAGGAGGAACTGACTAGAGGCAGAATCTTGTAACCTGATATTGTGGTGGAAATACAAAGAGTTTATTTACACTGTTGTTGTTGATTGAGTTACACGAGCACGTTGATCATGGATTTCGCACGTTATCACCGTGTCGTACTGCGAGTCTAGAGATCCGTCACACACCGAATATGGGACCTACAGGTATGTGCTATCCTTTGGGACGTCATGCTTAAGGTGAAGGTACGTGTATCCTTGTGATACCGTTCCTAAGGTTTTGGTGTCGAACGGCTTTGTGGTATCGGGCCCTAGGTTTCTCCGCCTACAGGTAATGTACGGTGTCGAAGGTCCTAGTGTTGGCGTGCCTCGGGGTTTCTCCGCCAGTATGTGATGAATGGAATTGGCGGTTACGAAAAGGCACAGATTCGGTTCATGTTGATTTATGTTACGATGATTTGATTACGAGGTTTTGATGATGTTAAGTTATTGCATGTTTTTACGTACGGTTTTATTAAATGAATGAATGTTATGTTTTTGGCAAATGTAAATGTTAAAGTTTATGTAATGCTAGAACTCACCAGCGCAGCTGACTTTTAGTATGCACATTCAGGTTAAGGGCAGGTTATGATGATGGACGGTGATGCTGGGCGGCTTGATGAGTTACCTGGATGATATGAAGATTGGCATCCCGTTATGTTTCATTTATGTTATGTTTTATGTTTAAGACAATGTTACGCTTCCGCATGTTTGAACAAGTTTTAGTTATGTTGAATGAATGATTCCGCTGCGTTATTTTGATATTCAAAGTCTAAGAACTGTTTGTGAATGAGTAAATCCAACAAGTGATGCCTCCCGGGTTTGGGGCCTTACAGATCCCGTACAGGATCATCTTCGTCTGCCTGAATGAGTGGTTCACCACCAACTCCACCATCTCCTCCTCCACCTTTTAATCCGCAGCCTATGCCAGAGATGCCACAAGACTTGCACCCATGGCTTATCTTTGACCCCGATGTTGCCATCGAGGTCCATGCTTACCAGCTCTTAGCCACCTTACTGACACAAACCTTTGGGATACACAAAACCATCTGCTATCCAACTTTAGAGGATGCTAATCTCCTGGATAGTGCAGTCCCTCTAATCACGAAACCTTGGCAGAGATTCTTTGTTATTAGGGAAGCAACATACTATGAGCTCACTCTTGAGTTCTTAGCTTCTTTTGAGTTCGATAGATCGGAGGTAAATATGGAGATGCAAGACTGTGTGAGGTTTAGGATGGCTAGACATTGGTACGTGATGAGTTTATCAGAATTTGAGGTAAAGATGGGATTATATAGGCATAGGGAGAGGACAGAACCGATCTTCACCAAGAGCAAATCAGAGTTTGCAGAAGGTGAAGCCTCGACATTTTGGAACAGGATCAGGTCAGGACCCTTTGACCCGCATACCCAGAAAAGCATAAGGATAAAACACCCTTTCTACCGTTATCTGCATCGATGTATTGTCCTTTCTATTGGGGGAAGGAAAGATAGCACCTGGGTGGTAACCGTGAGAGATCTTTTCCATCTCCATTGTCTGATTGATCAAGTTGCCTGTAACCTAGCCTACAGCTTGGCTAAGTTCTTTACCCGAGCCACATGCTACAGTTCCAGCAGCCACATCTTTGGAGGGCCATACATCACCCATCTGGCTCACTACCTAGGTGTTTTGTCCCCTGTAAATCTGGGACAAATCCAAGATATGGATCTACCCATTCAACCTATAGACATCCAAGTGATGATTAATATGCATATGATGAAAAATTTTAATGGGGTATATCGGTTGGTGGGACACCGGGGGAACATTTGGACAGGTGAAGTGGAAGAGTCTGAGGACGAGGAAGTACTAAGGGGGCAACTGGGAAATCAAGGCCCAAACATGTGTCACACCACTACTGATCCCACTATGCTGGATTTGATGATCTGCATGGGTCAATTGGGACACACGATGCATGGCATGCGGCAGGACTTTTATGATCACACCCATGATCCGTATGCCCATCAGCAGTATCAGCAGCAGCCTCCTGGCCCGCACCCACAATGGCAACATCCTCCTTTCCAGTAGTTACTCTCTTCACCCTTCATCTTTGATATTTGTTGTTCTTATCTGATGTAGTTATGGTTCTTGATGTTGAACAATTTTGTTCGTTTTTCTGGATAAGTAACATTTTTACCGGTTACAGGAGTAACCGTTGACATGGTGACATTGCCACCAACCTATTCGGCCGCCATCTATTGGCGAATATTAATTAATTTTCTGTTTAATATTTACTTTTTATTGTTTGAGCATTGCATAGCATAACAGGGACATACAATTTTTGGAGCACATATTAATCAAGCTAAGGAAATCAACCATACACATAATGGTGATGCATAAAAAGGGGAGTTTCAGTTCTCTTTCACCCTCCTCTTACACATGACAACTATTAAATAACATATTTTCGTATAATAAGGACATTGTCAAATTCTAAGTATGGGGTGTTAGGAAACTCACCAATGCATCGGCAACATAATGCTGTCCCAAGTATTACAAGTGCATGATTACCAAGTATTCGATCCTTTGAATTGAAATACACATAGAAGTCATTAAAACATTTTCATAAACAACATATAAAGTTGTGATCTTCATAAATAATCTAAAAGCTACAAGTCTTAAAAATCATTTGGAATAAAACGATCTTATAAAAACAATAATTTGAAATACCGTTGAATTGAATCAAGGAAACAAATAGGAAAGATTAGTTAGCACAACAAAAAGAAAGAAATAAGTTTATGCACATTTTTACTTTTAAACCCCTTTATCTTCCGTTTCATGTGAGAATTTGAGACTATCCGAGCGTTATCATATAACACCATTGCCAAATTTTACATGCTCATTTCATTTGATAGAGTGTTTGCTAATTATTTCTTTGCATGTTAGAACTTGTGTAAAACATACATTTCAAGATCACGGACGAAAAGAATGCATAAAAATGATTGAGGCATTAGGATTCACCTACTTTCTTTAGCCTTCTTCATCTACCCTACACATTATCCCCTAGTTAACCCCTTTGAGCCTGAACATTTTCATTTCTACAACCCACACTTCAAACCCATAAACGACATCAAACTTTTAGCGTCATTTCCTTTTTCCTATTTAGTTGGAAGTCAACTTGGCTATGATATGAGGAGCAATTATCCACAGTTAGGATCATACATTCATCTTATGATCAACGAATGAAAATTAGCAAGAAGAAAAGTATGAATATAAAAATGAAAAGAAAAGAAAAAAAAGGGGCAACAAAAAGAAAAGTTATACTTGCCCAAAATTATTGAATAAATTTCATCAAAAAAGAATCAAACTTACTCAAAAAATTGGAGTATGCAAAGCAAATCAAGAATATGGATGTATTAGGAAGAAATAACTGAAAAATCTATGGGGGATTGATAGTAGTGAATGCTTCAAAATAAGAAGAAGTTTGCATTCTTGAAGAAAGAAATTGGTCTTGACAATCGGACCTTAAAAGAGTCCTTAGATTAGTCACAATGTCTAGTATAAGATTATCAACATGCTCGCTCACCGTTTAATCATTAAGCCAAGTCGGATTTGCAACATTTAGCCACTCTTCCCAAATATTTCCTACCCTAACCCTAAGCCTATCATTACAACCCATTTAAAGCCCTCTTGATTATTGCACATATTTTATGTCAATTAATGGAGATTTGATTTCTATACAAGCCTGTGATTATACAAGCATTAATTATAGCATTGAGTGTTTTTCTTGACATACATTATCCATATATTAAACCTGAATGTTGAGCGAACATTTGTGAGACTGTAATTTTGTGCATAATCATAGTTACATCAAATGTGTTTGGCTTGCTACCCTATTGTGGAGAAACATTCGAAAGGTGCAAACATCAAGTTATTATTATTAAAAGAGGCGTTTAACCATTTGGGACAAAGCTTTAGATCAATATTTTATTCTATGGGTATAATCATGTATGAGTTTGCTTGAGGACAAGCAAAGTTTAAGTATGGTGTGTTATGATGTACCATCATTTATAATGCACAATTATCCCCATAAACAGCACAAATTATAGAGAATATGATAAGATATGATACTTAATCCACTTATTTGTGTTATAACAGGATAATTAACCCTCGTATACAAAAAACGAAGAAAACACCAAAAAACAAGGCAAAATCAGCATTCGAAACCGGACGCATGGAGTCAACCCAGAAGTCAAAAAGTCAAAAGGGACCGAAATATGGCAATGCACGGTCGTGCAAACCCTATTTTAGGTCCTTGTACTTCCCTGCTCTGCCAGATTCCCTCACGTGCAAGAGATGTGTGCTTTGCATGACCGTGCATCCCAATGCACGGCCGTGCATTACCAAATTCAGAGTCTATAAATAACAAGCTCATTCTAGTGTTTTAGGTGTCTATTACCAAGAGAAGGAAAGTCCTTAGTGCTCTGCTATGAGCCGGAACTCTCTCGGTTTTGGTCCATTTAGGTTTTCCTTTCTATTTTCTATTCTAAGTCTTGTAATACGAACTTATTCTTCTCGTTCGAGTAAAACAAGAGGCAACATATACCCACTCTCCCTTTGTGTTGGAACACTTTCACACACTATCTAAGGGTTAGTGGAGTCACTTGTATAGTCATTCTTGGCTAGTCCTCTTGTGTTGCTCGAAGTGGTTGAACTTTAATTAATTAATGAAGTATTTTTAGTAAGTTATGTTTTTAAAGTCTTTAATATAATTTATCTAAAAAAGACTGGAATAAGTGATCTTTAAATCAATATAATAATCTTTTATCTTGTGAGTTACTCAAGTAAGACTTCTTGCTTGGGAAGCGTATTCGGTATTTGTACGATCTTTATACAAATCTTGATGCTAGCACGGCCGGTTAGTATAGATATAATATTATGGGTTGATTGGAGGTTTGGGTATTCAGCAGGCCATTTGAGCCCTAAACATACCGGGAGGTTTGTGTCGGTAATTCTCTACTTCTCTTGTATCGGCTTGCAGAGGACTTCTAGCGGGAGCCATGGGGTTTGGTATTGAGAAGGAAAGTCTTATTTATTTGAAATAATATTATAAGTAAAGACAACTCTTTAATAACACAATTAGTTAGGTCCGAACATTCATAAAGTACCTTTGGAGGAAGTCGTGCATTCCGATATACCGGAAGAAGTTACAAGACCAGACGTACGTCAGTCACAGGGATAATAAGTCCGAATAATGAGTTGTGATGATACCGGCAGACTTCACGCCCCGTTTAGGGTCCGTTATACTCATTAAGGAACAGTAAGCCTACCGTATTCACTGTTCCGTTACGACATACTAACTCCCCTATCGAAAGGGTTAGTACTAGTAACTATGATTAACCTTACTTTAAATACATCATTAATTAACAAGGGATAACAACTAGAGTAACACCTTAAACAGAATAATAGTTCTAATTACATTTCTTAACTTTTTTATTTTCCTTTTTAAACAAAACTCATTTTCCAACTTATTATTCTAGTCTGAAAATAGCGAGGTTGAGTACGAGATCCGTGTCCATGGTTCGATACTTTGAGGTAGAACATATAAAACCACACATCAACTACTATCTTTTATTTTCCTTGTTCATTTTTATGTTTTCTTTTATGTTTCAGGTAGAACAACATCACCAGACCATCTCTCTACTTTGAGGAGTTACACTCCAACTCTACGAGCCTGGAGCCGGAAGCAACATCAAATTTCTGAGAAATTCGATGAAGTTTTTGAAGCAACAAGTTGACAAGCAGCTGATAGGCACAACCTGACATCAACAATAAGTTTTGGCCTTAGGTTATACACCGAATTGATTGGGGGAGTACCAGTTTCTTTTCCCTTAAAACTCCATGCATTTAAATTCCTGCATACCATTTCATTACATGCATTTGTACATTGAGGGTAACACACAGTTTTAAGTGTGGGGTGGGGAATTAGATATTCAGGACTGTTAATCTCAAAGCAGTAAAATTTAACTTGTGATTTTCTACCCATTTGACTTAAACATTACAAAAACTTACCTTTTATAAACCCGAAAGATTTTCAAAAAAAATAGTTAAACCCTTTTTAAACAAAACCTCTTAGAGTTTGCACTTAATTAAATAAAATGAAGACATGACAAGTAGAAACAAACGGAAATTATGCATAACAAATCACTAAACCCTATCCCATCCGTTTCCATGTGAGAATAATATGAGCCTTTTCACGAGCATTATTATCATTATTTTTGCATGCTCTTTCGTTTGGTATATTGAGTGTTTATTCGATTGAATTCTACGCATAATTAGAACTTGTATGACTTATACATATCAAGACCATGAACTAGTGGAAGTATGAAAATGAGGCCATAGCTGAAGCCCTTCAAACCCCTTTAAAACCCCTAAAAATCCAAAAAAGATTTTCATTTTCACCTTTAGTTTTACTTTAGCCACATTACAACCCTTTAAAGTCCTCTTGATTCATGCATACTACTTAGTTAGTTGGTGGAGACTTGATTTGCATACAAGCTTATGACCATTGCATAATTCAATTCGAACTCTAGTGTTCCACTTAGCTTACATTATCCATATATATAACCCTAGAGTTGAGTGAACATTGTGAGTAATGAGGAATTTTTGCATAATCAACGTTCTAGCAGGCTTGTCATGGATTCCATCATCTTAAAGCAAGAAAAGCACAAAAATAGAGTAAGCATCTCAAGAGTTATCCTAGGGTCTCAACACTAGTTGAAAGTCCATTACCTTTGTAAAGTTCTTAGTTATGGGTGTGATCATGCATGAGTTTGCTTGAGCACAAGCAAAGTTTAAGTGTGAGGTGTTATGATATGTCATAATTTATACATATTTTACATACATAATAATCCTGCTTTATGGTACTAAATTGAATAATAACCTTGCAATTTATGCTTAAAACAAAAATATTTTATAATTGCAGGTTGTTCGGTGTAAAAATACAAATCAAGCCAAATTCTATCAAGAACACCAAGTATTCAAGCTTCTAGAAGGTTTATTCCCAGAGCATTGACCCCCAAGAAGTCAAAATTGGTCAACAATAGTCAACAAGAATCTACAAGACAAAGCTGGGAGAAAGAAGTGGGTTGCACGACCGAGCATCCCAATGCACGGTCGTGCATTGCCTTTCTCTGCTCATCACGGCCCGGTACCGTGTCCTCTTTACCCTGATTCGTCCTCAAAAAACCATCTCTTGATGGACTTTTATTATTGTTTAAATCCGTCTTTATATTTGTGAGTGTCTTGATTTTAAAGAGTAAGATCGTAAAACCCTTTTTAATCAAACTTCCTTTGAAACTCGTACGTCTTTATACGAGCAGAGATTGATAAGCCAAGGCTTGGTCTATACTTCTAAGATCGTACGTCTTTATACGAGATTATTATGCGGCCAAGAATCGGTGAACTCATGTTGGGAACGGTACGTCTTTATACTTGGTCCCATTGTTACACCGCCTCCCGGTGAGCAAAATATAATCACCTATTTAACTTAATATAAAGCATTTTGAGTCCAATGTATTTATCCAACCCGGAGATGACCATTCGATGGGTTGAGGGTAAATGTTGTCCCTAACGGGAAGCACTACCACTTTTTAAAGAATATAATTTGCAAATCAAATGTAGAGAGGACGAGGCTCTAGCGGTGACCCGGGTCACAAGTTTGTAGTAGCCATACCATTGAATTAGTTAACTTAACATTATCACGTACCAAGTTGATTCGAATCCCAAAGCAATACATTCCATAATCTGATCATTTACGCTTTATTTACTTTTATGCTATTTACTATTCTGCTAGTTACATTTCTGTTACACACTTCACGCACATTTTTACTTTTATGTTATTTACTTTACTATCATTTACTTTTCTGCTTCACAAGCACACAAAACCCACCTACTAATTAATCCGGCTAAACGATAATAAAAGTTGAGTATTGGAACTCGATCGTGTCCATTGGTTCGATACTTGGTTCTTACCTAACTATATTACGCTGCGATAGGTACACTTGCCTATTATGTGTGTTTTAAGTTAACGTAATTATCATTTTAATTTATAAATTTAAAACCTGATTATGTGAAATCAATCACCTTAAAAATATATTTATTTATATTTTTATATATACTTATCACACGACATCAATTCTTCAAGACACTCAATGACTCTTCAATGAAATTGATGTCCGCTGCTTCCGGATATGGTTTCAACCGGTGGCCATTCACCACTTGCCTTAGATGATCATCGAAGTCTTCAATCTCAATATCCCCATAGTTACCTACCCGTGTAATCAGATACGGGCATATCCACTTGCTTTTCAACTTTCTTGGAAACAACTTGAGCCTTGAATTGAAGAGCCAAACTTTCTGCCCCACTTCAAACATCATCTTCTTCAACTTAGCATCATGTACTTTCTTCATCCGATCTTTATAAGTAGAAGCACACTCATACGCTGCATCCCGTAACTCTTCCAGCTCATTCAGTTGTAACTTACGTTACGTACCCGCAGCATCGTAGTCGAGGTTAACCTCTTTGACCGCCCACAGTGCCCGATGTGCAATCTCAACCGACAAGTGGCATCCCTTGCCATACACCAATCTGTACGGTGTGGTGCCGATTGGAGTTTTATAGGCGGTGCGGTAAGCCCACAAGGCATTGTCAAGTTTTCCTGACCAATCTTTTTTGTCTGCCGCACTGTTTTCTGGAGAATCTCTTTGATCTGTCGGTTGGACACTTGGACCTGCCTGCTGGTCTATGGGTGATATGGGGTAGCTATTCTATGATCGACTCCATAATGTTTAAGCAATCTCCCGAATTGGAAGCTCCTGAAATGTGATCCCCCATCGCTTATGATTGCACGAGGGATTCCAAATCGGGAAAAGATGTTGGTTTACACAAATTTGCACACCACTGCATGGTCGTTTGTCTTTGTTGCTATAGCCTCTACCCACTTGGATACGTAATCCACAGCCACCAGAATATAGAGATACCCGCAAGAGTTCAGAAATGGCTCCATAAAATCTATGCCCCATACATCAAACAAATCCACAACCATGATTGACTGCAATGGCATCTCGTTCCTCTTTGAAATACTTCCCATCTTCTGATAATTCACACAGTTCTTGGCGAACTCAAAAGCATCCCGAAAGATGGGTGGCCAAAATAGGCCTGCGTCAATGTAACATCCCAAAAATAATAAATAAGTAAATAATAACACGATAGAGATGTAATCGTCAAAAAAATGAAAGAAAAATGGATGAGCTTGGGCTCGGCTCCAACGGGCCGAGGGAAGCCCAGGTATATAAGGGTCAAGACAGCCTTAGACTCTCATTTCTACCACAACTTGCAATCTAGAGGGAGAAAGGAGAGCTCGGATCTGGAGAGAGAAAGTTGACGGATCGACCCAAAATTGAAGAAGCACGTTACTGCTGAGCTCGTGAGCAAAACCTCCGAATCAGAATTCCAATCCAGGTAACGATTCGACCTTAAACTGAGTTTTTGTTTGCTTTGGGTTTTTCGGGTTTTAGCTAAATAGGAGACGTTTTTATGGATGAAACTTGAAAATAAGCTTAGAACTAGCATCTAGAATGAATACCGCACATTTTGATCAAAGAAAATTGTAAGATTGGCATGATCAGGTTAGCATGCAAGAATTTCAGACTTGTTCAGGAAACAGGTCTTGTGTACTTATCAAGTACGCAAGAAGGATATCCTGCGTAGTTATCAAGTACGCAGGAGGAAGATCCTGCGTACTTATCAAGTACGCATGAGGAAGATCCTGCGTGCTTATCAAGTACGTAAGAAGAATGTTCTGCGCACTTGTCAAGTACGCATGAACCAGGCCCTGCGCACTTGCTAAGTGCGCAAGCATCAGGCTAGATAGTGAAGTCAGTATGTTCGCCTAATTCAGTATGATTAAACCGTTAGGCCAACCAAGACTAGCTTATCAGGTGAGTTCTGATGTGTATTTAACTACCTAATTCAGATCGTACGTGACGTTGTTGGGCCTTTGTTTAGGACAACCAAGACTAGCTTATCAGGTGAGTTCTATGTGCCCCTTTCTATGTTATGTGCAAATCATTTTAAATGTTTTGGGGCTGAACTGTATACACTAGGTGATTAAATGTTATGAATGCCAATGTGATCATACGTGATATACAAATAAGTATATTATATATATATATATATATGAAAATGAATTATGGACAAAGAATGAAACATATGTTTATAAAGAATGAATGAAAGAATGACATAACGTGAATGAATGAAATCTTGCTTTATATTCTATATATATTGCATGTTATGAATGTCTGTAAACGTTATGGATGCTTCGATGACAACGGCTACTTCGGTAGACGGACGACCACTTGACTATTTTGCAACCGGGACAAAAACGTTCCTTCGCAAGCTAGGATGTATAAAAGGCACTCATGGACGGTCGAAGCAAATGCCTTAACTCATGTAGAACGGTTGCATACATAATAGTCGCGTGGGAAACAGATGCCCTAGGACAGACGGACAAATGACGGACTACGACGGTAGGACGGTTTAAGAGCGGGCGGACAAAGGTTGCCGGACGTATTTATGTTTCGACGGACGGTTTTCTAGAGTCGGACGGTTTATGAAAAGGGCTACGACGGTAGTTCTCACTGTGTTGTTTTTGTGACATTCACGACAAGTATGAGGGGTTGATCACCCCTATGTGTATGGCCAATAAATGTTCTCCCCAAGTAGGAATGTATGTACATATGTATATACTTAGTATGAATATTATGTGAGAACAGTAAGGCAAAGAATATGCTAATGCACGTATATTATGTATATATATATAATACTTAACGATAAGATAAATGCTATGTATGATTGTTTTTAAACTAGAACTCACCAGCGTTAGCTGACTTTTAGTATACATTTCAGGTAAAGAAAGGAAGGGTCGTGCGAAGGCGTGATGGTTACCCGGCAAGCGACTGACATCCCACTCTTGATTGTTAATTAAAAATGTTGTGTTTTTAATTGTTAAGACTTCCGCTGTTATGTTATGTATTTGAATGATGTTTGTTTTCTCTACTCTCGAATGTTTTAATTTAAGTTCAGTATTTATGACTATGTTACTGAGTAAATCCAACGAGTGAGGTTACCGGGGAAAGGGGCCTTACAGTCAAATACCTTCCGACCTGTCTTCTGCCCACTGAAATGACCTCCACAAGAAGATGCATGTACCAAACCCAACACACATTGAATCTTTGACTCTGGTATGCACCTTCTAACTAGTTAATCTGCGCCCACTTTAAATAAGTCTGGTTCATCCCAGATGTACTGGCGCGCCTGTGCGATGAACTGGTGCCTTTTCTTCTTAGACCAATGTTTCGGAATTGCACCTGTAGCCAAATAGTTAACAATGTTAGCAAACCAAAGAGTAGTAGAAACTGATAGTAATTGTTCATCAGGAAATGTTTCATTAATCTCCCCCTCAGATTCACTTCCATCATGCACAATGCATGACAAATGATCTACCACGACATTCTCACTTCCTTTCTTGTCACAAATCTCCAAGTTAAACTCATAAAATAACAAGATTCAACGGATCAACCTGAGCTTGGCATCCTTCTTTGCCATGAGGTACCTGACTGCACTATGATCAGAATAAACAATAACTTTACTGCCCTAGATATATGACCTAAACTTATCCAGTGCATATACTACTGCAAGTAGCTCCTTCTCAATTGTGGTGTAAGTAAGCTAAGCATCATAAAGAGTCTTACTTGCATAGTATATCACCACGGGTTTCTCATCTACCCATTGTCCCAATACTGCCCCCACGACATAGTCACTTGCATCACACATTATTTCAAAGGGTAACGACCAATTCGATGATTTTAAAATAGGGGCCTCAACAAATTTTTGTTTAATTAATTCAAATGAATCTAAACACTCTTTATAAAAAAAACAAAAGGGACATCATTCAGAAGTAGATTACACAATGGTTTGGTTATAACACTAAAAATTTTAATAAACCTTCTGTAAAACTCGACGTGTCCTAAGAAGGAACGGACGCCTTTGACATTGTTTGGTGGAGGTAGAGTTGAAATGACCCGGATTTTTGCATGGTTGACCTCAATACCCTTACTAGAGATAACATACCCCAAAACCACCCCTTCTTGAACCATGAAGTGGCTTTTCTCCCAACTGAGTACCAGATTAGTTTCAACACATCTTTTTAATACCTTACTTAATTGATTAAAACAAGTTTCAAAAGTTGTGCCAAATATTGAAAAATCATCCATAAAGACTTACATGGACTCCCCGATCATATCTGAAAAGATACTCATCATGCACCGTTGAAAGGTGGCCGGTGCGTTACACAAGCCGAAAGGCATTTGCCTAAAAGCGAAGGTACCATACGGACAAGTGAACGTGGTCTTTTGTTGGTCCTCTGGATGTATTGCAATTTGATTATAACCCGAGTACCCATCTAAGAAATAATAAAACTTCTGACTTACAAGTTTCTCAATGATTTGATCAATGAAAGGGAGAGGGAAGTGGTCTTTTAATGTTGCAGCATTTAATTTCCTGTAGTCGATGTAGATTAGCCACTCGGTTACCGGCCGAGTGGCAATCTCTTCCCCACTTTCTCCCTTTACTACCTGTATGCCAGCTTTCTTAGGCACTGTCTGAGTAGGGCTCACCCAGCTGCTATCAGAGATGGGGTAGATGATACCCACATCTAACCACTTGAGCACCTCTTTCTTTACCACTTCACACATGTTAGAATTCAACCTTCGTTGAGCATCCCGAGCAGGTTTTGCTCCTTCTTCTGTGACGATCTTATGCATGACAATTGCTGGACTGATCCCTTTTAGATCTGCTATGGTCCACCTAATTGCTGCCCTATGGGAAATCAAAACCTTCATCAATGCCTGCTCATGTTCCTCAGTTAAACTTGCAGCAATGATAACAGGAAGAGTGTTATTGTCACCCACTAATGCATATTTTAAATGTTTAGGCAAATCTTTTAGATCCATCTTAGGTGATGATTCCAGTGATGGCTTTAGTTGGGTATCAATATGATCTGACAGACTCTCAACCTGAAGTGACCAGTTTGGCACTTTTTCTCTCAAAGCATACACCTCCACTTGTGCCTCTGCTTCTTGCATCTCAAGCTCATACTTCTCCTGTTTCCTATCACAAACAATACATGGTTCCAGGGTTTCACCCTCATTTTCATGAGGGCGACACCCCTCAACAACGTCTGCCATAAAGTATTCGCCATTGATTAGAATAGGAATAGCACTAGCAAATATGTTTAACCTTAACATTCGGTTGCCAAATGCCATGCCCACTGTACCTGCTACGAAATTGATTAAACATTGAGATGTTCTTAAGAATGTTCTTCCCAATATCACATTAGGATGCATGTCATTAGTAGGTGCTGCATAATTAAGTACTAAGAAATTGACACGATAGTAAAAATCTTCCACCTTTACAATTACATCGGTTAGTATTCCCCTAGGAAGTTTAAGAGTAAGATCTGCCAAAACCACGGTGGTATCAGCCTTTTGTAGAGGACCAAAGTCGCACTGGTCATACAAACTTCCCGGGAGAATACTAACACTAGATACAAGATCTAGGAGAACCTTATTGATTTTTAGTTCACCAATTTGCACAGAAATTAAAGGTGCTCCTGGATCCTGCAGCTTAGGTGGCAATGCACCAGACAAAACGACATTGGCATTGTCTGTTAGGTCAAGATTTTTAGGCATTTTAAGATGCCGTTTCTGGGTGCATAATTCTTTCAAGTACTTCGCATAAGCTGGTACTTGCCTGATTACATCTAAAAGGGGAAGGTTAATTTTCACTTGTTTAAAGATGTCCCACAACTCGTCCTGTTGTGGGCGCCTTTTAGTTACATTCTTCTTAGATGGTTCCAATAGAGCAGCATGATAAGGGATGGTATTATTCTCCACCCCTACACCTTGAGTGACAGTTGTATTAGGTTTAGTGTTCGATGTTTCAGAAAAAATTACTGTTTTAGGTTGTTTAATAAAAACTGCTTTCGAATCGTTGTCACTCTCACCATCCTCTCCTAGGTCAACTACCACTCCCTCAACATCCGGTGATGCTGAGGTGACATTGTTATAAACCTTACCGCTTCTTAGGGTACTTACTTGGGAGACATTTGCATTTCTTGAACCCGAGGAACTGGCACCATGGTGTTGAGGGTTTAACTTTGTATCACTTGGAAGTTGCCCCGGTGCTCTCCCCACTACGTCTGCTATCCTTTCAGCCAACTGACCCAGCTTTCGTTCGAACGACTCACTGGTTTTAATCTAGATCTCTTTATCATGTTCAAGTCTTTTCAAGGATTCCAATATTGCTGCAAGCTACGGTTCACCACCAGCTGCAGGTTTGTTTTGTTGATTTTGTTGGTAGTTGACCTAGGAGTTCCTGAGTTCCTTTGGTACCCGCCTGAATTGTAGGTTTGTTGGCGGTTCTGATACTGTTGCTGATTCCCAACATGCACATCAGGAACCTGAAAGTTAGGATTCATTTGATTATTTGCATTACCATACCTGAAATTAGGATGATTTCTGAGTCCCGGATGGTAGTGTGTTGCATTCATGTCCGACTTTCTATCACCTCCAATCTGGTTCACTTCTTCTTGCTTGCCTTGTTCTCTTGGACAGCTCTCCACAGTATGGCCCAAATCACCACATCCATCACACACCGGGCATCCCTGTGAGACATTGGACACCTCTCTTCCACTAGGCCTACCAAGCCTCGCCATTTGAATTTCCATGGCATCCAGACGCTTTTGTGTCTCATAATCAGCTACTTTCGTAGTTACTCCCGTCTTTACTCGTCTGCTGGCATTAGCTTGCCTCTTTGATGTCACGGCCATCTTTTCCAAAATCTCCTAGTCAATATCCACATGATTCTCAAACAATGAACCGGCACTGGTGGCGTTGACATCTCTCACATCTTCATGTAATAGCCCATCATAGAAGGCCTGTATGAGCTCCCACTTTTGTATCCCATGATGTGGGCAATTTCGAAGCAACTCTTTGAATCTCTTGATTGCCTCATAGAAAGGCTCCCCTGAATGTTGCTTGAAATCCCGTATAGCAGCTCGGGCCTCATTAGTTTTATGAGGTGGAAAGTATTCATCGAGGAACTTCTATTGTAATTCTGCCCAGGTGGCAATGCGTGTAATGGGTAAAGACAGGAACCACTACTTTGCCCGGTCCTTTAGTGAAAACTGGAAAAGCACCAGTTTCACCTCATCAGTAGTGAACCCCTGACCACCTATGGTCCCACAAGTAGCCTCATATTCAAACAAATGTGTGTAAGGCTCTTCAGTAGCTCTCCCATAGAAGTGTGGGAGGATCCCAAGACAACCCGGTCTGATCTCGAATGCATTCCCCCTATGAACTAGTGGGATGACGGGAGAAGCATTTAAAGCTAAAGCGGGATGAAAGTGACTATCTACCCCTTGCTCATGTCTCGGTGGTTGTATGTTACCGGGCAGTCTGTGCCTGTTCTCTCGTTCCAAATTACCCATGTACCCTTGATGGTTGTTCCTTGGTTGAAACCCATAACCTACTCTCGGTGGTGGTTGAACCCATCCATCTATATTCTGCCTCTGATCACGGGGAGGGAATGCCTCCTGGTGGTTTAAGTCATACCCATCTTCTTCTTCGTTCCAATTCTCATGTTGAGAACCATGTTGTGGATGGTGACTATCTTCATCTTCATAATTAGAGTAGCTCAGGTAGCTATCATGTGGTTGGTATGGTTGATTTCGGAATACGGGTTAAGGTAATGGTTGTTGGAATCTGGGTGGTGGTTGATTTTGGTTCTGGTTTTGTGGAGGAGGTGGTTGGTTTTGATTTGATGGAATTGGTGGTTGTTGGTTGTTGGTTGTGAGGTGGATTTGATTAGTTTTGTGGTTGGTTAGGAAATAAAAGATCTGGTAAAGGTGGAATAGGTGGGTTTTGTTCCCCGCCTTGATTTAGATCTTGATTCATGGGTTGATTCTGTAACATCCTTACCGAAGGACTATCAAGCTTTTCTAAGATTGTTTAGACTGTTCCTTGAAGTTTTCTATTTTCTTTTGCTGTTTTCTCTATCTCTGGATCAAACAATAATGGTGAAGTTCTTCCTGAGCGCCTATTATGCATAAAACTGTCCCTGCACACGTAAGCACAAAATTAGTAGCACTAAACAAAATAAATAAAAAATAACACTTTACTCACAAGTTCCCTGGCAGCGGCGCCATTTTGATCGCGGTGTCAAGGTAAATCAAAAATATTTCTCAAATTCCCTACTTAGCTACCTTAAACTGTAGATAGGGAAGTAGGGTTGTCGAATCAACGGGGAACATGTGGAGAATGCTATTTAAACTAAACTGATTCAATTACTATTAAAGTTTAAGACTTTATTACTTAGAACACTTGAAATTATAAAAAGCAATTAACTTTAAGTTGTAAAAACAATTGGAGAAGAATATACCACTCCGGGATTCAGATTTAGCAAAACACACGCTTAATTTTAGTTTCAAAGCAGATCAAAGATTACATAGACATTACCTTGTTTAAATTGTTTAACACAACCACATAATAATCAATTCAATCACAAAATCGGATTATTCACGATGCAAGAAAACCAAGAAACGACGATAGATGTAATAAATTGAAAATGTGCGATTGTTAATAAGTCAAACACACAATTGAATTTAAAGAACTTAAAGGGTTCACAAAACTTCAATCCAATACTGATCATCTACTAAAATCATACGAGTAAAAGCATAAATCGTTCAACCGTAGGGATCACAAAAGCGTTAGCTACTGATGATTGTCGAAAACGTTAAAGTAATTAAACTAGAACTTACAAGCATTAGAAAACAAGAACAATTGACCAAACTATGCTCAAAATCACCTAAGAACTCCTCTGGGACGGCTGGAAAGAATGATAATCGACAGTGGGATCATAATGGGTTATAATTACAATTAGGTTTAAAATTGCCGTAATCCCTTTCTTCGCGTGTCGCGAACTTCCCAGGCCAAATATTCGCTTGTCGCGAAGGCCAAAATAGTCGCGGCCCTTTTCAAAGCCCTCGCGTGTCGCGAACTTCTCTCCTCGGATCTTCGCGTGGCGCGAAGATCCTAATTTCCAAGATTTTGACTTTTAAGCTTTGACTTCACTTTCTTTGACCTCTCGGGCTTCGTGCCTTCATATATATAACTCGAAAACTTCCGCTCTTTAGCACATTTAACCAGTAACACACCAAATTACAAGACACACATAAAACCGACTCGATAAACACAATTAAACTATTAAAACGTACAAAAACCGACACTTATACACGAGATATTTAACCCTACATCACAATTCAAATTGATTAACTTGAATTTATTAAATTGTTTTAATTTGTAAACTGACCATAATTTGTGATAAATCTTGCTCTAATTATGGCAAATCGAATCGTGAAGTATGAATCCGCTCATTCTAAAAGTAAAAAAGAAAAAAAAAAGAACCTCTAGATGTAGACAGACCTCTAGATATAGACGAACCTATAAACGTGAAAAGAGACCTCAAATTTTTAGTTCTCTTTAGGCCACCAAAATGATTGAGTCGCCTATGCTAGTTAGTTATAAATTTTAGGGGGTGTTTGGATGTGCTTTTGGAAATGATTTATTGACTTTTTGAAAAGCTAATAAGTCAATAAGTTATTTTCAAAAGCCAGAATTTCTTGGCTTTTGAGAATGAATTATTAGCTTTTTCAAAAAAAAAGTGCTAATTTTTTTGACTTATCGGCTTTTTGAAAAAGCCAATAAGTCAATAAACACTTGCCCACCACACTCTCAAACACTTTTTTAATAAAATGAGGGTGAGTGATACTAAACCCTTTTAACACTTCCAAAATAACCCCTTTCGTCATTTTCAATCGTTTAATCATGGAAAAAAATACAAAAATAACAGTTGAATTAAAAAAAACAATTTGTCACTATTTTTCTACGGTTATTATAAATCACAAACCTAGGTGAAACTTTATAAATGATTATCGATATAATTGATCTACTACTATAGAAAGATGGGATCTTCCACGAATACATCCGTCAGAAATATAACAGGATCATCAACGGAATCCATCAAAATCCTGCTTAATAACTTATTTTTTGGATTTTGACGGAACCTTTCGGTGATCCGTTGGTATATTTCCGATAAATTGATTAGCCGTGCATAAAATAAAGTTAATAATTCCCAAGCGCATAAAAGATACTTAGAGAGACTTTAGACGGTACGGGTGTTGGTGCCCGTGTTGAGGCTGATGACGGTCTAGTGGCAGGAACAGGTGGTGCGGTTACGGAAACGGCCAGTAGAGGTGTAAGCGGTGGGCTCAAGACCTAAATCATTTGGTCCAATGAGTCCATAATGGCTTGTAGGGTTGCTTAGATGCCGGGTCGGTTTCGAGGGCCATGGATCCCGACGGCTCTAATACTACTTGATGCGTACCTTTTTGGGTTACTTACACAATTATAAAGGAATAGAAGATAAACAGGGATGCGTACCCTTCTGGAGTTCTGGACCACACAAACATAAATAAATAGAAGATACTCAGAGAGAATTTAGAAGCTTAATTCATTATATTCAACATGCTCCAAAATAAATTACGATGGTCTTATTTGTAGTCATACAAAGGAAACTACCCACACTACAAGGATGAAACACTAACCCGATGACTTGATTGTGACCCTATTTTGACGAAAAGTCATCGGTATAGGGTGATTCAACCTATCCCGACGACTTGTCGTTGAATAAGGTGATTTGATCTATTCCGACAACTTGTTGTGTGAATAGGTTCGTACCAATAGGTCAAATAAGTCGTCGGTTAATGTTGTCTGGATCGGTGGAATTAAAAAAGTTTTAAATTATAAAATCTATCCAGACAAGATGTCGTTAGTATAGGCCCGAACATATCCACACGACATGTCTTCTGCATATGGTGAACCAATACCGACGACATTTCGTCCAGATATGTCTGAAATAAAAAAGACCTATCCCGACAACTTGTCGTAGGTATAAACCTTTTTTTTATATATTTCTAGAGTATTATCCAGAAATATTCAATAAATTTAAAATTTATCCTAGAAATAGATATCTAAATTATCCAAAATATACAAATAAAATCCAAATAGTCCCAAACATACAAATTAACATCCAAATCCAAAAATTGTTCCTATACATCCATATGTTCAAATCAATCAAAATATCCAAATTGTTCACAACATCCAGACGATAACTCCCGACTAATTATCTTCACTACTAATTCGTTGATCCCATAGACGACACATTTCTACCATTTGGCGTTGCATTTCTAGCATTTGTTGCGCCTGGACCGAAAGTTGTTGTGAGAGATGTTATTGTTGTTGTTGCTGATTTTATTGTTATTATTGCAGTTATTGTTAAATTTGTTGCACTCGCTCGTCTACTTCATGTTGCATTTGTTTTTGTGGAGGGGGTAAGTACTAGATACATCGGGGGTGGGATATCTCACCACACGACCAACGCCCAATGCATGACCATGCCTTTGACCTAAGGCATGCTCAATACACCTGATGTATTGCAAAATACACCCATTTATCGTGTTCAGTTTGAGTGGTTTTGTTTAGTTTTCTTTTAGTTTTTAGTTAGAATATGTTACTGCTGATCCATTTGTGTTTACCAGGTCTCGAGTGATAGTTGTTGCTGAAATGGGCAGAAAACGAGTCAAAAATATGCAAAACCGAGTACCGGAAGAGATCGGGAGGTCAAGAGTCAATTAAAAGCATGAAATTCGAGAAGAAACACCTTCTCGCCACCCGCGAGAAGGTCAAGAGTTGTCCCTCGCGGGCCGCGAGGGAGTTGTATCACAACACACAGTTTTTACCTCCTCGCCACCCGCGAGAAGGGAAGCCAATGGGCTCCGCGGGTGGCGAGGGCCTATTTTCCGCAGAACAGTTCAACTTTCAGGTGGGTTGATGCTAGATTGGGGTATAAATACATCTCAATCATATACTTGTAGAACCCTAGCCAATTTTAAAAATCTAGGACGAATTTTGGAGAGATTTTGGAGCAATTTCAAGCAAGAAGGAGAAACGGTTGAAGGTTGGAGTCCTAGGATCGATCAAGCTCGTGGTTTGGCTATCCGGGTTTATCAATTCTTTGTTTTCTTAATTTTTACCATGTTTTTCCACTTTGTTGAAATTGCGTCTTTGATTTGGATAATGATGAGTAGCTAAATTAGATAAACTACCTAGATTATGATGAATGGGATGCTAAAGTTGTGATTTTTATATTGGATGCTTGTTAATTTTGGATTTCAAGATAAAGTAGCAAACTTGATTATTGATTCGTTGTATATGCATGCTTAGAATTATTCTAATTGTTATATATTGCTTCGTATGATCTTTGGTGAATGTCTTTTGCGTAATAGGGTCATGCTAGATCATTAACTTGCGTTGTGATTTGTTGGGTTAATTGGCCAAAATACCTTAGAAGCAATATTTGATAATTGAATAGGTCTAGGTGTTTTACTAATCTTAATAGCCGAGAGGTGCGAGATTATTGATAGGTATAAATTGGTAAATTGCTAGGGTGGTCTTTGAGAGAAGTCTGTCGTAGTTGCCTTGCTAATATTTGTCTATCGAGTTGAATCAAGAACCCAAGTCATCCTAGGTTTACAACCCGAGAGGGAGTAGGTCATATTAGGGTACTTTACATAAACATTTAGATAACCGAGAGGAAGTCTAGATCAACCGGTGTTTTCAGCAGCCTTCAGAGTTCCTTGGGTGTCTTCTCGAAAAGGGTCGGGAGTCCTGTTCGGTGTCTCAAGAGGTTAGAAATTTATGATCCCGGTTCCTTATTAACTTGCATCCGTTTAAAGTATAGCTCGAAGTATACCATGATTCCAGTCTAGGTAGTTACCCATCGTCATCTGAAGTAAAACCCAAAATCACCTTCGTGTCTTAGGTAATTTAGTTAATTGATAGTAATTTAATCGCTTTTCTTTTAGGATTTTAGACAAACCCCCCCACCCCCCAATATATAAAAACAATTAGTCGTGTCAGTCAGTCTGTTTAAGTGAGTCTAATTTACGTAATTAATAGAGTTTCGTGGGTTCGATTTCCGGACTTATTTAGCTGTACTAGAGTCGATCGGTTCACATGACGGTTAGTAGTTTAGTCGAGTTTTAGAGAGTCTAGAGTATAACTTAGTTTCTAGAATAGGTTAATTTAGTTAATAATTTAATAACCATACGTTTAGAACATCAAGTTTTTGGCGCCGTTGCAGGGGACTCTTGGCGATTGCGTTCATTAGCTTTGATCAGACTGCATAATAAATACGTACTACTTGTGCAATATTTTGAGTCGTAGGTATCTAATCAGTCGTGTCTTTTTAGTTATCTTTCGTAATTTTTTTTTAGTATAATAATAGAGTCTTCTCACCTGTTTCCTTGTGTTAGTTTTGCAGTTTATGCATACGCGCTCAAAGGGGCCGCTACCTAAGCCAGAGAAGGAGAACAACTTCCCGCTAACGGATTTCGCGCCGGAGGTTAGTACTTTTTCTTCACCACCATACAGCCCACCACCTTTCCGAGTCGACCAAATGGCCGACCGTCAGACCGTTCACCAACAATCCACCCTAGGATTCACCGGTGTAAACTCACCCATCACTATTCCACCCATCGCTAATGAAAATTCATGACAAATCCCCTCGTACATCATGACCGCCATCTCTAACACGTGTCAATTTCACGGTCGTGATGATGAGGACGCACCTGCACATATCGGCCGCCTCACTCGCATTTTAGGTACGTTCCAGCTACAAGGAGCCACCAATGACGCCATCTTTCTCCAACTTTTCCCGTTCACTCTAGCCGATCGAGCTGCCACTTGGCTCGATTCTCAACCCGCAGGCACATACACTACTTGGGCCACCCTTAGGGAAGGATTTCTCAAGAAGTATTTCCCACCCGCTAAGGCATCTCGCCCCCGTGATCAGATTCACTCGTTCCGCATGGAACCCGATGAATCCTATTACCTTGCTTGGGAGCGTTTCCAAAAGCTACTCGCTCGATGCTCCCAGCATGGTCTCTCTGATTGGGCCCTTGTAGAGAAATTCTATAATGGTCTCAATTATGACACAAAAGCTCGTTTCGATACTTCAGCGGGAGGACACCTCATGGGTAAGAAATCAGTAACCGAATGCCTAGATATGTTTGAGAGTTTTGCCCAATCTGAGTCTGAGCAGCGGTCAGCAAATAGGAATACCACTCCTATCACTAGTGCAACCTCATCTTTATGAGGTGTTCACCAGGTCACACTGGATACTAGTGTTGTTGCTGCTCTAGAGAACTTGCACCGTGAGATGAAAGAGATAAAAGCCAAGGTAGACAAATGTGAGTTCTGTAGGGGAGGTCATAGCACTTTACATTTCCCGTTGATGAGTGAGGAACAAGTCGATTTCGTAGCCAGTCAGTCGAGAGGTCCATTAAATGCTTTTACTAATAATAACTATAATTCGAACTGGCGTAATAATAATAATAATTCAAATTGGCGTTCTTCCGGTAACCCCCCTAGTTTCCAATCTAATTTTAATCGGGGTCAAGGTCAGTTCAGTTCTGGGAGTTCAGGTGGACAGGGTCAGTTTGGAAATCAGTTTAACAACCAGGGATAGGGTAATGGTAATGGAGGTTCAGTTGGTCAGGGATCATCTAGTGGTCAGGGTTCAAACAAGGGTTTAGATTGAATTGAGGAACTCCTATCACAGTTAGTTGTTAAGGATCAGGTCACCCAGAAAACTCTTTCTGAACATGATATTCTTCTTAAGAATCAGCAATCTGCTTTCCTTGACCTTCAAAGGTCCGTTGGTGACATGGCTAAAAAACTTGAGGAGAGGTTACCTGGTCAATTTCCGGGTGGCACTCAACTCAATCCGAATGCTCATGCGAAAGCCATCACCACTCGTAGCGGAAGAATTTTAGGTGAACCGAAAGTGAGAGAAGGGGTAGAGGTAGAGGAGGAGGAGCCAGTTGATAAAGAAATTGAAGGCTCCCGGTAAAGTGCAATCTAGGCTAGACCCAGCAATTACCGCACACACCGTCGAGCCCCAAATGGAGAGGAGCATTGAGAAGAGACCGATAGAGTCTAGGCCTTCACCAGTTATAGATCTTTCACGAGTCCCGTATCCTGCACGCCTTAAGCAACAGAAATATTCCAAGGAATACGGGCATTTTCTCGACAAGTTCAAACAACTAAAAATTAATCTCCCGTTCATTGAGGCTCTCCAATGCATGCCCAAATATGCCAAGTTTTTGAAGGACCTTCTTAAAAGAAAGGATCGATTGGGGGAGCTCTCAAACATTCCATTGATCGGAGGTTGTTCCGCGGTTGTTTTGAACAAATTACCGGAAAAACTGACGGATCCGGGTATCTTCACCATTCCATGCCTATTCGGTAGTGATACCCAATGTAGAGCTTTAACCAACCTAGGTGCTAGCATCAACTTGATGCCGTTTTCCCTTTATGAGAAGCTAGACCTAGACGAACTTTCACCCACTCGCATGACTTTATCCTTAGCCGATCGTTCCGTCAAATACCCTCGTGGTATCATTGAAAATCTACTTGTTAAGGTCGATAAGTTTGTCTTCCCGGTCGATTTTGTCATTCTTGATATGGAAGCTGATGAGGGAGTTCCTATCATTCTAGGCTGTCCATTCTTGCGCACCGCAAAGGCACTCACCGATGTTTATGATGAAAATTTTTCACTATGCGTTGGTGACGAGAAGGTCACATTTGAGGTAGCTAGATCCATGCAACACCCAAACGATTCTAGTGATTTTAGCGGTCCATGCCACTCCGTCTATTTCTTGAATTCATTCATGTCGGGCGTGGACCAATGTCTCGAGTATATCAGTGGAGTCGATTTGTTGGGAGGGGGAGTGCTTGATGAATTAGAGGAGAGTGAAGAAGAAGAAGAGGAAACCCTGTGGTTTCCCGAGGTGATGGAGCTTAGTGAGGTTAGGAATGAGAGTGAGAGAGCTCCCTTAGAGATACCAACCCCTTTAGAACTAAAGGTTTTGCCTTCACACCTAGAGTATGCTTATTTAGGAGAGGGTTCGAGTCTTCCCATTATTATCTCCTCTAAGTTGATGGAGGAGGAGAAGTTGAGGTTGTTACAGGTGCTGAAGTTGCAAAAAAAGGCAATTGCATGGAGCCTTTAGAATATTAAGGGCATAAGCCCCGCCTATTGTACTCACCGGATTCTTATGGAGGATGAATACAAGCCGGTGGTGCAACCTCAAAGGCATCTCAATCTAAACATGCAAGAGGTAGTGAAGAAGGAGGTTTTGAAGTTGCTAGATGTCGGGGTGATTTACCCAATTTCTGATTCCCCATGGGTGAGCCCGACCCAAGTTGTCCCGAAGAAAGGGGGGATGACAGTGGTCATGAATGAGAAGAATGAGCTAATCCCTTCGCGTACGGTCACCGGTTGGCGTGTGTGCATTGATTACCGAAAATTAAACGACGCCACCCGAAAAGACCATTTCCCTCTACCGTTCATCGATCAGATGTTGGAGCGTCTGGCGGGTCAACAGTTTTACTGTTTTCTCGACGGATTTTCGCGGTACTTCTAGATTCCCATTGCACCGGAGGATCAGGATAAGACGACATTTACATGCCCTTATGGCACATATGCGTACCGCCGCATGCCATTCGGGTTATGTAACGCTCCGGCTACCTTCCAGCGTTGTATGGTCGCTATATTCCAGGATATGATTGAGACTTCCATGGAAGTTTTCATGGATGACTTCTCGATTTATGGAGGCTTGTTTGATCAGTGTTTGATTAATTTGGGGAAGATGTTGAAGCGGAGTACGGAGACGAAGTTGATGTTGAATTGGGAGAAATGTCACTTCATGGTGACGGAAGGGATAGTGTTAGGCCATAAGATCTCACGAGATGGCATAGAGGTGGATAGAGCCAAAATAGATACAATCAGCAGGTTACCCCCACCGACGAGTGTTAGGTCGATCCGTAGTTTTCTCAGTCATGCGGGCTTTTATAGGCGTTTTATCAAGGATTTTTCCAAAATTACTCGACCCATGACCCGACTCCTCGAGAAGGATGTCCCGTTTGTCTTCGATGAGGAGTGTCTCAAAGCCTTTGATTTTTTGAAAGAAAAGTTAATCAGTGCCCCCATTCTTATATCACCCGACTGGAGCTTGCCTTTTGAGCTCAAGTGTGATGCGAGTAACTACGCAGTTGGTGCAGTTTTGGGGCAAAGACGGGATAAGCACTTCCACCCCATCTACTACGCGAGCAAAACTCTAAATGATGCTAAAGAAAACTATACCACCACAGAGAAAGAGCTCCTAGCCGTAGTATTCGCATTCGATAAATTCCGTTCATACCTCGTGCTTTCAAAAACCACCGTTTTCACTGATCATTCTGCTTTGCGTTT
Source organism: Smallanthus sonchifolius (assembly GCA_023525975.1). Classification (NCBI taxonomy): domain Eukaryota; kingdom Viridiplantae; phylum Streptophyta; class Magnoliopsida; order Asterales; family Asteraceae; genus Smallanthus; species Smallanthus sonchifolius. Next base: position 56,644,532 of record CM042045.1, read on the forward strand.
TCTCTTCCAAAAGAAAGATGCTAAGCCACGTCTCATACGGTGGATCCTATTGCTTTCCGAGTTCGATATAGAAATTAAGGATAAGAGAGGAGCGGAGAACGTTGCGGCTGACCATTTATCACGGTTGGAGGACCCGAAGAGAGAGGAGATTCGTGAGGAAGCGATAGGTGATAAATTCCCTCACGAGTCGGTTGAGTTTGTGGCAGCGGAGAAGGAAGGTATGCCATGGTTCTCCGATTTGGCAAATTACCTAGCGAATGGAGTTGTGTTGAAGGGTATGACAACCCAACAGAGGAAGAAATTTTTTAGGGATGCTAGGAGGTACATTTGGGATGACCCTTTTCTTTTTAGGGTAGGAGGAGATAGGATTCTTAGGAGGTGTGAGACGAAGGAGGAAGGTAATGAGATCCTTAGGCATGTTCATGAGGGTTTAACGGGAGGTCACCATGGTCCTCACACCACCACCCAAAAGGTGTTTGATTGTGGGTTTTATTGGCCTTCGGTAGTTAAGGATGCCTTAGAGTTTGTTAGGAGATGTGATGTGTGCCAACGTACCGGCAATATCTCATCCAAGAACGAGATGCCTCAAAATCCAATCCAGATCCTTGAAAAATTCGACGTTTGGGGCATTGACTTCATAGGACCATTCCCCATCTCTAGTGGGAATCGGTACATCCTCGTTTATGGTCGTTTATGGAAAAGCATGTCACCTACCCGTAGAATTGGAACATCGTGCGCTTTGGGCTCTCAAAACCATGAACCTAGACTTAACCGAAGCCGCTCGAAAATGATTTTTCCAAATTCATGAGTTAGAGGAGCTTAGGGATGCGGCAGATGCACGTTCATGGAATATTAAGGAGAAAACTAAGGCATTGCACGATAGGAGGCTTAGGAGAGTGAGGGAGTTTAGAAAAGGGGATAAGGTACTTGTTTATAACTCTCGGTTGAAGTTGTTTGGGGGGAAGTTGAAGTCCAAGTGGTCGGGACCATATGTGGTCTAGGAGGTTTTTCCATACGGGACGATTGAGTTGTTAGATGAAGCCGATGGGAATACATGGAAAGTAAATGGCCACCATTTGAAACACTATGTAGGGGGACCCATAGATCTTACCGAAGTGGAGGAAACTCCTCTCGAAATACCTCCTAACAACGCCCAAGTATAGAGTTTTGAGTGAAAGCTCAAGTGTAAAGTTTGTATTTTTTTCGTAGTTTTTGTTTTTGTGTCTTGTGTTTTTGAGTCTTGTGCAGGAAAATATCACCGTTGGGGAGTAACGATCGACAGGAAAACGAATTTCCAGGTAAGTCTCAGTGTTAGATTTTATTTGTAATGGGTTTTTGAGAGGTTTGGAAAACTTATAATTTTTTTCTAAGGCATGGGAGCTGGCAACATCTCGAAACTTTCTGTTGAAATAGGCCCCTCGCCACCCGCGAGGGGTATACATGTTAAAGCCTCGCGTGCCGCGAGGCCCTTAATCCTATTCGCCAGTCCACCGAGTCCCTCGCCACCTGCGAGGGATTGAAGATATAAGTCGCGGGCCGCGAGCCCCCTTTCTCTTCTAGAACAAAACCTCTCATCCCCAAACCTGCAGTCACTTTTCTCCTTACAAACCCTAAAATACCTTACGGCCTCCACCACCAACCCACCATAAATTCACCATTTTTACACCCCATTCACCATTTTTGACCCTCTTACACCTATCATCTCATCCTACACCTGAAACCCACCAGAAACTACTCATTTGTTCACTCACCAGCATACATTTTCACGGGGTTCTAGGTGTACCTCTTGTTTCTTAGTTTTCTTACTGATTAACTCGCTCTCCAGGTATGTTTTCTTGTATTTTGTAATTTTGTAATCTTTTAGTCTTCGAGTTTTGATCGGTAGTGGGTAGTTTTGCATGTTTAGGTGTCGGTTCTTCATCGTGTCGTTTAGTTAGATTGTTCTTTGATGACAAATGCAGTGCGGATGGGTAAGTTCGGGGCTGTTTTGGTTGTGTCTGTGCCGGTGGCTTGGTTTGGGAACATTCGGAAATTGAGATGGTTTGGTTCGGGATAACTTAAGCTCTGTACTCAATGTCGGTTTGTTTTGGCACTTAAGTTTAATTGGGGACAATTAAAGTGCCGAGGGAGGTAATGTACATTGAGTCTAGTTAGCGAGTTTGGTCTAAACACTTATCTTCTTGTAAATTGTCGCCGAAAGTGTTTGTAACTTCAGGTTTTCTGGTGCAACCGCGAATGAAATGCTATACGGTTGATTATTTATTATTAAATAAAAAATCAAAATAAAAAATAAAAAAATAAAAAAATAGTTTGTGAATACTGACTTTCTGCTTTTCTTTTCTTTGTTTGATTATTCATGTGCAGATATGTCAGGTGAAGGTTCGTCAAGTAGATCAGGAAGAAAGCGAAGAGGCCCACCACCGCGCTCGCGAGGGGACGCGGCTGAGCATGACTATAATCCAAATCTGGGTCAAAGGAGGATCAAGTATCATACCAGAGAACGTATCCCTAACTGTAGAGTTACGAGGCTTCGAGAACACCCGCTGCTGCAATTTGAGTTGGGAACTCAGGAATCGCAGAAATTGGATACCTTGATTGATACAAATCTACTACAATTTAGGACGATAGATTGGACGCTTCTAGATCACATTGGCCAAAGAGATAGGATCGAGGCGTTGCTGGGTGATAAGTTCAGGGCTGCATTGTGTTGTATGGCTCCACAATATGAGGAGTTGACTTTAGAGTTCCATGCTACTTTCAGGTACAAGCAGGGAAATTTTGAGCAACATGATGCGGTCTCGTTTTCTCTGGGTAGACAGGTGTACGAGATGACCATACCCCAATTTGCAGTGGCTACTCAGTTATATACACAGGCAGAGGTTCAAACACCGGAGTTTATCACTAGTGTGAGGGGTGTCTTTACGAGGCAGCATGATTACAGCTTGGTGAGGAATGATCTGGTTAGGTTTTGTTGTACTATCTCAATTGCTCCCTTCTCAGGGAGTATGTTGAATTCAGAAATTATCGATCCGGTCTATAGGTATATTCATAAGATCTTGACAGCGACACTTGTTGGCAGAGGCTTGGGGGAGAATAAGATCAACAAGGTTGATCTGTTTTGTTAGCGGTGTATGGTGGAGCAGAGGCCTGCAAATGTGGCCAGTATTATCGCATGGTCCATGAAAAGGACCTGGAGGGGTGGTCCGGATGCTGGTGTCTACAGGGGGCCTTATGTGACTAGAATTGTTGAAAGTCTTGGTGAAAGGCCCCTTATCCCGGGTAACCTCACTTGTTGGATTTACTCATAAACAAAGTCATTAATACTGAACTTTAAATTTAACACGTTCAATTAACAACAAAAACATTCACATTTGAGTACATTACAGCGGAAGTCTCAACATTTAAAACATACATCATTGTTTAACAAAAGAAAACATAAATAGGAATGTCAGTCTCTAGCCGGGCAGCCTTCACGCCTTCGCATGACCCATTTCTTTGTTACTTGAAATGTATACTAAAAGTCAGCTAACGCTGGTGAGTTCTAGTTTAAAAAGATTAGATATAAACATTATTTCTTTAAAAGTATACATAAGTTTATATATAAAGAACATAAATACGTATTCTTAACTTTTACTTTTCTTTCATCATTCTTGAGTGACTACATTGATATGCATTCACCTTTATTTTTCCTTAACATTCATTTGGTCATACACATAAGGGTGATCAACCCGTCTTTTACTACGTATTTCACAAAGACATACGCCATGAAGCTACCGTCGTAGCCCTTTGACTCGTCCGGTCCTAGAAACCGTCCGCCTTAAAACCGTCCGGCCAACCTTCGGCCGTCCGTCGTAAACCGTCCTACCGTCGTAGTCCGTCCTTTTCGCCCGTCTACCCGAAGGTATCCGTTTCCCACGTGCTACCATGTTTGCAACCGTTCTACATATGATTTCGTATTTTCTTCGACCGTCCATTAATGCCCCTTTTTATTTCCTAGCTGATGAAGGAATATTTTAGTCCCAGTTGCAAGATAGTCACGTGGTCGTCCGTATACCGTAGTAGCCGTTAGCATCGAAGAGTCCATAACATTCACGTATATTCATAACATGCAGTATATATTATATAAAGCAAGATTTCATTCATTCATATTTTGTCATTCTTTCATTCATACTTTGTAAACATACGTTTCATTCTTTGTTCATAATTCATTTTCATATATATATATATATATAAATATATATTTGTATATCACGTATGATCACATTGGCATTCATAGTATTTATTCATTTAGTGTATACACTTCAGCCCCAAAACATTTAATAAGGTTTGCACATAACATAGAAAGGGGCACATAGAACTCACCTGATGAGTAGTTTCTGAGATACACTTAGTTGGTTACTGAGCGTCACTAATGTCACTCACAATCTGTATAATAAAGTCATACACGTAAGGTAGTGCTCCTAGATGACACTAGACATTACTATGCTTGAACCTACTAGTTTCGATGGATTTGCTTATATCGAAACTTGGTAGTTTCGATAGGTTGCTTATGTCGAAACTTGGTAGTTTCGATAAGTAACTTAGGTGTAATCTTAGCTTCGGATCGTGGGCTCATATCGAAACTATGGTAGTTTCGATGGCATGCATATATCGAAACTGAGTAGTTTCGATGGGCCTGCACATATCGAAACTGAGTAGTTTCGATGGGTCTGCACATATCGAAACTGAGTAGTTTCGATGGGTCTGCACATATCGTTTTCCCCAAAAATCTGAAGTTTTTTTTGCATGCGAGTCTGATCGAGTAAATATCTAAATTTTCTTTGATCAAAACGTTCGGTTTTCATTCTAGATGCTATACCTAAGCTCATTTTCAAGTTTCATCCGTAAAATCATCATCTATTGGGCCAAAACCGAAAACCCAAAAAAATCATAAAAACTCAGATTATGATCGAACGCTTACCTGGGTTGGATTTCTGATTCGGAGGAGATGATCACGAGCATAGCAGCAACGTTCTCCAGAATTCCCGAGTCGATCCGTCACTTTCTCTCTCTAGACCCGAGCTCTCTTCTCTCTCTCTAGAACTTGTGAAAGGTAGAAATGAAAGGTTTGGAGCAGCCCTTGCCCTTATATACTTTGGCTTCCTTCGACCCGTTGGAGCCAAGCCCAAGCCCATCCGTTTTTCTTTCGCCATTTAAAAATTATAAATTTCGATCGTGTCATTATTTATTTATTACCAGTTTTGAGATGTTACACTTGGGGTGTTTGACAAATATGAGGCGAGGTATTTGAAAGATGGGCCGGTTACAGTTATGATGGGGGTTAGAGAATTACAGTTTGCAGGGATTCTCAGTATGCATGAACCGCCTAGTTGGGATCCGATTCGAGCAGGGCCATAGGGTCAACCACCAGCAGGATCTGAGGGTGCAGCAGCTATGCAGTCCGGGATACCGACCAGTTATCAGAGACCATTGCATAGGTCTGAGAGGCCAGCACCACAGTATCCTCTCCAACAGCCACGACCGGACCCCCTCACATTGGATTCGATGTATGATAGGATGAAGCATGGGTTTAGGGAGTTACATGGGTTGATGACCACTGGCCATAATGAGATCAGGACGCTGCTTTCTACTGGGCAGCAACGTCAGGAAGAGGCATTGAGGTATATGATGGGAAACATGAATATGAATGTCCCGAGTTTTTTCGCGCCTTAGGGGTCGAGTGGTCAGCAGTACAGTGGTTATGGTCAGTATGGTTCTTATGGACAACCGGGCAGCTCAGGTCAGTATGGTGCCGACCGCTGTCCGCCAGAGTTTCTGATTTTTGAGGCTGAGAGTGAAGAGGACGAAGAATAGTGTGGGGATGATGCAGCTGTTATCGTGTCCTTTCTATTAATTTTTCATTTATGATGTTTTCAGTTTCTATGGTTTGTGATGTTTTAATACATTGATACATTGGGTGGGTTGGTTTGGTTGGTTTGTATTTGGTTTGAACAAACTGAATGGTTTTCTCTGCGAGTATTTTGATTATGTTTAGGTTGTTGTGATGTTTCCGCTTCCGTTCGTGTGTGATAAATGAGGTTTGTTGGCTGGGCACGATGGGTATGGAGGGCACTAGTGGAAATTGACCGGCACGTTGACAGTCTTGCTATATTACCAGCTAAGTCTTTTCCAGTTGTATATCTTGTATTTTTCATCTCTTTCCGTTCCTGTATTAGGGACAATGCCATATTTAAGTGTGGGGATGGGACATGTTAATTTTGGATTCAAAAAAAAAAAATTATAAAATTGGAAAATGTCTCTGTTTTAGAAGTTTGCAATTAAAAGCACGGAAAATGATAGTAAAGTCGGGTTTTTACTTGGTTTTTGAATATGAGATTATAAATAAGTTGAAAGCGTGTCTAGTTTGGGATATGTGGGTAGGCCCGACCGGTTGAGAAGTTTCCTTTGAGCTTAAATATATTTAATGTTGGGATATTTGTGGGTTATCATCTAGGAGAAGTAGGGAAGTCGATACCGCCACAAATAGTATAAGGAATGCCGTTATAAGTTTTAAAATCTTAGAATTTTTATCAAAAAAAAAATAGAATAAAAGAGCATATAAAATAATGATGCCTATGGAATCGCTCTTGGGGATGGTGACTCTGATTGAAATTCCTGCTAGGATAAGTTAAAATAAAATGATATGATTACCGACGCTCACGTTGTCGCTCTTGGGGATGGTGACTCTGATTGAAACAACCTCTGGGTTAGATATGAATATTGTGTGCTCGTGATTTCTATGAAAAAAAAAGAAAAAAAAAGAGAGAAATTTTTGATGTTAATTCTTTTGATTTTTAAAGCATAAGACGGTTAGGAAATAATCAATTGGTTGTTCCTTTTGTTCCATAAGCTTGAGGTGGGATTAGATGAAACTATAGCTTCCGATGCGTGAGACCCTAGATAATCTGATTGAACTTAAATTAAATAAACATGATAAGGAACTTGGATACCGGATTTGGGTTTAAGAGGATAATATATTTGCAATCGCAGCTAACACGTCACTAAGCTTTAATTAAAATAACTGAGTTTTTGAGAACCAAGTTTCTACCTGACTATGATTCCGTATGCATAATTCTTTTTCAGGGACGAAAAAAGAGTAAGTGTGGGGATATTTGATGTATTGCAAAATACACCCATTTATCGTGTTCAGTTTGAGTGGTTTTGTTTAGTTTTCTTTTAGTTTTTAGTTAGAATATGTTACTGCTGATCCATTTGTGTTTACCAGGTCTTGAGTGATAGTTGTTGCTGAAATGGGCAGAAAACGAGTCAAAAATATGCAAAACCGAGTACCGGAAGAGATCGGGAGGTCAAGAGTCAATTAAAAGCATGAAATTCGAGAAGAAACACCTCACAACACACAGTTTTTACCTCCTCGCCACCCGTGAGAAGGGAAGCCAATGGGCTCCGCGGGTGGCGAGGGCCTATTTTTCGCAGAACGGTTCAACTTTCAGGTGGGTTGACGCTGGATTAGGGTATAAATACATCTCAATCATATACTTGTAGAACCCTAGCCAATTTTGAAAAATCTAGGACGAATTTTGGAGAGATTTTCGAGCAATTTCAAGCAAGAAGGAGAAACGGTTGAAGGTTGGAGTCCTAGGATCGATCAAGCTCGTGGTTTGGCTATCCGGGTTTATCAATTCTTTGTTTTCTTAATTTTTACCATGTTTTTCCACTTTGTTGAAATTGCGTCTTTGATTTGGATAATGATGAACAGCTAAATTAGATAAACTACCTAGATTATGATGAATGGGATGCTAAAGTTGTGATTTTTATATTGGATGCTTGTTAATTTTGGATTTCATGATAAAGTAGCAAACTTGATTATTGATTCGTTGTATATGCATGCTTAGAATTATTCCAATTGTTATATATTGCTTCGTATGATCTTTGGTGAATGTCTTTTGCGTAATAAGGTCATGCTAGATCATTAACTTGCGTTGTGATTTGTTGGGTTAATTGGCCAAAATACCTTAGAAGCAATATTTGATAATTGAATAGGTCTAGGTGTTTTACTAATCTTAATAGCCGAGAGGTGCGAGATTATTGATAGGTCTAAATTGGTAAATTGCTAGGGTGGTCTTTGAGAGAAGTCTGTCGTAGTTTCCTTGCTAATATTTGTCTATCGAGTCAAATCAAGAACCCAAGTCATCCTAGGTTTACAACCCGAGAGGGAGTAGGTCATATTAGGGTACTTTACATAAACATTTAGATAACCGAGAGGAAGTCTAGATCAACCGGTGTTTTCAGCAGCCTTCAGAGTTCCTTAGGTGTCTTCCCGAAAAGGGTCGGGAGTCCTGTTCGGTGTCTCAAGAGGTTAGAAATTTATGATCCCGGTTCCTTATTAACTTGCATCCGTTTAAAGTATAGCTCGAAGTATCCCAGGATTCCAGTCTAGGTAGTTACCCATCGTCATCTGAAGTAAAACCCAAAATCACCTTCGTGTCTTAGGTAATTTAGTTAATTGATAGTAATTTAATCGCTTTTCTTTTAGGATTTTAGACAAACCCCCCCCCCAAAAAAAAAATATAAAAAAACAATTAGTCATGTCAGTCAGTCTGTTTAAGCGAGTCTAATTTACGTAATAAATAGAGTTTCGTGGGTTCAATTTCCGGACTTATTTAGCTGTACTAGAGTTGATTGGTTCACTTGCCGGTTAGTAGTTTAGTCGAGTTTTAGAGAGTCTAGAGTATAACTTAGTTTCTAGAATAGGTTAATTTAGTTAATAATTTAATAACCATACGTTTAGAACATCAAGTTTTTTGTTTTCCTTATTTTATGACAGTAAAGTCCCGACAACTTGTCGTAGGTATAAACCTTTTTTTGTTTTTTTTATATATTTTTAGAGTATTATCTAGAAATATTCAATAAATTTAAAATTTATCCTAGAAATAGATATCTAAATTATCCAAAATATACAAATAAAATCCAAATAGTCCCAAACATAGAAATTAACATCAAAATCCAAAAATTGTTCCTAAACATCCATATGTTCAAATCAATCAAAATATCCAAATTGTTCACAACATCCAGACGATAACTCCCGACTAATTATCTTCACTACTAATTCGTTGATCCCATAGACGGCACATTTCTAGAAATTTTTGCTAAAATGGACTATGGGGTATTGAGTAATCACATTTAGGGCTTCTCTCCCTGATATTACACATTTGGGGTTGTCGCCCTTCCAAAGGGCGACGGGTTTATACAAGTCTCCCTCCAATCATTTGAAATGTACTGTTTGTCAGTGTACCAAAAGCTGTCGCCATTCCAAAGGGCGACAGCTTCCGGTCAGACGTCCACCTCAGCTTACTATCCTTGTCATTATCCTATTCAAACCCGTCGCCATTCCAAATGGCGAGAACTTTTAATTATTCAAACCCGTCACCATTCCAAATGGCGAGAACTTTTAATTTTTATGACAAGCTGCCCCATCCAAGTAAAGCTGTCGCCAATCGGTAGGGCGATAGCTTTACTTTTGTACCAACCCCATTTAATTTGAACCGAGCTGTCCAATCAACCACCAAAATTCAAACCCCTCGCCTATAGGAATGGCGAGAGGTTTTAATGATGTACCGGTCACACCCCCAACCAAAGCTGGTAGATGTCATATCCACTAAAAGCTGTCGCCTCTAGGAATGGCGAGAGGATTAGGTGAAAAAAATGTGTTTTAAATGAGACTGGTGGTTACCTAACTTTTCACGACATTATATTAGACGCGTAAATTTCAATTCCAAATATGTTTGCTCCCATATTCGTTCAATTGTATTGGGGGGGTAATGTTTTCTACAAAAATGATATTATTTCATGTGATAGTTCCACTAAAAGTTGTACGATTATTGTCCAACATAAAATATCATACGAAGAATTCGTTGATATGATTTATCTTCATCTTCAAATTCAAAAGGAGTTTTATACGTTGAGTATGAAACTATATTACACTTTTCAAGGATTTTCTCAATCATCTGATATTTTCAATGATCCTAGCCTTGACGTGTTGTATTATTTAGCCACAACAAATCCAAGTTTTCATCCTAACGTGTATGTTGGTATTGAGCCAATAACGTTTGTACAAAATTCAAGTTGTATGGATATTCTACGTGGTTTTTCTATATACAAGACTGGTCAACAAACGAATTATTCCAATCAAGAGAATTCTAATTCACTTCAATTTGAAGCCGGTCCCTCTACTAATACCAATATTGATGACGACTCCGAGCCGGATACCCCTCCACCAAGCACTGAAGAATCCGAGGGCCTTCCATCAAATGAAGAATCCTCCGATGATGATGCAGTCCAAGTTGAAATTCCTGAGCAGTATAATTATACTGCTAACCTTGAATCCTCACATATAGTCACCAACTACTCTCAAGATCCCGAAGAATTGAGAGAGTATTAAGCTGCCGATTTTGATGACGAGGAAGACACGGATATATGGAACGATCAATCTAGACAAATTCGTCTTGGTATGTACTTCAGAGATAAAGAAGAGTTGATGGGTGCAGTTAGGCGATGGAATATAGATTGTAATCGTGAATTATATGTTGCCGAATCCAAATATAATAAATGGAGGGCAAAATGCTACACAAGAAGCCCTAAGTGCAAAACTAATCATCTAGACGCCCACCCATGTAAATGGTTTGTCTACGCGTCCAAAAAGAGCAATGACCACATGTTTAGAATTGTTAAATGGGTGGATAGGCATAACTGCTATGGGACAGTTGTGGAAAACAACAACAGAAGTTTGACAACCAAAGATATTTCAAGACACATCATCCATTTAATTCGTCAAGACATTTCATACCCCGTGAAACAAATCAAGACACATATAAAAAACGAGCTTAGAGTTGACGTTTCTTATAGTAAGGCGTGGCGAGCTAGGAAGGCTACTATAGAGAGGATTTACGGTAGTTGGGTGACCAACTTTCAAGAGTTACCTAAGTACATTTCAGTATTACAAGCATCGAACCCTACTACTGTTGTTGAATGGTTACACAGTCCCTCCGGTTCTTCCCAATGCCATACCTTTAAGTATGTGTTTTGGGCATTTGGGCCGGCAATAAAAGCATTTCAGTTTTGTCAGCCTGTAATATCTGTGGACGGCACCCACTTGAGGGGAGACTATCGCGGGAAGTTGTTAGTCGCAGTTACAAAAAATGCAAACAACTACGTATTGCCGGTAGCTTACGCGATTGTTGATGAGGAGACGGTGGACAGCTGGTGTTGGTTTTTGCAACAATTCTGGTTCCACATTTCCATGCAACGAGGTCAAAAGTTGTGTGTTATCTCTGATAGACACAAAGGAATTATTAATGCGATGAAAACCCTTCCAGAATGGAAAGCTAATGGTTTTCATCGATTTTGTCTAAGACACGTCAGAAGCAACTTAATGCAGAAATTTAAGGTGTCTAGATTGAAGCAGTTGTGTTGGGCTATAGGTTCCACAACACAACAAAGGAAGTATGATCACTCTGTTATTCTAATGACAAGCCTTGATGCAAATGCGTGGGAATATTTACAAGCGATAAAAGAGACTAAGTGGACTCTTCTCCATGATAAAAACAATCGTCGTTGGGGAAACTTAACGACAAATATCTCGGAGGGTTTTAACAATGCGTTGCGGGGGATTAGGCTTATACCTATTAAGGCCATTATTGATTGTACATTCAATAAAGCAGTGGAGCACTTTAGAAAAAATAATGAGATTTTACGGGGTTGCGATACACGATTGCCCCCTCGCATGTGGCGTCGGCTTCTTAGCCGTGAAAATCGCTCACAAGAACACGACATAACTGAGTTCGGTTATATAAGTGGGAGATACAGGGTACGGACGAAACTACAAACAAACGAAACAGGTGGAAATGAGTATACTGTCGAGTACCTAAAGCACCTGCGGGAAATGGCAAATTGATAGATTTCCTTGCTCACATGCTATTGCAGTTTTGTAACGAACCAAATTCCGGGTTTCGTTTTATATAAACAAATATTTCTAATTAATATTATGGTGAAAATAATATTTAGAAATAAGTTGAAACAAGTGGGTTTCAAGTTAGTATCGGGGTTACACTAGTTTTAGCTAGTTTTGGAATGAAAGGGGAGAAAAGGAAAGTTGAGGGACTGAATATGTAATATGGAAAATCTGCCATATTTGACTATAGAAGTCAAAATTGAACTCATTTTGAGTTGTTGGGTCGTCCAAGAGGAAGAGGGGAGAAAACGGGATTGAAGCCAAAATCATGCATTTGAAGCTTGAAACTTGAAGGTGTTGGCTCACACATCACCTCTCTAACATCAAGTAAGTGTTGATCATCCCTTTCCTCTCATTCTTGAGGTGTTCTTGGTGGGTTTTGATAGAAACTCGAATTTATGTATGCATGTGATGAAATGGTGTTAGATTATCGATAATCTAGCTAAACTAAAGTTAAAGAATGATGATTAACATCTTAGAACCCTTTGATTTTGATTATGAGAAGTTAGGGTTCATATGGTGAAAATTGGGGGTGTTTGGATCATAATGCTAGAATGTTGAATTAATGAAGATTAAGTGTTTTTAAGATGTTAGACACTTGAACAAACACCAAATTAACTTAATATTAATTTTTGAAAGAAGAATTAGTGTTAAGATTAAGTTAATGAAACTCAAGTAGGTGAGTTTGTGGTGAAAGAGGGTGTTTGGTTATGAGGATAACCCAAACGGGTCAATTTGGGTTGGAATTGGGAAATTGAGTAGTGAACTCAATTGTAATGAAATTTTGGTATATGTTAGATTACTAAACTAGGTGTGTATGTTTAGGTAATCAAATTGTGGGTCTAGAAGGAGGAGCGGGATCTTCTAACCCGAAAGGTAAGTGCTTTTGCACTTACTTAGTTATGATGATAAATGAGTTTTATGCAATGTTGTATGTATAATGTGTAAAGTTGCATAATTTGTTATGTGGTATGAATGAGCATAAAATTGTATGCATAATTGAAGGAATGTAGTTATAGTATTTATACTATAATGGATAGATTGGTTATGGAGTTACGATCTCGTATCCTTTGGGATACGAAGTTATGGCCTACGTGCCATAATGGAAATGGATCATGTGTTGATCATAAACGAAACGAAGTTATGGCCTACGTGCCATAATGGAAATGGATCATGTGTTGATCATAAATGAAACGGAATTATAAATGATGAAAGTAACTTGTAGGTGATATACAAGTGTATGAAATCCTTAATTGACCAAATGGGTGTTAACGGGTCAAATGGGTGAAAGGTGTGAAAACAAGTTGTGAATTTTGTAGACTATGTGTTATGTGATTGTGTACATACTTGTGATATGATAAATTATGAATGATATAGTATGTACAATGAATGAATGTAGTTATAGTGTTAACCTATAATGGTAAAGGATCATGGGTTGATCGGATCATGTGTTGATCATAAACGAAACGGAGTTATGGCCTTAACCTATAATGGTAAAGGATCATGGGTTGATCGGATCATGTGTTGATCATAAACGAAACGGAGTTATGGCCTTGTACCATAATGGAAAAGGATCATGGGTTGATCGGATCATGTGTTGATCATAAACGAAACGGAGTTATGGCCTTGTACCATAATGGAAAAGGATCATGGGTTGATCGGATCATGTGTTGATCATAAACGAAACGGAGTTATGGCCTTGTACCATAATGGAAAAGGATCATGGGTTGATCGGATCATGTGTTGATCATAAACGAAACGGAGTTATGGCCTTTGTGCCATAATGGAAATGGATCATGTGTTGATCATAATTGAAACTTGTAGTAAGGGTGCAAGAATATGTAGCCTAAATGACAATTTGGGTGGAAACGGGTCAAATGGGTGAATGGGTGAAACAAGTAGAAATTTACTTGTTTGTTATGAATTTATCTTCATTACTAATGGTGATATGTTTATGTGGTTGTAGGAAAAGCTCCGAAGTAGTCCAAGTCAAGTCCAAGGCGTGAAGGGTTCTCGTATGCATTTTGGTATTTTGGGGATTTTTGGGGAAAACCCCCGTAGATGGATGTAAATTTGATACACAAATGATGTTTTAGTGTATTTACTTGTTGTTGATGTGTTTTTGGTCAAAACCCAAGTGTTGGGAATTTTTAGTGTCTTGAAAAATGAAAAAAGTTGGAAATCAGCAGAAACTTTCTGTGAGAAGAGGCCCCTCGCGCTACGCGAGGGGGGTGACCAGGAGATGTCGCGCTACGCGACGGGTAAAAAAAAAATTTCCTGGGTTTAATTCTTCCGCGCGTTAAAGTTTTGTTGTTTTTAAAAAGTGGTGTGTTTCAACTTGGTATCAGAGCAATGGTTTGAGGGATTTGGTGTGGTGGCACCAAACTCAAACCGGATGCTCTTGATATGGGGGAAAATGATACGAGAATCTACGAAGGACTTGACTAAGACTCGAAGCTTGCGGAAATGAAAGGTTAGTAATGATTTGATAAAATGATAATATATATATGGTGTATGTATATATGTATGATGAATATTGTTAAGGTGTTATGTGTGCCGAAACTTGTTTTGTGACCTGTTATATGGAGATGGTAATTACAATTGGGCATGGCGTATTATTAAACATGTCTGGCCAATATGTTTAATAAGACAATATGTGTAAGGGTCATTATGATAACCATATAACAAGGAACATTAGCAAGGAGTAGGTGAAGGTGGTTATATGTGTATGTATGTATGTATGTATGTATGTATGTATATGGATGATTAGATGGGGGTAATACATATACACATAGATAAGATATAGTGCCTTAACAAGTGGGTAGATTAAAGACCTATAAGTAGGTAGAACATCTACAACTTAGTTAAAAAATTGGTCGGGGAGACTAAGGGGCATTTGTGTAAGTAGAAGAAATGGTGGATGAAAGTCATCTTAAGGACTCAAGTATGTTAGAGTCTAGACGTGTATCACCTCGTGGGTGGTGAGGAACATGGAATGGGTTGGGAGAAAAAGAATGCATCAATCTAGCGGAGAATGGCTAGAGCTTTCTATCATGTTGTATCGATTTTCCTTCAAGGAAGATAGGGCTCTTTGAGGTGATCCTTGGGAGGAACAGTGTGAAGCCTAGAGAGCGGGAAGAACTACGGTTGGTGAACCGAAGTGGAAGGAAAACCTTGTTTTCACAAGAGGGTTCGTGGTGTGCGAACCAAAGGAGTTAAAGGGTGAGAGTTAATAGCTGATTAATTAACGATGAATCACTATGATGGTCTTGTCTTTTGAAGCAATCCATTGTGATTGGTAGAGGGCGTATTACGCACAATGAGTCGACTCCGGGACGTGGCGGGGGATTGGTGAATTATTCTTCGTGAGGAGAAAGGCATAAAGGCGTGAAGGCACATGCATCGGGGGAATTCAAGAGATAACGTTGAATTACCATCGATTACAAGCCATGGTGGGTGGCATAGTAGAAGAGTTCCTTCATGTGCAGTGGACAGCAAAGGTGATCAATAAGATTTCGGGCAAGTGTTTTATGACTGGTTGAAGTCGCTCGAATCTTGGAATCATCAAAGAAATGTAGATAGATCGGGTTTCTCGATGTTATCTGTTGACGTTATAAAGGGGATCCTTGCGTATAGGAGTACAACTCAGGTGGAGTCAATTATTAAATGCGCAAGGAAAGGTTGAACACAGGAGATAAGTGGAAAACGAAGAGTAAATGAGAAGTGGCTTCGTGAAAGCCGAAACATTCTAGCTGAGCTAGAAACCCTTTATAGGAAGAAATGCCGGACATTGCTATATGTCTGGAGGATAACACAAATGGGGAGAAAATTTGAAATTTACTTAGGCCTATGGGTCACGCATTTCTAATCACCATAGTCGTGACTGAAGCTTTTCGATCGTTGTGTTTGATGAAAGGCTAAGCAGATCGGTGGATTCGGGCGATCATCATTAAGGGTGTCATAATGTTGATGTTTACATGTTTTAATAACATGAGGTTGTGGATGAAACGATCACATGGATTTTGATCCGATGATTGTAAAAGAGGTGTTGGGTTACTTAGTAACCATATCATTGTCTAGTATGATAAAGGGGTGACGTGTTAATCTGTTCTCATTAAAGACAGTGAAACACGAGGTATACGAACTGGTGTATATACATGGCTTGTGCCATTGACATCAACCGGGGATATAAAAGGGATACTTAGTATTCCAGTTGAGAAAGAGGATTTGATAAGGGTCATTGAACCTGTGTGCTTTGTTCTAAAGCACATAAACTTTTTGATGGAAAGGGAAAATGGAAGAGTGCGTATTGTCACTGACAGTCGGTGGTAGGATAAAACTGACTAAAGGTCTCGCGGTTGTGGACTTTTTGGTCAAGGGGTAAATGTTAAAATGTACATTGTACGCAAACGGTGATATACATAGGTGAAATATGTATATAAAGGGGTGAAATGTACATAGGTGGAATGTGTACATAAATGGTGGTTGAAGTCCTAGAACTTCATAAATGATGTTGGAAGTCTTTTGGACTTCACAATCGGTGTTTAAAAACGAAGTTTTCGAACTTCAAAGGTGGATTCGGTGATTGAGTTCCTTAAATCTCAAAGGATGACTTATGATTAAGTCAATGGAGATACTTAGGGTGTTTGGGTCACGGATAGGGATCTTCCTTCCAGTGTTGTAAAAGAGGATTCAAGTAAGGAAGTTGTCGTATCCTTACTTGAGGAGGTCGCATGCTTTATCGGTTAAGAATGGGTGAGTTGAAGACTCGAGCTTCAAAGGGTGTTATGTATGGGCATTGGGATCCTCGAACCCCAAGAGGTATGAATTTGAGACCTTGAGTCTCAATGGGTTGATTGGTAAGGAAGTTTTGAAATTTCCATGTAAGAGGTGGGTGGCGTGGCATTAGAACTTGGATTTCCTTAAGTTGTCAAACGTGTTGACTACTCGTATAAAGTGGTTCAAAAATCCAAGTATCCCATGGTTAGGAGTGTTGAAATTCAAGTGGAAACTTGACGTTATAAAAGTTTTCCTTTGAAATGAGTGGACTCCATAATACATTTTTACGTGACCATACATGAAAGCGTTAGGAGGATAGAACTGTTGTTATTTCATATGGTGAAGATGAGATAAATGATAAACGTTTCGTCTTAATGAATCAGTGACTATCTTAGATAGTGGACGAACTAATTGGTGCAAAAAGTAGACAAACTGCATATCGTTGTCAAAGGAACCATTAAAGTCGGAGATAACCTTAGGGGAGTAACGAGGACGTATAGAGTTACTACATTAAAGTGAAGTCATTCATGATGACAATTTCATCGTCTCTTATTGACGAAATTCGAGAGGCTCAAATGTTAGCACTTGTTGGTGACTTGAAGAAAGAGCGGATGGTTGCTTATGTTGATAAGCTTGGTGAAAATAGCATGGGCTTGAAGACATGCTTTGATAGGATTTGGATTCCTAGGTTGTCAAGTGTTTTGACAACTATTTTGGATGAAGCGCATAAATCCAAATATTCTATCCATCCGGGTGTCACAAAGATGTTTTATGATTTGAGGTGTCATTTTTGGTGGCCGGGTATGAGGCGTGATGTTGTTAAGTATGTTGAGAGGTGTCTCACGTGCTTAAGAGTAAAGGCGGCGCAAGATCGCCAAAAGTCCTATGCGGATAATAGGAAGCGGGCGATTGAGTTTCAAGTGGGGGACTTTGTGCTTTTGAAGGTCTCTCCTTGGAAATGGGTGATACGGTTTAGGAAACAGGGGAAGTTAAGCCCACGTTTCGTCGGACCGTTTAAGGTGATAGTAAGGGTGGGTGCGGTAGCTTATCGTTTGGAGCTACCGGAGGGACTAAGTAGACTTCATAGCACATTTCATGTGTCTCATTTGCGAAAATTTTGACGGATGAATCTACTTTTGTCCCATTGGATGATATTGTATTGGATGATAAGTTGATTTATGTTGGGGAAACAGTGGCAATTTTGGATAGAAAGTTGATGCGTTTACGCATTAAAGAGATTAGCCGAGTTTTGGCAAGGTGGAAACATAAGAAAGGAGCGGAAATGACTTGGGAAAAACGAGGAAGAAATGCTCAAATGTTATCCGAACCTTTTTATGTGAAGTCGGGTTTCG
Source organism: Smallanthus sonchifolius (assembly GCA_023525975.1). Classification (NCBI taxonomy): domain Eukaryota; kingdom Viridiplantae; phylum Streptophyta; class Magnoliopsida; order Asterales; family Asteraceae; genus Smallanthus; species Smallanthus sonchifolius. The sequence continues at coordinate 56,662,670 of CM042045.1, forward strand.
GGGACGAAACCCAAATAAGGGGAGGTGTTTTGTAACGAACCAAATTCCGGGTTTCGTTTTATATAAACAAATATTTCTAATTAATATTATGGTGAAAATAATATTTAGAAATAAGTTGAAACAAGTGGGTTTCAAGTTAGTATCGGGGTTACACTAGTTTTAGCTAGTTTTGGAATGAAAGGGGAGAAAAGGAAAGTTGAGGGACTGAATATGTAATATGGCAAATCTGCCATATTTGACTATAGAAGTCAAAATTGAACTCATTTTGAGTTGTTGGGTCGTCCAAGAGGAAGAGGGGAGAAAACGGGATTGAAGCCAAAATCGTGCATTTGAAGCTTGAAACTTGAAGGTGTTGGCTCACACATCACCTCTCTAACATCAAGTAAGTGTTGATCATCCCTTTCCTCTCATTCTTGAGGTGTTCTTGGTGGGTTTTGATAGAAACTCGAATTTATGTATGCATGTGATGAAATGGTGTTAGATTATCGATAATCTAGCTAAACTAAAGTTAAAGAATGATGATTAACATCTTAGAACCCTTTGATTTTGATTATGAGAAGTTAGGGTTCATATGGTGAAAATTGGGGGTGTTTGGATCATAATGCTAGAATGTTGAATTAATGAAGATTAAGTGTTTTTAAGATGTTAGACACTTGAACAAACACCAAATTAACTTAATAATAATTTTTGAAAGAAGAATTAGTGTTAAGATTAAGTTAATGAAACTCAAGTAGGTGAGTTTGTGGTGAAAGAGGGTGTTTGGTTATGAGGATAACCCAAACGGGTCAATTTGGGTTGGAATTGGGAAATTGAGTTGTGAAATCAATTGTAATAAAATTTTGGTATATGTTAGATTACTAAACTAGGTGTGTATGTTTAGGTAATCAAATTGTGGGTCTAGAAGGCGGAGCGGGATCTTCTAACCCGAAAGGTAAGTGCTTTTGCACTTACTTAGTTATGATGATAAATGAGTTTTATGCAATGTTGTATGTATAATGTGTAAAGTTGCATAATTTGTTATGTGGTATGAATGAGCATAAAATTGTATGCATAATTGAAGGAATGTAGTTATAGTATTTATACTATAATGGATAGATTGGTTATGGAGTTACGATCTCGTATCCTTTGGGATACGAAGTTATGGCCTACGTGCCATAATGGAAATGGATCATGTGTTGATCACAAACGAAACGAAGTTATGGCCTACGTGCCATAATGGAAATGGATAATGTGTTGATCATAAATGAAACGGAATTATAAATGATGAAAGTAACTTGTAGGTGATATACAAGTGTATGAAATCCTTAATTAACCAAATGGGTGTTAACGGGTCAAATGGGTGAAAGGTGTGAAAACAAGTTGTGAATTTTGTAGACTATGTGTTATGTGATTGTGTGCATACTTGTGATATGATAAATTGTGAATGATATAGTATGTACAATGAATGAATGTAGTTATAGTGTTAACCTATAATGGTAAAGGATCATGGGTTGATCGGATCATGTGTTGATCATAAACGAAACGGAGTTATGGCCTTAACCTATAATGGTAAAGGATCATGGGTTGATCGGATCATGTGTTGATCATAAACGAAACGGAGTTATGGCCTTGTACCATAATGGAAAAGGATCATGGGTTGATCGGATCATGTGTTGATCATAAACGAAACGGAGTTATGGCCTTGTACCATAATGGAAAAGGATCATGGGTTGATCGGATCATGTGTTGATCATAAACGAAACGGAGTTATGGCCTTTGTGCCATAATGGAAATGGATCATGTGTTGATCATAATTGAAACTTGTAGTAAGGGTGCAAGAATATGTAGCTTAAATGACAATTTGGGTGGAAACGGGTCAAATGGGTGAATGGGTGAAACAAGTAGAAATTTACTTGTTTGTTATGAATTTATCTTCATTACTAATGGGGATATGTTTATGTGGTTGTAGGAAAAGCTCCGAAGTAGTCCAAGTCAAGTCCAAGGCGTGAAGGGTTCTCGTATGCATTTTGGTATTTTGGGGATTTTTGGGGAAAACCCCCGTAGATGGATGTAAATTTGATACACAAATGATGTTTTAGTATATTTACTTGTTGTTGATGTGTTTTTGGTCAAAACCCAAGTGTTGAGAATTTTTAGTGTCTTGAAAAATGAAAAAAGTTGGAAAAATGGTTAAGTGCTGAAACCTGCAGAAAATCTGCAGAAACTTTCTGTGAAAAGAGGCCCCTCGCGCTACGCGAGGGGGGTGACCAAGAGATGTCGCGCTACGCGACGGGTAAAAAAAAAAAAAATTTCTTGGGTTTAAGTCTTCCGCGCGTTAAAGTTTTGTTGTTTTTAAAAAGTGGTGTGTTTCAAGTTTGTCATCAAAGAGGTGATTCAATTAACAACATTATCAATAAATTACACACAGTTGCTGCATATAAAGCGCAATACGATGGTGAATTTTTCCCGCTACCTCACATTGATTATTGGACAGACCCGGGTTGGAATATTAAAGTAGATTCGTCAAAAATTACCACCTCAAGGGGTAGAAGGCGCGCCAGAAGAATATACAACGAGATGGATGTTCGTCATCCCGATCAACCTCGTATTACTAGATGTGGAATATGTAAACAATCGGGGCATAGAAGGAATAATTGTACGAACACGCAAGATTGATTAGTAGCTTGGTTTGTTGTATTATTAGTGTTTTTTGTTGTTTCATTATCGTGTATTATTAGTGTTTTTTGCCAACCAATGTAAACATAAATTAAACATACTAACATAAATATAAACATAAAGACTAGACTGCCATAAAACATACCAAGTCTAAGACTCAGGATTAACATATGTTGGACATCGAAAATAATACAATTTCTCAGCCATGGAACGTCGATACTTCAAAGCTGTCTCTTGAAAATCCATCGGTATATCTAGTTGTTTACCCATAACCAAATGTTCAATTACCATACAAGCATGTACCCCTGAATTTTGATGTTGCCAACCAATAAACACCGGATAAACAACTTCTTTATATTTTGGGCGGCTAAAACCATCATAATTGTACTGTGTTAAATTCATACTATTGAGATCAACTCCGATAAGTAACCATTCACTTGCACTAATTAAAAGTGGAACATAAATATAATCTACCACCCAAAGTGGAGGGGAAAATCTTTTTGTTCCAGTTGCAATTGAAATTGCAAATGTATCTTCTGGTTGTAGTAAAAGGTGATTGTAAAACTGTGGTTTTAATATAGCCCAACGCATATTTAAAGGACTATTTTTAATTAGTTTGGTATGTCTCCAAATCATTAGTCTTTCCACCCACGCTTCGATATGCTGTAAAAAAATATTATTTTAGAGGAAAACATAATTTAAAAGATACAAAACTATTAAATCTTACCGTGGAGGATAAACGACCGTAGTTTTGGCATCCTAAAAGAGTACCCCAAAATACTTTATCAAGCGGTACAGCATGATCAAATAAACGTAAATAACAGACATCTGCATCTCCGTGTTTATAAAACTGGATAACATTTTCAGACCAGTTTTTCGACTCTTCACACGTAGTCGCCCATTTTGGTTTTTTAGGAGGGTTATGTTCTTGGTTAACCGGTTGATTCTCTTCGACAGACGAAGATGATGCCCCAACATCTTTTGGTTGTCCCTTTGGTAGACGAAGACGTCTCCATGGTTGTGACATCCAATTTGATGATTTGTGTATTGGTTGTGAGTGGTATTGATCTTGATCATTTTCTATTTCATTGTGGTTTTCCATGGCTCAAGAGAGAATTATGGAGGGTTTGTGGGTTTTTCATGGATCAAGAGAGAATTTATAGGGCTAGGAATCATGAAAGAGAAAAATCACTATTTTTTTTTTTAATTTACTCTTTCACAAAAGTCTGAAGCACCGACTTAGACCAGTAATATCTGTCTCGTATGAGCTTTGTTTCCGATATTTTTTGTTTCGTTGCGAAGCCCTCACGTAAGAGATCACTGACACATAAACAAAAAGTATTGAAAAACGTGTTCTACTACTATTTAACATGGTCAAAGTTACGAAATAATCACTTTTTAATATAAAACATTACATTATAAAAAAACAACAAACATTAAAATAACACATAAATTAACCATTTCTTCTACGTCGGCCTTGTCCTCCACCGTGTCTTTCATTTGGTCCATGTCTTCCGCCTGTACCACATAATGGTGGGCGAATATTTTCACGTCTGGGTCTACCGGTAGCTATATTGTATTCATGCATTTCACGATGGAATTGTACCTCGTCCGTCTCGTCAGCCTCGCCCGCCTCGTTTAGTCGGACGTTTATGTCAATAGGTGAAACCAGCCCTGTAAACGGTTGCGAATTAATTGGTGTTGGATTTGCAAACTCGGAGAAACCAAGTATTGGGGATGTATTGGCATGTTGACCGAAAGCGGGGAACTGATATTGTGGAGTCACCAAAATTTCATCATTTTGTTGGTAATAGTTTGACGAACACCCCTCATCATAATTGTGTGACTGATTAAATAGACCAAATGATGATGACCCGTCGTCACGCTCATAATTTTGGCTAAAAAGTGGTTCGGTCACATGTGGGGAATACATATCATCACCCAAATTAGGAATAGGGTGGTAACTTGAGGTAGACAAATGTTCCGACAATGCATTTGGTGAAAAATGCTCTTGTTGCACCGGTGAAGTATGATCCATGTTGGTGTTGCCACCATGTCGACGTTGTCTTCTATTTTGTCTCCGTAAGTCCTGAGTTACCGGAGGAACTTGATAATTCCCCGCGGTAGGGTTACCACCTTGTGTCGCATACGTCGGCTGATAGTTCATATGATGTTGTGAAATTTCAAAATTCAAAAATTGGTCAGCCATACCCCTTATTTGAGTTTCACCAGATTGCTGCATAATTTGGCTCATCCCGTCATACTGCATATGTAATAGTATGTTAAATATTTTTAACATAAACAAAATAGAATAATTAAAAAATAAATTAATAATACCATCATTTGCAATCTCCCACCATCATTTGGAAATCCATGTTGTGCCACCTGCTGATAAGTAGGATTATTTTTGTATAGTAGGGTACGAGACCTAAACCACGTCATGTACTCTTCACATGCAATATGTGAACTAGACACATTTCCAAACACAATTTGGTCATGACGATTGATCCAAGCATTAACATATTTTTGATGCTGGTTTAGCCAATTTATGCGCCGTCCACCCGCACGATTTATTTCATGGATTTTTTTATGCTCTTCTACAGAGAAGAGTGTATTTGTGGGAATTGGTTGAAACATTTTGAACTGTCTCATAACCCTGCTTGGTAAATGTGGTTCGACAATTTCCCAAAATATCAAATATGTCTCGCTCCTCCAAATGTTTTCACCGTCTTTACACATTTGGGGTAGTAAATGAGAAATGGAATCGTATGGCGTCCAGATAAACTAATAAAAAAAGAAATTTAGTTAAAATAAAATATATTATTACTTAAAATAATATATTATGTGTTTAGGATTAGTATCATTAAATATACTTTTTATAATATCAATTACATGGTCCTCAGTTAAAGAATGTAAAATAGACCGATATGCGGCCAAACAATGGGTGGAATAATCTTGAAAATCTAAAGGCAGGCGCCATCTTTAAAAAAAAGTAAACTCAATCAGTTCAACACATGTAATTTAAGAAAAAAAATTTTATACTTAAATTAAAATTAAGAGGTATAATTACACATCATAATTCACATACCTAGCTCCATATGGTTTTGTATAATCAATATCATGGTAAATTTGTGGGGCGAACCCTGGCAGTCTCTCCCAACACCATAACTGCAACAAAAATAAAGGACCACCTAACTCTTGAATATTAATGTTGGTGGCTCTGCATAAATGTCGATACAAACAAGCCAATACGGCACTTCCCTAACTAAACCCGGCACATTCAGTCAGGTCTTCGACGTGCTTCATAAGAGAAATATTAACCCAGTTGCTACCAGAATCAGGAAATAACGTTGCACCAATCAAGTAATAAATTATTAGTCTTGCTCGTTGCATACATTGTATATCAGTTGCGTTGACAGGTAAGTCAATTTTGATTTGCTCAAGAAGACGCAGTAGATTATTTTTTTGATATTTGAAAAAACCCTCACCCGGTGTAAAACCCATCAAATTCTGAATTTTTAAAATCACGTCTGCATGTTTTAAAGTTTTATCTACACCACTAACAACATTACCATTTATTGGTAAACCGCATAAAACTTGTACGTCCTGTAGAGTTACCGTGACTTCTCCAACTGTGAAATGAAAAGTGTGTGTTTCAGGACGCCACCTTTCAACAAGCGAGGAGATGAGGTGACGGTCAAGTCGGCGACTACCACAAAGTATTACACCCGCAAAACCTGCCTCATTTATGTAACGCATAACATTCTCGGGGATGGGATTATGCTGGATATGTGTCCAGAACTTCTCGTCGCCGCGTCTAATTCTTAGAACCGCGTTGTTGTTTGTAGGATCTTGAAAATAGTGATCTGCCCTATGATTACCACTTAAAAATAATAAGTCACCGATCAATGGACCTGATGTAAAACCAACATCCATATTATAATTGTTGAATAGATGATTTGGTTTGCTGTGATTGTAAAGGAAAAATAAAATATATGGTTTTGATTTGCTTTGATATTTTATGGAAAAATGGGTTTACAACAATATATAAAACTTTGAGTGGTTGGGGTTGTGAGCTGATGTAAAAGCAACCACCAGTCTCATTTAAAACACATTTTTTTCACCTAATCCTCTCGCCATTCCTAGAGGCGACGGGTTTTAGTGGATGTGACATCTACCAGCTTTGGTTGGGGTGTGACCGGTACATCATTAAAACCTCTCGCCATTCCTATAGGCGAGGGGTTTGAATTTTGGTGGTTGATTGGACAGCTCGGTTCAAATTAAATGGGGTTGGTACAAAAGTAAAGCTATCGCCCTACCGATTGGCGACAGCTTTACTTGGATGGGGCAGCTTCCACTGGTTGATGGGATATGTCATAAAAATTAAAAGTTCTCGCCATTTGGAATGGCGACGGGTTTGAATAATTAAAAGTTCTCGCCATTTGGAATGGCGACGGGTTTGAATAGGATAATGACAAGGATAGTAAGCTAAGGTGGACGTCTGACTGGAAGCTGTCGCCCTTTGGAATGGTGACAGCTTTTGGTTCACTGACAAACAGTACATTTCAAATGATTGGAGGGAGACTTGTATAAACCCGTCGCCCTTTGGAAGGGCGACAACCCCAAATGTGTAATATCAGATAGAGAAGCCCTAAATGTGATTACTCAATACCCCATAGTCCATTTTAGCAAAAAACCATTTGGCGTTGCATTTCTAGCATTTGTTGCGCATGGACCGAAAGTTGTTATGAGAGATGTTATTGTTGTTGTTGCTGATTTTATTGTTATTCTTGCAGTTATTGTTAAATTTGTTGCACTCGCTCGTCTACTTCATGTTGCATTTGTTTTTGTGGAGGGGGTAAGTACTAGATACATCGGGGGTGGGATATCTCACCACACGACCAACGCCCAATGCATGACCATGCCTTTGACCTAAGGCATGCTCATTACACCTAAGGATGCAAACGAGCCGAGCCAGCACGAGCTTTACATTATTTGAGCTCGGCTCGCTATATTTTTCTGAAGCTCGAGCTCGGCTCGTATCGAGCCTGTGTTTTTTGGATCGAGCTCGGTTCGTTGACAAATGCAAGGATCGAGCTTAGTTCAAGCAAATTCAAGGGAAATCTTTAACGAGCCAAAGCTCGAATCGAGCTCGTTGTACATGGTTGAGGTACCTATTGAGGGATGTGTGATCGTCTCGGTTCAGAGTGATAAAGTCCGGTTCACTCAATCTAGCGATAAGAGGGCTCACTTTGAAAACATGATGCCTGGAGCTACTGGGATGTCAGCTCAATGTGTTTGGAGGTCGAAACCAGACAGGGGGAGTTTGGGAAGAGTGGGAGCAAGCCGGTTGCGACATAAGATGGGTTGGTGGGGGAGATAATCACGGCTGAGTCTGGTATGACCGATACGGGGTTGAAGCTCGGTGGAGATTCAACGGGGCTCTTTAGGTAACTGATGAGAACGGTCGCTACAACTAGGAGTATTTGACATGAAGTTTTAGCTTGGGCTTGGAGGACTTGATTATAAAGATTACTGTGGTTACTGGTGCCGAGTTTGCTTGGATAGTTTTGTATAGGCGAAGCTTTCAAGTGGGAGGTTTTTGGGTTGTGAAATTCTTTAGGCCTGTTGCAACTTGAACAAATAAGAAAAGGGGCCTAGATAGTGGTTAGATAGTGGTTACCTAATTTAAATAACCCTAATCTTTGTATTGTAAATACTAAGTCATGTAATTATAACTTTTTGGTAGCACCTAAAATAAGAAGATACTGTAGTTCCAGCCATAGTCGTAGGTCACTTTCGTCAAACCACATAATTTCCTTGTATCGTTTATTGCTTTCCATTTGCTTTCGTTTGTTAGTGTTTGTGTGTGGTTTTTCGCTCCCTTACCAACTTTGATACCCAACACATACATATTTGATCGAGTTTTGTCTATCACAAATCCGTCATTATATAATTATATAGTGATGGATCCACATACATGCGTATAGAGATATATACGTATATGTGTCTGTTATTGAATGGTGCATTAAATATTAAAAAAGATAATTGTATATATATACAACTAGTACTTTTACCTTGCGTTTCGCGGGTGAGAGCGGTCGTTTTTCTTCGCATAGCGCGGTAGGAGTCTGGTCATCATCGGTTTACCTCGTAAAATATCATAAAAGTGAACACCGATACATGGTTCCATGAAACACAACACTACTAACGATGTTGTTCGCTCGTAAGCGGGTGGTTTTGTCACGACACCTAAACGGTTTGGACGCTCAATATAGCGTACAACACAAAAAAAAACTCGATTTTTAATACAAACATATTTTGAAAGAAACTTTTTACGAAATGTTAATGAAAAAAATTAAAAAAAGTCGCGTATTCAAATTATTTTAAAAAGGTAACCAACAAAAGTTATCACAGATATGTATGTTTATATACATAAAAATCATTAAACTAACTTTTATCATATGCTTTTATATATTTAAAAACTTACATACGCATGTGTACGTAAAATAACCTACAATTCTACAAATGATTTAATGAATTACACATGTGTATGCTATATACGTAAATGTAGTTTGTTCTATTTTTTTAATTTAATAAGAAACGAATAAATATTTTATTTCTACAATTTTCTTATATTTTGAAAACTTTCATAATTGAAAAAATATAGATTCATTTTTATTCTACGTATTCTCAATATATTTAGAGCTATATGATAGGAATCTCGCTTCTATATAAACACACATACATAACATATAAATTTCATAAGTAAATACCTAAAGTGCCTTTATTGTGAGAAGGAAAGGGAATGGAGATATCAACATTTAATCATAGGTGGACTTTTCTGTCGAAATATCACCAAACAACTACTATATTTATTGTGGTCGTTGAGAGCTTGTATCTTAGTTGACAGACGTACATTTATACGGTTTTATAGAGCTAGAATGGACGGAATATGTGACCATATCATTATATTTTTCTTCATTACATATTGCAAATTTATTTTATCATTTACTTTCCTTCATTGCTGTATGTTATTTTTGTCACCTTTTATTAATTTCACCTATTCAATCGATTATTGTATTGTTTAAGCTTTTTAATATTCTTGAACTTTTTAAACTCTAATAACTAAAATCATTTAAAAGTCCAAATCCATCATTTAAACGGTTAATGGCTTCATCTAACAAAGGGGAACATTATTAGTTAGGATGAATAAATGACGAATCAACGATGGTTAGACCATCTACAACAGGTCTGTTGACTATTACAGACATTGATGTGGAGTGACCTAGCGCTGAGGTGGAGCTGGTGAATTACGAACTTTGCTGATTTCAAGGAGGAGTCCATGTGAAAGGACCTCTCATGAACAAATTAAGAAGAGGAGTTCTGTGAAAGAGGGATAAGAGAGAAGGGAGAGAGAAAAGGTGTTTGTGACGCTTTCAGGGTTGCAGATGATGGACCATGGTTTTTTTCTAAAGACAACTTTCCTTATTCCTATGATATTGGGTCTTAAACCCATGACCATCTCAAACCTTAGTGTATGTAGATGATTTTCCTCTACCACTAGAGCACTAACCCCATGAAACGCTCCGACTAGGACCACGGTGCAAGGGTGGGTGGAAGACATTGGTTCGACCGTGTGTTAATCGCGTTAATCATTATCAAAGCGATCTCCTATTGTTAATCACATCTACGATTAGGTTTAACTCACATGACCGTTACCATTTTTTATGATTATTGTACAAAATATATTTTAGAATTTCATAAGAAAATTCTTGTTCTTCTTCGTGTTTAGCCTTTTTTTTCATTCACAATGATCCAACAATTCAACAAAATGCACATTGAAGATTGGTATACGTGTATGTACGTATTTTAAGAGTTGGTTCTAGTATATGTTTTCTGTAACAATCTAACTTATTATTAATTTGTAATTTTTATATTAAAATTATCATCAATAATATATCTTCGTTTTCATCGAATGACAAGAGAAGGACATGCTATGAACGATAAGCCACACAACCATAGTATACTAAACTCCATACATGAAGAAGATAAAGATTGTGAATACCAATTTGAAACCATTCATTTTTATAAATCTTAAAAATAATTAATAATGAAAGAAAAAAAGTTAATGATTATTAATTCCATTCTCTAATTATTAATTATCTCTTATAAATTAAGTCATTTCTTCATTTCTCTCCTATTTCTTTTCTCTTCTTAATATTAAATAGTCCATGATCATTCCTAACCTTTGTATAAATTTTCACCTTTAATTTGAACATTCACACACATATTTGTGGAAAGTTCAAATACAAAATTCGTAGACAATATAGGAAAAAATATGTACTATTTGAACATTAATTTAATGGTAAAGATTTGTTTTGATGCAATGTTGTAAGAGCATCCACAATAGTGGATGAGAAAAACTCAACCAAACACGCCACATCAGTTATCACATTTTCACTCATTTTTTAAAAACACTCATTTTTATTCTAACACTACATATTTTTTCAAACACCCACTTTCAATGAACATGGACAGATTTACGATATATAATTAAACCAACTCTTGCTGATGACGTCCCTGAAATCAAACTTTCGACATCATTGTGTATGATTTCGACCACCTTCGAAGTGAGCGTGTTAATGAATAATGGTGCTATCTTACAAGATCGTGATGGTGATGATGAAAAAAAAGAATCCACGTCCCCACGTTATGGTGCCCGTTAACTCACGCTTAAGGCTCACTAGCATGAACCACGTGCCCTCACGTCATGGTGTTCTACGCGTGAAAGCGTTGCCTCCAACGAACACGCTGTGAGCGTGGGATGCAAAATTTAGAAACGTGTGTATGTATGCCATCCTTTTAATATATTACATTCAAATTTGTACAAAACCAACATTAACTATGTGTAGTTCACGGATGTAACACTCTTTTATGATCCTTGTAATGGCCAATTGCTATCAATGTTTTTTTTTTAAATTAAACAAAGAATTTATAAAGTTGATGAATGTACATCATATGTCACATAGTTTTTCATAAGTTATCTACTTTTACTTGTTCTATTTTTAAATTAAAATAAACTAAAAGAGCTTTAAAACTTAAATTTGACTTTGGGGAATACTTTTAAGTAATATTATTATTTTTTTAATACGCATCCCTAAAAGATTGTATTATGCTTTTGCTTTTACAAAATCATATTCCATATCAGTGTTTAGAAAACCAGACCGGCCGGTCGGACCGGGAACCGGTGGTCAAGGCGGTCCAATTTTATGTTGAAACGGTCTTGTAGTGATCCAACGGTAAACAACAAAGGAGAAATAATTAAAACTCAGTCCGACGACCTTTAAGGTCTTTAAATCATCAATTATTGATTTCGAATCAAAGTTTTCAGCAATTTCTTTTTTCATGTAAAATAAGTTTGGGCTTTTTATCTGGATTACGAGGAGCCAACACTATAATTAATATGAAATAAATCAAGCGGACCAAAATCAATATTGCTGAACAAAAAAATGAGAGGGGTCTGGCCCCCTCGGCCCCCGTTAAGTTTCGCTTCTGTGTCCGTAACCACTTGAACTTTTCTATAGTTGTAAATTTGTCGTAAAAGGGGCGAATCATCGGACTGGTGACACTTTTTGACCGGAGGAAATGCCCTCTTTTATATTAGTGATAGCTACACGTACCTTTTCATCTTTAGATGCCAACATGTAGTTTAATATGTACAATATATAAAGATGGTTAAAAGCTTGCTAAACATGGCAAACTTTACTCGTTAGCAAAATATAAGTACCACTAGATATTTTAAATCAAAAGCTTTAGGGAATCTAAAAAAAGTTTTAAAGAAAGTGGTTTAAAATTTAGTTAATAACAAAGCAACGAATTGTCCCTACTCACGTCTTATCAAACTTTTAATTTGAGGGGTTATATGTACATATTGACTTTGGGGAATACTTTTAAGTAAGATTATTATTTTTTTAATACGCATCCCTAAAAGATTGTATTATGCTTTTGCTTTTACAAAATCATATTCCAGATCAGTGTTTAGAAAACGAACCGGCCGGTCGGACCAAAAACCGGTGGTCAGGGCGGTCCAACTATATGTTGAAATGGTCTTGTAGTGATCCGACGGTAAACAACAAAAGAGAAATAATTAAAACTTAGCTCGACGACCTTTAAGGTCTTTAAATCACCAATTATTGATTTCGAATCAAAGTTTTCAGCAATTTCTTTTTCCATGTAAAATAAGTTTGGGCTTTTTATCTGGATTACGAGGAGCCAACACTATATTTAATATGAAATAAATCAAGCGGGCCAAAATCAATATCGCTGAAAAAAAAATGAGAGGGGTCTGGGCCCCCTCGGCCCCCGTTAAGTTTCGCTTATGTGTCCGTAACCACTTGAACTTTTCTATAGTTGTAAATTTGTCGTAAAAGGGGCGAATCATCGGACTGGTGACGCGTTTTGACCGGAGGAAATGCCCTCTTTTTTATTTGTGATAGCTACACGTACCTTTTCATCTTTAGATGCCAACATGTAGTTTAATATGTACAATATATAAAGATGGTTAAAAGCTTGTTAAACATGGCAAACTTTTATTTTAAATCATCCTTTATTATAAAAAAAACTTTGAAATCTAATTATATAATTTTTATTTTCAATCAAATAGTAAATGAAAGTCAAATTACATTAAATAGTAATTGAGATATTTCCGAAACCCAATTATATACTATTTTTTACATATTTTGAATTTTGTTTTATATCCTTAGTATACAGTAATACATTTTTACACATGTAAAATACATAAATAAAATTTAAAAAATTTATGTATTGATATTTTTCACCCGTGTGTATTACACAGGGTCTAAGCTAGTTTACTAATATATCATGGTTTTACAATCTAACTTACTTTATTTATGGAGTTAACTTTGGTGTTTTATTTATTAGTTAACTAGGTTAGTTCCCGTGTATTACACGGTTAATGAAAATAAACATATATTATTCATAAGTGTTTAAATAAGAATTACTTTACATAGTGAAAAAAAATAAAATTACAATTACATTCACAAAACCAAATTACATAAGTTAAATTTTTTAGATTCTAGAAAGTTGATTTTGATTAATTGTTATTTGCTTAACAAAGATAAGTTGTTAATATTTTTGAAAATTGTCAATTTAATTCTCTAATTATAGTAAATTTGCGAGAGTTAATTTATTGATTTTGCTATAATTTAAATAATACAAAGTTCAAAATTTTCAAATCAAACGGTTTTTAAGTTCTAGTCAAATGATATTAAATAATTTTAGCAATTATCTTTGTTAAGCATTTATTATTTGTGAGAGGTTTAAAATCTTAAATTATAATTAAACTTTAGGCGGGAAAACTATTTTACAAAAACCTTTATTTATTAGGAACTAGCTTAGACCCCGTGTGTTACACACGGATGAAAAATATCATACATAAAATTCTAAAATCTTTATACGTATTTTTTACAGGTGTAAAACAGTATTACATATACTAAGGATAACAACAAAATTTAAAATATGTAAAAATTAATATATAATTAGATTTTGAAAATACGTTAATTATTATTTAATATAATTTGACTTTAATTACTACTTGATTGAAAATAAAAGTTAAATAATTAGATTTCAGAGTTTTTTATGATAAAAGATAATTTAAATAAATTTATTTTATTAGTATAATTAATATTTTTTAAATATATTGTTATTATTAAAAGATGGAAATGTATTTAATAGGAGAGAGAGGCGGGAAAAAAATGATGAGGGTGAATATGGAGACGACATGTAGCAAGAAAAACCTTTATTTATTAGATAGTATAGATTATAGACTAGCTTAGAACTTGTGTAAGACACACGGGTGAAAAATATCAATATATAAAATTATTAAATTTTTATGTATATATTTACATGTGTAAAAATTAATTACATATAGTAAGGATATAAAACAAAGTTCAAAATATGTACATAAAAATTAATATATAATTGGGTACCTTAATTAGTATTTAATGTAATTTGATTTTCATTACTATTTTATTGAGAATAAAAGTTACATTAGTATAATTATTTTTCAAAGTTTTTTATAATAAATAATAATTTAAAATAAATGGGTTTTACTAGTATAATTATTTTTCTAAAAATATATTATTATTAAAAAATAGAGGCCGGTGTATTGTATAAGAGATAGAGAGACGGGGAAAAATGATGAGAATAAATATAGAGGCGACACGTGACATTAAAAAACTTTATTTATTAGATAGTATAAATATAGATATGTAGAAACGAGTATGCCGCATCAATAGTTTTTGCAACCCTCCCAGCTTATCTTGATCTGACATGGAGCTCCTAACAATTGTGTAGTCTCTAATCAGTTTTTTCTGTAACCAACATTACTTGAACTAACACGACTTCAGAAAGAGATGATCATGTCAGAAAGACGAGCGATCGTCACGATTTTGGATTACAAGGACAACTCCTTATGATAAGATTTGAAAGCGTTGACATGCTTGATTTGATCCGAGTTGAAAAGAAGAGGAGAGAATTTTTATGGTTGATTTCTCATTAATCCAAAAATAAATAGTCTCGCTGTAGAAAGAAAAAAGACCGGATCATAAATACCATTTTAATAAAACCTTGAATAACAGGATTACTCTTGGTGGTTAAAACTTAAAAAGACGAGTCCACGTTACCGTACTGAAATCATCTATAATGACGAAAAATATTTGTATCCATTATATGTAGATGTTTTATAAATTCCCCATATATCAATATGGATGAGATCAAATATCTTAGAGCTTTCCCTATGACTAAGGAAAAATAAACATATGTTGCCTAGCTTGGAACAAATATTACAATATTCAATTTGATCACTAAACATGTGACAAGTCGTTGCTATAGAATAAATACATATTTTTATTATTTGTTTTTCTAATTTTACCTATAGTCACCACATTTCGTTGCTATAGGTTAAAAATAAAAAAATGATAAAATGTTTCTATTTAAATTATTATATAGTCTTTTTTATATTTATTACAATTATTTTGACGATTATCCTATAGCAACGACTAGTTGCGATATGTTTAAGATATAGCAACGGCTGCAACGACATAAACATCAGTTGACATGGAACTGTAGTCATAAATCCTATAGCAACGACATGTCATTGGTATAGGTGTTTTCACCCTATAGCAACGACTTGTCGTTGCTATAGACCTGATAAAAATCGTTGCTATAGGTCGTTATTCTTGTAGCATTGTAATACATGAGTTTCTAACTTACTTAAAATAAATAAAGAAAGATATCAAAAATGGACAAGGCCAAGTACTTGACCCGTCCAAATTATATAAATACTTGTGTAACATCTATTTGACCTAATGAGAGGTAAAGGTGCATAAACCGGATTTTTTTCGGATCCGGACCGGATCGGTCAACGGTGGTCAACAACCGGATCCAATGGAACCGGTTCCGGATCGGATCCGGTTAAGGGAGTGGAGACTTGGAACCTTTTGGGGACCGGATATAAGGAACCGGACCGGACAAAAAAAACCGGTTCCACCGGATTTAAAAAAAAACTTTTTTTTAAAAAAATTAACTAAGATACACTATAAAATACATGTTTTATTTATTTTTTATATTTTTTTAAGTGATTTAACAATAGTTCATACCAAAAAATTACAAAAAACATAATTGAATCACAAAATATATATTATTTATTATGACTCGTTATTCGTCGTCTACTCGTCTTAGTCTTCGTAACATCGGTTTTCAATCTTCTTCGCTTGAGATACGTTGGCCTTCATCATAAGCTTGTTCTTCGTCAGAAAGTGGATTCGCCGCCCCTTGTTCTACTTCGAATTCGTGTATTTCTTGTTCAATGTCGAGCTCGCCTTCTAGTTTTGCAATATGTTGTACACGTTTGGCGGCATCCAAATGGTCCTTCAAGCAAATACACATCTCCATAGATTCCGGTGTAAGCCTCGTTCTTCGAATAGATAAAACCCTGCCACTAAGAGAAAAAGCAGATTCCAAAGCTACCGTGAAAGCTTGGACGGTTAGTAGGTCACGGGCCATTGCCGCTAGAATGGGATATTGGGATTCCCTTCCTTGCCACCAACTCAAGATATCAAAGTTTTCAAACTCTTCGGATCTTAGAGTTGAAATAAAGTCGGTTGCTTGATATCTTCCAAGCTTGCTACTTGGTGTGCTTCCACGAGCTAGTTTAGTATTTTCGTTTCTTAAAGTGTTAAATAAATTTAGCATCGGGTTCCTTGAACTACTAGAACTTGAACCCGAACCCATTGATTCACGTATGTTTATGGATCACCACTTCCACCATATTTGCGTAAATAATAATCAAACATATTATTAAAAGCCGAATTGAAGTCCGTTATTGCATTTGATTCAGAATTTGGGTCTTCCTCGAACATATTAAATCGTCTGATATTGATCCAATTAATGTTTCAACACCGGTTACATTAATCGTTGGGTTTAAGGCGGCCAAATATGTAACAACGGCCGGCATTTCTGAAAAATATTTTTTAAATTTAGCTTTCATATGTGTTACCATTTTTTCAAAAATAGGGCCGTGATATTCAAACTCTTTTACTTTATTACATATTAAGTATAATTGTTGAAGTATTACCGAAGACGTGGGATAATAAACTCCTGATAAACATGTAGTTGCATTTTTAAAAACCTCAAGCAAATTAGTTAGTTTCCCGATCATATCCCAACTTATATTATTAAATTTTTGTGAACAACGTTTCTTTTGCACAAGTTCATCATGGAAATGTTTTAAAGTAACTCTTTGTCATAAGGCCGATTCAAACATTTTCCATGTCGAGTTCCATCTAATAGGTATGTCTCAATTTGGACCTAAAAAGATGGAATCCGTTTGTTGGCACAAGTTTCTATAGTTTATATATCTTTTTTTGCTTGTGCTAAAAACTTCCCGTAACATCACTTTAAAATTTTCTTTCACTTCTCTTATTTCTTGGACGTTTAGACCGTCTTGCACAACCAAGTTAATGATGTGTGCAACACATCGACTATGAAAGAAAACACCGTTACAAGGCGGTTCATATTTTATTTTTAATTTTTCCACCGCGTTTGTGTTATTTGATGCGTTATCAAAAGATATTGAAAATATTTTTGGTTGAATTTTATAAGTTTGAATTACCGAGTCTAAAATATAAAATAAGTTTTTGCCGGTATGTGGATATCCAAAATAATCAAACGTAATCGTACGCTTCATCATTTGCCAGGACTCGGGTTGAACCCAATGTGCGGTAACGTAAAGGTACGATTCGGGTAAACCATGTGGAGCGGACCAAACGTCCGTGGTTAAGTTAATGCCGGTATTTAAATTTTCAAAACCTAAGATTAATTCTTTTTTAGCTCTTTTCCACATTTTTAAACAATCTCTTCTCAAAGTAGAACGATTTACATTGGTGTAGCTCGGTTAAAGCTTTTCTTGTATCATCCTCGTCAAGCGCGGGTTATCAAAGTGATCAAAAGGCAATCCTTCTTGACTGACGAAATGTGTCATTCTTTCACGAACCCTCTCGACATTGTATTTCCAAACTCCTCCATCCCTACCAATTTGAGTTTGATCTTCACCTTGAGTGTGTTTTGCGTGACTACTAATATGTTTTCTCAAAGTGCTATTTCCCGCAGCACCCAGAATTTTACCACAACGTTTGCAACGAGCCTTTTGCGAACCGTTCGACATTTCACATTAATCAAAATACGCCCATATCTCTTGGTTTCGGGAGCAAGGAAGTACTCTCACCACCGTGGCTTCGCTAGTAGAACCACCAACCGAATTTTGAGTGCTTGCGGAAGCAGAAGCGGAAGCCATGGGAGCGTTTTTTTTTGCGTTAAAGTGAGCGTTTTTTTACGTTTTGAGAGCGTTTTTGAGTTTTGAGAGCTAGGATGTTGTGGTGAACTAACCCATACCCCCAGTACCTATTTATACATAGTTTCTAGCCTCAAACAACTAAAAAAATACAAAAAAAGGGCCATAAACGGCTATATAGCCGTTTTTTACCCTCTAACGGCTAGAACCGGTTCTAACTGGTTCCAAAATATCCGAAAAAACCCGGTTCCAAAATGTCCGATTTTATCCAGTCCATCAAGAACTCATAAACCGGTTCTGGATCCGCCGGTTCTGAAAAAATCCGGACCGGTTTCAAAAAATCCGGTTCTAGCCGGATCCGGTTTCAGATAATCCATCGGATCGGATTCGGATCCGGTTCTTTTGACCACCTCTAGAGGTAAGACTTAAGTGTTAGTTTTATTAGACCCAAAGTAACCAATCTAATTGTTACAATGTTGGGCCAATTGGGCTTTTCCTTTCGTTTTGAACATGTTACATGCCTTGTCGTAGATATTGTAATATTGTCTAACGTAGTTTCATCGGTTTCATCATTTGTGTCTGTTAATAGAAAGGATTAAATAAGGAAAATAGTTGTACTCGCTTTTCTTTCACACTCTCATATCAATGTAGATCATTAGGGCTAAATTGGGTGAGTCAATTGTTAAAAGCTAGCCAAATCATTAGAGAAACATATGTTTTTCATGATTAGACGTGAAACATTTGAGGGGATCGATCATGTGATATGGTTGGTTCATGGTATCTCATCGAGTTATGCATTATATACTTATGTTTGGTAGGTTACTTTATGTCCATCTAATCACATAATTTGAAGATATTTCATGAAGATGTTCTTAATAATACTATAGAATTTAATGTATGTTATTTTTAATTAAAACATAATAAATATATAGTGTGTACCTAATATAGATTTTGTTCGCTAAAATGACGTAAATGGTCGGTGTGCACATTGGAGACCCTTAAAGAGAGTTTGTGGTGGACTTCATTTATTTAGATTTAATAACTTGTGTATCTAAACTTGTTTATGAATTGTACTTTACAACATTTACTTTTGTGTTTGTGAAATCTATGAACCCATCAACTTTATAGTTGGCCCGTTTTTACATGTTTTCAGGTTCTGAAAATTAGCTTTGATGTTGATGTCATTCACACGCTAGGATGCAGAGAAAGACCAAGATAATAATTAACTTGAGATACTTGTTATTTGAATATTTTAATCTTATATAAAACAATGGTTTGAGTTATTTGAATACCTTAGTATTTGGCTTTATTTCGAGTGTTGTGATTCAGTTCGTCACGCCCTTGTGTTTCTGGCTTGGCGGGGGTGTGCCACCTTGTTAGAGGAGGGTTTCGCAACAGTGGGAGCACAAGGGTGAAAGTTGCTTCAGTTGCAGCTCAATTTCTACAGTGGGTCGAGAGAACTAGTAAACTGTCAGAGAAAGTCTCTCTAGTTTGTTGATTATTTACTTGTTATAAAGAGTGTGGATTCCCAATATGTCTCAATTACCAGCAGAGTTACATACTTGTTACAGTGGGAGCATACAGAGAAAGGGAAGAAAAGGTCATGTCAGATAAGTTCGTGACGAAAGATAGGCTGAAACTTAGTGTTGCTTCAACTGATGAGAATGTCGTTGCAATTAGTAGTGGAGGAAGATTACAAGAGGTACAAGATGATGAGAGACGGTGGAGAACAATTCAAGCCTCTAAGTGGGAGATTTTTAGCAGCGATTGTGGAGTCTCAAACAAGGTATGACAGCCGGCCCTAGCCTTGGTTCGGCCCACTTAGTTTATTTACTAGCCGGCCCTAATTAATCTGTTTTACCATAGTTTTAGTATTTAAATAAGAATCTTTGTACTTATAATTCCTTGTACTTGAGCACAAAGTAATAAAAAAGAGAGCTAGTTGCAAAGCGTAGACGTAGGTCACACTGACCGAACCACATTAAACTCTTGTGTTTTTATACTTGTTTCTCTGTGTGTGTTTGTGTGTGTTGATTTCTTACAAATGCAGTTTCTAATTTTTTTTATCCCATTTCATTGATCCATGTTTCACTTTGCACACCCTAGTAATGAGCAAAGACAGTTTTGGGATTTTAACAACAATGCAATGTTTGAATCGTTGTTTTAAAGGTTTACATACATTGTTATATATGTTAGACACCATTTTAAACTTGTGCATGAAAGCCCACTATAATATTGCAGTATTTTCTGAATCATATATATGTTTGATATGCCATTATAAACTTTTATTCAAAACCAACTATAATATCAAAAGTTTGACACATCGTTTAATATATTTGATGACGAACCACTATAAACTCTTGTGCAATAGCCGTTTCCTTGACACTGCAAAGTAGAGGTGCACAAAAAAAATCGGTTTCCGGAACCGGCGTACCCGACCCGAACTAGTTCCGGTTCCTACCCGGTATTTCCAAGAACCGGCCGGTTCCCACCCGATCCTACCCGTTGTTTCCTACCCGGTTTTAGGTTTTTAATGCTTGAGCGACCGGTTTCTACCCAAACCCGACTAGAACCGGTTCCTACCCGGTTATAACCATTAAAACGTGTTTAAAAAAAGGCGTTTATAACGGCTACAAAGCCGTTGGAGGTGGTTTCATGACTGTTTTTAGCCCCCCCCCCCCAAGTTAGTGTAAATAGATATGCATAAATTGGTTGGGTACCCAACTTGAAAAGCAAAACCGAGCTGAAAAAACGCAAAAAAGTACTCGTTTTACTCTCATTCCCGACTTTCTACTCTCCATGGCTCACTCACAGTCACAATTATCTGTTGCTTAATCGCCAACCGTTATTAGGGTGATTTCACATATTAGGAACCAAGAAATTTGGTGCAATTGGGATTTGGTTGCATTGAGTGACAGGTCTCAAAAGGCTCGATTCAAATTTTGTGACACTTTTTGGAGTAAAGAATCAGATTCAAGTTTAAAGAAGCACATTATTCAAAAATTCCGCAAGGCGTTGAAGGCGGCAGATGACTCCGAACAAACACAATTGGGTAGTGACAGTCAAATAATTCATTACGACGTAACTATGGTTGAAGCTCAAAACGAGACGGCTAAACGACAAAGGGGTAACACCACATCAAGCGAGCTTGGAAGGTATAGTGAATCGAATTTTATATCCACTATCTCTACCGAAAATTTTCACAATTTTTATATTTTGGCTTGGTGTAAAGAAAAGGAATCTCAATTTCCGATTATATCCGCTATGACACGTGATTATTAACCATCCAAGCTTCTACGGTAGCTTCGAAATCTACATTTTCTTTTAGTGGCATGATTTTATCCTTACGAAGAACAATACTTACTCCGGAGTCGATAGAAATGTGCATTTGCTTAAAGGATCACTTGGACGCAGTTGATCGTATACAAAACCAAACAAACCTCAAAAAAGAAATAATACTCGAAACAAAAGTATACGACGAAGAGCTGGATGATGGACTATCTTCGGGTATATCCGACGAAGAGCTCGCCTACGATGCAGCGGTTCGTTCGCAATAGTTTTAGGTCGGCTAAGACGACAGGTGGTTTACGACTAAAACGATGAAGGCGACGAATAAAATAAAAGTAAAAAGATAGTGTGTAATATTATATTTCTTTTGTTTGAGAACTATTAAAAATAAATAAAAATTGCATTTCATGTTATGTTAATTATTTAAAAAAAATATTGTACCCAATTTGGAATCGGTTTCAGACCTGAACCCGACCCGACCCGGTTCCACAGGGTAGTGTCCTTCAACCCTAAAACCTGTTCCGGTTCCTACCAAACCAGAGCTCTACACGGTAAAAAAAAACGGTTCCGATTCTTAGGCCTAACACGGTTTGTGCACATATACCGAAAGGGGCGCAACCCTTGACATGATTTCCTAGAAACAATATTGAAAATTACACTGTTATAATGAACACTCTTATATTATGTTAAAAGAACATCAATTTTTTTTTGACAAAAAGTTAACAATGAAACGAGACTCGTATCGAATTAAAAAGCATAAATATCATAATTTAATGCAATAAGTTTTTCAAAAAGAAATTAAAGTACATTACAAATATTTGATATTAAAAAATATAGTGGAACATATATATTTTCAAATTCAAATGAAAGCAGCACGTGCACCTGTTTATTTTTAGATGACTTTTTTTCTATGCATGCATGTTAACTTTCTGTTGGTTATATCTTTGTGACTACAACGATCTCTACCATATATCTGATCAAATGGATGCACGATAATACTTTGTACCCTTTCTAAAGTAAATTGTCTTCTAATAAATGACATACATGTGTGCGTGTATATATATTTATACATAGAGGGAGGGTAAAATAAAACTAGGTTTTACTTAAGTAGCTTAAAAAAGATTTATAAAAACTTGATATGTCCTGCATATTCGAATTGTCGAGTTTTGCTATATTAGCTTTTGAGTTTTAGCATTTAGGGTTTAGATTTTTAGGGTTTAGCTTTAAGATTTAGTTTTACAGTTTAGTTTTAGGTTTACGGTTAGGTTTGTGGTTTAAATTTTAAGATTTAGCTTTAAGGATTTAGTTTTTAGGGTTTAGGTTTAAGGTTTAGTTTAAGGGTTTAGTTTTAGGGTTTAGTGTTAAGGTTTAGGGTTTAGGGATTTGTGTATCGGGTTTGACGAGCCAGTTCCACCGCCCTTGGAATGAGTTCAATCGAAATTCGTTGAGAGCCGGATATTTAATTTTTTAAAATCCTTTTGAGGCTACTTAGGGAAAATCTCCATTTTAAGGGATCCTCCCTCTATATATGTGTCTATGATAACAACTTTTAAACGGAAGTGGTTACATAGACAAGCATGATGACCGATAGTGGTAAAGTAAACTCTAATTAATATCATTGTATTTACCTGCTTATGATGATGGATGGCAGTGTTTTGTCGGAGGGGAAACTATGTGGATGAAAAGAGATTAGAGAGGGGATGATGATGGCGGTGATCCAGACAATGGTGGCGGTTTCAAACGACGGTGGCTGGTGTTTGACGGTTCTTGGTTGGGGGAGAGGGATGGGCCGGAGAGGATCTACAAAACAATTTTTAGATTTTTATGTTTTGGTTTTTTAATCCTAATTTTTTTATTGTTTTCCAAAGTTTTTACATTAATTACATAAATAGTCTTTGTAAATGTGAAAAGACCATTTTGCCTTCATATGCATAGCACATAACTGCATTTAACGCTAGAAGTTAATATGTGTTGGTCCAAATGATGAAACTTGCAAATTTTTTTAATCATAAATGGGATATTATATAATTTCCTTAATTAAAGGACGTAAAGTGAAGTTTGATAAATACCTAAAGAACGTAAAATAAACTTACTTTGTAATGAATAAAATGGTTCGTAAAGGTTAATTAGTGGTTCTTATTATAAATACCAAAAGAACGTAAAATAAACTTACTCTGTAATGAATAAAAATGGTTCGTAAGGTTTAGTGGTTCTCATTTAGACACACACCACGCGATGAGTTTTCTTATCAAATATAATTTTGCATATGAATGAAATAAGTTTGAATATTGAAAGATTTTTATATCAATGTTCAACTTTTCAAGGTTAACTAAAGTTTAACTCAAGCCTATATCATAAAGACGCTTAAAACTATAAGACTAATCGAGCGTAAGTCGAGCTTAGCCTAAAGTTTTCGAGATAAGATAAAATACATCGCAAATCTATTCTATAATATCAACTAATTGTATAAATTTGCACATCTAAAATTTAATTTAATTTAATTATATTAATTCAAACTCATGAAACACAATATCAAGACATTTTTCATCTTTTTCCTCTAATGATGAAAAATATATAATTAACAATTAATCAATAATATAAAGCCGTGGAATGCTGGCTCGACTACTTTATCAATCAACACGTCTTAATCGAGTAGATACTCATTTGTGCACCATGATATATGATGGGATATCTGCCATTATTATGCTTTATTTTTGCTTTTAAAGGCCATATAAAACATCCTTATTTTTTTTTTAACGGCGACTTTCATTTTTGAGTGGCAGTCGCATCTTTGACAAGTTGGAGACCCATCACCCCTCAATAACTGACCACTATGTTGTCTGAACTTGGCCCACGGGTTCAGAGCGAGGGGTTAGGCGTTCCCCGGGAAACCATGAAGCATGTTACCACTTGACAGCAGTTGCGCCGCTACATGGGCCAAGACCTGCTAGCGTAACGCACTCCGGACTAAAACCCGGGTTGGCTCGGGTTTGAACTTGCGTGGCTTCGTTCAATCCTTCATTGCCTTACCACTGGACCAAAGCCAATGGTTATAAAACACCCTTATTTGAACTAATTAATTAACACCAAATAAGCAATCATTAACAGAAACCTCCAAATCATCCATCTATCTTCTTGTCCACCTTCCATGCATCACCAGTAGCAAATAAATAAATAAATAAATAAAGTCATCTCATATTGAACTAAATCCCATTAATGTTCCTTTTTGTTCTTCGCTTTCGGTCAGCAAATTAATGAGCTCAAGAAACTTAAGTGACTATCTTTTATTTTGCTGTTCTAGCTGACTTATGATGATGATCAAAAGGGGTACTTTTCTAAATATTTGGAAAATTATGTCGGGACTATTATGTTTTCGAACCGCAGATGGTTAGACTTTAGGGTTGGGTAGAGTATTAAAGTCACCACAAAACTAATGACTTTCATCGATAGATACTTTCGTTAGTGATTTTCCTTTGGTGATACTCATTCGTGTAGTAGTGAATAGACTCAAGTTCTAGGGTTATCACTACAAGAAAGACAGTCTGAAACGACCATGTTTTAGCAACGACTTAAGGTTGTCAGCATAGGGGAACCATTACCGACGGCACGTCGTTGGTGGATCCTGTCCTTAAATTTTGCTGATTTCGACCTTTTCCCAATGACATGTCGTCAGTGTACGTTAGGTGGGAATGGTGAAAAATAACCCGCCTTTAGGTTGGCAGAGTGAAAATTTCAGTTAATTGTTTTTAATTTGGGAAGAAAGTCTTGTTGAACCCTATATAGACGACATGGTGTCGGTATATAGTCTCTCTATGCCGACGACACTCTACTGATGACCTTTTCAACTTTTAGCATCGAGGACGACATGTCATCCGTAAAGGCTATCCCGACGACCAATGCATTTATATCGTCAGAAATATTACTTTATGCTTATACCATTTTTCAGTGCATGTGCTTTAGCCCAAAAAAAGTAAGTTTCTACATAATTTTCCAACAAGTTACCAACAAAAGATATTTTCCACAAATTAGCGATGCCTTTCTGACAAAACGAAAACAAAAAAGTAACCATATGATTTTCTGACAAATTTAATGAATAGGTTAACTTATTTATTTAATATAATCGTCGGAAAGACTTTTGTCGCTAATTCGTCGGAAAATTAGTCTGAACTTTGTCGGAAAAAACTTCCTCCAGGGTTTTTTCCAACAAACATTTTTGTGTCGGAAACTTGTCGCTAACTGCCAATTCCGACAAATTTCACACGAAGTCTGTTGTCGCAAATTTTTAAGTTTTTTTAGTAGTGGTTATCTAATCATCAAAACTTTAAACAAATGAAAACATGTAGAAGCTATATATTTTGACATCGGCTATACATTCATCAGATTATGTGATACTACCCATTAAAAGTTTCGTCATAGAATTCGTAGTACTTTTTCATATGTTTAAAAGTTTTTTAAATATAAACTTACACTACTCCTAAACTGCACCATCATAAACTACTTGTTACCAGGTTTGAACCCGAGTTTACTTCAAAGAGACATCGCCTCTTTGCACTGGGCTACAACACGAGGTGTGTTGTTTTGCCAGATGCTTGAAAAAAAATAGGAATATGGCTCGTGTATATTTAACATGTGATTCCTTGATGAAAAGAATTTTCAAAAACTTAAAAGATCGAACTAATTATCTCATCATCAAAACATCAAACAAATGAAAACACGTAGAAATAACATGTTTTAACGTTGGTTACGTTCATTGTATTATCTGAGTAGGGGAATTCATATATCTCCATCTACACTTATAAAATATCATATTTCCTTAAACCATTATAAAATATCATATTTCCTTAAATCATACTTGAAGAGGATCGTAAATTACTACCCCTTAAAAGTTTCGTCATGGAATTTGTAGTAGTTGCTCATATGTTTAAACTTAATTATTGGTTAATCCAAACAAGTTTAGGTGTGTTGTTTTGCCTGATTCTTCACAAAAATGTTAAAATGTTTATTGATCAATCTAATTGTTGTAAGATATATGTAGAGTTAGATCACATATACTATTACCATATACAATATCATTTTAGTAGCTCATGTCTCATCAAACCCTATATTAACCGACAGTGTTTCGTCAATGTGGGACTAGCCCATTTTGTACAGGCTCTTGTCTCTTAGATGGAAGGTCCTGGATTCAAACTCAAGTATGAGGTGAATTATTTGGTATAATTTAAAAGTAGAAGTAAGGTAAATTTGTCGTTAAAAAAGAGAGTGTTTTATCCTACAGCCACCTAGAAATAGGAATAACCAATCAAACATACAAGTTTGGAGTGAAACATCCATTTCAACTATGTGTGAGATTGGCTTTGCATCTCTACAATTCTCCCATCAAACAAAATAGCAGATATTTGGATGTCCACTTCAGCGACAAACCTCAACATCCAGTCGTTCTCCGTAATATCAAGAATACTTTTGATACAAAATATCAACATGGATAAACTTGCCCTTGCTGATCGAGCTGCCATCAGTGGCGAAGCTTGAAGACAAGCCCAGGCGGAGTCCTAAAAATTTTTCGGGTCGGCGATTCGGTTCAGGTCGGGTCAAACAATATAAACTTTAAATATCTAACAAACTACCGTTCTTACACACAAAAAACTAGATATTTTTTAACTAACAATTAAACAAAGATGAAAAACTTAAAAGAGAAAGGGTGTGTACCTGGAAAAAGAATTACAGTTGAGCTCGACGACGTTTAAGATCTTTGAATTCATCGATTATGGATTCTGAATCAAACTTTTCAAGAATTTCTTTGTGATGTTTACTCTCTTGTTCATTATCTATTATTTTAAAATAAGAACCAATAGTTTTCATCTTCCCATACCTAATAAATAATAATTTCATGATCATCAATACACCAAATGCCCAAAAATACCACGAGCATCTAAGCATCTTCCCCAATTTTACCATTGTAAACCCTAATTTAGAATTGTTGAACAATAATCACCTTAAACGATACAATTAAGGTTTAAAACAATAGTAATACTCAATTTCACATTCTAAACCCTAGTTTTCGCAACCTACATTCAATACAAGAACAAACTATGAGAAAAAATATTACCTTTCAAGATTGTCAGTCTAGCCTCTAGTGCTCTTATTCGTCAGTTCTTCGGCTCCTTTCCTCGTTAGTTCGTCGTCCGGTATTCACTGCTGACCTGTGCCCCTGTTCAGTGTTCACTGCTGCTTCAGCCCTTCACCCTTCACTGCTGCTTCAGCGCCCTTCACGAAACAAAAGAGAGACCCAAATGGGCCATGGCCAAATCCAATTAGACTAATTGAATTAGTCTTTTTTTTAATGAAAGGTCAGGTCAAAGCCAAAAAGGCTTAAGGCCTTCACGCAGATGCCTTTTCTTTTTTAAAACAAGTTTTAAAACTTTACAAAAAAACCCCTTAAACTTTGGGAAATATATCATAGGGGGGCCGGAACTTATACCTATAAAATTTTCTCACGAATACGTATATAATTATACTTCTAAGTGAAAAATCGGGAGGGGTTGGGGCCCCCTCTGGCCCCAACTAACTTGCGCCCCTGGCTGCCATAATCGTTAGCAACCTGTGGCACACCATTGACATAACAATTGAGCTAAACATTGGCTCATGTACTAGGTTTATGTACATGATCTTTTTACTAGCTTATACCTTATTAAGCCTAACATATTAGCTCAAATGGATCGCTTACTGACTTTGATCGCACTAAGGAAAAGGAATGTCAACACCAACACCAACTCTCAACTATGTCTACGTTGCGGAAAAGAGCCAGAAACCGCTAAACACATTTTCACAGCTTGCTATGTGGCATCGGTTATATGGCAAATGATTAGCAGCGGGTGCATAATGCCTCCTATTTTTGCTTTCTTACTTAAAGATCTACTAGATCATCATAAATCAGTCGCTACAGATAAAACTCAAAAAGAAAATGATCCAAGAAATAACTATCACAACAATTTGGTGCAATTGGAAAACAAGGAACGGAGTTCAATTTTCTAATGAGAAGGTAAAGGTGGAGAAGATCATTGAAGACATCAAGTCCTTAGGGTATATATGGATAAAAATAGATCAAGTAACAACACATTGCTATGGAAAGATTGGTGTAGCTTTAATATAAAGTAAATCATGTATGTGTCTTAGTTTTGTTTTTCTGTGTATGTTTCTTCTAGCTTTTTTGGCTAGTTGGTTTCTTCAATAAAACTTTGCCTTTCAAAAAAAACATATTAGTTCAAATAAGGTTTGATTCAATTCTAAACTTGTAACATCCGTCCTGTCATACCACAAATATTGTCCGCTTTGCCCACTAAGAGCTCACGGATTTGTTTTTTGTTGTCCGGGTGAAAACTTTCCAAGGTCACCCATCCCTGAAATACTCCCACCCGAGCACACTTAACTGTGAAGTTCTCTTCTCATCCACTACCATTAAGCCTAAAACGAGTTGATGGTATTTGAGGCAGAACATTCCTTATGAACTAACAATCTCTCCTGGCCACGACCGATGTGGGATTTCCCTAAGGTATTACAATTGGTCATGTTAATCTTCTATGTATCATTACAATCACCCCCTTATGGACTCATCGTCCTCGATGAGGTTTGCCCCATCATCCCAATCAGGGATGTGGGATTTGCCAAAGGTGTATGGACACCCTCGAGGACTCACCATCATTGATGAGGTTTGCCCCAACATCTCGAACAGCACAGGAGTGACTTTGATACCATTTGTAACATCCGGCCCCTCATACCACTAATCTTGTCCTCTTTGCTCACTAGAAACTCACGTATTTGCTTTGGTTGCCCGGGTGAAAACTTCCCAGGGGTCACCCATCCTTGCATTACTCCCACCTGAGCACGCTTAACTGTGGAGTTCTTCTCTCATCCACTACCATTATGCCCAAAACGCTTTGATGTTATTTGAGGCATGACATTCCTTATGAACCAATAATCTCTCCTGGTCACGACCGACGTTGAATTTGTGTAGGGTATTATAATTGGCCATGTTAATCTTCTCTATATCGTTACAAAACTAAATGACAATATACAGGGGTAACCAACAAACATATACGTTATGATTAGAATCTCTACTTTACCGAGATATATTGGATTTAGCACCAAACAAAATTTAATTTTAACTTGTCCATCGACATGTAACCATCTTTAATACAACACATGTGTGGTTTTATATTTATGTTCCAGAAGATGGTGTAAAAACTCAAATATTTTAAACTCTAACTAAACTAGTTAAACCTAGCTATCAAGCTTTTTTTTTTCAATATAAATTTATTTTTATTCATGTTAATTGGTCATGTTAATCTTCTCTATATCGTTACAAAACTAAATGACAATATACAGGGGTAACCAACAAACATATGCGTTATGATTAGAATCTCTACTTTGCCGAGATATATTGGATTTAGCACCAAACAAAATTTAATTTTAACATGTCCATCGACATGTAACCATCTTTAATACAACACATGTGTGGTTTTATATTTATGTTCCAGAAGATGGTCTAAAAACTCAAATATTTTAAACTCTAACTAAACTGGTTAAACCTAGCTATCAAGCTTTTATTTCCCTTCCTTGTTTTTACTTTTGTTCAACAAATAGCACAAGAATTTAAAGACGCAATCATTGATATATTTATGATATATTAAAGGTTTTAGCTTTAAATTGATGCTTTTTAGTTAAGTATGTCCCCAAGTCGAAATCATACTTTTCATAACACACATTTTCTGGTCTTGACATGAAAATTTACATGTAAGGGTGATGGGAGTGGTACTCTCCCATTCAAATATACCCTCTTAAACCCATCAAGGAGAATATATCATCTCATTTAGACAAACTACCTTTCCAAACTACCTGAATGATGGGAGTGGTACCCTACAAGTACCCACATTCAAGAATAAAAAAGGAGACCTCTCCAGAGAAAAGACCCTCAACACTCGTAACAAATAGAAGGAAAGGACTCCCCCTCCTATCCGGTAGATACGACATCAGCACAATTATCGAGGGGTATATAACCTTTGATAGTCAAAACTCGATGAATGAGATAAAGGGGAACACAGGCCTAGCCACTAAGTCAAAGCAGAGTAGCTGCTGTCAACAAAAAGGAAAATCAACATCTTACCTAATTAAGGATACTTGAAGGATAGAGAAGAACTGATGACGAGAAAGCCACCTGCCAGGTTTCTTCTCTGGGAGGATTACGGGATCATCTCGAAAGATGAGGAACTTTCCGAGGCCATTATAAATGCTGATCTCATGAGACATTTGAAAGCATTTACCCCAGAGTCAAATACAAAGACCCGTAATCCCAACTTGGTCCTATCCTCTTTCGCTACTATACTTCTCCTTGTATTTACCCGTCTTCCTCTGGGATGTAGGTTGTAATCCTTCGTGTAATAGTTATACTTAATTGTCCTTGGAACCAACAAGGACAAGTGCCTCATTATATTAAGAAAAAAACATATTTCAACCCTACCGCATAATCGTTGTATCAACAAATACCATATAGAGTATGATCCACTAAGACTTGCAATAGTCATGTTGCGTCTTGATGAGTGATATTGAATTGTATGAAGTTATAATACGTCATATGGAGTTGTAATATATTGTAATAGATCATACTTTGTTGTAATGGGTCAGAATGAGTCATTTTGGATCTTATAGGGTTATAGTGGATTGTAATTTATGTACTAGGTTTTGTACATATTAGTACTGTCTTACATGACATACATGTCATAATATGTTTATTACGTTTAGTATTTGTAGATGAAAAGAATGACACACGATGAAAGCGATGTAAGAATGTGACAAAAAAAAAGGTGAGGAAATTACTAGAGAAAAGCCCTCTTGTAAGGTAAGTGGAAAAAGAAAGGCGAGGAAGTAACTAGAGGAAAGACCTCTTGTTTGTTTGTTACCACTTCCGGACCCACCGACCACCAAACCCTAGATAGGTTTGATTATTACCGAACATTTAATTTAAAACATTTTTTTTGAATGGCCATTTAATTTAAAACATGATTGGATACTTTAATATGTGGGAAATTTGCTTACACTTTATTTTTAGATATTTAACGTAATTTTTTACTTTTCAAATTGGTGGTTTGGTTTGTATATTTAAACTTATAGGAAAATATATATATATATATATATATATATATATATATATATATCAATAAAATCAAGGATCGCCTTTTATTTTAAATAAATAAAGCAACAGTTTTGACAAAGATTGGTGACAAAATATAGCAACAGTTTTGACAAAGATTGATGACAAAATATATGTGTTGGCAGGCTTAAATTTTTTAGGGGTTAAAGTTGATTATAAAATTTGGAAATATGATGATGACAAACACTTTTCTTACACGAAATCTAAAAAACACAAACACACGTACATGCTAGAGTTAAAATGAGTTTTAATGAAAAGAAAACACTTTCATGTATGCTGGTTGTTTGATCCTCTTGTTAAAATCTAGAATCAATTAAGAGGGGTTAAACCCTAAAACTGAGAGCTCTTAAATATGAGTCCTGAGTTTTATCTTATATTTTTTGTACAGTCAAGCCGTCCTAGTATGAAATCAACAACAAAACATAAAAGTGAAACCCGCTAACATGTATATATATACACACACGTCCATCAGAAATCCATCAAAAAAGAGCCCTGGATACAACAAAGGACACTTGTCGCAAAACCGTCACCAAATGCTCCCATGAAAAATCACTCAGAAAGACGGATTTGTAATTTAGGTTCGTAGATTCTCTTCTTTTCACACCATCAAATTCCTTGAGAAAACCATTGAACAAAATGTGTTTGCTATGGATTTCTCATATAATTCTGTGGTCACTAAAACCCTTGATTGTAGTGATGGTATGCCCAGTTAGTGGTGCACAAATCGGTTTTTTAACCCAAACCGGATCAACCCGACCCGAACCGGTTTGGTCAACGAAAAGTCAAAACCGGTTTGGGCCCAAACCGGTTCGGGTTAAACCGGTTCTGGTAATGGAAATATGTAAACCGGTCAAACCGGTTCGGGTAGGTTTTAAACCGGTTTGTCCTTTAAACCGGTTTTTATAAAAAAAAAAAATCCAAATAAATTTTATATTTTTAATATAAAATCCATAATAAAATTATAACAAAATTAAAACATAAAGTTCAACGTTTATTAATAACAAGATTAAATTGTAAAAAATTACAAAAAATATAACAAATATAAAACATTAAGTTCAACGTTTTATTTTTTGGAATATTGATTGATTATTCTTGTGCGTTGTCTTCGGAACTAGAGCTTCGTAGCCTTGCATCTTCGGCTAGTTCTTCATCTGTGACGGGTTCGGATATTCCAAGATCAACCTTGTTGTTGTGTATGACTTCTTCGGCTTGAATTTCATCTTCGAGAGAAGTTTGGTCTTGTATCCTATCCATCGCATCCAAATGGTCCTTCAAGTAAATGCACATTTCCATCGCTAGGGGTGTGAGTCTAGTCCTTCGTATCGATAATACCCTGTCACTAAAAGAAAACGCAGATTCCGAAGCTACCGTGGAAGCTTGGACGGTTAGTACATCACGGGCCATGGCGGAAAGAATCGGAAACGAAGCTTCGTTTGTTTTCCACCATGCCAAAATATCAAACTCCTCAAAAACGGTAGGAGGCATAAACGCTAAAAAGTTTGTGCCAATATACCTTCCGAGTTCGCTACTCGGGGTGGTACCTCGAGCCCGTTTACTAAATTCATTTAACATTTCGTTATATAAATTCAAATTAACATCTCTCGAGGTACCACTTGATGATGTACCTATTGTATCATGTGGAGTCGGAGTTGTACCATATTTATGTAAATAAACATCAAATAAATCTTGTAAACATTTGTTAAAATATGTTTTTGTGCCTTGTGCAAAATGGATGTCTTCACTATCCAAATTCAAAGCGTAAGTAATTCTATCAATCAAGGTTTCAACCCCGTAAACATTTATGGTAGGGTTTAACGCGGCGGCGCAAGTTATAACGGGAGGCATTTCTTTAAAATATTTCACTAATTTTTCTTTCATCGGTTCTATCATTTTTGTAAAAAGATCGCTTTTATTTTCAAGCTCAGACAACTTGTTAGCCATTAAATATATTTGTTTTAGTGTTAATGGACTTGTGGGATAATAAACACCGGATAAAAAAGTGGTGGCGGTTTTAAAAACTTCAAGCAATTCGGTTACGTCTTTTAAAATATCCCAATTTGGAGACGGAAACTTTTGAATTTTACGACGAGGTTTTGAGGCAAGCATATCATGAAATAGTTCTAAAGTTTCTCTTTGTCGTAAAGCGCTATAAAACATAATATAAGTCGAGTTCCATCTTGTCTCGACGTCCCAATTCGGGCCTAAGCAAAGATTATTCGTATCACGACAAAATTTAATATAATCATGGTATCTTTTTCTGTTACTAAAAATATCTTTAAGCATTTGTCGAAAAGTATATGTTAAGTTTGAAACCTCTTCAATTGCAAGCTCGGCTTGCACCGCCAAGTTAATGATGTGTGCGACACATCGACTATGGAAAAAAACGCCGTTGCAAACGGGTTTATATTTAATTTTTAGTTTTTGAACCGCATTTGTATTATTAGATGCATTATCAAAAGACATTGAAAAAAGTTTATTTTGTAATTTAAATTCGTTAATAACACCATTCAATATATAAAATAAATTTTCGCCGGTGTGTGGATATTCAAACAAGTCAAAAGCGATTGTACGCTTCATCATTTGCCACGTATTGGGATCAACCCAATGCGCGGTAACGCAAAGGTACGAATCGGGTATACCATGTGGAGCCGACCAAACATCGGTGGTTAAGTTTACACCGGTTTGCAAATTTTCAAAACCCAAAATTAATTCTTTTTTTGCTTTTTTTCACATTTTTATACAATCTCGTCTAAGGGGTGTGCGACTTACTTGGTGATAACGAGGTTGGAGTGTCTCTTGAATCATCTTTGTCAAGCGCGGATTGTCAAAGTGGTTGAACGGCAATCCTTCTTGAATCACTAACCTCGTCATTCGATCTCGAACAATATTTGGATCAAAGTTCCAAATTCCTCCTTCGCTTGTCATCGAGGCTTGACCTTCACTTGGAATTCCCTTCAATGACGGGCAAGATTTTTCCATATGCATTTTCAAACTAGTGTTTGAATCTTTCCCCAAAAACGCACCACACATCTTGCACCGAGCACGTTCCTTCCCGTTTGACAACAAACATAGATCGTAATTGCACCAAATTGCCAGATTTGTCGTTGTTGCTCGAATTTCCACAACGGTAACTTCGTTTGAGGAACCACCAACACCAAAACTTGCCATGATTTTTTTTTTTGAGTTAAGAGAGCGTTTTTGAGCGGTTAAAGAGCGGTTTTAGAGATTAGAGAGTGTAAAGAGAGGTGTGATCAACCCTAAACACCCCCCACCTATTTATAGTGTTTTAAGGGTGCAAAAAACTCCAAAAAAACGGCCAAAATCGACCCCAACGGCCATATAGCCGTTGTCCAACGGCTATTTTTTGCCCAGCTCGAAAACCGGTTTAAACCGGTTAGGATGAACCGGTCCCTAACCCGATCTCATCCAGGAAGCTTCAAACCGGTTTCAAACAAGCGGTTTTTGGGCAACCCGAACCGGTTTGGCCCAAACCGGTTTAAGCCAAACCGGTTTGGCCCAAACCGGTTTAAGCCAAACCGGTTTGACGGTTTGGACCGGGTTAAAAAAAACCGGTTTTTTTGTGCACCACTATGCCCAATCACTAAAGAACATTTATCTAACCTAATATTTCGCTTTTCATGAACTACATTTTTTATTGGCTCTTCTCACTTTGTATGAAGTGGATTTTGATCTAAAAACTTAACCTAAGAATCATTAATTAATTATGTTTCATACATGATAAAAGTTCTTTGAGGAAGATGATTAGGACTAGGTAGTTTATTGTGAAGAGGCGTTAGTTTTTAATTATTATTATTCTACAAGTCAACGAATGATTAAGAAAAACGTTGTCAACTAATTACGCTTTCCCAAAGTGCTTTTAATGTGCACCAAATTATGTACTTTAAAGGACAAAAATAAAGATTCTTTTGAATATTAAATTCATAAATAACTATTTAAAAATTCCTTAATCAAGAATCATTTCATTTAAAGTACTAACTTTTTGATAAGCTAATAACCGATTAAGAATACATACTTTAGTGTTATTTTTTCCCTCAATTGTTTCTCTCCTTCTCTTTTCATTAACACAACATGATATCAGATTATTTTTTTATGGTGAAATAAGACTGAAAAAAGAGATAAACAATTAGGGAAAAATAACTTTGATTGATAACTCAGATAATAATTACAAAATTGCTTATATACTAGAAACTAATCAAAAAAGTGAACCCATCAAAACAAACGAAAATAATCTAACAAGTGAAACTAATAGTTACTATGTTTCGTTCCAACTTAAGCCATGGTTTATGTACATTGGACTTACATAAATATTCATGCATCTACAACAGTCTTACCCAAACCCAATTTTCCCATTTTTTGTTTAGAACTCAAATTATGTGCAACCGACCAACAAAATATTATTTACCAAATTTGTGTACAACTAAAAATAATGAAGAGACTGGGGTTGAAGGAGTCGTATAAACAAGCCAAACGGGATGCAAAGAAGATGGTGTATGAAAGAAAGAACATTGCATACGGCGATATGTATGAATGTCTTGAAACTAAAGAGCGGGAGAATGACATGTTCGAGATTGTTAAAGCCAAAGAGAGGAGGAGGCAGGATTTATGAGCAATGAAGTTCATAAAGAGCGAGGACGGACGTGTTTTGGTGAAGGATGAGGACATCAAGGGGATAAGGCAAACCTACTTCCAAGATTTTTTTCAACGGCAATTGGAATCATCAAGAAGATCACGGGAACAATAACATCCAACAACATCAAAGGAATAATTACTATTGTCGCAATATATCCACAGAGGATGTCGGGAGAGCCCTTAAGAAGATGGGAAGGGCGAAAGCGCTAGGCACAGATAACATCCTCATCGAGGTGTAAAAATGTCTTGTGGAGGACGGAGTTCGGTGGCTGACAATTTTGTTCAATATTATATTCAAAACTGGGTGGATGTCGGATCACTGGAGAAGTAGTGTTTTAGTCTTGATCTATGAAACCAAAGGAGACGACCAATGTTGTGGCAACTATAAGGGGATTAAGCTCTTGATTCATACTATAAAACTACGGGAAAGGGTGATCTAGGTAAGAATGAGACGAGAAACTCAGGTTACGATAAACCAATTTGGATTTGTGTCGGGACGGTCGACTAAAGAGGCGATACATATTCTGAGAAAGATGATGGAAATATATAGATATCAGAAACGGGACTTGCATATAGTGTTCATTGACAATAAAAACAAAACATTTACACATGACTAGTTAAACCGCTAAATAAATCAACTTCTTCAAAACTTTGTGTAAAAAAAACCAAAAGCATTTTAGTAAACTCACGCATTACAGTTAGAGCATTGATAATATTTAAGACCTTATGGTAAAAAAAACAACCGCTATATATTTGCGCATTGTAGCGGAAGCATAAACTCGTGACAAAAAAATAACGTTTAAACTTTAATATCCGCGCATTGCGTTGGAGCCGTACGGTGACAACGTGAGTAAGGGCACGTTTGCGAATTTAGTTACGCGTGTTGTGGCGGTAAAATTAATGTGATTATGTACACATGTAGAAAGAAAAAATAAAGTAAAAAAACCAAAAAAAAATTTGTTGGTCGCAAGAATTGAACACGCGACCTGCAACAAAGGAAAGATTTACTAACAAAAACTATAACCAATCCACGAACTTCAACTTTTAAACATTGCTTTGTTGATGGCTTTCTATTAGGCACCCACATTGTCATTTAAGAGTTTGTTAACACATTTTGTAATATTATATCCTTTTAAAGGAGTTATATTTGAGAGAATTTTTTTATATCGAAAAATCGGCTAAAATGTAGACAACTGAATTAAAAATCACCTAAATTGTATTTGAATTCTTATTACATACTAAATTATATTTGTAAAAATACCTTTTTTATGAATTAATTATTTATAGCATTAAAAAAGGTGATAGAAAGTAAACTCAACGAAACTCGTTTTTAATTTTCTATTTAATGCTTCAAAGAGAAGTTTCATACGATTTTACATCTTTTTAATGCCCAATATTTTATCAACTTTTAATAAACATTCAAATGATAGTGCTTAACCTTTTTTTATTAAATTTATACGCTAACAACTTCCAAAATGAGTTACTTTACTTTATTTTGTAGATTTAGCAATCATAACTTTGTCATTATCAACTGATTTTATTTTTTATTTTAAAATGCGTTTATGCGATAATTTATATTTTAAATATGGATTATAATATTCTAAACTTGCTACTAACGGTTTAATTTTGTTTAGTAAAAGAATGTGAACTTAACGAGCATATAATTGCCCTTTAATTAAACCCGGTTAAAGTGGTAATCATATTTAACGCACACTTGTAATTATTAGTATACTATGCGGTCTGTTAAAAGTATGAATGTAAGATTATGTATCGAGATTCTACTTTTTAAACTTTTTGTTCTGCTTTTAGTTTTAAATGATTAATACATTAAACAACAATTTATGCATATTACAATATATGTATATATATATATATATATACAGGGAATGTATATGATGAAAACATCTCCTAGTTGTGAAAACATTTGAAAACTGTCAAAAAATTGGATTTTTACAAGGTTTTTTTTTTGGAAAACCTTTTATATGTAATGTCATAACTTTTTATAAAAAAAATCAAAAAAGCGCCGACCAGATATTTTTATAAATTTTTTTTTAAGTTTTGCTCAGTTGTTTTACATATGTAACATATGTTCTTACATATGTAATTTTTGTTTTTATACAAAAAAGGGGATTTTTGTCCATTTTAAAAAAACCGCTCGACGTTTTTTGTATTTTCGAAAATTTTATAAAAGTTGCTAAGAATGATTCCCAATTTTTTTTTTAAACATGTTTTTTGATAGAGTTTTCAAGGTTTTCTCCACTCATGTGGGTTTTCAAGATATCTATCTATCTATCTATCTATCTATCTATATATTCTAATAAACAGATACTTTGCATATAAAAGCTATAAAGTCGATGAATGAAGTACCGGTTAGTGAGCAACTTCTGTAGCCTTTCTTTTTCCAAACATATAGTCCATCATCATGCACTTGAGACCTAAAAATAATTGCATGACAACACATTTATGGTACTAGAGAGGAGAAATTGAGACATGTAAAAGATGGGTAAAGAGCCCAATACCGATGAAAGCAAGGTGAAACTTCCACATATTGAAAGCATTTTAGCTTTCCATCGGGAGAAATCGAGCTCGGCAACCTTCCGATTAGTCCCGATTTTTGCAATACTGGTTTTGATACGATTAATTTAATTTAAAATATGAGTAAAATGGTAGCAATTAGATACGAAAGTTCAATCATACTGAAATGAAATGCAAGATTGATAGGTGCTCATATGTGATCATAATTCCAAATTAGATACAAACAAAAAATGAAATTTAATAAAACTACAGAAAACAAAAGATGAAAATTGAAACCCTTGTTCTAAAGATTCAAGTATTGATGCATAAATACATGCGAACCTAATTAAAAAAACATGAAAGAAAAGCATACAATTGCTTCAAAGTTACAGAACAATTCTAGGGTTTTAAATTTAGTAAATGGTCGATTAGATTGATGATTGACAAAAGAAATTTTTAATGAAATTAAACGATTATAGAACAGAACAACCGAATGCTTCGGAGAAGAATATCATACCTGGAGATTCCATGATGCAAAAACGCCCGGTTAATGGAGAAGTGATACGACGTTAGCCAAAGCTATGTCATCCCGTTTCCTCTAGTAGCTCGTTGGAGTGGAAATCAGAAAAGAGAACGATATAGAGATAAGAAAGGGGAAAGTGAGAGACGAGAGGATTGCATCGGCAAAGAAAGAGGATTAGGGTTACAAACGTGTTGCAAATGAGTGTGGCTTGAAAGATGAAGACGGATATGGATATCAGTTTAGATCATCGTGTAACCCAAAAAGAGTTGATGAAAATGGTGAGGGGCTAACAATTTGACACGTGGCAATACTGGGCTAAGAAGGTGTCCAATGGCAAAAGCTATCTTGGTTTATTAGAATAGATAGATTTGTACCCTAACATATAAAAAATAAAGCATGCTAGTTCCAATTCTTCTAATACATAACTTACTTAGACCATTGATTGTGGTATTATATCGAGTTTTTTCACATATATATTATATACATTTATTATATAAAAAATTAATTTATTACGTACAAGAAAACATTTAAAACCCATAATGTGTGTGTTGGTCATTGAAGATTTATTAGATTGGCCATGTTGATTGTGTGTATCATTTTAGGTAACACTCCCAAGTGGTGTAACTTACAAGTGGAAAACATACCAAGTAGTTCACATGGGTAACTCCCCACGCACCCAAACACATAACAAAACATAACTAATTATTTTAATCAGAGTGGCTCAGTGGTATGTGCGATCGTACGGGTCATATAACTTTGATGGTTTCATTCCGGGCATATAATTTCGAGGGGCCTATTTTTTTTTTAAATTTATGTATATATTATATATATATAATATAATTATATTTTATAAAAAAACTATAAAAGTTTAAACCCATTAAAATTCAAATTTGATTTTGCCCAAATTTAATTTAAATACAATGTTTTTTGAACTGCTATAAAGTCTTTTTTGAACTTTACATGGAGTTAAAATCTATTGACTTATCA
Organism: Smallanthus sonchifolius; assembly: GCA_023525975.1. Lineage (NCBI taxonomy): Eukaryota > Viridiplantae > Streptophyta > Magnoliopsida > Asterales > Asteraceae > Smallanthus > Smallanthus sonchifolius. Next base: position 56,703,365 of record CM042045.1, read on the forward strand.
TTACCTAACTAATATAAATTCAAATTTGTTGTATTCGTCATGAAAATGCGTTAAAGATTGAGGAAGGATTAGATATCGATGCTAATGAACTTTACATTGAGTTAAAATCAATTGACTCATCATTACCTAGTGAAATTACCAGCGCTATTGATGCTTTGAAAATTTTGAAGACCCAATACAATTATTTTCTTAATGCATCGATTGCATATAGAGTTTTGTTGACAATTCCACCAACTGTGACATCTGTAGAAAGAAGTTTTTCAAAGTTGAAGTTGTTGAAGTCTTAGGGCATGTTTGGGATTACTTTTGGAACCTTCTTATTAACTTTTCTAAAAAGTTAATAAGTTAAAAGGTTGTTTGGGTAATCCAAAATGAGATGTAAAATATGAGATGAGAAGTTAAAATTCAAAAGTAATGAGCTTCTTACTTTTGAAAATGACTTCCTCAAAAGTCATAAGGATAAGGAGATTACAAAAGTAATCCCAAACACCCCTTATTTGCGATCTAAAATGGCCTAGGAAAGACAACATGGATTAACAATACTAGCTACTGAGCACGAGATGTTATAAAGTTTATGACGAGTTGATCAACAACTTTGCTTTAAAAAATGTTCATAGAGCCTCCCGATTAATTTAGGTATATGTTTTGCTACAATATTTTTATTTTGTTTATCTTTTTATTACATTTATTTCTATATAATCGAATTTTTTTATATGACTAAATTTTTTTAAATATAAGTTCATATTTTACAGGCATTTCTCAGTAGTTGCGCTGGACAATTGAAATTTTGGAGACGCCTCTGATTTTAATTATTCCATTAAATTATTGTGTTAACATGTTATTTGTAGACTAAGTTTCACACTAATGAAAAGAAACAAACCACTCCTTTTAAAATAAATAAATAAAAATAAACTCATAATAACACTACAACATATTAATTTATTCGACTTCGTTATTAAAAAAAGATACCCGTTTCACCACTCTTACAAGTAAATGATGACGAAATTGACTAAATCTCTACTTTTTGTATCATTATTTTATTATTACAACTGTTATATATTTATAAGTACGAAACAAATTATTATTTTCACACATTTTCTTTGCACGCTTACTAGTAGGCACAACAAAAATTATTACTTATACACTTTAAAGGAATCATTTGAAACTAAACCTATAGAATCCTTATATTTCTTTCAGGGTAATGTTTCCATTTAAGTTTTCTACTTTATCAATACTACGACATTATGTTTGATATCAAGATTCTTTCATTCTACTCGTAAATAATGATATTTATATATATTCCATTAGTAACATACAATTGTAAATGTGGGCTCCTTATATGTTTATGTGAGTGAAACCACTGACCATTGAAAGGGGTATTCTATAATTGCTTTAAGTTGTTACAACCCATCCCAAGTCCGCATCACACGTACACACCTCCCATAACTTTTTTTTTATTGTTTCATTATATTATAATTGAAGTGTTGTGCTGGGAACACCGCTGTGTTTTTTTTCACACCTGACCTAGCCGTCACGTATAGGTCTACAAGTGACGGTTGTGACCCAAAAAGTCACGTTGTGGCATAAACATGATGGTAGGTGTCTCGTGAGTTCCGGGAATAAAAATGACACTGATGATACGGGGTTGTGCAGTCAGAATAACTGCAAAAAACGAACCCTAACCGTCACGTATAGGCCAATACGTGACGGTTCCGTACGAGGTTGTTTTGACATAAAGTTAACGTTGACAACGTTGTCGGGCACCTAACCTAACCGTCAACGTTATCGGGAACCTAACCTAACCATCACGGATAGACCTATACGTGATGGTTATGTATACAGATTCATCATATATGAACACAACTCTCACCACTCACTCTCATCACACTAAACCCACCATCCTACACAAAACCCGACACTACCATCTTTACCATAATTAAAAAGAACAGAAAGTATAGACGAAAGTGAGTGTTTGAGTTCTTGGTTATGGTTATTTGCTGTTGGGACACCGCTGTTTTTTTGTTTCACGCCTGACACCGATGTCGAGTTCGGTAGATCCTTATCAGAAGTCGAAGCTTCTAGATTTGAATGAGGAGCCAACCTTCGAAGATTTGAACCAAGTTTAACAAGTCTTTATTTTATTAAGGGTTCTACTGGAACGGATAAACTTAGGGGTGTGCAAAGTCGGGGGGACGTATAATAAAATACCTAACTATTTAAATATAATCCATAAAAGGTTAATTAAAATATACAAAAAGCATTATTTCATATTTTACGTTGGTTATCTAACCGGGTATATCTAATCGGGTTACGCGTTTATCTAAAATTTCTGACCATTACGAGATGGAGGGGTAGATATATTGTTTAGATAGAGTTGTACTTTTGTTTTATATGTACAAACTCATTGTATTTATCTATGCAGTGTTATTTATGATAGTTTTGTTGTGTTTGTGTTGGTTGTGTTTGTTTGGTTGTTTGTAATGGTTCTATATGATGTTTATATATATATATATATATATATATATATATATATATATATATATATATATATATATATATTTATATATAAATAGGGGCATGTTCTTTTGAGAACCAACTATATGTTGAGAACCTAAAGAACCGCACAAAACGTGTACATATCGCTTTAGTGAAAAAAGTAAAATTCAACAACAATGTTTTATTTATCTCTTCTCACTCTTAGTTTGAGTTTATCTCCTCTCTCTTGAATTTTTTTAAGAAAAGTATAAAAATATGCATAAATGCATTCATTTGTGCATATAGTGTGAGTGCATATATGCATTTAAAAAAACGACTATAAATTCGAAGTCTTTTAAAACCAAACCTTAAACATATTGAAATGTACATGAATTGTAGTCAATTTATATTATAAATAGAGGAAGAGTTAATGCGGTTCTCACGGTTCTTAACATATTGTTGGTTCTCAAAAAAACATACCCATATATATATATATATATATATATATATATATATATATATATATATATATATATATATATATATATATATATATATATATATATATATATTTACGAGTTGTTTAACACGCGAAAAAAACTCTTAGTTTTACATATAAAACCGAAAATAAAAACTAGTTTTATAATAAAAAAGACGTGACTGGATTTTAAAAACTATAACTACCGATTTTTACAAACTCTTAACATGATAAAAACAAAAATCAAGAGAAAAAAAAATACATCGTTATTCACTTTTTACATCTCAAACCGATAATCGAGGTGACCGGATTTTAAAAACTATAACTACCGATTTTTACAAACTCTTAACGTGATAAAAACAAAAAACCAAAAGAAAAAAAAAAGTCGTTATTCACTTTTTAACATCTCAAACTGATAACTGAGGTGACCGATTTTAAAAACTATAACTACCGATTTTTACAAACTATTAACGTGATAAAAGCATGCATATATAAAAAAAAATAAGTAAGGAGTAACGTTTAGCCCTATACGTGACATATACACCACCAAAACCCTAAAACCCAACTCAACCCTAAAACAAACCCCCACCAACACATCCCGACATTCTTTGGCATGCTGATTCCAAAGTATGGTGGATAAGGGTGACGGTTTAGCCCTATACGTGACGTTTAGGGCATGTATAGTTTAAAAAGTAGACAGTGTCTCTAAAAATCCCCTAATTTAAATATTTAAGTTTTTTTTTAATTTCTTCCCAAGCCCACATCATATGCAAACACGTCAATTTATTAATAAGAATTTTAATATTTGTAATTAATTTTATACGTATTTTATTTTATTTTTTGTAACTTTTAAAATATATTTTTTTCGTACACTTTAAATATATTGTTGTAACATACTTATTTTATCTATATTTCAATATAAATTTATTCACACCGGAGCTGGTCAAAGTTTCGACATAAAATGTATTCAAAATCAAACTGGGTAAAATACGATATATTTTCACTTTTTTTCTAAATTCATTCGCTTTCGTCATTTTAACGCTTGTTTTTACGACGATATTCGTGGCTACATTCTTTTGTTAGCACATGTATTATAATTGGCCATGATAATCTTCTCTATATCGTTACAAAACTAAATGACAATATACAGGGGTAACCAACAAACATATACGTTATGATTAGAATCTCTACTTTGCCGAGATATATTGGATTTAGCACCAAACAAAATTTAATTTTAACATGTCCATCGACATGTAACCATCTTTAATACAACACATGTGTGGTTTTATATTTATGTTCCAGAAGATGGTCTAAAAACTCAAATATTTTAAACTCTAACTAAACTAGTTAAACCTAGCTATCAAGCTTTTTTTTTTCCCTTCCTTGTTTTTACTTTTGTTCAACAAATAGCACAAGAATTTAAAGACGCAATCATTGATATATTTATGATATTTTAAAGGTTTTAGCTTTAAATTGATGTTTTTTAGTTAAGTATGTCCAAGTCGAAATCATACTTTTCATAACACACATTTTCCGGTCTTGATATGAAAATTTAAATGTAAGGCTGATGAGAGTGGTACCTTCCCATTCAAATATACCCTCTTAAACCCATCAAGGAGAATATATCATCTCATTTAGACAAACTACCTTTCCAAACTACCTGAATGATGGGAGTGGTACCCTACAAGTACCCACATTCAAGAATAAAAAAGGAGACCTCTCCAGAGAAAAGACCCTCAACACTCGTAACAAATAGAAGGAAAGGACTCCCCCTCCTATCCAGTAGATACGACATCAGCACAATTATCGAGGGGTATATAACCTTTGATATTCAAAACTCGATGAATGAGATAAAGGGGAACACAGGCCTAGCCACTAAGTCAAAGCAGAGTAGCTGCTGTCAACAAAAAGGAAAATCAACATCTTACCTAATTAAGGATACTTGAAGGATAGAGAAGAACTGATGAAGAGAAAGCCACCTGCCATGTTTCTTCTCTAGGAGGATTACGGGATCATCTCGAAAGATGAGGAACTTTCCGAGTCCATTATAAATGCTGATCTCATGAGACATTTGAAAGCATTTACCCCAGAGTCAAATACAAAGACCCGTAATCCCAACTTGGTCCTATCCTCTTTCGCTACTATACTTCTCCTTGTATTTACCCGTCTTCCTCTGGGATGTAGCTTGTAATCCTTCGTGTAATAGTTACACTTAATTGTCCTTGGAACCAACAAGGACAAGTGCCTCATTATATTAAGAAAAAAACATATTTCATGTCACACCCCCAAAATCCACTAACGGAGTTTTACCGTTAGAAGCGTGACATACCAGGATCTCAGTCATTAGTTACTTTGAACGACTCTATATGAGTTTAAGAAAACCACTAGTATTGCTCATAGTCACGATGCAACACTAGTAATGAAAACACTGATTTAATGTAAGACTGCGGAAGCGAAAAGGTAAATGAAAAGCATGCGCCAAAACAGTCGCGTCAAAAATAAATAATTCAACATTAAATAAAATAAATAGTTCTTGAGTTTGAAAATGATGGACTTCGAATGCATGCATGCCTTAGCTTGTGCTTGTACCTTAATGACCTGAGAAAACATGTTAAAACGTGTCAACACTAAGTTGATGAGTTCACAGGTTTCAATGTTTGTAAAGTTTACTAGATAAAACCATTTACAATTTATATCATAGGTAGCTAACCTAATTACATGTTACTAAAGCGTTTCGACACCGAAGCTGACTGTTTATGTTTGAACTTGCCTCCTACCATGACTATCATGATCAATGGTAAATGTTTAGGTCAATGTTACACCCGTTCGACTACCTGTCGTGTTAGCGCGATTAACGCGGGTGGGGCTTGTCAATGCCAGTAGTACTACTCAAGATTACCTCGCTATCCCATATATTAAACGGTTCGATATGTAAGGACTTGCATGATATGTTTGCGCTTAGTACAACAAGTGATATAATTGAAATGTAAAATCTAAATGTTCGTACCCATGTTTTGTCCCCCAAGTTTAAATCATAAGAAAAGGGGCCGTGAAACTCACCTTAGAGTGCGTGCGAAAGATAGCGAACTTAGAATGCTTGACGACTAACTGCCACCTATAAACACCGGTTTATAAGTGTGTGTTTGTGCAAGGCGATAGGAACCTTAAGTATCCAAACAATCTCATTGTTTTAAGGGTTTAGAAAATATTTATTAGTTTGACTAATTTTGACCAAGTTTGACTAAGTTTGACTCGACGCCCCTTGGTGACCCGTTTAGTGATTAAATGTTTGACTTGTATAACAACACGCTTAACACACAAATAATTCACGTTTCATGCTACCTAAGTCATAACTAATTTAGCATGTCAAACTACGTCAACAATACACGTTACATTAATTTATTATTTTTTTTTTTTGAAATATATAAACTCATGTTCGCTTTCAAATGAATCACATTATCTATAACACGTTCGTATCATCATTCCATGTCTATCTACACATGCTAATACATAACAGATTACCATGACACACATCATTAAGTTTAGACATCAAGTTCCAAATCACAAAAGTTTCCACTTTTAGTAACCTATGATCTATTTAAGCTACTTGCATTCAATAACCCTTTAACAATCATTAATACAACCATACTAACATACTAGAGTCAAATAATAGCATCATACACACCTAGAAACTTTCACATTCAAAAATCACTTTTTAACGAAGTTTCCTCTTTTAGTAAGTCATCCATTACACATTTTGTTTACACAATTAACTCGTCTAATCAATCCCAAACCTTTCAACTAATATAATTACACCTATATCAATCATAATTGACGTCTAGCATGCGATTCCTATATGTCACATAATCAACAAAATTCAATTTACATATCGTATAACAACTAGGGTTTCATATACGTTCATAAAATCATCAATACGTCACAACAATGTCAAACAATTAACTAATTCATTATCATATTTCGAAATCATTACGTTTGGATAATCTAGGGTTTCGATCTAAAAAATAATGATGAAATAACGACGGATTTTAATAAAACGACTTACGTAGGAACGTTAGGAATGCCTAGACTAGCACGTATCCACTTCCGGTTTCACGATTGGAGCTCGATCGATGTGGGTTTAGGTGGCTTGAGTGTCGCGCCTCAAAGAGAGAAGGGGGGGGTCGACGGCCACAACAAAAATGGGAATTAGGTTTTAAATTTTATAATTTTCCTTTTATACATGGATGGATGGGTTTTAATGAATTATGGGCTTCAGGTTTAATTAAGGCTCATAAACTCTAATTAATTAAATAACTGTAGGTCCTGAGCAGAACTGTAGACACAGATCTGCGGAGAAATTCTTCAAGCAGTCCGGATCGAGAGGCGGAATCTCTGGATCCGGTATCACTCTCGAATCAGAAATGGTAGAGACGGGTGCGGGAATCACATACACGAACAGAAACCTTTGAAAATGAAAAGAACAGATAATTGAAAGCATAAAACGTATGATTCTTTGATTGAAATGAAAATAAATGCTCGATCATACACTAACAATTAGTCTCACCCCAGGGTAAGCTCCCCCTGGGGTGGTGATTCCCTCTACAGACGCACACTCACTCATAGGGCATAATCTGCTATATATAGGAGGCCAAGCACATGCGCCTTGTTTTCCAACCCACCGCCCAATGGGCCTGAAAAATAGGTATCGAAACTATCTAGTTTCGATTGAACAAATGTTCAACCGAAACTAGTAGTTTCGATACTGTAATTTCGATTGATAGCATCAGTCTTAAAATTATACCCAACAATAACACCTAATTAATAATTAACAATTTTCGATTTTTTGATTTATAAAACTCAAATATTTATAAAAATATTAAGTACGATTCATACACGATAAGCACGTACGATAACCATAATATTCACATAATTCACGTAAATTCACGAAATCACATAAAATTCATATAATTTATATTAAATATAAATTATTAAATATTTAAAATATTTAACTTAATTAATCACCAACGTTCCGGGTTAGACTCGAGTGTGATCCGGTAATTCTACGGATTGACGTTGTGTGTGAAATAATTGACACATTTAATTAACTTAATTAAATGCAATGCACGTGTGACTAACTGGAATAACTGAGTTTACAATGAAAAATTTTTGAACTAACGGAGTTTGAGTTAACGGAGTTAACCTGAAATTGTCGGATGTCACATCATCCCCTTGTTGAAAGAATTTTCGTCCTGAAAATTAAACGAAGTCGGTAACGTCTGAAACAAAAAGTTTAGGTTTGTCACATCATCCCCTAGTTGAACTAAATTTCGTCTCGAAATTTAGTTAGTACCTTCCGTGTTTGCCGTTGACTGTTTGAAAAGGTGAGGATACTTTTTCATCATTTGATCCTCTCGTTCCCACGTGAACTCCGGTCCACGCTTCGAGTTCCAGCGAACTCTTACAATAGGTATCTTACTGCGCTTGAGACTTTTGACCTCTCGGTCCATGATTTCGACTGGGTCCTCAATGAAACGTAGTTGTTCGTCATTTTCCAACTTCTCTAGTGGAACTACAAGTGTCTTATCTGACAGACACTTCTTTAGGTTTGAGACATTAAATACATTGTGTACTCCATTGAGTGTATCAGGTAGGTTCAGTTGGTATGCTACTGGACCGATCCTTTTCTCTATCTCGAATGGTCCAATGTAACGGGGGTTTAACTTTCCTCGTTTTCCAAAACGAATCACACCTTTCCACGGTGAGACCTTTAATAATACTTTGTCGCCCACTTGGAATTCTAGCGTTTTTCTGCGCTTGTCTGCATAACTCTTTTGACGGTCACGAGCTGCCGCCATACGGTTTCGGATTTGCATGATTTTCTCTGAGGTTTCATGCACAAGTTCAGGACCCATAAGTTGACTATCTCCAACTTCAGCCCAACAAAGTGGTGATCGACACTTTCTCCCGTACAAAGCCTCGAACGGTGCTGCTTTGATGCTAGTATGATAGCTGTTATTGTAAGAGAATTCCACTAAGGGCAAGTGAGTCTCCCAACTGTTACCGAAATCGATCACACAAGCTCGTAGCATGTGTTCTAGGTTTTGTATGGTACACTCACTCTAGCCATCTGTTTGATGATGATACGCTGTATCCATGTCCAGGCGCGTGCCTAGAGCTTTCTGTAATGATTGCCAGAAGCGTGAGGTGAATCGGGCGTCTCTATCGGAAATGATGGAGATTGGCACTCCATGTCGGGATACTACTTCTTTAAGATAGAGGCGAGTTAACTTTTCCCTTTTGTTGGTCTCTTTGATAGCAAGAAAATGAGCGGATTTGGTTAGGCGATCCACTATCACCCAGATTGTGTCACATCCAGTAGGGGTTCGGGGTAATTTGGTTATGAAATCCATGGAAATCTGCTCCCATTTCCACATTGGTATTTCCGGTTGTTGAAGTAATCCGGATGGCTTTTGGTACTCCACCTTGACCTTGGAACAAGTCAGACACTTGCTCACGTAGGTGGCTATGTCGGCTTTCATGTTCGGCCACCAATACAAAACTTTGAGATCGTGATACATCTTGTCGGATCCCGGATGGATAGAGTATCGGGATTTGTGAGCTTCATCCATGACTAGATCTCTTAGGTTTCCATATACTGGTATCCATATTCGTTCCGCTAAGTAGCGAATACCATCTGCTTTAACCTCAAGTTGTTTCTCCATACCACGAGTGGATTCTAATGATAAGTTCTCCTCTTTTAAGGCTTCAAGTTGGGCATTGCGGATTTGTTCGGGTAATCCTATATGAATAGTGAGTTGTAATGCTCTAACTCGTCAGGGTTTGGTTTCTTTTCTGCTTAGGGCATCGGCCACCACATTAGCTTTGCCCGGATGGTACTTGATTGCACAATCATAATCGTTTAATAACGCGATCCAACGACGTTGACGCATGTTCAACTCTTTCTGCTAAAAAATATGTTGAAGACTCTTGTGATCGGTGTAGATGGTGCACTTGGTACCGTACAAGTAATGTCTCCATATCTTGAATGCAAACACCACGGCTCCTAACTCCAAATCGTGAGTTGTGTAATTCTTTTCGTGGATTTTTAACTGTCGAGAAGCGTATGCGATAACCTTGTCGCGTTGCATCAACACACAACCGAGACCTTGGATGGAGGCATCGCAATACACCATGAAGTCATCTGTTCCCTCCGGTAGAGACAGGATGGGTGCGCTACATAGTTTCTGCTTCAGTAGTTGGAATGCTGATTCTTGAGTCTCGCTCCAATTATAGGCTTTATCTTTTTGGGTTAAGGTGCTGAGAGGTTGGGCAATCTTTGAGAATCCATCGATAAAACGACGGTAGTATCCGGCCAATCCTAGAAATTGCCGAACTTCGGTTGGAGTTGTTGTTGCTGCCCAATTTTTGATAGCTTCCACTTTGGCTGGGTCGACATGTATTCCTTTCTCATTGATCACATGTCCTAGAAATTGAACCTAGCGAATCCAAAAATCGCATTTGGAAAACTTAGCGTACAACTGCTCCTGTTTCAGTAGCTCAAGGATCAAACGCAGATGCTCCTCATGCTCTTCCCAACTCTTAGAGTATATGAGCATATCGTCAATGAAGACAATGACGAATTGGTCCAGGTAAGGTTTACACACACGGTTCATGAGGTCCATGAACACCGCGGGTGCGTTGGTTAATCCAAATGGCATGACCAAAAAATTCAAAATAGTCGTACCGGGTTCTGAATGCAGTCTTGGATATATCTTCATCTCGAACTCTCAGCTGATGATATCCAGATCTTAAGTCGATTTTCGAGTAGAAACTTGACCCTTGAAGTTGGTCGAATAAATCGTCAATGTCGGGTAGTGGGTAGCGGTTCTTGACTGTTACCTTGTTTAACTCTCGGTAATCAATGCTCATACGAAAAGTTCCATCTTTCTTTTTGACAAATAGGACTGGAGCTCCCCATGGCGATGAGATCGGTCGGTTGAAACCTTTATCCAACAACTCTTGCAGTTGTGTAGATAACTCTTGCAACTCACTTGGTGCCAGTCTATAAGGTGCTCAAGCAATAGGCGCTGCTCCGGATGTTAGGTCGATCTGGAATTCGACTTGACGATGAGGTGGAAAACCAGGTAGGTCTTCAGGAAATACTTCGGGGAATTCGCGAACGATAGGGATATCTTCTAACTTTTTCTCCTCGGTGGACTTGTCAGCGACAAGGGCTAGAATTGCGGTATGACCCTTACGCAGACACTTCTGAGCCTTCATGAAAGATATGACGCCCATGACTGCACCACTTCTTTCACCCTGAACGGATAGGATCTCTCCACTAGGAAGGGGTATACGAACGATCTTCTCACTACAGATGATCTCAGCTTGGTTTTTAGACAACCAATCCATGCCACAATTATGTCAACACTGCCGAGTGTAACTGGCATGAGATCGATGTCGAGTTTGTGACCAGAAAGTTCTAACTTACATCCCATGAGGATGTGGGTTGCCTCGATTAATTTACCGTCTGCTATCTCTACGGTATAATGATGTTCTAGTAAAGTTGGGTTTATTCCTAACCGACTACTAAGTTCTCTAGATATAAAACTTCTATCGGCGCCAGTATCAAAAAGTACAGAAGCAAAATGATCGTTTAAGAGAAACATACCGTTAACCACGTTCTCCTTATCCAATCACAAATGCTCGGCCCTTTGCACAATTTCCGTTGTTATTACCATTTCCACCCTGGTGGTTATTACCATTTCCATTACCGCACAGATGATTGTTGCCATTTCCATTCCCATTTTCGTTTCTTCTCAACTGCGGGCAATTTTTCTTGAAATGCCCTTCTTTACCACACTCAAAACAGCCTTTGGGTGCGTCTCCGGGTGGTGTCTGTTTGTTCTGTAGATCTACTCTACAGTCTTTGGCCAAATGACCCATCTTTCCACACCGGTGGCAACGGTACCGGTCGCACACTCCGTGATGGTGGAAGTTACATTTTTTGCACTTCGAGTACTTGCCAATATAAGAACCATGATTCTGCTGAGAAGAGTTACACTGATTGTTGTTCTTTGAAGGTTCAAGCTTATGGTGTTGTTGTTGCTGTTGCTGAGAAGGTGGGTTTGACAGGAAGGTTTTGGGGAATGAACTATCAAACATCCGTTTGTTTTCAGTTGTCTTTGAACTAGCATTTTCACTTGGGAGTTCCACCAAGTAAGGGCCGGACCCTCAAGTGTGCCAGATGCATACTTCACCTGATTATTCGGTGGACAATTGCACATCACGAATGCGGATTCAGATTTCTCCATCCAGCGGAGTAAGCCAACAGCCCCTTCGGCTCCACTGAACGAGTGAGGCTTGCAATCCATGTACGCCTTGAAAGTACAAACCTGCTGGTGGTTGTGTTGACCTGAATAGTAAACAAGAATGCGCTTAGTGTCACACCCCAACCGACGACGGAATCATCGGGGCGAGTCATGTAGACTGTTCATGAGCACAAGGTTGACTAGATTGTAATATATTAAATCCATTTCCATTCAAACAAACATGAAACAAGTTCAAAGTACATAATGAATTACAATTTGCCTTTGATTTAATATTAACTAGGTCCAAAGCCTATGTGTAGCATGTCTTGATCTAGCTCATATGATAGCACCTGAAACATGAATAAAATAAGGTCAACTAAAAAGTTGGTGAGTATAACACAGGTTTGTATATAGGTAGCATATAATTTGTAAACCAAATCCTTTACATAACATGATAAATAAGGCATTTATGGGGAGCAGCTATTGTGTAACCAAGTACAATCAAACCTTTGTAACTAGCATGCAAAAATTGTGTTGTCGGTTTCAATCACCGCGCACCTGGGTGGGTTTGTCAGACTCAATAGATCTATCATTGAAAACCGTCGGCTTGAATAGTTAATGATTGCACATAATCGCATACAAAAGTTAGCACACATAGCACTCGGGCATAAAGCTCAAATTTGTACACATGAATGTAAATAGGATTTGTACTTGTGTTGTTCGTGTAAATGTAAACATGTAATTTGAATAGTGTTCATGTTTCACCCCAAAAATGTAAAAGAGTAAAAGGGGCTATGTATACTCACTTGTTCCAAAGATGTAGATAACATATGAGAATAGGTAGCAAAGTGATCCTTGCACTCACAAAGTGAACCTAGAGTGTAATGTGTATGAGTATGAATTAATAGAATATCTAAGACAAAGTCTAGGGTTTCAATGGGTGTGAGTATAGGGAATTGTATAATGAGTTCGTGTCGTATTATGAAAAAGGGTTGTGCAGGTATTTGTGTTTTGTATTTGAATAAGTGTTTTGTAAAAATGAAAGTTTGAAGTATATGATTTCTTTAAAATAAATAATTTAGGGTTTAGGTTTGAATAACTAATTAAATAATTGTTATTTATTTATTTAATTAGAAAGATAGTGTGAAATTATATTTATTCAAATATAATTTAAATAATTAACTTTATTTTATTTATTTACTGATAAAAGTGTGTAAATAAATATTGGTGCATTATAATTTGAACTCTTTGTGGGTTGTAAATACAAATTATATAATAAATTTATTTATTTATTTATCATTTAAAATAGGTATGTTATAATAAATAAATTTAATTAAAAATTAACATGTATTCTTTTCGTATATAAAACTATATATACACATAGGTAATAAAATATAACTTAAATTTTTATAGAACTTTGTATAACGTGTTTATAAATTTGTCACAAAATTTTATAAATAATTTCTCCCAAATAGATAACCTAGTTAACTTGAGTGTTTGAGAATTAATTTATAAAAATAGAGATTTTATGTAAAAATTATAAAAATCTGTTTCATTCTGTTCTAATAAATGTAAGGTTTATAAAAATAATTTTTTTATGATTTTTTAGAGTCTTAAAACGGTTTTTAAAAAGATAAACACACCACCCGGTTCGAACCCGGGTGGGTTCTGTGTGTGGGTTGCGTTCCACCGCTGGCCCAGGGGCATGTAATGTTACTGAGTTTGGTTATAAATGGGTTTAAACCCCTTACTGAAAAGGGTCGGGTCTAGCTATATGGGTCGCGCAAAAAGGGTGCTGGGAGTGGGTTATAGGGAAGAAGAAATGGGTATGCGGGGCTGGTTCGAACCCGCGATCTTACCCGAGTCGGATACGTTTTTTACCGGTAGACCAGGGCACATGCCTTGGTAGAATCCGGTTTCACCTAAACCAAAACTCGTGTGACCAATTCTCCCCCTCCCACCCTTTTCGTCCCCGACAGCAAACCACCCAACCCTAGCCACCCGATTACGCAAAATTGAATGCCCAAACCATGGGGCTTTTGACCCTTGGTCTAAAACGAAACTGTTGATATAAGATTTACCTGCAATGGTTGGGCAACAATGGAGAATGGCCGTGATTTCGGGTTCGGAGTTCTTAGAGCTCGACTGCCTTCCAGAGACGTAATGCAACCGAAAAGAGAGTTCATAGGGTTTGTAATGGGTTATGTGAAGGTGTGAGAGCAAATTAATTTGATTGATTTTATCTTAATTACACGATTTGATCAAGGGTTTGAATGCGACGGGTATCGAACGAATTTTGCGTAAATTCGGTTAAATGGGAATGAATTGGGTCAGGTTTTAGGGCTGTATACATTCACGATCAATCAGTGCGTGATTTGCGATGATAAACGTGTTTAAATCCCTTAATTGATGATCGAATTAGACACGGTTTGACTCTAGAAAGTCAATTCCGTTTGAATTGATTTGAATTTCAAAATTTGGCCACGCTAGGATCGAATTGAGATGTTATTTTGGCTTGGAAACAGTCGATATCCGTTCTAGTGTTCAAGGCAAGCCTAGATTGGTCGGGTTTAATCGGATTTGGTATAGAATCTTAGGTAATTTGGGGTTGTTTGACTTTTAAAAAGTCAAACCCGTTCAAATGGTTAGATTCGGTCAAAATTTGGGGATTAAAGGGTTAAATTTCAAAAAGGGTTTGGGTTCAAAATGAGGGTTCAAATGCTTAGAGGGTTCAAATTAGTTAAATTGAAAGTTTGTTATAAAAAAAAATAATAATAATTTTTATAAAACATGTAAACTAACCATTATTCATTTTATCATAGTTATTTTCTAATATTGCTTGTTTAATCATAATATTTTATAAAAGATTACCTTCTCATTTTTTTTTGTATAAGTTAAATTAAAATAGTGTTAGAAAATCATGGATGTTACACTTAGGGATACCATATTTGAATTTGAGTTTAGGATGAATGATGACTCACTAGAGTCGATAATATTTTGCTTTACCTCCAGCATTAACAGTGGCTTGACTAGCTGCAACCGCTTCAGCCACACGCTCGTTTATGAGTGCCGCGAGCTCGGCTGCAGTCATGTTAATGTTTCCGCGACCATCGCGTCCTCCGGCGCGTCCACCACGTCCATTTCCTCTTCCAGACATTATCTTTACATTCACAACATACAATAATGAGAAAAAATATACATCGCATTTTTATCATCATACAAGTACCAGTAAACAAAGAAATTCAAACCACAACATCTAACATTTCAATAATAGTAATACTTGATAAAATAAATTGTAACGATTACAACTAAATTCAACCAAACATCAAAATTCTAGAAACATCTGTTGGATGGGAACAACTCTGCCCATCTAGGTTCAAAAGAAAAGACGTAAATAAGTAATGAAGATAAGATATCAAATGCCACTGCTAGCTGATGTAACATCAGATGCTGCATCATCGTCCTCATCCTGGTCTCCTGCAGGTGCATCCTCTGGTGTAACTCCTCCTGCTTCAGCAGCTGCATGTCGAGCCTCCACTTGCTCAATCCTGGTGTGGAGTATATCTAGGTTCCACTCTGCAATGTTCAGCCGGTCTTCCATATCCGCACATCCATTTGCCAAATTCTCATGGACTTTATCAGTGAGTGCCAAATCTGAAGTTAGTTTATCAATTTTCTGATTCATCAGAATCTATCGCTCTAATATACCAGAAATCTCCCCTGCTGCATCTCTCATGTTCCGGATCTCCCGGTCCATCCTAGCTACAAATGTAGCAAACACCTGCTCAAAGGGGTACTACAATGGTAGCAAAGCTCGCACAGAAGATGATGAAGAAGAAACAACGTCAGCAGTGAGTGTAGGTGGGACTTCCTCCTCGCGGATCCAGTTCCTGATCCAATCGGGATACCAATCCCAGTCCTGTGTGTTACCTCTAACACGCACATGAATAGGCTCGTCATACCCTATAGTGGTATTGATCGGGTTGAGTCAACGTCTCCTCGGCTCTGGCAAAGGTACGGTAGGAACATCGTGCTCCTGAACGACTGGGGATGCGGGTGAATTAGGCGAGGTTGACATTTCCTTTAACGGGATGAGTGAGTGCCATGTATGAGTGTAAGTGCAGTGTAACTAATGCATGTGTGTGGTTATAGTGTAGTATGCATTTCCTAGTTCTCTAAAACCTGGCTCTGATACCAATCTGTCACACCCCCAAAATCCACTAACGGAGTTTTACCGTTAGAAGCATGACATACCAGGATCTCAGTCATTAGTTACTTTGAACGACTCTATATGAGTTTAAGAAAACCACTAGTATTGTTCATAGTCACGATGCAACACTAGTAATGAAAACACTGATTTAATGTAAGACTGCGGAAGCGAAAAGTTAAATGAAAAGCATGTGCCAAAACAGTCGCGCCAAAAATAAATAATTCAACATTAAATAAAATAAATAGTTCTTGAGTTTGAAAATGATGGACTTTGAATGCATGCATGCCTTAGCTTGTGCTTGTACCTTAATGACCTGAGAAAACATGCTAAAACGTGTCAACACTAGGTTGGTGAGGTCACAAGTTTCAATGTTTGTAAAGTTTACTAGATAAAACCATTTACAATTTTTATCATAGGTAGCTAACCTAATTACATGTTACTAAAGCGTTTCGACACCGAAGCTGACTGTTTATGTTTGAACTTGCCTCCTACCATGACTATCATGATCAATGGTAAATGTTTAGGTCAATGTTACACCCGTTCGACTACTTGTCGTGTTAGCACGACTAACGCGGGTGAGGCTTGTCAATGCCTAGTAGTACTACTCAAGATTACCTCGCTATCCCATATATTAAACGGTTCGATATGTAAGGACTTGCATGATATGTTTGCGCTTAGTACAACAAGTGATATAATTGAAATGTAAAATCTAAATGTTCGTACCCATTTTTTCTCCCCTGAGTTTAAATCATAAGAAAAGGGGCCGTGAAACTCACCTTAGAGTGCGTGCGAAAGAAAGCGAACTTAGAATGTTTGACGACTAACTGCCACCTATAAATACCGGTTTATAAGTGTGTGTTTGTGCAAGGCGATAGGAACCCTAAGTATCCAAACAATCTCATTGTTTTAAGGGTTTAGAAAATATTTATTAGTTTGACTAAGTTTGACCAAGTTTGACTCGACGACCCGTTGGTGACCCGTTTAGTGATTAAATGTTTGACTTGTATAACAACATGCTTAGCACACAAATAATTCACGTTTCATGCTACCTAAGTCATAATTAATTTAGCATGGCAAACTACGTCAACAATACACGTTACATTAATTTATTATTATTTTTTTTGAAATATATAAACTCATGTTTGCTTTCAAATGAATCACATTATCTATAACACGTTCGTATCATCATTCCACGTCTATCTACACATGCTAATACATAACAGATTACCATGGCACACATCATTAAGTTTAGGCATCAAGTTCCAAATCACAAAAGTTTTCACTTTTAGTAACCTATGATCTATTTAAGTTACTTGCATTCAATAACCCTTTAACAATCATTAATACAACCATACTAACATACTAGAGTCAAATAATAGCATCATACACACCTAGAAACCTTCACATTCAAAAAGCACTTTTTAACAAAGTTTCCTCTTTTAGTAAGTCATCCATTACACGTTTTGTTTACACAATTAACTCGTCTAATCAATCCAAAATCTTTCAACTAATATAATTACAACTATATCAATCATAATTCACGTCTAGCATGCGATTCCTATATGTCACATAATCAACAAAATTCAATTTACATATCGTATAACAACTAGGGTTTCATATACGTTCATAAAATCATCAATACGTCACAACAATATCAAACAATTAACTAATTCATTATCATATTTCGAAATCATTACGTTTGGATAATCTAGGGTTTCGATCTAAAAAATAATAATGAAATAACGACGGATTTTATTAAAACGACTTACGTAGGAACGATAGGAATGCCTAGACTAGCACGTATCCACTTCCGGTTTCACGATTGGAGCTCGATCGATGTGGGTTTGGGTGGCTTGAGTGTCGTGGCTCAAAGAGAGAAGGGGGGGTCGACGGCCACAACAAAAAAGGGAATTAGATTTTAAATTTTATAATTTTCCTTTTATACATGGATGGATGGGTTTTAATGAATTATGGGCTTCATGTTTAATTAAGGCCCATAAACCCTAATTAATTAAATAACACCTAATTAATAATTAACAATTTTCGATTTTTAGTTTTATAAAACTCTAATATTTATAAAAATATTAAGTACGATTCATACACGATAAGCACGTACGATAACCATAATATTCACATAATTCACGTAAATTCACGAAATCACATAAAATTCACATAACTTATATTAAATATAAATTATTAAATATTCAAAATATTTATCTTAATTAATCACCAAGACTTAATTAACTGACACATTTAATTAACTTAATTAAATGCAATGCTACGGATTGCCGTTGTGTGTGAAATAACTAACACATTTAATTAACTTAATTAAATGCAATGCACGTATGACTAACTGGAATAACTGAGTTTACAATGAAAAATTTTTGAACTAACGGAGTTTGAGTTAACGAAGTTAACCTGAAATTGCCGGATATCACATTTCAACCCTACCGCATAATCGTTGTATCAACAAATATCATATAGAGTATGATCCACTAAGACTTGCAATAGTCATGTTGTGTCTTGATGAGTGATATTGAATTGTATAATGTTATAATACGTCATATGGAGTTGTAATATATTAGTTGTAATATATTGTAATAGATCATACTTTGTTGTAATGGGTCAGAATGAGTCATTTTGGATCTTATAGGGTTATAGTGGATTGTAATTTATGTACTAGGTTTTGTACATATTAGTACTGTCTTACATGACATACATGTCATAATATGTTTATTACGTTTAGTATTTGTAGATGAAAAGAATGACACACGATGAAAGCGATGTAAGAATGTGACAAAAAAAAAGGTGAGGAAATTACTAGAGAAAAGCCCTCTTGTAAGGTAAGTGGAAAAAGAAAGGCGAGGAAGTAACTAGAGGAAAGACCTCTTGTTTGTTTGTTACCACTTCCGGACCCACCGACCACCAAACCCTAGATAGGTTTGATTATTACCGAACATTTAATTTAAAACATTTTTTTTGAATGGCCATTTAATTTAAAACATGATTGGATACTTTAATATGTGGGAAATTTGCTTACACTTTATTTTTAGATATTTAACGTAATTTTTTACTTTTCAAATTGGTGGTTTGGTTTGTATATTTAAACTTATAGGAAAATATATATATATATATATATATATCAATAAAATCAAGGATCGCCTTTTTTTAAAAATAAATAAAACAACAGTTTTGATAAAGATTGGTGACAAAATATAGCAACAGTTTTGACAAAGATTGGTGACAAAATATATGTGTAGGGTCGGCTTAAACTTTTTGGGGGTTAAAGTTGATTATAAAATTTGGAAATATGATGATGACAAACACTTTTTATACACGAAATCTAAAAAACACAAACACACGTACATACTAGAGTTAAAATGAGTTTTAATGAAAAGAAAACACTTTCATGTATGTTGGTTGTTTGATCCTCTTGTTAAAATCTAGAATCAATTAAGCGGGGTTAAACCCTAAAACTGAGAGCTCTTAAATATGAGGCCTGAGTTTTATCTTCTATTTTTTGTACAGTCAAGCCGTCCTAGTATGAAATCAACAACAAAACATAAAAGTGAAACCCACTAACATGTATATATATATACACACACGTCCATGAGAAATCCATCAAAAAAGAGCCCTGGATACAACAAAGGACACTTGTCGCAAAACCGTCACCAAATGCTCCCATGAAAAATCACTCAGAAAGACGGATTTGTAATTTAGGTTCGTAGATTCTCTTCTTTTCACACCATCAAATTCCTTGAGAAAACCATTGAACAAAATGTGTTTGCTATGGATTTCTCATATAATTCTGTGGTCACTAAAACCCTTGATTGTAGTGATGGTATGCCCAATCACTAAAGAACATTTATCTAACCTAATATTTCGCTTTTCATGAACTACATTTTTTATTGGCTCTTCTCACTTTGTATGAAGTGGATTTTGATCTAAAAACTTAACCTAAGAATCATTAATTAATTATGTTTCATACATGATAAAAGTTCTTTGAGGAAGATGATTAGGACTAGGTAGTTTATTGTGAAGAGGCGTTAGTTTTTAATTATTATTATTCTACAAGTCAACGAATGATTAAGAAAAACGTTGTCAACTAATTACGCTTTCCCAAAGTGCTTTTAATGTGCACCCAATTACTTTAAAGGACAAAAATAAAGATTCTTTTGAATATTAAATTCGTAAATAACTATTTAAAAATTCCTTAATCAAGAATCATTTCATTTAAAGTATTAAACTTTTTGATAAGCTAATAACCGATTAAGAATACATACTTTAATGTTATTTTTCCCCTCAATTGTTTCTCTCCTCTTTTCATTAACACAACATGGTATCAGATTATTTTTTTATGGTGAAATAAAACTGAAAAAAGAGATAAACAATTGGGGAAAAATAACTTTGATTGATAACTCAGATAATAATTACAAAATTGCTTATATACTCTAAACTAATCAAAAAAGCGAACCCATCTAAACAAGCGAAAATAATCTAACAAGTGAAACTAACAGTTACTATGTTTCGTTCCAACTTAAGCCATGGTTTATGTACATTGGACTTACATAAATATTCATACATCTACAACAGTCTTACCCAAACCCAATTTTCCCCTTTTTTGTTTAGAACTCAAATTATGTGCAACCGACCAACAAAATATTATTTACCAAATTTGTGTACAACTAAAAATAATGAAGAGACTGGGGTTGAAGGAGTCGTATAAACAAGCCAAACGGGATGCAAAGAAGATGGTGTATGAAAGAAAGAACATTGCATACTGCGATATGTATGAATGTCTTGAAACTAAAGAGCGGGAGAATGACATGTTCGAGATTGTTAAAGCCAAAGAGAGGAGGAGGCAGGATTTATGAGCAATGAAGTTCATAAAGAGCGAGGACGGACGTGTTTTGGTGAAGGATGAGGACATCAAGGGGATAAGGCAAACCTACTTCCAAGATTTTTTTCAACGGCAATTGGAATCATCAAGAAGATCACGGGAACAATAACATCCAACAACATCAAAGGAATAATTACTATTGTCGCAATATCTCCACAGAGGATGTCGGGAGAGCCCTTAAGAAGATGGGAAGGGCGAAAGCGCTAGGCACATATAACATCCCCATCGAGGTGTAGAAATGTCTTGTGGAGGACGGAGTTCGGTGGCTGACAATTTTGTTCAATATTTTATTCAAAACTGGGTGGATGTCGGATCACTGGAGAAGTAGTGTTTTAGTCTTGATCTATGAAACCAAAGGAGACGACCAATGTTGTGGCAACTATAAGGGGATTAAGCTATTGATTCATACTATAAAACTACGGGAAAGGGTGATCTAGGTAAGAATGAGGCGAGAAACTCAGGTTACGATAAACCAATTTGGATTTATGTCGGGACAGTCGACTACAGAGGCGATACATATTCTGAGGAAGATGATGGAAATATATAGATATCAGAAAAGGGACTTGCATATGGTGTTCATTGATAATAAAAACAAAACATTTACACATGACTAGTTAAACCACGAAATAAATCAACTTCTTCAAAACTGTGTAAAAAAACCAAAAGCATTTTCGTAAACTCACGCGTTGCAGTTAGAGCATTGATAATATTTAAGACCTTATGGTAAAAAAACAACCGCTATATATTTGTGCGTTGTAGAGGAAGAATAAACTCGTGACAAAAAAAATAAAGTTTAAACTTTAATATCCGCGCATTGCGTTGGAGCCGTACGGTGACAACGTAGGTAAGGGCACGTTTGTGAATTTAGTTACGCGTGTTGTGGCGGTGAAATTAATATGATTATGTACATAAAAGAAACGTAAGAATTTGAGGTGGATCTGTCTTGTAGATTAAACCATAGGTATAAAAGGTATTAAAATAGTAATCAAAACTAAAAATAATAACAAATGTAGAAAGAAAAAATAAAGTAAAAAAACCAAAAAAAAATATGTTGGTCGCAAGAATTGAACAAAGGAAAGATTTACTAACAAAATACTTAACCAATCCACCAACTTCAACTTTTAAACATACAGAGAAAAAATCAAAAATAAAACCTAAACAAATTGCTTTGTTGATGGCTTTCTATTAGCCACCCACATTATCATTTAAGAGTTTGTTAACACATTTTGTAATATTATATCCTTTAAAAAGGAGTTATATTTGAGAGAATTTTTTTATATCGAAAAATCGGCTAAAATGTAGACAACTGAATTAAAAATCACCTAAATTGTATTTGAATTCTTATTACATACTAAATTATATTTGTAAAATTACCTTTTTTATGAATTAATTATTTATAGCATTAAAAAAGGTGATAGAAAGTAAACTCAACGAAACTCGTTTTTAATTTTCTATTTAATGCTTCAAAGAGAAGTTTCATACGATTTTACATCTTTTTAATGCCCAATATTTTATCAACTTTTAATAAACATTCAAATGATAGTGCTTAACCTTTTTTTATTAAATTTACTAGGTTAGAATCCCGTGTATTACACGAGATTGTATTTTAAAAAATATAAACTTATAAATTTGTAAATACGTAATAACTTTCAGACTATTATGATCGTCTCGAGATATATCAGGTGGAAATGTGTGTGTATATAACAAATTAGTATTTTTCTTCAATTAGTTATATTTTGATTTCCTATTATATATTCTTATTTAATATAATTAGTATTCTTCTTTAATGATATATTTATAATATCATTATTATTTAATAAGATAGATGCGCATTTATTAGGAGAGAAAGGCGGGAAAATCAATATGAGAAGGCATGAGAAAGTGACAAGTGTGCGTTAAATATACTTAAATATATTTTGGAAGAGACGGTTGAGCATTTGTTCACTTCATGTCTGGTAGCTTCTATCCTTTGGCAAAAGATTAGTATGTGGTGCCGAATCCAAAATATCTTTGCCTTCTCGTTTAGAGATCTCCTAGAAGTCCAGAATGCCGGTGGAATGGGAGCGGTGGGGAAGTCGGCTTTGGAAGGTATTATGGTTATTTCGTGTTGGAGCTTGTGGAAGGCTAGGAATAACGCGGTGTTCTCAGACTCTACGGCTAAGGTGGACGACATTTTCAGCGAAGTCAAATCTCAAGGATATTTATGGTTTAAGCATAGGTCTAAATTCCAATCTGTTCAATGGTCGGATTGGTGTAAATTTGTATTTTTGTAGTTTTTTGTAGTCTTGGTTGTTGCTTGGTCGGCCCGGTTTTCGGGTCGTCGGTTTTAATGAAGTTCTCTTTTCAAAAAAAAAACAATATATATATATATAGGGAATGTATATGATGAAAACCTCTCCTAATTGTGAAAACATTTGAAAACTGTCAAAAAATCGGATTTTTACAAGGGTTTTTTTTGGAAAACCTTTTATATGTAATTTCATAACTTTTTATAAAAAAAATCAAAAAAGCGCCTACCAGATATTTTTATAAATTTTTTTTTAAGTTTTGCTCAGTTGTTTTACATATGTAACATGTGTTCTTACATATGTAATTTTTGTTTTTATACAAAAAAGGGGATTTTTGTCCATTTTAAAAAAACCGCTCGACGTTTTTTGTATTTTCGAAAATTTTATAAAAGTTGCTAAAAATGATTCCCAATTTTTTTTTTAAAACATGTTTTTTGATAGAGTTTTCAAGGTTTTCTCCACTCATGTGGGTTTTCTATCTATCTATCTATCTATATATATATATATATAGGGGTATATTCTTTTGAGAACCAACAATATGTTAAGAACCGTAAGAACCGCATTAACTCTTCCTCTATTTATAATATAAATTGACTAGAATTCATGTACATTTCAATATGTTTAAGGTTTGGTTTTAAAAGACCTCGAATTTATAGTCGTTTTTTTAAATGCATATATCCACTCACACTATATGCACAAATGAATGCATATATGCATAATTTTATACTTTTCTTAAAAAAATTCAGGAGGGAGGAGATAAACTCAAACTAAGAGTGGGAAGAGATAAATAAAAAATTGGTGTTGAATTTTACTTTTTTCACTAAAGCTATATGTACACGTTTTGTGCGGTTCTTTCGGTTCTCAACATATAGTTGGTTCTCAAAAGAACATGCCCCTATATATATATATATATATATATATATATATAGGGAGACATTCAATTGAAAACCAAAAAAATTGAAAGAACTAAAAGAACCACATAATGTACTTGTAATTTTTTCTTTAATCATCATACATAAGGTGGTTACATAACCGCTCACCCACTACCTCATTAAATCATTAATTCACTATGTACAAGTGTTTTATGTAGTTCTTTAGTTCTCTACATAAAGTTGGTTCTTAAAAGAATACATCCCTATATATATATATATATATATATATATATATATATATATATATATTCTAATAAACCAGATACTTTGCATATAAAAGCTATAAAGTCGATGAATGAAGTACCGGTTAGTGAGCAACTTCTGTAGCTTTTCTTTTTCCAAACATATAGTCCATCATCATGCACTTGAGACCTAAAAATAATTGCATGACAACACATTTATGGTACTAGAGAGGAGAAATTGAGACATATAAAAGATGGGTAAAGAGCCCAATACCGATGAAAGCAAGGTGAAACTTCCACGTATTGAAAGCATTTTAGCTTTCCATCGGGAGAAATCGAGCTCGGCAACCTTCCGATTAGTCCCGATTTTTGCAATACTGGTTTTGATACGATTAATTTAATTTAAAATATGAGTAAAATGGTAGCAATTAGATACGAAAGTTCAATCATACTGAAATGAAATGCAAGATTGATAGGTGCTCATATGTGATCATAATTCCAAATTAGATACAAACAAAAAATGAAATTTAATAAAACTACAGAAAACAAAAGATGAAAATTGAAACCCTTGTTCTAAAGATTCAAGTATTGATGCATAAATACATGCGAACCTAATTAAAAAAACATGAAAGAAAAGCATACAATTGCTTCAAAGTTACAGAACAATTCTAGGGTTTTAAATTTAGTAAATGGTCGATTAGATTGATGATTGACAAAAGAAATTTTTAATGAAATTAAACGATTATAGAAGAGAACAACCGAATGCTTTGACACGTGGCAATACTGGGCTAAGAAGGTGACCAATGGCAAAAGCTATCTCGGTTTATTAGAATAGATAGATTTGTACCCTAACATATAAAAAATAAAGCATGCTAGTTCCAATTCTTCTAATACATAACTTACTTAGACCATTGATTGTGGTATTATATCGAGTTTTTTCACATATATATTATATACATTTATTATATAAAAAATTAATTTATTACGTACAAGAAAACATTTAAAACCCATATTGTGTGTGTTGGTCATTGAAGATTTATTAGATTGGCCATGTTGATTGTGTGTATCATTTTAGGTAACACTCCCAAGTGGTGTAACTTACAAGTGGAAAACATACCAAGTAGTTCACATGGGTAACTCCCCACGCACCCAAACACATAACAAAACATAACTAATTATTTTAATCAGAGTGGCTCAGTGGTATGTGCGATCGTACGGGGCATATAATTTTGATGGTTTCATTCCGGGCATGTAATTTCGAGGGACCTAATTTTTTTTAAATTTATGTATATATTATATATATATAATATAATTATATTTTATAAAAAAAATCTATAAAAGTTAAAACCCATTAAAATTCAAATTTGATTTTGCCCAAATTTAATTTAATTACAATGTTTTTTGAACTGCTATAAAGTCTTTTTTGAACTTTACATGGAGTTTAAATCTATTGACTTATCATTACCTAACTAATATAAATTCAAATTTGTTGTATTCGTCTTGAAAATGCGTTAAAGAATGAGGAAGGATTAGATATCGATGCTAATGAACTTTACATTGAGTTAAAATCAATTGACTCATCATTACCTAGTGAAATTACCAGCCCTATTGATGCTTTGAAATTTTTGAAGACCCAATACAATTATTTTCTTAATGCATCGATTGCATATAGAGTTTTGTTGACAATTTCAGCAACTGTGACATCTGTAGAAATAAGTTTTTCAAAGTTGAAGTTGTTGAAGTCTTAGGACATGTTTGGGATTACTTTTGGAACCTTCTTATTAACTTTTCTAAAAAGTTAATAAGTTAAAGGTTGTTTGGGTAATCCAAAATAGATGTAAAATATGAGATGAGAAGTTAAAATTCAAAAGTAATGAGCTTTTTACTTTTGAAAATGACTTCCCCAAAAGTCATAAGGATAAGGAGATTCCAAAAATAATCCCAAACACCCCTTATTTGCGATCTAAAATGGCCTAGGAAAGACAATATGGATTAACAATACTAGCTATTGAGCACGAGATGTTATAAAGTTTATGACGAGTTGATCAACAACTTTGCTTTGAAGAATGTTCAGAGAGCCTCCCGATTAATTTAGGTATATGTTTTGCTACAATATTTTTATTTTGTTTATCTTTTTATTACATTTATTTCTATATAATTGAATTTTTTTATATGATTAAATTTTTTTAAATATAAGTTCATATTCTACAGGCATTTCTATGTAGTTGCGCTGGGCATTTGAAATTTTGAAGACGCCTCTGATTTTAATTATTCCATTAAATTATTGTTTTAACATGTTATTTATAGACTAAGGTTCACACTAATGAAAAGAAACAAACCACTCCTTTTAAAATAAATAAATAAAAATAAACTCTTAATAACACTACAACATATTAATTTATTCGACTTGGTTATTAAAAAAAGATACACGTTTCACCACTCTTACAAGTAAATGATGACGAAATTGACTAAATCTCTACTTTTTGTATCATTATTTTATTATTACAACTGTTATATATTTATAAGTACGAAACAAATTATTATTTTCACACATTTTCTTTGCACGCTTACTAGTAGGCACAACAAAAATTATTACTTATACACTTTAAAGGAATCATTTGAAACTAAACCTATAGAATCCTTATATTTCTTTCAGGGTAATGTTTCCATTTAAGTTTTCTACTTTATCAATACTACGACATTAAGTTTGATATCAAGATTCTTTCATTCTACACGTAAATAATGATATTTATATATATTCCATTAGTAACATACAATTGTAAATGTGGGCTCCTTATATGTTTATGTGAGTGAAACCACTGACCATTGAAAGGGGTATTCTATAATTGCTTTAAGTTGTTACAACCCATCCCAAGTCCGCATCACACGTACACACCTCCCATAACTTTTTTTTTATTGTTTCATTATATTATAATTTAATTGTTGTGCTGGGAACACCGCTGTGTTTTTTTTTTCACACCTGACCTAGCCGTCACGTATAGGTCTACAAGTGACGGTTGTGACCCAAAAAGTCACGTTGTGGCATAAACATGATGGTAGGTCTCTCGTGAGTTCTCGGAATAAAAATGACACTGATGATACGAGGTTGTGCAGTCTGAATAACTGCAAAAAACGAACCTTAACCGTCACGTATAGGCCAATACGTGACGGTTCCGTACGAGGTTGTTTTGACATAAAGTTAACGTTGACAACGTTGTCGGGCACCTAACCTAACCGTCAACGTTGTCGGGCACCTAACCTAACTGTCACGGATAGACCTATACGCGATGGTTATGTATGCAGATTCATCATATATGTCTCACCACTCACTCTCATCACACAAAACCCACCATCCTACACAAAACCCGACACTACCATGTTTACCATAATTAAAAAGAACAGAAAGTATAGACGAAAGTGAGTGTTTGAGTTCTTGGTTGTGGTTATATGATGTTGGGACACCGCTGTTTTTTTGTTTCACGCCTGACACCGATGTCGAGTTCGGTAGATCCTTATCAGAAGTCGAAGCTTCTAGATTTGAATGAGGAGCCAACCTTCGAAGATTTGAACCAGGTTTAACAAGTCTTTTTTTTATTAAGGGTTCTACTGGAACAGGTAAACTTAGGGGTGTGCAAAGTCGAGAGGACGTATAATAAAATACCTAACTATTTAAATATAATCCATAAAAGGTAAATTAAAATATACTAAAGCATTATTTTATATTTTACCGGGTATATCTAATCGGGTTACGCGTTTATCCAAAATTTCTAACCATTACGAGATGGAGGGGTAGATATATTGTTTAGATAGAGTTGTACTTTTGTTTTATATGTACAAACTCATTATATTTATCTATGCAGTGTTATTTATGATAGTTTTGTTGTGTTTGTGTTGATTGTGTTTGTTTGGTTGTTTGTAATGGTTCTATATGATGTTTATATATATATATTTACGAGTTGTTTAACACGCGAAAAAAACTCTTAGTTTTACATATCAAACCGAAAATAAAAAGTAGTTTTATAATAAAAAAGACGTGACCGGATTTTAAAAACTATAACTACCGATTTTTACAAACTCTTAACATGATAAAAACAAAAATCAAGAGAAAAAAAAACATCGTTATTCACTTTTTACATCTCAAACCGATAATCGAGGTGACCGGATTTTAAAAACTATAACTACCGATTTTTACAAACTCTTAACGTGATAAAAACAAAAAACCAAAAGAAAAAAAAATAAGTCGTTATTCACTTTTTAACATCTCAAACCGATAATCGAGGTGACCGATTTTAAAAACTATAACAACCGATTTTTACAAACTATTAACGTGATAAAAGCATGCATATATCAAAAAAAAAAAATAAGTAAGGGGTGACGTTTAGCCCTATACGTGACATATACACCACCAAAACCCTAAAACCCAACTCAACCCTAAAACAAACCCCCACCAACAAATCCCGACATTCTTTGGCATGCTGATTCCAAAGTATGGTGGATAAGGGTGACGGTTTAGCCCTATACGTGACGTTTAGGGCATGTATAGTTCAAAAAGTAGACGGTGTCTCTAAAAATCCCCTAATTTAAATATTTAAGTTTTTTTTTAAAATTTCTTTCCAAGCCCACATCATATGCAAACACGTCAATTTATTAATAAGAATTTTAATATTTGTAATTGATTTTATACGTATTTTATTTTATTTTTTGTAACTTTTAAAATATATTTTTTTCGTACACTTTAAATATATTGTTGTAACATACTTATTTTATCTATATTTCAATATAAATTTATTCACACCGGAGCTGGTCAAAGTTTCGACATAAAATGTATTCAAAATCAAACTGGGTAAAATACGATATATTTTCACTTTTTTTCTAAATTCATTCGCTTTCGTCTTTTTAACGCTTATTTTTACGACGATATTCGTGGCTACATTCTTTTGTTAGCACATGTATTATAATTGGCCATGTTAATCTTCTCTATATCGTTACAAAACTAAATGACAATATACAGGGGTAACCAACAAACATATACGTTATGATTAGAATCCCTACTTTGCCGAGATATATTGGATTTAGCACCAAACAAAATTTAATTTTAACATGTCCATCGACATGTAACCATCTTTAATACAACACATGTGTGGTTTTATATTTATGTTCCAGAAGATGGTCTAAAAACTCAAATATTTTAAACTCTAACTAAACTAGTTAAACCTAGCTATCAAGCTTTTTTTTTTCCCTTCCTTGTTTTTACTTTTGTTCAACAAATAGCACAAGAATTTAAAGACGCAATCATTGATATATTTATGATATTTTAAAGGTTTTAGCTTTAAATTGATGCTTTTTAGTTAAGTATGTCCAAGTCGAAATCATACTTTTCATAACACACATTTTCCGGTCTTGACATGAAAATTTACATGAAAGGCTGATGGGAGTGGTACCCTCCCATTCAAATATACCCTCTTAAACCCATCAAGGAGAATATGTCATCTCATTTAGACAAACTACCTTTCCAAACTATCTGAATGATGGGAGTGGTACCCTACAAGTACCCACATTCAAGAATGAAAAAGGAGACCTCTCCAAAAAAAGACCCTTAACACTCGTAACAAATTGAAGGAAAGGACTCCCCCTCCTATCCAGTAGATACGACATCAGCACAATTATCGAGGGGTATATAACCTTTGATAGTCAAAACTCGATGAATGAGATAAAGGGGAACACAGGCCTAGCCACTAAGTCAAAGCAGAGTAGCTGCTGTCAACAAAAAGGAAAATCAACATCTTACCTAATCAAGGATACTTGAAGGATATAGAAGATCTGATGAAGAGAAAGCCACATGCCAGGTTTCTTCTCTGGGAGGATTACGGGATCATCTCGAAAGATGAGGAACTTTCCGAGGCCATTATAAATACTGATCTCATGAGACATTTGAAAGCATGTACCCCAGAGTCAAATACAAAGACCCGTAATCCCAACTTGGTCCTATCCTCTTTCGCTACTATACTTCTCCTTGTATTTACCCGTCTTCCTCTGGGATGTAGCTTGTAATCCTTCGTGTAATAGTTTTACTTAATTGTCCTTGGAACCAACAAGGACAAGTGCCTCATTATATTAAGAAAAAAACATATTTCATGTCACACTCTCAAAATCTACTAACGGAGTTTTACCGTTAGAAGCGTGACATACTAGGATCTCAGTCATTAGTTACTTTGAACGACTCCATATAAGTTTAAGAAAACCACTAGTATTGCTCATAGTCACGATGCAACACTAGTAATGAAAACACTGATTTAATGTAAGACTTCGGAAGCGAAAAGTTAAAAGAAAAGCATGCGCCAAAACAGTCACGCCAAAAATAAATAATTCAACATTAAATAAAATAAATAGTTCTCGAGTTTGAAAATGATGGACTTCGAATGCATGCATGCCTTAGCTTGTGCTTGTACCTTAATGACCTAAGAAAATATGCTAAAACGTGTCAACACTAGGTTGGTGAGTTCACAGGTTTCAATGTTTGTAAAGTTTACTAGATAAAACCATTTACAATTTATATCATAGGTAGCTAACCTAATTACATGTTACTAAAGCGTTTCGACACCGAAGCTGACTGTTTATGTTTGAACTTGCCTCCTACCATGACTATCATGATCAATGGTAAATGTTTAGGTCAATGTTACACCCGTTCGACTACCTGTCGTGTTAGCGCGACTAACGCGGGTGGGGTTTGTCAATGCCCAGTAGTACTACTCAAGATTACCTCGCTATCCCATATATTAAACGGTTCGATATGTAAGGACTTGCATGATATGTTTGCGCTTAGTACAACAAGTGATATAATTGAAATGTAAAATCTAAATGTTCGTACCCATGTTTTCTCCCCCAAGTTTAAATCATAAGAAAATGGGCCGTGAAACTCACCTTAGAGTGCGTGCGAAAGAAAGCGAACTTAGAATGCTTGACGACTAACTGCCACCTATAAACACCAGTTTATAAGTGTGTGTTTGTGCAAGGTGATAGGAACCCTAAGTATCCAAACAATCTCATTGTTTTAAGGGTTTAGAAAATATTTATTAGTTTGACTAATTTTGACCAAGTTTGACTAAGTTTGACCAAGTTTGACTCGACGACCCGTTGGTGACCCGTTTAGTGATTAAATGTTTGACTTGTATAACAACACGCTTTGCACACAAATAATTCACGTTTCATGCTACCTAAGTCATAACTAATTTAGCATGGCAAACTACGTCAACAATACACGTTACATTAATTTTTTTTTTTTTTTGGAAATATATAAACTCATGTTCGCTTTCAAATGAATCACATTATCTATAACACGTTCGTATCATCATTCCATGTCTATCTACACATGCTAATACATAACAGATTACCATGACACACATCATTAAGTTTAGACATCAAGTTTTAAATCACAAAAGTTTTCACTTTTAGTAACCTATGATCTATTTAAGCTACTTGCATTCAATAACCCTTTAACAATCATTAATACAACCATACTAACATACTAGAGTCAAATAATAGCATCATACACACCTAGAAACTTTCACATTCAAAAATCACTTTTTAACAAAGTTTCCTCTTTTAGTAAGTCATCCATTACACATTTTGTTTACACAATTAACTCGTCTAATCAATCACAAATCTTTCAACTAATATAATTACAACTATATCAATCATAATTCACGTCTAGCATGCGATTCCTATATGCCACATAATCAACAAAATTCAATTTACATATCGTATAACAACTAGGGTTTCATATACGTTCATAAAATCATCAATACGTCACAACAATATCAAACAATTAACTAATTCATTATCATATTTCGAAATCATTACGTTTGGATAATCTAGGGTTTCGATCTCAAAAATAATAATGAAATAACGACGGATTTTATTAAAACGACTTACGTAGGAACGCTAGGAATGCCTAGACTAGCACGTATCCACTTTCGGTTTCATAATTGGAGCTCGATCGATGTGGGTTTGGGTGGCTTGAGTGTCACGGCTCAGAGAGAGGGGGGGGGGGGTCGACGGCTACAACAAAAAAGGGAATTAGGTTTTAAATTTTATAATTTTCCTTTAATACATGGATGGATGGGTTTTAATGAATTATGAGCTTCATATTTAATTAAGGCCCATAAACTCTAATTAATTAAATAACACCTAATTAACAATTTTCGATTTTTAGTTTTATAAAACTCTAATATTTATAAAAATATTAAGTACGATTCATGCACGATAAGCACGTACGATAACCATAATATTCACATAATTCACGTAAATTCACGAAATTACATAAAAATCACATAATTTATATTAAATATAAATTACTAAATATTCAAAATATTTATCTTAATTAATCACCAACGTTCCGAGTTAGACTCGAGTGTGATCCGGTAATTCTACGGATTGCCGTTATGTGTGAAATAACTGACACATTTAATTAACTTAGTTAAATGCAATGCACGCGTGACTAACTGGAATAACTGAGTTTACAATGAATAATGTTTGAACTAACGGGGTTTGAGTTAACGGGGTTAACCTGAAATTGCCGGATGTCACATTTCAACCCTACCGCATAATCGTTGTATCAACAAATACCATATAGAGTATGATCCACTAAGACTTGCAATAGTCATGTTGCGTCTTGATGAGTGATATTGAATTGTATGATGTTATAATACGTCATATGGAGTTGTAATATATTGTAATAGATCATACTTTGTAGTAATGGGTCAGAATGAGTCATTTTGGATCTTATAGGGTTATAGTGGATTGTAATTTATGTACTAGGTTTTGTACATATTAGTACTGTCTTACATGACATACATGTCATAATATGTTTATTACGTTTAGTATTTGTAGATGAAAAGAATGACACACGATGAAAGCGATGTAAGAATGTGACAAAAAAAAAAGGTGAGGAAATTACTAGAGAAAAGCCCTCTTGTAAGGTAAGTGGAAAAAGAAAGACGAGGAAGTAACTAGAGGAAAGACCTCTTGTTTGTTTGTTACCACTTCCGGACCCACCGACCACCAAACCCTAGATAGGTTTGATTATTACCGAACATTTAATTTAAAACATTTTTTTTGAATGGCCATTTAATTTAAAACATGATTGGATACTTTCATACGTGGGAAATTTGCTTACACTTTATTTTTAGATATTTAACGTAATTTTTTACTTTTCAAATTGGTGGTTTGGTTTGTATATTTAAACTTATAGGAAAAAATATATATAAATATATATATATATATATAGAGTTAAAATGAGTTTTAATGAAAAGAAAACACTTTCATGTATGCCGGTTGTTTGATCTTCTTGTTAAAATCTAGAATCAATTAAGCGGGGTTAAACCCTAAAACTGAGAGCTCTTAAATATGAGGCCTGAGTTTTATCTTTTATTTTTTGTACAGTCAAGCCGTCCTAGTATGAAATCAACAACAAAACATAAAAGTGAAACCCGCTAACATGTATATATATACACACACGTCCATTAGAAATCCATCAAAAAAGAGCCCTGGATACAACAAAGGACACTTGTCGCAAAACCGTCACCAAATGCTCCCATGAAATATCACTCAGAAAGACGGATTTGTAATTTAGGTTCGTAGATTCTCTTCTTTTCACACCATCAAATTCCTTGAGAAAACCACTGAACAAAATGTGTTTGCTATGGATTTCTCATATAATTCTGTGGTCACTAAAACCCTTGATTGTAGTGATGGTATGCCCAATCACTAAAGAACATTTATCTAACCTAATATTTCTCTTTTCATGAACTACATTTTTTATTGGCTCTTCTCACTTTGTATGAAGTGGATTTTGATCTAAAAACTTAACCTAAGAATCATTAATTAATTATGTTTCATACATGATAAAAGTTCTTTGAGGAAGATGATTAGGACTAGGTAGTTTATTGTGAAGAGGCGTTAGTTTTTAATTATTATTATTCTACAAGTCAACGAATGATTAAGAAAAACGTTGTCAACTAATTACGCTTTCCCAAAGTGCTTTTAATGTGCACCCAATTATGTACTTTAAAGGACAAAAATAAAGATTCTTTTGAATATTAAATTCGTAAATAACTATTTAAAAATTCCTTAATCAAGAATCATTTCATTTAAAGTATTAAACTTTTTGATAAGCTAATAACCGATTAAGAATACATACTTTAATGTTATTTTTCCCCTCAATTGTTTCTCTCCTTCTCTTTTCATTAACACAACATGGTATCAGATTATTTTTTTATGGTGAAATAAGACTGAAAAAAGAGATAAACAATTGGGAAAAATAACTTTGATTGATAACTCAGATAATAATTACAAAATTGCTTATATACTATAAACTAATCAAAAAAGTGAACCCATCTAAACAAGCGAAAATAATCTAACAAGTGAAACTAATAGTTACTATGTTTCGTTCCAACTTAAGCCATGGTTTATGTACATTGGACTTACAAAAATATTCATGCATCTACAACAGTCTTACCCAAACCCAATTTTCCCCTTTTTTGTTTAGAACTCAAATTATGTGCAACCGACCAACAAAATATTATTTACCAAATTTGTGTACAACTAAAAATAATGAAGAGACTGGGGTTGAAGGAGTCGTATAAACAAGCCAAACGGGATGCAAAGAAGATGGTGTATGAAAGAAAGAACATTGCATACTGCGATATGTATGAATGTCTTGAAACTAAAGAGCGGGAGAATGACATGTTCGAGATTGTTAAAGCCAAAGAGAGGAGGAGGCATGATTTATGAGCAATGAAGTTCATAAAGAGCGAGGACGGACGTGTTTTGGTGAAGGATGAGGACATCAAGGGCATAAGGCAAACCTACTTCCAAGATTTTTTTCAACGGCAATTGGAATCATCAAGAAGATCACGGGAACAATAACATCCAACAACATCAAAGGAATAATTACTATTGTCGCAATATCTCCACAGAGGATGTCGAGAGAGCCCTTAAGAAGATGGGAAGGGCGAAAGCGCTAGGCACAGATAACATCCCCATCGAGGTGTAAAAATGTCTTGTGGAGAACGGAGTTTGGTGGCTGACAATTTTGTTCAATATTATATTCAAAACTGGGTGGATGTCGGATCACTGGAGAAGTAGTGTTTTAGTCTTGATCTATGAAACCAAAGGAGACGACCAATGTTGTGGCAACTATAAGGGGATTAAGCTCTTGATTCATACTATAAAACTACGGGAAAGGGTGATCTAGGTAAGAATGTGGCAAGAAACTAAGGTTACGATAAACCAATTTGGATTTATGTCAGGACGGTCGACTACAGAGGCGATACATATTCTGATGAAGATGATGGAAATATATAGATATCAGAAACGAGACTTGCATATGGTGTTCATTGACAATAAAAACAAAACATTTACACATGACTAGTTAAACCGCGAAATAAATCAACTTCTTCAAAACTTTGTGTAAAAAAACCAAAAGCATTTTCGTAAACTCACGCGTTGCAGTTAGAGCATTGATAATATTTAAGACCTTATGGTAAAAAAAACCACCGCTATATATTTGTGCGTTGTAGCGGAAGCATAAACTCGTGACAAAAAAAATAACGTTTAAACTTTAATATCCGCGCATTGCGTTGGAGCCGTACGGTGACAACGTGGGTAAGGGCACGTTTGCGAATTTAGTTACGCGTGTTGTGGCGGTGAAATTAATGTGATAATGTACATAAAAGAAAACAAAAGATGAAAATTGAAACCCTTGTTCTAAAGATTCAAGTATTGATGCATAAATACATGCGAACCTAATTAAAAAAACATGAAAGAAAAGCATACAATTGCTTCAAAGTTACAGAACAATTCTAGGGTTTTAAATTTAGTAAATGGTCGATTAGATTGAAGACTGACAAAAGAAATTTTTAATGAAATTAAACGATTATAGAACAGAACAACCGAATGCTTTGACACGTGGCAATACTGGGCTAAGAAGGTGACCAATGGCAAAAGCTATCTCGGTTTATTAGAATAGATAGATTTGTACCCTAACATATAAAAAATAAAGCATGCTAGTTCCAATTCTTCTAATACATAACTTACTTAGACCATTGATTGTGGTATTATATCGAGTTTTTTCACATATATATTATATACATTTATTATATAAAAAATTAATTTATTACGTACAAGAAAACATTTAAAACCCATATTGTGTGTGTTGGTCATTGAAGATTTATTAGATTGGCCATGTTGATTGTGTGTATCATTTTAGGTAACACTCCCAAGTGGTGTAACTTACAAGTGGAAAACATACCAAGTAGTTCACATGGGTAACTCCCCACGCACCCAAACACATAACAAAACATAACTAATTATTTTAATCAGAGTGGCTCAGTGGTATGTGCGATCGTACGGGGCATATAATTTTGATGGTTTCATTCCGGGCATGTAATTTCGAGGGACCTAATTTTTTTTAAATTTATGTATATATTATATATATATATAATATAATTATATTTTATAAAAAAAACTATAAAAGTTAAAACCCATTAAAATTCAAATTTGATTTTGCCCAAATTTAATTTAATTACAATGTTTTTTGAACTGCTATAAAGTCTTTTTTTTGAACTTTACATGGAGTTTAAATCTATTGACTTATCATTACCTAACTAATATAAATTCAAATTTGTTGTATTCGTCTTGAAAATGCGTTAAAGAATGAGGAAGGATTAGATATCGATGCTAATGAACTTTACATTGAGTTAAAATCAATTGACTCATCATTACCTAGTGAAATTACCAGCCCTATTGATGCTTTAAAATTTTTGAAGACCCAATACAATTATTTTCTTAATGCATCAATTGCATATAGAGTTTTATTGACAATTCCAGCAACTGTGACATCTGTAGAAAGAAGTTTTTCAAAGTTGAAGTTGTTGAAGTCTTAGGGCATGTTTGCGATTACTTTTGGAACCTTCTTGTTAACTTTTCTAAAAAGTTAATAAGTTAAAAGGTTGTTTGGGTAATCCAAAATGAGATGTAAAATATGAGATGAGAAGTCAAAATTCAAAAGTAATGAGCTTCTTACTTTTGGAAATGACTTCCCCAAAAGTCATAAGGATAAGGAGATTCCAAAAGTAATCCCAAACACCCCTTATTTGCGATCTAAAATGGCCTAAGAAAGACAACATGGATTAACAATACTAGCTATTGAGCACGAGATGTTATAAAGTTTATGACGAGTTGATCAACAACTTTACTTTGAAGAATGTTCATAGAGCCTCCCGATTAATTTAGGTATATGTTTTGCTACAATATTTTTATTTTGTTTTTCTTTTTATTACATTTATTTCTATATAATCGAATTTTTTTATATGATTAAATTTTTTTAAATATAAGTTCATATTCTACAGGCATTTCTCTGTAGTTGCGCTGGGCAATTGAAATTTTGGAGACGCCTCTGATTTTAATTATTCCATTAAATTATTGTTTTAACATGTTATTTATAGACTAAGTTTCACACTAATGAAAAGAAACAAACCACTCCTTTTAAAATAAATAAATAAAAATAAACTCATAATAACACTACAACATATTAATTTATTCGACTTGGTTATTAAAAAAAGATACCCGTTTCACCACTCTTACAAGTAAATGATGACGAAATTGACTAAATCTCTACTTTTTATATCATTATTTTATTATTACAACTGTTATATATTTATAAGTACGAAACAAATTATTATTTTCACACATTTTCTTTGCACGCTTACTAGTAGGCACAACAAAAATTATTACTTATACACTTTAAAGGAATCATTTGAAACTAAACCTATAGAATCCTTATATTTCTTTCAGGGTAATGTTTCCATTTAAGTTTTCTACTTTATCAATACTACGACATTAAGTTTGATATCAAGATTCTTTCATTCTACTCGTAAATAATGATATTTATATATATTCCATTAGTAACATACAATTGTAAATGTGGGCTCCTTATATGTTTATGTGAGTGAAACCACTGACCATTGAAAGGGGTATTCTATAATTGCTTTAAGTTGTTACAACCCATCCCAAGTCCGCATCACACGTACACACCTCCCATAACTTTTTTTTTATTGTTTCATTATATTATAATTTAAGTGTTGTGCTGGGAACACCGCTGTGTTTTTTTTCACACCTGACCTAGCCGTCACGTATAGGTCTACAAGTGACGGTTGTGACCCAAAAAGTCACGTTGTGGCATAAACATGATGGTAGGTCTCTCGTGAGTTTCGGGAATAAAAATGACACTAATGATACGAGGTTGTGCAGTCTGAATAACTGCAAAAAACGAACCCTAACCGTCACGTATAGGCCAATACGTGACGGTTCCGTACGAGGTTGTTTTGACATAAAGTTAACGTTGACAACGTTGTCGGGCACCTAACCTAACTGTCAACGTTATCGGGCACCTAACCTAACCATCACGGATAGACCTATACGTGATGGTTATGTATGCAGATTCATCATATATGAACACAACTCTCACCACTCACTCTCATCACACTAAACCCACCATCCTACACAAAACCCGACACTACCATCTTTACCATAATTAAAAAGAACAGAAAGTATAGACGAAAGTGAGTGTTTGAGTTCTTGGTTGTGGTTATTTGCTGTTGGGACACCGCTGTTTTTTTGTTTCACGCCTGACACCGATGTCGAGTTCGGTAGATCCTTATCAGAAGTCGAAGCTTCTAGATTTGAATGAGGAGCCAACCTTCGAAGATTTGAACCAAGTTTAACAAGTCTTTATTTTATTAAGGGTTCTACTGGAACGGGTAAACTTAGGGGTGTGCAAAGTCGGGAGGACGTATAATAAAATACCTAACTATTTAAATATAATCCATAAAAGGTTAATTAAAATATACTAAAGCATTATTTCATATTTTACGTTGGGTATCTAATCGGGTTACGCGTTTATCCAAAATTTCTGACCATTACGAGATGGAGGGGTAGATAT
This sequence comes from Smallanthus sonchifolius, assembly GCA_023525975.1. Taxonomy (NCBI): domain Eukaryota; kingdom Viridiplantae; phylum Streptophyta; class Magnoliopsida; order Asterales; family Asteraceae; genus Smallanthus; species Smallanthus sonchifolius. The sequence continues at coordinate 56,743,142 of CM042045.1, forward strand.
ATTGTTTAGATAGAGTTGTACTTTTGTTTTATATGTACAAACTCATTGTATTTATCTATGCAGTGTTATTTATGATAGTTTTGTTGTGTTTGTATTGGTTGTGTTTGTTTGGTTGTTTGTAATGGTTCTATATGATGTTTATATATATATATATATATATATATATATATAGGGGCATGTTCTTTTGAGAACCAATTATATGTTGAGAACCGAAAGAACCGCACAAAACGTGTACATATCGCTTTAGTGAAAAAAGTAAAATTCAACAACAATGTTTTATTTATCTCTTCTCACTCTTAGTTTGAGTTTATCTACTCTCTATTGAATTTTTTTAAGAAAAGTATAAAAATATGCATATATGCATTCATTTGTGCATATAGTGTGAGTGCATATATGCATTTAAAAAAACGACTATAAATTCGAGGTCTTTTAAAACCAAACCTTAAACATATTGAAATGTACATGAATTGTAGTCAATTTATATTATAAATAGAGGAAGAGTTAATGCGGTTCTCACGGTTCTTAACATATTGTTGGTTCTCAAAAAAACATACCCCTATATATATATATATTTACGAGTTGTTTAACACGCGAAAAAAACTCTTAGTTTTACATATCAAACCGAAAATAAAAACTAGTTTTATAATAAAAAAGACGTGACTGGATTTTAAAAACTATAACTACCGATTTTTACAAACTCTTAACATGATAAAAACAAAAATCAAGAGAAAAAAAAAATACATCGTTATTCACTTTTTACATCTCAAACCGATAATCGAGGTGACCGGATTTTAAAAACTATAACTACCGATTTTTACAAACTCTTAACGTGATAAAAACAAAAAACCAAAAGAAAAAAAAAGTCGTTATTCACTTTTTAACATCTCAAACTGATAATCGAGGTGACCGATTTTAAAAACTATAACTACCGATTTTTGCAAACTATTAACGTGATAAAAGCATGCATATATCAAAAAACATAAGTAAGGGGTAACGTTTAGCCCTATACGTGACATATACACCACCAAAACCCTAAAACCCAACTCAACCCTAAAACAAACCCCCACCAACACATCCCGACATTCTTTGGCATGCTGATTCCAAAGTATGGTGGATAAGGGTGACGGTTTAGCCCTATACGTGACGTTTAGGACAGGTATAGTTTAAAAAGTAGACAGTGTCTCTAAAAATCCCCTAATTTAAATATTTAAGTTTTTTTTTAATTTCTTCCCAAGCCCACATCATATGCAAACACGTCAATTTATTAATAAGAATTTTAATATTTGTAATTGATTTTATACGTATTTTATTTTATTTTTTGTAACTTTTAAAATATATTTTTTTCATACACTTTAAATATATTGTTGTAACATACTTATTTTATCTATATTTCAATATAAATTTATTCACACCGGAGCTGGTCAAAGTTTCGACATAAAATGTATTCAAAATCAAACTGGGTAAAATACGATATATTTTCACTTTTTTTCTAAATTCATTCGCTTTCGTCATTTTAACGCTTATTTTTACGACGATATTCGTGACTACATTCTTTTGTTAGCACATGTATTATAATTAGCCATGTTAATCTTCTTTATATCGTTACAAAACTAAATGGCAATATCTCGGGGTAACCAATAAACATATACGTTATGATTAGAATCTCTACTTTGCCGAGATATATTGGATTTAGCACCAAACAAAATTTAATTTTAACATGTCCATCGACATGTAACCATCTTTAATACAACACATGTGTGGTTTTATATTTATGTTCCAGAAGATGGTCTAAAAACTCAAATATTTTAAACTCTAACTAAACTAGTTAAACCTAGCTATCAAGCTTTTTTTTTTCCCTTCCTTGTTTTTACTTTTGTTCAAAAAATAGCACAAGAATTTAAAGACGCAATCATTGATATATTTATGATATTTTAATGGTTTTAGCTTTAAATTGATGCTTTTTAGTTAGGTATGTCCAAGTCGAAATCATACTTTTCATAACACACATTTTCCGGTCTTGACATGAAAATTTACATGTAAGGCTGATGGGAGTGGTACCCTCCCATTCAAATATACCCTCCTAAACCTATGAAGGAGAATATATCATCTCATTTAGACAAACTACCTTTCCAAACTACCTAAATATGGGAGTGGTACCCTATAAGTACCCACATTCAAGAATGAAAAAGGAGACATCTCCAGAAAAAAGACCCTCAACACTTGTAACAAATAGAAGGAAAGGACTCCCCCTCCTATCTAGTAGATACGACATCAGCAAAATTATCGAGGGGTATATAACCTTTGATAGTCAAAACTCGATGAATGAGATAAAGGGGAACACATGCCTAGCCACTAAGTCAAAGCAAAGTAGCTGCTGTCAACAAAAAGGAAAATCAACATCTTACCTGATCAAGGATACTTGAAGGATAGAGAAGAACTGATGAAGAGAAAGCCACCTGTCAGGTTTCTTCTCTAGGAAGATTACGGGGTCATCTCGAAAGATGAGGAACTTTCCGAGGCCATTATAATCACTGATCTCATGAGACATTTGAAAGCATGTACCCTAGAGTCAAATACAAAGACCCGTAATCCCAACTTGGTCCTATCCTCTTTTGCTACTATACTTCTCCTTGTATTTACCCGTCTTCCTATGGGATGTAGCTTGTAATCCTTCGTGTAATAGTTACACTTAATTGTCCTTGGAACCAACAAGGACAAGTGCCTCATTATATTAAGAAAAAAACATATTTCATGTCACACCCCCAAAATCCACTAACGGAGTTTTACCGTTAGAAGCGTGACATACCAGGATCTCAGTCATTAGTTACTTTGAACGACTCTATATGAGTTTAAGAAAACCACTAGTATTGCTCATAGTCACGATGCAACACTAGTAATGAAAACACTGATTTAATGTAAGACTGCGGAAGCGAAAAGTTAAATGAAAAGCATGTGCCAAAACAGTCGCGCCAAAAATAAATAATTCAACATTAAATAAAATAAATAGTTCTTCAGTTTGAAAATGATGGACTTCGAATGCATGCATGCCTTAGCTTGTGCTTGTACCTTAATGACCTGAGAAAACATGCTAAAACGTGTCAACACTAGGTTGGTGAGTTCACAGGTTTCAATGTTTGTAAAGTTTACTAGATAAAACCATTTACAATTTATATCATAGGTAGCTAACCTAATTACATGTTACTAAAGCGTTTCGACACCGAAGCTGACTGTTTATGTTTGAACTTGCCTCCTACCATGACTATCATGATCAATGGTAAATGTTTAGGTCAATGTTACACCCGTTCGACTACTTGTCGTGTTAGCGCGACTAACGTGGGTGGGGCTTGTCAATGCCCAGTGGTACTACTCAAGATTACCTCGCTATCCCATATATTAAACGGTTCGATATGTAAGGACTTGCATTATATGTTTGCGCTTAGTACAACAGGTGATATAATTGAAATGTAAAATCTAAATATTCGTACCCATGTTTTCTCCCCAAGTTTAAATCATAAGAAAAGGGGCCGTGAAACTCACCTTAGAGTGCGTGGGAAAGAAAGCGAACTTAGAATGCTTGACGACTACCTGTCACCTATAAACACCGGTTTATAAGTGTGTGTTTGTGCAAGGCAATAGGAACCCTAAGTATCCAAACAATCTCATTGTTTTAAGGGTTTAGAAAATATTTATTAGTTTGACTAATTTTGACCAAGTTTGACTAAGTTTGACCAAGTTTGACTCGACGACCCGTTGGTGACCCGTTTAGTGATTAAATGTTGGACTTGTATAACAACACGCTTAGCACACAAATAATTCACGTTTCATGCTACCTAAGTCATAACTAATTTAGCATGGCAAACTACGTCAACAATACACGTTACATTAATTTATTATTATTTTTTTTTGAAATATGAAAACTCATGTTCGCTTTCAAATGAATCACATTATCTATAACACGTTCGTATCATCATTCCATGTCTATCTACACATGCTAATACATAACAGATTACCATGACACACATCATTAAGTTTAGACATCAAGTTCCAAATCACAAAAGTTTCCACTTTTAGTAACCTATGATCTATTTAATCTACTTGCATTCAATAACCCTTTAACAATCATTAATACAACCATACTAACATACTAGAGACAAATAATAGCATCATACACACCTAGAAACTTTCACATTCAAAAATCACTTTTTAACAAAGTTTCCTCTTTTAGTAAGTCATCCATTACACATTTTGTTTACACAATTAACTCGTCTAATCAATCCCAAATCTTTCAACTAATATAATTACAACTATATCAATCATAATTCACGTCTAGCATGCGATTCCTATATGTCGCATAATCAACAAAATTCAATTTACATATCGTATAACAACTAGGGTTTAATATACGTTCATAAAATCATCAATACGTCACAACAATGTCAAACAATTAACTAATTCATTATCATATTTCGAAATCATTACGTTTGGATAATCTAGGGTTTCGATCTCAAAAATAATAATGAAATAACGACGGATTTTAATAAAACGACTTACGTAGGAACGTTAGGAATGCCTAGACTAGCACGTATCCACTTCCGGTTTCACTATTGGAGCTCGATCGATGTGGGTTTAGGTGGCTTGAGTGTCGCGCCTCAAAGAGAGAAGGGGGGGGGGGGGGTCGACGGCCACAATAAAAATGGGAATTAGGTTTTAAATTTTATAATTTTCCTTTTATACATGGATGGATGGGTTATAATGAATTATGGGCTTCAGGTTTAATTAAGGCCCATAAACTCTAATTAATTAAATAATTGTAGGTCCTGAGCAGAACTGTAGACACAGATCTGCGGAGAAATTCTTCAAACAGTCCGGATCGAGAGGCGGAATCTCTGGATCCGGTATCACTCTCGAATCAGAAATGGTAGAGATGGGTGCGGGAATCACATACACGAACAGAAACATATGAAAATGAAAAGAACAGATAATTGAAAGCATAAAACGTATGATTCTTTGATTGAAATGAAAATAAATGCTCGATCATACACTAACAATTAGTCTCACCCCAGGGTGAGCTCCCCCTGGGGTGGTGATTCTCTCTACAGACACACACTCACTCCTAGGGCATAATCTGCTATATATAGGAGGCCAAGCACATGCGCCTTGTTTTCCAAGCCACCGCCCAATGGGCCTGAAAAACAGGTATCGAAACTACCTAGTTTCGATTGAACAAATGTTCAACCGAAATAGTAGTTTCGATTGAACAAAAGTTCAACCGAAACTAGTAGTTTCGATACTATAATTTCGATTGATAGCATCAGTCTCAAAATTATACCCAACAATAACACCTAATTAATAATTAACAATTTTTGATTTTTAGATTTATAAAACTCTAATATTTATAAAAATATTAAGTATGATTCATACACGATAAGCACGTACGATAACCATAATATTCACATAATTCACTTAAATTCACGAAATCACATAAAATTCACATAATTTATATTAAATATAAATTATTAAATATTCAAAATATTTATCTTAATTAATCACTAATGTTCCGGGTTAGACTCGAGTGTGATCCGGTAATTCTACGGATTGTCGTTATGTGTGAAATAACTGACTCATTTAATTAACTTAATTAAATGCAATGCACGTGTGACTAACTGAAATAACTGAGTTTACAATGAATAATGTTTGAACTAACAGGGTTTGAGTTAACGGAGTTAACCTGAAATTGTCGGATGTCACATCATCCCCTTGTTGAAAGAATTTTCGTCCCGAAAATTAAACGAAGTCGGTAACGTCTGAAACAAAAAGTTTAGGTTTGTCACATCATCCCCTTGTTGAACTAAATTTCGTCTCGAAATTTAGTTAGTACCTTCCGTGTTTGCCGTTGACTGTTTGAAAAGGTGATGATACTTTTTCATCATTTGATCCTCTCGTTCCCACGTGAACTCCGGTCCACGCTTCGAGTTCCAGCGAACTCTTACAATAGGTATCTTAATGCGCTTGAGACTTTTGACCTCTCGGTCCATGATTTCGACTGGGTCCTCAATGAAACGTAGTTGTTCGTCAATTTCCAACTTCTCGAGTGGAACTACAACTGTCTCATCTGACAGACACTTCTTTAGGTTTGAGACATGAAATACATTGTGTACTCCATTAAGTGTATCAGGTAGGTTCAGTTGGTATGCTACTGGACCGATCCTTTTCTCTATCTCGAATGGTCCAACGTAACGGGGGTTTAACTTTCCTCGTTTTCCAAAACGAATCACACCTTTCCACGGTGAGACCTTTAATAATACTTTGTCGCCCACTTGGAATTCTAGCGGTTTTCTGCGCTTGTTTGCATAACTCTTTTGACGGTCACGAGCTGCCACCATACGGTTTCGGATTTGCATGATTTTCTCTGAGGTTTCATGCACAAGTTCAGGACCCGTAAGTTGACTATCTCCAACTTCAGCCCAACAAAGTGGTGATCGACACTTTCTCCCGTACAAAGCCTCGAACGGTGCTGCTTTGATGCTAGTATGATAGCTATTATTGTAAGAGAATTCCACTAAGGGCAAGTGAGTCTCCCAACTGTTACCGAAATCGATCACACAAGCTCGTAGCATGTGTTCTAGGTTTTGTATGGTACACTCACTCTGGCCATCTGTTTGATGATGATACGCTGTATCCATGTCCATGCGCGTGCCTAGAGCTTTCTGTAATGATTGCCAGAAGCGTGAGGTGAATCGGGCGTCTCTATCGGAAATGATGGAGATTGGCACTCCATGTCGGGATACTACTTCTTTAAGATAGAGGCGAGTTAACTTTTCCCTTTTGTCGGTCTCTTTGATAGCAAGAAAATGAGCGGATTTGGTTAGGCGGTCCACTATCACCGAGATTGTGTCACATCCAGTAGGGGTTCGGGGTAATTTGGTTATGAAATCCATGGAAATCTGCTCCCATTTCCACATTGGTATTTCCGGTTGTTGAAGTAATCCGGATGGCTTTTGGTACTCCACCTTGACCTTGGAACAAGTCAGACACTTGCTCACGTAGGTGGCTATGTCGGCTTTCATGTTCGGCCACCAATACAAAACTTTGAGATCGTGATACATCTTGTCGGATCCCGGATGGATAGAGTATCAGGATTTGTGAGCTTCATCCATGACTAGATCTCTTAGGTTTCCATATACTGGTATCCATATTCGTTCCGCTAAGTAGCGAATACCATCTGCTTTAACCTCAAGTTGTTTCTCCATACCACGAGTGGATTCTAATGATAAGTTCTCCTCTTTTAAGGCTTCAAGTTGGGCATTGCGGATTTGTTCGGGTAATCCTATATGAATAGTGAGTTGTAATGCTCTAACTCGTCAGGGTTTGGTTTCTTTTCTGCTTAGGGCATCGGCCACCACATTAGCTTTGCCCGGATGGTACTTGATTGCACAATTATAATCGTTTAATAACGCGATCCAACGACGTTGACGCATGTTCAACTCTTTCTGCTAAAAAATATGTTGAAGACTCTTGTGATCGGTGTAGATGGTGCACTTGGTACCGTACAAGTAATGTCTCCATATTTTGAATGCAAACACCACGGCTCCTAACTCCAAATCGTGAGTTGTGTAATTCTTTTCGTGGATTTTTAACTGTCGAGAAGCGTATGCGATAACCTTGTCGCGTTGCATCAACACACAACCGAGACCTTGGATGGAGGCATCGCAATACACCATGAAGTCATCCGTTCCCTCCGGTAGAGACAGGATGGGTGCGCTACATAGTTTCTGCTTCAGTAGCTGGAATGCTGATTCTTGAGTCTCGCTCCAATTATAGGCTTTATCTTTTTAGGTTAAGGTGGTGAGAGGTTGGGCAATCTTTGAGAATCCCTCGATAAAACGACGGTAGTATCCGGCCAATCCTAGAAATTGCCGAACTTCGGTTGGAGTTGTTGGTGCTGCCCAATTTTTGATAGCTTCCACTTTGGCTGGGTCGACATGTATTCCTTTCTCATTGATCACATGTCCTAGAAATTGAACCTCGCGAATCCAAAAATCGCATTTGGAAAACTTAGCGTACAACTGCTCCTGTTTCAGTAGCTCAAGGATCAAACGCAGATGCTCCTCATGCTCTTCCCGACTCTTAGAGTATATGAGGATATCGTCAATGAAGACAATGACGAATTGGTCCAGGTAAGGTTTACACACACGGTTCATGAGGTCCATGAACACCGCGGGTGCGTTGGTTAATCCAAATGGCATGACCAAAAAATTCAAAATGGTCGTACCGGGTTCTGAATGCAGTCTTGGATATATCTTCATCTCGAACTCTCAGATGATGATATCCAGATCTTAAGTCGATTTTCGAGTAGAAACTTGACCCTTGAAGTTGGTCGAATAAATCGTCAATGCGGGGTAGTGGTTAGCGGTTCTTGACTGTTACCTTGTTTAACTCTCGGTAATCAATGCTCATACGGAAAGTTCCATCTTTCTTTTTGACAAATAGGACTGGAGCTCCCCATGGCGATGAGATCGGTCGGATGAAACCTTTATCCAACAACTCTTGCAGTTGTGTAGATAACTCTTGCAACTCACTTGGTGCCAGTCTATAAGGTGCTCAAGCAATAGGCGCTGCTCCGGGTGTTAGGTCGATCTGGAATTCGACTTGACGATGAGGTGGAAAACCAGGTAGGTCTTCAGGAAATACTTCGGGGAATTCGCGAACGATAGGGATATCTTCTAACTTTTTCTCCTCGGTGGACTTGTCAGCGACAAGGGCTAGAATTGCGGTATGACCCTTACGCAGACACTTCTTCATGAAAGATATGACGCCCATGACTGCACCACTTCTTTCACCCTGAACGGATAGGATCTCTCCACTAGGAAGGGGTATACGAACGATCTTCTCAATACAGATGATCTCAGCTTGGTTTTTAGACAACCAATCCATGCCACAATTATGTCAACACTGCCGAGTGTAACTGGCATGAGATCGATGTCGAGTTTGTGACCAGAAAGTTCTAACTTACATCCCATGAGGATGTGGGTTGCCTCGATTACTTTACCGTCTGCTATCTATACGGTATAATGATGTTCTAGTAAAGTTGGGTTTATTCCTAACCGACTACTAAGTTCTCTAGATATAAAACTTCTATCGGCGCCAGTATCAAAAAGTACAGAAGCAAAATGATCGTTTAAGAGAAACATACTGTTAACCACGTTCCGATCATTCCGATTTTCTCCTGATCCAATCACAAATGCTCGGCCCTTTGCACCATTTCCATTGTTATTACCATTTCCACCCTGGTGGTTATTACCATTTCCATTACCGCCCTGATGATTGTTGCCATTTCCATTCCCGTTTTCGTTTCTTCTCAACTACGGGTAATTTTTCTTGAAATGCCCTTCTTTACCACACTCAAAACAGCCTTTGGGTGCGTCTCCGGGTGGTGTCTGTTTGTTCTGTAGATCTACTCTACAGTCTTTGGCCAAATGACCCATCTTTCCACACCGGTGGCAACGGTACCGGTCGCACACTCCATGATGGTGGAAGTTACATTTGTTGCACTTCGAGTACTTGCCAATATAAGAACCCTGATTCTGCTGAGAAGAGTTAGACTGATTGTTGTTCTTTGAAGGTTCAAGCTTACGGTGTTGTTGTTACTGTTGCTGAGAAGGTGGGTTTGACAGGAAGGTTTTGGGGAATGAACTATCAAACTTCCGTTTGTTGTCAGTTGTCTTTGAACTAGCATTTGCACTTGGGAGTTCCACCAAGTAAGGGCCGGACCCTCAAGTGTGCCAAATGCATACTTCACCTGATTATTCGGTGGACAATTGCACATCACGAATGCGGATTCAGATTTCTCCATCCAGCGGAGTAAGCCAACAGCCCCTTCGGCTCCACTGAACGAGTGAGGCTTGCAATCCATGTACGCCTTGAAAGTACAAACCTGCTGGTGGTTGTGTTGACCTGAATTGTAAACAAGAATGCGCTTAGGGATACCATATTTGAATTTGAGTTTAGGATGAATGATGACTCACTAGAGTCGATAATATTTTGCTTTACCTCCAGCATTAACAGTGGCTTGACTAGCTGCTACCGCTTCAGCCACACGCTCGTTTATGAGTGCCGCGAGCTCGGCTGCAGTCATGTTAATGTTTCCGCGACCACCGCGTCCTCCGGCGCGTCCACCACGTCCATTTCCTCTTCCAGACATTATCTTTACATTCACAACATACAATAATGAGAAAAAATATACATCGCATTTTTATCATCATACAAGTACCAGTAAACAAAGAAATTCAAACCACAACATCTAACATTTCAATAATAGTAATACTTGATAAAATAAATTGTAACGATTACAACTAAATTCAACCAAACATCAAAATTCTAGAAACATCTGTTGGATGGGAACAACTCTGCCCATCTAGGTTCAAAAGAAAAGACGTAAATAAGTAATGAAGATAAGATATCAAATGCCACTGCTAGCTGATATAACATCAGATGCTGCATCATCGTCCTCATCCTGGTCTCCTGCAGGTGCATCCTCTGGTGTAACTCCTGCTGCTTCAGCAGCTGCATGTCGAGCCTCCACTTGCTCAATCCTGGTGTGGAGTATATCTAGGTTCCACTCTGCAATATTCAGTCGGTCTTCCATATCCGCACATCCATTTGCCAAATTATCATGGACTTTATCAGTGAGTGCCAAATCTGAAGTTAGTTTGTCAATTTTCTGATTCATCAGAATCTGTCGCTCTAATATACCAGAAATCTCCCCTGCTGCATCATTTTGGATCATACTTTGTTGTAATGGGTCAGAATGAGTCATTTTGGATCTTATAGGGTTATAGTGGATTGTAATTTATGTACTAGGTTTTGTACATATTAGTACTGTCTTACATGACATACATGTCATAGTATGTTTATTACGTTTAGTATTTGTAGATGAAAAGAATGACACACGATGAAAGCGGTGTAAGAATGTGACAAAAAAAAAGGTGAGGAAATTACTAGAGAAAAGCCCTCTTGTAAGGTAAGTGGAAAAAGAAAGGCGAGGAAGTAACTAGAGGAAAGACCTCTTGTTTGTTTGTTACCACTTCCGGACCCACCGACCACCAAACCCTAGATAGGTTTGATTATTACCGAACATTTAATTTAAAACATTTTTTTTGAATGGCCATTTAATTTAAAACATGATTGGATACTTTAATATGTGGGAAATTTGCTTACACTTTATTTTTAGATATTTAACGTAATTTTTTACTTTTCAAATTGGTGGTTTGGTTTGTATATTTAAACTTATAGGAAAAATAAATAAATATATATATATATATATCAATAAAATCAAGGATCGCCTTTTTTTAAAAATAAATAAAACAACAGTTTTGATAAAGATTGGTGACAAAATATAGCAACAGTTTTGACAAAGATTGGTGACAAAATATATGTGTAGGGCCGGCTTAAACTTTTTGGGGGTTAAAGTTGATTATAAAATTTGAAAATATGATGATGACAAACACTTTTTATACACGAAATCTAAAAAACACAAACACACGTACATACTAGAGTTAAAATGAGTTTTAATGAAAAGAAAACACTTTCATGTATGCTGGTTGTTTGATCCTCTTGTTAAAATCTAGAATCAATTAAGCGGGGTTAAACCCTAAAACTGAGAGCTCTTAAATATGAGGCTTGAGTTTTATCTTCTATTTTTTGTACAGTCAAGCCGTCCTAGTATGAAATCAACAACAAAACATAAAAGTGAAACCCGCTAACATGTTTATATATATACACACACGTCCATGAGAAATCCATCAAAAAAGAGCCCTGGATACAACAAAGGACACTTGTCGCAAAACCGTCACCAAATGCTCCCATGAAAAATCACTCAAAAAGACGGATTTGTAATTTAGGTTCGTAGATTCTCTTCTTTTCACACCATCAAATTCCTTGAGAAAACCACTGAACAAAATGTGTTTGCTATGGATTTCTCATATAATTCTGTGGTCACTAAAACCCTTGATTGTAGTGATGGTATGCCCAATCACTAAAGAACATTTATCTAACCTAATATTTCTCTTTTCATGAACTACATTTTTTATTGGCTCTTCTCACTTTGTATGAAGTGGATTTTGATCTAAAAACTTAACCTAAGAATCATTAATTAATTATGTTTCATACATGATAAAAGTTCTTTGAGGAAGATGATTAGGACTAGGTAGTTTATTGTGAAGAGGCGTTAGTTTTTAATTATTATTATTCTACAAGTCAACGAATGATTAAGAAAAACGTTGTCAACTAATTACGCTTTCCCAAAGTGCTTTTAATGTGCACCCAATTATGTACTTTAAAGGACAAAAATAAAGATTCTTTTGAATATTAAATTCGTAAATAACTATTTAAAAATTCCTTAATCAAGAATCATTTCATTTAAAGTATTAAACTTTTTGATAAGCTAATAACCGATTAAGAATACATACTTTAATGTTATTTTTCCCCTCAATTGTTTCTCTCCTTCTCTTTTCATTAACACAACATGGTATTTATGGTGAAATAAGACTGAAAAAAGAGAAAAACAATTGGGGAAAAATAACTTTGATTGATAACTCAGATAATAATTACAAAATTGCTTATATACTATAAACTAATCAAAAAAGTGAACCCATCTTAACAAGCGAAAATAATCTAACAAGTGAAACTAATAGTTACTATGTTTCGTTCCAACTTAAGCCATGGTTTATGTACATTGGACTTACAAAAATATTCATGCATCTACAACAGTCTTACCCAAACCCAATTTTCCCCTTTTTTGTTTAGAACTCAAATTATGTGCAACCGACCAACAAAATATTATTTACCAAATTTGTGTACAACTAAAAATAATGAAGAGACTGGGGTTGAAGGAGTCGTATAAACAAGCCAAACGGGATGCAAAGAAGATGGTGTATGAAAGAAAGAACATTGCATACTGCGATATGTATGAATGTCTTGAAACTAAAGAGCGGGAGAATGACATGTTCGAGATTGTTAAAGCCAAAGAGAGGAGGAGGCATGATTTATGAGCAATGAAGTTCATAAAGAGCGAGGACGGACGTGTTTTGGTGAAGGATGAGGACATCAAGGGCATAAGGCAAACCTACTTCCAAGATTTTTTTCAACGGCAATTGGAATCATCAAGAAGATCACGGGAACAATAACATCCAACAACATCAAAGGAATAATTACTATTGTCGCAATATCTCCACAGAGGATGTCGGGAGAGCCCTTAAGAAGATGGGAAGGGCGAAAGCGCTAGGCACAGATAACATCCCCATCGAGGTGTAAAAATGTCTTGTGGAGAACGGAGTTTGGTGGCTGACAATTTTGTTCAATATTATATTCAAAACTGGGTGGATGTCGGATCACTGGAGAAGTAGTGTTTTAGTCTTGATCTATGAAACCAAAGGAGACGACCAATGTTGTGGCAACTATAAGGGGATTAAGCTCTTGATTCATACTATAAAACTACGGGAAAGGGTGATCTAGGTAAGAATGTGGCAAGAAACTAAGGTTACGATAAACCAATTTGGATTTATGTCAGGACGGTCGACTACAGAGGCGATACATATTCTGATGAAGATGATGGAAATATATAGATATCAGAAACGAGACTTGCATATGGTGTTCATTGACAATAAAAACAAAACATTTACACATGACTAGTTAAACCGCGAAATAAATCAACTTCTTCAAAACTTTGTGTAAAAAAACCAAAAGCATTTTCGTAAACTCACGCATTGCAGTTAGAGCATTGATAATATTTAAGACCTTATGGTAAAAAAAACCACCGCTATATATTTGTGCGTTGTAGCGGAAGCATAAACTCGTGACAAAAAAAAATAACGTTTAAACTTTAATATCCGCGCATTGCGTTGGAGCCGTACGGTGACAACGTGGGTAAGGGCACGTTTGCGAATTTAGTTACGCGTGTTGTGGCGGTGAAATTAATGTGATAATGTACATAAAAGAAAACAAAAGATGAAAATTGAAACCCTTGTTCTAAAGATTCAAGTATTGATGCATAAATACATGCGAACCTAATTAAAAAAACATGAAAGAAAAGCATACAATTGCTTCAAAGTTACAGAACAATTCTAGGGTTTTAAATTTAGTAAATGGTCGATTAGATTGAAGACTGACAAAAGAAATTTTTAATGAAATTAAACGATTATAGAACAGAACAACCGAATGCTTTGACACGTGGCAATACTGGGCTAAGAAGGTGACCAATGGCAAAAGCTATCTCGGTTTATTAGAATAGATAGATTTGTACCCTAACATATAAAAAATAAAGCATGCTAGTTCCAATTCTTCTAATACATAACTTACTTAGACCATTGATTGTGGTATTATATCGAGTTTTTTCACATATATATTATATACATTTATTATATAAAAAATTAATTTATTACGTACAAGAAAACATTTAAAACCCATATTGTGTGTGTTGGTCATTGAAGATTTATTAGATTGGCCATGTTGATTGTGTGTATCATTTTAGGTAACACTCCCAAGTGGTGTAACTTACAAGTGGAAAACATACCAAGTAGTTCACATGGGTAACTCCCCACGCACCCAAACACATAACAAAACATAACTAATTATTTTAATCAGAGTGGCTCAGTGGTATGTGCGATCGTACGGGGCATATAATTTTGATGGTTTCATTCCGGGCATGTAATTTCGAGGGACCTAATTTTTTTTAAATTTATGTATATATTATATATATATATAATATAATTATATTTTATAAAAAAAACTATAAAAGTTAAAACCCATTAAAATTCAAATTTGATTTTGCCCAAATTTAATTTAATTACAATGTTTTTTGAACTGCTATAAAGTCTTTTTTTTGAACTTTGCATGGAGTTTAAATCTATTGACTTATCATTACCTAACTAATATAAATTCAAATTTGTTGTATTCGTCTTGAAAATGCGTTAAAGAATGAGGAAGGATTAGATATCGATGCTAATGAACTTTACATTGAGTTAAAATCAATTGACTCATCATTACCTAGTGAAATTACCAGCCCTATTGATGCTTTAAAATTTTTGAAGACCCAATACAATTATTTTCTTAATGCATCAATTGCATATAGAGTTTTATTGACAATTCCAGCAACTGTGACATCTGTAGAAAGAAGTTTTTCAAAGTTGAAGTTGTTGAAGTCTTAGGGCATGTTTGCGATTACTTTTGGAACCTTCTTGTTAACTTTTCTAAAAAGTTAATAAGTTAAAAGGTTGTTTGGGTAATCCAAAATGAGATGTAAAATATGAGATGAGAAGTCAAAATTCAAAAGTAATGAGCTTCTTACTTTTGGAAATGACTTCCCCAAAAGTCATAAGGATAAGGAGATTCCAAAAGTAATCCCAAACACCCCTTATTTGCGATCTAAAATGGCCTAAGAAAGACAACATGGATTAACAATACTAGCTATTGAGCACGAGATGTTATAAAGTTTATGACGAGTTGATCAACAACTTTGCTTTGAAGAATGTTCAGAGAGCCTCCCGATTAATTTAGATATATGTTTTGGTACAATATTTTTATTTTGTTTATCTTTTTATTACATTTATTTCTATATAATCGAATTTTTTTATATGATTAAATTTTTTTAAATATAAGTTCATATTCTACAGGCATTTCTCTGTAGTGGCGTTGGGCATTTAAAATTTTGGAGACGCCTCTGATTTTAATTATTCCATTAAATTATTGTTTTAACATGTTATTTATAGACTAAGTTTCACACTAATGAAAAGAAACAAACCACTCCTTTTAAAATAAATAAATAAAAATAAACTCTTAATAACACTACAACATATTAATTTATTCGACTTGGTTATTAAAAAAAGATACACGTTTCACCACTCTTACAAGTAAATGATGACGAAATTGACTAAATCTCTACTTTTTGTATCATTATTTTATTATTACAACTGTTATATATTTATAAGTACGAAACAAATTATTATTTTCACACATTTTCTTTGCACGCTTACTAGTAGGCACAACAAAAATTATTACTAATACACTTTAAAGGAATCATTTGAAACTAAACCTATAGAATCCTTATATTTCTTTCAGGGTAATGTTTCCATTTAAGTTTTCTACTTTATCAATACTACGACATTAAGTTTGATATCAAGATTCTTTCATTCTACACGTAAATAATGATATTTATATATATTCCATTAGTAACATACAATTGTAAATGTGGGCTCCTTATATGTTTATGTAAGTGAAACCACTGACCATTGAAAGGGGTATTCTATAATTGCTTTAAGTTGTTACAACCCATCCCAAGTCCGCATCACACGTACACACCTCCCATAACTTTTTTTTTATTGTTTCATTATATTATAATTGAAGTGTTGTGCTGGGAACACCGCTGTGTTTTTTTTTCACACCTGACCTAGCCGTCACGTATAGGTCTACAAGTGACGGTTGTGACCCAAAAAGTCACGATGTGGCATAAACATGATGGTAGGTCTCTCGTGAGTTCCGGGAATAAAAATGACACTGATGATACGAGGTTGTGGAGTCTGAATAACTGCAAAAAACGAACCCTAACCGTCACGTATAGGCCAATACGTGACGGTTCCGTACGAGGTTGTTTTGACATAAAGTTAACGTTGACAACGTTGTCGGGCACCTAACCTAACCGTCAACGTTGTCGGGCACCTAACCTAACCGTCACGGATAGACCTATACGTGATGGCTATGTATGCAGATTCATCATATATGAACACAACTCTCACCACTCACTCTCATCACACTAAACCCACCGTCCTACACAAAACCCGACGCTACCATCTTTACCATAATTAAAAAGAACAGAAAGCATAGACGAAAGTGAGTGTTTGAGTTCTTGGTTGTGGTTATTTGCTGTTGGGACACCGCGGTTTTTTTGTTTCACGCCTGACACCGAAGTCGAGTTCGTTAAATCCTTATCAGAAGTCGAAGCTTCCAGATTTGAATGAGGAGCCAACCTTCAAAGATTTGAACCAGGTTTAATAAGTCTTTATTTTATTAAGGGTTCTATTAGAACGGGTAAACTTAGGGGTGTGCAAAGTCGGGAGGACGTATAATCAAATACCTAACTATTTAAATATAATCCATAAAAGGTTAATTAAAATATACTAAAGCATTATTTCATATTTTACGTCGGGTATCTAACCGGGTATATCTAATCGGGTTATGCGTTTATCCAAAATTTCTAACCATTACGAGATGGAGGGGTAGATATATTGTTTAGATAGAGTTGTACTTTTGTTTTATATGTACAAACTCATTGTATTTATCTATGCAGTCTTATTTATGATGATTTTGTTGTGTTTGTGTTGGTTGTGTTTATTTGGTTGTTTGTAATGGTTCTATATGATGTTTATATATATATTTACGAGTTGTTTAACACGCGAAAAAAACTCTTAGTTTTACATATCAAACCGAAAATAAAAACAGAAACTAGTTTTATAATAAAAAAGACGTGACCGGATTTTAAAAACTATAACTACAGATTTTTACAAACTCTTAACGTGATAAAAAAAAAACCAAGAGAAAAAAAATACACCGTTATTCACTTTTTACATCTCAAACCGATAATCAAGGTGACCGGATTTTAAAAACTATAACTACCGATTTTTACAAACTCTTAACGTGATAAAAACAAAAAAACAAAAGAAAAAAAATAAGTCGTTATTCACTTTTTAACATCTCAAACCGATAATCGAGGTGACCGATTTTAAAAACTATAACTACCGATTTTTACTAACTATTAACGTGATAAAAACATGCATATATCAAAAAAAATAAGAGGTGACGTTTAGCCCTATACGTGACATATACACCACCAAAACCCTAAAACCCAACTCAACCCTAAAACAAACCCCCACCAACACATCCCGACATTCTTTGGCATGCTGATTCCAAAGTATGGTGGATAAGGGTGACGGTTTAGCCCTATACGTGACGTTTAGGGCATATATAGTTCAAAAAGTAGACTGTGTCTCTAAAAATCTTCTAATTTAAATATTTAAGTTTTTTTTTAATTTCTTCCCAAGCCCACATCATATGCAAACACGTCAATTTATTAATAATAATTTTAATATTTGTAATTGATTTTATACGTATTTTATTTTATTTTTTGTAACTTTTAAATTATATTTTTTTCGTACACTTTAAATATATTGTTGTAACATACTTATTTTATCTATATTTCAATATAAATTTATTCAGATTGGAGCTTGTCAAAGTTTCGACATAAAATGTATTCAAAATCAAATTGGGTAAAATACGATATATTTTCACTTTTTTCTAAATTCATTCGCTTTCGTCTTTTTAACGCTTATTTTTACGACGATATTCGTGGCTACATTCTTTTGTTAGCACATGTTTTAATTTTTTTACGAATGTCAACGTTTCGATATAAATTTATTTGAAGCTGAGTTTCCACTAAAATGTACAACTTAACGGTGTTTCGATGTTATGTTTTTCAAGGGGTTAAAACCAATGTACGGTCGTCCAAAATGTGTTTTTTTATTTACTTTGAACACAAAAATAATTATTTGTGTGTGTTACTAATATAATTATTATTTAGTGTGTGTTCTACTATATGAGAGGATCACAACGAACTAAAACGTATTCAAAACGGAGCTAAGATAAATTAGACATCGATGCTTCAAGTTGCGTGTTTAAAACTTAAAAACTATGAAAATTGAGCTTGTCCCAGATAGAAAGAAAGATAAACCTTGAGTGGGTTTATAAGTTGGAGCTTCTAAAGAAACATGTTCTCATATCTCGCCCCCACGCTCGGGACTAGGACGAGGGCGACGTCTGTAATGTGGCGTTTTGATTACGCACTTTGCACCCTCGCATCACCGCGATTCGCTTGAGAGCGGCTTTAGTATTTTTGACCATAGCGTGGTTCAATACATGTGTGGGGTCAAGTCTGCACAAAGATGAGGCGTGGCGCCCAAAGGACTGTCCAACTCTATAAAAAAATAACAGTCTGTCTGTTCTAGTTTCATCAGTTAAACATAATTAATCAGTATATTAATTTTATTGAAATCAGACCAGTTAAACATAATTAATCAGTATATTAATTTTATTGAAATCAGAGTCTTCATATGTTTTACGGGATCTCTGTTGAACAAAAATTCTCAGTCACCACAGCTAATTTCTTTTCTTCTCTTTGGTTATTTTGCTTATAATTTGTTTTTTACTTCTGTTTCTCTTCTTCTATCAGTACTAAAAAATATGTATATTTTCTACAAAAGCTTCTGACAAGTTACCAATAAAAGAAATTTCTCACAAGTTAGCGACAACTTTCCGACAAAACAAAAACAAAAAATTAACCCTAAGATTTCCTAAAATTTTTCGGCAAATATATTAAATAAGTTAACTTATTTATTTAATATAATTGTCGGAATATTATTGGAAATAACCGACGAAAGACTTTTGTCGCTAATTCGTCGAAAAATTATGTATTTGTAATAAAAATTATGTTTATTTTTCATTTCTTATGAATTCCTACCTTCGGCTACCTTGGTTTTGGATTTCCATGCTTTTAAGTGTTTATTGTTTTAGTTTTTGCACTTGGTTGTTGTTCTACATCTATATTTTATTTTGCTATGATTCTTGTTGTTGAGTTGTATCCATGTAGAAACATAAGATGTGTTCATATGTTTATTTCATGGTGATATCAACAAATTTTGATCCTATCATTTGCGTTGTCAATATACGTCATTTATTATGAGTTATTTTTTATTAAGTTCTTCTCTCTCTCCTAATACTCTCGATATGGCCTAACATGTTGAAAACGAAAATGACAAGATGTCAATTCAACGTCAAAGTTTGATTTTTGTCTCGGTTATTTTTAGCCAAGTTTTTTTTCAAAAAGCAAATCTTATTAGAACCAAGCAAGACCAACTTTAAAGAAATCCGGGAGAAGACACCCAATACAACAACTACAATTACATTATAATTACAACAAATTGAAACTAATCCAATTCTTGCATAAAAGGGAATTGGATTTAGATCTATGCTTAAACCATAAAAACCAAGAGATTTGATGTCACCGATTATCCTCTCCACTTTAACTTCTTTGTTTAAGAAAAGAATCTGATTACTAGCCATTCAAATGCACCAACAAGAGGTGAGAATGATCCCATGAATCGCATACTTGATGTCCT
The DNA here is from genome assembly GCA_023525975.1 of Smallanthus sonchifolius. Classification (NCBI taxonomy): domain Eukaryota; kingdom Viridiplantae; phylum Streptophyta; class Magnoliopsida; order Asterales; family Asteraceae; genus Smallanthus; species Smallanthus sonchifolius. The sequence goes on from CM042045.1 coordinate 56,763,361, forward strand.
CTCTAACTGCCAATGTCTTGTGAAGATCCAAAATATCTCTAACCGTGAAAATGAAAATTGGGAGATCTTGCACCAACTATCGATATGATTCTAAGTCACCACAGAGAGGGCATGCACGAGAAGCAACAGTGACGTTCCTTTTGTGTAGCTCCCCCAATGTTGGAAGTTGTTTCATTTCCGCTCTCCATCCTAAGATGCTCCATTTGCACCATTTCAGATTGAAGGAATCATTCCTTTCTTGATCTTTGGTGATTAAAGTCTTGAGCAACTTCACCGAGAAAGAGGCTGAGGTGTCCCCAAGCCATTGCCAACAATCCTTTCCACTTGGAAATTAAAACGGGTTTAGTAGAGTGAATAATTGAACTACCTCAAGAAGCTCGTCCGACGTTTGAGGAGGGCATCTCCACTTCCACGCCCATGATCTAATTTGATCTGGTAGAGAGAAACATACATTAATTTTGGGTACACCCAAGTGAGTAAGACTCAAGTAATGACATTTTTTTACCATGTGGACATCACATCACCTAGTTCGGTTGCTCACACCACTCTCATTTGGTATATGGTATACCCAAACGATTGAGAGTTGTGTGAGTGGTGTAATTACAGAGTGTGTGTGTGAGGGAGGGAGAGAGAGAGATGTTATGTGAGAGAGGGGGAGGAGAGGGAGGGGGGAGGCGTGAGATTTTTCACATATGAGGCTCGCGCCTCCCTCATGCCGCAAAGGGGTGGTGTTTCACGGTGATGACATGACTCACGGTTGCCTCCACGCCCCCATACCGCATGCTCTAAGCGTTGGAAAAGTATAATAAAAAATGTATTTAAAAATAAATCTAGGTATTTTCCAAATATTTAAAAGTCGGTCAAAGTGTTTTTCACACATATGACTCCCTAAATCACTGTATTTTGAAAACTAGATATATATTATTGAATTATTTAATCATACAATTTAGTTGCTTATTAATTAAAAAGAAAAAAATTGTTTAAGAAAACGACACGACTAATAATTCCATAAAGTGTCTTTTGTAGTGTAAATAATTCTTTAAAATAACCATTATTTATATATTCGTTACTAATGGCCTAATGGGGGGAGTTTTCAAGCATTTTAATGTAGTCTTTTAAGAACAGGTTTTCAAAAGGAATAAACATATTAGCAAGTGTGAAGAATGCTTTAACGCTTAATTTGTTATGTTTGGGCTCTTCCAAATCGGTATATAAAAAGTATTCGAGTTGCTGAAGTTGATACATAAAATATTAATAATTTATTGTTTTAACATTTATGTTATGTGTTGTAATAAAGTTGATTTGATATCACTAACTAAGATTCCTACAAGATGTATTATATACACTTCTTTATGTATATATATATATATATATATACACACAGATGTCAACCATGAAAAAGTTAAGAATCTTGAGAATTTTAAAATTATGTGTGAGTAATTAAGTCGATTCATATATGAATCGATGAAGGTTTAAACGAAATCTAAGAAAAAGTTAAAACCCACAAAAGTTATGTGTCAATTCGTATGTTAGTCGTTTTTGAACTTATTCTTCTTTGTGGTTCAATAATAGGAAAAAAAATGTTTTTTTATTGGAACGAGTTGATTAAAAACCCTCTTCTTTTGATGTAATCTTTTTTTCTTTCCCGCATGTTTATTCGGGTCGGTTGTTATATAATTTTGCCATTGTTAAAAAAAAGTCTAGACCGTCAATATGTGAGCATATCAAATAGCATGCAAAGTTAAATGTAATTTTGTGGTTTTTAACTTTTTGAACCTACAACAATTAGTTGTGAATTAATTTAATTACATATGAATTAACACATGATCGATTTTGGTGTCCTCACTACACAACTTTTTTTATGATTCACTTGTCAAACTTCTTCACGTATATTGGGCGGAACTTTCGGTCGGAAGTCCTTTACTTTTTAAAGTTAGTTAGTTCATGTATATGAACAAACTTGCAAGCATTATTTGAGTTGTCAAACAAATCAGAAAAATTCTCTCAATTACTCTTTCTCAATTTTTACTTTCTCCCTCAATCAAAATGGTATCCGGGTATAATTGCTCAATTTATGTAATTTCACATTCATCTTCATCATCATATTGCATTCGTTGTTGTACTTTTTTTACGCTTTAGTTCGTTCACATTCAGTGCTTTTTGTGTGAAGGTTTATTAATAACTTGAATTTTTTAAGTTTTGGTTCTTTTCTCGCTCTTTCTTTGCTCTTTTCTAGTTCACTTTTGCAATTCTGGTCGAATTGCGACTTCCAGTCTGAGTTTTTTTGTTTTTGACAATTTCTATTATGTTGTCCGAAAGTTTTGTGGAATCGGCCGAAAGTTCTTTTGAATCGGTCGAAAGTTTATATTATGACCGAAAGTTCAAGTTCCAGCCAAAATTCCATTTCCAGCCAAAAGTTTTTCTTTTTGGATTTTTATCATCTGTGTGATTGGTAATACGAATACTCATGTTAATCCTGCTTCACCTATACATGGATTCTTCTAATATGTTGTTTTTGCATACATCCGATCATCCAGGTCTTTTATTGGTTTCCAAGATTTTTTCTGGTACTAATTCTAGGTCTTAGAAACGGGCTATGTCCATTGTTTTGCCTGCTAAAAACAAAATTGGCTTCATTAATGGAACTGTTTCAAGGCCTCTCACTTCTCTGAATTTTGACTTATGTAAAAGATGCAGAGATACGGTTATATCATGGATACTTAAGTAACACTCTTTCACGAGAGATTAGTGAGAGTGTTCGACATGTTGAAATTGCTCACCAACTTTTGGATAAGTTAACTGACAGATATGGTCAAAGCAATGAAGCAATGTTCTATCAGCTGTGGAGAAGTCTGTATGAAATATCTCAAGGAAATGATGACATAGTTTCTTACTACACAAAAATTAAGTCTATTTGGGATGAACTCAATGCCCTTGAGCCTATTCCTTCTTGCATGTGTGATAATGCACGATCGTTGGCCAAACATGAGGCAGACCAACGTTTGATGCAGTTTCTTATGGGTCTAAATTCATGTTATGAAATGACCTGGGAGAACATCATCATAATGAAGCCTCTTACCTCTATCAATCAAGTTTATTCTTTTATTTTTCAAGATGTAAAATAGAGAGAACTTCATTCACCCACATAGTTTGTTCCTCATAATGCTTCCATGAATGTTAATGCATTCGTGCCAAGTGGCTCTGCTAATCACAAGGGATTCAGTGTACTCATTGCAAGAAGTCGGGGAATGATGTCAGTAAATGTTATCACCTAAGTGGTTTTCCCAAAGATTTTAAGTTCAATAAACCACCAAAGGTTGCTGAAAACGCTAACCCGGACACCACTACTCTTTCTTCTGTTTATGCTTCACAATCTGGTTTATCTGCAAATCAATATATCGCTTTCATGCAACTTCTTCAGTAAAATTCTAGGGGTAATGGTGGTGTTCCTCATATTCACCTCTTAGCTTTGCTAAATTCTTGAAAGTGCAAGCGCTCTTATGTTTCAATCCAAGTTGCCTATTACTTTTTGGGTTGATTGTGTTTTCACTACTAATTTAATCAACATATTTACCACAAAGATTCTTTAGGGAAATACTCCTTGTGAGGTGATTTTTGGCATGTTCTATCATAAACTCATCTTTGTAATTTTGGGTGTTTAAGTTATGCCTCCATCTCTACACAAGGGGGTGACAAGTTTCAACCATGGGCACCGTCCTTATGGAAAGATAGGATACAAGCTTTACGATCTTGACACTCGCAAAGTTGTTGTTTCTCGAGATGTGCCTTTCCTTGAACATATTTTCCCATCTTTTCATTCTTCTAATCCTTCATTTCTTTTTCCATTTCTCAATAATATATTTGAGAATTCAGTTCCTATTTCTCCTTCATCATTCCTCCTACAGTTGATCATCCTTCTGTTCCTCCTGCAGTTGATCATGCTTCCATATTGTAACACCCAAAAATCCAAAACTTACCTTGGGCTTGGCCCATGGGGTTTCTCTATATAACATTCGCCTCTTGTACCAACAATATTGTTCGCTTTGCCCCCTAAGAGCTCACGGATTTGTTTTTGGTTGTCCAGGTGAAAACCTCCCAGGGGTCACCCATCCCTGGATTACTCTCACCAGAGCACGCTTAACTGTAGAGTTTCCTCTCATCCACTGCATTAAGCTCCAAAACGCGTTGTGGTATTTGAGGCGGAGCATTCCTTATGAACCCAGCATCTCTCCTGTGGACAGAGCAGAACATAACGATATGAGATTTTCCAAAGGTGTTACAAACACCCCCTGGAACTCATCATCCTCAATGTGGTTTGCCTCGCTATCGTAAACAGAACAGAACGGGAGTGGCCCTGATACCATTTGTAACATCCGGTCTCTCGTACCGATAATATTGTTCGCTTTTCCCCCCTAAGAGTTCACGGATTTGTTTTTGGTTGCCCAGGTGAAAACTTCTCAGGGGTCACCCATCCCTGGATTACTCCACCCAAGCACGCTTAACTATAAAGTTCTCTCATCCACTACATTAACCTCCAAAACGAGTTGTGGTATTTGTGGCGGGGCATTCCTTGTGAACCCAATGTCTCTCCCGTGGATAGAACAAAACATAACAATATGAGATTTGACTAAGGTGTTACACCCTAACCCTACCATCTCTCTCAATTAGCCTACATTCTTCCATTTTGCACCAAAAGGTTTAGAGATAGAGAGTAAAGTTCTAAAGAGAGAAAACTTCAAAAAGTTTGTTGTTTGGCTCCAGTATCTGCTACAACTTTCTTCTCCATCGAAATAGAGCAAGAAAACACTAAGAAACGACGTCTTTGAGGTATGAAACCAGCCTAAAATATATGTTTAGCTTAAAATGGGGTTTTGAGGGTAAAACTAAGGTTTTCACCTTAAAGGTTAGATTTTTATGCGCAAAGTGATGAACAAAGCTTAGATCTGGATTCAAAGCGATTTAGACGTAAAAAGTTACGGTTTTAGATCAAAAATCAACTAGTAGGGTTTCATGTTAATTGGGGACACTAATAGTGTTTTCATCTTTATCTGAAGACACTTGTCAGGGAGGATGATGCACGTTTCCCAAGGTTTGCTAATAATTGGGACACATGTCATTTCATTTGGCGACACTAAGTGTGTCGGCAATTATGTATACGACATTATGGAGTGTCGCCAATATTATGGCGACACTTAAGACGACACTATGAGAACGATACCAAGTCCAGAATGCAAGTTCTGGCGACACTGATCAGACGACATTAATCCCTAGCGACACTGTCACCAGGCGTCACTCGCAACACTGTCAGACGACTCTAAGTGTTGGCGAGACTATGCTCAGGCGACACTAGCAAAGTTTAACGGATTTCACATATTGAATTCATACAGATTACATAGCACTTGTCTAACCGATGCTTACTTAGTTTCATACAGTAAACCGTATACCAGGTGAATTCATACAGATTAGGTAGCACTCATCTAAAAGTGTCGCATGGTATACTTGTCTATAGGCATCGTATAGTCCTATACGATGTGTATAAGATACGATGTAACCCATGCAAAACATTAGAAATTGGGAAAGTTATGCACCTCGTATATGGCTATACGGGGCGTATAAAGGGGGTCAAGTTAGGGTTTTGGTTGTCGGCATATTAGGGACCTAACATATTTGTAACCTTGAGATCCCCTATTTGTGGTTTGTTTATCAGTTTTGAGATTTATGTTCTTAATTATGATCGTCCATGGGCATGACCACATGTTTGTGGTTGTTGCATTAGTAATGTGGTTCCTTTTAAGTCTAAATTTATGATATTCGCTATCATAATGCTCAATCATCTGTCACATTTTACAAATTCAATAGCTTCAAGGTAATGTCACAATTCCAACGATCAGCAATGTAACAATCAACAAGGACGAACTAACATGCAGCTTAACATTTAGTCTTTCAATTTTTTCTTTACGTGGATGGTCTCACTCATACATCTCATTCTTTAGTATTTTTTTATTTTTCACAAAAAGTAAATTATAAGAATTAAAATTTTATCATTTCCCATCATTTTGATGAACCGAAATATCAAAGGCTAAAACAATTATAGTAAATGGTTTTTTTATCTATACAATTTCTTTTTGAATATAAATAATCCTTTGAAAGTACCACATTATTCCCTTTTTATGTGTTTAATTATTCACACTTTTAAGTTATTTTTGGAAGTGAGAACAAGAAATAGAGGAAAAGCACTCAGTTAGACATTTAGTTATCTTTAGGGGGTTTACAAAATGGATATGTAAAAGCATTTTAGTTGCTTAAGTTTGGAGTTAACATAAAGTTTTTAATATAATACTGATTAATTATATAGTAAGCAATCAACTTGGATATGTTTTTTTTTAGGAATATGGAACTAGTGACATCAAATCAACTCTAAAGAAGAATAAAATATAAATATGTCAACAAGTAAATTAATTTTGTAAATGAGGTTCGTTGTTTATATCACGAATATTGCGTTTATAGATTAATAAAATGTGTAAATATAACTAGAATCATTATAGTTGACAATCTATACTGTATAATAAATAAAGATTTTTACTTGCCACGTGTCGCCTCCGTATTCATTCTCACCATTTTTTTCCCACATCTCTCTCCTATTTAATGCACGTCTATCTTTTAATAATAATATACTAGTTTAGATCCCGTGTTTACCTACGGGGTGAAAAACATCAATATATAAAACTTTTATGTATATATATTTTACATGTGTAAAAATATATTACATATACTAGGTATAGAAACAAACTTAAAATATGTAAAAATTAATATATAATTGGGTTTCAAAAATATAATTTAACTTTCATTACTATTTGATTGAAATAAAAGTTATATAATTAAATTTTAAAATTTCTTATAATAAAAGGATAATTAAAAATAAATTTGTTTTATTAGTATAATTAGTATTTTATTTAAAAATATATTATTATTAAAAGATGAAAGTGCATTAAATAAGAGAGAGGTGGGAAAAAAAATGGTGAGAATCATTATGGATGCGACACGTGGCACTAAAAAACTTTTACTTATTATATAGTATAGATATTTAAGAAAATACTAATTATACTAATAAAACACATTTATTTTAAATTATCTCTTATCATAAGAAACTTTAAAATTTAATTATATAACTTTTATCTTCAATCAAATAGTAAATAAAAGTCAAATTATATTAAAAAATAGTAATTAACATATTTTCGAAACTCATTTATATACTAATTTTTACACGTTTTGAATTTGTTTTCTATCCTTACTATATGTAATAAATTTTTACACAAGTAAATATATACATAAACATTTAAAATTTTTATGTATTGATATATTTCACCCTGTGTGTAGACACGGGATCTAAACTAGTTTACATCAATAAAAGCATTTTTATTTGTTAAAAATAAGTTGTTAATTAGTTTACATCAATAAAAGCATTTTTATTTGTTAAAAATAAGTTGTTAATTAACTGTATTAAAATTTATTAAATTTAACACATATCGTGTACTATACTAAAATCATTATATGTAACTTTATAAAACTTGGTAACTAGTAATTTATTTTTATTTATTTATTTATTTTGCTTTTGAATGATTTAAAAAGAACTATTGTTATTAATATAATATCAACAATATTATTTTTGTAATCTTTTGCTTTTAAATTATTTAAATCTGTCTATACACGATTATAATATGTGTTTACATACTGATTTAAGTTACCAGTGTCACGTAATTAGTTTCTCGGTTTCATGTTTTCATTACATGTAACGACAAAAATTTGAAGTCATATGCATTTAAAAATCAATGATTTTAGTATGTTAATCTCAAATATCTTTTTTATATAGTTTTTGCTTTACAAATAATTCATCCATAATTTCATTATCTTTTGGCCACTTCTCCTAGAAAATGGATGGCGAATATTGGTGAAATGTGACATCCAAAGGCCACAACATTTTATAAATTTATTTAGTGGTTTTTGTTTCCAATAAACTAGTAACTTTATATTTCGTATCTATTTTGTCCATGAGTTAAAAAGTTTCATCCACAAATCATCAAATGCAGTTATTTTATATTCTTGTTTTATGATATTGACATGACAATCCTATTCAACAATTTTCGTAATAAAAATAATTGACCAATAAAATGGAGAATTTTAATTCTGTTTTTTTCATTTCTTATTTCTCGTTTAGTTTCATCTAATAAGAGAGAATAAGTTGAACGTATAAAGTTTGTATTTTGTATATGTGAGAATAGTTAGGTGTTAACGTCCAATAACGTGTCTTAGTTTTATTAATGGATCATATTGGGCCTTAATTGGTGTTAGTGGCCTATTATACTCTCTATCATGTCATAGTTGCTCTGAGATGCTTGTATAGGAGTGTAGTTAGTCATAACTAGGTGTTAACGCCCAATAATTTTCTTTTATTTATTTATTTTTGGCTCATTGTATACCTATTTACCTGATTATATATCCAACATAATTTTTATTTATTTATTTTTGGCTCATTATATACTCATTTACTCGATTATATACCTAACATAATTTTCTTCTATTTATTTTATGTATACATGTCATATTTATGGAAGTTTGGGGAGGGAAATAAAGAGTGAAAATACTTTTCGTGGGGGTGGGGGTGGGAGAGTTTTGAGAGGGAAATTGACTGTAAAAATGTTTTAGGGAGAGTTTTGGGAGGGAAATTCAGTGTGAAAATAAAATATGACAAATTTAAAATATTTATCAGTCATCAATCTCAAACACTCACTCATCAGTCATCACCATGGCATCAGCTCCCCTCCTCCACCACCAACACCTTCCCCGGCGATACCTGCAACTTCCGGCCAAAAAAACTAAATATAAATATAACTCATGGTCCACCCTTAATCTCATCCCTTCCCGAAACCTCAACCGCAACCAGATATGGCCAAGTATACTTTCCGGCAACCTGCAACTTCCGTGTAATTAGTTCTTAAAGAAATGAAAGAGGAGTTGCTTCCCAAGCTCAACTCACATGTATCATAGAAATAATCCAAGACATCCTTAAAGTTTTAATGAACTTCAAGAATACTCCAAAATATTTTAATCAACTTGAAACCACCACAATCCCAAACAACTAGTTTGGTTTCATCATAAACCAAGTTTTCTATATAAACTTGAGATAGTCTCTTGAAACCTCCACCAAACAACTTCGGCTTACATAAATTAGAACCATCAAATTTATTTTTAAAAAACAAGAAGACCTCTTTATTCATGAATGCTCCCATTTGTAATATTAGAGTTAATGACTCTTTTTTTTTAACGGCAACGCTAGATATTCTAGGATAATTGGGCTTTCCCGGGGCAACATTTAGAACATTTAGGGCATCCCACCACAGGAGGAACCCCCCAACTGGGGCAAACCCCCTAAACTGGCAACAGACCCCTTTTTTGTTGTTGTCAGGATTCGAACCCAAGACCTCCACTATGAAAAGTATTGGGGCTACCATTGCATCAAATGGCCAACGATAGTTAATGACCTAACTACAAAATGGGGTCATTTTTATATCATAACATATTATAAGACATGTACACACATGTTCTTTTAGGTTGTAATTAATATATGCCCTACTTCTATATGTGATAAGAGTTAATGACTTACTCTTATCACGTATAGAAGTAGGAAATGTATTAATTACAACATAAAAGAACATGTGTGTAAATGTCTTATAATACGTTATGATATAAAAATGACCCCATTTTGTAGTTAGGTCACACATATATAATATACTATACAACCTAAATAATTTAGAATTTAATATATATAATATAAAAGTTAGAGAAAAAAAACTATATATATGTCCCCACTCCCATTACTTCCTCAATGGCTCCATGCCACTTGACCCTCATATATATACACACCCATTTAATTCATCACACTATCTCCTATGAACAAAAGGAATGTGTGTATTCATATATCACCATCTCCATCTCTCTCTCATTAATCTCATTTAATCCAACCCACAAATCCATTTTCTTGAACCCTTCAAAAACAACAAAAAAAGATGGATAATTTAAAAGAAATACAAGGTAAAATGGCTCATGATCCTCATTATGTGTTTTCATATTGTAAACCAAGGCGTCAAGTATGGGTTCCCGGACCGGTCATTGTAGGAGCCGGCCCGTCGGGGCTCGCTGTAGCCGCGTGTCTCAAAGAACAAGGAGTCCCAAGCGTTGTTATCGAACGATCAAACTGTATAGCGTCTCTTTGGCAGCTCAAAACCTACGATCGGCTCCGGTTACACCTTCCCAAAAGATTCTGTGAATTGCCACTTATGCCCTTCCCGGAGGATTTTCCGACGTACCCGGATAAACAACAGTTTGTTGAGTATTTAGAGGCGTATGCGAAAAGGTTTAGAATCGAGCCGGTTTTTTATTCTAGTGTGGAGAGGGCAGAGTATGATGAGAGCATAGAGTTGTGGAGAGTGAAGAGTGTTGGGATGAAAGGGGAGGAGGTGGAGTATGTTTGCCGGTGGTTAGTGGTGGCTACCGGAGAGAATGCGGAGACGGTGGTCCCGGAGATAAAAGGGATGGTGGAGTTTAGTGGGGAGGTGAAGCATACATCGGAGTATAAAAGTGGAAGTGTTTATAAAGGAAAGAAAGTGTTGGTGGTGGGTTGTGGGAACTCAGGAATGGAAGTGTGTTTGGATCTTTGCAATCACAATGCTAAACCTTCACTTGTTGTTAGGGATGCTGTGAGTATTTTAATTTCCCTAATTACTCTTAAATAGTTAATTAAATTATGATTTCAAATTAGGTTAAATGGTTTATTATAATATGGGCACTACATATTTATCCTTACTAAAATCATTTATTATATATTTTCCCAAGTTAAAAAGTCAATTACATATTTCATCTTCCTAAACACAAGTCAAAAAGTCAATTACATATTTCCTTTTTTTAAAACATATACAAAAGGAGAAATATTTAATTGATTTTAAGGGTTAAATAAATATGTAATTAATAGTCTTAGTAAAGGATATATGTAAAATCCCATTATAAGAGGCTTTAAATTTATAAATTTTACATATTTCTTTTAATTATATTATGCGTTAGTTATAAACTTATATTTTGAAGAAGAAAATGGTATTTTGTAAGTTTATAAAAGACATATGAAGTTCCACATAAAGAAGTTGTAGCTTTAGTTGTTTCATAAATATACTAGGTTAAAGCCCATGTTTTACATGGGTTGAATAAATACAACTTATTATAAAACAATATTTTTATGAAAATTTGAATGTTTGATATTATTAGTCATTTGTGAAATAAGAAATAATTGAAATTTTCTTATGATTTAGTATTTTTTAGTAAAATATTAGAATATATGTTAGATATTTAATTATTTAACATCATCATTATTTAATAGGAGAATGACGAAAAACAGAAATCTAAATTTCATCATAAGTCGACACGTAGAAAGTATAGTTATTCATTTATTATAATATAGGTTAGAAACCCTGTATATTATACAAGGTGAATAAATGCAGTGTTATATATACTTAGTAATAAAGATCTAATATTACATACTACATAAATTTTTAATACAAATTTTAAAACATTATATAGTTATTTTTTTAAATGTTTTATAAAAAGAATGAAAGAGATGTTCAAATTATAAAAATGTTTTATGAAATTTTTTAATTAAAAAAATATTTTCTAAAAATAGTTAAAATATTTTCTAAAAATGGTTATAAAAATCATTATTATTTAATAGACTATATAGACAACAAACAAAAATTATAATTTTTTTATGGAAAATTGTATCATTAAATAGGAGAGAGGGGCGGAAAAAAAATATTGAGGATGAATATAAGAATAACATGTGGCACCCTAAAACCTTTATTTATTAGTATGTATAGATTATATAGTAATAAATAATTGGTTGTGGCAAGTATTAGAGTTCTGGAAACGTAATAAAAATTTTTCTTATTTATTTTTTCTTCATTACTAACTATTTAATAAATTTTTTACTTACTATTTAAAATATATTTTATTAATTCATAAATCTTCATTTCTATTTTATATTTCATTTATAATTTCTAAATATTCATTACGAACTATTTAATATTTATTTATTTAAATCGTGTGAAAAAAGCCTAAGAATTCGGGTTAATTTTAAATAGTGAAAGTGTGAAACATATTTTATGTAAATGATAAATTATCATACAATTTTCTAGGTTTTTAATTAAATCTAGTATTTTAATTTTTATATTTTTATAGGTGTGATATTTTTCATAATCTTTTTGTTGATTTACAAGGTAGTTCACTCTAAAAAGTGGGCCCATGTCGGAAGTTCATCAAGTTTCTTACAGAATATTTTAGTTGGGTTCAGATTTAAAACTGTTTACAAACTGTTCTAGACTAAAAAAAAATGATAACTAATAAGTGAAACTTTTTTAGAAACATTTTTTAATGTAACTGTATATCTCATATAAATTATTATCTTTACACTTGTAAAAGGACATGATTTATTTTATGTATCATGTTCGTGATTTTTATTAATACGTGAATTTTTTGTCAATTGTCTATTTTTTCTACATATATATGTACTTTTTTTTTTACTAAAATGCGTTAGGTTTGTTTATTGGATTAATAAGATCGACTTATTCATGTATTTTTAAACTGCAGAGATAAAATTGTCTCAGATGAAAATTATTATATAAATATTCAAGAAAAGATTACTAATATTTTAATAATAATTTTCACATAAAAAACATGGATATTTTGCAATGTAATAACTAAGATTGCATGAACAAACTAAGTGATAAAAATCTTTGAATAAAGGTTTTGATTCTTTAATAAATTGGTATTAAAATATTAAAAGATCTTGTAATTAGTAGAAAAATCTTTAAAAAAAGTCACTTTCTTGGAACTCCATTCATGAAAAGCACCTTAAACAAATATTTATATGTGAAAGAAAAGCCAAAAATAAAATTCATAATTACAAGAGCGTTTCTTTACTGTAAAGGGTTCTTTAATATATGGGGTGCAATGGCCCTCAGCTCAATGAAAGTGAACTACTACTTCATGAAAGGCAACATCGAATTTCACCTTTATTTTCTCTTTTTTTTTTTGTTAGTCACATTCCTACAGAAAAAGGGAAATTTATTAACCCCTTAAATTTAAATTTCAAAATCCCTTAAATTTAAATTTCAAAATAATAGAATATAATACTATATATATTTTGGGAAAACGTTAATTTATAACAACTTCAGTCAAATATGTTGTATTAAATGGAGTAAGAAAATGGGAACAATATAAATATAAGTTTTTCTATAGTTTTCTTTTAACGACAACACCTAGATATTCTAGGATAATTGGGTTTCCCCGGGGCAACACCTAGAACATCTGGGACAGCCCACCACAGGAGGAACCCTCCAACTGGGTAAACCCCCTGACCTGGCCACAGACCTATTTTTTGTTGTTGCCAGGATTCGAACCCAAGACCTCCACTATGGAAAGTCTTGGGGCTACCATTGTACCAAATGGCCAGTAATCTTTCGCTAATCATGTAGTGAACATTATTTTTCATATATGTTATTCATCGGTTATTTGTCATTTATTGAAAAAGTACAATTCAACTAATTAGTGGATGCTTAAATCGAAAATTAGGTGCATGTCCTACCACGAGATATGTTGGGAAAATCGACTTTTGGGTTATCCATGTGGTTACTCAAGTGGTTACCAGTGAGATTAGTTGACCGGTTTCTGTTGTTCGTGTCAAGGCTGATACTTGGAAACACAGCTAGGTTTGGACTTGACCGGCCCATGGTGGGACCACTCGAGCTCAAAAAAATATCTGGAAAGACACCCGTGTTGGATGTTGGGGCCTTAGCCAAGATCAAAAGTGGAGACATTAAGGTAAACCTAGTTACTATTTATGGATGCTTTCCTTTTTAACTTTGTTGTGCTTTTCATTTCCTTAAATCCCTTCCCATGTATCATTGCACATTGGATTTCCTTTTATTCAAATCTACAATCATTGGCTTTAGATTTGTTTGATCATAGCATATGTTCACAAATCTCCATTTATACCCATACATACTTTTCACTTCACATTTTTAGCTTTTTTGAACCTAGCTAGAATGCTTTACATCTCTTAGGGTGAAGTGGGCACCCTACTCGGCTTGGGCCGAGTAGGAGAGATGAAGACCGGGTAAAAAGGGTATACCGCCCCCATTACCCCGGGTAGAAGAAGCGAGTAACCGAGTAGTGTAATCGGGTAGAAGAATCGAGTATATTTACTCGATTGTTAGAAACAAAAGAACCGTTTTTTTTTACTGAGCCATTGACCAAAACATCCCTATTTACCAAAATATCCATGTAGCTTCAAATTATAATCAACTTCTATAAAAGAAAAATAAATGATTTTAATTTGTAAATGTTTTGAAAATTATTGTTGACTTTCACTTATAGTAACTAGAAAAATAAATGATTTTATTAATTATATATAAATATAATACATAGCTTGAATAAATGATCTAGTTTTTTTTTTTAATTTTCTAATTTTTTTAATTTTTATTTGTAGGTTTTTCTTTTTATATTTCTAGGTTTTTAATTGTATTATGTGGGATCAAGAGACACACTTTAGACTAAGATATGATCTTGTTGAATATTTTGCTACACTACCGGAGTGGGACAGCAGCGATTCGAAAGACGATTATGTTTAATTTCTCGTTTTTTTATTTGTAACTTGTTATTGTATTTTGTTGTTTTTAGTTGTCTTTTGTATTTTTAATTAACAAAAAGGTATGTTTTTTATTTAAATCTTTTTTTTTAAGTTGGTGAGTAAATGAGTAGGGTGTTTCCAATAAAATCTAAGTAAATGAGTAGTTTTGAGGTGGCATAATTTTATTGCACAGTTTTTGTGAGTAAATGAGTAATTGGGTTCATCACCCTTAAAAGGTTATCAAGGTTATACTATTTTAAGAAAGGGAGACACAAAAGAAGTGTCATTAAGAAATTATACAAATTTTTAAGAACTTAATGAAAACTTAGGAACCCATTTGACGTGTTTTCTATTATAACTATTATTTTTAATTTCACACATATGACCCATTATCATTTAAAAAACAACCTGAAATGAAAATTTTAATTAAAGGATTTGAGTATCTACTTGTTAATCATTGAATAACTATTATTTTCATCAAATGCATTAACTAACTTGTCTCATTATTTAATAAAACATGATCATTTGTAATGTATTTTATTAATTGTTCTGATATAATTTTTCTTGATATGGTTTCTTGCAACATTGCACTAAGTTTGTGTTTTGAATCTTGTAGATATATCCGGGCATTCAACAAATAGGGAATCATAGTGTACAATTTTTTAATGGGAAAAGAGAGAATTTTGATGCAATTATTTTAGCAACAGGATATAAAAGCAATGTACCCTCTTGGCTAAAGGTACTTTTCTCTCCATTATTTTTCTTTTTGTAGACAATCAAAATTATTTTTATTACAAAGACTGATAATATATGTGAAAAGAAATTGTAAAATTAAGATTATCTAAAAAGTTAATCATTATTTTTGACCGACAAATGGTTAGAGGTTAGTTTAATACAAAACCAATTTTAACTAAGAACTGATAAAGTCGTATAATTATTGTTCATAATATGAAAGATAATTATATGTATGGGAAAGAGAAACATATGTAGTTAAAAAACCTTCTTATTTATCACATTTAAAATAATAGGTATACGTGTTTATGTGGTTTATGCAATTCTCTATTTAAAAATAGTAATGTATTAAACGTCTCTTTATATGTTAATATTTATTATTTAAACAAATAATATATGTTGTGTTTAGGAGAAAGAGATGTTCTCGGAGAAAGACGGGTATCCTCGAAGACCATTTCCTAACGGTTGGAAAGGTGCATACGGGCTTTACGCAGTAGGGTTCACCAAACGTGGCTTGCTTGGTGCATCAGCGGATGCTAAGCGAATAGCAGAAGACATCGGTAAATGTTGGAAAGTAGAAGCCAACCATCTCATAGCGACGACAACCAGACGATCATTATCGTTTCAACCCTAGTTTTGTATTTTTGTTTATTTGGGAGGTAATTTTTTGGATTTTATATATTCTTTTGCCTTTTTCTTGAGTCTTGTTAGATAACACATATTCCATTGATCTCAAAGCGAATCACAAAATTTTGTTAGTACGAAGCATTTGCTTTAGTTAGCAAATTACATGGAAGTACAGAGGGGGCAAAGATTGATGGATGGTCATTTTAGGTTTTGATAGTTGCAAGTGTGATAAATGTGTTTGTATATACATGTTTAAAAATATATCAAATAAAAGAGCCGATTTGAGTTGGTTTATGTACCTATGTATGACTACCATGTAGTGTAATCTTTGTTCATCGGTTTGAAATTTTTTATCAGTTGAAACTAAACCAAAGCGACTTTAATATATTCAAATGAACTTATAACCCCGATTTTTAACAAGGAGGATGTACATCGGTTATGGTTCTGGGATTCAGTTTGGTTTCCATGGTTTTGTAATTAGCTAAATATATGCATTTGGTTTCCTTGGTTTAACTGAATTAAATTTCTTAAAACTAAAATACCTTATACGGTTAAATTTAAACAACTTCGATTCGGTTCTATTTTGGTTTAAACGGTTTGTAGCCAAATATAAAACACCCATAGCGTCATGTCTGAGATTTTTTTTGGTTCAATTATCACTCAAGAACGAGATATTGTGATCAAATTGTATGGCGGAATCCGCAATTTGATAATCAACTCAATCACAAACAAATAAGAACACAATGTAAATCCTAACCTAGACAGAATCAACTCAATCACAAGCAAATAAGAACGAGATTCGAGGCCCAGTGTCTGTCTAGAATGCACAGTCTCGTCTGGAATCCTAACCAAGACAGAAGCACGCCCCACCATGATAGTAACATAAAAGCTCATGTGCATCCACACAAATTTATAGGTTAACTAATCTCGTCGGATATCTAATCCCATCGCCCGTTCCAGTTGTACAATTGTTTGCTAGTCACAAAGGCTCTTGTATAGGTATAGCAAAACTTTATGTCTAGGACGCCCAGTCTCGTCTGGATTCCTAACCTAGACATGGTTTCATTCATCGCATTTGTTCCCGAAAGAATCGTTGCAGAATTGACTCACTTTAAAAAGCGTTCATTCGTTCGTAAAACCCTTTAGTTAAAGTATTATACATTTTATTAAAACACCTTTTATTCAAAACCTTCATAACACTACTAGAAAACTGGGCAATTGCGACCGCCGTTTCGGTCGCAAAACGGTCACAAATACCCATTTGCGACCGAAATGGCCGTTGCATATACCTCCGTGTGTAATGGTCTATTGCGACCGAAATTGAGACTGATTTTAGCGACCGTACATGTGGTTGCAATTTCTGCGACTGTTTTGCGACCGACTGTTTTGCGACCGACTTTTGTTGCGACTGTTTTGCGACCGATCTTTGTTGCGACTGTTTTGTGATCGACCTTTATTGCGACTGTTTTGCGACCGACCTTTATTTCGACTGTTTTGCGACCGAGCTTTTTCTGTGACTGTTTTGCGACCGTCCTTTTTCTGCGACTATTTTGCGACCAGAACTAAAAAAAATCTGTGTTTTCCAGGTAATTTCCAGATTTTAAACCAAAATTCACAAATATTAAAATAAACATTCTAATAAATGTTTTAAAACAAACATCAAATTATAACAAAATTTATAGTGAAAGTTCCAAAATAGTTACAATAAACTTTCTAGTGAAAGTTCTAAAATAGTTACAACGAACTTTAGAAAGTTCCAAAATAGTTATAACAAACTTTCTAATTAAAGTTCCTAAATAGTTAAAATGAACTTTCTAGTTGCAGTTCCAAAATAAATATCAAGTCAACAAGCTTTATAGTTAAAGTTCCAAAATAAACATCAAGTTATCCGAACCTAAGAGACGTTTTGAGATGCTGGGATGTTTTGAGAACAAAGTTTTAGCAATACTTCAAAATTAGTCATTCTATCGAGCATAGCCTCCTTTTCTTTCACCAACTCCTCGATGACTTTATTCAACCTTTGTATCTACAAATAATAAACATGTACTTAGATTTACATTTGAATATAAAAGCTAAAATATAACTCATTTAGACCCACTAACACCCGTTAAGCCATATTACACCCAAAGTTAACATGATATAAGCCACTAACTTAAATATGACCCATTAGGACCCGTTCTAACCAAATATGACTCATTAACACCCGTCAAACCCATATTACAACCAAATATAGCATGCTACAAGCCACTAACTAAAATATGACCCACTAAGACCCTTTCTAAATAAATATAAACAATTAGGACCCATTATAACCAAATATGACTACATTACACCCATTAAGCCATATTACAACCAAATATAAACAAGCTACTAACTCAAATATGACCCATTCAGACCCGTTCTAACCACTAAGTCACATTACAACCAAATACAACACAATAGAAGGTACTACACTAAGATATGTCTCATTTGTACCCGTCATGAACAACTACAAGCAAATATAAGTCATTACACTCAAATATGACTCATTCACACCCACTATAACCAAATATGACCTATTAGAACTTGTTAAGCTAAACTACAACCAATTATACCATAATACAAGCATTACTTCCACATATATCTCATTTATACGCTCCATTACCCATTATAAGCAAATGTAAGTCAATGTGAACTACTCCACCCAAATATAAGCCATTGACACCCGTTATAACACATGATTATTAATGGACTTTTTTACTAATAGAGGATAAACATACCTCAGGACCTTCTCTCGTAGGCACATAAGTAGTATTGCTACACGGCGTGGAAGGTATACCGGTGATCAAGGCTAACGGGTCACTAACATTACTTAAACCATACATTTTTCCTTTATTCTTGCCCCCTGCGGCTCGTGACCACAAGTCTAGGTCCAATTCTGGGTGTTTGCTAGCATCCTCCCCATACTTCTCCAGAATAAATTCGTCGTATGATGCCTTATACACACACAAAAAAAAACTTTTAGTAGTTTAACATTTAATTTTTTTCATAATCTGACCATGTAACTTTTTCTTAATAAAAATGTATGTACTGTAACAAAAACTAGGAATTAGAAAGTGGTGAATTAATACAAATGTCTGTACTGTAAAGAAAACTAGGAATTAGGAAGTGGTGAATGACAGTTAGAACTTAGAAATGAGTTATAAATTCAAATAATCTATTATAATAATCTGAAAGCCTATATGAAATATGTAATATTAATATATTATACAAATAATATTTCCACCAAGAAATGGAACAGCCAGATTAGCCAGCCCTAAACATCCCATATATGTGTAGTAGGAGTTCAATGGCTATGATCAATTAATCATGCTATGTTGGTTCAGGCCTCTCACACAAACACACACTATTTGCTACTTGATATTCAAAGAACTTCAATGAACAAGAAAATAACTCTAAAATATAGAAGACATGTGAATGTGTACTGATACTCAGAAAAAAAAGGAAAAGTTGATTACTTTATTCATCAAACAAAGGTGGCTGGCTATAAATAGCCTACATAGACTCAAAGAAACCAACAGATATAAATGTCCACCATAAAATGTGGAATCAAACAAAGAACAAATCAAAACTACCGATTAAACCATTGGCTTTGGTCAAGTGGTTATGGCAATAAAGATTCAACCTGTCCACGCAGGTTCGAATCCGAGCCGAACCGGGTTTTAGTCCGGAGTGCGTTACGCTAGCGGGGTTTTGGCCCGTGTAGCGACGCAACTGCTGTCAAGTGGCAGCAGGCTCCATGGTTTCCCGGTGAAAGCCTAAGCCTCTCGTTCTGAACCCGCGGGCCCGGTTCAGACAACGTAGTGGTCAGGTTGAGGGGTAACGGGTCTCCGATTCGAAGATGCGGCTGCCACTTAAAAATGAAAGTCGCCTTTCAAAACAAAAAAAAAAATCAAAACTACCGACTCTTTTCCAAAACGTGGGTAAAAGTCCCTTTATTTCAGCAATCTACCGCCCAATGTAGACCTAGCTTTTTCGCCAAAATATTCGTAAACCTAGCTTTTGAGAGTTAATCTTTTTTTCCTTTTGAAGGTCAATCCAGTCGCAAGACGTGAGTTTCCTTTCATTGAATTAGTTAATTATTCAAGACTAGGTTAAAATTCCGTGTATTACACGGGTTGAATAAATAAAATGTTATATACTTAGTAATAAAAAATTTATATTTTAAAAAACCCGTGTTTAGTAATAAAAATTTTATATTTTTAAAAACCCGTGTAATACACGGGTTGAATAAACCGGTATATTACACCGGATGAATAAAATATAATGTAATTTGTTAACACACACATCGTCAAAATATGTCTTTAAAAATGTAATTTGTTGTGACAATTATAAGGTCTGTTAAGTTAGTTTTTAAAACATTTTTTTTCAACTAAGTATTAATTTTTTAATGTAATTGATAAATGTTAGTTCATATTAAATTCATTTGATTGATGATATAATGACTATATATAATTAAATAATAAGTATCTGTAATTAGATTTATATAAAAAATCTAAAAATAAATTCTTTTAGTATCATTATTTAATATGAGAGAGAGAGAGGCGGAAAAAAATGATACAAATGAACCAGAAAGTGACACGTGTCGATATAATTTTATTTATTAATATAAAGATTATTACTTAATATTATTATTTAATACAAGAGAGAAACAGAAAAATTAATATTTAATAGAAGAGAGAGCAAGGAAAATAAAGGTGAGGAGTTACCAGATAGTGACACGTGTCCTCCATGGTTTTCCTTTAATATATAGTATAGATTTGCATTTCAAAAAAATTTACACCCATTGATGAAATATTAAACATTAAATAAAATAACTAATTACATTATAATAATAGACACTAAATTAAATAATATAATAATACTAACAACTAATAAATTATAAAATGACTAGAAATCGTATCCCGCGCTCATTGCCGGAGACAGATCCTAAACGGTTGAGGCGATAGCATTAACGTGGCTAACCAGAACGTAGTTGACTCCAAATGACCCTAGTTAGCCATCAATAGCCCTAAGAGCATTCATAATAGGTTTGGTAAATTTTTGTGAGCGGGTTTTATATATTTTTAAGAAGTGTTTTAAAATAGTTGTAAATGGAGGAGAGAAAAAGTATAATTTTTTGTATATTTGTGAATACACTGTTCACCTAAGACCACCATAAGCTACTATTTAATTGAACACTGTTCACAAATATACACTGTATATTTGTGATAAAGGTATTAAAAAGTATTATTTAATTGAAAATGAAAGATAAAAGGTAGCTACTATGAATGCTCTAAGACCATCATAGGCTACCATTCACCACCACCGTCGTTGCAGCCTCCACCACCCACCACCACCATCGCTGCCACCTCCACCACCCGCCGCCATCTCTCGCTGCCACCACCGCCGCCACCCACAACCACACAAACGCCACCCACCCCCACCTCCCACCGCCGCCACCGTCGTTGCCGCCATCGCTGCCACCTCCCACCACCTCCACTGTCACCACCTCCTACCACTGTGTCACAACCCCGGGCTACCCCTGCCCGGGCGTCGCGAGACAACGCTGGTATCTGAATGAGGTCCCATATATTTGGACAGCAGAAGTCTTTGTTTTTACTTGATGCCCTTTTTGTAATGAAATGTCATGTAAATAACCTCAAGGGTTAATTCTGTACTTTTTGTCAAAACTTGGGATCCACGTCCCTTTTCATTTCATGATAATAGACATTCAAAAGTCTATTATATAATGTACATCTGCTGAATTAATTTACATAATACAAGCCATTTAAAATGTCTAGGATCTACGTCCGTTCCAACATTTGGTCTTGTATTAGTCTGCCACAGGGATTTAAATATGCCTAAAGATCTTGTCTTTACTGCACCACCCTGAATTTACTGATTTCTTTCATTACCTGTGAAAAACGTTTTGAAAATGAACATCAGCATAAAGCCGGTGAATCACATTTAACTGACACGAAAATGATTTCTAACATAAACCAAATTAAAGCCTTTAAGCACGTTTCTGTATGGTAAATCTACACATTCAGCAGTCTTTTTCACCTGAAATATATACCACCTACATACACTGGGTTAACTGCCATGGGGTCAACTGGCTGAGCTCTATGTCTCAGACTGATAGCCTATTCCCAGGGTCGTGATGCTAAGAACCTTGTTCTTAGTCTTATATGATACTCAGGAACTCGTCCCTCGTATAATCTGCTAAGGAACCATATCCTCAGTCTTATGATACCCCCTTTCATGATCTGTACCCAGCCACGGACCGGACTTTCACCCGTCACATGTATACCATTTGATCAAATCTACGTATGCTTATGGCCTGAATGCTATCACGTAGATTACCCTTATGATTAAAGCATTTAATTTGTTTCATGCCGTTTTCGTAAATAAAATGGTTTTATCGTTTGAAAAGCGTTAAACGTGTTCACCTTGATTTTGATGGCTGGTAGGGTTGTAGGCTTCGGAATTTGAGCAGAACCTCGACACGTTTCTTCCTAGGGAAGACACGATTAACGAGAATATATATGAGAGAATATATATATAATTGCGGCTATATATATATATGAATAGTTTTAACGATACCTACTTTGCGGGATTTGGACAGAACTACGGCTTGAGTTGGGTGTCGTAGGATTCTTGAACAGCGCTTCGGGACGTTGTGGAGTTTTGAGAGATCGGGTTTGTGTGGAACGAATGTTTGGAAACTGTACAGAATTTCAATCCCGTTGAAGGCCTTTTATAGGCTGGAATTCTGGTCTCTCGCGTACCGCGAGACTGGCCAAGGAAATCTCTCGCGTACCGCGAGAGGATGAGGTGTCACGAATCGAGGTGAGTCAGCATGACACGTGGCAGCAGGTGGCAAGTGTACATGACACGTGTTTTCTGGCCCTGACGCGTGTACTATTCCCTCGCGTACCGCGAGACTTCATCGAAGATCTTCTCGCGTACCGCGAGAAGGTGATTTTCTGGCGCATAAGCAGTCCCCTCGAGTACCGCGAGGTTTTGTCAAAATCTCCCTCGCGTACCGCGAGGGAGTGAAATTTTGAATTTTCTTTTCTTTTTATTTTGGGTGTTACATCCTCCCCTCCTTTAGAATAATCTCGTCCTCGAGATTCATTGAAAGAGATGTGGATACTTTTTGCGCATTTCTGACTCAAGTTCCCAAGTATATTCTGGGCCACGTCTGGAATCCCATCTTACTTTGACCAATACCAATTGTTTCCGTTTAAGCTTTTTGATTTGTCGGTCTTCAATTTGTAACGGTCGTTCAATGAATTTGAGCTTTTCATTTACTTCCACATCTTGTAAAGGCATAAGCAAGGATTCATCAGCTAAACACTTACGTAGGTTTGATACATGGAATACATCGTGTACTCCACCCATCTCTACTGGTAGTTCAAGCTGATAGGCAACAGATCCGATTCGTTTAATGATTTTGAAAGGTCCAACAAAACGTGGACTTAACTTTCCTTTCTTTCCGAAACGAATAACACCTTTCCAAGGTGAAACTTTTAATAATACCTTGTCACCGATTTGAAATTCTAACGGCTTTCTTCGTTTATCTGCATAACTCTTTTGTCGATCTCTAGCCATTTTTAAACGTTCACGTATTTGTAATACTTTATCAGTGGTTTCTTGGACTATCTCTGGTCCTGATAACTGATTTTCTCCGATATCTGACCCACATACAGGCGTTCGACATTTTCGTCCGTACAATGCTTCAAATGGTGCGGCCTGAATACTTGTGTGATAACTATTGTTGTATGAGAATTCCATTAGAGGTAAATGATCATCCCAATTACCTCCAAAGTCTATCACACAGGCTCGGAGCATATCTTCTAGGGTTTGTATGGTTCTTTCGCTCTGCCCATCAGTTTGTGGATGGTAAGCAGTACTAAGGTTCAATCGAGTTCCTAGAGCTGTTTGAAAACTTTGCCAGAATCGAGATGTGAAGCGACTATCTCTATCTGACACTATGGATAGAGGCACACCATGTAACGTTACAATTTCATTAACGTAAATTTGCGCCATTTTGTCCATACTCATGGTGTCCTTGATAGATAGAAAGTGAGCTGATTTGGTTAAACGGTCAATGATAACCCAGATTGCATTATTTCCACGAGTGGTTCGAGGAAGTTTTGTAATAAAGTCCATAGTTATCAGTTCCCATTTCCAAACTGGTAATTCTAACTGTTGCAATAATCCAGCTGGCTTTTGGTGTTCGGTTTTGACTTTGGAACAAGTCAAACATTTTGCTACGTAGATAGCAATGTTCTTTTTCATACCAATCCACCAGTAACTTTCTTTGAGGTTTTTGTACATTTTATCACTTCCTGGGTGCATGGTGTATTTGGACTTGTGTGCTTCTTCGAGGATTCGCTCTCGAAGATCACCTGTAACTGGTACCCAAATACGTTTATTCATGCGAAGGATATTATCTTCTCCTTTGATCAGTAAATCAAGCATTCCTTTCATTCCTTCTTTTTCAAAGTTACCTTCCTTCAAAGCTAACTCTTGTGCCTCTTTTAACTGACTTACAAGATCAATTTGTAGTTCAAGTCTGAGAGAATGTACTCTCTTTGGCTTGACATTTTCTTTTCGGCTCAAGGCATCTGCTACTACATTTGCCTTTCCTTCATGATAACAAATTTCACAATCATAATCATTCAGGATTTCCATCCATCTTCTTTGTCTCATATTTAACTCCTTCTGGCTAAATATGTACTTGAGACTTTTATGATCAGTATAAATTGTGAACTTAACCCCATAGAGATAGTGTCGCCATAATTTCAAAGCAAAGATTATAGCGCCCGACTCTAGATCGTGGGTTGAGTAGTTTTTCTCATGAATTTTCAACTGACGAGATGCATAAGCAATGACTTTCTTGCGTTGCATTAATACGCAACCTAAACCAGTATGTGAGGCGTCGCAGTAAACTACGAAGTCTTCAATACCATCTGGTAAAGATAAGATAGGTGCGTTTGTCAGTTTTTGTTTCAAGGTTTCAAAAGATTCAGATTGTTTGGGTCCCCATTCGTACTTTACAGATTTCCGAGTTAAGGATGTGAGTGGGATTGCTATACGAGAAAAATTTTGAATGAACCGGCGGTAATATCCCGCTAATCCCAGAAAACTACGAATTTCGGTGGGTGACTTGGGAATTTCCCATTTGGATATAGCTTCGATTTTTGAAGGATCTACTTGAATTCCGTTCACGTTGATGACATGACCAAGAAATTGTACTTCCGTTAACCAAAATTCGCATTTGGAAAACTTAGCATATAGTTTTTCCTTTCGAAGAAGTTCAAGTATGGTTCGGAGATGAGTTTCGTGTTCAACTTGGGTTTTGGAATAAATAAGTATGTCATCAATAAAAACTATGACAAACTTATCCAAGTAAGGTTTGCAGACACGATTCATCATGTCCATGAATGCGGCAGGAGCATTTGTAAGTCCAAATGGCATAACCGTGAACTCGAAATGTCCATACCGTGTTCGAAATGCAGTTTTCGAGATATCGTTATCATGCACTTTCAACTGATGATAACCTGAACGAAGATCGATCTTTGAAAAATGACAAGCTCCTTGGAGTTGATCGAATAAGTCGTCAATCCGTGGAAGCGGGTATCGGTTTTTGATGGTAACTTTATTCAGTTCCCGATAATCAATACACATGCGCATTGATCCGTCTTTCTTCTTAACAAAGAGAATTGGAGCTCCCCAGGGTGAAGAACTTGGTTGGATAAAACCTTTCTCAAGAAGTTCATCCAATTGTTTCTTGAGTTCTGCCATTTCTGTGGGTGCCAGTCTGTACGGGGATTTGGCAATTGGAGTTGCACCAGGTACAAGGTTGATTCGAAATTCTACCTCTCGTTCTGGTGGTAATCCAGGCAGTTCTTCAGGAAAAACATCTGGAAATTCAGATACTACATGTACTGATTCTATCTTCTTCTCTTTTTCCAAGGCAGTAATTGATACCAGACATGCCAGATATCCTTTTCTTAAGCACTTGGTTGCTTTAAGTATGGAGATTATCTGGATAGGTTTTGTGGGTTTATCACCTTGGATAGTTAGAGTTTTGTTTGTTGGTGTAACGAGTTTTACAACTTGTTGATTACAAAGGATTTCGGCTTGGTTATTGGATAACCAATCCATCCCCAAAACAATGTCAAAGCCAGTTATTGACATTGGTAACAATTGTACTGGGATAGTGAAACCAGCCAATGTAATGTAACAATTGTTCAGTGATTGGGATATTTTTATCAAATCACCGTTCGCTGTTTCTACTTCATATGTTTCAGCTAAGGGACTTAATGGTTCGTTTAATAGATTACAGAAATTATAATCTATAAAACTCCGGTTCGCACCTGAGTCAAATAAGACCTTAGCATAAACATTATTAAGAAGAAACGTACCGGTAATTACGTCCGGCGTTCTCTCAGCTTGGTTAGCATTCATGACAAATGCTCGTACGGTCTTTTTGTTTTCTGGAGTGATCTTGGCTCCTGATCCTCCAGCTCTTCCGGTCCTTGCAAACTTAGGGCAATTAGTGCTGATGTGCCCTGGCTCTCCACAATTGAAACAAGTAATCATTCCCTTTCTCTTGAAGCAATTCTCAGTAGTGTGACCTGAGACCTTGCAATGATTACAGAATGGAGTTTCAAAAACACACTTTCCACTATGCCTGCGTCCGCACGTTTTGCATGATGGATTGTTAAATGGTAACCCTTTTTGCCCAAAGTTCTTGCTAAATCTTTTGGCCTCGGGTTTTGATTTTATAGAGGATTCGACTTTCTTCTTTTCCTCTATATTTCTGATTAGTCCAGCCGTCATGGTACCGGTCAATTCTACGGTGGACTCAATAGTTTTTGGTGAGACAACCTTCACCAAATCACGGATCTCTGGAACTAAGCCATAAATATATCGAGTTATGAGAACCGACTCAGGTTTAGCCAGGTGAGGTGCCAATCGAGCATATTCAAAGAATTTGGTGGTATACTCTCGATCATTGGTACCCACCATTCGGTGCTCCAGAAATTTTCTTTCAGCTTGTTCTTTTTCAGTCTTGGGGCAAAATTTCTTTTTCACCTTTGCCCGAAATTCTTTCCAATCCATGGCATTGGTCTTTCTCCTCCCTTTGGCAGAAATGATTGAATTCCACCATTCCAACGCTTCATTTTTGAAGGAGTTTGAAGCATACAGTACTTGATCTTTCTTAGCACACTTGCTAATTGCTATTACTGACTCCATCTTCTCTAGCCAGTGAAGAGTAGCAATACCGCCTTCGGTGCCCTTAAATTCATAAGGTTTACAGTCCTGAAAAGTTTTATAAGAACACCCTTTGTGTCTATACCTTTTTGTTTCATTCTCTTCTTCTGAGCTCTCACTGCTTAGATTTAACGATTCTTCAGATTCAGAATACTTATTGCTTGATGTTCTGGATCTTTTCGAGGTTTGAGTTCTACGAGAGCTTGCTACTTGCTCTGTGTTGGTTTTCGGAGGGTTTTCTGTTCTTTTTGAATGAGAGGTTACATAGCTTGGAGTTTTGATGTTCTCTTGTACTTTCTTTATTATGTCAGGAAGTATTTCTCTTATACTTTGTTTAACCAGTTGTTGCAATTCTGGTTGTTGAGTAGCTATTTCAGGATTATTATTAATTTCTTTTCCTTTTTCCTTGGTAATGTAGGTAGCTGGACCGCTATTGTTATTTTGTTGAGACATCTAAGAATACAAGACAAGAATTTGGGTCAAAATTTGAAGTTTATTATCGCTTAAACTTCATCTATTGGTTACAAATACAGAAATATAGATATGCATCTATATCACTTAAAGTTAGCTAATTATACAAATACTATCATTAACTTTAATCGAGAAGCACATCTCCCAAATCTTGATAGAATCTCCCCAGGGTCTCGGTCATAGCACCCTTCTGGATCAACTGATCTGCCACCCATTGTTCTGCGTACTTCCTGTCTTCCTGGGCTAGTTCGTAGTCAAATATAGTTTGTTCGTTTTTAACTACGACTTGTCTGGTGAAATACAGTTCAGCACGTAGATCGTCAGCCTCTCTAAGAGCACGATCGAGGTGTTCATCAATTGATTTTGGCAGTTCATCATGGTATCCATAACAAGGAGGTGGTTCCCTGTGTCCCATCCTAAGATCGTGATATGCTGAGTTAACAGACCACACGACTTTTCCGTCGGTTGCATACTGACGTCCATCGGAGGGATCTACATAGAAGAAAGGTTCCTTGAAAACGGGATGTTCTGGAATAGGATCAAAGAAATACATTCCACCACTGCCTTCACAAACGGCAGCCTTGTCGGATTCAGAAATCGAATGTGGAGTTTCTTCACTTGGACTGGGTGGATGCTCTTGAATTGTTCCGGTAGGGTATACTATGTCTAACGATTGAGGTAGTGGCATAGATGTCATAACAGGACGTAAAGATTCTCTTGAATCTTCCATTTCCACTGAATACTCTGATTCTTCCCTCAGAGGTTCAAGCCTTGCTTGAGTCTGCTCCACTTGTTCTGCGACCATTCTGTTCCAATTCTCCGGGGTCGGTAGGTAGTGGACATAATCATCATAGCTTGGTACTATTTGATTAGATGATTCTCCAGGGAAGAAGTTTGGGTAGTTATGAGGGTAATAGTATGGATCTGTCATCCTGAAATTTATTGGTTATGTTAAAGGCATCTTCCTACCGTTCGTTCAGTAGGCACAACTATTGGTTAAAGCTAAGATACTATCATACAAGTATCTAATTTTGCTAAAACCCTTAAATGCGGCTCTGATACCAACCTATCACAACCCCGGGCTACCCCTGCCCGGGCGTCGCGAGACAACGCTGGTATCTGAATGAGGTCCCATATATTTGGACAGCGGAAGTCTTTGTTTTTACTTGATGCCCTTTTTGTAATGAAATGTCATGTAAATAACCTCAAGGGTTAATTCTGTACTTTTTGTCAAAACTTGGGATCCACGTCCCTTTTCATTTCATGATAATAGACATTCAAAAGTCTATTATATAATGTACATCTGCTGAATTAATTTACATAATACAAGCCATTTAAAATGTCTAGGATCTACGTCCGTTCCAACATTTGGTCTTGTATTAGTCTGCCACAGGGATTTAAATATGCCTAAAGATCTTGTCTTTACTGCACCACCCTGAATTTACTGATTTCTTTCATTACCTGTGAAAAACGTTTTGAAAATGAACATCAGCATAAAGCCGGTGAATCACATTTAACTGACACGAAAATGATTTCTAACATAAACCAAATTAAAGCCTTTAAGCACGTTTCTGTATGGTAAATCTACACATTCAGCAGTCTTTTTCACCTGAAATATATACCACCTACATACACTGGGTTAACTGCCATGGGGTCAACTGGCTGAGCTCTATGTCTCAGACTGATAGCCTATTCCCAGGGTCGTGATGCTAAGAACCTTGTTCTTAGTCTTATATGATACTCAGGAACTCGTCCCTCGTATAATCTGCTAAGGAACCATATCCTCAGTCTTATGATACCCCCTTTCATGATCTGTACCCAGCCACGGACCGGACTTTCACCCGTCACATGTATACCATTTGATCAAATCTACGTATGCTTATGGCCTGAATGCTATCACGTAGATTACCCTTATGATTAAAGCATTTAATTTGTTTCATGCCGTTTTCGTAAATAAAATGGTTTTATCGTTTGAAAAGCGTTAAACGTGTTCACCTTGATTTTGATGGCTGGTAGGGTTGTAGGCTTCGGAATTTGAGCAGAACCTCGACACGTTTCTTCCTAGGGAAGACACGATTAACGAGAATATATATGAGAGAATATATATATAATTGCGGCTATATATATATATGAATAGTTTTAACGATACCTACTTTGCGGGATTTGGACAGAACTACGGCTTGAGTTGGGTGTCGTAGGATTCTTGAACAGCGCTTCGGGACGTTGTGGAGTTTTGAGAGATCGGGTTTGTGTGGAACGAATGTTTGGAAACTGTACAGAATTTCAATCCCGTTGAAGGCCTTTTATAGGCTGGAATTCTGGTCTCTCGCGTACCGCGAGACTGGCCAAGGAAATCTCTCGCGTACCGCGAGAGGATGAGGTGTCACGAATCGAGGTGAGTCAGCATGACACGTGGCAGCAGGTGGCAAGTGTACATGACACGTGTTTTCTGGCCCTGACGCGTGTACTATTCCCTCGCGTACCGCGAGACTTCATCGAAGATCTTCTCGCGTACCGCGAGAAGGTGATTTTCTGGCGCATAAGCAGTCCCCTCGCGTACCGCGAGGTTTTGTCAAAATCTCCCTCGCGTACCGCGAGGGAGTGAAATTTTGAATTTTCTTTTCTTTTTATTTTGGGTGTTACACACTGCCACCGTCACCACCACCCACCACCACCACCACTGTCGCCTCCTCCACCACCCACCACCACCACCACCATCACTCACCACCGATTTTATTCATTCGTCTTTTGTAGCCTACCAAACAACATAAAGTAATGATTTATTTCATTCACTCATGGTAATCAAACAAGACATTGGAATGGAATGATCCATTTCATTCCTTTCTCCATTCCATTGAACTCGTTCATTCCATTCACTCGTCCATTCCATTCTCTCATCCATTCCATTCCCTCGTCCATTCCATTACCTCATACCAAACATACCCTAATTGTCCATCCTTTAGCTCTAATTAACGATCATCATCTATAAGTTTAATCATCGACCCTAATTGACCTTGACCATTAATGACCATAATTGATAATTAATAACCCAATCAATTATAAGTGGCCATTAATAACCATAATTGGTCATTAATAACACAACCAATCAGATTACACCACAAGTTTATAGTGTTCCGTAATGAGTTATAATGAGTCATGGTAAGACATTACGTCCATGAGAAGTCTTAACGGGTCATATACGTCATTGTAAGACATTACGTCCATGAGAAGTTCTAATTGACCATTAATGACCATAATTGACCATGTCCAAATTAATCAGTAATTACCATAATGACCTTAAAAGTTCATAAATATAATACCTATTTGATTATTGCCCATTGTGACACTAATTGACCATCAATTACCATGATGACCATTAATGACACTAATTGACCATCAATTACCTTAACTCCAGACACACACAAATATATGTATATATATATATATATACACACACACACACACACATATGTATATAAGTTACAACGGCAACCCTATAAGCCCTAATTGACCCTAAAGTATCTTCCCTGGCTCTAATTGTACACCATCAATGATCTTCACTGATGATAAATGAGCATTAATCATTAGCAGTTGACCTTCAATGATGATAAATGAGCATCAGCGAGCCTAATTGACCATCAGTGAGCCTAATTGACCTTAAAGTATCTTCACTGGCCCTAATTGTACACCATTGATCCTAGTTAGCTATTAATCACCTACACTTTAATTTTAAATTATATTTCTTTTCAATTTATGCAATCGATTTGTAACAGAGATTTTAAACTTAGATTTAAAGTAAATTTTTTTTTACGATCGATAATTAATTTATTTTTATTTTTATTTTAATATTACCACCTTTAAAAGGTCACAATTTTAACGACCGACTTGCGATTGATGTACATAATTAATTTTGATTAATTATATCCTTCTGAATTGCGACTAAAACTCAGCGGACGCAAAATTTTGCGACTGTTTTGCGACCGGATATTAGCGATCGCAAAAACTGCGACTAAATTGCGACTAAAATTGAGCGGTCGCAAAATTAGCGACTGTTTTGCGACCGGATCTTGTGTGATCGCTAATTTATGATTGCGGTCGCAAATCAGTCGCTAAGTTCGCGACCGTCATTTCGGTCTCATTTGCCCAGTTTTCTAGTGGTGTAAACCTTTAAGGCAAAACATTTCATAAACATTAATTACATAAATCATATCTCGTAACCATTTCGTAAGCATGCAATCAGTCCCGTAGACATAGTAAAACTTCATAAAAAAAGGACATAGAGAACTCACTTGATTGTCGATTAAAGAACTCCAAATAATAAGTCTAGGTTAGGTCACTCGACGATGATCTGCATAAGAGTTAAAAGATGAAAAAACTATCAAACCGTACTAGTGTCGTCTAACACCTAGTGTCGCTAGGCACACAATGTTTGCAAGAACTTGAGTTATGGACTTAGAGTTGCTCACTTAATGTCTCCATATATTATTGGCAACACTATCTGTAACCTTTCTGATTTTCATGTTTTTCCTAGTTATTTTATGTCGTACAATAAAAGACGATTCCGATTACAACCTTACATTCATTGTTCATGTGCAATAACAAGCATACACGCGTCTATTATATTACAATATTAACTAAAACCATCTTACAAACCTCGAGGACCAAACTTGACCAAAACTCAAAACAACATCAATATTACAAAACTGCAAGGACTAGTCTTGAAACTTCCAAAAACCTACACAAGCACGGTCGTGCTTAGTCCTAGGCACGGTCGCGCTTGTGCCATGACCACGGTCGTGCTTATCATTAAGCACGGTCGCGCCTCGTTTACAGTTTGACTCTGAAAAGGTCAAACCGACTCAAATCTAGTCCAAAAATAGAATTCAAACGAGTTTTAGAAACCGCGGGACTTGAAGAAGAAGTTACTCGACCTTTTGCGACGTAGACCCAATCCAAACACGCATACAATCGTCCGAATTCGCGTACCTTTAGACCGACCTTCCTTTTTAAATCAAATCTTGTAATTTGAGCAAGAATCAAACGAATTAAGTTAATCCAATACCTACCCGCGACTTATATAAGCCTCCTTAAACCCTAAATCCATCATTACATCGTCCCTATCTCGTCTGTCGATCAAGAAAAGCCGCGAAGTCTCACCATAGCCGTCTGCACTGGTTGCCCATTCAAAACAGGTTAGTAATAGGTCATTAGGATCGTCTCTCCAAGCTAATCGAAAGCCCTAACTTAATTCGAAACCGCATTACACGATTTTACCGAATTGAATCTGAGTTTTGATAAATAAATGGTTTTAATCAAACTACACGCTAGACGTGTTATAAATCCAATTAAATAGTATGGTTGGATTCGCAAACACTCTCTCAATGAAAACCCTAAGTTTCTAATCAGTTGTATTACAAGAACTAGAATTCAATTAAACCAGTTTATTCTATGTAATTTACATTTTTGTTTTATGGATTGGTTGTGTTTTGATTGAACTTATTGATTGCAATGAAAACAATTATTAAATATTCAAACTTTAGCAAACCATGAGCAATGAACAGTCTGCACGCTTCACGCCCCGACGTTTCCGCCGTCGGTTGGGGTGTGACAGATTGGTATCTGAGCCTTGGTTATAGGGAATTAGGTTATTAGACACCTTTGACCTAGACTATAACTTTAGGATACCCACTTATGCCATGCTTCATGATTTATGTGCTACATGCTATGTGATATAGGCTAAATGTTTTATATGAATATATAAATAACAACTTAAATAAACAATATCCCTACCCATATCCTAAACCACATATCCTTCATGCCTGCTTCCGTGTCATCATCAACATAGTTGGTGGAACGTCAAATTTCTTTTTTTTTACACCCGTTAAGGTTTTTAGACTTTGTTTAATTGTTAAAGGACACGTGCAATCTGGAAGAGTGACACTTGTATTCTGGGTTTTCTGTCTAGGAAAGTATTTCATATAAATCCCAATCAACCGAGGGATCCGTATGCTTTCCTGGGAATTCCCGGGATGAGTGTTTACTTATAGGCTAAAGCACGTCTCCTTGATAATTATCTGAGTTTAAATTAACCTTAATATGTCATAGTACTCGAGTGATTATGTTACTATTTGAGTACAATCCGAACTATGAATTACTTATCTATTTATCCTTCTATTTAATCCAAGAAATTCTCACAACTCTTATTGTGTCTAAATCTGTAGAATGCCTCCCCGTCGTGACAACAGCAACAACAGCAATAACACTGACCTGGCTGCTCTACTCACACAGCTGGTGAATCAAATTACCCAAGCCAACAACAACAATAACGGCCATGCCAGTGGGAGTGCTAATACTGGAGGTGGTGGTGGTGCCAACCCGCCACAATGCACCTTCAAACACTTCAACTCCTGCAATCCCCTCAAATTCCATGGCAACGAAGGAGCCACGGGCCTCCTTCAATGGTTTGAAAGCATTGAGAGCACTTTCCTCAATAGAAATTGTCCCGACAACCTCCGTGTTCGTCATGCTACTAGTGTCTTTCAAAAAAAGGGCGCTTACTTGGTGGAATGGTGAGAAAAGGACTAGGGGAATGGATGTAGCAATGGCACTGCCGTGGGATGAGTTGAAGAGGATCATGACTGAGGAATTCTGTCCTCGAAATGAGATGAAAAAGCTGGAAGTGGAATTTTGGGATCTTGCTCAAGATAGTGGTGAAAGCTTAGCATACACCACCCGTTTCCACGAGCTGAGTCTACTTGTGCCACACATGGTTACACCTCTGTCTAGGTGTATTGAAAAGTACATTGGTGGTCTACCTAGACAAATTCAAGATACTGTGGTAGGAGGAAATCCTGCTACTCTGGAGGATGTTATCCGCTTGTCAGCCACACTTACTGACAACCATGTTAAAGCGGGTACACTTACAAGAAAGGGTGCCAAGAAAGTTTCTGACACAACAACACCTCCCTCTCATGTCAAAGAAGTCCAAACTGAACCATACCGCAACACTAGGAAGAGAAGGGTCAAGAACTGTGCTGTAATCACTCCGGCTGCTCCAGTGAATCAAGTTACACCCATGGCTCAAAACCCAGCAAAGAAACCCTATGGGGGCAGCCACCCACTTTGCAACACCTGCAACTATCATCACCCTCCAAGCATACCTTGTCGCCTTTGCAACCACTGTGGGAAACATGGCCACACAGCCAATATTTGTCGAGCCAAGGCACTTGCCAACCAAACCAACCCAGCAAATCAAGCCAATCATCAAGCAACTAACCAAGCCATCCCAGCCATTGCAAATGGACGTGCTTGCTTCGAATGTGGCGACCCGAACCACTTCCGTAACCAGTGCCCAAGACTGGTCAATGTTAACCAAGGCGGAGCTCGTGGGCGTGCTTTCAACATCAACGCCAATGAGGCTCAGGCCAACACTGATGTGGTTAACGGTACGTTCCTTATGAATAATCGTTATGCTTCTATACTATTTGATACCGGAGCCGATAAAAGTTTTGTGTCACTAGACTTCGAACCGTTACTTGCAAAAACCCGGTCTAAACTAGAGAAAACCTTTACCGTTGAGGTAGCCGATGGTAACACCGTTACAATTGACACCATCATTTATGATTGCTCCCTAGAACTAAATAAACACACTTTTCCGATCAACCTCGTACCAATGCCATTAGGGAGTTTTGACGTCATCATAGGTATGGACTGGTTGTCAAAGCACCATGCCGAAGTCATGTGCTTTGAAAAATGCATCCGTCTACCACTCCCATCCGGTGAAACGTTGAAGGTCTTTGGTGAGAAACCTTGCAAAGGACTCAAACTAATGTCATGCATTACCGTTCAAAAGTATATACGAAAGAAGTGCATGGTTTTCCTAGCCCAGGTTATCCAAAAAGAAGACAAGAAGAGGAGTGTACAAGACATCCCCATCGTTCGGGATTTTCCTGAAGTTTTTCCTGATGACTTACCAGGTCTTCCACCTGTTCGGCAAGTGGAATTTCGCATCGATCTTGTACCTGGAGCAAACCCGGTGGCTAACCATACCGGCTTGCACCTTCCGAGATGCAAGAACTTGCAAGCCAACTTCAAGAACTCGCCGACAAAGGTTTCATACGGCCGAGTCATTCACCGTGGGGTGCGCCAGTCTTGTTTGTTAAAAAGAAGGATGGTTCATTCCGCATGTGTATTGACTATCGAGAACTCAACAAACTTACAATCAAAAACCGCTACCCTTTACCTAGGATTGACGATCTCTTCGATCAACTCCAAGGTTCTACCTACTTCTCGAAGATTGATCTTCGATCTGGTTATCATCAACTCCGTGTGCAAGAGGAGGATATTCCCAAGACCGCCTTCCGAACAAGATATGGTCACTACGAGTTCATGGTTATGCCTTTTGGGCTAACCAATGCACCTGCTGTTTTCATGGACCTCATGAATCGCATGTGCAAACCATATCTTGACAAATTTGTGATCGTGTTCATTGACGACAACTTGATCTATTACAAGACCAAGGAAGATCATGAGCAACATCTTAGGTTGATTTTGGACCTCTTGAAAAACGAACAGCTATACGCCAAGTTCTCCAAGTGTGATTTTTGGCTAAAGGAAGTGCAATTTTTGGGTCACGTTGTCAATAAAAAGGGAATTCATGTTGACCCCGCCAAAATTGAAGCTGTTAAGAATTGGAAAGCTCCTAAAACCCCTACCGAAGTTCGTTCATTTCTTGGTTTAGCGGGTTATTACCGAAGGTTTATTTCTAACTTCTCCAAGATCGTTGTTCCCCTCACTACCTTAACCCAAAAAGGTAAACCTTATGAGTGGGGACCGAAGCAAGAAGAAGCCTTTCAAATTCTCAAACAAAAGTTGTACAATGCTCCTATCCTCACCCTTCCTGAAGGTGAAGATGATCTAGTTGTTTACTGTGATGCTTCAAACCAAGGTCTTGGTTGCGTTCTCATGCAACGAGGCAAGGTGATCGCTTATGCATCAAGACAACTCAAAATCCATGAGAAGAATTATACGACGCATGATCTGGAGTTGGGTGCTGTCGTATTTGCGTTGAAGATTTGGAGACATTATCTCTATGGGACGAAATGTGTGGTGTTCACCGACCACAAAAGCCTCCAACATATCTTCAACCAAAAGGAACTCAACATGATACAACGACGTTGGGTTGAACTCCTCAATGATTACGATTGCGAGATTCGTTATCATCCCGGCAAGGCTAATGTTGTAGCCGATGCACTAAGCCGCAAGGAACATGTCCTGCTTCAAAGTGTCAAGATCCATTCCGACATTCAAGTTCGTATTCTAGCAGCTCAACATGTCTCGATTACCGAGGGCAATATGTATGAGGAAATGTCTTGTGGTGCTGAATTCCAATTAGAGACTAAAACCAACGGCTTGCTTTATTTTCTAGATCGTATCTGGGTTCCCGATCGTGACGATCTCCGAGCATTCATCATGACCGAAGCACACAAGTCTCGATATTCTATTCATCCCGGTGCGGATAAAATGTACCAAAATCTTCGTCCACAATATTGGTGGCCCGGCATGAAGAAAGACATTGCCTTGTTCGTAGCAAAATGTCTCACATGTTCTAAAGTCAAAGCTGAGCATCAACGTCCTTCTGGTTTACTTGAACAACCGGAAATCCCCATGTGGAAATGGGAGAATCTAGCTATGGATTTCATCACTAAACTCCCTCACACTTCAAGCGGTTATGATAGCATTTGGGTGATCATTGACCGTCTCACTAAGTCCGCACACTTCTTGCCTATCCGTGAAGACTATAAGGTTGAGAAATTGGCCCGAATTTACATTGACGAGATCGTGAGTCGTCACGGTGTTCCTTTGAACATAATCTCCGATAGAGATGCTCGTTTCACTTCTCGGTTTTGGCAATCTCTCCAAAAGGCACTTGGTACACGATTGGATTTGAGCACGGCTTACCATCCCCAAACTGATGGTCAGACCGAGCAAACAATCCAAACCGTGGAAGACATGCTGAGAGCCTGTGTCATCGACTTTGGTGGCAATTGGGATTCACATTTGACACTTATCGAATTTTCCTACAACAATAGTTACCACACCAGCATCGACATGGCTCCGTTTGAAGCTCTCTACGGTCGTAAGTGTCGTTCTCCCATCTGTTGGAACGAGATTGGTGAAGCACAAATCACCGGTCCCGAGTTAATTCAAGAAACCTCCGACAAGATCATTCAAATCCGTGACAACATTCGAGTTGCGAGGAGTCGGCAAAAGAGCTATGCCGACAAACGACGCAAACCCATGGAATTCCAAGTTGGTGATCTTGTACTTCTAAAGGTGTCTCCTTGGAAGGGGGTGATCCGTTTTGGGAAGAAAGGCAAGCTAGCACCTCGCTATGTGGGTCCATTCAAGATCCTTGAAAGGATTGGGAAAGTGGCTTACAAGCTCGAGTTACCTCCATCACTTGGCAACGTACATCCTACATTTCATGTATCCAACCTCAAGAAGTGTCTTGCTGATGAGAACCTTCATATACCTCTTGACGATGTGCGCATTGATGAGACGATGCACTTCGTTGAAAAACCAGTCGAGATTATGGATCGTGAGATAAAAAAACTCAAGCGCAGCCGTATTCCTATTGTCAAGGTTCGTTGGGAATCTAAACGAGGACCCGAGTTTACTTGGGAACGAGAAGACCAAATGAAGCTCAAGTACCCGCATCTTTTTGCTGAAGCAGTAGCCTCAACCAGTTGAATTTCGGGACGAAATTCCCTCAACATGGGGATACTGTAACCTTTCTGATTTTCATGTTTTTCCTAGTTATTTTATACCATACAATAAAAGACGATTCCGATTCCAACCTTACATTCATTTTTCATGTGCAATAACAAGCATACACGCGTCTATTATATTACAATATTAACTAAAACCATCTTACAAACCTCGAGGACCAAACTTGACCAAAACTCAAAACAACATCAATATTACAAAACTGCAAGGACTAGTCTTGAAACTTCCAAAAACCTACACAAGCACGGTCGTGCTTAGTCCTAGGCACGGTCGCGCTTGTGCCATGACCACGGTCGTGCTTATCATTAAGCACGGTCGCGCCTCGTTTACAGTTTGACTCTGAAAAGGTCAAACCGACTCAAATCTAGTCCAAAAATAGAATTCAAACGAGTTTTAGAAACCGCGGGACTTGAAGAAGAAGTTACTCGACCTTTTGCGACGTAGACCCGATCCAAACACGCATACAATCGTCCGAATTCGCGTACCTTTAGACCGACCTTCCTTTTTAAATCAAATCTTGTAATTTGAGCAAGAATCAAACGAATTAAGTTAATCCAATACCTACCCGCGACTTATATAAGCCTCCTTAAACCCTAAATCCATCATTACATCGTCCCTATCTCGTCTGTCGATCAAGAAAAGCCGCGAAGTCTCACCGTAGCCGTCTACACTGGTTGCCCATTCAAAACAGGTTAGTAATAGGTCATTAGGATCGTCTCTCCAAGCTAATCGAAAGCCCTAACTTAATTCGAAACCGCATTACACGATTTTACCGAATTGAATCTGAGTTTTGATAAATAAATGGTTTTAATCAAACTACACGCTAGACGTGTTATAAATCCAATTAAATAGTATGGTTGGATTCGCAAACACTCTCTCAATGAAAACCCTAAGTTTCTAATCAGTTGTATTACAAGAACTAGAATTCAATTAAACCAGTTTATTCTATGTAATTTACATTTTTGTTTTATGGATTGGTTGTGTTTTGATTGAACTTATTGATTGCAATGAAAACAATTATTAAATATTCAAACTTTAGCAAACCATGAGCAATGAACAGTCTGCACGCTTCACGCCCCGACGTTTCCGCCGTCGGTTGGGGTGTGACACTATCAGTGTCACCAGGGAATGCCACATGTCCCAATCATAGAAACATTGGGCATCACGCCACTCCCTCCCCCAATAGTCGGTCTAGTGTCGTCAAAAGCATGTAGCGACATTCCCAGTGTCGCCTGAAGAACACGAGTCTCAAACAAGTTCGTTTGCAATCCAAATTTGTAACTTTTTACGCCCAAAACATTTGTTTATCTTCCATGAATCCAGATCTAGGTTTTAAACCTCATACTACACGTAAAAATCTTTACTTTGAGTTAAAACCCTTAGTTTTACCCATAACCCCATTTAAACTGAAAATCAGAGGTTTTAAATTCGATCTTTACCTTGAATTGGTCGATTCTTCGTGTGATCTTCACAAACGTTGGAGATACGACTTGAAGCAGATCTAGAGACAACTTGAAGCTTCTTGCACTCTTTCTCTCTCTCTCTAAAATATCCACTCTCTCTCTAGCTCAAGGATGAAGATGATGCAAATGAGGAGGTTTGGGGGCTGATTAGGGTTTTATCGCTTCCCCCTTGCGCACCCCAAGGCCCAAGCCCGCAAGCCCAACTCCTTCCTTTGATCCGTCTAGAGTGTCGGGTTTGTGGACGTTACACTACTCTCTTGCCTAATTACATCAAAACCCCTATTTCAATCTCAAACATGGGTTAAGAGCACTAATTTTTTGAGACTTGGGTTAAAATTTCTTACCTCAACAACATAATGACGATTGCATAGAAGATGTAAACCTCCACGGGTCTTCTTAATCAATTCAACAACACCATACCATGCAAATCCTTAATTTCTTCTTCCAATTTCTTTAGTAACTGAGAAAGGAATAAAGAGGAGTGTAAGGAGAGTGAGAAATGGGATTCCAAAGGTAATTAGGTCGAATAGGTGTAGCAGTGATTGGGGACACAGAGGATTGGTGTCCAAAAATGCCAAATCGCGTTTCTACTAAGTTGTTGTGAGCGGGACATGGGCACAATCGTGCACCTAATTACCAAGCACATTCGTGCTTATATTGGGGTGTTACACGGTTCAATCAAATGACAGATTTGGCACCATTTTCATAATAATTACATAGCTAGCATCGATCTAAAACACACATACCGATGTCTTTTTGGACATGTTACGACTTTATGTTTGTTTACACGGGGCATCTTTTGTATAATTAAATCTAATATTGTTGTAAATAAAAAAAGTTTATTTTATGATACTCAGGTTTTTCAGCATATCACGTGAGGAGAAGTACGGTTCGACTACAAACTCAAAAGAAAAACTATTCGGCTGATTGTGGTGTGTGAAAAGTATGTTTTTTATTTTTCTTAATAGAAGAGTATGAAAAAAGAAAAATAAAACAAACAAATTAACATAAAAAAGTAGAAGCTTCCTGTGATTTTAAGAAACATCGACTTGCAATGAGAAATATCTGCAAATTAAAATCTTTTTGGTGTATTTTTGAAATTACAATTTGGATAGTGTAAAATAAGAAATCCACACTCTTTAATAAATAAAAGTTTTGGTGAGGTAAATTTTCCAGTCTCTCTCATAATAAATACACAAATTTTTTTTAATTGTTTTTTAATAAATTTTTGTTTCAGCATCTCTCTTATTAAATAATAATGATTTTATTTTTTTTTATAAAATGTTTTTTATTTAAAAAATTAAGGTTTTTTCATAAAACATTTTTAGAAATTGAACATTTATTTCATTTT
The DNA here is from genome assembly GCA_023525975.1 of Smallanthus sonchifolius. NCBI lineage: Eukaryota > Viridiplantae > Streptophyta > Magnoliopsida > Asterales > Asteraceae > Smallanthus > Smallanthus sonchifolius. Next base: position 56,804,831 of record CM042045.1, read on the forward strand.
TTTATAAAATATTTTTAAAAAGTAACTACATGACGTTTCTAAAATTTGTATTTAAAAAACTATATAATATGTGATAAATATGTAATATGTAAATATTTATTATTAACTATATAACATTACATTTATTCATTGTATTTATTCAAACCGTGTAATATACGAGGTTTCTAATCTATTGAACATTACCCTACTATTTATTTCCCATAGGGATGAATAGTAGGGTTTTTTTTTTCATTTTTGTCATGAAAGTTTTTTTTATAATCCTGCCACTAAAGTTCAAAATAAGCTTTTATTTTCTTTTTTTTACTCAAAACTCTGTTTTTTATAGATTTGCCACATAAGTTCAATAAACTTTCGTTCGTTAATTTTTTTCAAAATACGGGTGCGTCGTTTTTTTTTGTCAACATTCCGATATAAATTTGTTTTAAAACTGAGTTGTATTCAAAATCGACTTTTTTATCGTTGCCTGTATCGAGTGTCATTACCGTTGTGGTACCATGACGAACCAAACCTATTATGGGCGAACAACATCATTGTCAATATTGGTATTATCGATTCGCCTTATGGTTTTCGACGAACCGAACCGGTAATTTTTTTAATTTGTTTTCCTCTTTTTTATTATTTAGTTTTATGTTTCCTTTCTATTAATTTCCCATGGGGATGAATAGTAGGGTTTTTTTTTTTCATTTTTGTCATGAAAGTTTTTTTTATAATCATGTCACTAAAGTTCAAAATAAGCTTTTATTTTCTTTTTTTTACTCAAAACTCTGTTTTTTATAGATTTGTCACATAAGTTCAATAAACTTTCATTCGTTAATTTTTTTCAAAATACGGGTGCGTCGGTTTTTTTTTGTCAACATTCCGATATAAATTTGTTTTAAAACTGAGTTGTATTCAAAATCGACTTTTTTATCGTTGCCTGTATCGAGTGCCGTTACCGTTGTGGTACCATGACGAACCAAACCTATTATGGGCGAACAACATCATTGTCAATATTGGTATTATCGATTCGCCTTATGGTTTTCGACGAACCGAACCGGTAATTTTTTTAATTTGTTTTCCCCTTTTTTATTATTTAGTTTTATGTTTCCTTTCTATTAACATTACTTTTACCGTTGTGCCTATGCTTTTGTTTAAATTTTATTAACGATGGGCCCGACAACATTATCTATGATAACTTTCGTTCGTTATGTTTTTTTAAATAACGGAATGCGTCGTTTTCTTAATAATTTCTTTTGTCAACGTTCTGGTTTAAATTTTATTGAAGACAAAGTTGTATTCAACTTCGAGTGTTTTTGGGTATCGTACGTTATAACGAGTCTGCGATTTCACGCAAACAAGCCAAACCATTAACGACCAGACTCCTGTCACAAAACGCGGGGAGTAAAAACTAGTTATATACATAACAATTTGCAAAGTCGGTTCGCACTATTCATCCCAGCATCATTCATTGGTCCACATGCCCTTTGTTTTGTTGCCTTTTTATTTTATGTATATATCCTTTCTTTTCAGTTTTAAATTTCTCGCTTTGCATCTATGGTAAGTTTAAATCTATTTAATACATGCCATTTTTAGTTATTTATTATTTTCGTATTACTTATTTTATTTACTAGTTTACATGTATAAATAATCTATACTATATAATAAACTAGATTACACCCCGTGTTTACACACGGGATGAAAATATCAATACATAAATTCTTATTTTTTATATATATTTTACATATGTAAAAATGTATTACATACGAATGATTGACAACAAAATTCAAAATATATAAATATTAATATATAATTACGTTTCGAAAATACGTTAATTACTATTTCATGCAATTTGACTTTCATTATTATTTGATTCAAAATAAAAGTTAGATAATTATATTTCAGAGTTTTTATAAGAAGAGATAATTTAAAATAAATATGTTTTATTGGTATAAGTAGTATTTTAGTTAAAGATATATTGTTATTAAAATATAAAGATGTATTTAATAAGAGAGAGAAGCGGGAAAAAGATTATGAGAATGAATATGGTTGCGACACGTGGCATGTAAAAACCTTTATTTATTATATAGTATAGATTAGTTTAGAACCTGTGTACTACACAGGATGAAAAATATCAATAAATAAAATTCTTAAATCTGTATATAGGTATCTTATAGTTGGAAAATGTATCACATATACTAACAATAGAAAACAAATTCAAAAAATATGTAAAAATTAATATAAAATTGAGTTTAAAAATAAATTAAATATTATTCAATGTAATTTGACTTTCGTTTACAATTTGATTGAAAACATAAGCTAAATAATTACATTTCATAGTTTCTTATAATATGAGATAATTTAAAATAAATGTGTTTTATTAGTATAATTAATAATTTATTTAAAAATATATTATTATTGAAAATATGAAAATGTATTTATTATGAGAGAGAGGCGGAAAAAATTTTATAAGGATTAATATAGAGGCGACACATGGCATTAGAAAACTTTTATTTATTATATAGTATAGATAAAGGTTTTTCAACGCCACGTGTCGTCTACGTATTCATTCTCATCATTTTTTTTCCGTTTCTCTCTCCTGTTAAATACATTTGTATATTTTAATAATAATTTTTTTTAAGAAAATACTAATCTTTGTATTAATAAATCTTTTGACATATTTTGATAAGGGTATGTGTTAACATATTGTATTTCACGAGTTTATTCAACCCGTATAAACATAAGTTTTTAAAAAATAATTTTTTTATTACTTGATATATAATATAATAATTATATTTATTCAACCCGTGTAATACACGCGGTTTTAACCCTAGTAGTAAATAAATAATGGAGTACTTTTTAAATTAATTAAAAGGAGTAAAATATATTTAAGAAATTAGTAAATAGTTAGTTTTACTTTTCTGTTTCACAAATTCTTGAAAAACAGTTTTACATATAATGTTAATTAAGTAAAAATTTATTCAAAAAGGACTAATTGCGTCGCGCGGAAAGTAAATACCTTTTCTTTAGTTCGCTTTCATGTTTCTTATAGTTTTAATTAAGTAAAAATTTATTCAAAAAGGACTAATTGCGTCGCACGGGAAGTAAATATCTTTTCTTTAATTCGCTTTCATATTTCTTAATGCTCATTTTTACGACGTAATTTTTTCTTGATTTCCGAATATACTATTACGACGTGTTTTTTTATCTACGTCCGGTATTCAAAAGTGAGCCGTCGCAACTTCATACGTTTCTCTTTACGTATCTATCCACGTAAGTGTCATTGCTGCAATGCGCGACAGTGTCCTATATACGTTACGGTTTCGTTTTCTTTATATGACGTTTAGAATACTATCAACACCCGCAGCAACGCGCGGTTCACGTTTACTAGTTAGAATACAATTGTAAAAATGTGGAATAGAAAAAATACGGCCGTGGTTAAATTCTGAATTAAGAAAACATTTCTAATAAACTTTAATTGTTTTTTTCCCTAGAAAGTATAATAAGAATTCGAGTTAATTACCGTTTGAGTCTCTGTGGTTTACACGATTTAACACAATGCGTTCCTAACACGATTTTTTAACGGTTTGAGTACATGTGGTATACAATCTGTAACACTTTAAGTCTCTGGACCTAACTTCGTTAAAAAAATCAGTTTAAATTTATGTGAAATGTCCGTTGTACCCTTTTACTGTATAACAGTTTGCGTCCCTGGAAACATGGACGCAAACATATATTACATGTTTACAGGGACGCAGACTGTTATACAGTAAAAAGGTATAACGGACATTTCACCTAAATTTAAACGGAATTTTTTAATGAAGTTAGGTACATGGACTCAGAGTGTTACAGATTGTATACCACAGGTACTCAAACAGTTAAAAAATTGTGTTAGGGATACATTGTGTTAAATCGTGTAAACCACATGGACTCAAACGGTAATTAACTCTAAAAATTCAAATACAATCTGATTCAATTATCTTATGTATATGTACGTATAAATATATTTAGAAATACAATACAATACAGTAATGTAATTAAATATGAAAATGATACTGCCGTATCATAATTCCATACAATCACTAGATGCTAGGACCACTTTTCGTATCAAACAATATTTATGAACATAAATCCAATATCGAGTATGATCCAGAATCATAGCTAGTAGAAGAGCGTTTGGTCTTAAAAGTTGGTCTGTCGGCGAAGGATGAGTAATGTGTGTTTTCGACCGGCTTTTTATTAATTTTCAACGATTTTATTTGTCTCTCAAAACTTATCAAAGCGATGGCGCTTTACCAACCATATCTGTAACCAAACCATGGCATTGAATTTATCAGTTTAATCAGTTTTTTATACATAAATAATATCTAACCTTTGCATTTGTGAAGATTTAAACTCACACTAACTTAATCAATTAGACTAGTAAGATATGTGTGGTTTCGAACGGCTTTGTATTAATTTTCAACGATTTTATTTGTTTCTCTCAAAACTTATCAAAGTGATGGTGCGTTACCAGCTATATCTTAACCAAACCGTGGCATTGAATTTACCAGCTTAATCAGTTTTTTAAACATCAAATTTTTGTACATAAATAATATCTAATCTTTGCATTTGTGAAGATTGAAACCTACACCAACTTAATCAATTAGACGGTGAGTAAAGTCCAATTTTTAAAATATTACTAATTATAGTTATAAGAATTTTTTTTTTTTTTTTTTTGTAATTTAAATATGTTGCTCTAAAGTCAAACCATGGATTACCATTAATCATTATATAAATTCCAAACCATAATTTTGTGCATACTTGATTAGTTTCAAATACCACTTTGTAAATATGATTAAAGCTGTAAATGGTCCACAATTGAGATTCTTACTTATTTTTTTCTTGAATTTCATAGTAATTATTTGTTAAAATAAGTTGATTGATGAGGTTGTAAACCATTTCACATGTTTTTATATTAGTTTATTATACTTTTAGCAATTAAATTTGTCAAAAATAAATATAGCCGAAAATGTATATGAGTAATTAGAAGTTGATGACCATGTAAAATGGGAAATGTCATAACCAAAGTTTATGTTTGTTTGTGAAACCGTATCTTATTATTTTTATTAAATTATATTATTTGAGCCTTGAATTGGGTCAAAATTCAAGAATCATGTTACGAGTGAACCTAAAAGGCGTGTTTTAAAACATTGTATATATATATATATATTACGGAAACGCTTAGAAGATTTGAAGTTATAATTTAAAAGATCATATATAGAGATCGTAAATCAAGGAATAATCATATCTGTCCATACCGGTCATTTAACTCTTTCCAGAGTTGACGAGCAGTCCCAACATACAAAACGCTCTCACTGATATCACTTGACAAAGTGTTCAAAATCCAAGAAATAACCATATTATTGCATCTTTTCCATAACTCCAGATTAGGAGAGGAAGTAGGTCTGACAACAGTCTCATCAATAAAACCAAGTTTGTTCTTAGCAGATAAGGCAATGGACATGGCACGTTTCCAAGATCCGAAAGAAGAGCCGTCAAAAGTTTTAGAAACAAGTAAGAGACCCGGATGATCAGATGAATGTAAGAACAAAGGATTAGAAGAATCCATAGGAACAACCACTGCGAGATCAACAGTAGCAGACATGACAAAATCAAAAAGAAAATGAAGACTGGAATAAGCGAACCTGCTAAGTTCGCCAAGAAGCGAACTTGTTAAGTTCGCTAGAACAGGAAAGGAATAGGCGAACTTAATAAGTTCGCCCGTAACAGACAACCTGATGAACGACAAGTTCGCCTGCACGAACAGAAAAACGTGAAATCGAACCAGAAATCATCATAACTCAAAATCAGAGAAGTATATGAAGAAATCCAACCGTAGGAATGATTAGAAACATAAAACGAATGTTTTGAACGGATCACAACATGAAACGACCCCTAATTGACACAAAAAAATGAGAAAACGAATGAAACAACGAAGAATGAGTGCGGAAAAGGAAAGAAAATCACATAATCGAGCATATATGCTCTGATACAATGTTATGATATCGAGAATAATCGTAAAGCAAGCAAGAATGATAAACGAGATCGCTAAAACAAGCGAGAATGATAAACGAAAGAAATAAAATGAGAGAGAATGACTGGGGGTAAAACTGAAATGATTTGATTGATAACTTGAATAATGTTACAAATAAGTTATTTATAGACAAAGGAATAAAAGCTAACAAACTACTGAACCGGGCGAACTTAAGTTCGCCCCTATACTAAACAAGCGAACTTAGTAAGTTCGCTAACAGTTGAATATCACGAAAACGGTCTACATAACCTAATTTCGTTAGTAGAAATAAGGTAGGGGTACGTACATTGTAAACATACTAGTGTTTATAAAGTCTTTAAGTAGTAGCATATCGTAATGTGTTCTCGATTTGTTCATTGTGATCCTACTTAGTTCCAATATCAATATGTTGTTTAATCATTAATTTCGTCAAACCAACATTAATTCTTTGATTTTGTACATATCAATACAAAAGTTTTGCTCTATTAAACACTTCCGATGGTCTCGCTTACTTATCTGAACATGAGAACTCGTCGTTTTTTTACAAAAGTAAAAACTTAAGAATTATAGATTGGTAATAGAGGTCTGTTTTTATTCATGCACCATTTCGTTCCGAGCCTTCCATACGCGTCACATTGTTCGTAAAATTATAGATTGAATCACCTTCTTGTTTGGGACTCGGATCGAACATTTTCCCAAACTATTTAAAGAAAGTTAATGAACAAGAAAATGTTCCTCCCCTTTAGAGGCAACTTGTTGAAAATTATATGGATATGGTAAAGCCACCACCATAAATCAGACATCCCATGTTAATTGTTTTGGATAATCAAAAAAAGTGATTGTTGATCAACAATGATTAAGATTTACTTTCACGAATTTTCGTTTTTAAAGTGATTAATAGCTTTATATATATATATATATATATATATATATATAGGGAAAGGATCAAGAGAAAATCACAAATTAGGTGAAAACCAAGAAAACCACTAAAACAATGTGTAGTACTATGAGTTACGTATACGTAACCGTAATTTTTTTGTTTTCTGCTTACGTATACGTAACACTATGGGTTACGTATACGTAAGTCAATATTTAAATGATTTTTTAATAAAAATGTGTAATATTAAATTGATACTCTATAAAAAAATAAAAATAAAATTAAATAAAACATAAATATTATTATATCATTGGTTAAAATTGGTTTTTTAATGGTTTTTTCGGTTTTCGCCTAACTATGTGGTTTTCTCTAGAAACCTCCCCTATATATATATATATATATATATATATATGTGTGTGTGTGTGAATTTAGATCGTGAAAGATTTGACATGACACAATTAATAATTTTACTTTCATGAGTTTCTATTATTTGATGCATATAAAACAAAATAACTTAGTCATAAGTTTAAAAGAGAATCACTAAACATATAGGAACAATTATAAATATCATTATATACATGAGCGGATATATGGATTAACAAGTGAATACATTAGAGTTCTAAATATAATGTACTAGTTTAGATCCGTGTATACACAAAGTATGAAAAATATCAATAAATAAAATTTTTAAATCTTTATGTGTATATTTTATAAGTGTAAAAATGTATCATATGTTAAGGATAGAAAACAAAACTAAAAATATGTAAAAACAAATATATAATTGGGTTTCGAAAATATATTAAATAATATTTAATGTGATTTGATTTTCATTTATTATTCGATTGGAAATTAAAGTTACATAATTAGATTTTAAAGTTTCATAAGGGATAATTTAAAATAAATGTGTTTTATTAGTATAATTAATATTTTCTTTAAATATATATTATTGTTAAAAGATGAATGTGCATTTAATAAAAGAGAGATGCGTGAAAAAATGATGAGATTGAATGTGGAGGCGACACGTGGCATGGAAAAACCTTTATTTATTATATAGTATAGATTTACCAATGAATACATGTATCTACTAATTATTATATCATAGATTTTAACTATTTTACATGATACTAAATATAGAGTGTTCACTGATTAACACTTGTATTTACTAACTAATACACTACATTTCTTAATTATTCAGCAAACGGTAGAGACACATGTCTTTTAAAGTGAAGGTCTCAAATCTAAACCTGATAATAAACTCGTTTATAATTATTAGTATAAAATAAAGTAAAAATACTATTAAAAAGAACTTGTCAATAAACAGGTAAATCAAATTGTTCATAGTGGTTTCTCTATATTTGGTGGGTTACATACGTAGGGGAGGGTTTCAGAGAAAACCACATAATTAGGCGAAAACCGAGAAAATCACTAAAAACTAATTTTAATCAATCATATAATAATATTTCTTATTTATTTTTTTATTTTTATTTTTTATAAGAGTATCAATATAATATTACACATTTTTACCAAAAAAATCATTTAAATATTGGCTTACGTATACGTAACCCATAGTGTTACGTATACGTAAACAAAAAACAAAAATTTTATGGTTACGTATACGTAAAATAATTTTTTGGTAAGTTGTGAATACTATATTAATACATTTAGAAATAAGTTAAAAAAATAAAATATCTAAAAATTATTTGATTGGCTTTTAGTGGTTTTCGTCTAACTTTGTGATTTTCTCTTGATCCTTCTCTTACATATGTAACCCACACATGTATATATTGTAGTCTTGAAAACTTACATTTTAAGAAAATAGAATACTTTATAAGTTAAGAACTAGATATATGATATTCTTTTGAAAGAAAAGTATAAATGTTTGCAATTTCTTCAGAAAACGTATCTATCTAGAAACTAATTCATTTATATTTTAAAAATTCATATTATAACGTGTAAAGTATACAAGTTAGTGATATAGTTTTTATATACTTTGTTGGTTCAAATTTCTAATTGGTGTAAATTTATAATCATTGTAACTTTAACTTTACATTCACTATAACAATATCATCCTATCTTGACGATTTTTTTTGACCCTATAGCGACGACTTATCGTCGGGATAGCCTATACCGACGACATGTCGTCGGTATTGCCTTCACAAAGCTAATCATAATTTAATAATTCCATCATACATACTCATACATACAAACATACATGCATACACATACATAACACATGCATACAAAATCATAAAAATCTTAGATCTAAATCAAATTTCATCACAAATTAGTAATCAAAACGAGTATTTACATTCACAAAGCTAGAAATCCAAAAAATGGTGAAATTTCTCCAAAACCTAACCAAAATAAATAAACAAAACTTTAAAATCTTAAAAAAGTAGCTAAAATATTAAACCCGGATGTTACCCCATGTAACATTTCTGATTTTCATGTATTCATTCCAGTACAATTAGTCATGTTTGAAATCCAATTCTAGTGCAATGGTTACCTTATTCGTACGAACAATTAAACCCTAAATGCAAAACAAATTAACAAATTTTTACATTTGTATACACTATTGAAACACTATATATATATATATGTACATATATATATACATATAGATGAATGTATATTTATATATATATATATATATATCACAGGTACATGCACACATATATACCATTACCCATAGTTAGATGCAAATAACAAAGAATTTCACTTGGTTTGAACCCTTAACCATCCTAATTGAACCCACACCTTCCAAATTGTGGCCCTTTGACTTAGTTGACTTTCAAAAGTCAAAGTAGCCCAATCCTAGACAATCTAAGGCTGCCATCGATCAAATTCATGATTAATTGGGCTCCTCATGATTACATAAGCAATAATCGATCAAATCCAGGCCCAAACAGCAGGCCAATTCGATCAATTAAGCGGGCGATTAAGGATTCAAACAAGTTTGACCCTGGATAGTCAAAAACCCTAGCAAATCATCATTTAATTCATAAAATCAACGCTTGTAAATCCGTAAATCACTCGCAAATAAATCCCGTATGTGCCTAGACCATTAACATGACCCAATTCGTTTCCAAATCATAGGATTGATGCGTAAATCTCGTCCTACAGTTGTCACCATCGAAGCCTAATCAAATCGTCCATTGTGAATGGAATGAAACGAATTAAACCCCTCATACACTCTCGCAAACCCTATCTCAAACTCTCCCAACTCTCAATTAACCCGCATTTCACCTCCAAGGTTCTGTCGAGTACCAAGATCAACGAGTTCTGAAGCTCTGCCGTGCACACTCGATTCTTCATCATTTCAGGTATGAGTTAGATCTCTAGACTCGTAAGACATTCCCTATCGAAAGCCCTCTGCCAATTCTCGATGGCAGAGGGAATCGAATTCGAATTGGGATTAGGGTTCGTGACTGGTTTAAATCGAAAATCTGAAACTGATCCTTAATCTAATGCGTGTATAAAGCTTCTTGGATTACATGGTTAACCAGTGAGACCACCTGTTCTGAATGGTTTAGTCACTGCACCATCAGACCAGGTGGCAAGGGTTCGAAACCCCCTCCCAAGTCTTAAACCGGTCGGCTCCTTTTTGCCCATGTCCTTTAACCTGACTTGGACTCACGTGTCATATTTAAATAAACGGCGCCCCATTTAGACCAGCGAACCACCCGACTCAACTGGTTAAGGCACTGCACCATTGAACGGGGTGGCGTGGGTTCGAAACCCACGACCCACGGCCTACGACCGACCTGTTTTGCCTTTTGCGCCCACTAGTACCGCCCTGGTGATCATGGGTTTAGACCCATCCGAGACCAATACCATAACGAAAATGCCCTCTGGTCCAGCGGTTCAGTCACTCGACCCACACCCCCAAGGCCTGGGTTCGAGTCCCTGCGGCCTGTTTATATTTTTGCACTAAATCTAACACTTCAGAAATTTTGTAAAAAATATTTTTATAAACCTTGAGATATTTATAACAGAATAAAACTAGACTTTTTAAATTTCAAAATAAACTCAAATTTAATCCAAATTAAAGTGTAAAATTTCACATTAAACTTTTAAAACAAAAACTTTAAATATTTAAAAATTAAATTCTAAATAAAAGCAATAAATTTTATAAAAGTTTATAAAACATTAACTCATTAAAAGCAAACTAGTATTCATTCCAAAGATGATAAATAAATAAAAATTTATTTAGTATAATACACAAATAAAAATTTCTTTTTCTAAATATAAATATATATTTACATCCTATAAATTTTAACATATTTTTCACAAATAAATAAATAGAATTATTTATTTATTTAAATTAAACACTATCCGCATAAGTAAAATTTCTTTTTTTCTAAACATATATTTATATTCTACAAATTTTACATATTTTTCACCAATAAATAAATAGAATTATTTATTTATTTTATTTATTTAAATTAAACACTATCCGCATAAGTAAAATTTCTTCTTCTAAACATATATTTACGTTCTATATATTTTTAACATATTTTTCACAAATAAATAAATAGAATTATTTATTTATTTTATTTATTTAAATTAAACACTATCCGCATAAGTAAAATTTCTTCTTCTAAACATATATTTACGTTCTATATATTTTTAACATATTTTTCATAAATAAATAAATAGAATTATTTATTTATTTTATTTATTTACATTAAACACTATCCGCATAAGTAAAATTTCTTCTTCTAAACATATATTTACGTTCTATATATTTTTAACATATTTTTCACAAATAAATAAATAGAATTATTTATTTTATTTATTTAAATTAAACATTATCCGCATAAGTAAAATTTCTTTTTCTAAACATATATATACGTTCTATATATTTTAACGTATTTTTCACAAATAAATAAAATTATTTATTTATTTAAACTTATTTAGATCCAACCCTAAGTCAATGACTATTAAGTTCATACATATATATCTTGAACTCATAATACACATTAAATTCGTATACAAACATAGTATGCCTTTACATGGAATAACACAAACCTCTTTGTACAAACTCACACACATCAAAACCTGTTGAACCCTAGACTTAGACATAGACTTTTGTACACACTATTAACTCAATATACATTATACACTAGGTTAACGTGGTGAGTTACAAGGATCGTTTTACTACCTAGTCTTTTCTCTTTTACACTAGGTTAACGTACTAGCAACACTCTTGAATCAAGTGAGTATTACATAGCCCTCTTTTCTCTTTTACACTTTTTGAGGTGATTCATGAATTTTATACAAACAATAGCTTACATTTACATAAACTACACAAACACAAATCCTATTTACAATCATGTGTGCAAATTTGATCTTTATGTTTGAGTGCTAGGTGTGTTAACTTTTGTGTGCAAATTATGTGCAATCATTAACTATTTAAGCCGACGGCTAACAATGATAGATCTATTGAGTCTGACAAACCCACCCAGATTGGGGTGATTGTTACCGACAACACAATTTGCATGCTAGTTACAAAGGTTTGATTGTACTTTAGTTACACAATAGCTGCTCCCCATAAATGCCTTATTTATCATGACTTGTAAGGATTTGTTTATTCATGTTTATACACTATCTATGTACAAACCTATGTATGCTCACCAACTTTTTAGTTGACCTTATTTTATTCATGTTTCAGGTGCTAATGTGTGAGTCTGATCAAGACATGCTACACTTAAGTTTGGACTTAGTTAATCTAAATTTAAAGAACAATTTGGATTTTCATTTATGTACTTGTTGAATTTTGCTATTTGAGTTTAAATTGTTTGAAATGAAATTGATGATTAAATATTGAAATCTAGCGAACCTTGTGCTCATGAACAGTCTACATGTCCTGCCCCGACGTTTCCGCCGTCGGTTGGGGTGTGACACCCCACCTTAAATCCCGAGAGTTTTTGTAAAAGTTGTTCCCAAAAAGCCCAAAAACATTGAAATCACTGGAGAGAACAATTTGGGGGAGTTTTGGAGGATTTTGGGTAGAAATGAAGGTCTGTCGTCTGTTTTCCTTATTTGTTCTCGCTGCACCCTATGGCGACGACATGTCGTCGGCATAGGCCCACATGTCATCGGCACAGGTACCCTATGCCGACGACATGTCGTCGGTATAGGGTTCGTAGGATGTTGACCAGTCAATAAAGGTAAAAACCCTATCTCGACGACATGTCGTTGCCATAGGGTTTTCTAGAATTTTTTTTAATTTAAAAAAAAATTTGCCCGACGAAAATTTATTAAATAAAAAAAACAAAAAGAAAATCAAAATTAAACTATAGCGACGACAATAGGTTTTCCCCAAAAATTCATTGGGCGCCAGTTTTCTCTCCAATCTGCCTCAACCCTATAGCGACGACATGTCGTCGCTATAGGGTGCCCCATTCAAAAAAAAATTTTGACCTATACCGACGACATATCGTCCGTATAGGGTGACCTATGCCGACGACAAGTGTCGTCGGTATAGGCGACGTCGGCACAAGGTCATTTCCTTGTAGTGATTATTAGTCACACAATCTATAATTTATTTACAAGTTCATAATACAATTTATATAAATATTTTAAAGTTTGTTAGCTTAAACTTCTAATTTTTAGATATTCAAAAAATATAATTCTAAAATATTTATAATCTTTTTATAATTGTATTAAGTTTTCTGAATTTATTTGCTATATATTTTTAAAAGTAAGTTAAATTAGCTATGAAAATATATGTAATATTAGGAAACTAAAGTTGGGATTATATCAAGATATGATAATGACTTATATGGACACACATAATTCTAGTAATCCGGAGATATGACCCACATAATATAAATGCTCCACAAACTCAGGGGGTAATAAGTAACGACGCTTTACATGCATGCCTGAAAATGGCAAGACATGCAGGCGTGTTATTAGTGACATAATTGGTCTAACACGACACCACTCCTCAAGTGTAAATAAGTCAAGTTGAAGAGTTTGACTCGTTAAAAGATTAAAATGAGTTCGAGTTTATAATAAAGCTTATTTAATAAACGAGTTAGACCTTATAAGTTTCATAGAGTTTTTTTTCAAAAAAAAGTGTAGTTGGAAAAAATATTTACCAAATAGGTCTAGTTGAAACTTATTTATTAAAATGAGTGTTTTTCTTTATTTTTAACTAAATAACTATCTTTTTTTTCAAAGCATCCTTTATAAAATCGTTCATTTTGTTTCAATGTTTTATAACATCGTTCGGTTTTTTAAACATACTTTTCAAAACGTTCGGTTTTTTAAACATTCTTTTCAAAACCATTCGAATTTTTTAAACGTCCTTTTCAAAATTGTTCGCTTTTTTTCCTAAACATTTTTTTAAAAACCGTTTGTTTTCTCTAAACGTTTTTTAAACCGTTCAGTTTTTCTAGACGTATTTCTTTTAAATCGTTAGTTTTTTTTTTCTAAACAAACGTATTTTTTTTAATCGTTAGTTTTTTTTCTAAACAAACGTATTTAACGTCTTTTTAAAACCGCTCCTTTCTTAAATGACCGTTTTTGAAAAAAAAAGGAATTAAACAAATAATGAATGTTTTGAAGAAAAATATTTAAACAGAATTTTAAACGATTTAAAAAAATATATTTTTTTTCAATTGTTTCATGAGATAGATGTGTAAATTTAAACAGATTTTTTAAGATATGTGTAAATTTAAACAGAAATTTAAACGTTTTAAATATTTTTTTACAAAACATTCATTAAAATAGACGTTTTAAAAAAGATGTTTAGAAAAAATTGAACGATTTAAAAAAAAATGTTTAGACAAACAAACGGTTTTAAAAAAAAGCTGTGTGGAAAAAAAAGAACAGTTTTGAAAATGACGTTTAAAAAAATCCAAATAGTTTTGAAAAGAATGTTTAAAAAACCGAACGGTTTCGAAAAGAATGATTAAAAAGCCGAACAATGTTAAAAAAGCAATGAACAAAATGAAACTTTTTTTAAGGGATGTTTTGAAAAAAAAAAGATACTTATTTAGTTAAAAATAAAGAAAAACACTCATTTTGGTAAATAAGTTTCCAAGTACATCTATTTGGTAAATATTTTTTGGGATAATATCATATATACCCATGTAAAGTTGAAAAATATCATATATACCCAACCAAAACTAAAAATATCATATATATCCTTACAAACATGTGTAAATATCATATATGCCCATAGGTAGTGTTCTTTTCTTTCATAAAGGGCATCATCACAAAAATTTTAATAAATGATCATATTACCCTTATTTTCTCTTTTTTTTTGAACGGCGAACATTGAATGTTGTGACGTCGCACCCCCCCGTCACATGGGAGAGCCTCGTCCAACTCCGGCCAATATGTTGTCTTAACCGGGCCCACTTGACGTTAGAGTTGGAGAGCATCAAAGGAAAAATCCCACCCAATACGGCCTCTTCCGGGCTTGAGGGAGAGCCGAGGCTCGAACCCTAGATCGACGTGGGTAAAACCCTGGAGCATTAGCCTAAGAACTAGACCTCATTTGCATGCATCAGAAATTAATGATGGTGACAGAGATTGAACCCGGGTCCCTTGAGACTTCACCTCAACCACTACACTACAATCTCTTTGACTACCCTTATTTTCTCTAAAACTTTAAAATATCATATTTATCGATCTATTAAGTTCACTAATTTTAAGAGAATAGGTCTTCACAATCGATGATGATGGTTATCCTATGGTGTCGTGTGAACACACAATAAGGTAGTGTTTTTTTTCTGATCTGAATATGAGCACTACCTTGAGCAGATGTAGTCTAGGTCTCTGTGATGATGCCGTCAAAAAAGTGATAATGACAATTATAATAGAAAAGTAGGTTAAAATATTATATAATTAATAAGGGTAAAATAGGTATAAAGTAAAAATTTAGGTAAATATATTGGGCTAGTTAGTCCAGCTCGGCCCAATTCTTTTTTCAAAAATAAAACCCTAATTGCATTCTATAACATCTCTAAAAACATTCTTCACCGGCGGTTTTCATCTTTTCGAGCCGTTGTAGTTCTAGGGTATTGTTTTTTCTCGATCTGCAGAGATGGTAATCCCTCGTACGTTTAATTGCATCAATTCGTTTGGAATTCGATTGATTTCATCGTGTTTGTTGTTGTTGTTGTTTTGGATCTAGGGCAAAGGAACAGGGAGTTTCGGTAAGAGGAGGAACAAAACACACACACTGTGTGTGAGGTGCGGCAGACGCAGCTTTCATCTGCAGAAGAGCCGATGCTCTGCTTGTGCGTATCCTGCTGCTCGCGTCAGAAAATGTAAATTATTCTCCATCTTCTTGTGATTGCATGTGATTATCTTTGTGTATGATTGTTTGATGATCAAATTGGCTGTAAATGTTGATCTAATACGCGATAAGTAGTTGTTAGGTTTTAATTTTTCTTAGGTATGAGATTAGCTGATACTCGGCCATATACCCGAACAATTTACTTGAAAGCTTAATGTTTTATTCTACTAGCTTTATTTTGTGAAAAAATAAATTTATTTTGAGATATGTATTTGTTAATATTGTTTTAATTTTTGTATGTTACTTATAAAAATAAAACTAAAAATGGTAAGAAAAAGACATGTACTTGTATTTTTTTTTTAACAAATTAGCGGGGTAGACCTGATACCCAACAAGTACCCGACAGGTATTAGGCCGGGACGCACGGGTTATCGGACTCCGATTACCAATCGACTCAAACCGGCCCTTTGACATTCTTATCCCAGAATTAGATTTTGGTTGATACTTTTTGAATAGAGATTGGAGGGATTCTTCAATGTAAGCATTTGTGACTTGCTATCTATTGAGTCTAGCCTAGAAGACTAATTGCGTGTTTGGAAAATAAAAATGATAAGTTTTTTGAAAAAAGTGGTGCAATTTTTTTCATTTCGGAATGTGTTTTATATGTCCAATCTTTTTTTTTTCAAATACTCATGTCTAAAGCTAAATTACATGTAGTTTATGTTGATCTTTATGACTTACTTGTTCGGTTTCGCATCTAAAAAGTTTCATTAGTAGTTCATCTCTTCAAAGGTTGCATTTTTGTAAGATGAGTGAGCAGAAAATTTTGATTGATGTGGCATGCCAATTTAAATCTAGTCCGTTTGCACTTGATTTCAGTGTCGATGAAACTAGAAAAGTTGAGATTGAGAAAAATTTTATGAACAAAAAATCAGTACTTGAGAGTTTAGAGTATTTTATCCTCAATGACTTGGAACTTTTTTTCATCATCATCCGTTATTGGATTCTATGTTTGCTTGATAGTGCAACAAATATTTTAAAAATATCTAATTTTAATATATGATGTCAAAAGCGTACTAGGCGCACGCCTAGGCGTAGAAGTGGACTGCAGCATCTGTGCATAGCCTAAATGTGCAGTCTCAGGCACTTGGACTTATTTTCAGGCCAAATTCTGGATGTTTTAACAGCCTATGTATCCCTAAACAAGACTGGAATTAACCTAAACAGGCCAAAACATGTCTAAAACCCCTAAAAAGTGTTATTTTTGCTATGTGCCCTGCTTAAAAAAGCCTTACTTTTTAAGGTCTAGGCTTTGGGCAAGGGCGCAAGGCATACTCGCCTTTGAGAACATAACCCCTTTAATCTTTGTTTATTATTGAATTAGCACTTGTGTCATAGACTCATTGGCGTGACCTTCAAATAATACCCCATGTTGAAAAACCAAACACTGAACTAAAAGTCATAAAGAAGTAGATGGTCTAAATGATGGAACTTGTATTCTGTGTTTTGACAATCTGAAAACTAGTTTTTTTAGAGATTGGTGTTACTTTTAGAATGCACATGCTTTACGCAAAACACTTTTCTGCAGCTTATAAATCAACTTCTTATAATTTTTTTTGATGTTTTAGATAACTGGAGCCAGAAGGCCATAAGAAGGAAGACCACCGGAACTGGTCGTATGCGTTACCTTCGTAATGTTCCTCGCAGGTTCAAGAGCAACTTCAGGGAAGGTAAGCTGTATAACGAATCCAAACTTTTGTTTTTGAAAAGTTTAATTATAAAATAAAACGACATGTTTTCAAGTTTAAATAAAGTATTTAAAAGAATCATTCTGTTTCCAGTTTTTGTATTTGTTACTTAATTTTGTTGAAACAGGTACTCAAGCAACACCAAGGACCAAAGGAGCAGCTGCCAGCACTTAAAAAATGAAGTACAATTTTGTTTGGTTTTGTGTTGGTACTTCTTATTTATATGGTGTTCAGAAAACCTATGTGGGATTTATGCTTGTTTACTGTTGCCTGTTTTCAATATTTTTTCTAGTTCTGGGCACTTTTGTTTGCATCTCTTCACCTCTCGTTCTTCAAAATTTCTCTACAGTTTGCTTGTTTTATTTTTATCTAAACACTATCTTGATCTGTTTGTAAGTTAAGTATTGTTTTTCTATAGATAAAACAAAGAAACTCTGGTTTTAAAAAGAGGTCAAGCCTTGCCTCAATTTTCAAAAGGATAGAGAGGCCACAGTTCAAAAATAACAAACCTTTTTTTGACAAAAGATTAAACTGAAGTCCGGTCTAAAACTAAAGGTACATTTAATACTAAAGACATGCTTAAAAAGACGAAGATTGTTTAGAATTATCAGTCCATCTAGAAACTACAGATACATCCTCACCACCAACATATTCAGACTTGATTTGGTTTCTGTGACTAGCACAATATCATCTGCGAATAGCATGCACCACGTGATAGCTTCATGGATTG
Source organism: Smallanthus sonchifolius (assembly GCA_023525975.1). NCBI lineage: Eukaryota > Viridiplantae > Streptophyta > Magnoliopsida > Asterales > Asteraceae > Smallanthus > Smallanthus sonchifolius. The sequence continues at coordinate 56,823,473 of CM042045.1, forward strand.
ACTTAGACAACTCACCCAAGACTACTATGAAAAGAAACTTACTTAACATGATCCTTGGTGAAGACTCACCTCTACTAGAAAGAATTTTGTATCCTCAACATGTGCATGGACGCTTGTTTTTGCCCCGTCGTACATATCCCTAACTACCTCTGTATATCTACTAGGAACCCCTCTCCCCTACATACTATACCAAATAAGTCGACGTGACACATTATCGTAAGCCATTTTCGGGTCAATTGTAACTCTCCGGGGTCGGGCATGACCATGCCAAGTGGTAGCATGGCCACGTGAGTCGTGAGGTGAGGAGCTTCAATTTTGAAACAGTTGAATATTTTGCTAAGTTTGAGGATTCCGCACCACCATGCAGGGAGGCCGCACGACCATACGAATCCGCACAACCATGCGGGGATGCCACACAACAATGTGTTTCCGCAGAGCCATGCGAATCCGCACTACCATGCAAGGTTGCTGCAGATCAGAATCCATTGGTGCGCAAAATGAGGTGTTTAATCCATACCATTCCACATTGTTCGATTCATGTTTTCCACTATTCTCGGCCCTTTGGGTGTAATGCCATTCCATATTATCACTTCCCCAATTCCTCTTTCCAAATTTTCAAAATGAGGTGTTTAATCCATACCATTCCACCTGGGAACATCTATTGGTAAGAATCTAAGAACTAAACTCATTGGTATCTTGACTTTGTATGTGTTTATATGATTGTGTGGTTGTTTACTATTCATCTTCGGTAGTATAGTTTATCATCTGTTTCAAGTAGGATAGGTGATTGTAATATTGCATGATTGGTATGCGTGTTATCTAGCTTTGATATAATCTACTCAAGGTGGTTGTTTGGATTGGGATTTTGAACTGTTTTTTGTTTATGAACTCATCAACATTAACTTAACTATGTTTTTTTGGGGGGCATAGCTCGATAAATACAGGTTTGTGATTGTTGATAATTAGTAGGTAGTTTGATGTTTGGCTAAAGGATGCAAGGAATTGTCTTTTTGTGACAATCCGACTTTTCAACTTAATCCCGTTAGTGATTCCGTTAAATATTCTGTTAAATCCTAACCAAGTTAACCCAATTCTAAAACCAAGGGATCATTTCTGTCAAAGCTGAAGTTACAAGGGCTGGTTTTGTAAATAACTAGAAACCCTAGTAGGCACGGTCACGCCTTGTTTTGGCACGGTCGCGCCTCTTGTCAGTTGAAACGTAAACACAGTCTTTAATCGCAATTTCGTTCGATTTCGTAACCGTTATGCACGTCTCATGTATTAACGACCATCATTAAAACTTTAATCATCGTTATTACCCCGAATTAAACCCAATTATGGGTAATTATTGTGTAACCGTCGACCTCAATGCCATTTTCATTCAAATTCAACGAATTCGTGTATTATTCTTTCATACAAACACTCTGCACACACTAAGCGATCAATCTCGAAGCAGTTACACGCACCAATTCAACCGGAAAAGCTGCGGGAGTCGCCGGAGGTGGAGACAGTCACGGTCGAACCTGCGTTTGATCGATCACCATCAATTCGTACATCGTTCTGGTAATTAAGCATTCCCTCAGTTTCGTTTTTATTCATCGATTGAAAACCCCATGACAATTCGATCTATTAACATCGAATTGGAGACGAACCCAATCCTAGGGTTCGTTCATAAATCGATTTGGGGCTTTTGTCATTATCAACCTTATAAATCCAATTAACTGATATGGATAGTTTCGTAACCCTTCACTCGTTAAAAGCCTTATGTTAATTTCATTCTTTATCATCGAATTGCTCATAATTTGTAATTAGGGTTTGTCCGTAAAATATTTTGGGGGTTTCAATCTTAAACCTGCTCTCAATCAAATTAACTTATACTGGTAGATTCGCAAAGTTCTGTTTTGTAAAAACCCCATGTCCTTTTGGTCAATCACGATCGAACCAAACGGTTTTGGATTTATTGGGTTATTCTGTTAAACTTTGTGTCAGTAAATCCAGGAGACACGGTCGTGCCGAGTTTTAGCACGGTCGTGCCTCACCCTCTGACCCGGTCGTGCCTCTTGGCTAGACCTGGTCGTGCCTCAGAACCCTAGACGCGGTTGTGCCTGGCTCAGACACGGTCGTGCGAAGTGATCAGCTTTGTTGTGTCTTCTGTTTTGATCAACACGGTCGCGCCCCTGACCAGCACGGTCGCGCCCGTAACCTTAACACGGTCGTGCCTTGCCTTAGGCGCGGTCATGTGTGAGTTAACCCTTTTGTCAGAATGTTTGATTTATTTATTATATTTTTATAAACAATAATTATTATATATTATTTGTCATTTATCGCGAAAAGCATTTATACTAATTTAAAAATCCGTATTTCCGTAAACTCGTTCGTTTTCACATTAATCTTTAGAATGTTTAAAGACGTTCTAATCCTCCATGTGTCGTCACAAATCCCATTAAGTCCCTAACTATTATGTTGTAATTCTAGGGCATTCGTGAGCCGTGTCAGGCAAACGCTTGAGATTTCAATCTCGTACTTGTGTGATTACTACTAGGGGTGTTCAAAACCGGATATCCGAAATTTCGGATATCCGAATTTCGGATATCCGAAAATTTCGGATAGTGAATTTCACTATCCGAATCCGTATCCGAAATTTCGGATATCAATTCGGATAGTGAAACGGATATCCGAAAATATAAAAAAAATAAAAAAATATATAAAAAAAATATTTTTAAATTACAAAAACAATTAAAAACCTTAAAAAACATTAGAAAATATACATATAAAAATATATAAATATAATATATCGGGTTTTGATTCAAATTTTCTTATTTTTAAATAATAAAAACAATTAAAAAAAATATATAAATATAATATTTCGGATATTCGGATATCCGAAATATCCGAAAATCACTATCCGAATCCGAAAATTCGGATATCCGAAATTTCGGATATCCGAATTTTCAGATAATTCGGATTCGGATTTTCGGATAATTCGGGTTCGGTTTCGGATTCGGATTTTTTTGAACACCCCTAATTACTACCTACGCCGTTCATGTGAGTTTTCACGGTCCCTTTTTACTATTTTAAACTGGGGGAGAAAACATGATGCAAACTCTTTTTGATTTTTGTACTTCATATTGTATCACTTGTTATGACTATGTGTAAACTCTATCATGAAAGTCCTCACATCGAACCGTTTAAATATGAGAATAGCGAGGTATGTTGGGTAATACTACTGGGTTTGACAAACCTCACCCGCGTTAGTGGCGCTAACTCGATTGGATATTGAACGGGTGCAATATTGACCTAAACGTGCACCATGGTTGATAGGCCTGGTGGGAGGCATTCAAACAGTCAGCTTACGGTTGCGAGCGTAATAGCAAACATGAGCATGGGTTAGCTACCCGTCGATATATATATGTTGATTGTACAATAAATCTGGTAAATGTTTATTTATATACTGAAACCTATGAACTCACCAACCTCGTGTTGACATCGTTTTCTTACATGTTTTCTCAGGTCGCTTAAGATAAGGCACAGGTGCACGCATAGGGCATGCATGGAGTCTTATGATTTATTTATAAATTAATATTGTTGGATTGCTTGTACTTTGTTTTTGGACTTCGTTTGGACTAGACACTTTGGAACTTTTCTTGGGCGCGTTTGTTTTGCGCATTTACTTTCGTTTTACGCTTCCGCACTTACTTTGATCATTTATGATATATTTTCATTTTAGTCTCATATAGTGTCGTTCAATGTAACTAATGACTGCGATCCTGGTTTGTCACTTCACAAACGGTAAAATTCCGTCAGTTGAAATTGGGGGTGTGACACTTTTAGATTATGAAGCAAGTAGATCCATCTTGTGGCTAGTTCTAGTTCAATGTGGTTATGCTAGCTTGTTAGACAATAGTTTGGTTTCAATTTTTGTATTCATTTTACTTTTAATGTAAATGTCTGTTGCTTAAGCTTTCATTGTTTTATTCAGCTGCGTGTGTTTTGATTCAACGGGTTACGTCTAACCCGTGCCTGGGCGGGGGTATGACATCAATGAACACCATATACATGTCTTGTTTCTTCTCCCTATATTTTTCATGTAACATGTGTTTCCCGTCTAATTCTTATTTCATTTCTCTTTCTGACAATTTCATGGTATCACTTAGTAGTTTGAACCCCCCACCCTACACATTGAGTGTCTCTTTATTCTTGTAAGAACTAAGACTACTTATCCACTAGTGTGGTATCTTCCCAGTTTGGAAGATATTATTGAATGGATTTGTTAACCAATGAACTCCTTTCTTTCCCAAGCACTTTCATATCTCAATGGATATGTTGTCTGGTCCTACCACTGTAGCCCTTCCCATCTTCCTAAGGGCTCTCCCTCACCTCTTCATGTGTAATCTGACGACAATAACAATTGTTTCGTAGTCGGCTACGATCCTCGCTTTCCTCTTGGTTAGGCCTACCTTCATTGAAAAGATTGTGGAAGTATGTTCTCCATCTCAACTTGATGTCCTGACCTTTTACCAAAACCCCTCCAACCTATCCCTTTATAAACTTCACAGTTCCTAGATCTTGCTTCCTACCCTTCCTAGCTTTGGTGATCTCGAATATTTCCTAGATTCTTTTGTTTTCCGTGTATTTTGTAAGATAAACATTATAATCTCTTACTATTATGAATATTATCCTTGGTCCATGAAAAAAAACGCAATCAAAGATACCTAGACTTTCTGCTCAATTAACCGGTTATCGATAAAATTTAACACGAATGGACATGATTCAAACCAGCTAGATCTAAAAGAAATGCAAGAACCAACACCAGGTCAAGGAAGAACAACCTAATGAAACAAGAACCAGTCCACCCAGGCTCGGGTATTCGACACACGGAACCATGTGTGTTAGCACCAACAATCTTTCCTATGCATTCTATATCAATATGTACACCTATATAACAAACCAAACAAAAGATTAAAAAATAAATAAATCTAAAAGCAAACACTTCTCAAAGTTTACAAAATAGGTCAACACAAATGAAAAACAATAAAATCCCAGAAATATAAATGGGATAAAAACCCAACCCGTTAACCATCTTTGTTTTTATTTTCTTCCAATGACAAAATCTTGAACCATTGTTTCCAAGCAGCATCCTGTTGTTGTTCAAGCCAAGAAAGAAAACAGCTGTCCAACAAGCAGAATGAATTGACATACAAAAGTTGGTACTTTACGGGTATGAACCGAAAATTGGCAACTTGAACGATAGGCCAAATTCCGCCTTCTAAAACTAATGCTGGAAGAAAATCGCGCTTCACATCATCTTTAACTTGATTGAAACTTTTTCCTGATGCAAAGCCCATGTAGGTAAAGAAAACGAATAGATCCACGGGCCCAAAAATGATTCCATCAAGTGCAACTTTAGTTGCAACAAACCGTATGGATTTTGGTGGGTATTGAAGTTTAAATTTTAAAAACCGATCTAAACCTTCATACCTGCAAGAACAATAGATTGGTGAATCGTCTAAAATGGCCTACAGTAACGAGAATAAAAGGAGATCAGATGATTAGTTTGAGCCTTGTACAGTTGTACCATGAAGTTTTTGTTTCTTTTGGCTACTTCACTTTCATTTTTAACTTACTGGTCATTGTACATCGTGTATTCGATTGACCTTGTTAAAAGATCCTGCTTTTGGCCAGAAAGTAAATATTTAAAGATAAATGTCATTATGATAAGTAACATAACATCATTTTAGCAATCACGAACCAGTTGACTTGCTTTTTGGATTATGCACAAAAATGAAAGTTAAATTTTGATACTAAAAATTATTTTCAAGGACAGGAATCGAGTATAGTCTCACAGGTATATTTCTTCTAATACTTCCACCATTTTTTATTTCTAAAGTTTTTTTATTTTCTTCTTTTTCTTCCACTTCATATCACAGTAAAATATCACCGGATCTCTAACTTAAATCACAACTTCATACCATGAGATTTAACATCTAAAATGTTGGATCAAACGAAATATATTTTTACCATTTCATATGACATTATCAAGCTTATGAACCTTTTAAAAACTATATGTCTATATGAACATGATATTATTGCTAATTAAGGATGTAACACTTGCCTTATAAATGTTCCTAATCTTGTATAGAGTAAATGATACCCAAAAACTGATAGATTTTGTAGAGATGTCATTGAGCTCTAAAGACCGCCATATCTAAGTAACTAGAAAATAACTGACAAATTCTGTACTTGCAGTTAACCATGAAGTTATTTTAGTAAAATCTGAAAGAATTACTAACCAGAAGTGACCAACTGGTCCAACAAATGCCATTCCAAATAAACTTGTGGTAGCCACACGTCTCCAACTGATGTGTAACTCTTTATCTTCTTCCTGTTGAGTTAACATATATTAGTATTTTATTCAAAATGAGAAATAATATGCTTGACATTTCTATAGACACCTAAAGAGAAAGCAAAAGTAACAAGGATATATAGTGATAGTGATGTCATGCAGAAGTCGAACATAATCAATGAACAAAGTGCATTTTTTTTCAATTGTCAAGTAAATAGTAAGCTAACAGGTGCATAAGAGTTTAATCAGGCCACCGTCAGAAGGAAATATGAAAAATAATTAAAATACAAGAAGCAAATTATCCATAAGATCACTGGTTCATACCACGTTTCTATTTTCGGGAGAGAAAATTAAGGCTTCGGTTGCAATGGAAAGACATTTAGGCAAGCAGTAGTTTAATACCATCATTATTAGCACTTGATAGTTGTTGCTTTAATTCCCTTAGCTACAGTTTATGTTATTTGGATTACTAGATTGTACTCGTAAAAAAAAGAAGCTTTTTTGGAGCAGGGGGTCTCAGTGGGAGCAGCCTCTCTATCCTCTGGGACAAAGGAAAGGTTTGCCCTTATCCCAACCTCTCCATACCCCATCAATATCTCTGCTATGAGTGAGATTTTTACTAGGTATGTTTGTTGGTTCTATACTAAACAGTTAATGAGGAAAAATATCGGTTATCGGTCAAGGACCGATATTTGAGATATCGGTTCTCGCGGTGGGATATCGGTAGCTTTTATATCATACATAAACTTATATATACACACACATACATAATATTAACAATCAAATCAAAAGTCAAAACTAAAAAGTGTCAGTATTTTATATTAGAAACATGATCTAGCAGATGTGCGAAGTGCGAACGTGGGTGTATTAGGGAGTTAGGGCATTTACTTCGATGGTTTTGGCTATGGGTACAAGGCATTGGGCCAACATTTTTAAAAGAGAATGGGCTTTGGGGCAGAAAAATGTTAAAAAAGGGCCAAAATTAGTAAACCGAGAAACTCGGTGAGACAACCGATATTATGGAATCAAAATCTCGGCGATATCTCGGTAAATATCACCGATATTTCGACCGATATTTTGGCATAGGACCGATAACCGATATATCGCCGATATCGACAGCATAGGTTCTATAGGCACCTAAACAGAGCAAAAATAACAAGGATGTATAGTGATAGTGATATCATGCAGAAGTGAAACATAATGTATGGAAAATATTAAAAATACCACAATCTACTTATCCACAAAATCACTTGTTCATGCCACCTTTTTTTTCATATAAGAGAGAAAAATTAAGGCTTCAGTTGCAATGGAAAGACATTTATAGTAAAAAAAACTTTAAATTACTACTAATAATTAGAAAATAGAGGTAAGCAAAAGATGCTCACAAACCAAGCCATTTAATCAAGAGAAAATCACGAAAATAATCATTCGCTTAGGTTTGTTGTACCTATATAGCCACGTCAGAAAGAGATCACTCATTTAGCCAAGAGATACATGAGTCAGAATCACGTATCTACTTTTACTCGCGTTTCAAACTTTTTCCCATCAATAATGACTTAAACTTATCTATATGCAACACCATATCGCCCATAGGTTAACGTATTGTTATCCATGTATAGATTCACGTACGTGTTGTCATTCACGTATAGAATGAAAATATTAGAGTTCAGGCCGGTAAAAGTAGATACACAACCAAACATTTGCGTATCTCATGGTTATATGCATGAAATTGTTCAGACGTGACCATAGAAATAAAATTTAATCAAACCTATGCACCGAAGACCATAAGATGGCTACTTTCGTGTGATTTTCTCTTTAATCAAACCTATGCACGAGATAAAAAACAGTGATAATTTCAAGAATCGATTGCAAATGCAAAAAAAACCATAAGATGAGAAATTGACAAGTGACTGCTAACTTCAAGCCATGTTAGGGCTAATCAATAATTCAAGATTATTAAAATTCCTTATATGATTATTGCACTTCGATACACACAATCAGTTTTGCGTGTGTGAAACAATCAATTTATATAATCGGTTACAGAGTTGCTTGCTCAAACTATTGTGATAGAGTGAAACAACTAATTTCTGATTATGAGTTTTGTAACAATAGAAGCAAATAATAACAAATATCCTGCACCTGCATTGTGTAATGTACAGTTGATTACTCGCAAACCAAATCATACTCTCGAAACAAAACGGATTCCATCACAAACAGAAGCAGCAAACCAGAATCAATTTGATCATAAACTGTCACTAGAAAGCAATTAATATTTAAGCAGAAACCTAAAATAAAATGCGGAAAAATACACAAACGAACGAAGAACACTTACAGAAATTGAAGTCGGGTTTCTCTTCATGGCAGTATAATGAGTAACTGTCTGAGCTGCAATATCACCAAATCCCCAAATTAAACCGGAGCTGATGACCTGTGTCTTCACCGGATGTACAGATAAACAATTTTGATACCATCTCCATAGCTTCAACATTATTACAACATCCAATTTCCTCCGAATTTCTTGAGCGACACGAAACAATAACCTAAAAACTTAATATATATGTTTTTCTAGGGTTACGAGATCGAGTGGTCCATTTTTGACGAAATTGTTGCTGCTTCTGCAGAGATTGTTGATTTAATTTGGTGAATTGAATATCTGGTATCTCTATAGGGAATCAGGAATTTGTTGAAGAATGGATTAGATTCAATTTGGGGGTTTTTGGAATGAAATTGAGGAAAGACCAGGGATTGACTGTAGGCGGTGGTGTTTGGGGGAGAGTTGATTGGGTTGGTCAAATAATGTGATTTTTATAGTCTAACAAAATAGTTACTAATATTCTAAAAACTTTATAAAAAAACTAAACGTAAAAAAGTTAACCCAGTAAAAATTTAAAAAAAGAAAGTAACAATGTTTAAAAAAATAAAGAGTTAAAAAAAACTTTATACCTACGTTGTACGCAAGTGTGCTTAGATACCTTGAACAATATCACGAGCAACTCTGTTACAATTATACGTGTTACCTGCGCTCCGCAGCGGATACAAAATGTAGATAAAAATAAGCAAGACATAACAAGATATTAGTACTGGCCCCGCGAAAAAAATACACGTCAAAACAATGAAAACGTGGATAAAAAGAAAATTAAATAAATGTAAAAAACAAAGAATAAAAAGGAAATTAAAAAATCTAGGAAAAAAGTAAAAACGAACACATATAAAAAAATAAATTGAAACATACATACTTTATTTTTTAAAAATTGCGGGTAAGAGATGGGTGTGATATTAGGTGATACTCGGACCCGATTACTTGAAACATACATACTTTTTTACCCTAATCATACCCGTAAACATTATCATTCTATTTTACTTTCCTTATCTTGGGTAAAATAGAGTGAATAACTAATCCCTTAACTTTTTACTTTTATATTTATAGTTCTTTGAGTAATAAATTTATATAAAATAAAAAATAGTTACAAATGTATTTGAAAATTCTAATGAGTATTTTTTAATAAACTAAAAGGTATACCTTACATGAAGGGCATTAAATAATCGGGTATCCGACAAGTAAACCGGGTATGAGACATATTTTAGAATCACATATGAGACTGGGATTATCAATGCTCGTGAGTCGTGTTGTCACCTTTAATTAGGCTTAAATTGTTACAACTAATTTAATGATCCGGCCCATACTATCTGACTTATGAACTCTGGTCTAGTTTTTCCCCTAATGGGTTTCCGGCCCAAAACGGTTACATTGAAACGATGACTCGAAGGCTTATTTACAATTTCCAAAGGTACTCAAAGATTTATTTATTTTTTCTTTTTTTAATGATGCACGATAACAGTATTATTTAACTTATGATTTCGATGGTCGTACTTTACGTAGCAAAACTATTGCTAGACATCTCAGATCTCTGTTGTTAGCGACATACATGTCTTGGATCTATTTGGCATCGCTAAAAGAATTCCTAGCTAACGGTGTTTATAAACCGTTAAAATTGGCCGGACCACCCAAACTGAATCATATTCATTGTTCGGCCAGTTTGAGATTTATATGGTCTGGTTCACGGTGTTAAAGTTTTACGGCTTTGTAAACCGAACTAGCTAATTAACTTTATTTTCTTTTTTCTTACTTTTTTTACAATGTGTAGTTATTTACATATATTATATTCATAGGATTAGGTTCAGGTAAAAAGGATTCTAATTCTAAGAAGGGTGAGAAAGATTTAGAGGCATTAGATCAAATTGTAGAAAATATTTAATGGTTGATATTAAATTGTAGAAGAAAAAGATGTTGTAAGGGTATTTTAGTCTTGGCCACTTTTGTTGACTTTTTATCAAGTCCCCCTCCCCATTTTAAAACGTTCATAACTTTTACATACGACATTATTTTTTCAAAAAAAATTACACCATAAAAACGAGCTTTTTTTATCTTTAAAACGAGTATAGTGTCGTTATAAACAACAACGATTTTTTTTTACGTTTTCCAGCTCATTGTGTAATTAGTCAGGTCAATATGTAATACAATTTCATTGTGTAATACAAGTTCATTGTCTAATACAAGTTCATTGTGTTATATGTATTTATCATTGTGTTTTACGTTTTCCAGCTCATTATGTAATTAGTCAGGTCATTGTGTAATACAAGTTCATTGTGTAATACCACGTCTGGTCATTGTGTAATTAATCAGGTCATTGTGTAATACATGTTCATTATGTAATACCACGTCTGGTCATTATGTAATATACAGTCATTGTGTAATTAGTCAGGTCATTGTGTAATACAAGTTCATTGTGTAATTAGTCAGGTCATTGTGTAATACAAGTTCATTGTGTAATACCACGTCTGATCATTGTGTAATTAGTCAGGTCATTGTGTAATACAAGTTCATTGTGTAATTAGCCAGGTCATTGTGTAATACAAGTTCATTGTGTAATTAGTCAGGTCAATGTGTAATATAATTTCATTGTGTAATACAAGTTCATTGTGTTATATGTATTTATCATTGTGTTTTAGGTTTTCCAGCTCATTGTGTAATTAGTCAGGCCATTGTGTAATAGAAGTTCATTGTGTAATACCACATCTGGTCATTATGTAATTAGTCAGGTCATCGTATAATACAAGTTAATTGTGTAATTAGTCAGGTCATTGTGTAATACAAGTTTATTGTGTAATACAAGTTCACTGTGTAATACAACTTTATTGTGTAATACACAATGACCATTATGCTCTCCCTTTAAAAACAATAAAAGGACAAATGTCAAACACATAATCCTTCTTACCCTTCTTATTTTTAAAACCATTTTTACTAACCTAACCCTATATTCATAAACCATAAATATTATTTTAAAATTATGATGGTCCATGTGGTAAGTCAAAACCCTATCTTACAATTTAAAAAAAAAGTAAAAAAAAAAATCAATGACAAACTACTAAAACTGACGAGTCTGGCTGACAAATTGGCCGACTCACACAACCTAACCGGCTTAATTTGTCAGCATAAAATTTTCATAAAAGCCTAACGAACATGATCATGACAGGGCCGGTATAACCTATTTTAGGCGCAAAAGGAATTATAAAATCGGAATCCTTTTCATAGGCATTCAAGTCATTGAGTATGCAACCCATTTTGGGTCCTTTTTTACGTGTATTATAAAAAGATAGTATGGTGCACCGTTGTAATGCATTTTGATGTATAATACTACAATTATGCATCAAAATTGCTCCCCGAGGCAACTGGATAGTGGGTTACCAGAGATTCTCTTAATATTAAAAGGTAACTTTCTATTGTGAAGGAAAGTTACCGTAGAAAGTTTACAATAATCTAAGCAAAAGGTACAAGTCCTTAATGCTTGGTTTTGTTTAGGTTTTTTTTTTAATTTTCTCGGTCTTTTTGGTTTAAATAAATGCTAAAGAAAAAAAATACCAATACTCTTGGTTGGTGCAATGGTATCCGAGCTCTTAGTCTTTGGAGCAGACGCGGGTTCTAAACCCGTAGGCCCCCTCTTCTACCGACTTTAAAGCACATTTTTTTTGTTTTTCATGCTATTTTTTTGTGTTTTAATTTATAATCATAGATCTTATACATTTTACTCGCGCAAGATAAGTTTACCTAAAGGTTTAGACTTTGTTTTAGAAGATTTCGAGGATGTTAATTTATGTCAGGAGATTTATTAATATAAAGATTAATATTTTATTTAAAAATATATTATTATTATTATTTAAAGATAGATGTGTATTTAATAAGAGATAAAAGCGAAAAAAAATAATAAGAATGAATATGAAAATTACACGTTGAATGAAAAACTTTTATTTATTATATAGTATAGATAAAGATTCACAATAGAATAATCAATGAGTCATGAGTTTATTGCACATGCATGTTTATTAGAGTGTTGAGTGTATATGCACTTATCCTACTCCAAGTTGGACCACATAGATCTCTGTCGATCCTTTCACACATACACTAAATATTCAACATCCAAAAAAGACCGGTCGGACCCGACAGGCAATATAGTTCCTGATCCAACCGGCCGGTTACAGAAACATTAATAAACATAAAATAGAGAATTGACTTCACAAAATGTCCGATATGAGTGACAACGACATACCGAATCCCACATTTTCTTGGATCAAAAAATGCCAGAGTTCCATCTCATAATTAATGGTAGAATATAAGCCACAAAAGAGAAGAAAAATCTATGTGCGACATTACGTTTGAGTGTTCATGATCTAGAGGCCCCTTTTTTAATAATTTACATCAATCCGTCACAGATGGCCTTGAACCCTTAACCTCAAAAGGAGTTGTTGAATTTAGTGTGGGTCCAAATTGTCTGATGTACTGTCTGATGGGTACATCATTACAATCTACCTATGTTCTGTTTTTGAGTTGTTACTATTTCATAATGGCATTCATACTTGCCTCTAAAATAGTAGCTGGCCCTTATGTTGGTATTGTTGGCATATTGACAATGAAGGTTTTGCCCATCCATCATATAGATGAACATTAATGGTGGATAAAATTATTTTCTCAATAATAATTATTGTTGATACTGTAATATATATTATTATCAACAATGTCTTCATAACCGAATCGGTCATTAAACCAATTGTGTTATTTGTCCACTTGTCGGACAGTTTCAAAACCGGATGATTATAAATAACTTAAAAGTTCATACATAACTAATTTAAAATAGAATATGAAATTACATTATCTTTTAATATATGATTTGTAATGTTAACAAAATGTAGAGCCTAGAATAAACAAAATATAAAGTCTAAAATAGTAAATGTGATATTGGAAGGAGAAGAATATAAAAAAAATTGACAATCCGTTCCAACCACCGATCAAGTTTGTTGGTTCAACCGGTCAACGTCATACCTGATCTGACTATCCGAAACATACAATTGTGTTTACCCTAATCATACTCGTAAAATTTTCTTTCTAACTTTACTTTCCTTTGTCGTTGGGTAATAGAGTAATAAAATTATATAAAAATAAAAAATAGTAAGAAATGTACATGGAAATCCCACCGAGTTTTTTCTTAACAAACTAAAGGGTATAACCGATACAAAATGGGTATTGAATAATCGGGTACCCGACTGGTAAACTGGGTATGAGACATGTGTAGTAATTCAAGACCGTTCTATCCTGGATTTCTTGAAAATCGTGATTCGCTTTCAGATTGAAACAATTCAATGGTACTCTCGCACTTTCAATCGGATAATACTTAGAGAGAAAACAAAAATGAATATGTTTTTCTGTATCTATCAATGACCAAATTCGCATGAATTTAAGGGGTAAACAGACACATTGGAATGTTATGACGATTATTGGCTGAAAACTGTCATAACCGTCAATATATAACTGGCAAGTCATTCTACCCCAGAGAGACAATCTACTTTGTAGAGGCAAATTACTCAGGAGAGCAAACTTACTCAGGAGGAGTAACTTGGGCAGCATGACCAAACTGATCCGGATGACCATTCTTTAACAGTTTTCACTTCTAGCTCGATCCCAGCCAGGGGTGTTGCCGCTTGGACCCCACTATGGGTTGCCGCCCTTAGGACCTTGCTAACCAGGGGCGCTGAGCGCACCCGGACCTCTGTTATTCATTGGGCTTCGCCCCTTTGACACAACAGAATTTTAGCACCATAATTCCTAAGATTATCAAACAAACGTGCACTCTACACTTACCAACTTGTTTAATGTTTGAATATGACTTCTTATTTAGTTAACAAGTAAATCCAAATACAGTAAATAGTTTGATACCACAAACAACATGTTTTACAATCAGGTGTATAACTGAAATTACCAATATTCATCCCATTATTATCACTAAATTAGTCTAAAAATGTTACCAACCCATTTTAGAAAACCGATCTGGCCCAAACCAATCGATGAATTCTAGTCTGGCCCAAAACGGTTACACACTCAAAAGAGTAAGGTTTATTTACATGTGTACTTAAAGTTCTAATCTTTTTTTATTATGCATGCATAATAACAATATTATTTAAGTGGTGATTTCGATGGCTGTTTTGATGTGCATCAACGTACTTTACGCATAGCAAAACTATTGCTAGACATCTCAGATCTCTATTGTTAGCGATATACGTGTCGTGGATCTGTTTGGCATCATATCGTTAAAAGCATCACTAGCTAACGGTGTTCATAAAGTGTTAAAATCGGTTGGTCTGCCCAAACCTAATCAAGTATGTAGTTGGGCTAAGTTTGAGTTTTATACGGCACGGATGTGTACTCGAACTAGCTACTTAATTCTATTTTAATTTTTTCTTACATTTTTTAGAATATGTGGTTGTGTACATGTATTATACTCATAAACCATATTTATTATTTCAAAATTTTGATGGTCCATGTGGTAAGTCAAAACCCATATAGTAATTTACTCTGAAAATTTTAATACAAACTTACAATTTAACAAAAAAAAACATAAAAAAATTTAATAAAACCGTCAAACTGCTACAACTGACGGGTCTGACCAACTCACACAACCCAATTGGTATAATTTGCCAGCATAATATTTTCATCAAAACGTGAGATACACGTATGTGGGATACCCGTATGTTGCTGTCATAATGGTTTTATGACCGGCCGGTTGGACCAGAAACTGTAAACATCACCTGTCCGGTTGAGAACTTCTTGACCACTTTCATTTGAGCCAGACATTTTTTACGGGCAGCGATCAAACTGAGGAAAGGATCCACAGAGATCTATGGTGGTCCAAGAATAGTTGTTAGTAGGATAATGGTGATAACGAAAGGAAAGTAGGGATACAAACACCAAAATAAACGTGCATGTGCAATCAATTCATCGAGCTCATTGATCCAATGACGAGTTCACAATAAATTTGAGTTCAATTTTGATTTTTTTTTTATTTTAATTTGTTATATATGTATATGATTATAATTATGCGTGAAAATGGAAATGGAGGATGAATTATAGGTTCTACCATAAGTGAGGCATTTTTCTAAAAAATAAATAAATAAGAAATCATTTGTTTTTTCTAGTACAAGAATTTCAGTCAATAATAAAATAAAATAAAACAATATCTATATTCGATCTTTAGGACCACCTTCTACACCATTTCAGAAAATTGACCTTGTCACTTTGCTTTTCATTTCTAGTAGTGACAAATAAATTGAAGGATAAAACAAATCAAACTGAATTCTAATATTCATTTCTATGTCATTTATTTAAAAACTCACACATATGTGTGTCAATATGATCAACTCATTGAACGGACCGACGCTGGATCATTCATAGGACTCAGGGGCGGCTTAGAGGGCGGTGCAGGTGCTGCCGCTGCACCGGGGTATGTTTACGAGTGGGGTATATTTTAAAAAAATTATATATATATATTATAATTTTTTTTGAAATAACTTATAAAATCTGTATAATTTTATAAAATTTAGGGGCAAATTTTTTTTAATTGAAATCCAACCCAATAATACCTAAATTAATAGTTATACGCAACTCAATAATACCCAAATGGCCCAATCTTTATCTATTTATTCAATGGCCAATTCCATTCAATTGATTAATTTTTTTTATATACGTGCATATTGAGGTGAGAATGGAGCATTTTTCTTATGTCGAGTCGGATACTTAATTTATCGGGGACAGTCTCGGGGACGGTCCTGACAGGACTTGCCCATAGACCATTTGTTGGACTGATCCTAGACCGGTCATTGCAACAAAGTAAATCCTTTGTTGCAATCATGATCATCTAACAACTTCTCAAATGTGATACGTTTGGCAAGAATATATACCTTGATTCAAGTCCATGAGAACTTTTGGGGTAGTGTGGAATCCTTGGTAAGTGTGAATGGTTTTCAAGTGGTTCACATGTGAACTTTGTCCATGTATATACACATCCTTTTTATATAACCCCTTTTGTCTTAATTTGCAGAATGATGATCGATATATACTTAAGAAAGCCGCGGTGATGAGGGATCAACATTTTGATCCAACTGGCCTAATCTAAATTTTTGTGGCATCTATGGTTTTCTATCCAGTTATTGATGATATGATTCTAAAGCATGTAATATTTTTAAATCTGTTTTTGAATCACACCAGGTTTAAGGTTTATGATTTAGGGTAGGTTTTAACAAATGAAAAGTGTCGTATTCTCATTAAACCGACAGGAGAACACAAATTTATAGTTATGGCTAAGTTTCTATTTTAAGTAGTGAGTCAAAACGGTTTGGGTTTAAAATTGGTTGAATTTAGTGTGGGTCCAAATTGGTTGATGGGTGCATCATCACAATCTACCTGTGTTCTGTTTTTGAGTTGTTACTATTTCATAATGGCATTAATACTTGCCTCTAAAATAGTAGCTGACCCTTATGTTGGTATTGTTGGCATTTTGACAATGAAGGTTTTGACCATCCATCATGTAGATGAACATTATACTCTAATGGTGGATAAAATTAATTTCTCATTAATAATTATTGTTGATATTACAATCTATATTATTATCAGCAGTCTTCCTAACCGAATCAGTCATTAAACCAACTGTGTTATTGGTCCACTCATCGGACTGGTTTTAAAACAGATGTCATCGTATCCTAGGAACACCTCATACATTTTAAAACAAAAATAAAATTTTATTGTGTAAATGTTACATGTATTTTATTATTTTAAGAAAGAATTACATGATAGTCTCCGTAATATGTCTAAATTATGGTTTTGATCCCAAGATTTAAAAAATTACATATTTGGTCCTCATTGTTCATTCGCGATAATTTGTCCTTAGCATTCTCAAACGTCAAACAAACGTGTTAGTTTTGTAAAATTAATAAAATACCTTTACTTTAGAAAAACAAAAACAAAATTGTAGGACACACTTGACACATAAAAACAAAAAATAAGCCCATCCTTTATCTTCCTAGACTAGACTCCAGCAACAACCACCAGTCTTTAACCATCGATGATTAGAATCTTGCAAATCGAAGAGGAACAATTTTGGCCGGAAAATGGAGAGAAGCGAGAAAAGAGAGGACGGAGAGGTTGTCGAGACATGTTGCCCGGAACATGCGATGATGCGACGGTGGGTTGTCTAATAGCGAGTCGCTTGGTCACTGGGACATATGAAGAACACTAAATATATAATTTCTCAAAGTTAAAGTTAAAAGACTGAAATCATAATATAAACATAGTAGAAGCATCATCCCTATAATTCTTTTCACGTTTTAATAATTTTGTAACCATCAACTTTATTCGAAGGGTCTATTGATATTTTATATTCATTTTCTCAATTTAATCATTCACTTAGATGTGTGGGTCTTATTTTATTTTTAGGACATAGACTTTATGAGAAATGATAAGCATCTTGATGTGGATTTTATTTTGTTTAGAAGTTTTATTTTATTTACGATGATATTTAATGTCTTCAATAATGTCGAGTCATCCTATCAATAAGACCATCAGTAACAAATGAAGGTCATGAAGCCTTTCATAACCTAGTTGGCGTTTAAGTAGCATGGGAAGTCCAAAACGTTGCACGTTCCCGGGTGAAGGTCCGTCTCCATGGATCGTTAGTGGAGAAGGGAAGAACAAACGGCGGGAGGGGATGAGAGAGAGAAGGCATTGCGGGGGAGGTTGATGTGAGGGGGAGAGCGGGGGTCGGGTGGGGAGGGATACATGAGCCCTGTTTTGTAATGTTTTTATTTTCTTTTTGACCATCAAATATATTTAAGAAAGGAAAGAATGGTTTGGACGACAAGGACCGAGAAACAAGAGCGGTAACTTAACCTTAGGTCAAAAGTCATTTACGACATTTGTTAAATGAATTTACCGTCAACTTATTTTACGACCTAAATAATTTTGCAATCATTTGAAAGACATAAAAATCAATCTCTATATTTGCAACCAAATATTTTGGTTGTAAACAAAACGTTAAAGCCCACATATTCCTTTTAACAAACGTGCGAATGGTTTTAACAACCAAAAATCGCTCTCTATATTTGCAACCAAGTTAATTCTAACCTAATGAAACCCCCAAAAATATTTTACAAATTTTTCAATGTTTTCAGAACCGGACCGGACATCGAACCGGTCTCCTTACCGTTCTCAGACCGGACCGGATTTAAGAACCGGATAATATTTTTTATAATTTAAATACATAATAGGTATAAAAATTACTTATTTAAAAGTAAATATAACAGTTATGTATTTAAAATGTAAAATAAAAAGAAATAAAATATATGAAAGTTCATTTCAGTAAAAAGTTTAATAAAATTAAGAAAAACATATTAAAAAAATTATTGAGATCATAAAACATTAAAACGTAATTTTATTTCCTTTACTTTGTTTTTTATAAAATTAATAAAGAGTAAACTTCGTTTTTGGCCCTTGTGGTTTGGCCTGTTTAACCCTTTTAGTCTAAAAAAGAATCTTTTAACATATCAGCCCCTGAAGTTGTATTTTTGTAACCATTTCTGTCCATGAAACTAACTCTGTTAACTTTTCTGTTAAGTATAGGGGCATTTTAGTTATTTTATTTTTAAGTAAACTAGTTAATCTTTTCAGTTCAATAAAAAGTTTTTTAGGCTTTTTCATAAAACTTTTTTTCTACTTTTTTTAAAAACGTTTTTTTTTTATTTTTTAAAATCATTTTTATTTTTGTAAAAACGACTTTTTTGAATCTTTTTAAAAACGTTTTTTCACTTTTCTAAAAAACACTTTTTTAACTTTTTTCATAAAAAACGTTTTTAAAAACATTTTTTTACAAAAAAGTTTTTTACTTTTTTCGTAAAATGTTTTTTTAACTATTTTAAAAACCTTTTTTTTTTACTTTAAAAAAAAGACATTTTTGAATCTTTTTAAAAACGTTTTTTCACTTTTCTAAAAAATATTTTTTTTAAACTTTTTTTCATAAAAAACGTTTTTAAAAACATTTTTGGTTTTTTTATAAAAACGTTTTTTAGCTTATTCGTAAAATATTTTAAAAAAGTATTTTTTTTAAATAGTTCACTCAAAAAAGTAAAAAAAAAAACGTTTTCAAAATAGTTCCAAAAACATTTTATAAAAAGCTAAAAAAAATTTATAAAAAAAACTAAAAAAATATTTTTAAATCGCTTTTTATGAAAAAAGTTTTAAATTTTTTTTTATCAAAAAACGTTTTTAAAAAGATTCAAAAAAGACGTTTTTACGGAAAAAAGAACTAAAAAAATAATTTTTAAAAGTAAAAAAAAATTAATTTTTAAAAGTAAAAAAAAAATGTTTTTAAAAAAAGTAGAAATTTTTTTTATGAAAAAATCTAAAAAAGGTTTTTATTGAACTTAAAAAATTAACTAGTTTACTTATAAATAAAATGACTAAGATGCTCCTATACTTAACAGAAAAGTTAACAGCGTTAGTGTCATGGACTGAAATGGTTATAAAAATATAAACTCAGGGACTGATATGTTAAAAGATTCTTTTTTAGACTAAAAGGGTTAAACAGACTAAAAACGAAGTTTACTCATTAATAAATTAAAACACTTTCCAAAGCATGACAATCTCTTTATTTTTTTGTTTTTCAAAGATATTATTCTCTTTCTTCTCAACCCTCCATCTTCTTCATTTACAATTTGAAAAAGAAATCATGTCATCCTCTTTCTTCTTAACACATTCATCTTCTTCCTCCTTTCATTTTCTCTATCATTTACATATTACATTCTCATAAAATATCTGGTAAAAGAAAGAAGATAAAGACGCACGGATCACCAGGGCACCACCACCGCCACCGCCACCGCCACCACATCACCATCAGCTGCCACCGACTGTTCATCACCACCACCCTCCGACGACGACTGTTGTTCATCACTACCCTCCTCCTTCGACGACCGCTCACAGCCACCGCCGCTCACCACCCCGGCGTTAACAGCAACCCTAGATCAGACAAAATCGCTCCTCCTGGTTCAACCGGTCCAATCCCCGGTTTCCGGTTCGACCACCGGTTTCCGGCCTAACCGGCCGGGTCGCTACAGGCCCGTTTCAACACGCATAACCGGACCGCCTAAGTCACCGGTTCCCGGTCCGGGTTTGAAAACGCTGAAATTTTTAGATTCAATTCTAGTGGGATCCATACCGGTTAGTACCAATCGGTTGACTGTTGATACCTATCCAAGTGATAAGTGTTTTTATTTTAAAACTTCACGTTTCTCAAATCTTTTTTTAGATTATAATATATAAGCATGGACTCTTATCAACCTTTCATTATTATTATTCAATGAATGGAGGTTAGAAGATATATTGAATTAGCCAATAAATAACTATATTACTATCTTTCTAAGCCTTAAATAACATGTTTCACAAGTTACCTCATTGTACAAGACAACGTTTGGAAATTCTAAAGAACATCTTTTGTTCAAATATATTGAACCGATATAAGATTTTTAAAAGAAATATATTAAGGGTTGATTACATAACAATGTTATGTGATGATCAACACACGCTTTGAAATGTAAAATTTTAGACCGAACTTGTGTCTGATAATCTGGAATGACATAATTTTATAATAAAATTATTTTATTTTTTCATTGTCTAGTTTTGATGAAAGTCTTTACTTGAAATATACATGTGATCTTATTTAATATTAAAACCTTTTTATTAATGACAAACACAAACTCTACTTTACTATACATTCATAGTAACCTTAATTACTAAGGTCTTTCATATTTTATTCAATGAAGGTTTAATTAAATGGTCAATGTATTTTTGTTCTTTTTTTTCGTTTTAACTTTTCTTTTAATTTACGTTTTAACCTGTTCTACTATATATAATACATGTTTTTAACTTGCTTTATTTTCTGTTAATATCATTTTCCTATATTATAATATACGTTTTTAACGCCGCTGTAATTAATTCAATCGGAGTTCGTTTGACTCGTTTTTTCGTATTTCTTCACTTCTTAGTGGAACCTTTCCCTATATTTTTAATATACGTTTTTAACTGTACCTAAAGTTTCAAGTTTATCCATTCACTAAATGTCAACCGTACCACTTAAATTTCTTTTTTTTCTTCATTTTTTTATATTCGTTTATAAAAATTACTATCTGTTACTATCTTTTTTAACGAATTTTCGTTTCAATGTTAACTCTCATTTGCGCCGCAATCTATCTATTTTTCGATGTCCATAACCGTGGCACGACAACGTTATTGTCACCGTCGCAACGCACATAACGACGTTCGCAAACCCGCCGCACCGTGCAGAAGACCAAGTCGTGGCAAAATCATACGTTTCTTTATGTACTTAGTCACGTTATTGTCACCGCCTCAACGCACGTAACGACGTTCGCAAACCCGTCGTACCGTGCAGAAGACCGAATCGTGGCAAAATCATACGTTTCTTTGTATACTTAGTCACGTTATTGTCGTCGCCGCAACGCCCATAACGAGGTTCGCAAACCCGCCGCATCGCATGGGCTTTAGTTATGCAGTTAAACACGTTAATATCACCATACAGCCCCGCCACAACACGCGAGTCAAATTTTATAGTATACTCCTAAAATCTAACTAGGTTTATATCACTAATATTTACGACTTTTACTAATCTAGTAATTTAAATTCACTAAGAAATCTAACATATTTTTCTATTTATCCGTCATAGTCTCAAACTTTGATACCTTATAAAATAATTAATATTTTTTAATTATGTCATTGAGTACATCAAATTCTCCTTATTAGTTAGAGCATTCACATCTCTTTCTTAATATCAGTCATCTCCCTTTAATTTTAAAAGAAAGTTAAGGTTCAATATTAGCTCCATGTTGTTCTCCTCCTTTAGTTACTTAAAAGGTTTGTTTAAATTTTTATTATTAGTTATATAAATTCCGTACATGTTGATTGTAAGGCCCCTTTCCTGAAAGGCCTCACTTATTGGATTTACTCATCAACACATAGAACTTAATCATAAGACATTCATTAACACAGCGGAAACGATTTAAAACTTCAACATGCGCAGCGGAAATACATAACATGTCTAAACATAACTTGTCAACATACAAACTGAAACTTGTCTGAATCAACTAAACAATAACATAGACAGGATGCCAGACTCTGGTCTTCGGGTAACTCTTCTCGCCAAGCCAAGCATCCACTTCCATCTACTGCCACCTACACTTAACTGATGTGCATACTAAAAATCAGCAACGCTGAGTGAGTTCTAACGTTTACTTTAAATCAATTTTACAAAAGATTTACTAAAACACATATACTGCCAATAAGGCTAAACTTAACACACTTTACTTTTCAAACATATATACTGCCATTAAGGCTAAACTTAACACACTTTACTTTTCAAACATATATACTGCCATTAAGGCTAAACTTAACACACTTTACTTTTCAAACAGTTTAAAACGTATAATAAACCGTCAATTCCTCTTTACTGTACTGCCCTCATGGCTTACATCCATGAACCGACAAGTACCTGGTCAATGCCCCCATGATCAACGACCATGAACCGACAATACCGCTTATCCGTCAATTCCTTGTCACTACTGTACCGCCCCCATGGATTCATCCATGAACCGACGAGTACCTGGTCAATGCCCCCATGGCTCACTATCCATGAACCGACAATACCCTGGTCAATGCCCCCATGGCTCACTATCCATGAACCGACAATACCGCTTAACAGGGAGGTTGCGTGGACCTCCCGAGCAACCGCCGTCACTCATCCCAATTGTACAACTGTTAACGAACCACAAAGGTTCTTACTAATGGGTGGAACCCATATCTGACATCTTGTACAAGTAACATCTGTCCCAAGGACCTTTACAAACTGGTACTCATTCCCGAAGGAAAGCTGTTCACTTTACTTTTCATAAATCTTTCTGTAAATCTTGTTCATAACTTAACTTATATCATGCCTTTGTTTATGTATATAACAATATAGTAAACGCTTGCCAAATGATATATCTTTGCTTTTACTGAAACATAGCTTATCATAAAATACATCTTTCTTTCTGAAACATAGCTTATCATAAAATACATCTTACTTTCTGAAACATAGCTTATCATAAAATACATCTTACTTTCTGAAACATAGCTTATCATAAAATACATCTTACTTTCTGAAACATAGCTTATCATATATATCATGCCTTTGTTTATGTATATGAAAATATAGTAAACGCTTGCCAAATGATATATCTTACTTTACTGAAAACATACTAGCACATATATCATGCCTTTGTTTATGTATATAAAAATATAGTAAACGCTTGCAAAATGATATATCTTACTTTACTGAAACATACTTTTGCCTCTTTTAAACCTTTCACTAAAACATAGCTTTTCTCCTCAGTTTATAATATATAAAATATAATAAACACTTTACACTAAGTATGCACACCACCCCTAAAGAAGGCAAAAAGGGGATTAGAACTCACCTGGTATCTTAGCGGGGATGTCCTACTGGAATCTCACACAATCTGAACAATCATAACAATTCGTCACATATCAGACTCATCGAAACTACCTAGTTTCGATACTGGTAGACCTATCGAAACTCCCTAGTTTCGATACATGCAACCCTATCGAAACTTCCTAGTTTCGGTACATGCTGACCACTCGAAACTTCCTAGTTTCGATACACGTTGACCTATCGAAACTACCTAGTTTCGATACACGTTGACCTATCGAAACTACCTAGTTTCGATACACGTCCCTGACTCGAAACTACTTAGTTTCGATGCTTGCCCCTGACTCGAAACTACTTAGTTTCGATACCCTTCAGCTCAGTCATCTTCCCCACAAAACCCTAACTTTGCATGCAGATCCGACCTCGTCAAGATCCAAACTTTTTACGTTGAAAACTTGTGTTTTCTAACCGAGAGTCTAGATCTATACTTTGTTTTCCATTTTTAAACGTAAAAATCTAACATTTACCCGATTTTATTTCAAAACCCAACTCATACCAAAAACTCAGATCTGGAACAAATGGTTACCTGAAATCGCTTCCCTTTCGGTGATAAACACTCACGAGACTCTTGCTGATGCTCCTTGAAGCTTACTCCGAAAACCGGGACTTTCTCTCTCTAGGCTCTCTCTCGCTTTCTCTCTCTAGAATTCCGAAAATGGTGTTGCAAATGAGGGTTGTGGCTGGTCTTGAGACTTATAAGGGTCCAAACCCTTGCCCTTTTTCGGCCCATACACTCCGGCCCAAGCCCTCTACCCCCTTTTTTATTAAGTTTTAATTTCTCGTGAATTCTTTCGCACTCTAAAACTCGGGATGTTACAAGTCTACCCTCCTTACAACAGGTTTCGTCCTCGAAACCTGCCATAAGCTATACTGATAGCTAATCACAGAATGGGTGGCATGAACCGTAGCTATGCAAGGCAGCTTGGTCATGAAGGCCATTGTGATTAACTATCACGGGGCCTATCCTGGGGCGATCTCAAATTCTAAGGCATCTAAACTAATGGGGCTAGCTAATCATATGAGGAAATCAATAATATATAAAAGTTTGCAACGTACCTTACTGAGTCATCTGGTAGACCCTCGCCTGGGCTTTGTTCATGTAGGGTTCTTTCGCTGCACCTTTTCCTTTTCCGAATCCCCCAGCTTCCGGTTCCTTGGGCTTTCTACATTCCCGGCTGAAATGTCCCTGCTCTCCACAGTTGTGGCATCTAGGCTTTTCTGGACAGTCGCGTGACTGGTGTCCGAACTTGCCACACCTAAAGCATCCTACCTGTCCAGCTTTACATTCTCCTCCATGTTTCTTCCCGCACTTGCCACATAGGCCCTCAGCTTCTACCCTTGCTCTTCTCTCACCAGGACCTTGGAGATCCTCACCAGTTCGCTTGACTGCTTGCTTCTTGGGCAACTCAGGGATAACTTCAGTAGAAGCGATGTCATCATACACGACGCCGCTTAGAACAACCACCGACTCAAAGGTACTCGGTGTGTTGGCTTTGACAAAAGTACGGATCTTCGGAGGTAACCCTTGAACATAATAATGAATCCTCCTCTCTTCAGTTGTCACAAGATGAGGCACCAGACGTGCCAATTCATTATACTTAGAAGTGTATTGCCGGTGAGTCATAAGTCCAGCTTGCAGAGTCAAGAATTCCCTTTCCACCTTGTGGACCTCGTTCTTAGGACAAAACTTCTCAGTTACCAATGCCTTCAGATCATTCCATCTCATTAGCTCGACCGCTTGGTCGCCCTTAGCCTGTTTCACAGTTTCCCACCAGTGTGCTGCTTCCCCTTTTAACGACTTTGCAGCGAACATAACTGTTTGTTCCGGTCGACATTCACTAAGGCGAATGGTCGACTCCATACCGTTAATCCAGTCTAAAGTATCAGCTGCTTCTTTCTCCCCAGTAAGTACAGGTGGATCACAACCTCGAAATGCTTTGTAATCACAGCCGCGAGCAGGCGGTGCAACGTTCTCTACCGAATTTGGTCCTCCCATAGCTGGAAACACCACAGGCCCTTCAGTGATTGGGGTTGTGTTAGGGTCCTCCTTGGCTTTCCTCAAGGCTTCGTCTAGTATGGCCGGTAAGGTTTCCTTTAGCAGTCGGGTAAATTCACGGCCAAGAGCTGCTTGCACGACCGGCTCGAACTCGAATGTCTGATCATCTCCTGCCGCATGCTCAACATTGTGTTGACTGACTACCGTATTGGTATGGGTAGTGTGAACACTCCCCTCAATCTCCTGGTTTGTACTAGCTCCACCGCGGTGGCCTGTACGCCCACCACGTCTTCCTCCTCCACCTCCTCTAGTTCCTCTACGTCTAGCCATCTCTAACTGAAAGATAGAAAACAAAGGAATTTAATTTCATCATGCTAGGGAATATGTAGAACACAATAAGTAAGGTAAGATGTTAATATACACTGGCCATCTGCAATTAACCATTACATCACTTTTCGTTTTCCATTTATTCGCTTTCATGATTCCACTAAAGCCTCTATTCTTATCTTGACACTCTAAAAGGTAAACCTTACTTACTATACGCTTCTGATGCTTTGGCTTGAGTTACCCGTTACTGGCATCCGCTACTTGTCCCATTCTCAGTTTAAGTCTGGACATCGGGGATGTCCAAATCTCTCAAACTATGGCTCTGATACCAACTTGTAAGGCCCCTTTCCCGAAAGGCCTCACTTATTGGATTTACTCATCAACACATAGAACTTAATCATAAGACATTCATTAACACAGCGGAAACGATTTAAAACTTCAACATGCGCAGCGGAAATACATAACATGTCTAAACATAACTTGTCAACATACAAACTGAAACTTGTCTGAATCAACTAAACAATAACATAGACAGGATGCCAGACTCTGGTCTTCGGGTAACTCTTCTCGCCAAGCCAAGCATCCACTTCCATCTACTGCCACCTACACTTAACTGATGTGCATACTAAAAATCAGCAACGCTGAGTGAGTTCTAACGTTTACTTTAAATCAATTTTACAAAAGATTTACTAAAACACATATACTGCCAATAAGGCTAAACTTAACACACTTTACTTTTCAAACATATATACTGCCATTAAGGCTAAACTTAACACACTTTACTTTTCAAACATATATACTGCCATTAAGGCTAAACTTAACACACTTTACTTTTCAAACAGTTTAAAACGTATAATAAACCGTCAATTCCTCTTTACTGTACTGCCCTCATGGCTTACATCCATGAACCGACAAGTACCTGGTCAATGCCCCCATGATCAACGACCATGAACCGACAATACCGCTTATCCGTCAATTCCTTGTCACTACTGTACCGCCCCCATGGA
The DNA here is from genome assembly GCA_023525975.1 of Smallanthus sonchifolius. Taxonomy (NCBI): domain Eukaryota; kingdom Viridiplantae; phylum Streptophyta; class Magnoliopsida; order Asterales; family Asteraceae; genus Smallanthus; species Smallanthus sonchifolius. The sequence continues at coordinate 56,851,073 of CM042045.1, forward strand.
TTCATCCATGAACCGACGAGTACCTGGTCAATGCCCCCATGGCTCACTATCCATGAACCGACAATACCCTGGTCAATGCCCCCATGGCTCACTATCCATGAACCGACAATACCGCTTAACAGGGAGGTTGCGTGGACCTCCCGAGCAACCGCCGTCACTCATCCCAATTGTACAACTGTTAACGAACCACAAAGGTTCTTACTAATGGGTGGAACCCATATCTGACATCTTGTACAAGTAACATCTGTCCCAAGGACCTTTACAAACTGGTACTCATTCCCGAAGGAAAGCTGTTCACTTTACTTTTCATAAATCTTTCTGTAAATCTTGTTCATAACTTAACTTATATCATGCCTTTGTTTATGTATATAACAATATAGTAAACGCTTGCCAAATGATATATCTTCGCTTTTACTGAAACATAGCTTATCATAAAATACATCTTTCTTTCTGAAACATAGCTTATCATAAAATACATCTTACTTTCTGAAACATAGCTTATCATAAAATACATCTTACTTTCTGAAACATAGCTTATCATAAAATACATCTTACTTTCTGAAACATAGCTTATCATATATATCATGCCTTTGTTTATGTATATGAAAATATAGTAAACGCTTGCCAAATGATATATCTTACTTTACTGAAAACATACTAGCACATATATCATGCCTTTGTTTATGTATATAAAAATATAGTAAACGCTTGCAAAATGATATATCTTACTTTACTGAAACATACTTTTGCCTCTTTTAAACCTTTCACTAAAACATAGCTTTTCTCCTCAGTTTATAATATATAAAATATAATAAACACTTTACACTAAGTATGCACACCACCCCTAAAGAAGGCAAAAAGGGGATTAGAACTCACCTGGTATCTTAGCGGGGATGTCCTACTGGAATCTCACACAATCTGAACAATCATAACAATTCGTCACATATCAAACTCATCGAAACTACCTAGTTTCGATACTGGTAGACCTATCGAAACTCCCTAGTTTCGATACATGCAACCCTATCGAAACTTCCTAGTTTCGGTACATGCTGACCACTCGAAACTTCCTAGTTTCGATACACGTTGACCTATCGAAACTACCTAGTTTCGATACACGTTGACCTATCGAAACTACCTAGTTTCGATACACGTCCCTGACTCGAAACTACTTAGTTTCGATGCTTGCCCCTGACTCGAAACTACTTAGTTTCGATACCCTTCAGCTCAGTCATCTTCCCCACAAAACCCTAACTTTGCATGCAGATCCGACCTCGTCAAGATCCAAACTTTTTACGTTGAAAACTTGTGTTTTCTAACCGAGAGTCTAGATCTATACTTTGTTTTCCATTTTTAAACGTAAAAATCTAACATTTACCCGATTTTATTTCAAAACCCAACTCATACCAAAAACTCAGATCTGGAACAAATGGTTACCTGAAATCGCTTCCCTTTCGGTGATAAACACTCACGAGACTCTTGCTGATGCTCCTTGAAGCTTACTCCGAAAACCGGGACTTTCTCTCTCTAGGCTCTCTCTCGCTTTCTCTTTCTAGAATTCCGAAAATGGTGTTGCAAATGAGGGTTGTGGCTGGTCTTGAGACTTATAAGGGTCCAAACCCTTGCCCTTTTTCGGCCCATACACTCCGGCCCAAGCCCTCTACCCCCTTTTTTATTAAGTTTTAATTTCTCGTGAATTCTTTCGCACTCTAAAACTCGGGATGTTACATTGATTCATAAAATAATAAGACAACACACGGTGGCGGATCCAGGAAAAAAATCCAGGGGTATCTAAAATTTCGTTCAGGGGTATCTGGATACATAAAACGGTAAAAAAAAAATTCCCGCTGCGCGTCGAAAATTCCCACTACGCGTTGAAAGTTGAGGGGTACCGACAGGTACCCCTGCCCTCCACATACATCCGCCCCTGACAACACATCTAATTGGTATCCCACGCCTATATGGAGGAGGTCGTGCGTTCAATGTCCATCTCATGTGGTTCTCTTCCTTTGGTTACTTGAAGGTTTTTTAATATTATTATTATTTTTGTTAATATTATTTTCATTGTCATTATTAATTATTTTTTTACTTCCTATTGTTATTATTTATTAATTATATTATTGTTATTATTTATTTTTTTAATATTATTATTATCATCACCACCACCACCATCATTGTTATTTTCCGTTATGAAAGCCAGCATTACCTTCTGCGAACTAATGCAATGACAGATTTGAAACCCTTTTCTATAATAATGTGTGTAGCTACCATAGATGTATAACATATCCTGGTATTTTTTAGACATATTGCAACTCTATAATACTGTTGAAAATATTTTTTTATTATTTTATAACATATAGGTTTCTCGATGCATCAAGTTGCTAAATTTTTTATTTTATATAAGTAGTTGTATCTAATAAACATTTTCAAACGAATCAAGTTGCTAAATTTTTGTATGCATGTTCTTCAATATTTTAATATAGAACTAGAAATTACGACCCGCGCATTGCGGCGGGTTCGTACAGTGATATTAATGTGGTTAACTATATAATTAAGTATGCGCGTTTGTGAATCTCGCTACACGTATTGCGTTTGTGACACTAACGTCGTTAAATACGGTGACTTTAGCACCCCGCGCTCTGCGACGGGAAGCGAACCTTAAACAATTTAGGCAGTGACTAACGTGACTAAGCACAAAAAAAAATCTTATTAAGTACATAAAAAATGTATAAAGTTACGGCGACTTGATTAGTCAAATAAAAAAGAAATGTTAAAAAAAACAAAGAAAAAAATCAAAAAAATTTATGGACCAACAGATAGGTGACATGTGGCCTAGCGTTGGGGAAAACACATAATTTTTATATTTTACAAACTTTACGGGGAGTTGTGTTAAGACACATGTAAATGAGTAAAGCAAAATTTATACCGGGCCGCAAAGAAAAAAAAATATTAAACAAAATGAGTAAAACAAAATTTATACCGGGACGCAATAAAAAATATTAAACACAAAAACAAATAATTTATTTGTAGAGGTATATTTATGTTTTTAAAAGGTTAAGGATTATTATTTAAAGATATAAAAATAAAGGGGGTGCATATGAAATTAAAAAAAAAACAATTATTTTGATTGGGCGCCGACATACATCACTACCTTAGAAAATATCTATCACTATAGATAACGTGGACCATGTTTTTAGTTTATCAAACTTGTCACTTCACATATGCCAACAAGCATTTAACCTATCACTATTTTCAATTAGAAATAAACTTTTGTTACCAAAAATATTTCATTGCCGATATCATAAATAAGGGCATGTTTGGGATTAATTTTATAAAATTACTTTTGATTTGAAGAAGTTAATAAGTCAATAAGCAGGTTTCAAAAGTAATCCCAAACATGTCCTAAAAAAGGTACAGAAGTTCTCTGATAGCAACAACCATTAGTAATGAAAATTATATGTATTATATGAGATTATCTAAGAACAAAATTATTGTGAAAATTTCATCAAACAATTTATATTACATAGAAGTATAAGAATAAATTTCACTTGGGAGAGTCAGAAATGACTGATAATTTTCTTGGGACATGTAAGTTGGTGAAACGTATTTGGATGTTATTGAGAGCTTGGCTCGATGTAACATTACCGACCAATATATGGCCGTCAGCTCTTGAAAAGTGGATTGAGAATTTTAATTTAAAGTAGGTTAAGAGGGATTTGATAGGTGCGATTGACTCTATGCTTGGTGGGCCATGTGTAGGTATCGGAATGACGTGGTTTTCTTGAGGAATCACCAAACACAAGAGAACTTAATCAATGATTTGGTCTTTATTCTTTTACTTGGTGTAATAGTAGAATCATGAATTATAATATGAGTTGGATAGAGTGACTTACCAGTCCCATATTATTTATGTAATTTTTTATTCTGCTTAGCTTCTTGCTAAGCGTGTTTTAGTAAAAACCACTCATGTTCTAAAGAAAAGAATAAATTTCATTTAATTTTTTTATATAAAAAGGATCCGAAATTAAAATTTTACGCGAGACTTTGAAATAATAATAAACGAAGACGAAAGTAATAGGACAAAAAATATAATCAACCATTATTTATGTAGCATTAGTGATTAGACTCCTATATATATGGCTATATCCGAGGGTCATGTGTGTTTTGTATGTACTATGTAGAAGTTAAAAGGCTACTATTACGTAATCTAGTGGATCCAATCATCCAACTAAAAATACATTTTATCTTTATGTAAAACACTATTAAAATGTAGAGGAGTTCATAAGTCGCACCAAGTCGAGTCAGGGTCATTCCGAATCAGTGGCGGACCATGGTGAAAAAAATTAGTGTTATATTCACGTTATATATTGCTAGTTAATATAACCTTAAAATTTCCGACCACCATGAAAAAAATTTCTAAGTCCGTCACTATCTCGAACTTTAAACGACGCAGTTTGACTCGGCTGAAATGCTCAACTGAGTTGAAACATGAAAATATGAGTTTGAACTAAACTTGATTTTACAAACTAAGTCGGCACGTGGCTTGACGAGCCGACTCGAAATCAAAGGAAGAAAAAAAGAGAAATTGAAGAACTCCATGCTACTAAAAACTTTAACATTTTAGACAGATGTTGATCAAGTCGGCTCGACTTGAAAATTATTTAAGCCTACTTCTAGTAAGCTTTTCTTGAATTTTTTTTTAACGGGGTTTAGTGTCACTAACTATTTTATAGAATAAAATTGATGTATTCTTATATTTGTTGTTTTGAAACGGTAATCAAATGTTAAATGTATCATAGCAATTGTGTTTTACATACATTTGGGTAATATTATTATTCATTTTGCAATTGGAGAAATGTAAACGAGGACTTTAAATATTTTGGTATGATAACAAAATTTTGATTTAAGTGTATGTTATATTATACATTCTATTTTATTTCTACTTACTTTTTATGAAGAACAAATGGTTTGTGAAAACTACCTCTTTGTCCCTATAAAAGCATTAATCTATACTATATAATAAATAAAGGTTTTTTCATGTCACGTGTCGCCTCTATATTCATTCTCATCATTTTTTCCCGTCTCTCTCTTATTAAATGCAACTTCATCTTTTAATAATAATATATATTTAAAGAAAATATTAATTATACTAATTAAATACATTTATTTTAAATTATCCTTTATAAAACATTAAAATCTAAATTATGTAACTTTTATTGTCAATCAAATAATAAATGAAAATCAAATTACATTAAATAATACTTAATGTATTTTCGAAACTCAATTATATATTAGTTTTTACATATTTTGAGTTTTGCTTTCTATTCTTAGTATATGATACATTTTTACACCTGTAAAATATACATATAAAGATTTAAAAATTTTATTTATTAATATTCTTCAACCCGTGTGTATACACGAGATCTAAACTAGTAAAGGTTATAAAAAGTAGCCGACATAACTACAGGACGAATAATATTCACAATAAATAAAAAGCACACTTATTGTGCTTTTTTTAAACGGTTTGTAGTTTTATCGATATCATCTTGTGACAAAGTGTTTCTCCTTAAGTAGTGAAGATTCTTTTTAGTTATTTCTCTCGTTTTATTTCTTGTTTTTGGCTTCTTGTTTGTATGAGTAGTCGGTCTCTAATTAGTTGTTGTTTTATGTAAACGAAAATTTGTCTTTTAAAAAAAGAAAAAAAATAGTGAGGATTCTAGTCTCATGATAAAAATTAGTATAGATATAAAGGTAGTTTTAGAGTTTAAAATGTGTGTGAGTTTGTCATTCTAAAATATTATTTTATTTTATTTAAAAAAGGTGAAACATTTTTTTTATAAAATAAATAGCTCACTGTACTAGCTAGAATCAATTGAATAACGGAAAATCACAATAATATACAATTAATAAAAACAAAATCTGTCATACACTTTTAACTTTAAATTATAAATTTCACCCTTACACATAAATATCCTCACATGAGCAATCATAAAATGCTACTTTTGCGCTAAGGCTAAGGGGAGTGGGTTCATGAGCATAATGGATACATATCTTTCCAAGTTTTATGTTAAAGCTGAGGGTACTACCCCCATGAAACTGCTGTGGAGGCTTAGGTGGTAACATGGTTGGCGTGAAACACTACGCCCGCCTGGCGTGGTCCACGACCGTGGTTCCTTAGCGTGGAGATACGCACACTCGTGGAGAAGAATTGTAGCCGTTGGGTGGCATTGAGCCGTTGCCCAACGGTAAAAAAATTTAATTTTTTTTTCCAATTAAATTACTTCTATATATATACAAATTTAATTCTCTTCAAACCATTCCAACCAAAAAATCAAATGTATTTCCTCAATTCACCCTTTTCCGAATCCGAAGTTGTCGCTCAACTTTTTTTCCAAACGGTTGCCGCAACCCTCGTTGAAATAATTAGAGGCGATGCCGAAAGCTCGAACACACATACGTTGACACGAAGAGCCACTGTTAACCGAGACCGTGAAGACGCTCACGAGCGTTTAATAAAGGATTACTTTTGTGACGAGCCGGTTTATAACGCGGAGACATTCCAAAATCGTTTTCGTATGCGTAAAAATCTATTTTTACGCATTGTTAATTATTTGGAACGAGAGATGGATTAATACTAAATTAATTACTTTTTAAATTATTAAAACAAATTAATACTATATTAAATTAGAAAAACAAAATGACGTGACAGTGTGAAAATGTGATACCATTTTTCCAAGTTTTATGCTAAGGCTGAGAGGGCTACTCCCGTGAAACTGCCGTGGAGGCTTAGGTGGTAGCGTGGTTGGCATGGAACACCACGCCCGCCTAGCGTGGTCCACGGCCGTGGTTCCTTAGCGTGGAGATACGCACACTCGTGGAGAAGAATTGTAGCCGATGGGTGGCATTGAGCCGTTGCCCAACGGTATAAAAATTTAATTACCTCTATATATATACAAATTTAATTCTCTTCAAACAATTCCAACCAAAACTATCAAATGGATTTCCACAATTCATCCTCTTTCGAATCCGAAGGTGTCGCTCCACTTTTTTTCCAAACGGTTGCCGCTACTCTCGTTGAAATAATTAGAGACGATGCCGAAAGCTCGAACACACGTACGTTGACACGTAGAGCCACTGTTAACCGGGACCGTGGAGCCGCTAACGAGCGTTTAATAAAGGATTACTTTTGTGACGAGCCGGTATACAACGCGGAGACATTCCGAAATCGTTTTCGTATGCCTAAAAATCTATTTTTACGCATTGTTAATTATTTGGAACGAGAGATGGATTAATACTAAATTAATTACTTATTAAATTATGAAAACAAATTAATACTAAATTAATTTAGAAAAAGAAGATGACGTGGCAGTGTGGAAATGTGGAACCATTTTTTCAATGTTTATGCAAAGGCTGAGGGGGCTACTCCCGTGAAACTGCCGTGGAGGATTAGGTGGCAGCGTGGTTGGCGTGGAATACCACGCCCGTGGTTCCTTAGCGTGGAGATACGCACGCTCGTGGAGAAGAATTGTAACCGTTGGGTGGCATTGAGACGTTGCCCAATGGTATAAAAATTTAAATTTTTTTTCAAATTTAATTACCTCTATATATATACAAATTTAATTCTCTTCAAACTATTCCAACCAAAACTATCAAATGGATTTCCTCAATTCAACCTTTTTCGAATCCGAAGGTGTCGCTCCACTTTTTTTCCAAACGGTTGCCGCTACTCTCGTTGAAATAATTAGAGACGATGCCGAAAGCTCGAACACACGTACGTTGACACAAAGAGCCACTGTTTACCGAGACCGTGAAGCCGCTCATGAGCGTTTAATAAAGGTGTACTTTTGTGACGAGCCGGTTTATAACGCGGAGACATTCTGAAATCGTTTTCGTATGCGTAAAAATCTATTTTTACGCATTGTTAAATATTTGGAACGAGAGATGGATTAATACTAAATTAATTACTTTTTAAGTTATTAAAACAAATTAATACTAAATTAAATTAGAAAAAGAAAATGACGTGGCGGTGTGAAAATGTGGAACCATTTTTCAAAGTTTTATGCTAAGACTGAGGGGGCTACTCCCGTGAAACTGCCGTGGAGGCTTAGGTGGCAGCGTGGTTGGCGTGGAACACCACGCCCCCTTGCGTGGTCCACGGTCGTGGTTCCTTTGCGTGGAGATACGCACGCTCGTGGAGAAGAATTGTAGCCGTTGGGTGGCATTGAGCCGTTGCCCAATGGTATACAAATTTAATTTTTTTTTCAAATTTAATTACCTCTATATATGTACAAATTTAATTCTCTTCAAACCATTCCAACCAAAACTATCAAATGGATTTCCTCAATTTACCCTCTTCAGAATCCGAAGGTGTCGCTCCACTTTTTTTCCAAACGGTTGCCGCTCCTCTCGTTGAAATAATTAGAGACGATGCCGAAAGCTCAAGCACACGTACGTTGACACGAAGAGCCACTGTTAACCGAGACCGTGAAGCCGCTCACGAGCGTTTAATAAATGATTACTTTTGTGACGAGCCGGTTTATAACGCGGAGACATTCCGAAATCGTTTTCGTATGCGTAAAAATATATTTTTATGCATTGTTAATTATTTGGAACAAGAGATGGATTAATACTAAATTAATTACTTTTTAAATTATTAAAACAAATTAATACTAAATTAAATTAGAAAAAGAAAATGACATGGCACTGTAGAAATGTGGAATCATTTTTCCAAGTTTTATGCTAAGGCTGAGAGGGCTACTCCCGTGAAACTGCCGTGGAGGCTTAGGGGGCAGCGTGGTTGGTGTGGAACACCACGCCCGCCTGGCGTGGTCCACGGCCGTGGTTCCTTAGCGTGGAGATACGCACGTTCGTGGAGAAGAATTATAGCCGTTGGGTGGCATTGAGCCGTTGCCCAATGGTATACAAATTTAATTTTTTTTTTCAAATTTAATTACCTCTATATATATACAAACTAGTTTAGATCCCGTATCTACACACGGGGTGAAATATCTCAATACATAAAAATTTAAATCTTTATGTATATATTTTACATGTGTAAAAAATATATTACATATAATAAGGATAGGAAACAAATTCAAAATATGTAAAAATTAATATATAATTGAGTTTCGAAAATACGTTAATTACAATTTTTTAATATAATTTGACTTTTATTTACTTTTTTATTGAAAATAAAAGTTATATAGTTAAATTTTAAAGTTTCTTGTGATAAGAGATAATTTAAAATAAATATGTTTTATTATTATAATTAGTACTTTTTTTCTTTAAATATATATTATTATTAAAAGATAGAATTGCATTAAATAGGAGAGATAGACGGGAAAAAAATGGTGAGAATGAATATCGAGGCGACATGTGGCTTGTAAAAACCTTTATTTATTATATATATATATATATATATATATATAATTCTCTTCAACCATTCCAACCAAAACTATCAAACGGATATCCTCAATTCACCCTCTTCCGAATCCGAAGGTGTCGCTCCACTTTTTTTTCAAACGGTTGCCGCTACTCTCGTTGAAATAATTAGAGGCGATGCCGAAAACTCGAGCACACGTACGTTGACACGAAGAGCCACTGTTAACCGAGACTGTGAAGCCGCTCACGAGCATTTAATAAAGGATTACTTTTGTGACGAGCCGGATTATAACGCGGAGACATTCCGAAATCGTTTTCGTATGTGTAAAAATCTATTTTTACGCATTGTTAATGATTTGGAACGAGAGATGGATTAATACTAAATTAATTACTTTTTAAATTATTAAAACAAATTAATACTAAATTAAATTAGAAAAAGAAAATGACGTGGCGGTGTGGAAATGTGGAACCATTTCCCTCAAATGTGGAGAATGTGGAAAAACTATAAAATCTGATGTGGCGCTGACGTGGAGGGGTTTGGAAATGTGGAACCACTCACCTTAACCTAATGGGTGCAAATCGGTAGAAAATTTGCGCCAATGACTGTTCTTTTTTAAAATCTAACATCTAAATTTTCTATGATAAGTACATTATATCTATATTTTATAGGATTTGAACATCTAAATTTTTTATTGTGAAACACATCACTTAATCACATATATGTCCCTTTAAGAACTTCCGAATGTGTTCTACATGCCCGTTTGTTAGTTCCATGTGTAATGATCAAATTTAATAAGTAAAAAATGTCTCCGTCTATTTTAATAAACAAGATTTATCAATTATTTATAACGAGAAATTTTGCACCGTGTTTCGTGACGGAAAGTGAACCTTAAACTGTTGAAATGCTAACACTAACGTGGTTAAATAAATTTTGTCACGTGCTCCACGGTGAGAGGCGGACCTTATACGGTTGAGGCGGTGACATTAACGTGGCTAACCACAAAAAAAGGTAGTTGAATACATAAAAGAAAACGTATTAAGTTACGGCTACTCGGATGTGGAGATCAAGATATAGATAAAAGACAGTTAGATAACGGTACCGATGTTTTTCAGTCGATGTCGGTCTCATTGTTCACTGTACCAGCACGTCACCGTCATATAACCCATGATACCTTAAATATCTTTAATACGAAAACAAACAAACAAAAACTATTAAGGAAAAATCTATTTTATATATATTACAAGAGGTAAATTTAAAACATTAAAAATTTAATGGGATCAAAGTGAAATTTTACAAAGTTAAAGGGTCATTTTTATAATTTTACAAAGTTGAGGGGTGAATATCTCTCACACTTGCTTTTTTGATTTTCTAATGAAAAGTTATTATTTTCTTTTTATTTTTATAACACAATAGAGTAAAGATTAATGAACAAGATCTTACTTTTTGACATGGCCCCTATATCATCACTTCACGTGGTATCATGTGATTTGAGATCGTAATTGTGAGGGGGATACTAGTTGTAAACCAGGATAACTAACTTGCAAAAAAAAAAAAAAAATTTAGTTAATTTTATTCTAATTTTATACACAATAAATCATGAATACCGGATATACTCATTGGGATCGACCACAAATCCTTCTCGTGGAGTGTTAGCTTCATGAATTTTTAAATAAAATGTGATATGTTCGAGTCTCGCTTGGGACAAAGTGTTCCAGTTTGAGTCAGGGGGTTTTGCCAGTTGTGGGTTTCCTCCTAAATGGGTTCCGGGTTCGAGTCCGCTACGGTTACAACCCATTAAATATAAATACTATATTAAATTAAAATGACGTGACAGTGTGAAAATGTGAAACCATTTTTCCAAGTTTTATGCTAAGGCTGAGGGGGCTACTCCCGTGAAACTGCCGTGGAGGCTTAGGTGGCAGCGTGTTTAGCGTGGAACACCACGCCCTCCTGGCGTAGTCCACGGCCGTGGTTCCTTAGCGTGGAGATACGCACGCTCGTGGAGAAGAATTGTAGCCGTTGGGTGGCATTGAGCCGTTGCCCAACGGTATAAAAAATTAATTTTTTTTCAAATTTAATTACCTCTATATATATACAAATTTAATTCTCTTCAAACCATTCCAACTAAAACTATCAAATGGATTTCCTCAATTCATCCTCTTTCGAATACGAAGGTGTCGCTTCACTTTTTTTCCAAACGGTTGCCGCTACTCTCATTGAAATAATTAGAGACGATGCCGAAAGCTCGAACACACGTACGTTGACACGAAGAGCCACTGTTAACCGAGACCGTGAAGCCGCTCACGAGCGTTTAATAAAGGATTACTTTTGTGACGAGCCAGTTTATAACGCAGAGACATTCCGAAATCGTTTTCGTATGCGTAAAAATCTATTTTTACGCATTGTTAATGATTTGGAACGAGAGATGGATTAATACTAAATTAATTACTTTTTAAATTATTAAAACAAATTAATACTAAATTAAATTAGAAAAAGAAAATGACGTGGCAGTGTGGAAATGTGGAAGCATTTCCCTCAAATGTGGAGAATGTGGAAAAACTATAAAATCTGATGTGGCGCTGATGTGGAGAGGTGTGGAAATATGGAACCACTCCTCTTAGCCTAATGGGTGCAAATCGGTAGAAAATTTGCGCCAATGACTGTTCTATTTTAAAAACTAACATCTAAATTTTCTATGATAAGTACATTATATCTATATTTTACAGGATTTGAACATCTAAAATTTTTATTGTGTAACACATCACTTAACCACATATATGTCCTTTAAGAACTTCTGGATGTGTTCTACATGCCCGTTTGTTAGTTCCATGTGTAACGATCAAATTTAACAAGTAAAAATATGTCTCCGACTATTTTAATAAACATGTTTTATCAATTATTTATAACTATAAATTTTGCCCCGTGTTTCGCGACGAAAAGTGAATCTTAAACTGTTGAAATGGTGACACTAACGTGGTTAAATAAATTTTGCCTCGTGCTCCATGGTGAGAGGCGGACCTTATACGGTTGAGACGGTGACATTAACGTGGCTAACCACAAAAAAAGGTAGTTGAATACATAAAAGAAAACGTATTAAGTTACGGCTACTCGGTTGTGGAGATCAAGATATAGATAAAAGACAGTTAGATAACGGTACCGATGTTTTTCAGTCGATGTCGGTCTCATTGTACACTGTACCAGCACGTCACCGTCATATAACCCACGATACCTTAAATATCTTTAATACGAAAACAAACAAACAAAAACTATTAAGGAAAAATCTATTTTATATATATTACAAGAGGTAAATTTAAAACATTAAATATTTAATGGGATTAAAGTGAAATTTTATAAAGTTGAAGGGTCAATTTTATAATTTTAAAAAGTTGAGGGGCTGAATATCTCTCACACTTGCTTTTTTGAGTGTTAGTTAATTTATGATTTTCTAATTGACATATATTAATGAAAAGTTATTATTTTCTTTTTATTTTTATAACACAATAGAGTAAAGATTAATGAATAAGATCTTACTCTTTGACATGGCCCCTATATCATCACTTCACGTGGTATCATGTGATTTGAGATCGTAATTGTGAGGGGATACTAGTTGTAAACCAGGACAACTAACTTGCGAAAAAAAAACAAAAAATTTAGTTTATTTTATACACAATAAATCATGAATACCGGATATACTCATTGGGATCGACCACAAAGCCTTCTGGTGGAGTGGTAGATTCAATACTTTTTAAATGAAAGGTGATATGTTCGAGTCTCGCTTAAGACAAAGTGTTGCAGGTTGAGTTAGGAGGGTTTTCTAGTTGGGGTTTCCTCCTATATGGGTTCCGGGTTCGAGTCCGCTACAGTTACAACCAATTGAAAAAGACATGCATAACTCACAGAAACACCCGTGCTACTCTCGAAAGAAATAAGGGTTTAAGAAAGTCGCATTTCAAAAAAAAAAAACCTCATTGGGATTGAATGTTAACTATTGGACAAGATGTTACTATATATGTTTTCCCCCTAAAATCTACATGTTCATAATTGGCATCACTTACTAGAATAGGACAAGTAGAACGTCCGGTCCAAGGTAGGAAGTGCTCTTATAAACCGTTCTGTCAAAACTTTTTTCCCACGTACCCCTTTATTAATATGGTGTATATAATATTTGAATTGTATAATCTTTTTAATGAAGTTTATGAAATGCCGATCTCACTCGTAACAGAAGCTAAAAACATTCGAACATAATCAAACAATGGTATAATCTTTTTAATTAAATTTATGAAATGTTGATTTCACTCGTAATTGGAATTAATAACACTTAAACATAATTAAACACGGGAAGTAATGTTTAAAACAACAAAACTTTCTTCTTTTACCTGCCTTTTATAGTATAGTGTATGTTAATCTATATTGTTATAATGTATGAGTCTGATTACGTAATTTGTAGTGTAATGAAACTTATGAAATGTTGATGTCACTCGTAACAGGAGCTATAACACTTAAACATAATCAATCATAATTGCATATAATGTTTAAAACTTCAAATTTTTATCGCACATCTACCCCTTTACTAGTATGATGTATTTTTATCTTTAGTGTATTTCTATGAGTCTGGTTAGATACATTTAAAGCATATAATCTTTTTAACAAAACTTATTACAAGTTGATATACATTTAAAGCATATAATCTTTTTAACAAAACTTATTACATGTTGATATACTCGTAGTAGGAATTAACCACACCTAAACATAAGACATAACATTTAAAACACCAAACTTTCTTAGCTCATTTGTCCCTTTATTAGTATACTAGGTTAGATTCTCGTGTATAACACGTGTTGAATTAATGTAATGTTAAATACATAGTAATAAAATTTTTATGTTTTTAAAACTCGTGTAATACACAGATTGAATAAACCCGTGTATTACATGTGTTGAATAAAATATAATTTGATCTTTTAACACATACGTACACTCGTCAAAATGGAACAATGTAAATATGTAAATATATGATTAAAAGCTTTTTATTTGATGGCTATAAAATTGTTTTCAGTTTGTAGAGTTCATAAAAATATGATTGAAAAAATTAATTGATGATAAACACATTTTTAAATTAAAAAATGTGTAGATAAAAATTGAAAAAATAATTAGTTTAGTTGCCTAAAATATTGGGGTTGATTATTAATAGGAGAGAGATACGGAAAAATAAGAATGAGGAAACCTAGAATTGTGACAAGTGTCCTCCTATTTTAGTTGTTTATTATGTAGTAAAGATAGGTTAGAAACCATGTATATAATACAGGGTGAATAAATACATCGTTATATATACTTAGTAATAAAGATCTAATATTACATATTTATGACGTATTACATAATTTTTTAATATAAATTTTAGAAACGTTATATAGTTATTTTTTAAAAATGTTTTATAAAAAAATGAAAGAAATGTTCAAATTAGAAAAATGTTTTATGAACAAAGCTATTTTTTTAATTAAAAAATATTTTATAAAAATAGTTATAGAAATCATTATTATTTAATAGGAGAGAGAGGCGGGAAACAAAAATTAATTTTTTTTATAGAAACTTGTAGCATTAATAGGAGAGAGAGACGAAAAAAAATTGAGAATGACATGTAACACCCCAAAACCTTTATTTATTAGTATGTATAGATATGGTGTGTGTTTATCTATAGTGTTCTTCTTTTTGAGTCTAGTTATGTATATTTAAATTGTATAATCTTTTTAAAGAAACTTAAGAAATGCATATGTCACTTGTAATAAGAATTATAACACTTGAAGATAATCAAAAGACATCTTGGTTTACTAAACAACTTATGATATAATAATTCTCATTCTTGTTTTAATAGTGATTGATAACCAATGTAAGGCGTGTTAAAAGTATCATGACCATCTTTTTCTCTTATAGCCAAGAAAACGTGTAATGTTTAAAACAACAAACTTTCTTTATCCACCGGTCTTTTATAGTATGGTGTATGTTTATCTAAAGTGTTTTAATATGTGAGTACGATTAGGTAGTTTTTAGTTTATAACATTTTTAATGAAACTTATGAAATGCGGATGTCACTCGTAATAGGAACCATAACACTTAAACATAATCAAACATAATAAGTAATGTTTAAAACTTCAAACTTTCATCGTCGCTACCTGCCCCTTTACTAGTATGGTGTTTGTTTATCTGTAACATTTTTCTTCCCGGACCTGGTTACAAATACCGAAGCGTATAACCTTTTTAACGAAACATATTACATGTTGATATCACTCGTAGTAGGAATTAATAACACCTAAACATAATCAAACACAAGAAGTAAGTACTACTTGAAACACCAGACTTTCTTAGCCCACTTGTTCCTTTAGTGTAATCTATAATGTTCTTCTTTTTTAGTCTAGTTATGTATATTTAAATTGTATAATCTTTTTAAAGAAACTTAAAAGATGTTGATGTCACTCGTAATAAGAATTATAACACTTGAAGATAATCAAAAGACATCTTAGTTTATTAAACAACTTATAATATAATAATTCTCATTGTTTTTTTTAAATAATGATTGGTATTCAAAGTAAGGTGTGTTAAAAATATAATGACAAGATAAATCATCTTTTTCCCACATGGTCAAGAAAATAACGCGCATATACAGATGCCCATGTGAACATGAATAGCGACGATATGTTCAAATTTTGGAAGAAATGTACGATTATACCCCTCCTATCCTAACATATGAAAAATGATTTATAAGATTACGTCACACACCAGTTATATAACATTTAAAGTATGTTAAACAATGGTTGTGGTGCGTGCATTATTTTTTATAATAATCATTTGCTGAGAAAC
Organism: Smallanthus sonchifolius; assembly: GCA_023525975.1. Lineage (NCBI taxonomy): Eukaryota > Viridiplantae > Streptophyta > Magnoliopsida > Asterales > Asteraceae > Smallanthus > Smallanthus sonchifolius. The sequence goes on from CM042045.1 coordinate 56,867,301, forward strand.
AATAAACTTTTTATTAAGAACCAACCAGAAATTTAGTTCTCGAGCTTCGCATCGGAAGACGGACCTTAGACAGTTGAGGTGGTGATATTAACGTGGCTAAGGAAAAAAAGAAACACACTTAAGTAAGAAAAGTATGAAATTACAATGACTCGGGTTAGCCTCCCGCTCCGCGGTGGGAGGTGGACAAAGTTTTTAGAAAATTTAAACGGTTGAGTCGGTGACGTTAATGTGGCTAAGCACACAAACAACGTATACAATTCAAGTTGCGAAAAAAACAAAAAAAAATTATAACGGACCAACAGGGAGGTGATACGTAGCGTGACAGTGGGGAAACCCACCAAGTTTTGATATTTTAAAATCGAAACTTTAGAAACTTGAGGGGTCAATTTTACCATGTTACAAAGTTAAGAGGGAGGTGTGAAACTTAAAGGGTCATTTTTGCTAGGTTTACAAAGTTGAGGGGGAATCGAAGGCAAAGGCCACCAACGCTTCCTTTTAAAAGTATTGATAACCGTGGGACACTTACATGGTGTAAACGATGTAAATCGTTCGTGAATTACTCGAGGTCGAATGGCTGAAATATCGAATGAAGCTAACTTTATACAAACTCGAGCCTAAATTGGAGTTTATTTAATAAATGAGCTCGAGTTATATATAGCGAGCTTGACTGGCTCGCGAGTTTAAACGAAACTATTATTTATACAAATATAACAACTTTTATGTAATATAATAAATAGTACTTTATATAGAGTTATGATAAAATAACTAAGGGGTTCTTTAACAAGTGTTAAACCATTTAGAGGTCTGTATGGTTTATCATGGTTTTTGAGCTGAACCATTAAGAAATTGGATGAACCATTAAGAAGTGAGCTTTTATTGAAACAAACACCCCTATCTCTAACTGATTCAGAGGTAGTTTTTTAATGAAATTATTAAGAGGCTATTAAACAACCCATAAATAAAATATCTTAATAATAAGATGAATTTCTAGAATTCTTATAATTTAGTATACATGGGAAAGAATTGATAGAATGTTTAAAACCAAAAAAAAAATGGGTTGTTTAATACATTATCTACTAGTTTTGAAAAAAAATGAATTGTATTAAATATACTAAGGATTGAAAACAAAATTTAAAATATGTAAAAGTAATATATAATTGAGTTTCAAAAATACGTTAGTTATTATTTAATGTAATTTGACTTTCATTACTATTAATTTAAAAATAAAAGTTACATTATTAGATTTCAAAGTTCTTATAGTAAGGTATAATTTAAAATAAATGTGTTTTATTAGTATAATTAGTATTTTTTTTAAAAATATATTATTATTAAAAGATAAATGTGTATTTAATAAGAGAGAGACGAGAAAAAAATGATTTGAATGAATATGAAGACGACACGTGACATAAAAACTTTTATTTATTATATAACTAGGTTAAAACCCCATTTATTACATACATTGAATAAATTATTTGTATATTTGATGTAAATCATCAGTTTTTATGAAAATTTGTATGTTTGATGTTATTGATGAAATAATTATTTTTAAAATATATTTTATAAAAAGGATGAAAAAATGTTCAATTTATAAAAAAAAATTATAAACAAAATATCTTTTTAAATAAAAATCGTTTTATAAAAATAATTATAGAAATTGTTATTATTTAATAGGAGAGAGAGAGAGAGATTTGAAACATTTTTTTAATAAAGAAATTTGCATAATTAATAGGAGAGAGAGACCGAATTTTTTTTTTAAGAATGAATATGAGAGTGATAAGTCTCCCATTAAAACCTTTATTTATTATATAGTATAGATATAGATATAGATTATCAGAGGTGATGACAAATAATTAGTTAAACAATTTAAGACTACCCTTTTAAATTATAAACTTTATCCACTTAATCCATCAATCAAAAGGAATATTCGTTTTTTTTTTTATTACTTTTGCATACGTATCGTCGTATCTATTTGGTCTATGACTATTGATATATTACATAATTTTATAAGATAATATCTATTATATTCGATGGTCAAATTTAATAATCATTTAGAATATTCATGTTTGGCGATAAAGTTTAGAAAAATAGACTAATAAGATAATTGGAATCATATCTGTTTGTTTTTATGCAATTTTCATTGCTAAGATAATATCTAAGGGTTGGATTGAATTTAAGAAAACATTTAATTAATTTTAAAAAAGTATTTAAATATTAAATATAAATACTATATTAAATTAAAATTTTAATATAATTACTTGTTATCTTAGTTAAATTCAATATATATATATATATATATATAGGGGTATGTTCTTTTGAGAACCAACAATATGTTAAGAACCGTGAGAATCGCATTAACTCTTCCTCTATTTATAATATAAATTGACTAGAATTCATGTACATTTCAATATGTTTAAGGTTTGGTTTTAAAAGACCTCGAATTTGTAGTCGTTTTTTTAAATGCATATATGCACTCACACTATATGCACAAATGAATGCATATATGCATATTTTTATACTTTTCTTAAAAAAATTCAGGAGAGATGAGATAAACTCAAACTAAGAGTGGGAAGAGATAAATAAAACATTGTTGTTGAATTTTACTTTTTTCACTAAAGCGATATGTACACGTTTTGTGCGGTTCTTTCGGTTCTCAACATATGGTTGGTTCTCAAAAGAACATGCCCCTATATATATATATATATATATATATATATATATATTGCTTTCTTAAAAGAAAAAAAATATGTGAAGACATTTTTAAAATAAATGAGATTAAAATCTTTTTAGTAAATTTAGTTTATATATCTACAATTACAACATCAATATGTAGAGTTTGTAAAGTCTTTTAAATCCTGAAAAATAAAGAAAACACTTTTTAAAAATATTCGTAAAGAAGAAATAAAAAACTGTTAAAACTGATCCAACCCAGTAAACCGAACTTGCTACGAGTCTGGTTTTCGGTCCGATAAACACTATTTATATGTGATTTGCTAGTGTGTGTGTGCGCGCTTTACTACGAATCAATATTTGTGTGTTTATGTGATTTGGGTATTTAGATGTGTTTAATCACATGTGAATTATGGAGTGGGTGAGGGGATGAGGATTAAATAATTAGAGATGGTAGTGGTTGTTTTAAGTGAAATGGTGGTATCAATAAACATCTTATAATAATAATAATAATAATAATAATAATAATCTATATCTATACTATATATTATAAAGTATAGAGTGGATAAAGTTGTAATTTTATTAAAATTTTAAAATACTTAAGAAAAAAGTTGTTAGATTTAGTATAAGTATTGATACATAAAACTATAATATATTTACAATTTTGTCCCTAAACCAAAATTATAGAAAATTTTCATATCCCACATCGGTTGTGTAGAAAAAAACCAAAGCAATGCTCAATTCTTATATAAGGAGCCATTTGCATGAAATTAAAAAAGAACGAGTTGTGTTTCACGTACATGCCTTCTTGTATGTCATTAAATATAAAACCAAATTGATCAAAATATTTTTAGATTTTGAACTGGTCGTATCGGTAAAAGTCTTTTTAAATCATTTATTAAGTATACATAACCTATTATTATTATTATACTACCTTATAAAGCATTTTATATCGGACAATTTGGTCATTTCCTCAAAAGTTTAAAATACTTAAGATCTATGTTATGTATTTCGTACAAGTGTTGATACATATATCTATATTACATTTACAATTTTGTCACTAAACCAAAACTATAGAAAATGTTCATATCCCACATCGGTTATGTAGAAAACCAAAATAGTACCCAACTCCTATATAAGGAGTCATTTGCCCAAGGTTAAAAGAGAAGAAATTGTTTTTCAGGTACATGTCTTCTTGTATGCCATTAAACATAAAATCAAATTGGAAAAAGTCTTTTTGGTTTTTGAACTGACTGTACCAACAAAAGTCTTTTTGAATCATTGGTTAACACATTAAGAGAGGATTAGCAAAAGATACGCAGTCTTATACATTTTTATACGCCTGCCGCTGAGCTTGGATCTCACACACTAGTAATAATAATAATAAAGGTTTTTAGAGTTATCAAAATGAAAATTTTATCGTTTTGTTATTTTACATTTATGATCTCAAAACTTGATTTATTTTACCCTTCTAATTAAATAAATAATGCCCCTAGTCCCACACCAAACCTTAACTCCATAAGTATGAACACTTGCTTTTATTCTACTCAATTATTGTAAATAATTTCATGAACAGAAACCCTCTATGAATCATAGGATCTATCCACTTGTTTGGATATCTGAGCTTAGTTTCGTTTCCTGTATCTGTTTTACTCTCGTGTATTGTATAGATCTATGTACTTGGTGGTTGTGTTCTTGGGTCTAACAAGTTACTAGGTTCGTGTCATTTATATATTTGTTGGCCGTTCAAAAAAAAAAGTAGAAACACCGGTTCATTATTTTCTACCATGTAGAGTGTTCCTTGGGAGGTTTGCGGATTTACCCAAACTAGACTTGATTGTTTCTTGAAGAATGAGAAATGATAAGAAATTCTCAGACAACGCGGTATTAGTTTCTAATCTAATTGAAGACATCAGAAAAACAAGCTTTTTTTGAGTAAAGAATCAATCAAATCTCAAAGCATTTGAATGTCATCATTAATGGTGTTCTTTTAATTTTGATAGCATTCCAGTTTATGTTTTTTTTTTGTTTTGCTTTTAGCTTCTTGCTAGATGTTGTATTGTTGACCAATGGCAATCCTTTGAGATCCCTCTATTTCTAGGAAGAAATTGTTAATAGGATGGTTCTTGAAATTAGGGGTGTTCATCGGGTTTTTTAATCGGGTTTCGGGTTATTCGGTTCGGGTTTTTTGTTATAAGAATCCTACCCGTTTACCGACCCAAATAAGATTCGGGTTAATCGGTTTCGGGTTTATTGGTATTTGGGTTTTTAAATACAAGTTGCAACGCATACTTTATTATTTAACTTAACATTATATTTATTAAATAATAAGCACAAAATGTCAAATAAAAACCTTCTTAATATGATTTTTCATTCAAACCCATACACTAAACACATATTAACTAAAAAAACATCAAATAAAATAATCAAAAAACTAAAGTGTATCAACCAATCCTATAAACTAAAAAAAATGACAAATCGTATCAACCAACAAACTCGTTAACAATGTCCACTCTTCAAATTCTCTCATTCATGTCCGCTCGTACGTTTTCAATCATAAATTAAAAAAAAAGTGAAATAAAATAAGCATTCAAAATGGTTAGATGTATACTGAGCTAAGATTACAAATAAATATTAATAATAAAATACCTTTTGTATTTGTTTTTTTACATTTTTTGTTTCCTATCTCTCCTATTAAATAATAATGGTTTACATAATTCTTTTTATAAAACGTTTTTTATTTAAAAAAAATAGGTTTGTTCATAAAACATTTTTTATAAATTGAACAATTTTTTCATTAATAATAAAATACCCTAGTTGAAATAGTGTAACAATAACTTTGCCATGAACTGTTTACCACCAGCTTCTCTTGTGTTGTAATTAATTATCTTGGTAATCAATAAATTATTTTGGTAATGTATGATAGAAAATGAGTTCAGATTGGTTAGGAAAAAAAATGTAAAACTAGCAAGCCAATACTAATGCTCATGAATTTTGTTTTTAGTAAAATGAGTTCATTATCCCCTAATATTGTTGAAGCGTTAATCTACATGCATGACAGATTAACAAAGACGAGGATTTAGAAAAATGTGACGAGTTCGCAAAAGGTAATTATTTTTAATTTGTTAGTCACTTTTTGGTGTTTTTATTTAATTACTAATCTTTAGCTTTTTAGATGCTTTTGACAAAATCGGTTCGATGAGGATCGCATAAAGATTGAAGAAAATCATATTTTGAAGATTGACGGAAGATTGAAGAGCTAACTAATATACTTTTTTGTGTATACTTCGTCCAAAATTGTGAAACTGGACCCGCTAGACTCTTAGGAACCAGAACCAACCCTTTATCTAATAATGTAGTTCACGGTTCTAGATTTTCCATCCAAACGGGTACGGTTCCATTTCTGGTCGTGTCGGTTTCTTAAAAAATAATCTACTGTCTATATTTATTCAAGACTTGATACACGTACCTATACATAGGGTACGATTCCAGTCCTGCCATGTAGAGTGTCCCATGGGAGGTGCACGGATTTACCCAAACTAAGACAGGGCAGTATCAATCCCTAATCTAATCGAAGATATCAGAACAATAAGCTTTTTTTAAGTAAAGAATTGGTCAAATCTCAAAGCATTTTAGTGGCGTCATCAACGGTGCTCTTTTAACTTCGATAGTGATGTTTTTTTTGTGTGTTTTGCTATTAATTTTTTTGCTAGATGCTGTCTAGATGATTATTAAACAAAAAAATATTTAAATAAATTTGTATTATTTTATGTTAGTAAAATTTTAATCTAACCTTTTATGTTTAATTTATGGCTTTTTATTATTAATTCATGAACATAACTTTTTTATGTTTAATAGTTAATTTATGTTTTAACTAAATATTTAAGTAGTTTTTTTTTAAAACAAAATTCTTAATTTATATGGGAGTGAGCCTTGAACCCATAATCTTCTCAAATCTCGGTGTTTCTAGAAAATTTTCCTCGCCAATCTCAATATAATTATTTAAGTTGTTAATGAATAAAAATTTATATAGCAAGTGAGACAGTAACGTGACAGTGAAACCATTATAGAGCTTAGTGAATTTGATTGTGATTACTATGTGCTGACGTGGTAATGACGTGACTGGACGAGACATGATTACACTTTGTTATTGATTCTACTACACATATAGTGTTAGCTTTTAAATTGAACACTTATAATATCGGTTGGGGACTTATACTCGTTTTTATTACCAAACTAGGTTTATATTCCCGTGTACTACACAAATTGAAAAAAAAAAAAAAAAAATTTGTAAAATTATAAGAATTTCTCAAGTCTGAAATTACGTATAAGTAAGGACTTGAAGTAATAAATCAATAATATTGAAAATGAAAAAAGAAATTATTATAATTCATAAATTTCTATAATTTGAAAGTTAAGGATTCAAAATGATGTTTTCATAATATTGAAAATTCTAGAAACGTCAAATAGTTATTTTTTTAAATGTTTTATAAAAAAAATAAAAAAATTGTTCAATTTATAAAAATGTTTTATGAACAAACCTATTTTTTTAAATAAAAAACGTTTTATAGAAAGAATTATGTAAACCATTATTATTTAATAGGAGAGACGGGAAACAAAAAATGTAAATTTTTTTTAAAGAAAACTTGTATAATTAATAGGAGATAGATATGAAAAAAAATAATAAGAATGCATAAGAGAGTGACAAATGTCATACCAAAACTTTTATTTATTATCTTCAAGACAAATGTCATACCAAAACTTTTATTTATTATCTTCAAGTCAAAATGTTTTAATTAAGAAAAACAAATTTGTCATTCAAAATACATTAAATGACAGATTTGTCCCTTGTCCTTTTAAACACTTAGATTTATCACTAAACAAAATTAGAAGACCTATTTTTACATCAAGAGCATTGTTTTTAGAAGCGGATCGGGCCGGACACTTAACCGGCCCGGTTGTATGCAGTTGAACCAGCTGGTTACCGGTCGGACTGGTGATCCGGACCGGGGGTTTGACCGGATTTTAAAACTTTAATTTTTTTGTTTTCTTTTTTTCAAAATCTCATTTTCTTATTAATGTGCTATTTCAAGTTACGTATTTGATTTATTTAAGCTTTCATATGACATTAAAATTACAAATTCACATCAAAACAAAAAATGTTTTATATTTTGTATCTACTAGTGGGTTGGCCGGCGCAAAGCATCGAGTATCACTGAGACTCTTTTGGAGAGCGCAATCTAACCCGAATTGTCTTAAACACTGATTATATTTGGGCTATCAAACAACCCCTTAGTCCAGTATAATATACCCGTTACAACTATATATATATTTTTTTATTTTGTAAAACGAAGGACAAAAATTAGGGATATAAAGCAATTGCTTCAACTTTTTCTACTAGCATATAGGCTACCAAACTTTTTTATTTTATTTTTTATTTTCATCGCTATACTATGTATAATTTACGCTTTTAGTTCGTTTAATTATGTCTTAATTTTATGTTCTATAATAACTTTTGTTCGTTAATTTTTTTTAAAAAAAAAGGGAAGCGCCGTTGTTTTTTTTGTCAACGTTCCGATATAATTTTTTTAAAAACGGAGTTGTAATCAAAATCGATTATTTTTTTTGGTATCGTAGCCCATATCGAGTGTCGTTACCATTATGGTACCGTGACCACCCGAACCTATTATGAGCGAACACTATTGTTTGTATTGGTATTATCGGAACCGGTGTCAGTATTCATTTTTATGGTTCTCGTTGGCACGTACCAATAACGACCAAACTCATGTCGTAGCGCTGGCGATAAACGACTACACTCTCACGACGAGGTGCATGTGGTCGTTTATATAATTTATACAACTCTTTTTTTTTTGTTTTACGTTACACATCCCGTCGTAAAGAAAGAGACCGGGAACAACTAGTTACTAAGGGGGTGTTTGGGATTACTTATTTACTCTACTTATTAACTTATTAACTTATATAAGTTAATAAGGTGTTTGGGAAAGCTACTTATTTAACCTACTTATACCATTTTTCAAGAAGTAAGTCCATCCTTACTTATTACTTATAACTTATTAACTTATAGCATAAGTCAATAAGTAGTTTTCAAAGAAAATCCCAAAGTTTTTGAGAAGTTACAAATTGTGACTTATGACTTATGACTTATTACCTTTTTGAATAAGTCATAAGGAGTTTCAAATAAGTAATCCCAAACAGAGCCTAAATGTTGCAAGGTATGACTTTTAATTCCAATAAAAGTACATTTACACTTCCCCCTTTACACATACCAACCTTACACTTTACCACCCTCACTTATTTGAGGCCACACCTAACCCGTTTCTCAACACCATTTAAATTCCAACGCATACATTACTTCTCTCATCCCACCCTCAAAACACACAGTAACACACGCAAGCCAAATTTCTTCGCTTCGGAGCAATAATCCTTACGATTTCTTCGTGATTTCTGTAATCCAATCGCTAAATTCTCTCTGATTCATTTCAAATTTCAGTTGAACAAGTTCAATCGGATCAGAAATTGAAGAACAATCTTGCGAATTTGATTACTGATTACATATTTACATACACCTTAAGTAGATCGATTCTGTGTGTAAATTGTACAAATTAGTTTGAAATTTTTAGGTTATTGACTATCGTATCGAATGACGGAAATTGGCGCGCGTAGATGGAGGATACCGAGGTTTGCGACGGTGATGATGCTGAACTTTGTGTTAGCTTCGATGTTCGCTTATGCGGAAAGGAGTGTAGTGATTGAAGATGTGACGGCAGTTGCAGGTTACGGCGATTTGGTGAAATTGGTGAAGAATTTGTTTCAAACTGATGGATCCGGTTATCATCATGTTTGGCCTGTAAGTTTTTACTTGTTTGTGATTTGATATTGTAGAGTATTAATGTTGCAGATTGGAGAATAATTAGTTTTAGTTCTAATTTTTCTTTAAAACGTCAATAAATAATATGGATGATTGAGACAGATATTACTACTTTCAATCATTTGAGCTGATTAAATGAGGAATGGATTGAAGAACAAATCTAAAGCTATTACCTAGGGTTTTAAACGAGTTGACTAGGCTCGAGATCAGCTCGTCAAACTGACACAGAACTCAAGCTCGGCTGAGCTCGAGCTCTATTTCTAAAGCTTAAGCGCTCAGCTCGTTTATTATTTATTAATTAATTTATTTACATTTATAATCATTTATATATATATTTTAATTATATTTTTTATAGATATAATAATATATATTATTTAGTTAGTTTTATCATAATTTTATATATAATAATTAATAGGCTTGTTTAGACTCGCGAGCTGGCTCGAGCTCGATAAGTGAAGCTCTGGCTCAGGCTCGTTTATTAAACAAAGTTATTTTTAGGCTTGGGCTCGATCTCGGCTCGATGTTCATGAGCCGGCTTTGCTCGTTACACCCCTGCTATTACCAAAATAAATTGGAATTGCATATTATTATTGTTAAAATTATTGCCACACTTGGTGAATGTTTGGATGTTATACTTTATTACTTGTTTGGATATGTATATATATCATTATCACTTTTCAACTTGAATCATCACTTTCAGCTTTATTAATGTGTGTCTATAAATAGTCTTGTAAATATGAAAATTGAAAACAAAGATAAAATGGATCTAAACCAGAGCCATCTGATGTGTTTGAATCCAAGATCCCTGAAAATAACTTCACATATAATAGTATTTTAACCATGATAATTTAGTATTTATTTTGTACTCAATAAAATGGCAATTTTTTTTTTCATTTTGCAAGGTCTCATATTAATTGAAATTTTACAATGTATTAAATATGTACAAAGTCAACTGTTTTTAATGGACATATCAAGTGGCAGGTTTCCAAAGTCTTATTTACATAATTTACATGAATCATGCCATTTTTTTCTTGGAGTGGTTGGCCTTGCTTTATTGTATGAAATAAACTATTAAATGTTAATAATTCAAAAATGAAAAAATAAAATGAATATTGATAAAATATGATAAACAGGAAATGGAATTTGGGTGGAAAATTGTTCTTGGTAGCTTTATTGGATTTTGTGGAGCAGCATTTGGGAGTGTAGGTGGAGTTGGAGGTGGTGGTATATTTGTGCCAATGCTTACCCTAATTATTGGTTTTGATGCTAAATCTGCTACTGCAATGTCAAAATGTAAGAATAAACCATATTCAAGATATATATAATTTTATTTAATAATTTAAATTCACACGTTTTATTTAAAAAAAATGTTTATTTTTCAGGTATGATCATGGGTGCAGCAGCCTCAACTGTTTATTACAATCTTAAGTTAAGACATCCAACACTTGATATGCCAATTATTGATTATGATTTGGCATTGCTTATTCAACCAATGTTGATGCTTGGGATAAGTATTGGAGTTGCATTTAATGTTATTTTTGCGGATTGGATGGTTACGATTCTGTTAATTATTCTTTTTATAGGTATTGTTGTTATGTTTATGTTCAAACTTCAATTGGATATTTGTTTATCTCCCTTTGGTTTGTTTGCTAAAATGACATTTCATCCATAAATGGCAAATATACAGGCACATCAAGCAAGGCCTTCTTCAGAGGTGTTGAAACATGGAAAAAAGAAACCATTATGAAAAAGGTAATATGTAGTTTAATTTCAGTGTTCGACAAGTTCTGATTATTTAAGGAATTAGTAGATAAAATGACCAAAAATAATAATTTTGTTAAAAAAAGATAAAAGACTTTCTGTGAAAAAGGAGTAAAAAATCTCCAAATCTATGTTAAAAAAGGTAATACTTGTTACACTTGTATGATTTTGTTGTAGATGGTATGAAACTGATTATTTGACAATAATTACAAAATTTGTTTATCTGATCATTAAAAATTAATTATCACGACAGCATGTCGCTGTAATCAGATAACGAGTTCCAATCCGTAAACCCAAACACTCATTTTAAAAGAGGCTTAAGAGCATTCACATTAGCATATTCATTCTCTATCTCACTCATAAACACTTATTTTATTATTTTTTTCTCTTTTCTATCCTTGACACACAAAAAATACAGAGATTAATGAAAATGGATCTCTATAATTAAAGAATCTTTATTTATTAAACTCAAAATTTAAAGATGGAGATGGAGATAGAGATCCTGATGGATGTGTAAAATAGAAGAAATCTCTAAATAATAGATATGGTGATGGGGATTGAGAACCTGCTGTGATTGCTCTTAATTTCTTTCTATCTTTATTTTTTTTTGAATAAATCTCAGCATTAGTTTTTCCATTTCAGGAAGCTGCTAAACGCTTGGAGAGCAATGGTAGGTTTATTAGGTCCTAGTTTCATTTCACTCAACCCACATGTGGCATCTTGATTGCAAAAATTCTTTATATTTTAATAAATTCCACTATTTTTTTATAAATTCCAGACAGTGCTGAGGCAGAATACAAGATTCTTCCTGGTGGTCCCAGCAATGGAAGTACAACCAAACCCGAAAGAACATTGAAAACCGAGGTGAAACCACTCCAAAAAAACGCCTAATTTTGTTATATAGTTTTATAAAAAGTTATATTTAACACATAAACATCTCAGGTTCCTATCCTTGAAAATGTTTGTTGGAAAGAACTAGGGCTTCTTGTCTTTGTCTGGATTTCATTCCTTGGTCTGCAAATTGGGAAGGTAATTTATAACATAACTTTGAACGTTGTATTCGTTTCAAAATATTTACGTTTTCCGTTAGTTTTTGTATCGCCCTAGGCAAATCTCACATCGGCCGTGCACAAGAGAGATGCCAGGTTCATTAGGACTGTTCTTCCTCAAATATCACCAACGCGTTTTTGACGCAATGGCTGTGGATGACATGAGAACTCCACAGTTAAGTGTGCTTAGGTGGGACTTGGGAGTAGTACTATGATGGCTGACCTCCTGGGAAGTCTCTGTTGGAAAATCAGGCCAAAGAATACGAACACGGAATTTGATCTCAAAAACCGATCGACTCTTTCTGTTTATTATTTCTTGACTCTTCAATTTACATAGACCCTAACCATCTATTTATAATAAATAAATCATAATAATCCTACTCAAAAACTACTTTCAATAATAATCTAAATACTAACTCCAACAAACTAATAGATAAATATAACTTTATCTAAACATTCAAACTATTAATTAAATACTAATTAATTAATTAACTATTTTTAATCACCCCTTCAATTTCCATGTTCTTTCAAACCGACCCCTCTTTCTTTCATAAAATCAAGATTAACTCCTTCATTCTCCCCTTTAATCTTGATTTTGACTTGCTTCTTGCTCTTTCCACGTTCTTTTTTCCTTGAATACTTCAGAAACTCATAGTTGCAATTTCGATTTTGAACTCTTTGGATACTATTTGATCAAGATTGAAGCGAGGTTAACGCCGTCATCATCAAAATTGAAACTCTTCCTTCTTTACTTCATTCTTTCCTACTTTACCTTCTTTTTTCAAGATCTGGCTCTTAACTACTTTCTTTCTTCAAGATATGCCGCTTGACTACCTTTTTTCTTCAAGATCTGGCTCTTGACTGCCTTTCAACATCTGATTCTTGACTGCCTTCTTTCTTTCTTCAAGAACTAGCTCTTGACTGCCTTTTTTCTTTGTTTTATTGAAAGTAGCATAACTTTCTTTGCTTTGCTTTTTTTAGAGAGACAAATAAAAAAGGAAGAAAGAACCGAGCAAGCTAGTACACAAACGCCTCATGTTTTGTGGCTGGAAATCGAGGAAGAGAAAAAAAAAAAGCAAAGCAAAGAAAGTTATGCTACTTTCAATAAAACAAAGAAAGAAGGCAGTCAAGATCTGGCTCTTGACTGCCTTTCAACATCTGATTCTTGACTGTCTTCTTTCTTTCTTTAAGAACTAGCTCTTGACTGCCTTCTTTCTTTGTTTTATTAAAAGTAGCATAACTTTCTTTGCTTTGCTTTTTTTTTTCTCTTCCTCGATTTCCAGCCACACAACATGAGGTGTTTGTGTACTAGCTTGCTTGGTTCTTTCTTCCTTTTTTATTTGTCTCTCTATCACCACAAACTTAACCCAATCTCCTATTTATTCTCTTCGATTAATTACTTGCTTCTCCTTTCGATCTTTTTTTATAGCCATGCTGCCCTTGCACCCCCCAAAGGGGTTGCTCCCCTTTCTCGAAACACGACTCTCAAACCTGCAGAAATCAAGCTCTGATACCAATTGTTGGAAAATCAGGCCCAAGAATACGAACACGGAATTTGATCTCAACAACCGATCGACTCTTTCTGTTTATTATTTCTTGACTCTTCAATTTACATAGACCCTAACCATCTATTTATAATAAATAAATCATAATAATACTACTCAAATGCTACTCTCAATAATAATCTAAATACTAACTCCAACAAACTAATAGATAAATATAACTTTATATAAACATTCAAACTATTAATTAAATACTAATTAATTAATTAACTATTTTGAATCACCCCTTCAATTTTCATGTTCTTTCAAACCGACCTCTCTTTCTTTCATAAAATCAAGATTAACTCATTTAGTCTCCACCTGGGCAATCAAAAACAAATCCGTGAGCTCCTCGTGGGCAAAACGGACAATATTGGTGGTACGAGAGACCGGATGCTACAATTTTATTATCTTTGAGTTTATGATTTGCATATGTTGGTGACAGAATTACACATCTACTTGTTCAACATGGTATTGGGTGCTAAACTTATCCCAGGTATACTTTCTATCTTTTTTTAGTTAATCCTTATTCTAATAAACGATTACAAGAAATACCACGTGTCATTATCATATTTTTTCTCATTAATTTTTTTTTATTTTTCTAATTTTAAGTAAGTTTGAATTTTGAAATCTAATTATGTTAATTTTTCTTTTTCATAAAAAGTAAAATAAAATTTGAATTATAACTATTACTTAATTATGGAAACAAATTTGTTTATTTATTGTACTTTTATTTTTATATTAAACAACCCCATGTAATACATGGGTATATAACCTAGTACTTAATATTCTAATAATTATATTAATTACATCGCTTTATTTCAACTTATATTGAATTATTGATCATGTAGATTCCAATTTCTTTTGGGATATCTGGCTATGAGGCAGTTAATCTATATAGAGGAACAAGAACTATATCATCAATGGGAGATTCTGCCAGCAACCTTAGCATAGGACAATTGGTTTTGTATTGTTCTTGTGGTGTGCTAGCTGGTTTGGTTGGCGGTTTACTCGGTCTAGGTGGCGGTTTTATTATGGGCCCGCTCTTTTTGGAGCTTGGAGTACCTCCCCAGGTGAGTTTTTGAAATTTTGTTTCTTACATATTATTATAAAATATTAAGGTTTTTTTTATTAATTATTTTTAATCTAATCTTTTATCTAATATGAATGAAAGCTCAAAAGAAAATAAATTGTGCAGGTTTCAAGTGCAACAGCCACATTTGCAATGACATTTTCGTCCTCTATGTCTGTTGTAGAATACTACCTTCTAAGGCGTTTTCCGGTTCCTTATGGTAAGTGCATAACTTTATAAGAAACGAGTCAAACGGGTCGAAGTTTGCTGAAATCTTCAGAGTATGCTCTTCTTGTAATTATATTTGTCACACTAATCTCTATAAAAGAAGTCAACTTTTTTGACAAAAAGTCTTTCAGGTCAACCCGACCCGCCCCATTTCCACATGTACAATTAGTTACTAATAACTTTAAAGATTTTTCAATTGTGAGCGCTAAAAAATGTGATTTTGCGCTCGTTTATTTGATACAACGATAAGTTGTTTTGAGGGTGTTTAAGATTGCTTATCCAAACCATTTTATCTGATTATTTATATTTATTTATTTGCAGCCGTTTATTTTCTTATTGTGGCAACGATTGCTGCTTTTATCGGGCAACATGTTGTGAGAAAGCTGATTATGATATTAGGACGGGCTTCGTTAATAATATTCATCCTCGCCTTCACTATATTCGTTAGTGCAATATCATTAGGTGAGAGCATTTTGGTTTATAATGTCGAATAATCAGTTGTCAAGGTTATGTCTTGTAGTCGTGTGGACCGTGGGACGTAGCCTCGGGACAACCGATGGTTCAACAATTAAAAAGTTAATGAAATTATATGGGAAAATTGTCTTTTTTACAGGTGGAGTTGGAATCTCAGATATGATTGGGAAATTTGAGCGACATGAATACATGGGATTTGAGAATCTTTGCAAGTACGAAGTCTAAAACTAGATAAAAAAACATTTCTCCAAGCTAGAATTTGTAAAGATTCTATGCTTTGGAGACTTGTACATCCACAAAAGTTATAGCTTGATATTCTTTGATTTATGCCAATTGCCAAATCCATTTTGGATTCAGTTTGTTTTTGAAAGTTGATGTTAATACACGGATGATTGTGGGACTTTGTTGGATACTTTATTTGTTGTAAATTCTTTGTAATGAAATGTTTGTTTCCTTGAAAATTTTTATGGTTTGTTTATAAGTTTTTAATTTACTTTTGATTTTGAATTTTAGAAATAAAAATGGTTATTTGTAGGATTCATGAAAGCAAAACATTTTTTTTATACTTTAGTTTAAAAATATGGTTGCTCTACATTTGTTATCTGATAGATTCGCCTCAAATCTTTTGTAACAAATTTTGTAGGAAATTTTTGGGTGATTCGTGTATATGATGTGACTTGGATTCTGTGACAATCGTGATAGTTCACTATCGGATTGAGTTATATCATGGGTATACAAATATTCGATCGGATAAGAATAAGATATTCAAGAATAGAAAATGTGAAAGATTGTTCAGAATTTCATATATATGATACTGACCAAATTCATATGTGTATATGGGGTAAACATATGCGATGGAACGTCATGACGATTATTGGCTGAAAACCGCCACAACCGTCCTACCATAACTGTAAGTCATTCTACTCTGGGTAGACAATTTACTCCGAAGGAGCAGTCTACTCCGGATGAGCAGTTTGACCTCGGAGAAACAATCTTACTCTGGAGTAAAACTACTCACAAGGAGTAAACTAGTCTGAATGATCATCCTTTAGTAGTTTTCACTTCCAGCTTAATTGATCCGGATGACCAAACTGACCTGACAGCTTAACCCTAGCCAAGGGCGTTGCCCCTTGGACCCCACTACGGGTTGCCGCCCCTAGGACCCTGCTAACCAAGGGTGCTGCCCTCGGACCCACGTTGTTTAGTAGGTTTTGCCAACTTGTTTGATGTTTCATAATGACTTCTCAGTGGTTATCAAGTAAAGCCAACTACACAAAATAGTCAGATGACACTAAAATCAACAATATATATTCCATTGTCGTCGTAGATTAAAAGATCTTTATACTAGTTTATAATACATTTTGACCAAATTAAGATATTTTACTCTATGTTTTTATCTATAAAGATTAATTTTCTTGACTTAAGTCACTTCATCCCAAAAGGTTTGATGTTTATAAAAAAAAATTATAATAATAATAAACATTATTAAAACCTAAGTGATTTTTGTTAGAAAAGAATACGAGTGACAAACAATGAAACAATATCGATATCCACTGGTGGACCTAGAAATAGTTTTTATGGGGGTCGGAAAATTTTGGGGTCGGTTGAGTAGTGATATATGACGTGTATATAACACAATCGGGGGGCTATTTAAAAAAATTATGGGGGCGATCGGGATTTATTTGCGTATTTTACGCTAATTTTTTTTCATGAAGGACGCTGCCCCCATGGTCCTATACTAGGTACGCCCTTGTCGATATCGATAGAATATTCCTGTTAAAAATAAAACTTATCTTTTTTACTTTTCTTTCTCATTATCTAATTTTCCTATCATTTTCTAATTAGAATCTTATGAAAATTAATTTTATTTTACTTTTATAATTTATTGCACTTGCAAATATGAGAACCACCCAAAAAGTAAAAACCCATTTGAACCATATCTACATTGTCTTACTTTTGTAATTAAGTGAATCATCAAGCGTAAGTTAATTGCAAAACAGACAAAGATAAATCATACAATGACAACATCGTAAATAAATGAAACGTTAATGATATATTATATGAACGTAGATACGTGACATAAAAGTTTCATGTGGTAATTGTAAATAATTGAAACATTAACGATATAACATACGTATTTGTTGATTAAACTATATTTGTTATCGGTTATACTTTAATGTAAGCACTGTTACATATGTGTTACTGGTGATGCTTAGGTGTATTGGTTGTTGTATATGTATACTTAGTAAAGTGTATTGGTGATTACACTACATGTTTTAGTGATTATACTTTAATGTATGCATTGCTACATATTGATGAGAATTTAGTGTATACACTACATATCCTATTTTAGCATAATGCATGCACCGATGATTATCGTACGTGTTATTGATTACACTTTATTGTATACATTGTTGCACACAGTGTATTGTTACTAATGATATTTTAGAGTATGCAACAGTTCAAACGTTGCTACATAAATTGCATATGCATTCTTAGTATAATGTATAAGGTGATTACACTACATGTATTGCTGATTATACTTTAGTGTAAGCATTGTTGCATACATTGCATGTGCTACTTATGATACTTTATTGTATCCGTTCATGCATGTGTTAGTAATGATACTTTAGTGTATGTACATACATTGCATGTATTATTGATGATGTTTTAATGTATGCATTTCGATATACACTACATGTGTGTGAGTTGTTCTGAATATTGAACATGTATTTTAGGTGTTAGCTCATATGTATTGTAGACAGGGTAGCAGGAAAACAGAATAAATATAGGGGACAAAAGATTATTATAGATACAGGGTAGCAAATAGAGGGGACAGAAGAAGATTATAGTAGCTTTTAAGGAATTCTGATCTCCATATCATAACAAAATGATATTGGCTGTTATAAAGCCTATAAAAGTACATATGTAAACTTACTAACTGCAACTAAAAGAAAGTGCCACCACTAATTCCCCTACATATATGACTCAACAATGAATAGGGTTAATGAGTTGATACAAATTTGATGGGTATATTAAATTTGTGCTTTAATTTAAAAAGGAGCCAAACCAGCGAGTCAGCAATCCCATTAACAAATGAGCCACTAGGTGAGCTCACCTTGGCTCGGGTTTGGCACGTTTATAAAAACATGCCAAACAGCCCGACTCGGTAATAATCAAGCTGATTTTTGAACGAGACACAAGCCCCAAACTTTTTTGTACCACCCTAAAAGTACTCACTAGAATAATATAACATAAGACAATTAACTACTCCACTTAACTAAATTTCCAACTGTATCATCTATTTCTCATTTTCTTTTCTAGTATCCATGTAATTGATAATGTTTTATTTAAAGCTTATACTTTTTTTAACAAACAATTTTTTTATATCTAACATACCTTTGAAGGATTTAGTTTAATCCACCTAATTTTTATAGGCGTAATCACCAATACAGCAATGCCACTAAATCACAAGACCATGAACTAAAACTTATATGATTTAATATTGTCATCGTGTTATTTAAGATCAACTTGAAGACGTGGTCGGCATGTATGTTACCAGCATGTTTGAAAAAACTCCCGTGAGTGTAGTATATTGAAAAAAAAAACATATAAAATTATTAAAATTAATAAAAAAACGAATAATACCGCTTAACTATAAAAGGAAGATTCACAAATATCTGCCCGTTACACTTTGAATACCAAGGGATGCTGACACCGGTACCGAATTGTGCAAATTGTGTCCGTTAGGGTTCTTCTTGACGTCCAATTCGATAAATTCAACCACAATTGAGGTTGCGTAAGACTTCTAATCGTGATTTCTAGCAGGTATTATCGTTTTAACGAACGTATGCTTTGATTTTTGTTTCATTCAAGTAAATAAGTTCGTTAATTGCAGTGATTCTTTCAGCATTTCAAAGATGTCAGGATACAATCGTCAAGGCAACCGTTCTGTTCCTGCTAAATCCGATAGTAGAATCGAACATACGAATATTGATTCTCCAACTGATTGGAAACCCAAGGCGGTAAAGGTATGATGTGTTTGCAGATTTCTCTTCCAGTTAGTGTTTATTACTTCCGGTTAGGGTTTATTACTTCCGATTAGGGCTTATAAGTTCCAATTAGGGTTTATCACTTCCGATTAAGGTTTACTATTGCATATGATATTGGATATTATGATCATTTGTAATAAACTATGTATACGTTCTCTCAGATTGATGGATCTTTGGACAGTGTTTCTTGTTCCCAAAACGATAAATCATCGGTTACTGGAGGATCTCTTGTAAAAAATGCGGCTTCTGATGTGAAAAATCTTAATCTGAAACCGATTTCGTTCGATGATGATGTTGTTTCTAAGAAGTTGAAACAATTTGGGGATAAATCTCATATTGATGATGATAGTGGAAGATTAAATCGTCCTGTATTTGATATCTTTCCAAAGAGGGTTAGTTCTGTAATCAATCTAAAAGCTCCATTACATGTGATGAACAGAGAAAAACGAAATCAAAACAAATATACCATGAAAGGGCAAAACATCATTTTGGGGCCTGGGACTCTTGAAGGGCTATATATCTTCTGTTGATCAGGTACTGTGTTTTGCAAGCTTAGATTATTAAGATGTTGTTTACGACTTCATCTGATTGATTTTAATGGTTTTATTTCCAGATTAATATTGTAAGAACTTGTAGGGAGCTTGGACTTAGTGATGGAGGATTTTACCAACCCAGTAATGGGAGAAAACTACATTTCCGGAGAGTCACATGTACACTGAATTAAGACAGTTTGATAAAGCTAAACCTCCGGGAATTCCTGAAAGTTTTAACAATATGGTTGAAAAAGCAATACAAGATTCAAACGAGTTTATTCGGGGGAACATTGGCCGTTCAGATGAACGGAAAGTTATTCCTTTTATGTCACCTGATGAATGCATTGCCAATTTTTTTACAAAAAGTGGTAGACTTGGTCTTCATCAGGTTGGAAATTCTTTCTGCACTGATAAATCTTTGTTTTGATTTTCAAGATTCTTTTTTATTAATTGATTTTGTTCATGTAGTTGATGTTTGTTTCTTTAAATTGCTAAAAGTAAATATGCATGAAGTTGTTCAAAATTAAAGAACACTATCTATGTTATGTTCAGTTTAATTTCCGTTTTTATTGAGCAGAATACTAATTGTACCCCTTAATCGATTTAATATTTAGTGTATTCCAATTAATCCTAATGGACAATTTATTTTGTAACTAAATTGAAATAGAAATGTGGACAATAATTGTTTGAGGGAAGAGTATTATGATAAGAAATGGTTGCCATGTAATCTGCAAGGGGTGACATTGTTGTAAACGTCTGATTCCCATCTTGCATAGGTCTCAAGATTGAATCTAACTTCCACCGGGTTGTGCCTTAACAACTAGAACGCCATCTACATAGTGTAAGCTGCAATTTACGTGGTGTGGTCAGCAGGGTAATGGCAGGATCACGTATTCGAAAGTAGAGACCGAAGATTGTGAACTAATATCGTGTTGGTATGTTGTTCAGGACAAAGATGAAAGTGAAACGAGCTTGAAGAAAGGATTACCCGTTGTATTGTTTTCAATAGGTGACTCTGCGGAGTTTCTATATGGTGAGATCCGGAGTATTGATGAAGCAGATAAAGTGACTTTAGAATCAGGGGATGTTTTGATATTTGGTGGGAAATCGAGATTAATATATCATGGTGTTACTAGTATTGTTCCTGATAGTGCTCCAACATCACTTATGGAAGCTACAGATATGCGCGCGGGTCGATTACGTCTTACTTTTAAAATGTATAAATTTCCAAGCCGATCCTCTATTTCTCATTTTTATTTCTTTTATGTTAGTACTTGATACTATTTATGTGAAACATATTGTTTCATATCGTGTTATTTAAGATTTCTATAAAAAATAAAAAAATTATTAAATCTAAAAAATACGAATTAACATCGGTTAACTTTAACGAGGACAAAGATCTGTCAGGTACACTTTGAATACCAAGGGTTGCTCACACCCCTTTCAAACCTTGTTCTTTAGACTCAGATCAAGAATCAAGACTCCAAAATTGTGCCTTTTATTGTTCTTCAGGAGTCAATTCTCTGTTTCTTTCTCTTCTTTTTCGTAGACGCAGATCATCAACCTAATAGCCGTGATTTGTGTCTGTTAGGGTTCTTCTTGACACTCAATTAGGTATATTAGGGTTCTTCTTGATGTCCAATTGGATAACTTTAACCACAATTGAGGTTGTGTAAGAATTCTGATCGTGATTTCTAGTAGGTATTTTCGTTTGAACAAATGTATGTATTGATTTTTTGTTTCTATTCAAGTAAGTGTGTTTCTTGTTTGCAGCGATTCTTTGAACAATTTAAAGATGTCGGGATATAGTCATGAAGTCAACCACGGCAAATCCGATTGTAGAATCAAACTTACGAATGTTGGTTCTCGAATTAATTGGAAACCCATGGCAGTAAAGGTATGAGATGCGTTCATATTTTTCTTCCAGTTAGGGTTTACTACTGCATATGTTCTTGGATATTATGATCATTTGTAATGAATTTTACATACATTCTCTCAGATTGGTGGATCTTTGGATAGTGCTTTCATATTTCTCTTCCAATTAGGGTTTACTACTGCATATGCTCTTGGATATTATGGTCATTTGTAATGAATTTTACATACATTCTCTCAGATTGGTGGATCTTTGGGTAGTGCTTCTTGTTCCCAAAATGATAAAGTTACTGGAGAATCTCTTGTCAAAGATGTGAATGTTGGCTCTCGAATTAGTTGGAAACCCAAGGCGGTTAAGGTACGAGATGCTTTCAGATTTATTTTTCGATTAGAGTTTACTACTGCATATAATCTTGGATATTATGATCATTTGTAAGCAATTATACATATGTTCTCTCAGATTGATGGATATTTGGATGGTGCTTCTTGTTCCCAATACGATAAATCATCTGTTACTGGAGGATCTCTTTTAAAAAAATGTGGCTTCTGATGTAAAAAATTATAATCTGATATCGATTTCATTCGATGATGATGGTAATTCTAAGAAGGTGAAACAATTTGGGGATAAATCTCAAATTGATGATGATGATTGTGGAAGATTAAATCGTCCTGTATTTGATATCTGTCCAAAGAGGGTTAGTTCTGTAATCAATCTAAAAGGTTCCATTACATGTGATGAACAGAGAAAAACGAAATCAAAACAAACAATCTATGAAAGGGCAAAACATCATCATTTTGGGGCCTGGGATGGTACTCTTGAAGGGCTATATAACTTCTGTTGATCAGGTACTGTGTTTTGAAAGCTTAGATTATTAAGATTTTGGTTACGATTTCATCTGATTGATTTTAATGGTTTTGTTTCCAGATTAATATTGTAAGAACTTGTAGGGAGCTTGGAATTAGTGATGGAGGTTTTTACCAACCGGGGTACACCGGTGGAACAAAACTACCTTTACAGATGATGTGTCTTGGTAAAAATTGGGATCCAGAAAGTCACAAGTACACTGAATTAAGACCGTTTGATAAAGCTAAACCTCCGAGAATTCCTGAAAAGTTTCATGAAATGGTTAAAAAAGCAATACAAGATTCAAATGAGTTTACTTGGGGGAACACTGGTGGTTTAAATGAACCGGACTTTATTGCTTCCACGTCACCTGATATATGCATTGTCAATTTTTATACAGAAAGTGGCTGACATGGTCTTCATCAGATTAAAAATTCTTTCTGCACAGATAACTCTTTCTTTGGATTTTCAAGATTTATTTTTATTAATGGATTCTTTCATGTAGTTAAAGTTTGTTGCTTTTAATATGCTTAAAATAAATATGCCCATGAAATTATTGATCACAAATAAAGAACACTATTTATGATATGTTCAGTTAATGCCCGTTTTTAATGAGCAGAATGCCAATTGTACCCTTTAATCGATTTGAGATGAAATATAGTGAATTCTAACTAATCCAAACGGACAGTTTGTTTTGTAACTAACTTGAATTAGAAATGTTGACAATAGTTTTTATAGGGAGGAGTATTATGATAAGAAATGGTTACCATGTAATGTAATATGCAAAGGGGTGATGGTAATTGTAAGCGTCTGATTCCCGTCTTGCAGAGGTCTCAAGTTTGAATCTAACTTCCACTGGTTTGTGCCTTAACCAATAGAAGGTCATCTGCATAGCGATAGCTGCGGGTTACGTGGTGTGGTTAGCAGGGTAATGGCGGGATTAAGTATTCGAAAGTAGGACCAAAGATTGTGAACTAATATTTTTGTCTATGTTGTTCAGGACAAAGATGATAGTGGAACGAGTTTGAAGAAAGGATTACCTGTTGTATCATTTTCAATAGGTGACTCTGCTGAGTTTCTATATGGTGAAACCCGAAATATTGATGAAGCAGATAAACTGATATTAGAATCAGGGGATGTTTTGATATTTGGTGGGAAATCGAGATCATTATATTATGGTATTACTAGTATTCTTCCAGATACTGCTCCAACATCGCTTATAGAAGCAACAGATTTGCGGCCGGGTCGCTTAAATCTTGCATTTAGAATGTATAAATTTTCAAGCCCATCTACTATTTCTCATTTCCTTTTCTTGTATGTCAGTACTTGATACTAATTTTTTTAAATTTATATTAAGATTTCTATAAAAATTCTAAAATTATTAAAACTAAAAAAGTATGATATAGTATCACTTATAACTTTAACGAGGACAAAGATCTGGCAGGTACACTTTGAATACCAAGAGTTGCTGACATCTCTTTCAAACCTTGTTCTTTAGATTTAATTCAAGAATCAAGACTCCAAAATTATCCCTTTTATTGTTCTTAGGAGTCAATTCTCTTTTTCTCTCTCTTCATTTCCGTAGATGCATATCATCAACCTAATAGCCTTGATTTGTGGCTGTTAGGTTTTTTCTTGACATGCAATTAGGTTTATTAGGGTTCTTCGTGATTTCTAGAAGGTATTTTCGTTTTAACGAACGCATGATTTAATTTTTGTTTCTTATAGTGTTTTCGTTGATTGCAGTGATTCTTTGAGCAATTTAGAGATTTCAGGATATAGTTGTCAAGGCAACCATGGCAAATCCGATTGTAGAATAAATCATACGAATGTTGGGTCTCGAACTGATTGGAAACCCAAGGCGGTAAAGGTATGAGATGCTTTAAGATTTCTCTTCCAATTTGGGTTTACTACTTCATATGATATTGGATATTATGATCATTTGTAATGAATTATACATATGTTTTCTCAGATTGATGGATCGCTGGATAGTGCTTCTTGTTCCCAATTCAATAAATCATCATTAACTGGAGAATCACTTTTCGAAAATGTGGCTTCTGATGTGAAAAATCTTAATCTGACACCGATTTCATTCGATGATGTTATTTCTAAGAAGGTGAAACAACTTGGGGATAAATCTCAGATTGATGATGATAGTGGAAGATTAATTCATCCTGTATTTGATATCTGTCCAAAGAGGGTTGGTTCTGTAATCAATCTAAAAGCTCCATTACATGTGATGAACAGAGAAAAACGAAATCAAAGCAAATGTACCATGAAAGGGCAAAACATCATCATTTTGGGGCCTGGGATGGTACTCTTGAAGGGCTATATTCAGGTACTGTGTTTTGAAAGCTTAGATTATTAAGATGTTGTTTACGACTTCATCTGAATGATTTTAATGGTTTTATTTCCAGATTAATATGGTAAGAACTTGTAGGGAGCTTGGAATTAGTGATGGAGGTTTTTACCAACCGGGGTATAGTAGTGGAAGAAAACTACATTTACAGATGATGTGTCTTGGTAAAAATTGGGATCCCGAGTCACACCTACACTGAATTAAGACAGTTTGATAAATCTAAACCTCCAGGAATTTCTGAAAAGTTTGATGAAATGGTTAAAGAAAAGCAATAAAAGATTCAAACGAGTTTATTCGGGGGAACGCTGGTAGTTCAGATGAACGGAAAGTTTTTCCTTCAATGTCACCTGATATATGCATTGTCAGGTTTTATACAAAAGGTGGCAGACTTGGTCTTCATCAGGTTAGAAATTCTTTCTGCACTTATAAATCTTTGTTTTGATTTTCAAAATTCTTTTTTTAACTGATTTTGTTAATGTAGTTCAAGTTTGTGGCTTTAAATTGCTAAAGTAATAGATAAATATGATTGAAATTATTGCTCAAAAATAAAATAACACAGTTTATGAAATTTTTTTCTACACTTATAATTCTTTGTTTTGATTTTCTTGAAGAGTCTTTTTTATTAATGGGTTTTTTCTTCATGTAGTTAAAGTTTGATGCTTTAAGTTGCTAAGAAAAGATAAATATGCATATGAAGTTATTGTTAAAAAACACGATTTTCAAAAAAGAAACACAATTTTCATGTGTTTAGTTGATCTCTGTTTTTATCCTTCAATCAATTAAAGATGAAAATTAGTGATTTTTAACTAATCGAAATGGACAGTTTGTTTTATAATTAAATTAAGATAGAAATGTGGACAATAATTAGAGAGGGAGGATGCGTTTTGATTAGAAATGGTTACCATGTAATCATAGCTGTCAGAGGCGCTAGGCGCACTCAAGGAGCATAGGCCTCACCTGGGGGCGCAAGGCGCAAAAAAAGCGAGGGTCTGAGAAAAAAAGCGCATTTAAAAAATATATTTAAAATATATCAAGTATTGAAAAATATTCTTATTTTTCTAACAAAATAAAGAAAAGTTGTTATATAACATTTTATATCATCTAATTAGTACCGAAATGGTTACCATCATCGTTTAAAAAAACGGTTGAGGCGTACGCCTCGACGTGCGCCTCGAGGCAAGGCGGTAGAAAAACGAGTCTGAGGCGACGCCTCACAAGGTATTTTTGTATGTACTCCTCTAAAGGGTTGAGGCGGTCGAGGGGGGCTGAGGTGGTGAAGCGGTAGAAATGGAAAAAAATGACTTTTGACTGGACTTTTGACCCATTTGAGATGTGTATATCGTTCTATTAACGAAATACACAACTCAAATTGGTCAAAAGTCCATAATTCGCGTCTGGTTCTCCTTAGTTTGACCAATTTTCTCATTCTTCTCCTTAATTTGACCTAATTTCTCATTCTTCTTCCACATATCACACCTGGGAACAAACAAGATACAAACATTGTTTGAGGTTTAGTATTTTATTTTTTGTAAGATATATAATTTTCATATTTATTTTCTAATTCCGTCTCGGGCTTACGCCTCAGTTTGCCTCGTGGCTTACGCCTTGTAAGGTGAAGGGAAAACGTCTCGAGGCGCGATTCCGTTCTTTTAAACTTTGGTTACCATGTAATCATAGCTGTCAGAGGCGCTAGGCACACTCAAGGCGTGTAGACCTCACCTGGGCCTAGGCACAAAAAAAACGAGGGCTTGAGAAAAAAAAACGCATTTAAAATATATAAAGTATTGAAAAATATTCTTATTTTTCTAATAAAATAAAGAAAAGTTGTTATATAACATTTAATATCATCTAATTAGTACCGAAATGTTCAAAGTCATATACCAAAATGATCAAATACCTAGGAAATGAGTTTCAGCGGGTATTGTGGAAGCTTTTATAAGCTCTACCATAACCTAGAAAATGATAAAAAAACATAAAATAAAGAAAATAAAAAAAGACCGCCTCTTATCCTCAATATGCGCCTCAGACAGAAATGGCCATTACCTGCACTTCGCCTCAAAACTGCGCCTAGGTGCCCCAACAGAGTAATCTATACGGTGTGACACAGTGGTAAGCACCTGATTCCCTTTTTGCAGAGCTCTCAAACTCAAATCTAACTTCCATTGGTTTGTGCCTTAATCACTAGAAGGCCATCTGCATAACGTAATCTGCGAGTCACGTGATGTGCTTAGCAGGGTAATGGCACGATTAAGTATTCAAAAGTAGAGACGGAAGACTGTGAACTGAAATTTTTGTTGGTACGTTGTTCAGGACAGAGGAAAGTGAAACGAGCTTGAGGAAAGGATTACCCGTTGTATCATTTTCATTAGGTGACTCTGCGGAGTTTTTATATGGTGAGACCCGGAGCATTGATGAAGCAGATAAAGTGACTTTAGAATCAGGGGATGTTTTGATATTTGGTGGGAAATCGAGATTAATATATCATGGGTGATAGAGATTCATCTCTCATTGTTAAAGATAAACCTGAAATGTTACATGTATATTCTAGGAGGGGCAAATGGGAGTTTTATCAAAGTGGCTAGGAGTTGGTTAGAGGAGAGATAGTATATGTAGGGGTAGAATAAGGCTGGTGAGGTATGTGAGTGTTTATGAGTTTGTTAGACTCCTACTTGTAATGAGAGAGGGCACAACCCTGGATCATCCCTTTTGTAATTTCTGTTTGATGCCATCAATATAACCCTACTTTTGATTGTTCTTATTCTTTTTCTTCCTTTCTTTCTAATTTGAGGGTCAATTTACGGTTCAATATCCATCATTGGTCCGACCTACCGTCCCACTGCTCTCGATTCAATTTCTGCTATATTTTCTCACTTTCGATTCCTTCGTTTCTTACTTGCCGCGATCATAGTCAATCATCAAGCTCGTTTGGATACTCATGAGCAACAAATCCAACAGCTCCAATAGGATGTGACGGAAATCAAATCGGCGCGGGGTTCATTAACTGCCGATAAGGAGGAATCCGATGAATTCCGTCGCGTGGTGTTGGCTTGGATGCAATCGCAGGAGAAGCGACCCATGGATGGTTCGTCGGGCTCTGGACCATCGGTTGTGGATTTCTCGACGCCTCTTCCCAAACCTGATTCCTCGACCAATTTACCTTGGGCTGTGAAGAAGATTAAACTTCCTGAGTTTTCTGGCTTTGACCCTCAGGGATGGATTAAGAAGGCGACGCTATATTTTGATATCAACTCTACTTCCGATGATACCCGTTTGCAACTCGCTCAATTGAGCATGACAGGGGTGTGTGATATCCGGCATTTTCAGGTTAACTCCGTTAACTCAAACCTCGTTAGTTCAAACATGATTCATTTCAAACTCAGTTATTTCAGTTAGTCGCACGTACATTGTATTTAATTAGGATTAATTAAATGTGTCAGTCAATTCACACACATCGGATCACACTCGAGTCTAACCCGGAACGTTGGTGATTAATCGAAATTAACATTACGAACATTAATAATTTATATTTAATATAAATTACGAGTTTATGTGATTTTTTATGTGATTACGTGAATTATGTGATTATTATTGTTTTCGTACGTGTTTATCGTGTGTAAAGCGTAGTTAGTATTTTTATAAAAGTTATTGTTTTTATAAAAATAAAAACCGAAAGTTGTAATTATTAATTAAGTTGTTATTTAATTAATTAGAGTTATGGACCTCTAGAAAGCCCGTAGCCCAACTTAAAAACCCATTAGGGACTAGATAAGGATAAAGTTAAAAAAAAAATTAAAACATAAACCCTAATCCCCACCATTGCCGTCGACCCCATCCCCACCTCACCCTCTTGCGACCGAGAAGAAAAAAGCAACCCAAGCACCTCCGTTTGAGCTCCGATCTTGAAATTGAACGCGTATTCGGACTCCCTTCGACATTTCTAACGTCTCTACGTAAGTCGTTTCGTTCAATTCCGTCACTTTTTGATCCCTAAATTTTAGATCAAAACCCTAGTTCATCCAAATATGGATTTTTATAATAAAAATGTTAACTTTATTATTGTTTTGCATGTATTTGTTGATTATATGGTTATTTGCAAAACCCTAGATCCATGTGATTAGTAACGTGTTAAATATTGGAACTTTTTGATTATGTGAAGTATAGAAATCGCATGTTAGATGTGAAATATGATTAATGTAGTTGTAAATATATTAGTTGAAAGATGTAAGATTGATTAGACGTGTTAATTTTGTGAATAAAGCGGGTAATGGACAACTTGCTAAAAATGGAAACTTTTTATGATTTCTATCTTGCATGCTAGACATGATTAGGATGATGTGATAATGGTTATGAGCTACTTGATACATGTTTAGATGATTTGAGAAATCAGATTTTGAATACATAACCCGGTTTTGCGAACTTTCCAAATAAGGAAACTTTAATTGTTAAAAGTGGTTATAACTTGCTATTTAGACATGCATGATATGGTTTGATGATAGATCTATGTTAGATAGGACACAATAACCGGTTGTAACGTGTTATGTGTTTGAAATCACGCATGCTAGTCATAGGTTACTAAAGTTGGAAACTTTGTCCTGAATTATGATTTGCATGTTTAGGTTCTAGACAATTGTTATGTGATGTGATGATCTAGAACATGTTAGAGTGAGTCTACGAATATATCAATGATGATAGTTTCCAGGAAACACGAGTCCCGAACAAACTTTCTATTTATAGAAACTGCTATTTTTGGAAACTTTCTATTTATAGAAACCTGCTATTTTTTGAAACTTAATATTTATAGAAACCTACTATTTTTGAAAACTTACTATTTATAGAAACCTGATATTTATGGAAACTTGTTATCTTGTTGGAACAAATAGGATTTTGTTGCTAAGTGTTACAGCATGATCATTTGTGTATAATATAGAAGTATTATACTGAACAAACATTTAATCGTTAAACGGGTCACCAACGGATTGTCTGGTCAAACTTGGTCAAACATGAGTCAAACATGAGTCAAACTTGTAAACTCTTTTCAAACACTTAAACAATGGGATTGTTTGGATACTTAGGGTTCGTATCATCTTGCACAAACACACACTTATAAACCGGTGTTTATAGGTGGCAGTTAGTTGTCAAGCATCTAAGTTCGCGTTCTTTCGCACATACTCTACGGTGAGTTTCACGGCCCCTTTTCTTACGTTTTAAACTTGGGGGAGAAAACATGGGTACGAACATTTAGATCTTACGTTTCTTTTATATCACTTGTGTACTAAGCGCAAACATATCATGAAAGTCCTTACTTATTGAACCGTTAGTATATGGGTTAGCGAGGTAATCTTGAGTAGTACTACTGGGCATTGACAAGCCCCACCCGCGTTAGTCGCGCTAACACGACAGGTAGTCGAACGGGTGTAACATTGACCTAAACATTCACCATTGATGATGATAGTCATGGTGGGAGGCAGTACAAACATAAACAGTCAGCTTCGGTGTCGAAACGCTTTAGTAACATGTACTAGGTTAGCTACCTATGATATAAATTGTAAATGGTATTATCTAGTAAACTTTACAAACATTGAAACCTGTGAACTCACCAACCTAGTGTTGACACGTTTTAGCATGTTTTCTCAGATCATTAAGGTACAAGCACAAGCTAAGGCATGCATGCATTCGAAGTCTATCATTTTCAAACTCAAGAATTATTTATTTTAATTATCGTTGAATTGTTTATTTTGGCGCAACTGTTTTGGCGCATGTTTTTCATTTAATTTTTCGCTTCCGCAAGTCTTACATTAAATCAGTGTTTTCATTACTAGTGTTGCATCGTGACTATGAGCAATACTATTGGTTTTTATTAAACTCATATAGAGTCGTTCAACGTAACTAATGACTGAGATCCTGTTATGTCACGCCCATAACGGTAAAACTCCGTTAGTAGATTTTGGGGGTGTGACAGATTGGTATCAGAGCCAGGTTTTAGAGAACTAGGAAATGCATACTAGACTATAACCACGTACATGCATTAGTTACACAGCACTTACACTCATATATGGCACTCACTCATCCCGTTACAGGAAATGTCGACCCCACCCAATTCTCCAACATCCCCAGTCGTCCAGGAGCACAATGTTCCTACCGTACCTTTGCAAGAGCCGAGGAGTCGTCGACTCAACCCGATCAATACCACTGTAGGGTATGACGAGCCTATTCATGTGCGTGTCAGAGGCAACACGCAGGACTGGGATTGGTATCCCGATAGGATCAGGAACTGGATCCGCGAGGAGGAAGTCCCACCTCCACTCACTACTGACATTGCTTCTTCTTCTTCTTCTTCTTCATCATCTTCCGTACGAGCTTTGCAACCATTGCAGTACCCCTATGAGCAGGTGATAGCTACCTTCGTGGCTAGGATGGACCGAGAGATCCGGAACATGAGGGACGCAGCGGGAGAGATTACTAGCATACTTCAGCGAGAGATGTTGATGAATAAGAGGATCACCAAACTGACTGCAGATTTAGCTGCAACTGATACAGCTCATGAGAATTTGACAAATGGATGTGTGGATATGGAGGACCGGCTGAACACTGCAGAGTGGAACCTAGATATACTCCACACCAAGATTGAGCAAGTGGAGGCACGACTTGCAGCTGCTGATGCAGCAGGAGTTGCACCAGAGGAT
The DNA here is from genome assembly GCA_023525975.1 of Smallanthus sonchifolius. Lineage (NCBI taxonomy): Eukaryota > Viridiplantae > Streptophyta > Magnoliopsida > Asterales > Asteraceae > Smallanthus > Smallanthus sonchifolius. The sequence continues at coordinate 56,899,325 of CM042045.1, forward strand.
GCATCTGCAGGAGACCATGATGAGGATGATGATGCAGCATCCGATGTTACATCAGTTGGCAGTGACATTTGATCATCTATCTTCATTACTTATTTACGTCTTTTCTTTTGAACCTAGATGGGCAGGGTTGTTCCCATCCAACATATGTTTCTAGAATTTTGATGTTTGGTTGAATTTAGTTGTAATCGTTATAATTTATTTTATCAAGTATTACTATTATTGAAATGTTAGATGTTGTGGTTTAAATTTCTTTATTTACTTGTACTTGTATGATGATAAAATGCGATGTATTTTTCTCATTATTGTATGTTGTGAATGTAAAGATAATGTTTGGAAGAGGAAATGGACGTGGTGAACGCGTCGGAGGACGCGGTGGTCGCGGAAACATTAACATGACTGCACCCGAACTCACGGCACTCATAAATGAACGTGTGGCTGAAGCAGTAGCAGCTACTCACGCCGCTATTAATGCTGGAGGTAAAGCAATATATTATCGACTCTAGTGAGTCATCTTTCATCCTAAACTCAAATTCGAATATGGTATTCTTAAAGCGCATTCTTGTTTACAATTCAGGTCAGCATAACCACCAGCAGGTTTGTACTTTCAAGGCGTACATGGATTGCAAGCCTCACTCATTCAGTGGAGCCGAAGGGGCTGTTGGCTTACTCCGCTGGATGGAGAAATCTGAATCCGCATTCGCGATGTGTAATCGTCCACCGAATAATCAGGTGAAATATGCATCTGGCACACTTGAGGGTTCGGCCCTTACTTGGTGGAACTCTCAGGTGCAAATGCTAACTCTTGAGATGGCAAACGCATTTCCATGGGATGAATTTAAGACTATGCTGCGGGAGGAGAATTGTCCCCGTGATGAAGTGCAGAAACTTGAGGTCGAGTTCTAGAACCTCAAGATGGAGGGATCGAAAATTGAAGCCTACACAACTCGTTCGCATGAACTGGCGAACTTGTGTCCGCAAATGGTAACATCTTCATATAAGAGGATCGAGAAATTCATTGATGGTCTGGTTTCGCAAATTCAGAGCATGGTGACATCTTCTAATCCTACTACAATTCAGCAAGCAATCAGGTTGGCTCACAGGCTAACCGATCAGGCAGTGGCTCAGGGCACTCTACTACCTAGAGGTGCACTATCAAAGACAGCTGACAACAAGCGAAAGTTTGGCAGTTCATTCCCCAAAACCTTCCAGTCAAACCCACCTTCTCAGCAACAGCAACAACAACATCGTAAGCTTGAACCTTCAAAGAACAACATTCAGTCTAACTCTTCTCAACAGAATCAGGGTTCTTATGTCGGCAAGTACCCGAAGTGCAACAAATGTAATTTTCACCATCATGGAACATGCGACCAGTACCGTTGTCACCGATGTGGAAAGATGGGTCATTCGGCCAAAGACTGTAGGGTGGATCTGCAGAACAAACAAGCACCACCTGGAAACGCACCCAAAGGTTGTTTTGAGTGCGGTAAGGAAGGGCATTTCAAGAAAGATTGTCCGCAGTTAAGAAGAAACGGAAATGAGAATGGAAATGGCAACAATCATCAGCGCGGTAATGGAAATGACAATAACCACCAGGGTGGAAATGGTAATAACAATGGAAATGGTGTAAAGGGCCGAGCATTTGTGATTGGAGCAGAAGAAGCTCGGAATGATCGGAACGTGGTTAACGGTATGTTTCTCTTAAACGATCATTTTGCTTCTGTACTTTTTGATACTGGCGCCGATAGAAGTTTTATATCTAGAGAACTTAGTAGTCAGTTAGAAATAAACCCAACTTTATTAGAACACCATTATACCGTAGAGATAGCAGACGATAAAGTAATCGAGGCAACCCACATTCTCAAGGGATGTCAGTTAAAACTTTCTGGTCATAAACTCGACATCGATCTCATGCCAGTTACACTTGTAGTTTTGACATAATTGTGGGCATGGATTGGTTGTCTGAAAACCAAGCTGAGATAATCTGTAGTGAGAAGACCGTTCGCATACCTCTTTCTAGTGGGGAAATCCTATCCGTTCAGGGCGAAAGAAGTGGTGCAGTCATGGGCATCATATCTTTCATGAAGGCTCAGAAGTGTCCGCGTAAGGGTCATACCGCAATTCTAGCCCTTGTCGCTGACAAGTCCATCGAGGAGAAAAAGTTAGAAGATATCCCTATCGTTCGCGAATTCTCAGAAGTATTCTTTGAAGACCTACCTGGTCTTACACCTCATCGTCAGGTCAAATTTCAGATTGACCTAACACCCGGAGCAGCGCCTATTGCTCGAGCACCCTATAGACTGGCACCAAGCGAGTTGCAGGAGCTATCCACACAACTGCAAGAGTTGTTGGATAAAGGTTTTATCCGACCGAGCTCATCGCCATGGGGAGCTCCTGTTCTATTTGTCAAAAAGAAAGATGGAACTTTCCGCATGTGGATTGATTACCGAGAGTTAAACAAAGTAACAGTCAAGAACCGCTACCCACTACCCCGTATTGACGATTTATTCGACCAACTTCAAGGGTCAAACTTCTACTCAAAAATCGATTTAAGGTCCGGATATCATCAGCTGAGAGTTCGAGATGAGGATATATCCAAGACTGCATTCAGAACCCGGTACGGCCATTTCGAGTTTTTGGTCATGCCATTTGGATTAACCAACGCACCCGCGGTGTTCATGAACCTCATGAACTGTGTGTGTAAACCTTATCTGGATCAATTCGTCATTGTTTTTATTGACGATATCCTCATATACTCTAAGAGTCAGGAAGAGCATGATGAGCATCTACGTTTGATCCTTGAACTACTGAAGCAGGAACAGTTGTACGTAAAGTTTTCCAAATGCGATTTTTGGATTCGCGAGGTTCAATTTTTAGGACATGTAATCAATGAGAAGGGAATACATGTCGATCCAGCCAAAGTGGAAGCTATTAAGAATTGGGCAGCACCATCAACTCCGACCGAAGTTCGGCAATTCCTAGGATTGGCCGGATACTACCGTCGTTTTATCGAAGGATTTTCAAAGATTGCCCAACCCCTCACCGCCTTAACCCAAAAAGATACACCCTATAATTGAAGCGAGAGTCCAGAATCAGCATTCCAGCCATTGAAGCAGAAACTATGTAGCGCACCCATCCTATCTCTGCAAGAGGGAACGGATGACTTCGTGGTGTATTGCGATGCCTCCATCCAAGGTCTCGGTTGTGTGTTGATGCAACGTAACAAGGTTATCGCATACGCTTCTCGACAGTTAAAAATCCACGAAAAGAACTACACGACTCATGATTTGGAGTTAGGAGCCGTGGTGTTTGCACTCAAGATATGTAGACATTACTTGTACGGTACCAAGTGCACCATCTACACCGATCACAAGAGTCTTCAACATATCTTTGAGCAGAAAGAGTTGAACATGCGGCAACGTCGTTGGATCGAGTTATTAAACGATTATGATTGTGCAATCAAGTACCATCCGGGCAAAGCTAATGTGGTAGCCGATACCCTAAGCAGAAAAGAAACCAAACCCCGACGAGTAGGGCGTTACAACTCACTATTCATACAGGATTACCCGAACAAATCCGTAATGCCCAACTCGAAGCCTTAAAAGAGAACTTATCATTGGAATCCACTCGTGGTATGGAGAAACAACTTGAGGATAAATCAGATGGTATTCGCTACTTAGCAGAACGAATATGGATACCAGTATATGGAAACCTAAGAGATCTAGTCATGGATGAAGCTCACAAATCCCAATACTCTATCCATCCGGGATCAGACAAGATATATCACGATCTCAAGGTTTTGTATTGGTGGCCGAACATGAAAGCCGACATAGCCACCTACGTGAGCAAGTGCCTGACTTGTTCTAAGGTCAAGGTGGAGTACCAAAAGCCATCCGGATTACTTCAACAACCAGAAATACCAATGTGGAAATGAGAGCAGATTTTCATGGATTTCATGACCAAATTACCCCGAACCGCTACTGGATGTGACACAATCTGGGTGATAGTGGATCGCCTAACCAAATCTGCTCATTTTCTTGCTATCAAAGAGGCCGATAAAATGGAAAAGTTAACTCGCCTCTATCTTAAAGAAGTAGTATCCCGACATGGAGTGCCAATCTCCATCATTTCCGATAGAGACGCCCGATTCACATCACGTTTCTGGCAATCATTGCAGAAAGCTCTAGGCACGCGCCTGGATATGAGCACAGCGTACCATCCTCAAACAGATGGCCAGAGTGAACGTACTATACAAACCCTACAAGACACGTTAAGGGCTTGTGTGATCGATTTCGGAAACAGTTGGGAGACTCACTTGCCTTTAGTGGAATTCTCTTACAATAACAGCTATCATACTAGCATCAAAGCAGCACCGTTTGAGGCTTTGTATGAGAGAAAGTGTCGATCACCACTTTGCTGGGCTGAGGTTGGAGATAGTCAACTTACGGGTCCTGAACTTGTGCATGAAACCTCAGAGAAAATCGTGCAAATCCGAAACCGTATGGCGGCAGCTCGTGATCGTCAAAAGAGTTATGCAGACAAACGCAGAAAACCGCTAGAATTCCAAGTGGGAGATAAAGTGTTATTATAGGTCTCACCGTGGAAAGGTGTGATTCGTTTTGGAAAACGAGGAAAGTTAAACCCGCGTTACATTGGACCATTCGAGATAGTGAAAAGGATTGGTCCAGTAGCATATCAGTTGAACCTACAAGATACACTTAATGGAGTACACAATGTTTTTCATGTCTCAAACCTAAAGAAGTGCCTATCAGATGAAACACTTGTAGTTCAACTCGAGGAGTTGGAAATTGATGAACAGCTACGTTTCATTGAAGAACCAGTTGAAATCATGGACCGAGAGGTCAAAACCCTCAAGCGCAGTAAAATACCTATTGTCAGAGTTCGCTGGAACTCGAAGCGTGGACCGGAGTTCACGTGGGAACGCGAGGATCAGATGATGAAAAAGTATCCTCACCTGTTCAAACAGTCAACGGCAAACATGAAATGTACTAACTAAATTTCGAGACGAAATTTATTTCAACAAGGGGATGATGTGACAAACCTAAACTTTTTGTTTCAGACGTTACGGACTTCGTTTAATTTTCGGGACGAAAATTCTGTCAACAAGGGGATGATGTGACATCCGGCATTTTCAGGTTAACTCCGTTAACTCAAACCTCGTTAGTTCAAACATGATTCATTGCAAACTCAGTTATCTCAGTTAGTCGCACGTACATTGCATTTAATTAGGATTAATTAAATGTGTTAGTCAGTTCGCATATTAATAATTTATATTTAATATAAATTACGAGTTTATGTGATTTTTTATGTGATTACGTGAATTATGTGATTATTATTGTTTTCGTACGTGTTTATCGTGTGTAAAGCGTAATTAGTATTTTTATAAAAGTTATTGTTTTTATAAAAATAAAAATCGAAAGTTGTAATTATTAATTAAGTTGTTATTTAATTAATTAGAGTTATGGACCTCTAGAAAGCCCGTAGCCCAACTTAAAAACCCCTTAGGGACTAGATAAGGATAAAGTTTAAAAAAAAAAATTAAAACACAAACCCTAATCCCCACCATTGCCGTCGACCCCATCCCCACCTCACCCTCTTGCGACCGAGAAGAAGAAAGCAACCCAAGCACCTCCGTTTGAGCTCCGATCTTGAAATTGAACACGTATTCGGACTCCCTTCGACGTTTCTAACGTCTCTACGTAAGTCGTTTCGTTCAATTCCGTCACTTTTTGATCCCCAAATTTTAGATTAAAACCCTAGTTCATCCAGACATTGATTTTTATAATAAAAATGTTAACTTTATTATTGTTTTGAATGTATTTGTTGATTATATGGTTATTTGCAAAACCCTAGATCCATGTGATTAGTAACGTGTTAAATATTGAAACTTTTTGATTATGTGAAGTATAGAAATCGCATGTTAGACGTGAAATATGATTAATATAGTTGTAAATATATTAGTTGAAATATGTAAGATTGATTAGACGTGTTAATTTTGTGAATAAAGCGGGTAATGGACAACTTGCTAAAAATGGAAACTTTTTATGATTTCTATCTTGCATGCTAGACATGATTAGGACGATGTGATGATGGTTATGAGCTACTTGATACATGCTTAGATGATTTGTGAAATCAGATTTTGAATACATAACCCGGTTTTGCGAACTTTCCAAATAAGGAAACTTTAATTGTTAAAAGTGGTTATAACTTGCTATTTAGACATGCATGATATGGTTTGGTGATAGATCTATGTTAGATAGGACACAATAACTGAACAAACATTTAATCGTTATGGAAACTTGCTATCTTGTTATTTATGGAAACTTGCTATCTTGTTAGAACAAATAGGATTTTGTTGCTAAGTGTTACAACATGATCATTTGTGTATAATATAGAAGTATTATACTGAACAAACATTTAATCGTTAAACGGGTCACCAACGGATTGTCTGGTCAAACTTGGTCAAACATGAGTCAAACTTGTAAACTCTTTTCAAACACTTAAACAATGGGATTGTTTGGATACTTAGGGTTCGTATCATCTTGCACAAACACACACTTATAAACCGGTGTTTATAGGTGGCAGTTAGTTGTCAAGCATTCTAAGTTCGCTTTCTTTTGCACATACTCTAAGGTGAGTTTCACGGCCCATTTTCTTACGTTTTAAACTTGGGGGAGAAAACATGGGTACGAACATTTAGATCTTACGTTTCTTTTATATCACTTGTGTACTAAGCGCAAACATATCATGAAAGTCCTTACTTATCGAATCGTTAGTATATGGGTTAGCGAGGTAATCTTGAGTAGTACTACTGGGCATTGACAAGCCCCACCCGCGTTAGTCGCGCTAACACGACAGGTAGTCGAACGGGTGTAACATTGACCTAAACATTCACCATTGATGATGATAGTCATGGTGGGAGGCAGTACAAACATAAACAGTCAGCTTCTGTGTCGAAACGCTTTAGTAACATGTATTAGGTTAGCTACCTATGATATAAATTGTAAATGGTATTATCTAGTAAACTTTACAAATATTGAAACCTGTGAACTCACCAACCTAGTGTTGACACGTTTTAGCATGTTTTCTCAGGTCATTAAGGTACAAGCACAAGTAAGGCATGTATGCATTCGAAGTCTATCATTTTCAAACTCAAGAATTATTTATTTTAATTATCGTTGAATTGTTTATTTTGGCGCAACTGTTTTGGCGCATGTTTTTCATTTAACTTTTCGCTTCCGCAAGTCTTACATTAAATCAGTGTTTTCATTACTAGTGTTGTATCGTGACTATGAGCAATACTAGTGGTTTTTATTAAACTCATATAGAGTCGTTCAACGTAACTAATGACTGAGATCCTGTTATGTCACGCCCCTAACGGTAAAACTTCGTTAGTGGATTTTGGGGGTGTGACAGGGTGGCTCAGCACTGTTCACGATCATCACTCAGGTTTGTTCCTCCCTTTCATGGACGGATTTTCAATCCGAGTTGCTCCAACGTTTTAATGGTCTAGAAATCCAAAATCCCTATGAGCAACTCGCCAATATCCAACAATCGGATTCGATTTACGATTACATTGATGACTTTGAGTATCTACTGTCGTTGGTTCCTCGTTTGCCGGAATCTCAAGGACTGGGTTATTTTGTGGCCGGTTTAAAGGATGATGTGAAACAGTGGGTGCGTCTCCATCGTCCTCACTCTCGTTTGGACGCCATGTACTTAGCCAAGGATGTGGACGCTATGCTACGCCCGGGGTTTAGTAATTCGTCCCGTAACCGTTTTCGTTATCTTCATCCGATGGGATGGACTGTGTCGGGTATGGGTGAGGGGTTTTCTATGGGCAACCCTTCTAAGGTTAAAAGCCCTGCTAATTCGGAGTCTGTGGTTAAGGGTTTTTCCAATCCTTTTGACCCTTCTCGTTCACTGCTGTCCTCCACCTTCCCTTCATCCACAGATGTTAGGACGTTGCCTCAGCGGGATAGAGGGGTTCGATCTCTCTCTCGCACCGAGTGGGAAGATCGTCGGAAGAAGGGCTTGTGTTTTCGGTGTGGTCAGCAATATGGGCCGGCTCACAAATGCCCGGAGGGTTCACTTCGGGTTCTGCTACTTGGAGAGGATGAGTATGACTCCTTAGAGGGGGAAAATTGTGCTTCGAAGGCTCGGGGCTCTCCTGTTACTCCTTTGACAGGGGACTCTCCTACGGGTTCATTTCTGATTTTGGAAGCTCCTGGTCTCGTGGCTGGACAGGGTGGTGCTCCCACTTTGCGACTTGCAGGGAGCTTATTTGGACATCCGATTGGTGTAATGGTGGATAGTGGGGCAACGCATAACTTTGTTTCTCGCCGTTTGGCTCGTGAGTTGGGTCTGTCCATCACCACTTTTTCGGGAATTCAGATCACTTGGGGTGCTGAGCAATGGGTTGTTGTCACTGACCGCTGCCCTAAGCTTCCTATTCAGCTTGGTCCCAGCACTTTCGAGTTGGACGCTTTGGTTTTTGATATGGGCAGTCTTGATTTCATTTTGGGAATGGAATGGCTTCGTTCTTTGGGTGCAGTGCTCCATGATTGGCTTAAGGCCCTGATGCAGTTTGATTACAAAGGCATTCCAGTCCAGCTCAACGGTGTTTCTGCTGACTTGTCTTCTCGGGTCAATGTGCAAAATGATCCTCTGCAGCTTGCAATAATGCCTCCTGATCGGTTTGCGACTACAAGTCTTGAGGTCAAGACTTTTTTGGAAGGAGGAAGTAATGATAGTGATTCATCTCTCCTTGTTAAAGATAAACCTGAAATGTTACATGTATATTCTAGGAGGGGCAAAGGGGAGTTTTATCAAAGTGGCTAGGAGTTGGTTAGAGGAGAGATGGTATATGTAGGGGTAGAATAAGGCTGGTGAGGTATGTGAGTGTTTATGAGTTTGTTAGCCCCCTACTTGTAGTGAGAGAGGGCACAACCCTAGATCATCCCTTTTATAATTTATGTTTGATGCCATCAATATAACCCTACTTTTTTATTGTTCTTATTCTTCTTCTTCCTTTCTTTCTAATTTGAGGGTCAATTTACGGTTCAATCTCCATCAATGGGGTTACTAGTATTGTTCCCGGTAGTGCTCCAACATCGCTTATGGAAGCAACAGATATGCCCGTGGGTCGATTAAATCTTATTTTTAGAATGTTTTTACCCGTCCAAAGTTCGTTTATGGAATGTGTTTGAAGTCGATTTTGGGGTTTCGTTTTGTTTGCATGGAGTTTCATCACCCAATGTAAGAAGCCGTCTTAATGGTATTCTAAGTGTTTGCTATGTTTTGGCTTTCAGTTTTCATAGTTTTTAATAGAATGCAATGTTTGATATGTTGTGTAGCTGATATTATGTTTTTATTTTAGGAAAGAAACGTTGATGTAGGACAGTTATCTTTTTTGTCCTGGGAGAGTTAAGTTATTTTACATAAATTTTATAATTTTTTAAGGAAAGTTAGTGTTAGAACCCGAATATGTTATTTTAACTCGCTCGTATAATGTGTGTTTCGAATACATGTTGGTTCGTTATGTAGATCTCACGTAATAGTACGCGAACGAGTTAATGAATAACATTACTCGTTAAGTATAAGAATAAATATATTGGTTCAAAAATAGAGAAAAAACTGTAATATTAAAAATTCAAATTTTAAAGTTTCAATAAATGTTCAAAGAAGCAACTTTGGGCAAGTATAACTCACTAGTATAATGTCCGTTTCAAAGACGGGTTGGTTCGTTATGTAGAGTATAAGTTTCAATAATGAACAACTTAACGAAAAATATTATTGGTTAAGTATAAGTATAAATTTATTTCTTCAAAATTAGAGACAAAACTGTTAATATTAAAAGTTGTTATAATAAAAAGTTCAAAGTATCACCTTCGGCAAGTATAACTCACTCGTATAATGTCCGTTTCGGAGACTGTTGGTTTGTTATGTTGATCTCACGTAATTGTACTTGAACGATTTAACGAAAAACATTATTAGTTAAGTATAAGAATAAATATACTGGTTCAAAATTAGAGAAAAAACTGTTTATATTAAAAATTCAAATTTTACAGCTTTAATAAATGCTCAAAGTAGCAACTTTGGGCAAGTATAACTCACTCATATAAAGTCCGTTTCGAAGACGGGTTGGTTCGATTTGTAGATCTTACGTACTAGTACGTCAACGAGTTAATGAAAAATATTATTGGTTAAGTATAAGTATAAACTTATTGGTTCAAAATAGGAGAAAAAATTGTTTATATTTCAGTTTTAATAAAAGTTCACAACTAGCACTTTCGGCAAGAATAACTCCCTCGTATAATGCCCTGCCCGTTTTCAAAACTGCTTGGTTCGTTATGTAGATCTCACGTAATAGTATGTGAATGAGTTAACGAAAAACATTATTGGTTATATATAAGTATGATTATATTGGTTCTAATTTAGAGAAAAAAACTGTTTATATTAAGTTTTTTCAGTTTTAATAAAAGTTTAAAGTAACAACTTTGGGCAAGTATTACTCACTTGTATAATGTCCGTTTACAATACAGGTTGGTTCTTATGTAGATCTCATGTACTAGTACCTGAACGACTTAACGAAAAATATTATTGGTCAAGTATACGTATAAATTTAAAAGTTGATTTACAGTTATAATAAAAGTTCAAAGTATCACTTTCGGCAAGTATAACTCACTCGTATAATGTCCGTTTCGAAGACGGGTTGGTTCGTTATGTAGATCTCACGTAATAGTACTTGAACGATTTAACGAAAAACATTATTAGTTAAGTATAAGAATAAATATACTGGTTCAAAATTAGAGAAAAAACTGTTTATATTAAAAATTCAAATTTTACAGCTTTAATAAATGCTCAAAGTAGCAACTTTGGGCAAGTATAACTCACTCGTATAATGTCCATTTCGAAGACTGGTTGGTTCGTTATGTAGATCTCACGTAATTGTACGGGAACAAGTTATTGAAAAACATTATTGGTTAAGTATAAGTATAAACTTATTGGTTCAAAATAGGAGAAAAAATTGTTTATATTTCAGTTTTAATAAAAGTTCACAACTAGCACTTTCGGCAAGAATAACTCCGTTGTATAATGTCCGTTTTCAAAACTGCTTGGTTTGTTATGTAGATCTCACGTAATAGTATGTGAATGAGTTAACGAAAAACATTATTTGTCATGTATAAGTATGATTATATTGGTTCTAATTTAGAGAAAAAAACTGTTTATATTATTTCAGTTTTAATACAAGTTTAAAGTAACAACTTTGGGCAAGTATTACTCACTCGTATAATGTCCGTTTCCAATATGGGTTGGTTCGTTATGTAGATCTCATGTAATTGTACGGGAACAAGTAATTGAAAAACATTATTGGTTAAGTATAAGTATAAATATATTGGTACAAAAATAGAGAAAAAACAGTTTATATTAAAAATTCTAATTCGAGTTCTAATAAAAGTTTAAAGTAGCAACTTTGGGCAATTATAACTCACTCGTATAATGTCCGTCTCGAAAACATATTACTTCGTTATGTAGATCTCACGTATTAGAACGTGACCGAGTTAACAAAAAACATTATTGGTTAAGTATAAATATAAATTTATTAGTTCAAAATTAGAGAAAAAACTGCTTGTATTAAGTTTTTATTTTCCAATTTAATAGAACTTCAAAGTAGCATTTTGGGCAAGTATAACTCACTCGTATAATGTCCATTTAGAAGACGGGTTGGTTCGTTATGTAGATCTTACGTAATAGTACGGGAACGAGTTATTGAAAAACATTATTGGTTAAGTATAAGTAAAAATATATTGGTTTAAAATTATTGAAAAAACTGTTTGTATTAAAAATTCAAATTTTACAGTTTTAATAAATGTTCAAAGTAGCAACTTTTGGCAAGTATAACTCACTCGCATAATATCCGTTTCGAGGACGGGTTTGTTCGTTATGTAGATCTCATGTAATAGTACTTGAACGAGTTAACGAAAAATATTATTGGTTAAGTATAAGAATAAATATGTTGGTTCAAAATTAGAGAAAAAAACTGTTTATATTAATAATTCAAATTTTACAGTTTTAATAAATGTTAAAACTAGCAACTTTGGGCAAGTATAACTCACTCGTATAATGTCCGTTTCGAAGACGGGTTGGTTGGTTATGTAGATCTCACGTAATACTATTTGAACGAGTTAACGAAAAACATTATTGGTGAAGTATAAGAATAAACATATTGGTTTAAAATTACAGAAAAAAAAACGGTTTATATTAAAAATTCAAATTTTACAGTTTTAATTGATGTTCAAAGTAGCAACTTTGGGCAAGTATAACTCACTCGTTTGAATTCTGTTTCGAAGACGGGTTGGTTCGTGTAGGCTATTTCTTTGCTAAGAAAGACATAGAAAATCCAGGCTTTGTTGCTGATTTTTGCCCCGTTGAGATCAACATTGAAGTTGGTTTTCAGGATTTTGTAGGTTTTGAATTTCATAATATTTGGATAGCTTTCTGAATCATGTATAAGTTCACTTCCAGATTAAAGTATATCGTATTCTGAATCATGTATAAGTCTACTTTCAGAATAAAATATTTCGTGGGTACACGAAATTAATAATCAAATAAGATATAAACTCTATTTCAATGCATGTGATTTTCTTTTATGTGTGAAGTTTTGTATGGAATATGTGTTTTGATCTGGCCAAATGAATCCTATACCGATTGGGTAAAACGTTGCAGCTCTTCGTGAAAGAGTGCAACCTATTCAATTATATTCTTACAACAACCCATTTGCTATTGAGCAGTGTTGCTCGCTCATTGTCACCGATGCACAGTTGTTATTGCTATTGATCAGTTGCTTTGCTACCGAAAGTAAGTCTTTATTATTTTCCAAGCAATTTTCACAGTCAAATTAAAGCAACTTGTAATGTAAAACAATCAAGGAAACTAATTTTTTTCGACCTCTTAGACCCAGATGGTCTAACTTTGATAATTGAGTGTTGCCCTGAATCATAATATTCTTGATGAAGTGTCACCTCCTAACTATATCAATGTCGGTTTTAACCAAATCCAGTTGTACTAAAATGAATTTGATGACATAACCAACATAGATTTGATGATGATTGTTAATTTAACAATTTATTTTAATCCGTTTTCGTTTATGTTTTTTTTATATAAAACAATGGGAAATTTGCGGGTTTTGTCTTCCATTATTAATCGATTTAACGAAAAGTTTATATTTTTATCTTGAAAAGTGTATTGTATTGAAATTGTTGCCTAGTGAGATATAAAACATATATGTGATTCCACGTCGAAATTAGGGTGAAACAACTCTTATAAAAGAACAAAACAGTGTAAAACAACTTTTATAAAAGAACCAACCTTTTCCTAGTTGTGTGTTTCCGTCTTTGATTTGTGTTTTCCTTTTGTAGTGGAGAAATAGAACTAAAGGACCAAGTCTATTTGACTTAGTAAAAACTCGACCAAATTCAACTCAAACGAGCTTGCCATTATAAATTTCCATGCTGATTCTTGATTTCTTATTTTCATTCCTTGTATAAATACTTTGACACCGTGTCATTTTAGAATTATAAAATTTAATATCATTAACGTTTTAATAGAGATTTCTATAAAAAAAAATATGGTGTAAGGGCGTTCCCGATGCTTAACTCCTGCATTTGTGAAAGGGTCAAGAAGTGGTTGGATCGCTTCGTTATATTATGTACACAATTTTAGCATGCGTGCATACTGGTATACAAAGGAGGTTAGTCCAACTGGTTATTCTGCTGGCTTCCAGCGCTCTTTGGAAAGCTAGGAACAAACACATCTTCGAAAATCAAAAGATTCTCATTCCAAAAATCATCGAAGAAAAAAAACGGTGGGATTTCTCTTGTTAAAAAAACCGGGCTAAGTTGCCTACTTTGAACTAGGATAATTGATGCTTTTTAATTTTTAGTCGTTAGGCTAACTGGGCTGTAATTTTCCAATTGTTTTTGTGTTTTTTCTTTCTTGATGTCTTTTTTTCCTTTTTTCTATACTGTTTTGATAGTCTCTAGCTAGCTGGTTTTATGAGATTTTCGTCTTAAAAAAAATAAGTATATAAAGAAGGTTATTTCACACAACTCAAATCAGCGACCTCAAAGTCACAAAGAATTAATATTACTAGTAGCTTTAAGGCCGCCCTCAAATAAAAAAAATAAAAATAAAAAAAGCACATGAAATCATTAAAAAGACAAAAAAAAATAATAGGAAATCATTAAAAAATATCAACGGGCATGGAACTTGAACAGGCTCGTTGTATCCTTTTAAACCTTTTTCTTCAGATTCGTTTCAACGAATCAAAATTGTGCCTTTTTGTTGTTCTTGTGGACTCGATTCTCTCTTTCACGCAGATCATCAACCTAATCGCCGTGAATTGTGTACGTTACGGTTCTTCTTGACGTGCAATTAAGGTATATTAGGGTTAGGGTTCTTCGTTACGTCAAATTCAACCACAATTGACTTTCGTAAGAATTCTGATCGTGATTTCTTGCAGGTATTTTCGTTTTAACGAACGTATGCTTTGATTTTTGTTTCATTCAAGTAAGTGTGTTCGTTAATTGCAGCGATTCTTCGAACAGTTTGAAGATGTCAGGATATAATCGTCAAGGCAACCGTTCTGCTACTGGTAAATCTGATAATCGAATCAAACATACGAATGCTGGCTCTCGATCGGATTGGAAACCTAATCCGTCAAAGGTATGAGATGTTTTTCAGATTTTTATTCCGATTAGGGTTTATTACTTCCAATTAGGATTTATTACTTTCGATTAGGGTTTATTACATAATATTATTATTTGTAATGAATTATACATATGTTCTCATCAGAATGATCGATGTTTGGATAGTGCTTCTGGTTCCCAAAACAATAAATCATCGGTTAAAGATGCGGCTTCTGATGTGAAAAATATCAAACCGATACCGATTTCACTCGATGATGATGGTAGTTCTAAGAAGGTGAAACAACTTGGGGATAAATCTGAGACTGATGGTGATGATAATGGAAGAGTAAATCATCCTGTATTTGATATCTGTCCAAAGAAGGTTAGTTCTGTAATCAAGCTAAAAGCTCCATTACATGTGATGAACAGAGAAAAGCGAAATCAAAGCAAACAAGCAATGAAAGGGCAAAACATCATCATTTTGGGGCCTGGGATGGTACTCATGAAGGGCTATATATCTTCTGTTGATCAGGTAATGTGTTTGAAGCCTTGAATACTTGGTTTAAAATGCGCGCATCAGGAGCCATATCACATGTGATGAGGCATGATGCAGCGCCTTATGCAGTAAACCAGTCTTTGAACAAATTAGACCGTTGATTGCAATGGGTTTGAGATTTCAAATTCTTGTTGAACGAATATGACCATCGATTAAGCAATGAGTTTGAGTCTTTGAACAAGTTAGATAGTCGATTGAACAAATTTGGCCATAGATGATGAGAATGCCTTGTATTTTAGTGTTTAAAAGTTAACAATTTAAAATGTTATATGTGAACGCCTCTCTCTCCATAACTTTATCTTATTGGTTTTCATGGTTTTATTTCCAGATTAGCATCGTAAAGACTTGTAGGGAGCTTGGAATTAGTGATGGAGGTTTTTACCAACCTGGTTACAGTGGTGGAACAAAACTACATTTACAGATGATGTGTCTTGGTAAAAATTGGGATCCCGAGAGTCAACCTGCGTACACTGAATTAAGAGCGTTTGATAAATCTAAACCCCCGAAAATTCCTGAAAAGTTTGATGAAATGGTTAAAAAAGCAATAAAAGATTCAAACGAGTTTATTCGGGGAAACACTGGTAGTTCAGATGAATGGAAAGTTTTTCCTTGCATATCACCTGATATATGCATTGTCAATTTTTATACCAAAAGTGGCAGACTTGGTCTTCATCAGGTTAGAAATACTTTTTTTGCATTGATAAATCTTTGTTCTGACTTTCAAGATTCTTTTTTATTAATGGATTTTTTCATGTGGTCTAGTTTGTTGCCTTATATTGCTAAAAGAAAAGATAAATATGATTGAAATTATGGTTGAAAAATAAAAAAACACAATTCATGAAATTCTTTCTGCACTTGTGGATTTTGTTTTGATTTTTAAGATTCTTTTTTATTAATGGATTATTTTTTCATGTAGTTAAAGTTTGCTGCGTTAAATTGCTAAGAAAAGATAAATATGCAATAAATTATTTTTCACAATAAAAAACACAATATGATATGTTTAGTTGATGTCCAGTTTTACCCTTTAAGCCATTTAAGATGAAAATTAGGGAACTTTAACTAATCCAAATGGAAAATTTTTTTTGTAAATAACTTAAAATAGAAATGCTGACAATTTTGAGAGGGAGAAAGTATTATGATAAGAGATGGTTACCATTCCATCTACAAGGCTTGACACAGTGATAAGCTGTCTGATTCCCATCTAGCAGATTTCTCATGTTTGAATCTAGCTTCCCTTGGTTTTTGCCTTAACCAGTAGAAGGCCACTTGCACATCGTAAACTGCAGGTTACGTGGTGTGGTTAGCAGGATAATGATGGAATCAAGTATTCAAAAGTAGACACTGAAGATTGTGAACTAATATTTCTGTTGGTATGTTCAGGACAAAGATGAAAGTGACACAAGCTTGAAGAAAGGATTACCCGTTGTATCATTTTCAATAGGCGACTCTGCAGAGTTTCTATATGGTGAGACCCGGAGTATTGATGAAGCAGATAAAGTGACTTTAGAATCGGGGGATGTTTTGATATTTGGTGGGAAATCGAGATTAATATATCATGGTGTTACTAGTATTGTTCCCGATAGTGCTCCAACATCGCTTATGGAAGCAACAGATATGCGCGCGGGTCGATTAAATCTTACTTTCAGAGTGTATTGACCCGTTTAGTGATCGTTTAAGAAGCTTGTTTTGTAATCCGGTTTTGGGATTTCGATTGTTTGCCCGGATCATTGTTGGATGTCATCACAATATGTAGGAAGTGGTCTCAATGATATTTTAAATGTTTGCTATGTTTTTATAGTTTCTAATAGAATGCAATGTTTCCATAAAGTTGTTGGATCAAGATGTATTAAAATATGTAAAGGATGTTAAAATGTGTACATGCTATGATTTTGATGAACAAATTGTAGGTTGAGTCGCCCTTTGTCTTAAACTTATTGTTTTAAGAGAGACCAGTTACTAAAGTGGTCGTTTTATCGGTGCTGGCTTGGATCAGATTGAAAAACTGAATAATGTTATTAACTAAAAATTAAGCCCATGCGATGTGACGGGTTTTCGAACCTTATCATGCATGTTGTGGCAGTGATAATAATGTGACCAAGAACAATCTAATAAAACCAATCATAAAGTGACACCTCACCATTATATTTATCTATTTTTTTAATTCAATGTTAGGATTTTGGTTTAATTTGGTGCTTCTCAAATAACTAATGTTCGGTAATTATTTGAAAAAAATAAAATAAACGGGCTTGTTTATTTTATTTTTCTGAACATTCAGATATAAATTTTAATAGAATAGTTGTTTTAAAAAAAATAGTTTTCGTCACGTAAGTGGTTTTTAACGTGTTTGGATCGGCGTATCAACTAATAAAAAAATTGTTTTAAAAAATAAATATTATATGTTTATAAAAATTAACAAAATGAAATGAAAAAAAGTTCACTCATTAATTTGGGGCGTGAAACCACTACGCACCTTAGTGATTCTGGGCAGTGATTGTCCTTGTGCTGATGTGGCAGGCGTGAAAGATGGGGCGTTAAACCACTATGGATGGCTTAATAACAATTCATGGTTTGGTTTAATTAGTTAGTTCATTAATTGCATGATTAGTTTTTTTTACAGTTAAATACAGTTTTTGTCCTTCGGTTTGCCCAAAACCTGTATTTTCTGGATTTAAACTCACACCACTTTTGTGATGGGCAATAACCAATGTCACTAGACTACAAGATCATATGCAAGTGCATGATTAGTTGTTTCACATATTTTTACAATTTTCATTGAAATGGACTGGATACGGAGTTGTAATAAAGATTGATTTCCGTCATCCACCTAGATAAAACGATGTCAAACAAGCGGTTGATAGCATCATCCTTCGCTTGTAGTAATTAGAGCATTTACAACAGGGTCTATAACTTAATCTTCATCTCTATTATTTAAAGATTTCTTCTATTAGCACTTCCATCGTGATCTCTATCTCCATCAATTTCTATATTTTTGTGAGTTTCTAGGAAAGAAAAAATAATAAAAGAAGTGTTTCTGGGTGAGATAGAGATAGAGGATGAGATGTGGAAGGTTAAATCAAATTTAAAAATAAAATTTTAAAAATATAATATTTAGATAAATTATAGAGATAAAGATTAATATGGCGTTACGAATACTCTTAGTGAATAACAATACTTATTCTTTTCAATATGATGTTTTTTTTAGAAAAAGCTATTACCCATGGTAATTTTTTATTCAAAATCAAGAAAAGTAAACTAAGGTAATCTAAATTTTCCCGTTACTAGTTCCTTAGATATTAGATATTTATAAGATGAGACAATGAATCGAACCAACTCCTTAGATATTATAAGATGAGGCCAAGAATCAAACCAGGTCAAAACATTTAGCTGTCGACGGACACACTTTGTCCGGAAATATACCCAAAGGAAAGTTAGAACCCTAACAAATAAACAATAACTCTCCTTATTATTAAAAAACCTTAGGAAATGAATAGTAACTTTTATTTATTTTTTAATAAAAAAAGACAAACTCCTGTCGCGAAGCGCGGGGCGAAAAAAACTAGTTAGGCTTTATAAATGTATACAACCTGATCAAATTTAATGTATACAACTTTCTAAATCGTTTTTACTCTTTGTTATTAAAAAAACCTTAGGAAATGAATAGTAACTTCTATTTATTTTTTTAATAAAAAAACGACTAAACTCCCTTCGCGAAGCGCGGGGCGAAAAAAACTAGTCAGGCTTTATAAATGTACACAACCTGATCAAATTTAGGAAATGAATAGTAACTTCTATTTATTTACTCTTTGTTATTAAAAAAACCTTAGGAAATGAATAGTAACTTCTATTTATTTTTTTAATAAAAAAACGACTAAACTCCCTTCGCGAAGCGCGGGGCGAAAAAAACTAGTCAGGCTTTATAAATGTACACAACCTGATCAAATTTAATGTATACAACTTTCTAAATTGTTTTTATTAAAGATATATTGAAATAAAAGAAAAAAATAGTTGTAATAAATTTCTACAAATTTGGTTATCCATACAATATCAAAACGATCACACATTACAACATCAATGAAACAAAAATAAATCCCATAAATCCAAAAAATAGCTAGAAAAATATATCAACACACAATAATCATTTGGTCTGATCTATACATACAAAAAAAGCCAAAATGTACATAATCCCAATAAAAAGAAAATAAAACTTGAAGATAGATATAGGCCTAGCAGGTCTCCAAACCAAGCCGAATCGGGTCACATACTCCCAGCTCTACCAGGAGTCGTTTTATTCGGTTTCACTTTCGCAAAGTCAACCAGGTCTCCAAACAGCTTATCTTCTGCCTTTTGAGGCTTTCCAGATGGCACATGCACGTATGATGCATTAGCCATTGAAGGACCTGTGTAAACAGTCGTTTTTAGATAACTGTCGTCCCTCACAGACATCCCCGCCATTCTCTGATCAATGTATTGTGCATTTTGTTGCTGCTCGTATCCATAACCATAACCATAGCCGCCGCCATAGCCCGAGGGCTGTCCCATTTGGTTACTGTACATTTGTTGAGGGTACATGTATGCCATCGGCTGCTGTGGAAGTACACCTCCTTGAAACTGTTGTTGAGGAATTTGATCGGTGTAAACTGGCTGGTTGTTCATTGGTGGCATGTGGTTGTTCATATTCATATTGTTGTTTACTGGGGTTGGTAAACCATGAGGAGGTTGTGAGTACTGTGTGGTGTCGCCTGCTAATGGGTCGTTGGCAGGCTGAGCTTCCCAGGGCGGTGGCGGTAGACCACCACTAGTTGCAGCACCTATAAAAGAAACCAAAATGATTCCAAAGTAGGGTGTAAACGAGCCGCTCGTGAGCTACTCGATCAGCTCCCTAAAGTTTAAGCCCGAGCCGAGCATAAACGAGCTCGAGCCAGTTCAAGAGCCTAAACAAGCCTTTTATTTATACAATTTTCAATTAATATATATATATTTATATAATTATTATTAATATAAAATAAGTAAATAATAAATATTATGTTATATAAAAAAATTATAATTATAAGTATATAAAAAAATATAGAAATTAAATAATTAACAAATAATAAACGAGATGTGCCCGTCTTAAGTTAAACGAGCCGATCTCGAGCCTAGACAAGCTCGGGCTCAACTAACTTACACCCCTAATTCCGCGTGTTATTATCTATATTTATTTGCAAACCATACTATTTCACTTACCAAAGCCCGGTGAAGGTGGCTGCTGCTGCTGCTGTTGTTGTTGTTGAGCCATATGACCATTCCACACAGGATTATTCCCTTGATTATATTGGGACCACGGCTCATTTTGAGCTGGGACCGCGTTGGCAACGTTCCCATTTGGATAAAATGACGGTTGTTGGGGTGGCATATATTGAGTTTGAGGTTGTTGGGGCGGCATATATTGAGTTTGAGGTTGTTGGGCTGACATATTTGGAGGTTGTTGGGTTTGGGATGAAAACATATCCACAAGTGCTAATGCATTTGGTTGAGATACAGGAGTAGTAGGCTGAGTTTCACCCACAGGGACAATAGCTAAAGAGTTTGAAGCATTTGGTGAGTCAAAATTGTCTCCACTCAAAAGGTCAAAATTGGCATTGACTTTTGCTGGAGGTGTTGATTGTCCATTACTTGTTGTAATAGGAGCAAGAGAAATCAGTTCATTCTCTAGACCAGCACCGGTGGCAGATCTGCAGAAAACGAGAAGGGTTGTTTTAATGCAAAAATCGTCAAATCCCATAATGGTTTTAAATTACCATTATGACATTAAACTTACAGATCCATTCAACCCGTTTAACTGATTTCATTTATACTAAATTGTTCTAAATTTAGCACATTGGATCCGTAAGCAATAAAATATAACCCAAATTGACCTGTTTCCAAGTCAAAGTTACCTATTTTGCCCATAATGAAACTCAAAGTGAAGTGGTAGTTCAATTTGCGTTCAAACAATACCAGCTATTTTATCTTTACTAAATGGTATTCTACATATTTGACAAATCTATACATAATAAATAAGTATCTGGTTGCGCCAAGTGCCGCAATTCTGCGAGCCTAGGGTTCTTTTTCCCGCTTATTTTTTCTCAACTATTTAACATTAACTTTATTCAACTATTTAATATTTTCTTGCTCAGCTATTTCCTCAATTTTTTCCGCTTATTACTAACTATTTAATATTTCCTTTATTCAACCGTGTAATACACGGGTTTCTAACCTAGTATCGAAATAATTAAAGAAGGTAATGGGAAAAGTGCATACAAACTTGATTACCCGGGTTGTTTAGTGTCTGTAGCATCAATAAGAGGAGCATCAACAGGTACTAGTGCTCGACTAGTTTCAGGGTTTGAATTTTCAGATGAAACTACATGATTTCCACTAAGAAGTGCTTCATGTTTGGACAGGACACGCTGTAAATCGTCATTTAAAGCTAACCCTTGACTTAATAATGATTCATCCCTATAAAACAAATGAAATAAAACTTTTATTAACATATATCTTAGTGGAAATGAAGGAATGAAATGAATATATGTAGATTATGGTGAAGGTAGCAACGCGTGAAATAAAAAACTAGTAGTTACACGAAGTCTTACGAGGTTGAGTTGACCACATGTACCACTCTTTTCTTGTATGCACGACACTGCTCCACCAAGTCTACAATAACCTCTTGCCTAAGCCCCTGATTCCAATACAAAATAGAAAATAAAAAAATAATTAATAAATCCAATTATAAGAAGTTTTACCAAAAAAAAACGAGCATTGAACCTTTTAATGAGTCAACTAAAACTCCAATTGACAACTTTACCTCTTTCTTTTCTGGATCTATTGCAGTCAGCATTTCTGCAAGGACATCCATGATACCACGCGCGTTTTGCATTTCTGTCAAACTGAAAAAAGAATGTTAAGTAAGCAAAATTGAATAGTGAGAATGTGAGTTGACATAAAAGTGTTTGATTCCATTAAAAAACAACTAAATTGATAAATTTATATACCTCAAAGTTGAAAATTCAGCCTCAGCAGGAGGCATTCCCGTTCCATTTTCATTTTCTGGATTTTGCAGATTATGTGGAATTGATGTTATTGGCTGTGTCTGTGGGGGTGTAAAGACAGGTGCTGATCTCTCAGATCTTTGTGGAAAGTTTGCCCCTAAACGCTGAATACAAAAAAGATATAAAAATAATACTTTTTAGATGCCCGTTTCCTAAAAATGTAAAAACTAATTAGCAAAAGAAGTTGTAACAAATTTACCAATAATTCATGGTATGCTGCATAGTACTGTGGATACCTTGCCCTTGCTCCACCAAAAGCTTCTTGCCAAGTGTCAATTAGAACTAATATCTTCTCTTTCACATGAAAATCAGGCTGCAACATTAAGATAAAAAAATATATCATAAACAAAATTGACAAGAATATGGTGCGTAAATAAGTTTCGAAAAAGAAAATGATACTCGCCTTCTTTTTCACTATTTTGATCATGTCATGAAGCAAGTCTCTCTCAGCTACATGCATATGAACAAAATCGCCACAATTCTTCACAATTGTTTCCAATAGCTTAACATAAAAAATAAGTGGAGTAATTTTAACCAAGTTAACAAATCACATTCCATAGAAATAAAGAAAATAAATAAAATTATTCAGTTAGCATGAAACTTTGCCAACGAGCTGCCACACAAAAGGTGGAAGTTAACCTTCAAGGGGGTGGTACAGTGGTAAGCACCCAATTCCCTCTAACAGAGGTCACAGGTTCAGATCCTGTTTCCACTAGTTTCTGCCTTTAACCCCTTGAAGGCCACCTACCCTGCGCAAGCTGTGTTTTACATGGTCTCATTGGTTAGCAAGGTATTGGTGGGACCCTGTGAGTTTTCCAATGATGGTTTCTCACGCTTATAAAAAAAGGTGGAAGTTTATACTTCCTAGTCATTTACCCAATTACCCTGTCCAGAATATATGAAATTTACAAGGAGATACTATCTTAAACTTAATCTTGTTTAAAACAATATCATGACTCTCAATAACCAATATTTAAAAAAAATTTAGATTTTTTGTGCTTACAGTCAAAGCAAGAAGCTGGACTTTTGGATTCTTGCTTCCTAAACGCTTTTTTATTCCTTTAACAACGTCTTTCGCTTGCCTGAAAAATAATTCCATCAATATCAGCGTATTAACCACCACTTACATGAATCATTGTACATATAAAAGTAGCTATCAATGCATATACACTGTTAGGGGTGCCAGTATTGACCCATTTACTTATGAATAGGTTTCTTCATGGTCTAATAAAACAAATAGCTAAAAAGAGACCGTTCAGACAGGTTGCACTCAATATATATAAACTGTTAAAAGAGGCGCAATTTTGACCTATTTACTTATAAATATGCTGATTCACGGGTCAAATAAAATAAATAGCTAAAAAGATACTATTCAAACGGGTAGCAAAAGGTCCAAAGTGTTTTTTTTGTTATGAAATGAACATAATTTTCTAAATCATATTATTCAAAAATTAGGTTGCGGATGCAATAATTTTCTTCAATTGAGCTGAAACCCCATGGAAGGGCTATGCTAGGGGTTTTCAAACGGTTCGGTTTTCGATTTGTTCGGGTTAGTTTATTCGTTTTTTAATTTTTTTGGCCTACTCGTTAACCAAACCCAACCGTATTGAGAATTTGTCTAACCAAACCGAATAAAACGAACTCAACATATATAATTATCATATCAGTATAAGCCGAATAAAACGAACTCAACATATACAATTCGGTTCGGTTTTTTCCGGTTACGGATACGGTTCGTTTTTCGGTTTTCGATTTTTTATTACCCCTAGGCTATTCTAGAATACTTGAATACCCTAGTTTTATGCAAGCTTGCAGCTCACTCCATCCAGTTTCTCACATTCTACTCCTAAATCTTACAATAAAGTTACACAATCAGAACAATCACATCAAAGATCTTCGATTGCACTCCAAGTTACAGTCAATTTAACCCTAATTTCTCAAATCCTAATCTAAACTGCAATTCACAAAATTAATTTTACTGCAACCACAAAAACCCTAAAATTCAAAACCTACTGAAAATTGACAATCAAAAAGGGAACGAACACATACACAGGATCATGATTGCATATATCACAGATCTCGAGATTCATCGACCAGTCAGGACCTATAAGCATGTCGCTTGTGGCTCTAGCTACCATGGAGTTCACCATTTTTATCGGAAAATTGGGGATTCACCGTGGTTGATCGGACTTGAAATTATCGGTTGATAAGGTGGAATCTGGAGATGAAAACAGAGAGATTATAGATCAAACAGTCAAAGTGGGATGAGATTTATTGGAAGTCAACAGATTGAGATGAACAGAACAGTTATCCTCACATTGTATTTCTCTAAGCAACAAGAAATATGGATAAAGTAGAAAAAGTATCATTATATGTATTTATTTTTCAATCTATTAATACAAACATTTATATACTTTTCTTTTTTTATTTCGTCATTTTTTTATCATGTCTCATAATTATTTTGTTTATACAATTTTAAATATAAGACCATCTTGAACGAGACGGTAGTGGGACGCCTGTGAAACGTCGTGAGATGATGTGGAGTCGTCTGATGGAGGGAGAGCTCGTGTGAAAGGCGTCATCAGACAAGGTTTGAGAGAAGGGAGGAGAGAGAACGTCGGTTTACGTAAACAATGCTTCGTTACGAAAATGGTCTAACTTTCTAAGTTTTAGACATAAGAGTTAATTTTATTTCAATATTACATTGTCATTAAATGTGACAAGTTGAATTTTCTTACCTGTTGTCACACCCCCAAATTCCACTAACGGAGTTTTACTGTTTGGAAGGTGACACACCAGGATCTCAGTCATTAGTTACATCAAACGACACTATATGGGACTTAAAAGTCATAACATAAAAGCTCAGAGCTAATGCGGAAGCGTAAACATTAAAATGAAGTCAAAAGTAATTTCACGCAACAAGCGTTAATTAATATAATTAAGTAAACTGTTTAAAATGTTTGAAATAAATGATATGACAATAGGACTCCATGCATGTCCTAAGTGCGCAACCTGTACCAAAGCGACCTGAGAAACATGTAAAAAAAAGTGTTAACACGAGGTTGGTGAGTTTACAAGTTTCAAGTTTGTAATAAGAGGGTGTTTGCCAGATTATGTACATACAATATGCATATCTATAGGTAGCTAGCCTATGTTCATGTCTTACTAAAGCGCCCGCAACCGAAGCTGACTGTTTGTGTATTTGCCTCCTGTCAGGTCTATCAACACTGGCGTGTGAGTAGGCTAACATTTCACCCGTTTGATATCTAATCGAGTTAGCGCGACTAACGCGGGTGGGATTTGTCAAACCCAGTAGTACTACTAAACATTACCTCGCTAAGATCCATATTAACGGTTCGATGTATGATGAGGACTTTCTGTGATAGTGTGTCACGCTTAGCCTCAACAGTAATAACATAAGAATTACAATAATCTAAAATAGTTGTGTCATATTTCCCCCCCCCCCCCCAACGGGAAAAACATGTAACATAATGTTTGTCTGCGTACATGTTTCACCCCCACAGGGAAAACAAGTAAAAGTATGATAGTTTGTGTACATATTTGTTTCTCCTCAACAGGAAAACAAGTAAAATATGTTTGTGTGTAAGCATGTTTCTCCCCCAATAGTAAAACAAGTAAAAAGGGGCCGTGAAACTCACCTGCGTTGCGTTGTAGGTAGTATCACACAAAGGATAAGTTGGAATCACGTGTGTAAGTCTCAAACGACTTACGAATGCCCTAAAATTATAAACACATAAGTTAGGGACATATGGGATTTGTGACGACGATACGGAAGATTAGAAAGTCTTAAAACATTCTAAGGATCAATGAGTGAACGAACGTGTCTACGGGAATAAGGATTATTTAATTTATTAATTAAGATAAATATGTTTTGCGTCGAACGTTTCTAATTATGAATAATATTAATTAATAAACATATTCGTACGTTTGTGCCTTTTAAAATGATTAGAAAAATAATATAATTATATATATTATTTTTAAGTTTGTAGTATTAATGAAGTAATCATTTGTGTGTCAAAAATAATAAATATATTATTTTTAATCGAGGGTAAATAACGTGGGTAAATAATATAAACATGGTTACATTATTTAAGGATTTGAAACGTTTCATAAGGTTTATAAACGTGGCAAAAATAATATAAATACATTATTTATTTGGAGCCGTGGTTTGAAAATAATATACATATATTATTTTAAAAGGTGGGGAAAATAATATGAAAATGGGTTATAAAATCAAACCCGAGTCTACGGATGTTTTATGAGTTCAAAACACTTTAATATATTATTATAATAATATATGAATTAGTTTTTATAAGAAAAAATCCATTAAAAATCCCTAAAATAAAATTGCAGGAGACCCATTTCGAACCCGGGTCTCCTGCGTATAAGCAATCTGACTTAACCAATCGCGCCTGCTAGGGAATCGCAAGAGAGATGGGATTGAAATGATTTTATCAAGCAGCAATCCCGTGTTCACCCCCCCTCTATCGAGCCGAACAAGAACCAGTTCAATTCTACAGAAATCGGTCGCGATTTAGAATCAATGCATAGGGGTTTTGTTAATCAGATGTTTGCGAGTCTGTGGGTGTAATTAATCGTAAAATCATTGGGTTTAAAGTCGATTACTCGTTGTTCGAAAGTCCCAAACCCTAGATGTTAAACATGGGATCGGATTGTAATATTTCTATAATATTCGGGATTGGATTCATAGGGCTTTCAAAGAGTATGAAATTTCGAAACTACTAATATCATTTAATTTGATTGAAACTGAGTTAAGGGTATCGTTCGATTAAACCGAATTGGTTATGAACCCTAGAATTGGTTTGAGTTCAATTCGTTGTTATGAACCCTATATTTGTTAGGGCTTTCGTTATAGACATCGAGGCAGGTCTAATGATGTGTTCAATTCCTTTAATCGATATTGAATTGAAAGGGTTCGACTAAACTTGTCTATGATGAACCCTAGCTTCGGATTCATAACAAATTCGATAGTAAAAGCCTCAATTAGGTTAGGGCTTTCACTCTAGGTATGGAAACGGTGCTAACAGTGTATTTGGTTACCTGAAAAGATGTCAGGATGGTGGAGATCGACTAAAACTCAACCGCGGCCTTGACGGGTTGCTCTCCGGCGCTTCTCCGATCAAATTGGAATACGTAAAAGCTTGACAGAGGTTCGACTAGCATTCTCAGAGTGATTGGTTTCGAATTTGATAGATCAATTGATCGAATTAATGAGTGTTCGTAATGGGTTCGACGGTTTGGATTACAAGGACATAATTCGCAATGATTACAGTGTTAATCGTTTAGAAACGGCTCAATAATGGTCGAATTCAATAGTGCTTTACGTTACAATCCCTAATTCGAGCAGTTAGGAGGTTAATGTCGCGAATTTGGATCAAGGATAAGAAGAGTTTGACTTCCAAATGTCAACAGAATTAAAATGTTCTTGATTTTGACTATAAAAGTCAACATATTAGTTTTATGGTAATTACATCTTTAGTCCCTACAGTTTTATGTGTTATAGGGTTTGAATAATAGCAGAATTGGCCCCTGAGGTTTCTAATTGAGTTAACTAAGTTAGCTGGAATTTGCCGGGTGTCACATCATCCCCTAGTTGAAAGAATTTTCGTCCCGAAAATAAAAAAAAAATTTGGATGTCACATCATCCCCTAGTTGAAAGAATTTTCGTCCCGAAAATTAAAATAGTATCTTAAGAGTTTGTCGTGGAGTGCTTGAATAGATGAGAATACTCGCGCATCATCTGATCCTCACGCTCCCACGTGCATTCCGGTCCGCGTTTCGAGATCCAACGGACTCTTACAATGGGGATTTCACTGCTTTTTAACGTGTTGACTTCCTTATCCATAATTTTCACGGGTTCTTCGATGAAACGCAACTGTTCATCAATGTGTAGTTCCTCAAGAGGAATCACGAGTGTATCGTCTGCTAGACCCTTATTCAAGTTTGATACGTGAAAGACGTTGTGTACGCCACTAAGTCCTTCAGGTATGTCCAGTTGATACACTACTGGGCCAATTCTCTTCACTATCTTGAATGGTCCAACATAACGAGGATTTAGTTTGCCTCGTTTCACGAAGCGAATGACACCTTTCCCGAAGCGAATGACACCTTTCCTAGGTGAGACTTTGAGTAAGACCATGTCACCTATTTGAAATTCTAAGGGTTTACGACGCTTGTCGGCATAGCTCTTTTGACGATCACGAGCTGCCGCCATACGGTTTCTAATTTGAACCATCTTTTCAGAAGTTTCAAATACAAGTTCAGGACCTGTGAGTTGGCTATCCCCAACCTCGGTCCAACAAATAAGAGAACGACATTTCCGTCCATAAAGTGCTTCAAATGGAGCTGCCTTGATGCTAGTGTGATAACTGTTGTTGTAGGATAACTCCACCAACGGTAGGTGAGACTCCCAAGTGTTACCGAAATCAATCACACAAGCTCGTAGCATGTCCTCCAGCGTTTGAATAGTACGTTCTGTTTGGCCATCAGTTTGAGGATGGTATGCTGTGCTCATATCTAGACGCGTGCCTAAGGCTTTATGTAACGACCGCCAGAAACGAGAAGTGAATCGTGCATCACGATCCTAAATAATAGAGATTGACACCTCGTGCCGAGAGACTATTTCTTTCAAGTAAGTACGAGTAAGCTTATCCATTTTGTCGGTCTCTTTAATTGCTAAGAAGTGAGCGGACTTTGTTAATCGATCAACAATTACCCAAATAGTATCACATCTGGTAGGAGTTCGTGGTAATTTGGTGATGAAGTCCATGGATATTTGTTCCCATTTCCACATGGGAATTTCTGGTTGTTGCAAAAGACCGAATGGTTTTTGATATTCAACTTTCACCTTCGCGCAAGTCAGACACTTACTAACATAGGTGGCTATGTCGGCCTTCATCTTCGGCCACCAATATAGCACCTTTAGGTCATGGTACATTTTGTCGGAACCTGGATGTATCGAGTAACGAGATTTATGAGACTCATCCATAACTAGTTCCCTTAGGTTTCCGAATATTGGAACCCATATTCGTTCGGCGAAGTAGCGAATACCGTCAGATTTGACTTCAAGTTGTGCTTCCATACCGCGTGTACCTTCCAGCGGTAGGTTTTCTTCTTTTAGTGCTTCGAGTTAAGCACTACGGATTTTGTCAGGTAATCCGGGGTGAATAGTAAGCTGTAATGCTCGAACTCGTTTGGGTTTCGTTTCCTTTCGACTTAGGGCATCAGCTACAACGTTAGCTTTACCCAGGTGATACCGGATCGCACAGTCATAATCGTTTAAGAGTTCGACCCAACGATGTTGTCGCATGTTCAACTCTTTCTGTTTGAAGATATGCCGAAGACTCTTGTGATCGGTGTAGATGGTGCACTTGGTACCGTACAAGTAATGTCTCCATATCTTAAGTGCGAAAACTACAGCTCCCAACTCTAGATCATGAGTGGTGTAGTTTTTCTCATGAATCTTTAGTTGACGTGAAGCGTATGCGATCACTTTTTCTCGTTGCATTAAGACACAATCCAGACCCTGAATAGATGCATCACAATACACTACAAAATCACCCGTTCCTTCCGGAAGAGCTAAAATAGGTGCACTGCAAAGTTTTTGTTTAAGACGTTGGAATGCTGACTCTTGGATATCGCCCCAATCATAGGCTTTACCTTTTTGGGTTAAGGCAGTGAGAGGTTGAGCAATTTTTGAAAATCCTTCAATGAATCGACGGTAATATCCAACCAATCCCAGAAATTGTCGCACCTCAGTCGGAGTCGTCGATGCTGCCCAATTCTTGATGGCTTCTATCTTTGATGGGTCGACATGTATTCCTTTCTCGTTAACCACATGTCCTAGAAACTGAACTTCCCGGATCCAGAATTCACACTTGGAAAACTTAGCATACAGTTGCTCTCGCTTAAGTAATTCCAAAATTAGGCGTAGATGTTCCTCATGTTCTTCCTTGTTCTTAGAATAAATGAGGATGTCGTCGATGAAAACGATAACAAATTGGTCAAGGTAAGGCTTACACACACGGTTCATGAGGTCCATGAATACCGCAGGTGTGTTGGTTAATCCGAAAGGCATGACCATAAACTCGTAATGGCCGTACCTTGTCTTGAATGCCGTCTTAGAGATATCCTCTTCTCGGACTCTTAACTGATGGTAACCAGACCTAAGATCTATTTTGGAATAGAAACTTGATCCTTGGAGTTGATCAAAGAGGTCATCTATGTGGGGTAGCGGATAACGATTCTTGGTTGTCACTTTGCTGAACTCACGATAGTCGATGCACATGCGGAAAGTCCTGCCCTTCTTCTTGACCAATAGGACTGGAGCTCCCCATGGCGATGAGCTAGGTCGGATGAAACCTTTATCCAAAAACTCTGGCAGTTGTATAGATAACTGTTGTAACTCACTAGGTGCAAGTCTGTACGGTGCCCGAGCAATAGGTGCTGCTCCGGGTGTTAGATCAATTTGAAATTTGAATTGACGATGAGGCTGAAATCCAGGAAAGTCTTCGGGAAATACTTTCGGTTAGTCACGTACAATTGGGATGTCGTCAATATTCTTCTCCTCAGATGGCTGCTCGGCAACGAGAGCCAGATAGCAGTATGACCTTTTCAAAGACACTTTTGTGCTTTTATGTAGGATAAGATGCCAACGACTGCACCATTCCTTTCGCCTTGGATAGAAAGGTTTTCTCCACTCGAGAGAAGAAGGCGAACGATTTTGTCACGACAAATGATTTCGGCTTGGTTCTTAGATAACCAATCTATGCCAGCGATTAAGTAAAAGCTGCCAAGTGTAACTGGCATGGGGTCAATGTCAAGTTTATAACTAACCAATCCTAGTTTACACCTAAGAATGTGACTTTATTTGGTTTTCTAACTGGCTGCTATCTCAATAGTATACTTGGCTTCCAATAGTGTTGGAGTATGACCGCACCAACATGAAGTATGTGAAGTCATGTTGAGACTTCTAATGAGACTCGCGCTTATAAGATAAGCGTCGGTCAATGCAAAGACCAAGGGAAAAGAAGTTTAATGAGCTATAGATTCCAGTAACATAAAGGATGGGATGTCGGTTTAAGTAATCGCGTTCCAGTGATGGTTGGTTAGATTAAATCCCTGTTTTCTAATGTCATTAGAACAACTGGATTATTTTGTACAGAAAGAAGTACGTTTACAGAGTTGGATATACTGGGGTATAAATCAAATCAGGCTGAGGATTAGTCATAGGATAAGGTAATAGGGTCAAATGAAATTTATTCTTGGAATGTAAGAAACAACGTGTTAGCTTAGAATGTAACATCCCGAAAATAGTAAATAAGTAAATAATAATACGATGGAGATTTATACGACATAAAACGAAATAAGAACGGATGGACTTGGGCTCGACTCCAACGGGCCGAGGGAAGCCCAGGTATAAAAGGGGCAAGACAGCCCATTTGACCATTTCACCTCCATTTCACCAATTCTAGAGAGAGAAAGGGAGCCCGAGTCTAGAGAGAGAAAGTCGACGGATCGTCACGAGATTTAAGGAGCACGTTGCTACTGAGATCGTGAGCAAAACCTCTGGATCAGAATTCCAATCCAGGTAATGATTCGATCATAATATGAGTTTTTGTTCATTTTGGGGTTTCTCGAGTTTTAGCTAAATAGGTAATAAGCTTAGAAATAGAATCTAGAATGAAAACCGCACGTTCTGATCAAAGAAAATTGTAAGATTAGCATGATCGGATTAACATGCAAGAATTCCGAAATTTTGGTCCAAGAACCAGGTACTGCGTACTTACCAAGTGCGCAGGAAGGAATCCCTGCGTACTTACTAAGTGCGCAGGCAGCAGTCCCTGCGTACTTACCAAGTACGCAGGAGGAAGACTCCTGCGCACTTACCAAGTGCGCATGAGCAAGTCCCTGCGCACTTACTAAGTGCGCAGGCAGCAGACAGCAGGCCACAGGTTGGTTAAGTAAAGTCAGTAAGTTTAGAATGATTAAACCATTAGAGTCGGGGTTGGGTCTAATGTGTATTTAACTACCTAATCCAGATCGGAAGTGACGCTGTTGGGCCTTTGTTTAGGACAACCTAGAGTAGCTCATCAGGTGAGTTCTATGTGCCCCCTTCTATGTATGTGCAAATGATTTATAAATGTTTTGGGGCTGAAGTGTATACACTAAATGAATAAATGCTATAAGTGTCAATGTGATCATACGTATATATATGTATATATAAATACTTATATATGTGGAAATGAATTATGAATAAAGAATGAAGCGTATGATATAAAGAAAGAATGAAAGAAGGATATAACGTAAAAGAATGAAATCTTGCTTTATATTACATATATATTGCATGTTATGACTGAATGTAAACGTTATAAACCCTTCTATGACAACGGCTACTTCGGTAGACGGACGACCACGTGACTATTTTGCAACCGGGACGAAAACGTACCTACGTAAGATAGGACGTATGAAAAGGTAAAAATGGACGGTCGAAGCAATTGCCTTAACTAATGTAGAACGGTTGCATACATAATGGTCACGTGGGAAACGGATGCCCTAGGGCAGACGGATTTAATGTTATGACGGACTACGACGGTAGGACGGTTAAGAGCGGACGGACAAAAGTTGCCGGACGGATTTAATGTTATGACGGACGGTTTTCTAGAGCCGGACGGTAATGAGAAGGGCTACGACGGTAGCTCTGACTGCGATGTCTTCGTGACATTCGCGACAAGTATGATGGGTTGATCTCCCTTAAGATTATGGCCAATATGTGTTCTCCCAAAGAAAGTATGTATGTACATATGTATATACCCTCAATGAATGTTATGTGAGAACAGTAAAGTAAAGAATATTTAAAAGTATGAATATACATGTATACATTATATTCAGGATAAGATAAATATTATGTATGATTGTCTTTAAACTAGAACTCACCAGCGTTAGCTGACTTTTAGTATACATTTAAGGTAACAAAGGAAAGGGTCGTGCGAAGGCGTGAAGGTTACCTGGCACAAGACTGACATCCCACTTTTGTTTGTTAAGAATATGTTATGCTTTTATTTGTAAAGACTTCCGCTGTTTTATTATGTAATTGAATGACGAATGTTTTAATTTAAGTTCAGTATTTATGACTATGTTTATGAGTAAATCCAACAAGTGAGGTCACCCGGTTTAGGGGCCTTACAAGTTGGTATCAGAGAATAGTTTGAGATATTCAGACATCCCTAAATGTCTGGACTCAAACTGATAATGGGACCAACGCACGGATGTCAGTACGGGTAGCCAACGCCAACGCCAAAACAAGTAAGTAAGTATCAATGTCAGTATATAACTCAGGGTAGATGTCTTAGCATAGGACACATGCCTTAGTTACCAATATCACTACTGATATGAATAGTTACACATAGGACATAAGATGGTAGACAATTTGAGCACATGAGTACAGTAAATGATTAATAATAACACGTAGCTACTGTTATCAATCTTTTACTGTGTAAGGGTGTCTCAATTTGTCATCCGTCGTATGTACTCACCATAGAGAGTGAAAGAAATGTTAACATAGTATTAGGAATGACTCACAAATCATAAGAACAGTACGATACATGTAAAGTGAATCACAAACAACGAGTAGAAGTTCGATATACCACAACGAAAGAAAGATAACGGATTATCAGCGGTCCAAGCAGATAGTAACGAACAGTCATGAACAACTCCCGTCAACTAGGAGTTCGGAAAGGGAAGGAGGATACATGGACTAGACGTTGTTTATAGAAGACATTTAAATTATGAAGCATTATAAGACGAGTCAGGAATTCACAAGTAAGGTAAGTTGGCAATTACGTCAGGATCCACGTAATTGTAAATTTACATGTGGTTGTGCATACTGATGAACCTTATCATGTGGATTAATACACATGTCACCAAAAACAATTAAATCACTCCAAGCAGGACTATGAGATTAGTCACTTAAGTAATGATGATCGCAACAGATTAGCAAGACAAATGATGACAACAACGGCATAACAAATGTGGAACGAGAAGGAACGAGGCTTTAAATGGAGTTGCTGAAGTTGAGTAACACTAAGGAACAAGTTTAGAAATCTGAAGAAACCTGGTTCGGAACCTGATGCAACAAGTAACAAAGTAGTAAGTCAAGCAAAGAAAAAGGAACAGGAAACATTGCACCGAAAAAGAATTAGTATGAGGACGATAAGAGAGTCTATCAAGCCCAGTGAGAAAATTACTTCGTATGACAAACCGCGAACGACGAGACTGATTAAGTAGAATTTGAAGAACTCAACACTTGTTTGATTCAAATTGAGAAAGTAGCTGTCAAGGATCACAAGTTAGCACGAGATGTGAGTACTACATATGTTAGATGAACATACGTTTAGAAACTGCTTCTGAACATGAATTGTCAATGCTTAACGCAAACGCGATACGATGAATGACCGTGGACCTACGGTCAAGTGTACATAAAAGTGAAGAAAATAACCACACAACTATATGTTCAAAGAAAATACGAGTACTCGAATGCACAAATGACATTTTTCCATGAAGAATACAATCCTAGATAAACTACTAAGAGTATTCACTCAGATGAGAAAATAGATATATCAACGACAACAAATGACTGGAACCACGATGCTAATTAGGGCGTGCCGGCAAAACCAAATGAAAACAGATCCAACCTAGGGTTTGAATGTTTAGAATAAATGTGAAGTTCAAGTTCTGAACAAATATGTGAAGAAAGAAATGAGTACTAGCAAGGACTCAAGAGTCAGAAAGCACTCTACAGTGATTAAGACAAGACAATAGAACGTGACTACTCAAATTGAAAAGCCAATAAGGAACACAATGAGACTAGAAATGAAAGGAATGATCGAGTATCACCGCACGTGTCATCTATTTGTAATGAAACCTAGGAACGTGATTCTAAAGGAATCACATACAGAAAATTTTAACGATCACGAAAAGTAGAAAATGTATATTTTGGTCATAAGGGATGCCAATCCCTAAGACTATTCAATGGTACAAAGAACGGATAGTGCATAATAGACTAATTATGAGAAATGTGAAACCATGACGATTATGTTTTAAAGAAAGGCAAGAAGGGAGTTACGTGTACAGGAGTATGAATGTAAGGATTGCATATCTAGTATTCCGTCTGAATGAATACCTTCTCAGAAAGTTAAGTATGATAGAGTAATGCTTCTAATGGTTCCTTCGTGAACGAAACGTTCCTCTGGGGACGCAATGATACGGTTCCTTCGGGAACGAAATGACAAGGTTCCTTCGGGAACAAACTGATATGGTTCCTTCGGGAATAAGATGATGGGATTCCTTCGGGAACGAGATAGCGGGATTCATTCGGGAACAACATGGTATGGCCCTTCGTGGGCGAATGCACGGAGGATAATTTATGAGGTACACGTAATAACCAAAGCGGCTTAGAAAGTGAATGATAACAACTGTCTAGGGCACAAAGTAGACGATTTAAACTAGATCCCAGGCTACCAAAGAGACACTTCCAAGTGTTGAGAGGAATCCATGACTTGCTTAACATGTTAGATTCACGCAAGTGCTTGCTGGATCCGAGTTAAGTCCACCCATGAGACACGCTCAAGAGTAAAGTAGGTTAAACTATTCACCCTAACATACGAGGTGTTAGTTACAGAGAAGAAGATGTAGTAGGGACATGAAAACCCTAATTACATGCAGTCCAAGAATGGCATTGAATGATCACCATAACGCGAGACATGCCAATTCATAAGAACCTAAGTGGTTACTCAATCATGAGGTGCAGAGAGTAATTTTGTTATGAGAAACACCGAATTTCGAGGACGAAATTCTTATAAGGAGGGTAGACTTGTAACATCCCGAAAATAGTAAATAATAATACGATGGAGATTTATACGACATAAAACGAAATAAGAACGGATGGACTTGGGCTCGACTCCAACGGGCCGAGGGAAGCCCAGGTATAAAAGGGGCAAGACAGCCCATTTGACCATTTCACCTCCATTTCACCAATTCTAGAGAGAGAAGGGAGCCCGAGTCTAGAGAGAGAAAGTCAACGGATCGTCACGAGATTTAAGGAGCATGTTGCTACTGAGATCGTGAGCAAAACCTCTGGATCAGAATTCCAATCCAGGTAATGATTCGATCATAATATGAGTTTTTGTTCATTTTGGGGTTTCTCGAGTTTTAGCTAAATAGGTGATGTTTTTACGGATGAAACTTGATAATAAGCTTAGAAATAGAATCTAGAATGAAAACCGCACGTTTTGATCAAAGAAAATTGTAAGATTAGCATGATCGGATTAACATGCAAGAATTCCGAAATTTTGGTCCAAGAACCAGGTACTGCGTACTTACCAAGTGCGCAGGAAGGAATCCCTGCGTACTTACTAAGTGCGCAGGCAGCAGTCCCTGCATACTTACCAAGTACGCAGGAGGAAGACTCCTGCGCACTTACCAAGTGCGCATGAGCAAGTCCTTGCGCACTTACTAAGTGCGCAGGCAGCAGACAGCAGGCCACAGGTTGGTTAAGTAAAGTCAGTAAGTTTAGAATGATTAAACCACTAGAGTCGGGGTTGGGTCTAATGTGTATTTAACTACCTAATCCAGATCGGAAGTGACGCTGTTGGGCCTTTGTTTAGGACAACCTAGAGTAGCTCATCAGGTGAGTTCTATGTGCCCCCTTCTATGTATGTGCAAATGATTTATAAATGTTTTGGGGCTGAAGTGTATACACTAAATGAATAAATGCTATAAGTGTCAATGTGATCATACGTATATATATGTATATATAAATACTTATATATGTGGAAATGAATTATGAATAAAGAATGAAGCGTATGATATAAAGAAAGAATGAAAGAAGGATATAACGTAAAAGAATGAAATCTTGCTTTATATTACATATATATTGCATGTTATGAATGAATGTAAACGTTATAAACCCTTCTATGACAACGGCTACTTCGGTAGACGGACGACCACGTGACTATTTTGCAACCGGGACGAAAACGTACCTACGTAAGATAGGACGTATGAAAAGGTAAAAATGGACGGTCGAAGCAATTGCCTTAACTAATGTAGAACGGTTGCATACATAATGGTCACGTGGGAAACGGATGCCCTAGGGCAGACGGATTTAATGTTATGACGGACTACGACGGTAGGACGGTTAAGAGCGGACGGACAAAAGTTGCCGGACGGATTTAATGTTATGACGGACGGTTTTCTAGAGCCGGACGGTAATGAGAAGGGCTACGACGGTAGCTCTGACTGCGATGTCTTCGTGACATTCGCGACAAGTATGATGGGTTGATCTCCCTTAAGATTATGGCCAATATGTGTTCTCCCAAAGAAAGTATGTATGTACATATGTATATACCCTCAATGAATGTTATGTGAGAACAGTAAAGTAAAGAATATTTAAAAGTATGAATACACATGTATACATTATATTCAGGATAAGATAAATATTATGTATGATTGTCTTTAAACTAGAACTCACCAGCGTTAGCTGACTTTTAGTATACATTTCAGGTAACAAAGGAAAGGGTCGTGCGAAGGCGTGAAGGTTACCTGGCACAAGACTGACATCCCACTTTTGTTTGTTAAGAATATGTTATGCTTTTATTTGTAAAGACTTCCGCTGTTTTGATTATGTAATTGAATGACGAATGTTTTAATTTAAGTTCAGTATTTATGACTATGTTTATGAGTAAATCCAACAAGTGAGGTCACCCGGTTTAGGGGCCTTACATAGAATGAACTCCTCAAATTCCACTTACATAGTTGGAGTCGATAAGTTTGCCATGAGATTTAATTAGAGTTTCAATCAAGATGGTTTCCTTGATCAAGTTTGAATGAGAGTCTTACAGTCACTAAGACTTTTACATGAGTGCAAATAACATGATGGATTCCATTAAACGATAGTTCAGTATGTCCGTAAACATCTTCAACCTGATAGTCGCGTCTATCAACTGTTGAACAGATTTAATGATACCAATTAGTCGTTGAGCGGATTACGAGGATTTCCACGGATAGTGAAAACTTAAGTATGTAAATCACAGATTAGGACCATTTATCCACACACTAGGTTTTACCAGGACTTACATGCACCTCAAATTACTATTACGTGTGCACCCGTAACGATAATTTGCTTTGCATGCTCACCCTTGTTCTTCCTGTCCTATGTCATAATGTCCTTTAGGTTATATTGTTGAGTACATAGTGTTGTCAGATATGATAAGTCATCGAAAAGCTTAGTCATCAACTATACTCTGATCAATTAGAACTCATATCGGGATGAATAGTCGAGGATGGTTTGATCCGAGTATTCACTCGAGTGAAACACAATACAGGAGTCCAATCCAGCGAATTTTAAATGAGAACATGTAACAAACATGTACATGAAATACGACTTCGAGAAATGAAACTAATTCATGAATACAAGTTACAGAAAGCAGCAAGGTAGCCGTCCTTTCAACTTAGTCAAGATAGGGTTCGAGTATGCATTGAGCAATGCGTTCTCAGGTTTGTGGTCAATCTATTCTTAACAGAATATCGAACAAAGATGCGAGCCCATGGCTCGGGAAAGTGATTACATATACGTGTCAATGGATTCTACAATAATGCGTACAACGGTCTGCCTTCATTCGACGTATTGTTGCTGGCGGGTACAGTAGGGACTCGCCTCCGACGATCCCAACTCCCAAAGAGATATGTGTTAGTGATGAATGCCGTCCATAACATGGACTTGAGAAATCCCACCATACCCAACAGGTGATGGTGATATAAGTGACTCCTCCGAAGGCTCCGTCTCGTTGCCCTCGGACGTGAGTGGATGATGTTCTGGTGATTCCCCGAGTGTCATCACTAGGAATGATGATGCAATGCAAATGATGTGTCCCTTGCCAACTAAGCGTGACACGGATGGTATTAACATGCCTGCAATGCAATGTACGCATAGGTGCTATATGTATCAGGTATAAGTGTCTATGCTGTGTAACTAATGTGTGAGGTTATAGTATAGTATGCGATCCTAGTTCTCTATAACCAATGTCTTTGATACCAATCTGTCACACCCCCAAATTCCACTAACGGAGTTTTACCGTTTGGACGGTGACACACCAGGATCTCAGTCATTAGTTACATCAAACGACACTATATGGGACTTAAAAGTCATAACATAAAAGCTCAGAGTTATTGCGGAAGCGTAAACATTAAAATGAAGTCAAAAGTAATTTCACGCAACGAGCGTTAATTAATATAATTAAGTAAACTGTTTAAAATGTTTGAAATGAATGATATGACAATAGGACTCCATGCATGTCCTAAGTGCGCAACCTGTACCAAAGCGACCTGAGAAACATGTAAGAAAAAGTGTCAACACGAGGTTGGTGAGTTCACAAGTTTCAAGTTTGTAATAAGAGGGTGTTTGCCAGATTATGTACATTCAATATGCATATCTATAGGTAGCTAGCCTATGTTCATGTCTTTCTAAAGCGCCCACAACCGAAGCTGACTGTTTGTGTATTTGCCTCCTGCCAGGTCTATCAACACTGGCGGTGTGAGTAGGCTAACATTTCACCCGTTCGATATCTAATCGAGTTAGCGCGACTAACGCGGGTGGGATTTGTCAAACCCAGTAGTACTACTAAACATTACCTCGCTAAGATCCATATTAACGGTTCGATGTATGATGAGGACTTTCTGTGATAGTGTGTCACGCTTAGCCTCAACAGTAATAACACATGAATTACAATAATCTAAAATAGTTGTGTCATGTCCCCCCCCCCCCAACGGGAAAAACATGTAACATAATGTTTGTCTGCGTACCAGTTTCTCCCCCACGGGGAAAACAAGTAAAAGTATGATAGTTTGTGTACATGTTTGTTTCTCCTCAACAGGAAAACAAGTAAACTATGTTTGTGTGTAAGCATGTTTCTCCCCCAATAGTAAAACAAGTAAATAGGGGCCGTGAAACTCAAATGCGTTGCGTTGTAGGTAGTATCACACAAAGGATAAGTTGGAATCACGTGTGTAAGTCTCAAACGACTTACGAATGCCCTAAAATTATAAACACATAAGTTAGGGACATATGGGATTTGTGACGACGATACGAAAGATTAGAAAGTCTTAAAACATTCTAAGGATCAATGAGTGAACGAACGTGTCCACGGGAATAAGGATTCTTTAATTTATTAATTAAGATAAATATGTTTTGCGTCGAACGTTTCTAATTACGAATAATATTAATTAATAAACATATTCGTACGTTTGTGCCTTTTAAAATGATTAGGAAAATAATATAATTATATATATTATTTTTAAGTTCGTAGTATTAATGAAGTAATCATTTGTGTGTCAAAAATAATAAATATATTATTTTTAATCGAGGGTAAATAACGTGGGTAAATAATATAAACATGGTTACATTATTTAAGGATTTGAAACGTTTCATAGGGTTTATAAACGTGGCAAAAATAATATAAATACATTATTTATTTGGAGTCGTGGTTTGAAAATAATATACATATATTATTTTAAAAGGTGGGGAAAATAATATGAAAATGGGTTATAAAATCAAACCCGAGTCTACGGATGTTTTACGAGTTCAAAACACTTTAATATATTATTATAATAATATATGAATTAGTTTTTATAAGAAAAAATCCATTAAAAAATCCCTAAAATAAAATTGCAGGAGACCCGTTTCGAACCCGGGTCTCCTGCGTATAAGCAATCTGACTTAACCAATCGCGCCCACTAGGGAATCGCAAGAGAGATGGGATTGAAATGATTTTATCAGGCAGCAATCTCATGTTCACCCGCCCTCTATCTAGCCGAACAAGAAACAGTTCAATTCTACAGAAATCGGTCGCGATTTAGAATCAATGCATAGGGGTTTTGTTAATCAGATGTTTGCGAGTCTGTGGGTGTAATTAATCGTAAAATCATTGGGTTTAAAGTCTATTACTCGTTGTTCGAAAGTCAGAAACCCTAGATGTTAAACATGGGATCGGATTGTAATATTTCTATAATATTCGGGATTGGATTCATAGGGCTTTCAAAGAGTATGAAATTTCGAAACTACTAATATCATTTAATTTGATTGAAACTGAGTTAAGGGTATCGTTCGATTAAACCGAATTGGTTATGAACCCTAGAATTGGTTTGAGTTCAATTCGTTGTTATGAACCCTATATTTGTTAGGGCTTTCGTTATAGACATCGAGGCGGGTCTAATGATGTGTTCAATTCCTTTAATTGATATTGAATTGAAAGGGTTCGACTAAACTTGTCTGTGATGAACCCTAGCTTCAGATTCATAACAAATTCGATAGTAAAAGCCTCAATTAGGTTAGGGCTTTCACTCAAGGTATGGAAACGGTGCTAACAGTGTATTTGGTTACCTGAAAAGATGCCGGGATGGTGGAGATCGACTAAAACTCAACCGCGGCCTCGACGGGTTGCTCTCCGGCGCTTCTCCGATCAAATTGGAATACGTAAAAGCTTGACAGAGGTTCGAATAGCATTTTCAGAGTGATTGGTTTCGAATTTGATAGATCAATTGATCGAATTAATGAGTGTTCGTAATGGGTTCGACGATTTGGATTACAAGGACATAATTCGCAATGATTACAGTGTTAATCGTTTAGAAACGGCTCGATAATGGTCGAATTCAATAGTGCTTTACGTTACAATCCCTAATTCGAGAAGTTAGGAGGTTAATGTCGCGAATTTGGATCAAGGATAAGAAGAGTTTGACCTCCAAAAGTCAACAGAATTAAAATGTTCTTGATTTTGACTATAAAAGTCAACATATTGGTTTTAGGGTAATTACATCTTTAGTCCCTACAGTTTTATGTGTAATAGGGTTTGAATAATAGCATAATTGGCCCCTGAGGTTTCTAATTGAGTTAACTAAGTTAGCTGGAATTTGCCGGGTGTCACACCTGTGATAATTACATTATTTAAGTAATAAGTTCGGTGGAACTGATGAGCTGTCTCTCACGTTTGCGGGACCCTCAATGCGAGCTCATTTTGCTCCGCTCGTGTATGAGAGTTGCAAAGCTATTATTCGGTCTTAGAACATGCTAGCCTATGTATGTGGGGGAAGCTGTTTCAATTTTTGACAAGGGTCTCCGGGGTGCGATCAAGGTTATCGTGGTTTGTGGTGGTGCTTTTTTTGGGGATTTTCAATGGAGGTTGGCATCACTTCCAACCCGTTTTGGGGGTTTGGGTTTATGTGCGGGTCAGGATGTATCTGCTTATGCATTTGTGGCCTCGAGGACACAATCTTGGAGTTTATAGGCCCACATTCTTTGGGGTTGTGATATTGATGGGTTAGACTCTGATTACGGGTGTGCGATGGATCGATTGCGCAAGTTCCTTCCTGATTTCGATCTTAGCGGTTTCTCTAATAAGGACACCGCCCCCTAAAGCCCAACATGCTTTGACGAATGCCTTATTTAGCAGAATCGTCCAGAATTTGAGAGTATAGTTTGATTTATCACCTTGCCAAAAAGCTGTGAGGCCCCTTCTTAACGCCCGCGTAATAGTGTTTAACATCCTTCCTTTGCTGAGGTATATGTGAGCGTTAACACAATATATTAGTCTAATAGTTAACATGATGGTATTATTAGTGTTAGTACGGTGAACTTTCTAGTAACAATAAATAAATAAATAATCATTTTAATAAGCAATTGGTCAAACCATATAAATTCTTTTGTCCTGCAGATTATTTCACGTTATTTACGATAAGAAGTTTATAACAAGTTCTCATGAAGGGAATTTTACACGGTACCTTCTCCAAATCTTGACTTTTGACCATTTCTATTGTTTTCTTAATTCCACATTGAATCAGGACCACTCATCTAATCTCTTGCATCAAATCCAATCGTTCATTTTCTTGTCAACCCAGAGAACTTTTTTGAGTTTTATATATCTATAGGGGATATAGGATATTGGGGTTTTATATAATATATGAAGAGTGATCTCATTTATCACACATATTTATAGTTTTGATTTTTTTTTGTAATATATTCAAAGTGATCTCATTTATCACATATATTTATAAGTGAACACAGTCAAAGACACGAATACTAAACTTAAAGACCTAGTAAATAAGTAAAGAAATTGGCTTAGGGAAAATCATCAAAATAAATATGTTTTGACTCAAGATTTTTACAAAATAAATATTGATTTTTTATCCACACCAGAATAAACATACCCATATGGACCAATCCAAAGACGCCACGATACCCAAGCAGATACCCAACTAGCCGCAAACCTGACTAGTTGGCAACCAACTAGCCGTCATATCTGACTATTATGCAGTCGCCCTTAGCCTGCAAGTGTTGGGTTCAGTGGTGATCAGTTTGAATTTTGTAAAAACGGGTTTTGACAGAGAAATTAATTGTTCAGTTAATTAATAAATACGCAGCGAAAAATAAAATCATAACCTATTTAACAGCACTGACAAACCGAACAGGATCTGGTTATGAACACGCAAACACAAAAAAAACAATTAATCTACTGATGAGATAAATTATAGTCATATTTCATTCTTCTTATAACCCACCCCTCTACTTAAATCAAATGGTTCCAAATTTAGACTTGTTCCTTGTTGCTCTTCTTCATGGCTCACTCATTTCATGTGTTCTTATCATTGTCATCTTCATCATCTTGATAGCTCTTTTGTTTACATTCTTCATCTCTCTCTTCTCAATTATTTTCATTGATGCATATGATTACCATCTATATGTCACACAACTTGTTGAGACGATGAACGCTCATCTTGAATTATGTTTTGCGGTTATGGTAGTTATTTTGACATATGTATATGTGGTTATGGAGATAAGATGGAAACCTGTTTTTCAAATCAAAGCTTCTAAGCTAAAGAAGAAGCTTCGTGACGCGTTTGATCAAGCTGACCAAAGAAGAGTTCGTTGAATCGCAACATAGGTTATTCTAGCAAAAGTACCAATTGCTCTTGTACATATCATTATTGGGAAGATCGTTTTATTTATCATTAGAGTATATTTAATTATAAATTTAACATTCTATGTCTTTTAGATGTCAACATATGCATGGTATGTTTTTGATAGAAACTTATCAATTATATTAAGGGCAAAATCCATGAGTAGTTGACGGGGTACACATTCACAAGCTTAATGCATCAAACTTTTTAGATATTGAATGATGTGACTTTGGTTGATATATATTTGTGTTTTTCTACAACTTTTAAAATATAATCTTTTATTAAAAAATAAATATGATGTTGACACGTGTTTATTTATATCTACATTTCAAT
Organism: Smallanthus sonchifolius; assembly: GCA_023525975.1. Taxonomy (NCBI): domain Eukaryota; kingdom Viridiplantae; phylum Streptophyta; class Magnoliopsida; order Asterales; family Asteraceae; genus Smallanthus; species Smallanthus sonchifolius. Next base: position 56,944,033 of record CM042045.1, read on the forward strand.
ATAAAATTTATAAAAAAAAGATGTATCAAATATACCGACCGAGAAAATTTTATATTTGCTATGGTTCCGTTTTTTATAAAAGTAATATCAAAATGTAGATAAAAATAAAAATATCACAACAGACCCCGACTAGTGTCGCTACTGAAGGTAGTGTCACCACAAGGACATCAGCCATAACATGCTTGTTTTCAATCCAAGTTCGTAACTTTTTACATCCAAAACGTTTATCTAGCTTCCATTAAGCTAGATATAGGCTTCATATGGCCATTAACACGTAAAAACTCAATCTTTGTTAAGAAAACCCTAGTTTTACCCCAAATCCCATTTAAACTGAAAACTAGAGGTTTTAGTTCGATCCTTACCTCCAAAATTGCAGTTCTTCGTGGATTCTTCTTCTAGATCGATTGGGAAACAAGTTGGAAGAAATCTTGGAGCAAATGGTGATGATTCTTGACTTTCGCTCTCTAGAAGTCTCCCTATACTCTCTCGAGATGAATTTTGTATAAAACTTGGAATGAGGCTAATCTAGGGGGGCTAGGATTTAAGGGAGGGGTTCCCATGTTTGGCCCTTGCTCGGTTTTAGCTCATTCATCTTTCTTTTCTTTTGTTCCTGCCTTGAAGTAAAACATCACATTTTCTTGATGTTACATATAAAAACGTTATATATTAAAAGTTATAAAAGAAAATAAAAACATATATTAACCAATGTCACATCCCTTAGTGGAATAAGTAAAAAAGTTTGTGTGTAACAACCGAAAATTTTAAGAAAATAAAGATTTTTGGTGAAAGTGAAGGTGGGTAAAAGTCGAAGGACCAAAAGTGGAAACTAGCCAAAAAGAGGGAGCCTCCCCTAAACCTAGCCATCACGCTCTTCATTTTGCAAAAACCTACCAGCCTCCATTCAGCTCCTATGCAAACTTGAGAGAAAATGGTGTGGAGTTTGTGGTTTGAAGAGAAGGAAAAGGAAGACTGGATCTGAGCCACAACCTCGTATGCTTTCTATTAAGGACTAACAAGGAAGAAGATTACGACAAGCTACATCCGTTTGAGCTAAGAATCAAACCCTAGATCTTATGTTTTTTTTTGCTTTAAACGGGTTTAAGGGTAAAAGTGGGGGTTTTATCCATAAAGGTTACATTTTTACGTATGGAGTCTACTTGCTGGAAGTTTGATGCTTGTTTACTCTATGAAGTCTACTTGTTGGAAGTTAATGCCCGTTTACCCTTCGGGGTCGACTTGATGCAAGCTAGAACTAAAGGTATATAAGTGGAATTGAAGGTTACGATGAAGGCGCAGATTCGACATATTTGTTATACGTGAATGGTTTATGTTTTGTCATGTGTTATGTATGATTTAAATGTATATGATTGTAAAAAGGTTTTGAAGCTAACGTTTTATGTAAAACTAGAATTCACTCAGCGAAGCTGACTTTTTAGTATGCACATTCATGTTAAGCGTAGGGAGAGAAGATGCGAAGTGCGCGGATGCTTAGCTGGCGAAGAGGAGTTACCCTGTCATCGTTGGAGTCCGACATCCCGTTATAATTTGTGTTATGACAATGATGAGACAATCTTTATGTTTTGATTTTATAGACAAGTTATGTTACATTTTAATGAATTTTAAAGGAGGGGTTCCCATGTTTGGCCCTTGCTCGGTTTTAGCTCATTCATCTTTCTTTTCTTTTGTTCCCGCCCTGAAGTAAAACATCACATTTTCTTGATGTTACATATAAAAACGTTATATATTAAAAGTTATAAAAGAAAATAAAAACATATATTAACCAATGTCACATCCCTTAGTGGAATAAGTAAAAAAGTTGGTGTGTAACAACCGAAAATTTTAAGAAAATAAAGATTTTTGGTGAAAGTGAAGGTGGGTAAAAGTGGAAGGAGCAAACTTGGAAACTAGCCAAAAAGATGGAGCCTCCCCTAAACCTAGCCATCACGCTATTCATTTTGCCAAAACCTACGAGCCTCCCATCAGCTCCTATGCAAACTTGAGAGAAAATGTTGTGGAGTTTTTGGTTTGAAGAGAAGGAAAAGAAAGACTAGATCTGAGCCACAACCTTGTATGTTTTCTATTAAGGACTAACAAGGAAGAAGATTACGACAAGCTATATCCGCTTGAGCTAAGAATCAAACCCTAGATCTCATGTTTTTTTTTGCTTTAAACGGGTTTAAGGGTAAAACTGGGGGTTTTATCCATAAAGGTTACATTTTTACGTATGGAGTCTACTTGCTGGAAGTTTGATGCTTGTTTACTCTATGAAGTCTACTTGTTGGAAGTTAATGCCCGTTTACCCTTCGGAGTCGACTTGATGCATGCTAGAACTGAAGGTATATAAGTGGAATTGACGGTTACGAGAAGGCGCCGATTCGACCTATTTGTTATACGTGAATGGTTTATGTTTTGCCATGTGTTATGTATGATTTTAAATGTATATGATTGTAAAAAGGTTTTGAAGCTAACGTTTTATGTAAAACTAGAATTCACTCAGCGAAACTGACTTTTTAGTATGCACATTCAGGTTAAGTGTAGGGAGAGATGATGCGACGTGCGCAGATGCTTGGCTGGCGAAGAGGAGTTACCCTGTCATCGTTGGAGTCCGACATCCCCGTTATGATTTGTGTTATGACAATGATGAGACAATCTTTATGTTTTGATTTTATGGACAAGTTATGTTACATTTTAATGAATTTTCTGTTGCGTTAATAATATTCAGGATATAAGAACTTTTTTGTTCCGAGATCGAGACCTTACATGGTGTAAATGGACTCACCAATTAAAATTGTTGAAAGTCAATTCCCATTTTATATAAAAACATTTCCTATCTTACATCAAGACCTCTTTTTTATAAGAAAGATAAGACCTGGAATGCTTAAAGAAAATTATAACATAAACTATTAATCTGTATTAACTCGATGATTTGATATTTGTTTTATAAGTTTATGCTAGATATATTTAAATAAACCGTTGGTAATTGTAAATACCACCACTATGATTTATTTCTTGAACATGTTAGTTAAAAGGTATATAAAATTCATTAAATAATAAGTTATTTGATTTGCTATATATGCTAATTATGCACCATAAAATACATTTAAAACAGTATGAAAATTTGTGTTAATATATCTTTTATATATGTATCAATATTACATTTTATAGCATGAACTCCATATACATTTTACATGTAATAAATGCTGAAATATGTTAGTATGTGAACAACTCCATTTACAATAGTTTGTGATCTCCATGCATGCCCACTACTACCACCATCTCTACCACTATCGTAATTGTGTTTCCTCGTCATCAACACATTTCAACTCCTTTTTCAAACAAATTTACAAACTAAATATAAAGTTTTCATCAAACAAATGCACCACAAAATTCTAATTCTTTTGAAAAATCCACCATCCAAAATTTCAACATATTAGTGGGCATGGTTTTGAAACCACACACATGATGGATCACGCAAAAGCCCCGTTTTAGAAACCACACATATATTCTCCACCATCGGTAGACTTAGTGAACATATTCGAGCCCTCTTGGTAGTGGTGGATTTAAGAATTTTTGTTTACATTTCTATATAAGTTTTATTTAAAACCGTTGACACGTGCTTATTTATATCTACATTTCGATATAAGTTTTATTTAAAACTGAGCCGGATCAAATATAAAATCTTCTTACTTATTTTTTTAAAAACTCAATCTGATGTTTCTTAACGAACATTTTCTCAACAATGTAAATAATGTTGCGATGTGCTTATTTTTATTCATATTTTAATATAAATTTATTTAAAACTGAACACACGGGACATAACCCACTAGTTAGTTGATATCTTAAAGTTGGATAAGAAATACATGATAATAAACGTTTAAAGGAAAACACATTAAATTATTCCATCAAATAATTATATAAATAAACAAAAACTGAACACACGGGACATAACTCAGCACCTCTCGAGTACTTGTTACATATTATCAGCCCCTGAGGCTGTACCAGATCGCATGGGCAATCAATCTACTCGATCACCTGCGATGAAGAACTCCGACGAACACGACAACAAATCAAAAAGTACAAAAAGTTGAGCAAATTCAAGAAACTAAGTAACCAGTAGTAGTAATCCAAGTGACCCTCATTGATATCGCTCGATAGCCAACTTACATGACCTCCTCGGCTCGTGATCGAGTTCACAGTGTTAACCAAAACGCTTCCAACGACCCCAGCAACCGCCGAGCTCATCGTAAACACCGCCATGGCTACACTCGACATGCTCTTCGGGATCTCAGAATAACAATACTCCATCAACCCGACTACATTAGACCCCTCAGCTAACCCTAGTAATACATATTGTGGGACCAACCACATTGCTGACATGTTGTCATCCGCGGTCGTGTTTGAGCCCGCCATGTCACGCCTTATGGTTTCCACAATTGCGGATACGGCCATGGCAATGATTGAGATTAGTAGCCCGATTCCCATTCGGGTTTTTGGGTTTAGCCCGCTTGGATTGCGTGTATATTTTGCTAGAAATGGTACCAAGAGGCAGTTGTAAAACATGACCCATATTGCAAGTGTCATGACCATGAACACGCTGTACGATCCAGCCGGGATCTCGAACCATGAAGTGACATGTCGGTTCATTGTTTTCGCTTGGAGTGTCGGGTAAGGCAGGGTAGCGTTCGTGAACAGTAGAATACTAGTCGACCACAACGGAAGTATCCGAATCAATGATTTGAAAGATTCCACCTTTTCAACAGTCGGATACAATCTTGAACAATCAATGTTCGTATCTCTAACAACACAAGCTTTGTTGAGAAACCTTAAGCTGTCGGTTAGCTCGACCCGACCCGTTTCACTGCTATGATTGTAACAGTCATCCGGAAGAAGCCGGATCCTGCGGTTCTTGAAAGCCATGACCAAAACTTGAAAAAGCCCTGAATATGGGTTCTCCTTTACTTCGACTTTGACGTAAAGAGGTGACCCGATTAAGAACACGAGAGCCGAACAGATCATGATGCAAACAGGAACCACAAATCCAATCTGCCAACCAAATCGGTCTTGAATGTAGACCACAACAGTAACAGCAACAAATGCTGAAACTGTTACAGAAGCATAGTACCAGTTAAAGTAGCTACTAATCAGCCTCTGGTTGTAGTTACCTGTTCGAACCGGTTTGAGTTGTTCTGCACCAAACGCTATGCTACATGGTCTGATACAACCCGATCCGATCGACATTATTACGAAAGCCGAGAAGAGAAAAGCGAGCTGGGTTGGTGTAGGTGGGCTGCAACCAGTGTTGGGTCCATTGCAAGATGAAGGTGTCAATTGAGGAACCATTGAAGTCAACCACAGTAAAGTCATTCCCTGTAGTAACAAAAAGATTATCCAACATTTTAACCAACTTAACAGATGTAGATTGACATGAATGATGTTGTTTCTTTTTAGTTTTCCATTTAAAATAATCTGATTTATCTTTTCGATTACGATTTGACATGAATGATGAGTCGGATGATTTGGCTTACAAGAAGAGTCATTAAAGACCCGATTGCAATGACCGGAAACGGACCGAGATAGGAATCAGAGATGAATGCACCAAAAATGGAAAGACCGTTGGATAATGCTGACCAGATGTAAGTTATGGTTGATCCAGCAACTGCTTCCAAGTGATAAACTTCAGTGAAGTAGAGTATCATGTTCGGCATCAATCCATAACTTGCGACTTTCTCAAATGATTCATTCCCTGAGTCAAAACACAGATTCAAAATCCATAACTTGAAATTTGATATGAAACATGTTGATGTACCTAAGATGAAGGGCATGGTTTTGATGCCACCCTTGTGATCATGATGATTGTGATCATTGAGTAATGTGGTTTGGAGATCTGTGTCCATGCTTGATTTTTCTTCATTCAAGTGTTCTTCCATGATGGATGAACAAAAATGTGGTCCCTATATCAATCTTGGGTTGCAGGAGTTAGGTTAAAAGTGTTGAGGTGAAGGCCTACCAAAAGGTGATGTACTTTGTAAATGTGTGGTTATAAATGTATGCCTTTGATTCCTCAATAACTGATTACATACACATAGATATAAAGGATAAAACTAGAAAGTAGAAACTAAATCTCCTCTACTTTTGAAAACATCTCTCTAATAATACACATGATAAAATTCGAGAATTTTTTTCTTAAATTGTGCTGTTTAGCACTAGTAGTTTCATAATAGGTGTTATTTTTGATTTAGTAACACAAATGGTGTTTCCATGCTTGCCAACCACTAATTGTGGTGTTTACATACTTCCCAACCACGAATTGTTGGAAACATGGCTTCCTAACCACGAATTGTGGTTGCCAACCACTTCCTAACCACGAATTGTTGGAAACATGGCTTCCTAACCACGAATTGTGGTTGCCAACCACTTCCTAACCACGAATTGTCTTGCCAACCACCAATTCCATGTTCCTAACCACGAATTCATTTTTTCATATGTTCCCAACCACGAAATGTAGTTGCAAACCACAAATTCACTCAAGGATTCTACTTACCAACCACAAATTGTGTATGTAATTTTTGTTTTATCTTTTTGTTTTTATTGTCACGGATATTGTTTGTGTTATCTGTATATAAATATGAAAATATTTTGTTTTAAATTGTCATGTTAAAAATATTTTGACAGATTTAGAGAATAAAAATCTTATTTTTGAGAATCTCTGTGAGAATCTTACTTTTGTGAGAATCTCTGTCAGCTTTATTTTTAAAAAGAAATCTCTTTGATTAGTGTGTGTGAAAAATGTGATAGAAGATGTGTTCAACAAATATATATTAAACTTCAACGAAAAACCATCTCAAAACCTTTCAACTCTTTCATACTCTTTCAAATATTTCAAACTCTTTTAACTCTTTCTTTCATAATGTCCTTAACCCGTCCGTTTCTTGTTAGATTATTCTATGGTGGTAATTTTTCGTATGATAACAGAGTTGTTTCCTCAGATGAATCTACTCGAACGACTTCCTTTATTATTCACCACAGAATGCAATATGAAGAATTGCTTCGTATGGTTTATGATCATCTTGGTGTTGAAAAAGAATCTTTTAACTTAGGATTATTATTATATTATCGGTTTCAAGGGATATCTAAAGCATCCTATATTTCTAGTGATGCAAGTTTAGATATTATGTATTATTTAGCAGAAGCAGAAGCAAATTTCAGGGCTAACATATACGTTAATTGTCAGCCAATAATGTCAGTCCAACGAGACGGGGAAACACTTGTGGTTCCATGTGTGAATTGTGAAACAAATGTGATTTGATAAAAAGTGAAAATGTGATTTGATAAAAAGTGAAACAAGATATGCTACTTATAAAAATGTATTTGTAATGATATAATGTGATATCATTATTGAAGAATTCGTGGTTTTGATCAAAAGGTGAAACCTACTAGCTACTAAACAAATACATGTGAAACAAAAATACAAATAAGTACATATATTTATAGTTTTGTAGTAGTGATACATCAAGTCAAATAAGTACATATATTTGTAGTTTTGTAGTAGTGATATATCAAGTCATTTACAACCCGTGACAAACAAAACAATAGAGATAAAGCCAAAATTAGTGAGATTCTTGAATGAATTCGTGGTTGGCAACCAACATGTGAATGAATTCGTGGTTGGGAAACAAGATGTGAATGAATTCGTGGTTGGCAACTGAATTCGTGGTTAGCAACCAACAAGTACCTAGAATTCGTGCTTGGCAATACAAGATTGAAGAAATCGTGGTTACCAACCACGAATTAACCAAAAAAAATGGAATCACACCAATTCGTGGTTGGCAACATGGAATCACACCAATTCGTGGTTAGTAATCATGGAATCATGCAATTCGTGGTTAGCAAGCGTGGAAAAACCATTTGTGTAACTAAATCGAATACGACACCGCTTGTGAAACTACTAGTATGAGCAGCACCGTTTAAGAAAAAAATTCTAAAATTCAAATATACGAATAATATATACATCTCTCCTATTATATAGTTACATTAAAACAATATATACTTTTAAATATTAATAAAAAACTAATTATGGATACTTAGTTATATATACTTATTATATCATTAACCAAATAAAATTAATAATAATTAACATTTAACAATTACATAAAAAAGATTAATACACAGTTGAAAAAATTGTTTTAAAAATTTAACAAAACATAATTTATAACCGTCCGTCAAATTATATATTTTTTAAGACATATTTTGACGAGTATATTTGTTAATAGATTGCATTATATTTTATTCAAACCGTGTAATACACGGTTTTTTAAAGAAATTAATTTTTTTTATTAATAAGTATATAACAATATATTTATTTAACCCGTGTAATACACGAGATTTTATTCTAGTCTTGGAATCAATCAATGATATGTACATAAATGGAATATTGATCAATCAAGTTCCAAATTCGCGGTACCAACTAACCTCATAGTCTCTAGGGCTGTAAACGAATTGAATGTTCAACGAACAGTTCATGAACCGTTCGACGAGAAGTTCGTTCGTTTAATAAATGAACGAACATGAACAAGAAATTTCGTCCGATTAACTATATGAACGAACATGAACAGAGGTCTCGTTCTATCAATTGTGTTCGTGAACGTTCGGTAATCCGTTCGTGAACGTTCGGTAAGTTGTTCGTGAACGTTTGTTCATTTACGTTCGTTTATGTTTGTTCATTTTCGTTTGTTTAAGATGTTCATTAAGATTTTTGTATATTTCTATTTTATTTTATCTAAACATTTTATATTCTTTAATTTTTAAAATTTTTATGCGTTATTTCCCTATCCACTATTACTCGATTAGGGCTTCACTACAACAGTATCACCCTGTCCCGATGATTTTTTTTGACCCTATAGCGACGACTTGTCGTCGGGATAGCCTATACCGACGACATGTCGTCGGTATAGATGTCGTCGGTATTGCCTCGTCCCAATAGCCAAGATTGTCGTCGGGATAGGTGTCGTCGGGATAGGTCAGCCTATACCGACGACTTGTCGTCGCTATAGGGTTTAATTAAAAAATTCAAAAAGAAATTATATACCGACGACATGTCGTCGGTATAGAGTCCATGTCGTCGGTACAGGTTGACCCTATTCCGACGACATGTCGTCGGTATAGGGTTTTTTATTTTTTTTAATAATTTTTTTAAAAGGCCTATAGCGACGACATGTCGTCGGTATAGGTCTTTTCTGTTTTTTTTTAATTTTTAATATTTTATCCAGAAATATTAAATTTCTAAAAACAAAAACCTACAAATCATTAAATATAAACCATTCAAACATTCAAATCTGATAAAAACTAATATCTGAAATATAAACCAAACATCCAAATTGTTCGACACACAAACTTGTCCAACAAATCAAACATTCAAAACATAAACTTGTTCGACACACAAATATGCAAATTGTTCAAGACAAATACCAACCTAACCTCACCTTAAATCCTGAGAGTTTTTGTGAAAGTTGCTCCCAATAAATACCATCTTATATACCTACACATCACAATTATATACATAAATAAAAGCCCAATTACATAATTACAAACATATACATACAAACATACATAAATAAATGTTCAATTACATAATTACAAACATATACATACACATATATACATTCATATTAACTAATCATCATAAACACAAATTACACACATACATCCAAACTAATCATCATAAACACAAATTGCACACATAATACACATACATACAAACTAATCATTATAAACACAAATTACACACATACATACATATACATACTGTCACACCCCCAATTTCAACTAACGGAGTTTTACCGTTTTGGAAAGTGACAAACCAGGATCTCAGACACTAGTTACATTGAACGACTCTACATGGGACATAAGTGTAATATAATCAAAGTTTAGAGTTTAAATGCGGAAGCGTAAAGAAAATAAATGCGCAAAATACACGCGCCCCAAAAAGAAAGTCCAAACGTCCAAGTCCAAACAATAATAAAAAGAAAACAATCAAAGTAGCAAGACATCAATAAATCAGAAGCATCCCATGCATGATCCTAGTTGTGCACCTGTGTCTTAACTTAGCGACCTAAGAAAACATGTAAGTAAAAATGTCAACACGAGGTTGGTGAGTTCACAGGTTTCAATATATAAATAAACGTTTACCAGATTTATTGTACAGTCAACATATATATACCAATGAGTAGCTAACCCATGTTCATGTTTGCTATTACGCTCGCAACCGTAAACTGATTGTTTGTATTGCCTCCCACCAGGTCTATCAACCACAGTGCACGTTTAGGTCAATATTGCACTCGTTCGATATCCAATCGAGTTAGCGCGACTAACGCGGGTGAGGTTTGTCAAACCCAGTATTACTACCCAACATACCTCGTTATATTCATATTTAAACGGTTTGATGTGAGGACTTTCATGATAGAGTTTACGCATAGTCATAACAAGTGATATAAAATGAAGTACAAAAATCAAAAAGAGTTTGCATCATGTTTTCTCCCCCAGTTTAAAAGCAGTAAAAAGGGGCCGTGAAAACTCACCTGCTTGGCGTTGAAGGTAGTTTCACACTAGAAGTAAGTTGGAACCATGAGTGTAAGTCTCAAAAGACCTACGAATGTCCTAAAATTATAAACACATAAATTAGGAATGATAATGGGAATTGTGACTGTGACACGGAAACGAGGAACGTCCTAAAAGAAACGTTCTAAAGATTAAAGAATAGACGAACGTGTCCATGGAAATACGTATTAAGATGTATACATTAAACGACGAATGGCAAAATAATATATAATAACTACGTTCGAGCGTATTGCCGTTAATTAGAAGCCTAGGAAAATAATACAATTTAATATATTATTTTTAGGTTCGAAAGATTAAATAATCATTTGCGGGAAAAATAATAAATATATTATTTTTTTAGTCGAATATATAACGTGGGTAAATAATATACAAATTATATTATTTAAAATTTTAAAACGTCACATGAATTAATTAAACGAGGAGGAATAACACAAAACCATATATTATTTTATACTAGGAGTTATGGTTTGAAAATAATATAAACATATTATTTTTATTTGATAATAACTTAAATATATCATTTTTAAAAGTGCAAATAATATAAAAATGGATTAATAATCAAACCCGAGCTTACGGGGGTTTCCGGGTTTCAAAACATAATTATCTATTAACATTATAGTATAGGGAATGGTTTTTAAATATATCAAATACTTAAAAATAATTAAAACTAAAACAGGGGGAGGGAGACTCGAACCCGGGTCCCCTCCCTATGAGCACACTGTCTTAACCAGTTCCGGCCGCTAGGCTATCGCAACAGAACCCGGATCGAGAATGGTTTTAATCAAAAACTTTCGATAGCCCCTCCCCCATTCAAAGTCGCGATCGATCCTAGTTCAAAACCCTCGAATTCGATTTCGATTGACACCAAAGACATAGGGGTTTTGTTTATCGAGTCATTGCGAATCTGTGGACTGGTTAAATTGCAAATCTAACAAGTTTTATGATCGTTTAATTACAGGAAGTGGGCAGAAACCCTAGATCAAGAACTTTAAATCGATTTGATTAATTCTTGTAATGTTAGATGTTGGATCCATGGGGCTATTGATCATTGAAGGATTTCGAATCTGTCCATATAAGTTAATTGCATTTTGGTTGAGACTATAATCGAAATCCCCAAATCGAGTTTATGATGAACCCTAGTTTACGGTTTATAATCAATTCGATATTATTTGATTCAATTGATATGGGGCTTTCAAAGAGTAAGTAATTGCGAGTCTAACCATATGATTCAATTGAATTTTAATCGAGTTTAGTATCAAAAGCCCCAAATTGGGTTTCGTATGAACCCTAGATTACGGGTCTTGATCAATTCGATGTTATGAGATTAAATAAACATGGGGCTTTCATTACAAAGATGATTTCGAGTCTAACAGTATAAGTTAATTGCATTAAAACACGTTGTAAGGTAGTGTTCGATTAAATCGGTTGATCATGAACCCTAGAATTTGAATCTTGATCGAATTGATGATATAAACCCCAATTAGCATAGGGTTTTCAATCTATGAATAAAAACGAAGCTATGGATGAGATTTATTACCAGAATGCAATATGAATTGAAGGGGATCGATCAAAACAGGTGCCGACCGAGGGGGCGTTGGTCTCCGACGAGTCTGGTTCTATCTCCGATTGGATTGTTGTGTGTAATACGTTCTCAGCGACTCGTACAAGGTGCGTGGATGATCAATTTCAGTTGTAATGATCGAATTGAAGTGAATTTGTGTAGAGAAAATGGTGGAGTCGACGGTTACAACATAAATAATCATCATTGGGATTTATTCGCGTATAATGGCAGTGATAATTGCTCAATGATGATCGATTATAGCATTGAAAGCTATATCCATTACAAATTTGAGAGATTGATCGGTTATGAGTTCGAATTTTGGCTTGAAACTCATGAATTTTGACTTTGTAAAAGTCAACATAAACAAAAACTCTTCAATTTTGACTTCCACAAGTCAACAGATTGAGTTTAGGTTTATTACAGTTTTAGTCTCTGTGTTTCTAGTTTGAACATTGACAGAATTGACTCCTGGGGTTAGATTTAACTGGTTTCAGTTAACGGGGTTAAGTTTTAGTTAGGATTTTTAACGAGGATTGTTAACGGCGTTAACATGAAAAGTACGGATTATCACATCATCCCCTAGTTAAAAGAATTTTCGTCCCGAAAATTAAAAAAAATAAAAAAAAAATTTCTGGATATCACACATACAAACACTAATTTACATAAACTAAATTATATAAAATAAGCACACATCTAAACCAAATGACCTAAACTAATCATAATTTAATAATTCTATCATACATACAAATATACATACTCATACATAACACATACATACAAAATCATAAAAATCTTAGATCTAAACTAAATTTCATTACAAATTAGTAATTAAAACGAGTATTTACCTTCACAAAGGTAGAAATCCAAGAAATGATGAAATTCCTCCAAAATCTAACCAAAATAAACAAACAAAACTTTAAAATCTTGAAAAAATAGCTAAAATATGAAACCCGGATGTTACCTCACCTTAAATCCCAAGAGTTTTTGTGAAAGTTGCTCCCAAAAACCATGAAATCGCCGGAGAGAACAATTTGGGGGAGTTTTGGAGGATTCTAGGTGGAAATAAAGGTCTGCCGTCTGTTTTCCCTATTTGTTCGCGCTGCACCCTATGGCGACGACATGTCGTCGGCATAGGCCCACATGTCGTCGGCACAGGTAGCCTATGCCGACGACATGTCGTCGGTATAGGGTTCATAGGATGTTGACCAGTCAATAAAGGTAAAAACCCCATCCCGACGATATGTCGTCGCCATAGGGTTTTCCAGAATTTTTTTTAATTTAAAAAAAAAATTGACCGACGAAAATTGATTAAATAAAAAAAACAAAAAGAAAATCAAAATTAAACTATAGCGACGACATGTCGTCGCTATAGGTTTTCCCCAAAAATTCATTGGGCGCCAGCTTTCCCTCCAATCTGCCTCAACCCTATAGCGACGACATGTCGTCTCTATAGGGTGTCCCATTCAAAATTTTGGTTTTCACCTATACCGACGACATGTCGTCGGTATAGGGTTCGTAGGATGTTGACTAGTTAATAAAGGTAAAAACCCTATCCCGACGACATGTCTTCGCCATAGGGTTTTCCATAATTTTTTTTAATTTAAAAAAAAGTTTGACCAGCGGAAATTGATTAAATAAAAAAAACAAAAAGAAAATCAAAATTAATCTATAGCGACGACATGTCGTCGCTAAAGGTTTTCCCCAAAAATTCATTGGGTGACAGCTTTCCCTCCAATCTGCCTCAACCCTATAGCGACGACATGTCGTCGCTATAGGGTGTCCCATTCAAAATTTTGGTTTTCACCTATACCGACAAAATGTCGTCGGTATAGGGTGACCTATGCCGACCACAAGTGTCGTCGGTATAGGCGACGTCGGCACAGGGTCATTTCCTTGTAGTGCTTCTAAGTTCTCAATTCTGGATAATGTAAACTTCCCTCAATTCTAAATCATGTAAGCATTAGGGTTGAAATCAAAACTCCTAAACAGCGCCCCGTTCGGTAACGTTCGTGAACCATTCGTGAACAAACCCATTTCCTTAATGAACGAACACGAACATGAAATTTCGTTTGGTTAGTGTTCGTGAACCGTTGTGAACAAGTTCAATGCTTAACAAACGAACACGAACAATGTTTCGTTCGGTTCATTTACAGCCCGTACCTTCCAAATCCCAAAAGCTTTTGACTCAATATTTTGATTTTATAAACTATTCCGAATTGTTACTAATTTAAATTTAATGAACTTATTATTTTATTTAGTTCATTGAGAGTCACTATTATTTTCAACACCATTATACATACACATATCCACAATCTTACATACCAAAAGTTATGTGTAATTCTTGGTGACAAATTAATAATTTACTTTTCAAAACATTTTACGAAAATTTATATTATGTTTTGATCATCTTATTAATCATATAAAAATTTAAATAAACTCGTGAATTGTTGGAAATTGAGTCTGCCCCATACTTTAAAAAGTTATATAAAAGTTGAATAGGAGATTGAGTCTAATCATTTATTGAAAGAAAAAAACAATAAAATGATGTTTTATGACATAGTTTGTAACGTAGGCATGTTGTCAAAATCTATATCTATATAATAAATAAAGATTTTTCAATGTTACTTGTCCCGTCCATATTCATACTTATAAAAAATTTTTCGCATCACTTTCATAATAAATACATTTTTATATTTTTAATAATAATATATTTTTAAACAAATCTATACTATATAATAAACAAGTAAAAATATAAGGACACTTGTTAAAATTCTATGTCTCCTCATTCTTATTTTCCCGTCTCTCTCCTATTAATAACCAACTTCACTATTTTAGGCAACTAAATTAATTATTTAATTCAATTTTTATCTACACATTTTTTAATTTAAAATTGTGTTTATCATCAATTAATTTATTCACTCATATTTTTATGAACTCTACAAACTGAAAACAATTTTTATAGCCAACTAGGATTCAAATAAAAAAGTTTTAATCATATATTTACATATTCACATTGTTCAATTTTGATGAATGTATGTGCTAATAGATTACATTATATTTTATTCAACCTATGTAATACACAGGTTTATTCAACCCATATATTACACGAGTTTTAAAAACATAAACTTTTTATTACTACATATTTAACATTACATTTATTTAACCAGTGTAATACACATGATTCTAAACTAGTCATTAATTATACTAATAAAACACATTTATTTTAAATTATCTCATATTATAAGAAACTTTGAAATGTAATTATTTAGTTTATGTTTTCAATCAAATAGTAATTGAAAGTCAAATTACATTGAATAGTATTAATGTATTTCTTAAACTCAATTATATATTAATTTTTAGATATTTTTTTTATTTTGTTTTCTATTGTTAGTATATATAATACACTAGGTTATAGACCCGTGTATTACACGGGGTTGTATAATAAAAATTATATATTTCTATAACTTGTAAAAAAAATTACATAACTAAAGTATTTTTATTACGTACAAGAATAAAAAAAAATACAATTGCTCATCAATTTATATATGACCAAATAACTAATTACATACACAGGTTTTAATAAGTCGTTTCCAAGCTAAATGGGTTGAGCTTGTCCATGTTATGATTGGGTTTTTGAAACAATAATGAAAAAGGTTGATGTTCGCCTGTCCGGTTAGGGGATACCAGCCCACTAAAATCCCAACCCAGCAAAAACCGTCACCCCTAGCGGTATGTGGTCAAATATTATCATCTAAAAGACACACAAGCTAACAAAACAATAATCAAATATACATACCTAATCACAAATATTAACGGTATGGGCTAAAGGCACAACACGATCACAAATGTTTGGACTAAGTTTGCAATTTTTAAAACTTGAGGGTCAAAGATGTAATTTGATCAAACCATATGGGTCATTTATGTAATTAAATCCATTTATTATTTATATATAGTTATTAAAGATAAGCAAAAAGAGAATCATGACAATCATCTTGAAAACCAACCATGCTTACCTTGAAAAAAATATTATAGGTGTCAGATTATATAGTAAGAACCAATGTTTTCAGAACCGGTCCGGACAACGAATAGGACGTCTTAGAGATTCACTGGTCGGACCGGATTCAAGAACCGGATGACGCAATAAATAATATAAATATTCATAAAAATATATAGAAAAATATAAAAAATTTCAAATACTACATATACAACCATTTAAACAATTTTGAGTCAAGAACGAAGGTTGTAGGTCTATAGGAATTTTAATTCTTTTGAATCTTCAATTTTAATTTTGATTAAGGTTTTGGAGGACCTGTGGCAGTGTATAAGTTAAAAGGAAAGAGCCAAATTGAGTTAAAATTGTAAATATAAGTAAGTAGAAGTACTATAGGATAAAAAAGATAAATAAATAGTAAAAAAAATTAAAAAAAAAAAAATTAAACTTCCGGTTCGACCACCGGTTCACGGTTCGCGGTTCGACCGCTGAATCGCTTGGACCGTCCGGTTCAACCAGCAAACGGTCTCAGAGCATGTAACCGGACCGGTGGAGGTCACGGTTCCCGGTCAGACCGGTCGGTCCGGTCCGATCCGGTTTTAAAAACATTGGTAAGAACAAAAGAGTATCATACATATTTTCATGCTACTTTCAAGCACCAGAAAGATTATTTGGGATTGTAAACAAAACCGACTTAGATATCTACACTACAAGAACCAAACCGACCAGGTTTCCATCACATATCGTGTACCTGCAAATAATAATCACCGAAGCCTTTGTTGTTTGGAAAGGGTCATATATGTCTTTGATGTATCTTGTAACCAATGAAATACCATAATGTGAATTACGTGATGTAGCATATGAAACACCCTACTTATCTTACTATTATTTTATCAGAGTTTAATATGAAAAACATGCCCCAGATCATTAAAACCTTGCCATAATGGCTAAGGTAACTTTTTTATTTATAATAATATATTGTTTTACAAAAGATGATATAATTACTTCTTTATACATAGGGATTTTCCAACTCCGATAGCTCTGTCCACAGGAAACTTTATTTCACATGCTTCTTTCCTGCAGTGTTTGGAAAACGTTTTTGAATTAACTTACGCTAAGTAAGTACACTGCATCGTTCATTTTATTATGAACCCTTTAGGTTCTTATTGTTCAAGTTTTCTAGGGCTCTCGAGCCCACGTGACCATCTCCGGAAGTACCTCCGGCCACGCTTTTAGTATATTTTATGGGTGTGCTAACCCTCTCGCAATCATCACAGGCCGTACCTTTGGTCCGAGCACTGGCAAGGTCCTTATACTCGTCAGTATAGGCATCCTTGCATTTGTCACGAAGGCTTATTCATTCCTCAGCCCCTTAGGCTTGGAATCTTTTACTCTTTCAGCCCCGAAGGCCTAGAGTTTACTCTTTCAGCCCCGAAAGCCTAGAGTTTCCCTTTCCTTTTCCTTTCTTCTTTATTTATTGAGATCCACCTTACACGTCGGGTATCTCATTCCATTTGGGACCTTGAGTATCTTTGACTCACAGCCTCCCAAATGTATCAAGCATTTGTTTTCATTTCATGTGTATGCTTGATTTATTCACCAACCAGTCCTCACCGTTAAAATTTCGTAACAGTTTCTTCACGACGCATCAGAAGGGTTTATATATAAGAAGTACCAGCGGCGTATCCACCACCCCTCTGACACTTCGTGAGTACGCCGTTATTTCATTTTAGGGTTTAGACTCGTTCCATCATACTCATTCATGTATACACGTATTATCATATTTATCAACCAGTTTTTACCTTAAAACTTTGTAACGGTTTCTTCACGATGTATTAGAAGGGTTTATATATAGAAAGTACCAGCGGCGTATCCACCACCCCTCTAGCACTTCGTGAGTACTCCGTTACTCTATTTTAGATTTAGACTCGTTTTCATTCTACTCATTCATGTTTACACATATCATCATGCATTCGTGTATTCATCATGCATTTCACGTATTCATATTCATCACGTGTTCACATTCGTTATGCATGGTATACTTTCATCTTTTATTCTTATTCGTCTTATATTGTAAACTGAGTTGATTTTCCTTCCAGAGTAGCACCTCCAACAGAGATATCCCCAGGAAAGAGCGACGGGTCTAGGAGAGATTTATACACCGCTCTTTCCTAGACAAGACATTCCGTTTGTCAGATAACTACATACCGGTTGGATGTTCTCCCGTACGTTTACTATATTTCTTTATTCTTTATTAGTGTATACCCCTAAACATTTATAATGGTTTCACCGCGAAGTACACAAGAGGTTTATATATAGGAAGTACCAGCGGCGTATCCACCACCCCTTGGATACGTCGTGACTACTCCATTACTCCCATTTAGTGTTTTAGACTAATCTGCCATTACCCCGTACCCTCGTCATATCACATATCACGTAATCATATCATTTAAGCACGTATTTCACATAATCGTGTCTAGGGCATGGGTCGTGTACTTACATTATCCTCGGGTAGTTCCTAAGTTCGTTCCTTGCTTTAAACGTTTCTCTGACTCGAACCGTACTCTCGGCGTACCACACTCTTAACCACCGCGCTCGTAACCGTCATTCTAACTTCTCGGGAATCATGCTAGTTTGAATGGCAATTGCCATCTATTTATAGGCTGCCTTCGCAACCCGTAGCGGACCGCTAAGCCAAGCGGTGACGGTCCGCTACCGCCTTGTTCAAGCTGTCCAACGTGATGCGCACATAGTGGATCGCTAAGGTTCTGGGTATCGGTCCGCTACCCAATCTCTTCTGGCGAGTCACCATACACGTGGCATCCTCTTGTTTCCCGAGCCAATTACAGCTAGCGGACCGTTACTGTCTTTGTAGCGGTCCGCTACCGTCCATTTTTCCTATTTCTTTTATTTTAAGTCCTTTAACTTTGGGACTTTTATACTTTTAGTCCTTGGACTTTTACTTCTTTGAAATTTGGGATGTTACAACTCTCCCCACCCCCCCTTATATTAGGTTTCGTCATCGAAAACCTGTTAATCCTTAAATAATTAAGGGTAACTCTTCCTCATTTCATCTTCACTTTCCAAGGTCATCTCTGACCCTTTTATGTGCTTCCATTGCACTAACACTTGTTTGATTGTTTTGTTACGTAGCTGCTTCTCTTTTGTGTTTAGAATCTTGATAGGCTCTTCAACATAAGTAAACTTATCATCAACTTCTATATCTTCTAAAGGAATGTGTGCAGTCTCATCCACCAAACACTTTCTTAAATAAGATACATGGAACATGTTGTGTATCTTATTCAATTCCTCTGGTAGTTCTAACTGATAAGCTACCTTTCTGACTCGTTTAATGATTTTGAAAGGACCAATGAATCGTGAACTTAGCTTTCCACGTTTCTTGAATCGGATTAGACCTTTCCAAGGAGATACTTTTAACAAGACATAATCTCCTTCTTGGACTTCTATTTGTCTACGTCTCTTGTCTGCATATGACTTCTGTCTATCTTGTGCAGCTTTCAAACGTGCCTTGATTAAGTCAAGCTTTTCAGAAGTGGCTTGAACTATTTCTTTACTTCCCAACTCTTTCTGACCAACTTCTCCCCAACATACAGGAGTTCTACATCTTCGACCATATAGCATCTCATATGGTGGCATACCAATACTGGAATGGTAGCTGTTATTGTATGAAAATTCTGCTAATGGGAGATGATTATCCCAACTTCCACCAAAATAAATTATGCAAGCACGCAGCATATCCTCGAGAGTTTGTATCGTCCTCTCACTTTGACCATCGGTCTGAGAATGATATGCCGTGCTGATCAACAACCTAGTTCCCATCTCCTCATGGAACTTTTTCCAAAAGTGTGAAGTGAAACGAGTATCTCGATCAGAAACGATCGAGACTGGCACTCCATGTCTGGAAACAATTTCTTTGATGAACAAATCAGCTAACTTTTCTGAAGAGTATGTCTCACGTATTGCTAAGAAATAAGCACTCTTAGTTAACCGATCAACAACCATCCAAATGGTATCATAACCCCTAGCTGTCTTTGGTAGCTTAGTTATGAAGTCCATAGTGAGATGTTCTCACTTCCATTCTGGGATTTCTAATGGTTGTAACCTTCCGTATGGCTTCTGATGTCCTGCTTTAATTTGTAGGCAAGTTAAGCATTTAGCTACATATTTCATGATATTAAATTTCATTCCGGGCCACCAATAATCCTTGCGCGGGTCTTGATACATTTTTGTAGTACCCGGATGAATAGAATATCGTGATTTACGAGTTTCATTGAGAATTTAAGTCTAAACTCACCTGATTGTGGTATCCACATACGACCAAATCGAATCTTGACTTTATACTCATTTTCTTCTAGAAATTTCTCCTTACCAGCCATTCTTTCTTAACATTCTCATCTTTTAATGCTTCAATTTGTGCGTCTCGAAGATGGCTCATGAAATCAGGAGTTATCACTATTTTATATGCTTTTACTCGAATAGGATGATGCTCTTCTTTGCGACTTAGAGCATCGACTACCACATTAGCCTTTCCGAAATGATACAAGATTTCACAATTATAATCCTTAACCAGTTCCAACCATCGTTGTTGTCTCATGTTTAAGTCCTTCCGGTCAAAGAAATATTTAAGACTATTGTGGTCTGTGTAAATCGTACACTTCGTCCCATACAGATAATGCCTCCATATCTATAGCGCAAACTACTGCAGCTAATTCCAGATCATGGGTTGGATAGTTTGCTGATCGGTGTCGAAGGTACCGGTTAAAGATAAAGAATTAGAGTGTTCTAATCACCTTAAACTAGTTAGGGTAAGAAGGGTGTCGAACCACGAAGAGTTTGTGGTCGGTGCTTAACTTCAATTAACAATGTGATTTATGAAGTTGCAATGGGTCTTTCTGACCAAACACAAGCAATGATTGAGGTGAAATTAACAAAGCCAACAAGCAATGGTAATCAACTAGCAAAACGATCACGAGTAATCAAGTAGAAAATAAACGGTTTAAGTTGTAAACAATAATTAAAAAGGAATCACACCCGGGTTTCAAGTTCACAAGTAATTAGGGATTATCACACCAACATATGAGTTTAAGCAATCAAATGGTTATCCAAATCAAATTGACCAAATCTAACCAAGAACATCAACATTCATACATCATCGGCAAATAGTGTAAGACAATATTCACGAATGAAATCGAGACAAATGTATGCAATATAGAA
Organism: Smallanthus sonchifolius; assembly: GCA_023525975.1. Taxonomy (NCBI): domain Eukaryota; kingdom Viridiplantae; phylum Streptophyta; class Magnoliopsida; order Asterales; family Asteraceae; genus Smallanthus; species Smallanthus sonchifolius. The sequence continues at coordinate 56,965,434 of CM042045.1, forward strand.
TTAGATTAATCAATAGATTCAACACAAATCAAAGTTCATAGCAATTATCATCTAATGGGGTCAATGGTGCAAGAATTTATCGACTCCCGTGAGTTCATAACCATACTAAACACAAAGATTCAAGTATTTCAAACCAAATGATTACAAGAATTGTTTCTCAAAGCTAGCACATGAGAAAATCCTAAAAACTTACAAACAATCCACCCGGGAATGATTACCGGTGGATTAGCCGCTCATGGTTGTGGAATTCATCTTCAATCTTTCAATCTTTCGAGTATCAATCTTCAATTGGATGTTAGAATCGTGTTCCTTAGCCTCCAAGAACTCTCAAAATCGCCCAAGAACTGATGTCAAAAAGATGATTTCGAATTTGGGGAAGAAACCCCCAATTAAACACTGAAAATCGGCTGTTTCACCAAAAATCCGCGTCTGAAACGTAACCAGCGTAACTTACGCTGGTATGGCGTAGGCTTACGCCGTGTCCCTGAAGCCTGCTGTGAAGAAACTAGTTAGGCGTAGGCCTACACTGGGAGGCGTAGGCTTACGGCAGGTGGCATAGACTTACGCTGGACCTGCATTTTTGCCCCGTTTCTTCCGTCTTCCATCCAACTATTGCATATCTCGCATAATATCTTCTAAAATCATACATTAAGCTTCCAACACCTGTACATGCACATCTACACAAAACTTTTGTATTCCACATGTTAATTTACATAAATATAATATGTTACACCCTTTAATGCATAAAACTTTGGTCGCTTATCACATCCCCACACTTGAGTTTTGCTTGCCCTCAAGCAAAGTCTTTTGCTTAAAATCCACATTATAAATTCTCAAACAATTGTTTTAACTCAACATAAGTTAAGGTTCAAGGTCATGCCAGATTCATAAGAATTATACTCTCAATAGATTTACAATCCAACAAACAATTTATGACTTTTTAAACAAAAGGAAACACTTGAACGAGCTTAACTCATATCCAGTTATGGCTTTGAATGCACACACCCCTCACAATCAATCACTCCACTCGGTTTCATATATGGGCTAGCGATGATGTGCTAGTATTTTTCACTCGAAACCAAACAATGAATCACATTATCATAGGCTTGCATATTGATCACATCTCCACCTACTAACACAACTAAAATGCACAAATCAAAAGGTCTTTTAAGGGTTGTAATGTAGGCTAGGGTTACGGGTATGGATAAGGATTTTTAAAGTGGCTAAAGGTGAGTGGAATTCAACTAATGAAACTACAAATCAATCCTAAAACTTTCAAATCTCTACTATGGGTATAGATGACCCATCAACACTAAAATTCTTATTTCTTCAAACTATCAAATGAAACTTGGGTTAAATTGACCCAATAACATCTTTTATTATAATTCAAACTAATACTCAAAACCTTTGGGCACATGTTGACCCAATACTATTTTTGTATTTCTTTTTCATTCATTTTTTTTTCTTTTTACTATTGCAACCGCAACTTCAATAATCTAAGTTAATTGAATTCCAACTCACGGGTTTAAAAAGAAAAGGCTAAAAAGGTGAATGGGCTAATGTTATGGGTTTTGTCAACAGAAAAGGTATAGGTTCAGAGTGGGCATCTAGTGGATATTAACGGGTAAAGGCATAAAAATGGCTAAAAATAAAAAAAAGGTTTCTCCTAATGCCTTTATCATTTTTGTGCAATCAATTGGTTCAAGGTCTCAATATGTATCAATATTATGCAAGTTCTAAAATGTGAAACAAAGTGGCCAACCACTCAAATAAGAGAATATATATATCAATTTGGCTCAAAATCTCACAAAAACGGTGGAAAATAGGTTACCGACATGTGCATGCAAACCGTCACCTTCAATTTTGTTACTCCCGAATTCAACATTTCCAAATTTTTTTTTTTGTTGGAAAGACTTAATCAAGTACTTAGTGAATTAACCATGACCAAAGACCTCTACCAAACACTTTGTAAAACAATTATCAAAAAAAATTTGTATGGTTTTATTGATTTCTCACATCCTCACACTTGAACCTTACATTGTCTCAATGTAAATAGTTATAAAATATAAAAGTGCGGTTTATGGGTGCAAAAACATCCATTACCCAATATCTCCAAATATCCAACTCAAAGATTACCATAACTATAAGCACCAACCCAACCATAATCAACCAAGTTTTAAACAAAAACACACCAAAACACACAAAAACAAACTCGTTCAATCAAAGCAACATAGATATGAGAAATAGTACGTGGACCTGATTAGAGGCGATCATAGAGTGCCTGAACCACCACCAAAAATGGACTCGTAAGTCTTCCATGAGTCTTCCCCACACTTGAGTGTTGCTATGGCGACGAAAACTAAAACACACAAAACAAAACAAAGTTGCAAAAAGCCGGGTTGCTTCCCGGCTAGCGCTAAGTTTAATGTCCTCAGCCCGACATTACCTCCTTATGGAGATTGAAACATAAACTTGCTTCCACTAGTTCCCCCACCGCCTTGGTTGTTATCACTCCAACTCCAAGTCTTCTCTCTTGTAAATTCCATATCAAACAAATCTCCTTTCTCGTTTGGATGTTGGACATGGTCGGGTGGCTTCTTTTCATCCTTCAACCTCTTAGTTTCCTTCTCGATTGCCTTCGGCTCGTCTTTCACATTAAACCTGTCAAACATAATACCTTTCTTTTTGGTGTCACCCTCATTTGCCTTGGCACGAGGATGACACACGTTAGTAGTAACCGATTTTGAACATTTCTTTTCAACCGAATATGTAAATAAATTTGAAAAAACATTTATGTTCAACTTACGATTCCCAAAGGTCATGTCAACAGTTCCGTTTCGGCAATTGATTTGCGCATTTGCGGTTGCCAAAAACGGTCTTCCCAAAATCACTCGTGGCTCCTCCTCCTTAGCAAGTGGTGCATAATCGAGCACCAAGAAATCTCCCGGATAGTAAAATTCTCCAATCTTCACAGCCACTCCCACTAGTTTCCCCCGAGGCCGCGTGCGTGTAGCATTCGCTAACACCAAGGTGGTGGTGTATTCTTCTAATGGACCAAAATTGTATTGGTCATATACGCTCCCCGGTAAAATGCTCACCCCCGCTCCATAATCTAATAATGCCAATTTGATTTTAAATTCCCCAATTTGAATAGGAACTAAGGGTTCTCCAAACTCAATTTCTTCCTCTTCTCTTTCTTCACATTCTTCATTACCATGGGCTACATTAATTGCACTAACATGATGTTTTGGGTTCAAAGTGGTGTCACTTGGCAATTTACCTTCATTTTGTTTGAGTTGAGCTATTTCTTGTGCCAATTGCCCAACTTGTCTCTCCAATGCCACAAAAGACTTGTCTCTCACTTCATTCTCCTTCTTTGATTCTTTCATCATCTCCAATAGTGCATCCAACTTTGAATTAACCGCATTATCACCCCCTGATGACTCATCTTGTTGTTGATGGTCTTGATTGTAATTCCTTGGGGGGTAATTTGTGTTCCGGTTATTGTTATAAGATCTCCTTTGGTAACCACCCGAATTATAATTGCTTTGTTGACGAGGTTGGTATGACGAAGTACCTTGATTTGAACCTTAGAAATTTGGGTTCAATTGGTTTGACGCATCCCCATATTTGAAATTGGGATGATTCCTCGAGCTCGGGTGATAGGAGTTTGAGTTTGTATCATATGGTTTCCTATCACCATAAACTTGGTTCACGTCTTCTTGTCTACCTTCTTGGAATGGGCAACTCATGGTTTTGTGCCCCAAATCTCCACAACTCTCACAAACATCAAAACGAGTTTTCACTCCCGCTACTTCCTTTTTCTCTCCTTTTTTCAACAAGGCCAACTCTTTCTCCATAGAAGCTAACCTCTCTTTCGTCTCATAGTCCGGGGCAGATTTTGAAATTGGGTGTTTGGCTCTTCGGCTAGCCGATGCCTCGACTTTTGAACTTTGGCTCATTCTTTCTAAGAAATCCCAATCATCTTCTTCGGGATTAGACAACAATGTCCCATTACTTGTGGACTTCAAGTACTTCCTCTCCTCTTGAGTCAAACCATCCACAAAGCACTTCACTAGTTCCCACAACTTGATTTGATGGTGGGGACATTTCCTCAACAACTCTTTGAAACGGGTAAAAGCTTCATGTAAAGGTTCACCTGTTTGTTGTTGAAAAGTCCGAATCTCAATTCGGGAGTCATCCATCTTTGCAACCGAGTAATATTCGTCCAAGAAAACTTGTTGCATTTCATCCCATGTGTGGATGCTATTAGCCGGCAATGTGATGAACCATTGCTTTGCTCTATCTTTGAGGGAAAACTGAAAAAGTCGGAGTTTGACCTCATTTTGGTCAAAGTTTTCATCCCCAATAGTGCTACAAATAGCGGCAAACTCGGCTAGATGAGTGTATGGCTCTTCGGTTACCATGCCATGAAAATGGGGAAGGACGTTGATGTAATTCGGTCTTGACTTGAACCTCCTCATTCCCGGAATTGGTGGAACAATTGGAGAAGCATTCTCCGAAATAGCCGGTCGAAAGCGACCATTAACTCCACCCATAGGGGCTACCGGTTGCCTTCGGTTTTCATTATTGTAGCCCCCATTAAATCTCCTCCCTTCTTGTCTAGGAGGATAAACAGGTCTATCGGGTCTACCCGTTCGACCCATTGGTTGTCTCGGTCTTTGGTGAACATAATTCACCTCTTCTTCCTCTTCAAAACCTTGCCCCTCATTGTATTCTCCATATTGGCTCCGCTCACCATCTTCGTACTCGTAATCTCCAAACCCATTACCATTCCCAACCTCTTCATTATCGTCATACCCAAATTCTTCACCATCGTCATCCCCCCAACCATCATCCTCATTGTCGTTTCTTGGTTGAGCTCCAAAGACATTTCCCGGAGGGGTTTGATTTTGTTGTGATCCCCTTCTTCCTTGGTACGTGGGATTGGTACGGATGTTAACGGGTCGGTTGTGTTGAACTCGACCTGATCCACGGGGTTGGTTGTTATTGATAGGTATAGATGGGGTTAGGGTTCGGTGAGGTGGAGTTGGTGGGCGGTTAGGGATAGGGCCTCTGTTTGGAGTTGGGCCACGGTTTCTCATGCTAGATCCGGAATGACTGCTTCGACCATCCATAGATGATGATTCCGATGAAATAGGTTGTAAATTTTGTTGTTGGGTTCGGTTTTGCCTTGCTATCCTCTCAATTTCTGGTTAAAAAACAAGCGGTGAAGTCCTCCCGGATGAACGGGTACGCATGCACTAATCTGTCACCTTCACACACAAACAAACACCACGCGTAACACAAAAATAGAAGAAGATTAACCAAACAAAACAAGTAACAAATAGTCACACGAATTAATTAAAATAAAACACCAAGCGCACACACTCTCCGGCAACGGCGCCAAAATTTGATCGGTGTCGAAGGTACCGGTCAAAGATAAAGAATTAGAGTGTTCTAATCACCTTAAACTAGTTAGGGTAAGAAGGGTGTCGAACCACGAAGAGTTTGTGGTCGGTGCTTAACTTCAATTAATAATGTGATTTATGAAGTTGCAATGGGTCTTTCTGACCAAATACAAGCAATGATTGAGGTGAAATTAACAAAGCCAACAAGCAATGGTAATCAACTAGCAAAACGATCACGAGTAATCAAGTAGAAAATAAACGGTTTAAGTTGTAAACAATAATTAAAAAGGAATCACACCCCGGTTTCAAGTTCATAAGTAATTAGGGATTATCACACCAACATATGAGTTCAAGCAATCAAATGGTTATCCAAATCAAATTGACCAAATCTAACCAAGAACATCAAAATTCATACATCATCGGCAAATAGTGTAAGACAATATTCACGAATGAAATCGAGACAAATGTATGCAATATAGAATTAGATTAATCAATAGATTCAACACAAATCAAAGTTCATAGCAATTATCATCTAACGGGGTCAATGGTGCAAGAATTTATCGACTCCCGTGAGTTCATAACCATACTAAACACAAAGATTCAAGTATTTCAAACCAAATGATTACAAGAATTGTTTCTCAAAGCTAGCACATGAGAAAACCCTAAAAACTTACAAACAATCCACCCGGGAATGATTACCGGTGGATTAGCCGCTCATGGTTGTGGAATTCATCTTCAATCTTTCAATCTTTCGAGTATCAATCTTCAATTGTATGTTAGAATCGTGTTCCTTAGCCTCCAAGAACTCTCAAAATCGCCCAAGAACTGATGTCAAAAAGATGATTTCGAATTTGGGGAAGAAACCCCCAATTAAACACTGAAAATCGGCTGTTTCACCAAAAATCCGCGTCTGAAACGTAACCAGCGTAATCTTACGCTGGTATGGCGTAGGCTTACGCCGTGTACCTGAAGCCTGCTGTGAAGAAACTAGTTAGGCGTAGGCCTACGCTGGGCGGCGTAGGCTTACGCTGGTGGCGTAGGCTTACGCCAGGTGGCGTAGACTTACGCTGGACCTGCATTTTTGCCCCGTTTCTTCCGTCTTCCATCCAACTCTTGCATATCTCGCATAATATCTTCTAAAATTATACATTAAGCTTCCAACACCTGCACATGCACATCTACACAAAACTTTTGTATTCCACATGTTAATTTACATAAATATAACATGTTACATGCTTTAATGCATAAAACTTTGGTCGCTTATCATTTGCTTCATGTGTCTTTAGCTGCCGAGAGGCATAGGCTATCACCTTTCCTCTTTGCATTAGGACACACCCTAGCCCAAGTTTGGAAGATCAGAGTATACCACAAAATCTTCCACTCCTTCTGGTAATGCCAGAACCGGAGCTTGTGTCAATCTTTCTTTCAATATCTGGAATTCCTTCTCTTGTGTCGCATTCCATTCGTATTTCGAGTTAGTTTAGTTAATGGGGTGGCTATCTTAGAGAAGTCTTGAATGAATCTTCTATAATAGCCAGCTAATCCTAAGAAACTTCTAACTTTCGATGGATTCTTAGGTGGATACCATTTCATTACAGCCTCTACCTTTGTTGGGTCTACTGTGTAACATCCATGATTTTCGGGCCATAAATTTTCTTTAGTCGTTTCATTTTATAAGCACTTGAAGTACCATACTTATTCGAATTTATAATGTTACAATAAATATTATTTTAACATACAAAGTTTCCACTCACATATTATTTCCTTATTATATATAACACATGTATCTATATTCAAATATATATATATATATATATAAGCAAACATTTTTGTTATGACCAAAATAAAACATATGAGATTTATACCATGCTTTTACTATACATACGTACTTATTTACAAGTATAAATATGTATATATGACGTTATTGAATAAATCGTTATTACAAATTATAATTTCATAAAAATGGAACTTTTTGCAAAGAACACATCCATGCATTTTGATTTAAGTTAATCCAAATATAAAGGATTTAATATTTTTTTTACAATATATATATATATATATATATATATATATATTGGATATAATTATTTTACATACGTAATATAGACATATGAAAATCAATTTTATAAAATATTAAAACATTTGGTTTTGAACCCCTAACCATTTGAACCCTCAAACATTGAACCCCTACCTTTAATTTTGAACCCTAAAATACAAGTGTTGACCAATTTCAAGGAAATAGACCTGTTTGACTTTTAAAAGTCAAATCGGCAAAATCCACAAATCCAACTCCTAAAATCGACCAAATCAGTTGCCACGGGCTCCCCCTTTTGTGTACAATCGATAATCGACTCAATCCAGGCCAAAACAACAAGCCAATTCGATCAATTAAGCGGCCGATTTAAAATTCAAATGAATTTGACTTTGGATAGTCAAATCCGTATCAATTCACCATTTAATTCATGACATTAACGAGTCCCAATCCCGTAAATCACTCGCAAATCAATCCCGTATGTACCCAGACCATTAACAGGACCCAATTCATTCCCGAATCATTGAATTAACGCGTAATTAGTCACGTACGACTATTACGATCAAATTTGAATCAAATCGGCTAATAGGAATGAAATTAAACGAATTAAACCTCTCACACATTCTCGTATACCTCCACACAAACTCTCTCAGCCTTTGAACAATCCGCATATCGCCTCTTGAGTCTTGTCGAGCACCAAGAACAGTCGGGCCTTCATTCCTGTCGTTCTCACTCGTCCTCGCACCAAAACACGTAAGATTTATGTCATTCATTTCGTTTTTGAATGTATTACCATAGCCCCTTATCAATTCGTGTTAAAAAATCATAGCGGAAACAATTTGAATTCTTGTTCTTGGGCGCTAATCTAATTTGGGATTTTAATTCGAACACATGATTTAAATTTTTGGTTTCCTTGTAATACCAGCGAACCACTCGGTCCAACTGGCTAAGTCATTGCACCATTGGACCGAGTGGCATGGGTTCGAAACCCATACTCAGCAGTCTTTTTATGCTTTCACTAAAACCCAAACCCGGCCCTCGGTAACAACACGTTAAAATGATTAAAAGTTAGATCCTCATCAGAGGACCATACCTCGGCCCAGTGGTTGTTCGTCTAACTTATACAAAACAGACCCGGGTTCGAGCCCCCATGTCTGTTTAAATTTTTTTAACACCCGTTTAAGGCTCCAAAAATTTTATAAAAATTATTTTTATAAACCCTACAACATTTTGAACAGAATAAAACCAGATTTGTCAATTTTTAATATAAATTCATTTTTATTACAAATTTTATTGTTAGAATTTTGTATTAATAATTTAAAACAAAAATATAGATTTTTAAATAATTAAAGGAAATTAATTACCAAATTAGATACTTGTTGTCACAAGATTTTTATAAAATACCTCCCCTTGAAAACCAAGTTTATAAAGTTTATAAAATTTTAACTGTATTTAAAACAAACAAATACTTATTTTAAATGGTAAATAAACAAATAAGTTTATTTATTATTTATATAATCTACACTTAAAATTTAAATGTATATTTAACATTAATTTTATGTATCAATATTATTTTACACATCTTTATAAATAAATAAATAAATAAAGTAAAATTATTTATTTAATTTATATTTAAATAAATATAATTCCCACACTATTTTTCTAACTAAATAAATAAATAATAATTATTTGATTTATTTATTTATTCAAACCCAAACCCTAAATCATTTATTTTAAAACTATTAATTTCAACTTTTCATTTTATAAAACACTCATTCAAGTACAAACCACAATCATCTACACACTCCATTAATATATTTCAATTTAGTCAACCTTGTGCTCATGAACAGTCTACATGTCCCGCCCCGACGTATTCCGTCGTCGGTTGGGGTGTGACAGATTGGTATCGGAGCCTTAGTTATAGGGAATTAGGTTATTAGACACTTTTGACCTAGACTATAACCTTAGGACACCCATCAAATGACATGCTCTATGATTTTTGTCACATTACTATATGCTACTTGATTACTACTTTGTGTGAATATTTTTACATGTTATTCTAAGTAATTACACCGCATAATACAATACCTAATAGTCTATGTGTCACACTACTTGATAACTCTTGTGCTTATATTCATTGATATCTACATGCTACCTATTTTGATTCATTAAGTGTTATCCTAAGTTTTAACATACATTTATACACACCAAATTCTTCATGCACCCCTAATCACACACACATGATACCGCCATATTTTGTGAACAAAATTTAACCTATTGGGCCTAATGCCCATTATAATAAACTAAGAAGCCCACCTATCCTCCAAGAAGAAGAAGTCTGCTGAAATAAATAAACCTCACCTTTCGACCTCAAAGCCCAGTCCACAATGATTCTCATCATGACCATGAGCCCAACAATAGTGTTATTAGTACATGATGGCTGGAAGAGTGTGTAGGCCCATGAGAGATTCTGGTTAAGGAAAGACAGGGTACTTAAGTATGTCCTTGTGACCCACCCCTCTTTCCTGGGAATTCTCCTCAAGGATGCATTACTTATAGGTCAAGTGTTACTTCTAAAATACTATTGTGAAGGCTCGGTGTTATGGCTACTCAAACTCTAAATCTATGAAAACTCCTGTATTTAACACTCAGTATTTTTTTATCGCTTACAACCTTTTCATTTTCTCTGCTAGACATGGACTCCTACTCTCCTTCCTCCCTAGTATACCATCCCGAAGCAGAATTTGATCAGGAAGAAGACATCGGGTCACTGGGGTATCGGGTCACCAACACCCCCAGCTGCTAGGCCAAGGTTTGACATAAGGGCAGATTGGATTAGGAACACTGGCCCGAGACTTCGAGCATATGGATCACCCCCATCAAGAAATCCGTATCAGACACCTCACCTACATAACCAGTTACCACCCCATCTAAGGGACCCCTACCTAGCACCCGACCCATATTACCCTAACCTTAGGGAAAGGCATACCATGGCACCCCCTAGTGCTATGGGAGTCCCATTCGATGCCATTCACCAATATGTGAGGACCTCAGAGTTCGTGAGACAAGGGATAGAGCACGGGATAAGACACGACTTGCAAGGACAGAGAATAAATAGCCTAGCGGATCAAATATGGTACCAAAAGGAGAAAATTTCCACCCTCGAAAAAGAAATGCTTGAGAATCGCACGGAAGCAGCTAGAGCTGAGGCCAGATCGGCTACCCGAGTAACCATAGCGGTGCTCGTCTTGGTGATTATCTGCTTCCTAGTGGAAAGATACCAGAAACGTTAGCAAAAATTTCTATTTATTGTCCTTAAATTTTCAGTTTGAGAACCATTTCCCTATGTTTTGAATAATGTTCAACTTTTCAGCATTTAATACAATTTCTCTTAAAAATATTCTCCTTATAATAATTGAAAACTTAATAAAAAGGTTTTCCTATAAATTGTCCATTTATTTAGATTATTCAACTCATTAGTTTTCACTACCTTATTTATCTACAAACAAGAACAAATTACAATTACTTATTTACAAACAAAAATCAGTTATTCGTAAACACATTACTCAAAATATTTTCAGAACCTCCTCGTTATCTTACACCTTCAGTAATGTATGAGTGTACTTGCCACATCAAGAGACGACCCATTTCGCGTAGACGTTAACCATCCCTACAAACCTCAACGAGATAAAAAAAACTAGAACCTAACTACCACATTATACATGAACTCCAAACAACACGCTCGCAACACTCGATCACATACAAAACTCGTTAGTATACATCACACACGAAATTCAATAACTTACGTATGCACGTTCACAAACTATACAGCACGATCACATAATACATGGAACTTAGTTGTTTGCAATATACATAATGTTACACTGATCACATAATACATGAAACTTGTTTATTTGCAATACACATTCTACTGGATTGATCACATAGTTGTTTGCAATATACATGATACTAAATTGATCACATGATACATGAAAATTGTTTGGTTGGTACATAATACTAGATTGACCACATTAAACATGAAACTTATTTGTTTACAAAGTACACGATACTAAATGGTGCACATTATATAATATACATGATACTAAATTGTTTACATTATACATGAAAGCTTATTTGTTTACAAAATACATGATACTAAGTTGTTAACATCATACATTAAATTCATTTCTTACCATATACATGATGCTAAGTTATTCACGTTACACATGAAACCTATTTGATTACAAGCTACATGACACTAGACCATACATGAAACTTGGGTGTTACATTATACACGAAACTAAATTGCTTATAATTGTAGCAATTGATTGATTACATTATACACTTGGCATGGTCATACACTTTTGTTCACCAAAGTTGAAAACCATAACACATTGAAGCTACTCGGGGTTTGATGTATTCTTGTTCAAACACGAGGAAGCTGTAACACTTTAAAACAACTCGGTGTTTAACGTATTCTTGTTCAAACACGAGTAAACCATGGAACTTTAAGTTATACTACCTTATTACTCTTTAGTTGCTAACTGACCTCCCTACTTAGGGTCATAGTTACTTATTAGCAACTCATATGTGAAAACAATAGACATGAACTAAGTGAATTTGTGCCCCCTCTTACCCCGCACACAACGGAAGGATCTATATGGACCATGCGATGATTCGAATCACTCGTAATTATAAAAATCAGCGCATGGAAAACATAGCGAACTCTGTCGTGTGTTATGACATAAAACCTATCGTGATATATAATATCGAAACTAATGTGATATGACAAGGGCATGGTGGATACGCCGCTGGTACTTGCTATATATAAATGCTTCTATCATATTATCAGAAGTAGCGTTTTTCGTGTCACGTGAAGTTTGGTGTTATTTTGACCTTGACCAATGCTTGTGAAATCTCTTGTACAACGACATATATTGAACATGTTAGACTGCATCCTAAACAAAACTTAATCATCAAATTCCCGTTGTTTCCATTGCAAATGATGTATTCCATTTTTGGAGTCTAGAGTATTCTTTGACAAATTTTCTTCTTAAATCTTTTAAACTAGATTCAATATCATCATTCATACCATCGTACTCCTCCAACCAATTTCCAGAGTTCATTGAAAAATCCAAACGTGGCTCAGGGTTTACTTGAGAAACGTGAGGATCAAATGAAGCTTAAGTACTCTCACCTCCTTCCTGATTCAGTAACTTCCACTAGCTAAACTTTGGGACGAAATTCCCTCAACAGGTGATACTGTAATATCCATGATTTTCACGCCATAAATTTTCTTTAGTCGTTTCATTTTATAAGCACCTGAAGTCCCATACTTATTCGAATTTAAAATGTTACAATAAATATCATTTTAACATACAAAGTTTCCACCCACATATTATTACCTTATTATATATAACAAATGTAGCTATATTCAAATATATATATATATATATATATATATATATATATATATATATATATATATATATATATATATATATATATATATATAAGCAAACATTTTTGTTATGACCAAAATAAAACATATGAGATTTACACCATGCTTTTACTATACACACGTACTTATTTACAAGTATAAATATTTATATATGACGTTATTGAATAAATCGTTATTACAAATTATAATTTCATAAAAATGAGACTTTTTGCAAAGAACACATTCATGCATTTTGATTTAAGTTAATCCAAATATAAAGGATTTAATATTTTTTTTACAATATATATATATATATATATATATATATTGGATATAATTATTTTACATACGTAATATAGACATATGAAAATCAATTTTATAAAATATTAAAACATTTGGTTTTGAACCCCTAACCATTTGAACCCTAAAACATTGAACCCCTACCCTTGATTTTGAACCCTAAAATACAAGTGTTGACCAATTTCAAGAAAATAGACATGTTTGACTTTTAAAAGTGAAAACGGGCTAAAATCCACAAATCCAACTCCTAAAATCGACCAAATCAGTTGCCACGGGCTCCCCCTTTTGTGTACAATCGATAATCGACTCAATCCAAGCCAAAACAACAAGCCAATTCGATCAATTAAGCGGCCTATTTAAAATTCAAACGAATTTGACTTTGGATAGTTAAATCCATATCAATTCACCATTTAATTCATGACATTAACGAGTCCCAATCCCGTAAATCACTCTCAAATCAATCCCGTATGTACCCAGACCATTAACAGGACCCAATTCATTCCCGAATCATTGAATTAACGCGTAATTAGTCACATACGACTATTACGATCAAATTTGAATCAAATCGGCTAATAGGAATGAAATTAAATGAATTAAACCTCTCACACACTCTCGTATACCTCCACACATTCATGTGTGCAATTTGAGCTTTATGTTTGAGTACTAGGTGTGTTAACTACTTTTGTGTGCAATTACATGTGCAATCATTAACTATACAAGCCGACGGTTAACAATGATAGATCTATTGAGTCTGACAAACCCACCCAGTTAGGGTGATTGTTACCGAAAACACAATTTGTTTTTGCATGCAAGTTACAAATATTTGATTGTACTACTTGGTTTCACAATAGTAACTCTCCATAATTGCCTTATTAATCATGACATGTATGGATTGTATACACACAACTATATGATATCTATATACAAACCTATGTATGCTCACCAACTTTTTAGTTGACTTTATTTTAATCATGTTTCAGGTGCGAATGTTTGAGTTGATCAAGACATGCTTCATTTAAGTTTGGACCTAGTTAAATTTAATAAAGAACTCATGTATTTCAATTTATGTACTTGATTTGGATTTGGTTTGTTTTGAATTATGCAATGAAATTTGGATGATTAATATATTTCAATTTAGTAAACCTTGTGCTCATGAACACTCTACATGCTCCGCCCCTACGTATTCCACCGTCGGTTGGGGTGTGACAACTGAGATACCTTCTGCATTTATAACATGACCCAGAAACTGAACTTCTCTCAACCAGAATGCACATTTTGCGAATTTAGCGTAAAGTTTCTCTTTTCGTAAAGTACTAAGTACTTCACAAAGATGTTGTGCATGGTCTTCTTCGTTCTTTGAATAAATCAAAAAGTCATCAATGAAGACAATAACGAATTTGTCTAACATTGGACGACATACTCTATTCATGAGGTCCATGAAAATAGCCGGAGCATTTGTCACTCCAAATGGCATTACTACAAATTCATAGTGTCCATAACGAGTTCTAAAAGTTGTCTTAGGTACATCTTCTTCTCGTACCTTGACCTGATGATAACCGGATCTTAAGTCAATTTTGGAAAACCAACTTGATCCTTGTAATTGATCAAAAAGATCATCAATTCTAGATAAAGGATACATATTCTTGATAGTCAACTTGTTCAATTCGCGGTAGTCTATACACATCCTCATACTACAGTCTTTCTTCTTCACAAACAGAATTGGTGCACCCCAAGGGGATACACTTGGACGTATAAATCACTTGTCTAACAATTCTTGCAGTTCTGACATTAATTCCTTCATCTCAGTTGGTGCTAACCGATACAGAGCCTTAGCTACCGGCTTAGCTTCAGGAATTAAATCAATTTTAAATTCGATTTCTCTCTCAGGTGGAGCACCTGGAAGATCATTTGGGAATACTTCTGGGAATTCTTTCACTATTGGAACTTGATCTAGTTCATTCCCTTTCATCTTCATATCAACTACGTAGGTTAAGAAGGCTTGATGACCTTGTCTCACGTAGCCACTTATTTTAGCCATCGTACATAACGTGATCTGGTTCCGTCGCTCACCAATGACACTAACTTCTTTTCCTGTTGGTGCCAAGAATCGTACAATCTTCTGATTGCATATAATCATTGCGGTATGTGAAGATAACCAGTCCATTCCAACGATTACGTCGAATTCTTGCATCGGCATTGGAAATAGGTCGACAATATATTCTTCTTCCTCTATTAATAGTCGGCAATCTCGGCATATTTCAGTTACTACGCAGTTTCTATCACTCGCGATTTCAACTTCTAATGCCTTAGCCAACTTACTTTTATTAAAGTTTCTAGTGTTTGCATACTTTACAGAAATAAATGATCGACTAGCTCATGTATCGAATAAAACACAAGCAGGTAGGGAATTCAAGAGGAATGTAACTGATACAACGTCAGGAACATCTTTCGCTTCCTCTGTAGTGATCTGAAAATCCCTACCCCTTGGCTTTGGGGCTTCGATCCTTTTTATCTCATTATCTGCCACTCTAGACCCTTCTCCGGTCTTCTCTTTCTGAGATTTTAGCTCAGGACATTCCCTGCTAAAGTGTCTTGGCTTATAACAGTTGTAGCACAATCGGGTGTCACTCATACACTGCAATGCAGTGTGTCCTGACCTCCCACACTTGTTACAACTCGTCATTTTGAGTCGGCACTCTCCCGGGTGCCTCTTGCCACAAGTCTTACAACTCTGAAAACCTTTTCTTGGGGAGGAACCGCCTCCCAGATTGTTGAACTTAAATCTTTTAAGAGGCATAGGGGAAGGATAACTTTCTCCTTTTCTTTTCCCGTCTTTCTCTGTCTGTCTCTTGAGCTCAGTTTCTCGTTCTCGAGCCCAATCGATCATTTCCTCTAAGTTTGCACACTTGGACGGATGGATGAATTCTCTAATCTCAGTTTTCAAAACGAGATGGTATCTTGTCATCCACATCTCTGGGGTTGTTAATAAAGCTGGACAGAACCTAGCTTTGTCATAGAAGATCCCCGTGATCTCGTCAACTGTCTATGTCGTCTGACGGAGTTGAAGAAATTCCTCAGTAATTCTTTCAATTGCCGCTCGAGGGCAATAATGTTTTAGGAAGATGTCCTTGAATTCTTCCTATTTCATTTCCTTAACTCTTTCTCTACCTTTCTCTCTCTTCACCACTCCCCACCGGTCGTCAACTCGTTCTTTCAGCTGATTGGTGGCGAAGGTGACTTCGTCCTCCTTCTCACAATGGCAAGTATCGAATGTCCTTTCTATTGAGGAAATTCCCCTCTGACTCTCTAAAGGGTTTACCGCTCCCTTAAACTCTAATGGTTTATAGGTCATGAAATCCTTATATGTACAACGAGTTGATTTTGCATCAACTTTTGGATTTCCTCCTTCTCCATTATGCATAATGTCTCTGTGGCTTTCAAACCAGCTTTCTAACGAGTTTTGTAAATCTGCTTGTAGTATCGGAAAGTTCGTATCGAACGCTTTTCGTACTTCTATTGTGATTTATCTCCGGATATTCTCCAGGACTTGTTCTACTTCGTTTTCATCATGACGTGGAGACTCGGTCCTCCTGTGGCTTCCCTCATCACGTATTTCATCGTTCTAATGTTCAGCCATTTGCTGAAACACGATATAGCTTAATCTCTCATTCGTTTACCCTAATCATAGTCTAGGGTTTTATACTACAGGCCTCGTATTAATTTAATCATATTGAAGGATTTCACATAAATTTCATACTCATGTATTCATACATATGCATATATCATAATCATGCATATTCATATTCCCGGCTTACTATCTGCTGACATAAGTTATCATATGGTGTTTGGGATATCATGATGGTCACATGCATTAACTCTTATACTGGCCAGGTATAAGGTAATGTATATTACCATCCTGATACTCCCAACTATCATATGGAGCTTACCTCATACAAAGTTCTAACCACGTATATTCACACATTTCTGTTTAATCACAAGAATATAACATACATGTTTCTTTGGACGGCCTCAGATTGAATCCCTATTTATATTATGAGCACTTGTGGTTTGAGTTTAAGTACCCTTTTTGATACTTAAATCCCTCAAACATTGCTCTGATACCAACTTGAAACACCCTACTTATCTTACTATTATTTTATCAGAGTTTAATGCGGAAAACATGTCCCAAATCATTAAAACCTTGGCATAATGGCTAAGGTAACTTTTTCATTTATAATAATATATTGTTTTACAAAGGATGATATAATTACATCTTTATGCATAGGGATTTTCCAACTCTATTAGCTCTGTCCACAAGAAGCTTGATTCCACATGCTTCTTTCCAGCAGTGTTTGGAAAACGTTTTTGAATTAGCTTACGCTAAGTAAGTACACTGCATCGTTCATTTTATTATGAACCCTTTAGGTTCTTATTTTTTAAGTTTTCTAGGGCTCTCGAGCCCACGTGACCATCTCCGGATGTACCTCCGGCCACGATTTTCATATATTTTATGGGTGTGCCAACCCCCTCGCAACCATCACAGACCGTACCTCTGGTCCGAGCATTGGCAAGGTCCTTATACTCGTCAGTATAGGCATCCTTGCATTTGTCACGAAGGCTTATTCATTCCTCAGCCCCGTAGGCTTGGAATCTTTTACTCTTTCAGCCCCGAAGGCCTAGAGTTTACTCTTTCAGCCCCGAAAGCCTAGAGTTTCCCTTTACTTTTCCTTTCTTCTTTATTTATTGAGATCCACCTTACAGGCCGGGTATCTCATTCCATTTGTGACCTTGAGTATCTTTGACTCATAGCCTCCAAATGTATCAAGCATTTGTTTTCATTTCATGTGTATGCTTGTTTTCGTAACGGTTTCTTCACGACACATCAGAAGGGTTTATATATAAAAAGTACCAGCGACGTATCCACCACCCCTCTGACACTTCATGAGTACTCCGTTATTCCATTTTAGGGTTTAGACTCGTTCCGTCATACTCATTCATGTATACACGTATCATCATATTTATCAACCAGTCTTTACCTTAAAACTTTGTAACGGTTTCTTCACGATGTATTAGAAGGGTTTATATATAAGGAAGTACCAGCGGCATATCCACCACCCCTCTAGCACTTCGTGAGTACTCCGTTACTCTATTTTAGGTTTAGACTCGTTTTCATTCTACTCATTCATGTTTACACATATCATCATGCATTCGTGTATTCATCATGCATTTCACGTATTCATATTCATCACGTGTTCACATTCGTTATGCATGGTATACTTTCATCTCTTATTCTTATTCGTCTTATATTGTAAACTGAGGTGATATTCCTTCCAGAGTAGCACCTCCAACAGAGATGTCCCCAGGAAACAGCGATGGGTCTAGGAGAGATTTATACACCGCTCTTTCCTAGACAAGACATTTCGTTTGTCAGATAATTACATATGCCACGTTTAGTTATACCATTTATCCATAAATGGTTTGACTTATACCACACTAAGTCAATTTATAACAAATCACCACATCCTATATTTTAGTCTGACTATATGCCACACTAGTCAATCACACCAATTTACCACGTTTAGTTTGACTATACCCACATAGTTCAACTACACCACTACTACCAAGTGACATTCATTAGTTTGACTAATTTTCTCATTATGTCAGCTACAACAATCCTACCACATTCATACTTTACTTTGACCATTTACCACATGAGTCAAAATCAACATACAACATATAAAATGAGAAATAACAATACATCTATGTACATGTAACCACTACTTTCTACTACTAAGTAAGTGTTACCTTGGCTAACGAAGATTCCAACCGTTCCTCAAAGCTATCACCTTTTATCGCCTTGATCACCTAAATATTCCTCATGTTTTAGTAATCTAAAATACCCCAATACATACATCAATTGAAGTATAACTCTCACCCAAGACCTTATGATCTTCACCACTAACTAACTTGGCTTGTTAAGCTTAATTCAAGCTTTCAACCTTTCTAAATACCAACTAACTCATTTTGACCGGTTAAGGTTTTATCTAATTTTCGTCGTATTCTTCAAGGTTCTTGATTTACCAAATTGATTGAGGATTCATTAAGTTTTGTGTCTAAGAACACAACAAACTCTTACAATTCCTCAATTCACCATTTTAACATCCCCAATTCAAAACCCCCCCAATTTTACCTCAAGAATCCTAATTTTCCAAACATCAAATTCGATGTTAGAATCATGCAAATCATGATTCTTCACCATTTACAACACTAGATTAAGGTTTAAGAACGACATTTATCCATAATTACCATACCAATTAACCCAATATGGGTTTTCTACTAAAATCCACCAAAACTCCAACAATGGTGATTAAGATGATGAAAAGATGCTTACTTGGAGTTTTAGAAGAAGATGAGTGTACAAAAACCTTCAAATCCAAGCATGAACTCATCAATTTTGATCTTGATCATCATCCCCTCTTCTCTCCTTTGAAAGTCACGACACACACACACACATCTGAGAAGTGTGTGTGTCGCCACCCCTTATCCCACCAAATCAAGTTTGCCAAAATTAAGTAAACGGTCCCTTCAACTTTCTTTTATTTAAATTTAAAGAAATGCATCATATAAATAACACCCTTCAACTTTCTTTTATTTAAATACACCCCATATAATATGATTTTCATATTATTTTTATAACCTGAAAATTGGTTCGTTACACCTATATTCACCTTAGTCACTTGATCTCGATATAGTCTGTTTCCGCTAAGATGACCAAGATACCAAGTAGATGTGGAGCGTCTACAATCCGGGCACCCCCCACTCGACATCGGAATAAGCAGTGAGGCATAGAGATTTTTAGTGGGATAAATGTAGGCTATAATCTAAGGTTCCTTTAATGTACCGCAAAATGCGTTTAAGGAAGTTAAAATGAGGTTCACGAGGAGCGTGCATAAACAAGCATACATGTTGCACTACATAGTTTATCCGGCATGTTGAAAGTCAAATACTGAAATGCCTCGACTAGGTTACGGTATAAGGAACCATCATGAAAAAATTCATTTTGATTTTTTTCCTTACCGTGTAAAAAACATGCCAAGATAATTCATTTTGATTCTTTTGCCATGTAAAAAGAAGTTTCTTTTTCATTATTATATTTAAAACGCATTTTTAGTAATAAGAAGTATGTATAGATTTATGAAGCATATCATTTTCATTATTCAACTTGTGTAGTACACGGACTTCTAACCTAGTTATAACTATATATACGCACACATTAATCACCAGCGATCAGGAAAAGTATAGCTAGTAGGCTGGTTGTTGAAATTTATTTTTTTATTTTCTTTTTGTAACATCCCGAGTTTTAAAACACGAGAGAATTCACGAGGAATTAAAACTTAAATAAAAAGAAAGGAAGCGGGCTTGGGCCGGGGTGTATGGGCCGAAAGGGGCAAGGGTCGGGCCCTTATAAGCCTCAAGATCAGCCAAAAGCTCTCATTTCCATCATCATTTTCGTTTCTAGAGAGAGAAGGTGAGAGAGAGTCTAGAGAGAGAAAGTCCCGTTTTTCAAATCCGAGCTCATAGGACTGTGGGCATACGTATCTGGACCGTTTAGCTGTGAAGGAGAAGCGATTTCAGGTAACCTATTCTCTTAGATCTGAGTTTTAGTTCGTTTTTGGGATTTTCGGGTTTTGGATAAAAAGGCAACGATTTTGCGAATGGAACTTGAAAATGAGCTTAGGTATTGCATCTAGAATGGAAACCGAACATTTTGATCTAAGAAAAGTTGAGATACTGACTCGATCAGACTCGCATGCAAAAGCTTCAGATTTTTGGAAAGACAATCTGTGCAGACCCATCGAAACTACCTAGTTTCGATATGTTCAGACTCCATCGAAACTACCTAGTTTCGATATGTTCAGACTCCATCGAAACTACATAGTTTCGATATGTGCAGACCCATCGAAACTACAAGTTTCGATATGTTCAGACTCCATCGAAACTACAAGTTTCGATATGTGCAGACCCATCGAAACTACCTAGTTTCGATAGGTGCAAATCCATCGAAACTACTAGGTTTAAGCATAGAGATGTCTAGTGTCATCTAGGAGCATTACCTTACAAGTATGGCTTTATTATAACAGATCGTGGGTGACATTAGTGACGCGCAGTAACCAGCTAAGAGTATTTCAGAACTGCTTATCAAGTGAGTTCTAATCCCCTTTTTGCCTTCTTTAGGGGTGGTATGCATACTTAGTGTAAAGTGTTTATTATATTTTATATATTATAAACTGAAGAGAAAAGCTATGTTTTAGTGAAAGGTTTAAAAGAGGCAAAAGTATGTTTTCAGCAAAGTAAGATATATCATTTGACAAGCGTTTACTGTATTTTTATATACATAAACAAAGGCATGATATATATGATAAGCTATGTTTCAGAAAGTAAGAGGTATTTTATGATAAGCTATGTTTCAGTAAAAGTAAAGATATATCATTTAGCAAGCGTTTACTATATTTTAATATACATAAACAAAGGCATGATATATGTGCTAGTATGTTTTCAGTAAAGTAAGATATATCATTTGGCAAGCGTTTACTATATTTTCATATACATAAACAAAGGCATGATATATGTGCTAGTATGTTTTCAGTAAAGTAAAATATATCATTGGGCAAGCGTTTACTATATTTTCATATACATAAACAAAGGCATGATATATATGATAAGCTATGTTTCAGTAAAGTAAGATATATCATTGGGCAAGCGTTTACTATATTTTCATATACATAAACAAAGGCATGATATATATGATAAGCTATGTTTCAGTAAAGTAAGATATATCATTGGGCAAGCGTTTACTATATTTTCATATACATAAACGAAGGCATGATATATATGATAAGCTATGTTTCAGAAAGTTTTATGAACAGTAAAGTGAACAGCTTTCCTTCGGGAATGAGTACCAGTTTGTAAAGGTCCTTGGGACAGATGTTACTTGTACAAGATGTCAGATATGGGTTCTACCCATTAGTAAGAACCTTAGGGTTCGTTAACAGTTGTACAATTGGGATGAGTGACGGCGGTCGCTCGGGAGGTCCACGCAACCTCCCCTTAGCGTTAAGCGGTATTGTCGGTTCATGGATGTAAGCCATGGGGGCATTGACCAGGGTATTGTCGGTTCATGGATCTAAGCCATGGGGGCATTGACCAGGTACTCGTCGGTTCATGGTCGTTGACCATGGGGGCGGTACAGTAGTAACAAAGAATTGACGGATAAGCGGTATTGTCGGTTCATGATCGTTGATCATGGGGGCATTGACCAGGTACTTGTCGGTTCATGGATGTAAGCCATGAGGGCAGTACAGTAAAGAGGAATTGACGGTTTATTATACGTTTTAAACTGTTTGAAAGGTAAAGTGTGTTAAGTTAGCCTTAATGGCAGTATATATGTTTGAAAAGTAAAGTGTCAAGTTTAGCCTTAATGGCAGTATATGTGTTTTAGTAAATCTTTTGTAAAATTGATTTAAAGTAAACGTTAGAACTCACTCAGCGTTGCTGATTTTTAGTATGCATATCAGTTAAGTGCAGGTTTAGATGATGGATGTGGATGCTTGGGCTTAGAGAGAAGAGTTACCCGAAGATCAGTGTCTGGCATCCCGATTATGTTTATGTTATATTTTAGCTTGACGTTGTTAAAGACAATTTGTATTAGACATGTTTATGTTTCCGCTGCGTGTGTAAAGAAGATTAAATCGTTTCCGCTGTATTAATGAATGCCTTATGTTTAAAGTGCTATGTGTTGATGAGTAAATCCAATAAGTGAGGTCTCCCGGGATCGGGGCCTCACACTTTTTATTTTAACTCCTGATACTATATAAAAATTACACTTTTAACCGGTTTAATTTTGTATTAATTTCGTTTTCCTACAATAACTTTCGTTCACAAACTTAAAAAAAACCGGAATACGCAACTTCTTTTAGTTTTTTTTGTCTACATTTCGATATAATTTTTTTAGAAAATGGAGTTGTACTAAAAATAAATGATTTTCTTTTATCGTATGATATGGTGAGTAGCATTACGAGTACAGTACCGTGACGACCCAAACTAATAATGTAGATACAACATCGTTGTCGGTATTGGTGTTATCAGAATTGCTATCGGTGTTCGTTTTTATTGTTTCCGCTCAACGTAAAGCACTTTTTTATCCATATTTTGATATAATAAGTTTCCCGAAAACGAAGTTGTATTAAAAATAAATTATTTTCTTTTATCGTATGCTATAGCTGTGACATCCCAAAAGTCTATAAATTGACTGCTCGGGTTAATGGATAACCCTAATCTCTTTTTGATGAAGCCGTTATCAGAATTGGCGCGTGAAGAATGGTTTAACGGACGTGGAGGGATTCGTTCGACTAATAAACAATTTTAATCAAAAACGCGCAATCAAGGTAATACGAGGGCCCAGATGCAACTTTTAGTTGTATTTAAACAATTTTATGAGAAAAACCTAGGCGAATGGCCTAGGTTGCGCGTGATCGGCTGAAAGGAGGCGAGCAGGAGGGAAACGCCGGGAAAGGATGGCGACAGCGGCGGTCCGACAGTGGTTTGTGCGGGAAGCTTCACTCATGACAAAGTTAATTTTCGTTTATGCCTCTTTGTGTGTTTACATTAGTGTGTTGCAAGAAAAACCCGTGTAGGGTTTTGGTTATTGTTCTTGGTGATCGGAGAAGACGAAGACGACAAGGACGACGGGGAGCTGGTTACAGCTGCCGTGGGAGTGGACTGCAACGGTAATCTTGGTGGTGGCTGCGTGTGACGACACTGGTGGCCGACTGTTGTGACGGAGAGAAGAAGGAGCCGAAGGCGGAGACCAATGAACGTCGTTCTAGCGATGGACGAGGAGGGGTGTACCACTGTGGGCGATGGTTATCATGGTGGTGGCTGTGATGGTGGTACTCGGCGAAGATGGCAACAGGTGGCAGCGGTGGTTTGGGGGATGGTTCTCGGCGGTATGCGAGACAGAATTGAAGAGGAGGTGGCCGGTACGGGCTGCTGGGTGGCACTCTACGGCTGTAGCCGAGAAGATGGTTGCTTTCGGCGTGTGACTTGGCATGGGCATGAGATGGGAGGTGGGTTAGGTGATGCTAACCGTTAGAGCTTCACAGTTAGGGGGACGAAGGTGGTAGATGGTGGTGATGCGCGGAGGCGGTGGTTCGCGCCAATGAGCAAGGAGGAGGATGGGATCGGGTTACACCCGATTAGGATGTTGACGAGCTGAGGGATTGCATGGCGTGGTTTGACGTGCATGAGGAGCTCGGCTTGTGTACGCATGAGTCATAAGACTTGGTGTTGCATGGTGCGGGGACGTATTAGCATGCGGGTTCTGAACGGGTTCAGAGTAACCCCGATCCGAACAAACTCGTGAGTTAGGGTTTTGGCATGGATAATGGGGTTATGCGAATGAGACGAGTATCGGGAGCATTTATGTTTTTACGTAGTAACACCTGTGTAGGATGTTCACCGACTACGTAATCATACGTTAGTTCGTTCGAGGAAGCGTTGCAGTGCTTGCGGGTATCGTTAAACCAGTGAGTTTCTAATCCCCCTCTTTAAATGTTTTTAACATTTTGGGGCTATCGTACACACTTATGAAATAAGTTACTCTATCGAATATGTTAAGGATTTCGGGTTCTAACCCGATGCGTTTTGAATATAAAATAATTGTTAAGCGATCGTAGGGTCTATGGTGGGATCATGGGAATGTGTGAGTTAAGGGTATGGGCTATTAATGCGTGTCGTATTAAGGGCCGCACGGAAAGAGTCGTGTCGTACATTAAATGTTTATGATATACTGTGTGAGAAATATGTTGTTCTAGGGTTATGCGTGAGGTGCAAGTATAGTTAATGAGTCATGTAATTGCTAGTATGTTGTTTGTGTTGTGTGTTCGTCGATGTATGTTTGCATCGTGTCATTATGGCACAACAAATGGGATTGCGAAGGATGAGGTCCTTCGGGAAGTCACCAACGGTGACGTTTATTTAACAGGTTAATGATGAGCTGGGGTGTGTTGAACGCCCTGACGAAGGTGCAGTGACGAGGTATGTGTTTACGAGTATATTTATGTGGTGTTGAATTGCATGCAAACGTAGAGTTATATTTATTATGTATGTGATGATATTAATGTGGTATGTTTGTGTGACGTGTGGACGATATTATGTGGGGTATGTAGAGTAGATTGACCGTTGTGTCAGGACTGTGACGTGACATATATGACTGTTGTGTCAATTAATTGTGAGAGCCTTGGTTAAGGCCGGATGTATTAATGTCTAGAGTGTGTTGTGTTAATCCAACGTCGAGTTGTACTTGTTCTTGGGCAGGAGTGGTTAGTATAGTGAGTTAAGTCTATAGCGACGAGATGGTCATGTTATTAATATTATGATTAGTAGTAGTACGGGCTGAGTCCCGGGTGGTGAACATGTATGGGGTGCTGTGAGAAGTCAGATGGTTAACTATTCGTTAATAAATCATAAAACTATTTTGTAAGGACCGGAGGGTCCGGAGTGGATTAAACTAATGAATATAGTGTGATGGTTTTCGTTCAAAATAAACTATTATAACTCACTCAGCGTAGCTGACTTTGTGTGAACGTTAGATTGTTTTGCAGGTAAGCGTAACGTTGACGTATCTTGGCTTGGAGACGGTGGTCCGGAGTGGATTAAACTAATGAATATGGTGTGATGGTTTTCGTTCAAAATAAACTATTATAACTCACTCAACGTAGCTGACTTTGTGTGAACGTTAGATTGTTTTGCAGGTAAGCGTAACGTTGACGTATCTTGGCTTGGAGACGGTGTTACTCAGATTGGTGTGCAGGTGTTCGTAAGGTAAACATAATAACGTCAAATGGTAATAAATGAGTTTTCAAAGACTTCCGCAGTAGTTTGAATTGCAATAAATGCGTTTTTAATGAAAATTACCCGTTATGAGAACCAACGGTAGGATGCCCGGGTTGGGGTCTTACAATAGCGAGTACCGTTACCGTTACGGTACCGTGATGGGTCGAGCCGATAATGTACGAATAACATCGTTGCCGGTATTGGTGTTATCAGAAGCGGTACCGGTGTTTGTTTTTATGGTTTTCGTTCGACGCAAAGCATACCATTTAAGAACTTAGTTTGGTTGAACATGGAATAAGTTCAGTAATAAACCAAAATTTTAATTTTTTAATAGATTAGACATTAGTAGTGTGTTACATATGATTACATAAATTATAAAATTTTAAGAAAAAAAATTGCAAACAAATGCAACCAAAAATCCTGAATTTGGAACATTAAGTTCTCTTTCATCAAAGAGAGTGAAAGTTCAGTTTTTTACAAAATTAGGATTAAAACTTCAATTTTCATAAATTTAGCTTTGAAATTGCTAAGAAATGTAACCGGTTTGGTCCCCATATTTGAGATCTTTGATTAACTAACATCCGTTTCACAGACCAAATATATTCCGTTTGTGCAAACTAATGGTTTAAAGGTGTAATCAATGAAAGTTCATGTTTGCCCCTTTAGAGAAAAAAAAAACAAAAAAAACAAAAACCGTTGGTAACACCCTACTAATAAATTGTGGCATCAAGTCTAAGATCAATTTTTCAATTTTCTTTTGTGGAAGACAACCTTTTCGTTCCAAAGCTAAAAACAAATAAATTAAAGAATATGTGATTTGAATAATATATAACTAAATGCAATACACGAAGTATACAAATATATACAATCTATATCAAACTAAATGCAATACACGAAGTTGAATAGAATTGTCAAACTCATACATATGTTTTATTACCATGAAGCAGCATTTCCAACCGCCCTTTTGTTGTTTGCACTGCATCGGATTAACAATTAATTATTTAAATACATAAAAATAAACTGATAAAAAAATAGAAAAGATACCTTCACTATATCCCAAAGAAATGGAAACCTAGAAGCTTCGTCAATTACATACGTGAGAAAATAATGATGCTGGTCCTTGTCTCTCCTTATAGAGTCAATAATATAGGTCTTTCTCTTGAAGGACAAACGATAATTAGCATCCAATGGTTACTACAAAAATAACAATCTATATCTATCTATTATAATAAATGAAAATAAATTTAGACACATTTCGTGATATTAGACCGTCTGAATGGTAGTTTTCCCGCCCAAATGAAGATGTCTTCCTCTATCTCTCTCCTGTGATTTGCGTCCAAATTAAGAACAAGTTTGAACCTTTTTTTCAATTTTATCTACAAACCCTAAAACTTCATTCCTGCTTTTGTTCTTCATCCAGCACCATACGCAAGTACGAATACTTCGTACCTCCAGCCCTGCCGTCTTCCGCCCGTCATGTCGGTGGATTATCTGCTCCCTCCTACAAAAGTGTGTCTCCTCCCATGGACAAGATCCACCTTGCCAAACAGAATGCTCAGTAGATCGTCGCGCGTCTCTTCAACAAAGCTGAAGCCAAGCGTTCGAAGTTCGACGATGACGACGCCAGGTGGGATTATAATGATAACTGAGATTTCAGCTCCGGTCCTATTGGTTCGATTCTTATTTAGGGTTTAAAACGCTTTGAGTAGATTTGCTGTTGTTAGGGCGAAGCATTGCTTCAGATCCGGAAATTAAATCCTGCAATGGAGCTGAAGAGCGGTCTGGAAGAAGCGCCGGAAAAATCTCGCCAGAAAAAATAGATCCAGATCCCGACGAACCATCCCCCGGAGATGTCGCCTGTGTCTTCATCCAATCCAGAACCATCTTCCGAAATTCCCTAAATTCCGCTCGATCCGCCTCAAATGCTTTCAGAGTTGATTTGATTTCAGCAACATCACGTTGAAGCTGTTGAATCTGGCCTTCCTGAACATCGGGCCGAGCAAACGAACGTGTTTCCATGGAGATTGAAAGAGAAAATGGCCGGCAAAGGTAGGTCGGATCAATGATAAGAATCTGATATGATTCTGTTACAAATTGAAGAAGATAACAGGAGAAATGACAACAGAATTTAATGAAATACACCTCAAATGAAAGAAATACAGAGATAACAAGATAGATCCAGGGCTATGCCCTCTCTCCATGCACCATATGCAAGAGCCTAACAAACTAACTACTTAATTCATTTCTCCCTAACAAGCCTTATTCTCTATTACTTATACTACCCCCATATTACACTTTAGCCCTTTAAGAATACCTATAGCTCACTTCCCTCTCTTAGCTCATTCCCATCAATTTGTCATTGCCATTAGGTTTGAAAATGAACTGGTTGTTGCCACTAGAAAGAAAGGGGGAGCCTTTTGTTCATCAGCAAGATACCTGAAAATCATATATGTATGAAGGTCTTCACAATCCTTTCTCTATGTTCTGTAATCCAAAAATGTTTATTTTTGATGTATAACAAGACATTAAGACTTGACTTTAGTTATTAGTCATGATAAAGATACCTGAAAATCATATATGTATGAAGGTCTTCACAATCCTTTCTCTATGTTTTGTAATCCAAAAATGTTTATTACAGATATATAACAAGACATTAAGACTTGACTTTAGTTATTAGTCATGATAGGTAAGATGGTGTTAATAAACCCATTTAAGGAAAACACATTAGTATGTGAGTTCATAGATCAAATCATGTTTGCTGTCCATCAGGTTGGTCTTCTGCCCATCTTCTTTGATTCTTTATATATGTTGTGACATATATATTTTAAATGTTTAGTGAGTACTTTAATATATATGTGAGGAGGATGTTGATGGAAGAGCCACTGATGTTAAAGGATATTCTTATTCTGAGATCATCAATGAAAGCTTGATAGAGTAAGTGGCTTCGTTGAACCTGTTCGTGCATGCTTGGGGTGTGTCGTTTACGGTGGATAATTGTTCGACAACTGCAAGGTATTTGCAAATAGGAAATTTATGAAGTATTGTTGTAACTTTTCATTTGGCACTATTATATGTAATAATATGTAGTTTTAGTTATGAGAAGTACTTCTTACAATTTTATTAATTGTCGTTTTTATTACACGGGTTTCTAACCTAGTACTATGTAATAAATAAAAATCATTTACGTTATGTGTCGCGTCCACGTCTTTTCTCATCATTTTTTCTCGCATATATCTCTTATTAAATACACATTTCTTTTTTGAATAATGATTTATAGTTAAAGAAAAATATTAATTCTACTAATAAAACACATTTATTTTAAATTATCTCTTATTTTAAATTATCTCTTATTTTAAGAAACATTAAAATTTAATTATGTAACTTTTGTTTTTAACTAAATAGTGATCTAAGTCAAATTATATTAAAAAGAAATTAACGTATTCAAACCGTATAATATACGGGTTTTTAAAGATATAAACTTTTTATTACTAAGTATATAGCGTTATATTCTATCAATCCGTGTAATACATAAGTTTTTTAAAATACAAAATTTTTATTAGTAAGTATATAATATTACATTTTATCAACCCGTGTATTACACTGGAATTTAACCTAATTATACAATAATTAAGTATGTATGTGAATGCATGGTGGAAAAAAATAACTTACTTTGCTAAACAAGGTGCAATAAAAAATGTTTTGTCAGTTTGAATCTGTCTGGTACAGGGAATTGTTGGTGCACTTCTGAATATCACTCTATCAAGATTGGATATTGCCCTTTTCCGTCAACAAAGTGTGCCAATACATTGATGCACCATCCGACAATCACTAGTTTGCAGTCAAATGAATTCTCTGTTCCACCCTCCAGGCCTTCACTGATGTTCACTGGCAAGTTCTCTCCACCGTTCAAGCCTTTTTTTGGTGTTGATTGGGCTAGGTGCTCGATTAACCGTCGACCCATGAGGGGATTGGCTATCTACTTGGGCTCTAACCCTATCTAATGGACTGTGCGAAAACATAAAACCATTTCTAGGTCATTTAATGAGTCAGAATACAAAGTTCTAGTAGATACATTTGCACAATTAACATGGCTAGAAGTTCTTCTTCGAGTACTTGGGATAGACACAAAATATAGTCCTACTCTCTGGTATGATAATCTTGGTGCAACTCAGTCTTTCATGCTCGCACAAAGCATGCTGAAAATGATTTTCACTTTGTTTGCAAAAAGGTAGTTCAAGGAAAACTTAAGGTACTGTTTGTATCGACAGATGATCAGATTGCATACAGTGGCGGAGCTTGAAAATCTAAGAAGCGGTGGCCGCAAAAAATAAGCAGGGGCCGGCTCTATACGTAAAAAAAATTTCGGACGAAAACGGAAAAATTAAAACTACTAACGAAAAAAACGGCAGGGGCCGGGGCCCTCCCTGACCCCTTCATAGCTTCGCCCCTGATTGCATACATCTTCACAAAACCGCTACAAGCTGAAAGATTTATATTTTTACGCTCAAAGCTCCAAGTCGTTCCCCATCCTTAACTTGCGAGAGAATATTAGATCGCATCCTAATTAAAAATATAAATCACTGTTTATCATAAACGTCAGAATTGCCTTCCTATATAAAAATATAATTTTTATAATAAAAAAAGTGTTTTTGACATATCTTTATTCCGTACCTAACATGCTTATAGTAATTGTTTGCCAATAATAAAAACAAATCATTGAATATTAGAAAATGTTAAAATAAATCAAAATTAGTAAACTAATCACCCATATCTTGCTGTTCTGTTCGTTGTATTCAAGAAACAGATATCAATCCTTTTGTCCTGATTAAAGTCGATCAAACAGAGCAAACCATCGATCATCCATGGAAGAAAACTCGATAATCGATACCGATCTCGAAACCAAATAACTCCCTGATGATCATCATGATCAGAAGGGTGGTATGAAAACCATGCCATTCATCATAGGTACCATCTTCTCTGTTTTCAAATTCACCAAAACATAAGTTCTTGATTATCTGTTTCGCGGCAGTGAACGAAGCGTTTGAGAAGATTGCGAGTTATGGATTGCAAAGTAACATGATCTTCTATTTAATGGAAGTTTATCAAATGGAAGCTGTAGCTGGGACGACTGTAATTTTCATCTGGTCGGCACTTTCGACCGGTCTCTCCATCTTTGGGGCTTTCGTATCTGATTCTTATCTGGGTCGGTTTCGGGTCATTGCAGTCGGGTCTCTCTCCAGCCTTCTTGTAAGTCAAAACTAGGGATGTAAACGAGCTCAGTTGAGCCTGAGTATGCCAAAGCTAGAGCTCAGCTTGTTTAACTTAATCGAGCTCAAGCTCAAGTACGAGTTAGAGATCGGCTTGTTTGTTATTTATCAATTATTTCACTTATATATTTTAATTATACCTTTATATATAACATAATATATGTTTAAAAGACAATTGCATATATCCCCTAAAAACTTCATTATATACATATACTAGGTGTATTACACGGATTGAATAAATATAATTTTATATATATACTTAATAATAAATATTTACATATTACATATTTATGACATATTATATAGTTTTTTAATACAAATTTCAGAAACTTCACATAGTTGCTTTTTAAAAATGTTTTATAAAAATAATGAAATAAAATTTTAATTTCTAAAAATGTTTTATGAACAAACCTATATTTTTTTAAATAAAAAACGTTTATAAAAACAATTATAGAAATCATTATTATTTAATAAGAGAGAGAGACGAAAAACAAAAAATCATTAAAGAAAACTTGTGCAAATAATAGGAGAGAGAGGCGGCAAAACCTGTTTCATTAAAACCTTTATTTATTATAGAGTATAAAATTTTATTTATGTATATCATCTTCATTAATTACATATATACCCAATTGGATGATGTAATCGATCAGAAACGACACAGGATATTTGAATCGATCGGAAGCGGGAATCAGAAGGTTAGGGTTAGGATCGATGGAATAAGAATAGTAGTATTTCATGTAAGGTTTAAAGGATAATTTTATAAAATATTGGGATATATGTAATTTATGGTTTGGGTTGGGTATATATGTAATTAGAGTTGAAAATAGGGGATATATGTAATTCTACCAATTTTGAATTATTTTTATTATAATTTTATGTATAGTAATTATATATACATATAGTTAATACATTAAAAATTTTTATAAACAAAAGCGTCGTTTAGGGTTGCGAGCCTGCTCGAACTTGTTTATTAAATGAGCCTCAATGTTTACACCACTCTCCAAAATTTGGGCTTGAGCTCGTCCAAGTTTGGCCGGATTCGATTTTCTTTGATAGCTCACAAACGACTCGAATCGTTTACACCACTCTCCAAAATCATCCCATTTTGCTCTCAAATCCTTAAATTTAGTGTATTTGGGATTTCGTTTTTGTTGCTACAAAGATCCGCGTAATTAGACTTGTGCTTTAGCTAGTGCAACGAGAAGATCATTCCGTCTTGAAATGGTCTTCATCCTCCCTAACTCATCTCAAACCGTAGACAATAGAAACAAGAGTTAGGGGCTCCTGAAGTCTCAGGACCACCCTCTGACAATCAAGTCAGTTATTTATATAAATATGTATCGTGAGTCCGGGGTTAGGTCCCATTTTTTTTGTTTGCTACAGGGTGACCTTACTATGGTTGACTTCAATGGTTCCACAATTAACACCATCATCTTGCCTTGATCCGGAGAGCGGTTGCAGCCCACCAACACCAACACCAAACCAACTTGGTTACCTTTTCTCATCTTTGGGTCTAATCTCAGTCGGGTCGGGTTGCGTCAGACCCTGCTCCTTAGCCTTTGGCGCAGACCAACTCGAACAACATAACAATCAGAGGCTCATTGATAGCTACTTTAACTGGTACTATGCTACTGCAACTATTTCAACTGTCATTGGTTCTACTGTTGTGGTCTACATTCAAGACCGGTTTGGTTGGCGGGTTGGGTTTGCAGTTCCTGTACTGTTCATGTTCTGTTCTGCTCTTATGTTCATACTCAGGTCGTCTCTTTATGTCAAAGTCAAAGTCAACGAGAGCCCGTATTCGGGGTTCATTCAAGTTTTAATCATGGCTTTCAAGAACCGTAGGATCCGTCTTCTTCTACATGACTGCTACAATCATAGCAATGAAATGGATCGGGTCGAGCTAACTCACAACTTAAGGTTCAAATTTTTTAAAAAGCAATTAAGAGTAGATTCAGAGAGTGTAAGTTAACTGTTTAAAAAATAAACTACATGATAACATGTAATGGTTTAGGTTAAATATTTTAGTGTTTTCATCGTCTTAATCAATTTATCAAACAAAAATTTCATCATATTAATGTGACTAATTAGTTTTATCCTTTTTTTCATCATATTAATGTGACTAGTTAGTTTTATTGTCTTAGTACAAAAAGAAATATTTTAATATATCAGCCCCTAACGTTGTATTTTTATAACAATTTCAGCACCTGAAATGGTTAAATTAGTACATTAGAAATAAAATTACTAAAATGCTCCTATACTTTAAGAAAAATTTAACAGAGTTAGTAGCAAAGGCTGAAATGGTTACAAAAATACAACCTCGAGGGCTGATACATTAAAAAATTTATTTTTGGACTGAAAGGGTTAAACAGGGGAAACCACAAGGCCAAAAGCGAAATTTACTCTTGAAAAAAACATATTTTTTTAATTGACTTTTTTTTAACAGCAACACCCTATTTTTAAATCTCATCTAATATATATTTGATAACTTAGATCTCGACTTATTCAACTCGTCTTATTTTGTTTTTTTAGGTTTCTTAACAAAGCATGTATCGTTAGAGATACGAACAACTATTATTCAGGCTCGAACCCGCATAGGGTCCCCACGGTCGAAAATGTGGAGTCCCTCAAGTCCATTCGGATAATACCCGTTTGGTCTTCGGGCATTCTAGTATTCACGAACATTGTACAAAATTTCCCGACGCTTCAAGCCGAAAAAATGAACCGAAATGTCACTTCCTGGCTTGAGATCCCGGCCGCATCATTAAGCATGTTCACGCTTTTGACACTAACAATAT
Source organism: Smallanthus sonchifolius (assembly GCA_023525975.1). Taxonomy (NCBI): domain Eukaryota; kingdom Viridiplantae; phylum Streptophyta; class Magnoliopsida; order Asterales; family Asteraceae; genus Smallanthus; species Smallanthus sonchifolius. Next base: position 56,999,576 of record CM042045.1, read on the forward strand.
GGATCGCGCTTTATGACCGTATGTTGATCCCGTTTCTAGCAAAATTTACACACGAGCCTGGTGGGCTCCACCCGAAAACCCGAATGGGCCTCGGGATAATAATATCCATTATAGCCATGTTGGTATCCACTATCGTGGAATCCATAAGGCGTGGTTTAGCAAACTCGAACACGACGGTTGACATGTCAGCAATGTGGTTGGTCCCACAATTCGCGTTACTAGGTTTATCCGAGGCGTTTAATGCAATCGGACAGATGGAGTTTTATTATTCCGAGCTCCCGAAAAGTATGACGAGTTCAACGATGGCTGTTTTCACGGTTAGCATGACGGTTGCTGCGCTTGTTGCAAGCCTTTTAACTAACATTGTGGACTCGGTTACGGGCCAAGGAGGTCATGTAAGTTGGCTATCGAGCGATATCGACCAGGGCCACGTGGATTACTACTATTGGTTGCTTAGTTTCTTGAATTTGCTTAACTTTTTCTACTACTTATTCTGTTGTCGTGTTCATCGGATTTTTTCTTCGCCGGAATGTTGGTTGTCCGATGAGACCGGAGAAGAAGGATGAGAAAACATTGAAGATAAACTATGAGTTTCACCTTAAACACTTTTCAATGTAATTGGTGAATATATTCAGAGTTTTCAGTTCAAACACTAGACTTTATAATTGAACTCTATTGTACTATGGTTGTAAATGTTGTATCTCATTAGACAAGTTTGGGCGGTCCAAAAACGCCTTAAAACATCAAATTCACCGCCTCTAAAAATGAGTTTTGTGCAAGTGGTAAATAGAAACTATGAAGAACTATTTGGTAAATTTAAAAAGAGAATGGATACATAATAACACATTCCATTGATACAGTGGAAGTGACCTTCAATGCCTAAAATCAAATCCTTCTTCTCAGATCTCATGGGCAATCAATCTACTCGATCACCTGCGATGAAGAACTCCGACGAACACGACAACAAATCAAAAAGTACAAAAAGTTGAGCAAATTTAAGAAACTAAGTAACCAGTAGTAGTAATCCAAGTGACCCTCATTGATATCGCTCGATAGCCAACTTACATGACCTCCTCGGCTCGTGATCTAGTCCACAGTGTTAACCAAAAGGCTTCCAACGACCCCAGAAACCGCGTAGCTCATCGTAAACACCGCCATGGCTACACTCGACATGCTCTTCGGAATCTCAGAATAACAATACTCCATCAACCCAACTACATTACACGCCTCAGCTATTCCTAGTAATGCAAACTGTGGAACCAACCACATTGCTGACATGTTGTCATTAGCGGTCGTGTTTGAGCCCGCCATGTCACGCCTTATGGTTTCCACGGATGCAGATACGGCCATGGCTATGATTGAGATTAGTAGCCCGATTCCCATTCGGGTTTTTGGGTTTAGCCCGCTTGGATCGCGTGTATATTTTGCTAGAAATGGTACCAAGAGACAGTTGTAAAACATGACCCATATTGTAAGTGTCATGACCAAGAACACGCTGTATGATCCAGCCGGGATCTCGAACCATGAAGTGACATGTCGGTTCATTGTTTTCGCTTGGAGTATCGGGTAAGGCAGGTATAAGTTGGTGTATAGTAGAATACTAGTCGACCACAACGGAAGTATCCGAATCAATGATTTGAAAGATTCCACCTTTTCAACGGTCGGATACAATGTTGAACAATCAATGTTCGTATCTCTAACAACACAAGCTTTGTTGAGAAACCGTAAGCTGTCGGTTAGCTCGACCCGACCCCTTTCATTGCTATGATTGTAACAGTCATCCGGAAGAAGCCGGATCCTGCGGTTCTTGAAAGCCATGACCAAAACTTGGAAAAGCCCTGAATATGGGTTCTCCTTTACTTCGACTTTGACGTAAAGAGGTGACCCGATTAAGAACACGAGAGCCGAACAGATCATGATGCAAACAGGAACCACAAATCCAATCTGCCAACCAAATCGGTCTTGAATGTAGACCACAACAGTAACAGCAACAAATGCTGAAACTGTTACAGAAGCATAGTACCAGTTAAAGTAGCTACTAATCAGCCTCTGGTTGTTGTTACCTGTTCGAACCGGTTTGAGTTGTTCTGCACCAAACGCTATGCTACATGGTCTGATACAACCCGATCCGATCGACATTATTACGAAAGCCGAGAAGAGAAAAGCGAGCTGGGTTGGTGTAGGTGGGCTGCAACCATTGTTGGGTCCATTGCAAGATGAAGGTGTCAATTGAGGAACCATTGAAGTCCACCACAGTAAAGTCATTCCCTGTAGTAACAAAAAGATTATCCAACATTTTAACCAACTTAACAGATGTAGATTGACATGAATGATGTTGTTACTTTTTTGTTTTCCATTTAAAATAATCTGATTTATCTTTTCGATTACGATTTGACATGAATAATGAGTCGGATGATTTGGCTTACAAGAAGAGTCATTAAAGACCCGATTGCAATGACCCGAAACGGACCGAGATAGGAATCAGAGATGAATGCACCAAAAATGGAAAGACCGTTGGATAATGCTGACCAGATATAAGTTATGGTTGATCCAGCAACTGCTTCCAAGTGATAAACTTCAGTGAAGTAGAGTATCATGTTCGGCATCAATCCATAACTTGCGACTTTCTCAAATGATCCATTCCCTGCGTCAAAACACAGATTCAAAATCCATAACTTGCTCGGTTTTAGGTCATTCGTCTTTCTTTTCTTTTGTTCCCGCCCTGAAGTAAAACATCATATTTTCTTGATGTTACATATAAAAACGTTATATATTAAAAGTTATAAAAAAAAATAAAAACATATATTAACCAATGTCACATCCCTTAGTGGAATAAGTAAAAAAGTTGGTGTGTAACAATTGAAAATTTTAAGAAAATAAAAAATTTTGGTGAAAGTGAAGGTGGGTAAAAGTGGAAGGAGCAAACTTGAAAACTAGCCAAAAAGATGAAGCCTCCCCTAAACCTAGCCATCACGCTATTCATTTTGCCAAAACCTACGAGCCTCCCATCAGCTCCTATGCAAACTTGAGAGAAAATGTTGTGGAGTTTTTGTTTGAAGAGAAGGAAAAGAAAGACTAGATCTAAGCCACAACCTTGTATGTTTTCTATTAAGGACTAACAAGGAAGAAGATTACGACAAGCTATATCCGTTTGAGCTAAGAATCAAACCCTAGATCTCATGTTTTTTTTTTTTTGCTTTAAACGGGTTTAAGGGTAAAACTGGGGGTTTTATCCATAAAGGTTACATTTTTACGTATGGAGTCTACTTGCTGGAAGTTTGATGCTTGTTTACTCTATGAAGTCTACTTGTTGGAAGTTAATGCCCGTTTACCCTTCGGAGTCGACTTGATGCATGCTAGAACCGAAGGTATATAAGTGGAATTGACGGTTACGAGAAGGCGCCGATTCGACCTATTTGTTATACGTGAATGGTTTATGTTTTGCCATGTGTTATGTATGATTTTAAATGTATATGATTGTAAAAAGGTTTTGAAGCTAACGTTTTATGTAAAACTAGAATTCACTCAGCGAATCTGACTTTTTAGTATGCACATTCAGGTTAAGTGTAGGGAGAGAAGATGCGACGTGCGCAGATGCTTGGCTGGCGAAGAGGAGTTACCCTGTCATCGTTGGAGTCTGACATCCCCGTTATGATTTGTGTTATGACAATGATGAGATAATCTTTATGTTTTGATTTTATGGACAACTTATGTTACATTTTAATGAATTTTCCGTTGTGTTAATAATATTCAGGATATAAGAACTTTTTGTAAATGGGTAAATCATAGTGTGAGGTCTCCCGATATCGAGACCTTACATGGTGTAAATGGACTCACCCATTAAAAATGTTGAAAGTCAATTCTCATTTTATATAAAAACATTTCCTATCTTACATCAAGACCTTTTTTTATAAGAAAGATAAGACATGGGATGCTTAAAGAAAATTATAACATAAACTATTAATCTGTATTAACTCGATGATTTGATATTTGTTTTATAAGTTTATGCTAGATATATTTAAATAAACCGTTGGTAATTGTAAATACCACCACTATGATTTATTTCTTGAACATGTTAGTTAAAAGGTATATAAAATTCATTAAATAATAAGTTATTTGATTTGCTATATATGCTAATTATGCACCATAAAATACATTTAAAACAGTATGAAAATTTTTGTTAATATATCTTTTATATATGTATCAATATTACATTTTATAGCATGAACTCCATATACATTTTACATGTAATAAATGCTGAAATATGTTAGTATGTGAACAACTCCATTTACAATAGTTTGTGATCTCCATGCATGCCCACTACTACCACCATCTCTACCACTATCGTAATTGTGTTTCCTCGTCATCAACACATTTCAACTCCTTTTTCAAACAAATTTACAAACTAAATATAAAGTTTTCATCAAACAAATGCACCACAAAATTCTAATTCTTTTGAAAAATCCACCATCCAAAATTTCAACATATTAGTGGGCATGGTTTTGAAACCACACACATGATGGATCACACAAAAGCCCCGTTTTAGAAACCACACATATATTCTCCACCATCGGTAGACTCAGTGGCGAAGCTTGAAGAAAACCCCCGGGGGGTCGGGATTTTTTTTCCTATCATGGGGGTGCCAGAACTATAAAATTTTCACCCGAATACATATAAATTAACACTATTGAGCGAAAAATCGACCGAATACGTATAAATTAACACTAGTGAGCGAAAAATCGGGATGGGCCGGGGCCCATCCGGGCCCCAACAAAGATTCGCCCCTGGGTAGACTTAGTGAACATATTCGAGCCCGCTTGGTAGTGGTAGATTTAATAATTTTTGTTTACATTTCTATATAAGTTTTATTTAAAACCGTTGACACGTGCTTATTTATATCTACATTTCGATATAAGTTTTATTTAAAACTGAGCCGGATCAAATATAAAATCTTCTTACTTAATTTTTTAAAAACTCAATCTGATGTTTCTTAACGAACATTTTCTCAACAATGTAAATAATGTTGCGATTTGCTTATTTTTATTCATATTTTAATATAAATTTATTTAAAACTGAACACACGGGACATAACCCACTAGTTAGTTGATATCTTAAAGTTGGATAAGAAATACATGATAATAAACGTTTAAAGGAAAACACATTAAATTATTCCATCAAATAATTATATAAATAAACAAAAACTGAACACACGGGACATAACTCAGTACCTCTCGAGTACTTGTTACATATTATCAGCCCCTGAGGCTGTACCAGATCTCATGGGCAATCAATCTACTCGATCACCTGCGATGAAGAACTCCGACGAACACGACAACAAATCAAAAAGTACAAAAAGTTGAGCAAATTCAAGAAACTAAGTAACCAGTAGTAGTAATCCAAGTGACCCTCATTGATATCGCTCGATAGCCAACTTACATGACCTCCTCGGCTCGTGATCGAGTTCACAGTGTTAACCAAAACGCTTCCAACGACCCCAGCAACCGCCGAGCTCATCGTAAACACCGCCATGGCTACACTCGACATGCTCTTCGGGATCTCAGAATAACAATACTCCATCAACCCGACTACATTAGACCCCTCAGCTAACCCTAGTAATACATATTGTGGGACCAACCACATTGCTGACATGTTGTCATCCGCGGTCGTGTTTGAGCCCGCCATGTCACGCCTTATGGTTTCCACAATTGCGGATACGGCCATGGCAATGATTGAGATTAGTAGCCCGATTCCCATTCGGGTTTTTGGGTTTAGCCCGCTTGGATTGCGTGTATATTTTGCTAGAAATGGTACCAAGAGGCAGTTGTAAAACATGACCCATATTGCAAGTGTCATGACCATGAACACGCTGTACGATCCAGCCGGGATCTCGAACCATGAAGTGACATGTCGGTTCATTGTTTTCGCTTGGAGTGTCGGGTAAGGCAGGGTAGCGTTCGTGAACAGTAGAATACTAGTCGACCACAACGGAAGTATCCGAATCAATGATTTGAAAGATTCCACCTTTTCAACGGTCGGATACAATGTTGAACAATCAATGTTCGTATCTCTAACAACACAAGCTTTGTTGAGAAACCTTAAGCTGTCGGTTAGCTCGACCCGACCCGTTTCACTGCTATGATTGTAACAGTCATCCGGAAGAAGCCGGATCCTGCGGTTCTTGAAAGACATGACCAAAACATGAAAAAGCCCTGAATATGGATTCTCTTTGACTTCGACTTTGACATAAAGAGGTGACCCGATTAAGAACACGAGAGCCGAACAGATCATGATGCAAACAGGAACCACAAATCCAATCTGCCAACCAAATCGGTCTTGAATGTAGACCACAACAGTAACAGCAACAAATGCTGAAACTGTTACAGAAGCATAGTACCAGTTAAAGTAGCTACTAATCAGCCTCTGGTTGTTGTTACCTGTTCGAACCGGTTTGAGTTGTTCTGCACCAAACGCTATGCTACATGGTCTGATACAACCCGATCCGATCGACATTATTACGAAAGCCGAGAAGAGAAAAGCGAGCTGGGTTGGTGTAGGTGGGCTGCAACCGGTGTTGGGTCCATTGCAAGATGAAGGTGTCAATTGAGGAACCATTGAAGTCAACCACAGTAAAGTCATTCCCTGTAGTAACAAAAAGATTATCCAACATTTTAACCAACTTAACAGATGTAGATTGACATGAATGATGTTGTTTCTTTTTTGTTTTCCATTTAAAATAATCTGATTTATCTTTTCGATTACGATTTGACATGAATGATGAGTCGGATGATTTGGCTTACAAGAAGAGTCATTAAAGACCCGATTGCAATGACCGGAAACGGACCGAGATAGGAATCAGAGATGAATGCACCAAAAATGGAAAGACCGTTGGATAATGCTGACCAGATGTAAGTTATGGTTGATCCAGCAACTGCTTCCAAGTGATAAACTTCAGTGAAGTAGAGTATCATGTTCGGCATCAATCCATAACTTGCGACTTTCTCAAATGATTCATTCCCTGAGTCAAAACACAGATTCAAAATCCATAACTTGAAATTTGATATGAAACATGTTGATGTACCTAAGATGAAGGGTATGGTTTTGATGCCACCCTTGTGATCATGATGATTGTGATCATTGAGTAATGTGGTTTGGAGATCTGTGTCCATGCTTGATTTTTCTTCATTCAAGTGTTCTTCCATGATGGATGATTTGATTGATGAACAAAAATGTGGTCCCTATATCAATCTTGGATTGCAGTAGTTTGGTTAAAAGTGTTGAGGTGAAGGCCTACCAAAAGGTGATGTACTTTGTAAATGTGTGGTTATAAATGTATGCCTTTGATTCCTCAATAACTGATTACATACACATACATATAAAGGATAAAACTAGAAAGTAGAAACTAAATCTCCTCTACATTTGAAAACATCTCCCTAATAATACACATGATAAAATTCAAATCTATACTATATAATAAATAAAAATTTTGGGATGCCATGTGTAGCCTTAATATTCAATCTCATAATTTTTTTTCGCATCTCTCTTATTAAATGATTTTCATCTTTTAATAATAATATGTTTTTTAAATAAAATACTAATCTTTATGTTAATAAATCTCCTGACATATTTTGACGAATGTATGTGCTAACAGATTTTATTGTATTTCACGGGTTTATTCAATCTGTGTAAAACACGAGTTTTTAAAAAATAATTTTTTTATTACTTAATATATAATATTATATTTATTCAAACCGTGTAATACACGGGATTTTAACCTAGTATACGAATAATATATGATTCTCATAGTTTTTGGGGGACACGTGTTAATTTCTGATACATCCTTAGTATATTTTTCTCGACTCTCTCTCCTATTATATAGTTACATTAAAACAATATATACTTTTAAATATTAATAAAAAACTAATTATGGATACTTATTATTTAGTTATAGATACTTATTATATCATTAACCAAATAAAATTAATGATAATTAACATTTAACAATTACATAAAAAAGATTAATACACAGTTGAAAAAATTGTTTTAAAAATTTAACAAAACATAATTTATAACCGTCCGTCAAATTATATATTTTTTAAGACATATTTTGACGAGTATATTTGTTAATAGATTACATTATATTTTATTCAAACCGTGTAATACACGGTTTTTTAAAAGAAATTAATTTTTTTATTAATAAGTATATTACAATATATTTATTTAACCCGTGTAATACACGAGATTTTATTCTAGTCTTGGAATCAATCAATGATATGTACATAAATGGAATATTGATCAATCAAGTTCCAAATTCGCGGTACCAACTAACCTCATAGTCTCTAGGGCTGTAAACGAACTCAGTGAACAGTTCATGAACCGTTCGATGGGAAGTTCGTTCGTTTAATAAATGAACGAACATGAACAAGAAATTTTGTCTGATTAACTAAATGAACGAACGTGAACGTTCGGTAAGTTGTTCGTGAACGTTCGTTCATTTACGTTCGTTTATGTTTGTTCATTTTCGTTTGTTTAAGATGTTCATTAAGATTTTTGTATATTTCTATTTTATTTTATCTAAACATTTTATATTCTTTAATTTTTAAAATTTTTATACGTCATTTCCCTATCCACTATTACTCGATTAGGGCTTCACCACAACAGTATCACCCTATCCCGACGATTTTTTTTACCCTATAGCGACGACTTGTCGTCGCGATAGCCTATTCCGACGACATGTCGTCGGTATAGATGTCGTCGGTATTGCCTCGTCCCAATATCCAAGATTGTCGTCGGGATAGGTGTCGTCAGGATAGGTATGTCGTCGGTACAGGTTGACCCTATTCCGACGACATGTCGTCGGTATAGGGTTTTTTATTTTTTTAATAATTTTTTAAAAAGGCCTATAGCGACGACATGTCGTCGGTATAGGTCTTTTCTGTTTTTTTTTTTAATTTTTAATATTTTATCCAGAAATATTAAATTTCTAAAAACAAAAACCTGCAAATCATTAAATTTAAACCATTCAAACATTCAAATCTGATAAAAACTAATATCCAAAACATAAACCAAACATCCAAATTGTTCGACACACAAACTTGTCCAACAAATCAAACATTCAAAACATAAACTTGTTCGACACACAAATATGCAAATTGTTCAAGACAAGTACCAACCTAACCTCACCTTAAATCCCGAGAGTTTTTGTGAAAGTTGCTCCCAATAAATACCATCTTATATACCTACACATCTGTAAGGCCCCAAACCCGGGAGGCCTCACTTATTGGATTTACTCATTCACAAGCAGTTCTTAAACATGAATATCAGATAACGCAGCGGAAAATTTCATTTAAACACAACTTAATCGTTGTTCATACATGCGGAAGCGTAAACATTGCTTATAACATAATTACATCATAGACAAAACATAACGGGATGCCAGTCTTCAAAAGCAGTCGGATAACTCTTCATCTCTAGCCAAGCATCACCGTCCATCCTCATAACCTGCCTTAACCTGAATGTGTACACTTAAAAACGTCAGCTATGCTGGTGAGTTCTAGTTTTCGTTCGTTTTAAGAAATGGTTCATCATTCAAACATTCATTAGGGTTTAACATTCGTATAAGAAAACAGGGCATTTCATTCGTAAACCTTCGCACATTTAAACACAATCATTTGTTTAAATCATTAACATTCATTTAAGTCATACATTATTATCTAAAATCTGTATCGTTACGCGTCTCAATGTCCCCGTAGGAACTTTTAATGTTGTGGGCAACCGTTACGTATCGCCGTCATTGCCACAACCATACACTACGTGGGTCAACCGTTACGTATCGCCGTCATTGCCCAACCCTTCAATGCGTGGGGTCAACCGTTACGTATCGCCGTCATTGCCCAACACGCATCTTTCCTTTGGAAATCAACCGTTACGTATCGCCGTCATGGATTTCCCATTACCTCGTTCGCTTAGGATGATCGTCATCACCCGAGTAACCGTCGTTACTCCCTTACCAGTTGTACAACATCAAAACCAATGACATGCCACAAAGACATTGCCCATGTTGTTCTTGTGGTAACTATGGCTCGCTGTCCATAATCTACCACAAGGCTGGGAATCACATTCTCAGACTTCATTCGTCAATTCCATTCATTCGACAGATTAGATTTGTAATAACTTCTTTAAAACCTTTGCCCCTTTTTGTTTTCTTTTCATAAAACCTTTCCTTCACTTTCAAAACCCTTTACCTTTTCATTAAACCATTTCTTTATAACATTCGTTCGTAAACATTCCGTTCATAAACTTTCTTTCCATAAACCCTTCGTTCCAAATCATTTCCTTTCGTAAACGTAGTTTCATAAAAAAAATCATTTTATAAAACAACATTTCATACGTGTACACACCAGCCCGAAAACATTATATAAAAAACATTTAAAAGAGGGCTTCTAGAACTCACCTGATAAGCTAGTCTCGGTTGTCCTAAACGAAGGTCCAACGACTTCACGTACGATCTGAATTGAGTAGTTACATACACATCAGACCCTTACCGACTCTAACGGTTTAACCCTTCTAAACATACTAACTTTACTTAACCAGTCTGATGTCTGCGCACTTAGCAAGTGCGCAGACCCTGCTACCTGCGCACTTAGCAAGTGCGCAGGTCCTTCCTCCTGCGCACTTAGCAAGTGCGCAGGTCCCTCCTCCTGCGCACTTAGCAAGTGCGCAGGACCCTCCTCCTGCGCACTTAGCAAGTGCGCAGGACCTGCTCCGTGCGCACTTAGCAAGTGCGCACAACCTGTTCTTCGTGAAAACCCTAACTTTCGCATTTCGGGTCTGATCATGTCAAGATCCCGAACATGTTGCATCCAAAACGTTCGTTTTCCCTTAGGGATCTCAAATCTATGATTATTTATCAGATTCATCCGTTCAAACCTTGCCTTTTCACCCAAAACCCGAAAAACCCAAAAACGAACTAAAAACTCAGATTTAGGTCGGATCGTTACCTGAATCGAGCTTCTGATCCGGAGGTTCTTCTCACGAGTGCAAGAGACACGAGCGGATGAAATCTTGTGCGATTCCGACACTTTCTCTCTACGGTTTTCTCTCTCTAGAATTGCAAATGAGAGAAACATGTGGTGACCCTGGCTATTTATAGGGGAGACCTCCCCAAGCCCGGTTCGCGACTGACCCGGCCCGACTTCGGCCCGCTTGAACTCGTTAACTTTATTTCTCGACATTTTGGGATGTTACAAGTCTACCCCCCTTATAATAGGTTTCGTCCCCGAAACCTATCACAAGTCAAATAATTGAGGGTACGACTCCCTCATCTCCGCCTCCGTTTCCCATGTAGCCTCCGATCCCTTTCGGTGCCTCCATTGGACTTTAACCAATTGGATCACTTTGTTACGCAAACGCTTCTCCTTTCGGTCCAGGATAGCCACGGGTTCTTCGATGTAATTAAGGCTGTTGTCAACCTCGATGTCAGTAAGTGGTACGTGAGCCGATTCATCCGCCAAACACTTCCGCAAGTGTGATACATGGAAGGTAGGATGAATCCCACTTAACTTATCAGGCAACTCCAACCGATAAGCGACTTCACCAACCCGTGCCATTATCCTGAACGGTCCGACAAACCTCGGACTTAACTTTCCTCTCTTTCTGAATCGAATGATTCCCTTCCAAGGCGACACTTTCAACATTACTCTGCCCCCAACATCAAACTCGATAGGCCTTCGTCGTCTATCCGCATAGGATTTCTGACGATCTTGTGCGGCCTTCATTCGTGCTTTGATCTGATCAAACCTTTCCGACGTCTCTCTTACGACTTCGAGACTTCCTAATTCCTTCTGTCCAATCTCACCCCAACAAACCGGGGTTCTACATCTTCTCCCATACAACATTTCGTAAGGCGGCATGCCTATCGTCGTGTGATGACTATTGTTGTAGGAGAACTCGGCTAATGGCAGATGGCTGTCCCAACTGCCACCGAAGTCAATAATACAAGCACGGAGCATATCCTCCAATGTCTGAATGGTCCTTTCGGACTGACCATCCGTTTGCGGGTGGTATGCTGTGCTGATATTAAGCCTCGTACCCATCGCCTCGTGAAATCTTTTCCAGAACCTCGATGTGAATCGTGTGTCCCGGTCAGATACAATCGTCAGAGGCATCCCATGCCGTGCTACTACTTCATTAATAAACACTTCCGCTAACCTTTCCGACGAGAACGTCTCGCGAATAGGTAGGAAATGAGCACTCTTCGTCAATCGGTCCACAATTACCCAAATGGTGTCATGACCTTTAGCTGTGCGAGGTAGCTTGGTTATGAAGTCCATGGTAATGTGTTCCCACTTCCATTCTGGTATATCAAGTGGTTGAATCTTTCCATACGGTTTCTGGTGCTCGGCCTTTACTTGCGAGCAAGTCAAACACTTGCTTACATACTTCGTCACGTCACGTTTCATTCCAGGCCACCAGTATTCCCTCCTCAGATCTTGGTACATTTTATTGGTACCGGGATGGATATAGTAACGAGACTTATGAGCCTCATCCAAGATTTTGCTCCTAAGTTCGCCACCCATAGGTATCCATATCCGTCCAAAACGTGTCCTAACACCTAGGGTGTTATATTCCAATTTGTCCTGTTGGCCAACCATCCTTTCTTTCTTTATATTTTCTTCTTTAAGTGCCTCATCTTGAGCTCTTTCGATTTCGCTCATCACATCCGATGTTACCACCAACTGGCAAGCTTTCACTCTAATAGGAGTAGGCACATCCTTTCGGCTTAGAGCGTCAGCCACCACGTTTGCCTTTCCAGGATGGTACAAGATCTCACAGTCATAATCCTTCAGGAGTTCCAACTATCGTCTTTGCCTCATATTAAGCTCCTTTTGTTCGAAGAAGTACTTCAAACTTTTGTGGTCGGAGTAAATAGTAAACTTCACCCCGTATAGGTAGTGTCTCCAGATTTTTAATGCAAATACGACAGCAGCGAGTTCCAAATCATGAGTCGGATAGTTGACTTCGTGAACTTTCAACTGCCGCGACGAATATGCAATCACTCTACCGCGTTGCATCAACACACACCCTAATCCCTGACCCGACGCGTCAGAGTATACCACCAGGTCTTCACTGCCCTCGGGAAGGGCCAAGACTGGAGCTTGGGTTAACTTCTTCTTCAATTCCTTAAACGCCTCATCTTGGGTCGAACCCCATTCGTACTTTACTTCTTTCCGAGTCAACTTTGTCAATGGCGAAGCTATTTTCGAGAAATCCTGGATGAATCTCCGATAGTAGCCCGCCAATCCCAAGAAACTGCGGATTTCAGTTGGCGTCTTAGGAATGTCCCATTCACTTACCGTTACTATCTTTGCTGGGTCAACCATAATGCCGTTCGGGCCAATGACGTGACCTAGGAATTGGACTTCCCTAAGCCAGAACGCGCATTTGGAGAACTTAGCATACAACTTCTCCTTCTTTAGAGCTTCCAACACTTCCTTTAAGTGACATGCGTGATCACCCTCATTCTTGGAGTAGATAAGGATATCATCGATGAACACGATTACTGATCGATCCAGCATCGGTCGACACACCCTATTCATTAAATCCATGAATGCTGCGGGGGCGTTCGTCAATCCGAAAGACATTATGCGAAACTCGAAATGTCCATAACGCGTGCGAAATGCAGTTTTCGGTATGTCTTCTTCCCTCACCTTCAACTGATGGTACCCGGACCGAAGGTCGATTTTCGAAAACCAACTTGCGCCTTGCAACTGGTCGAACAGGTCATCGATCCTTGGTAGAGGGTACTTGTTCTTCACCGTTCATTTATTCAACTCGCGATAATCGATACACATTCTCATCGAACCATCTTTCTTCTTTACAAACAACACCGGAGCACCCCACGGCGAGATGCTCGGTTGGATAAATCCTTTCTCAAGTAACTCGTCTAGTTGGACCATAAGTTCCTTCATTTCCACTGGTGCTAGTCGATATGGAGCCTTAGCCACGGGCTGGGCATCTGGTACTAAGTCAATTCGGAACTTAATTTCTCTATCGGGTGGTATCCCAGGCAAATCCTCTGGAAACACCTCCGGGTACTCGCGTACCACGGGTACATCGTCTAGTTCCTTCACTTCCTTACACTTGTCAATCACATATACCAGATAAGCCTCGCATCCGCGCCTCAAGTAATTCGTTGCCTTAATCATTGAGATGACGTTTGGCATCGGGGCGTCACGATCTCCAAAGACTTCGACTTTGCTACCATCCGGAGCCTTGAGTCGAATTATCTTTCGTTTACATATGATTTGTGCTTCGTTGGCAGTTAACCAATCCATACCCAGCACGACATCGAACCCTCCCAAAACCATAACAAACAATCTGACAGGGAACCTATGACCTTCTATTTTTATCGTGGAGTTGTCAACTACATCGGTCACTCTCGCAATTCTACCCTCAGCGGTCTCTACGCTAAAGGCCCTTTCTAGCTTACTCACAGCATACTTCACTCTTTTACAAAAAGTCGCCGATATAAAACTCTTACTAGCGCCCAAATCAAATAACACAGAAACAAGAGTGTTGTCAAGGACGAATGTACCTGACGCCACATCGGGATCCGCCCTGGCTTGCTCTTGCGTCAGTGCGTACGCACGAGTCTTTGCACGAGATCCTTCTCCCTTCTTTTCCGGGCCCTTTCCGTTCCCGGTTTCCCCCATCCTGGGCTTCGGGCAGTCCATACTCATATGACCATTTTCCCCACAATTGTAGCATTTGTAACCTTGCGGGCATTCTCGAGAGTAGTGCCCGGTCTTGCCACACTTATAGCACAAGCTAGATCCCAGTCTGCATTCACCTACATGCTCCCTTCCACACTTCTTACAAACAGTCGGCTCACCCACCCGAGCCCTCTTATCACGAGACCCAAACATCTTTCCCCCAGTTCGCTTGTTTGAGAAGCTCGGTCTCTTCTTTTGCTCTTCAACGGCAACAACATTCAGTGCCAGATCGTCAAACACCACGCCGCTTAGCTCTACTGCCGAATCATAGGTAGTAGGGGCGTTTGCCTTAACATAGGTGCGGACCTGGTCCGGCAACCCTTGAATATAACAGGCAATCTTTCTCTCTTCAGTAGTGACAAGGTGTGGCACCTGACGTGCCAGTTCATTGAATCGGGTTGTGTATGGCCGGTGCGTCATGTTCCCGGCCTTCAAACCCAGAAATTCCCTCTCCACCTTTTCAATCTCGTTCCTTGGGCAGAAATTCTTGATTACCAAAGTTTTCAAGTCAGCCCACATCATCGCATCCACAATCTCGCTCCCTTTAGCTTGACGTACACCTTCCCACCAGTGGGATGCTTCCTCCCTCAAGGAGTTAGCAGCAAACTTCACTACTTGATTAGCTCGACACTCGCTCAGACGGATGGCGGCTTCCATACGTATTACCCAATCAAAAGTAGCTACCGCGTCCTTTTTCCCAGTCAGGATCGGCGGATCACATGCCTTAAAGGACTTATAATCACATCCGCGAGCAGGCGGTGCATTGTCAGTCTCATTATTTTGGGCACCAATTGCCGCGCTAGACCCACCTTCCCCACTAACTTTCTTCAATGCTTCAGCCAACAGACCTGGCAGAGAATTCTTCATCAATTCTGTGAATTCTCGAGCTATAGCTGCTCTCACTTCTGGTTCAAAAGTGAAAGGTTGTTCTTCAACCTGTGTCTGCTCGGCTTCATGCACACTAACCGCCGGTTCAGTGTGAACACAACGCCTTCCGTTCCCTCTTCTCGCCATTTCGTTCTATAGGACAAGAAATCTAATGTCATCACGCTAGTTAACAAATAAAATTCAATAAGTATTGTAAGATGTTAATATACACTGGCCATCTGTAATTAACCATTACACTACCTTTCGATTTCTATTTGACCACCTTTGTGATTCCATCAGAACACAAGTCCTTACTTAACCCTTTCTAAGGCATACTATATACGTAAATACATACTACCTTCATACCTGATGCTGTGGCTCGAGTTACCCGTACTGGCATCCGCTTTCGGTCCCATTCAAAGTTTAAGTTCAGACACTGGGAGTGTCCGAATCTCTCAAACTATTGCTCTGATACCAACTTCTAAGGCCCCAAACCCGGGAGGCCTCACTTATTGGATTTACTCATTCACAAGCAGTTCTTAAACATGAATATCAGATAACGCAGCGGAAAATTTCATTTAAACACAACTTAATCGTTGTTCATACATGCGGAAGCGTAAACATTGCTTATAACATAATTACATCATAGACAAAACATAACGGGATGCCAGTCTTCAAAAGCAGTCGGATAACTCTTCATCTCTAGCCAAGCATCACCGTCCATCCTCATAACCTGCCTTAACCTGAATGTGTACACTTAAAAACGTCAGCTATGCTGGTGAGTTCTAGTTTTCGTTCGTTTTAAGAAATGGTTCATCATTCAAACATTCATTAGGGTTTAACATTCGTATAAGAAAACAGGGCCTTTCATTCGTAAACCTTCGCACATTTAAACACAATCATTTGTTTAAATCATTAACATTCATTTAAGTCATACATTATTATCTAAAATCTGTATCGTTACGCGTCTCAATGTCCCCGTAGGAACTTTTAATGTTGTGGGCAACCGTTACGTATCGCCGTCATTGCCACAACCATACACTACGTGGGTCAACCGTTACGTATCGCCGTCATTGCCCAACCCTTCAATGCGTGGGGTCAACCGTTACGTATCGCCGTCATTGCCCAACACGCATCTTTCCTTTGGAAATCAACCGTTACGTATCGCCGTCATTGATTTCCCATTACCTCGTTCGCTTAGGATGATCGTCATCACCCGAGTAACCGTCGTTACTCCCTTACCAGTTGTATAACATCAAAACCATTGACATGCCACAAAGACATTGCCCATGTTGTTCTTGTGGTAACTATGGCTCGCTGTCCATAATCTACCACAAGGCTGGGAATCACATTCCCAGACTTCATTCGTCAATTCCATTCATTCGACAGATTAGATTTGTAATGACTTCTTTAAAACCTTTGCCCCTTTTTTTGTTTTTTTTCATAAAACCTTTCCTTCACTTTCAAAACCCTTTACCTTTTCATTAAACCATTTCTTTATAACATTCGTTCGTAAACATTCCGTTCATAAACTTTCTTTCCATAAACCCTTCGTTCCAAATCATTTCCTTTCGTAAACGTAGTTTCATAAAAAAAATCATTTTATAAAACAACATTTCATACGTGTACACACCAGCCCGAAAACATTATATAAAAACATTTAAAAGAGGGCTTCTAGAACTCACCTGATAAGCTAGTCTCGGTTGTCCTAAACGAAGGTCCAACGACTTCACGTACGATCTGAATTGAGTAGTTACATACACATCAGACCCTTACCGACTCTAACGGTTTAACCCTTCTAAACATACTAACTTTACTTAACCAGTCTGATGTCTGCGCACTTAGCAAGTGCGCAGACCCTGCTACCTGCGCACTTAGCAAGTGCGCAGGTCCCTCCTCCTGCGCACTTAGCAAGTGCGCAGGTCCCTCCTCCTGCGCACTTAGCAAGTGCGCAGGACCCTCCTCCTGCGCACTTAGCAAGTGCGCAGGACCTGCTCCGTGCGCACTTAGCAAGTGCGCACAACCTGTTCTTCGCGAAAACCCTAACTTTCGCATTTCGGGTCTGATCATGTCAAGATCCCGAACATGTTGCATCCAAAACGTTCGTTTTCCCTTAGGGATCTCAAATCTATGATTATTTATCAGATTCATCCGTTCAAACCTTGCCTTTTCACCCAAAACCCGAAAAACCCAAAAACGAACTAAAAACTCAGATTTAGGTCGGATCGTTACCTGAATCGAGCTTCTGATCCGGAGGTTCTTCTCACGAGTGCAAGAGACACGAGCGGGTGAAATCTTGTGCGATTCCGACACTTTCTCTCTCTACGGTTTTCTCTCTCTAGAATTGCAAATGAGAGAAACATGTGGTGACCCTGGCTATTTATAGGGGAGACCTCCCCAAGCCCGGTTCGCGACTGACCCGGCCCGACTTCGGCCCGCTTGAACTCGTTAACTTTATTTCTCGACATTTTGGGATGTTACAACATCACAATTATATACATAAATAAAAGCCCAATTACATAATTACAAACATATACATACAAACATACATAAATAAATGTCCAATTACATAATTACAAACATATACATATAAACATACATACACATATATACATTCATATTAACTAATCATCATAAACACAAATTACACACATACATACAAACTAATCATCATAAACACAAATTGCACACATACATACACATACATACAAACTAATCATTATAAACACAAATTATACCCATACATACATATACAAACAAACACTAATTTACATAAACTAAATTATATAAAATAAGCACACATTTAAACCAAATGACCTAAACTAATCATAATTTAATAATTTCATCATACATACAAATATACATACTCATACATACAAACATACATACATACACATACATAACACATACATACAAAATCATAAAAATCTTAGATCTAAACCAAATTTCATCACAAGTTAGTAATTAAAACGAGTATTTACCTTCACAAAGCTAGAAATCCAAGAAATGATGAAATTCCTACAAAACTTAACCAAAATAAACAAACAAAATTTTAAAATTTTGAAAAAGTAGCTAAAATATGAAACCCGGATGTTACATCACCTTAAATCCCAAGAGTTTTTGTGAAAGTTGCTCCTAAAAACCGTGAAATCACCGGAGAGAACAATTTGAGGGAGTTTTGGAGGATTCTGGGTGGAAATAAAGGTCTGCCGTCTGTTTTCCCTATTTGTTCGCGCTGCACCCTATGGCGACGACATGTCGTCGGCATAGGCCCACATGTCGTCGGCACAGGTAGCCTATATCGACGACATGTCGTCGATATAGGGTTCGTAGGATGTTGACCAGTCAATAAAGGTAAAAACCTCATCTCGACGACATGTCGTCGCCATAGGGTTTTCCAGAATTTTTTTTAATTTAAAAAAAAATTGACCGACGGAAATTGATTAAATAAAAAAAACAAAAATAAAATCAAAATTAAACTACAGCGACGACATGTCGTCGCTATAGGTTTTCCCCAAAAATTCATTGGGCGTTAGTTTTCCCTAAAATCTGCCTCAACCCTATAGCGACGACATGTCGTCGCTATAGGGTGTCCCATTCAAAATTTTGGTTTTCACTTATACCGACGACATGTTGTCGGTATAGGGTTCGTAGGGTGTTGACTAGTCAATAAAGGTAAAAACCCTATCCCGACGACATGTCGTCGCCATAGGGTTTTCCAGAATTTTTTTTAATTTAAAAAAAAAATTTTTGACCGACGGAAATTGATTAAATAAAAAAACAAAAAGAAAATCAAAATTAATCTATAGCGACGAGGTTTTCCCCAAAAATTCATTGGGCGCCAGCTTTCCCTCCAATTTGCCTCAACCCTATAGCGACGACATGTCGTCGCTATAGGGTGTCTCATTCAAAATTTTGGTTTTCACATATACCGACGACAGTCGTCGGTATAGGGTGACCTATGCCGACCACAAGTGTCGTCGGTATAGGCGACGTCGGCACATGGTCATTTCCTTGTAGTGCTTCTAAGTTCTCAATTCTAGAAAATGTAAACTTCTCTCAATCCTAAATCATGTAAGCATTAGGGATGAAATCAAAACTCCTAAACAGCGCCCCGTTCGGTAACGTTCGTGAACCGTTCGTGAACAAACCCATTTCCTTAATGAACGAACACGAACATGAAATTTCGTTCGGTTAGTGTTCGTGAACAAGTTCAATGCTTAACAAACGAACACAAACAATACTTCGTTCGGTTCGGTTCATTTACAGCCCGTACCTTCCAAATCCCAAAAGCTTTTGACTCAATATTTTGATTTTATAAACTATTTCGAATTGTTACTAATTTTAATTTAATGAACTTATTATTTTATTTAGTTCATTGAGAGTCACTATTATTTTCAACACCATTATACATACACACATCCACAATCTTACATACCAAAAGTTATGTGTAATTCTTGGTGACAAATTAATAATTTACTTTTCAAAACATTTTACGAAAATTTATATTATGTTTTGATCATCTTATTAATCATATAAAAATTTAAATAAACTCGTGAATTGTTGGAAATTGAGTCTGCCCCATACTTTAAAAAGTTATATAAAAGTTGAATAGGAGATTGAGACTAATCAATTATTGAAAGAAAAAAACAATAAAATGATGTTTTATGACATAGTTCGTAACGTAGGCATGCTGTCAAAATCTATATCTATATAATAAATAAAAGTTTCTTAATGCCACTTGTCGCGTTCATATTCATACTTATAAAAAAATTTTCGCATCTCTTTTATAATAAATACACTTTCATATTTTTAATAATAATATATTTTTAAACAAATCTATACTATATAATAAACAAGTAAAAATATAAGGACTCTTGTTAAAATTTTTTGCCTCGGAATTCTCATTTTCCCGTCTCTCTCCTATTAATAACCAACTCCACTATTTTAGGCAACTAAATTAATTATTTAATTCAATTTTTATCTACACGTTTTTTAATTTAAAATTGTGTTTATCATCAATTAATCTGTTCACTCATATTTTTATGAACTCTACAAACTGAAAACAATTTTTATAGCCAACTAGGATTCAAATAAAAAAGTTTTAATCATATATTTACATATTCACATTGTTCAATTTTGATGAATGCATGTGCTAATAGATAACATTATATTTTATTCAACCTGTGTAATACACAGGTTTATTCAACCCGTGTATTACACGAGTTTTAAAAACATAAACTTTTTATTACTACGTATTTAACATTACATTTATTTAACCCGTGTAATACAAATACACATGATTCTAAACTAGTAAATAATTATACTAATAAAACACATTTATTTTAAATTATCTCATATTATAAGAAACTTTGAAATGTAATTATTTAGTTTATGTTTTCAATCAAATAGTAACTGAAAGTCAAATTACATTGAATAGTATTAATGTATTTCTTAAACTCAATTATATATTAATTTTTAGATATTTTTTTATTTTGTTTTCTATTGTTAGTATATATAATACACTAGGTTATAGACCCGTGTATTGTACGGGGTTGTATAATAAAAATTATATATTTGTATAACTTGTAAAAAAAATTACATAACTAAAGTATTTTTATTACGTACAAGAATAAAAAAAATACAATTGCTCATCAATTTATATATGACCAAATAACTAATTACATACACATGTTTTAATAAGTCGTTTCCAAGTTAAATGGGGTGAGCTTGTCCATGTTATGATTGGGTTTTTGAAACAATTATGAAAAAGGTTGATGTTCGCCTGTCCGGTTAGGTGATACCATCCCACTAAAATCCCAACCCAGCAAAAACCGTCACCCCTAGCGGTATGTGGTCAAATATTATCATCTAAAAGACACACAAGCTAACAAAACAATAATGAAATATACATACCTAATCACAAATATTAACGGTATGGGCTAAAGGCGCAACACGATCATAAACGTTTAGACTAAGTTTGTAATTTTTAAAACTTGAGGATCAAAGGTGTAATTTGATCCATTTATTATTTATATAGGTCATTTATGTAATTAAATCCATTTATTATTTATATATAGTTATTAAAGATAAGCAAAAAGAGAATGACGACAATCATCTTGAAAACCAACCATGTTTACCTAGAAAAAAATATTATAGGTGTCAAAGATTATATAGTAAGAATAAAAGAGTATCATACATATTTTCATGCTACTTTCAAGCACCAGAAAGATTATTTGGGATCATAAACAAAACCGACTTAGATATCTACACTACAAGAACCAAACCGACCAGGTTTCCATCACATATCGTGTACCTGCAAATAATAATCACCGAAGCCTTTGTTGTTTGGAAAGGGTCATATATGTCTTTGATGTATCTTGTAACCAATGAAATACCATAATGTGAATTACGTGATGTAGCATATGAAACACCCTACTTATCTTACTATTATTTTATCAGAGTTTAATATGAAAAACATGCCCCAGATCATTAAAACCTTGCCATAATAGCTAAGGTAACTTTTTTTTATTTATAATAATATATTGTTTTACAAAAGATGATATAATTACATCTTTATACATAGGATTTTCCAACTCCGATAGCTCTGTCCACAGGAAGCTTTATTCCACATGCTTCTTTCTTGCAGTGTTTGGAAAACGTTTTTGAATTAGCTTACGCTAAGTAAGTACACTGCATCGTTCATTTTATTATGAACCCTTTAGGTTCTTATTGTTCAAGTTTTCTAGGGCTCTCGAGCCCACGTGACCATCTCCGGACGTACCTCCGGCCACGCTTTTCGTATATTTTATGGGTGTGCTAACCCTCTCGCAACCATCACAGGCCGTACCTTCGGTCCGAGCATTGGCAAGGTCCTTATACTCGTCAATATAGGCATCCTTGCATTTGTCACGAAGGCTTATTCATTCCTCAGCCCCGTAGGCTTGGAATCTTTTACTCTTTCAGCCCCGAAGGCCTAGAGTTTACTCTTTCAGCCCCGAAAGCCTAGAGTTTCCCTATCCTTTTCCTTTTCCTTTTCCTTTCTTCTTTATTTATTGAGATCCACCTTACACGTCGGGTATCTCATTCCATTTGGGACCTTGAGTATCTTTGACTCACAGCCTCCCAAATGTATCAAGCATTTGTTTTCATTTCATGTGTATGCTTGATTTATTCACCAACCAGTCCTCACCGTTAAAATTTCTTAATAGTTTCTTCACGACGCATCAGAAGGGTTTATATATAAGAAGTACCAGCGGCGTATCCACCACCCCTCTGACACTTCGTGAGTACGCCGTTATTTCATTTTAGGGTTTAGACTCGTTCCATCATACTCATTCATGTATACACGTATCATCATATTTATCAACTAGTCTTTACCTTAAAACTTTGTAACGATTTCTTCACGATGCATTAGAAGGGTTTATATATAGAAAGTACCAGCGGCGTATCCACCACCCCTCTAGCACTTCGTGAGTACTCCGTTACTCTATTTTAGATTTAGACTCGTTTTCATTCTACTCATTCATGTTTACATATATCATCATGCATTCGTGTATTCATCATGCATTTCACGTATTCATATTCATCACGTGTTCACATTCGTTATGCATGGTATACTTTCATCTCTTATTCTTATTCATCTTATATTGTAAACTGAGGTGATCTTCCTTCCAGAGTAGTACCTTCAACAGAGATGTCCCCAGGAAAGTGCGACGGGTCTAGGAGAGATTTATACACCGCTCTTTCCTAGACAGGACATTCCGTTTGTCAGATAACTACATATCGGTTGGATGTTCTCCCGTACGTTTACTATATTTCTTTATTCTTTATTGTTGTATACCCCTAAACATTCATAATGATTTCACCACGAAGTACACAAGAGGTTTATATATAGGAAGTACCAGCGGCGTATCCACCACCCCTTGGATACGTCGTGACTACTCCATTACTCCCATTTAGTGTTTTAGACTAATCTGCCATTACCCCGTACCCTAGTTATATCACATGTCACATATCACGTAATCATATCATTTAAGCACATATTTCACATAATCGTGTCTAGGGAATGGGTCGTGTACTTACATTATCCTCAGGTAGTTCCTAAGTTCGTTCCTTGCTTTAAACGTTTCTCTTACTCGAACCGTACTCTCGGCGTACCACACTCGTAACCACCGCGCTCGTAACCGTCATTCTAACTCCTCAGGAATCGTGCTAGTTTGAATGGCAATTGCCATCTATTTATAGGCTGCCTTCGCAACCCGTAGCGGACCGCTAAGCCAAGCGGTGGCGGTCCCCTACCGCCTTGTTCCAGCTGTCCAACGTGATGCCACGTAGCGGACCGCTAAGGTTCTGGGTATCGGTCCGCTACCCAATCTCTTCTGTAGAGTCACCATACACGTGTCATCCTCTTGTTTCCCGAGCTAATTACGGCTAGCGGACCGTTACTTTCATAGTAGCGGTCCGCTACCGTCCTTTTTTCCTATTTCTTTTATTTTAAGTCCTTTAACTTTGGGACTTTTATACTTTTAGTCCTTGGACTTTTACTTCCTTGAAATTTGGGATGTTACAACTCTCCCCCCTTATATTAGGTTTCGTCATCGAAAACCTGTTAATCCTTAAATAATTGAGGGTAACTCTTCCTCATTTCATCCTCACTTCCCAAGATCATCTCTGACCCTTTTCTATGCTTCCATTGCACTAACACTTGTTTGATTGTTTTGTTACGTGGCTGCTTCTCTTTTGTGTTTAGAATCTTGATAGGCTCTTCAACATAAGTTAACTTATCATCAACTTCTATATCTTCTAAAGGAATGTGTGTAGTCTCATCCACCAACCACTTTCTTAAATAAGATACATGGAACATGTTGTGTATCGTATTCAATTCCTCTGGTAGTTCTAACTGATAAGCTACCTTTCTGACTCGTTAAATGATTTTGAAAGGACCAATGAATCGTGGACTTAGCTTTCCACGTTTCTTGAATCGGATTAGACCTATCCAAGGAGATACTTTTAACAAGACATAATCTCCTTCTTGGACTTCTATTTGTCTACGTCTCTTGTCTGCATATGACTTCTGTCTATCTTGTGCAGCTTTCAAACGTGCCTTGATTAAGTCAAGCTTTTCAGAAGTGACTTGAACTATTTCTTTACTTCTCAACTCTTTCTGACCAACTTCTCCCCAACATACAGGAGTTCTACATCTTCAACCATATAACATCTCATATGGTGGCATACCAATACTGAAATGGTAGATGTTATTGTATGAAAATTCTGCTAATGGGAGATGATTATCCCAACTTCCACCAAAATAAATTATGCAAGCACGCAGCATATCCTCGAGAGTTTGTATCGTCCTCTCACTTTGACCATCGGTTTGAGAATGATATGCCGTGCTGATCAACAACCTAGTTCCCATCACCTCATGAAAATTTTTCCAAAAGCGTGAAGTGAAACGAGTATCTCGATCAGAAACGATTGAGACTGGCACTCCATGTCTGGAAACAATTTCTTTGATGAACAAATCAGCTAACTTTTCTGAAGAGTATGTCTCACGTATTGCGAAGAAATGAGCACTCTTAGTTAACCGATCAACAACCACCCAAATGGTATCATAACCCCTAGCTGTCTTTGGTAGCTTAGTTATGAAGTCCATAGTGAGATGTTCCCACTTCCATTCTGGGATTTCTAATGGTTGTAACCTTACGTATGGCTTCTGATGTCCTGCTTTAATTTGTAGGCAAATTAAGCATTTAGCTACATATTTCATGATATCAAATTTCATTCCGGGCTACCAATAATCCTTGCGCGGGTCTTGGTACATTTTTGTAGTACCCGGATGAATAAAATATCGTGATTTACGAGTTTCATTGAGAATTTTAAGTCTAAACTCACCTGATCGTGGTATCCACATACGACCAAATCGAATCTTGACTTTATACTCATTTTCTTCTAGAAATTTCTCCTGACCAGCCATTCTTTCTTTCTTAACATTCTCATCTTTTAATGCTTCGATTTGTGTGTCTCGAAGCTGGCTCATGAAATCAGGAGTTATCACTATTTTATATGCTTTTACTCGAATAGGATGATGCTCTTCTTTGCGACTTAGAGCATTGGCTACCACATTAGCCTTTCCGGAATGATACAAGATTTCACAATCATAATCCTTAACCAGTTCCAACCATCGTTGTTGTCTTATGTTTAAGTCGTTCTGGTCAAAGAAATATTTAAGACTCTTGTGGTCTGTGTAAATCATACACTTCGTCCTATACAGATAATGTCTCCATATCTTTAGCGCAAACACTACTACAGCTAATTCCAGATCATGGGTTGGATAGTTTGCTTCATGTGTCTTTAGCTGCGTGTCTTTAGCTGCCGAGAGGCATAGGCTATCACCTTTCCTCTTTGCATTTGGACACACCCTAGCCCAAGTTTGGAAGATCAGAGTATACCACAAAATCTTCCACTCCTTCTGGTAATGCCAGAACCGGAGCTTGTGTCAATCTTTCTTTCAATATCTGGAATGCCTTCTCTTGTGTCGCATTCCATTTGTATTTCGAGTTCTTTCGAGTTAGTTTAGTTAATGGGGTGGCTATCTTAGAGAAGTCTTGAATGAATCTTCTATAATAGCCAGCTAATCCTAAGAAACTTCTAATTTCCGATGGATTCTTAGGTGGATACCATTTCATTACAGCCTCTACCTTTGTTGGGTCTACTGTGTAACATCCATGATTTTCAGGCCATAAATTTTCTTTAGTCGTTTCATTTTATAAGCACTTGAAGTCCCATACTTATTCGAATTTAAAATGTTACAATAAATATTATTTTAACATACAAAGTTTCCACCCACATATTATTTCCTTATTATATATAACACATGTATCTATATTCAAATATATATATATATATATATATATATATAAGCAAACATTTTTGTTATGATCAAAATAAAACATATGAGATTTATACCATGCTTTTACTATACACACGTACTTATTTACAAGTATAAATATGTATATATGACGTTATTGAATAAATCGTTATTACAAATTATAATTTCATAAAAATGGAACTTTTTGCAAAGAACACATCCATGCATTTTGATTTAAGTTAATCAAAATATAAAGGATCTAATATTTTTTTTACAATATATATATTGGATATAATTATTTTACATACGTAATATAGACATATGAAAATCAATTTTATAAAATATTAAAACATTTGGTTTTGAACCCCTAACCATTTGAACCCTCAAACATTGAACCCCCACCCTTAATTTTGAACCCTAAAATACAAGTGTTGACCAATTTCAAGGAAATAGACATGTTTGACTTTTAAAAGTCAAACCGGGCAAAATCCACAAATCCAACTCCTAAAATCGACCAAATCAGTTGCCACGGGCTCCCCCTTTTGTGTACAATCGATAATCGACTCAATCCAGGCCAAAACAACAAGCCAATTCGATCAATTAAGCGGCCGATTTAAAATTCAAACGAATTTGACTTTGGATAGTCAAATCCGTATCAATTCACCATTTAATTCATGACATTAACGCGTCCCAATCCCGCAAATCACTCGCAAATCAATCCCGTATGTACCCAGACCATTAACAGGACCCAATTCATTCCCAAATCATTGAATTAACGCGTAATTAGTCACCTACGACTATTACGATCAAATTTGAATCAAATCGGCTAGTAGGAATGAAATTAAACGAATTAAACCTCTCACACACTCTCGTATACCTCCACACAAACTCTCTCAGCCTTTGAACAATCCGCATATCGCCTCTTGAGTCCTGTCGAGCACCAAGAACAGTCGGGCCTTTATTCCTGTCGTTCTCACTCGTCCTCGCACCAAAACACATAAGATTTATGTTATTCATTTCGTTTTTGAATGTATTACCATAACCCCTTATCAATTCGTGTTAACAAATCATAGCGGAAACAATTTGAATTCTTGTTCTTGGGCGCTAATCTAATTTGGGATTTTAATTCGAACACATGATTTAAATTTTTGGTTTCCTTGTAATCCCAGCGAACCACTCGGTCCAACTGGCTAAGTCATTACACCATTGGACCGAGTGGCATGGGTTCGAAACCCATACTCAACAGTCTTTTTGTGCTTTCACTAAAACCTAAACCCGGCCCTCGGTAACAACACGTTAAAATGATTAAAAGCTGGATCCTCATCAGAGGACCATACCTTGGCCCAGTGGTTGTTCGTCTGACTTATACAAAACAGACCCGGGTTCGAGCCCCCATGTCTGTTTAAATTTTTTTAACACCCGTTTAAGGCTCAAAAAATTTTATAAAAATTATTTTTATAAACCCTACAACATTTTGAACAGAATAAAACCAGATTTGTCAATTTTTAATATAAATTTATTTTTATTACAAATTTTATTGTTAGAATTTTTTATTAATTATTTAAAACAAAAATATAGATTTTTAAATAATTAAAGAAAATTAATTACCAAATTAGATACTTGTTGTCACAAGATTTTTATAAAATACCTCCCCTTGAAAACCAAGTTTATAAAGTTTATAAAATTTTAACTGTATTTAAAACAAACAAATACTTATTTTAAATGGTAATAAATAAATAAATTTATTTATTATTTATATAATCTACACTTAAAATTTAAATGTATATTTAACATTAATTTTATGTATCAATATTATTTTACACATCTTTATAAATAAATAAATAAATAAAGTAAAATTATTTATTTAATTTATATTTAAATAAATATAATTCCCACACTATTTTTCTAACTAAATAAATAAATAACAATTATTTGATTTATTTATTTATTCAAACCCAAACCCTAAATCATTTATTTTAAACTATTCATTTCAACTTTTCATTTTATAAAACACTCATTCAAGTACAAACCACAATCACCTACACACTCCATTACATAATACAACACAAACACTTTGTACACACTTCCATTGCAACCCTAGACTTGGCCTTAGACTATTGTGCATGTTATTAATGTAGATTCATATTACACTCTAGGTTAACGTTGTGAGTTACAAAGATCACTTTGCTACCTAGTCTCTTGTGTTAGCTACATCTTTGATACAAGTGAGTTTTAAATAGCCCCTTTTACACTATTTTACATATTTTGGGGTGAAACATGAACACTATATACAATGATTTGCAAAACTACACAATACAATTCCACCTTACATTCATGTGTGCAATTTGAGCTTTATGTTTGAGTACTAGGTGTGTTAACTACTTTTGTGTGCAATTACATGTGTAATCATTAACTATACAAGCCGACAGTTAACAATGTATATATTGAGTCTGATAAACCCACCCAGTTAGGGTGATTGTTACCGACAACACAATTTGTTTTTGCGTGCAACTTACAAAGGTCTGATTGTACTACTTGGTTTCATAATAGTAACTCTCCATAATTGCCTTATTAATCATGACATGTATGGATTGTATACACACAACTATATGATATCTATATACAAACCTATGTATGCTCACTAACTTTTTAGTTGACTTTATTTTAATCATGTTTCAGGTGCGAATGTTTGAGTTGATCAAGACATGCTTCATTTAAGTTTGGACATAGTTTAATTTAATAAAGAACTCATGTATTTCAATTTATGTAGTTGATTTGGATTTGATTAGTTTTGAATTATGTAATGAAATTTGGATGATTAATATATTTCAATTTAGTCAACCTTGTGCTCATGAACAGTCAACATGTCCCGCCCCGACGTATTCCGTCGTCGGTTGGGGTGTGACAGATAGGTATCAGAGCCTTGGTTATAGGGAATTAGGTTATTAGACACTTTTGACCTAGACTATAACCTTAGGACACCCATCAAATGAAATGCTCTATGATTTTTGTCACGTTACTATATGCTACTTAATTACTACTTTGTGTGAATATTTTTACATGTTATTCTAAGTAATTACATCGCATAATACAATACTAATAGTCTATGTGTCACACTACTTGATAACTCTTGTGCTTATATTCATTGCTATCTACATGCTACCTATTTTGATTCATTAAGTGTTATCCTAAGTTTTAACACACACTTATACACACCAAACTCTTCATGCACCCCTAATCACACACACATGATACCGCCATATTTTGTGAACAAAATTTAACATATTGGGCCTAATGCCCATTAATAATAAACTAAGAAGCCCACCTATCCTCCAAGAAGAAGTATGTTGAAATAAATAAACCTCACCTTTGGACCTCAAAGCCCAGTCCACTATGATTCTCATCATGACCATGAGCCTAACAATAGTGTTTTTAGTACATGATGGCTGGAAGAATGTGTAGGCCCATGAGAGATTCTGGCTAATGAAAAGACAGGGTACTTAAGTGTGTCCTTGTGACCCACCCTTCTTTCCTGGGAATTCTCCTCATGGATGCATTGCTTATAGGTCAAGTGTTACTTCTAAAATACTATTGTGAAGCCTCGGTGTTATGGCTAGTCAAACTCTAAATCTATGAAAACTCCTGTATTTAACACTCAGTATTTTTTTTATCGCTTACAACCTTTTCATTTTCTCTGCTAGACATGGACTCCTACTCTCCTTACTCCCCATTATACCATCCCAGAGCAGAATCTGATCAGGAAGAAGACATCGGGTCACCGGGGTATCGGGTCACCAACACCCCCAGCTGCTAGGCCAAAGTTTGACATAAGGGCAGATTGGATTAGGAACACTGGCCCGAGACTTCGAGCATCTGGATCACCCCCATCAAGAAACTCGTATCAGACACCTCACCTACACAACCAGTTACCACCCCATCTAAGGGACCCCTACCTAGCACCCGACCCATATCACCCTAACCCTAGGGAAAGGCATACCATGGCACCCCCTAGTGCTATGGGAGTCCTATTCGATGCCATTCACCAATATGTGAGGACCTCAGAGTTCGTGAGACAAGGGATAGAGCACAGGATAAGGCACGCCTTGCAAGGACAGAGAATAAATAGTCTAGCGAATCAAATATGGTACCAAAAGGAGAAAATTTCCACCCTCGAAAAAGAAATGCTTGAGAATCGCACGGAAGTAGCTAGAGCTGAGGCCAGATCGGCTACCCGATTAACCATAGCGGTGCTCGTCTTGGTGATTATTTGCTTCCTAGTGGAAAGATACCAGAAACGTTAGCAAAAATTTCTATTTATTGTCCTTAAATTTTCAGTTTGAGAACCATTTCCCTATGTTTTAAATAATGTTCAACATTTCAGCATTTAATAAAATTTATATTACAACTCTAAAGTTATTATTTATTTATTTGACGCGGTGACTGTGAATTACACCCGTCATATTTTCATCAGAATTCTCCAAGTACCACCTTCCTCATTCACAACAGTTTAATACATAACCGGTAATCTCTTTCGTAAACAAATCATCCTATTATTTGATTTAAACAGCCTCGTTATTTTGTTCAAACAAAACGTTTATCAAACTTTTAGATAGTATCTGAGATATAAAATTTTCTATAAACATTTTCACCTTGTAAGGAAATTTAATACAATCTGTTTTATAAAAGCATTATTTCAAATTGATAAATAATTATGACTTGTCCTCGTTAAATTAATTATCTGTAAACCTCGGCTAAGTTAATATATAACTACTTGTTTAGCCATTAATTTCTCTTAAAAATATTCTCCTTATAATAATTGAAAACTTAATAAAAAAGTTTTCCTATAAATTGTTCATTTATTTAGATTATTCAACTCATTAGTTTTCACTACCTTATTTATCTACAAACAAAAACAAATTACAATTACTTATTTACAAACAAAAATCAGTTATTCGTAAACACATTACTCAAAATATTTTTCAGAACCTCCTCGTTATCTTACACCTTCAGTAATGTATTAGTGTACTTGCCACTTCAAGAGACGACCCATTTCGCGTAGACGTTAACCATCCCTACAAACCTCAGCGAGATAAAAAAAGCTAGAACCTAACTACCACATTATACACGAACGCCAAACAACACGCTTGTCCGCAACACTCGATCACATACAAAACTCGTTAGTATACATCACACACGAAATTCAATAACTTACGTATGCACGTTCACAAACCATACAGCACGATCACATAATACATGGAACTTAGTTGCTTGCAATATACATAATGTTACACTAATCACATAATACATGAAACTTGTTTATTTGCAATACACATTCTACTGGATTGATCACATAGTTGTTTGCAATATACATGATACTAAATTGATCACATGATACATGAAAATTTTTTGGTTGGTACATAATACTAGATTGACCACATTAAACATGAAACTTATTTGTTTACAAAGTACATGATACTAAATGGTGCACATTATATAATATACATGATACTAAATTGTTTACATTATACATGAAAGCTTATTTGTTTACAAAACACATGATACTAAGTTGTTAACATCATACATGAAATTCATTTCTTACCATATACATGATGCTAAGTTGTTCACGTTACACATGAAACCTATTTGATTACAAGCTACATGACACTAGACCATACATGAAACTTGGGTGTTACATTATACACGAAACTAAATTGCTTATAATTTTTGCAATTGATTGATTACATTATACACAAGGCATGGTCATACACTTTTGTTCACCAAAGTTGAAAACCATAACACATTGAAGCTACTCGGGGTTTGAAGTATTCTTGTTCAAATACGAGGAAGCTGTAACACTTTAAAACAACTCGGTGTTTGACGTATTCTTGTTCAAACACGAGTAAACTATGGAACTTTAAGTTATACTACCTTATTACTCTTTAGTTGCTAACTGACCTCCCTACTTAGGGTCATAGTTACTTATTAGCAACTCATATGTGAAAACAATATACATGAACTAAGTGAATTTGTGCCCCCTCTTACCCCGCACACAACGGAAGGATCTATATAGACCATGCGATGATTCGAGTAATTACGGGTGCACACGTAATTATAAAAATAAGCACATGGAAAACATAGCGAACTATGTCGTGTGTTATAACATAAAACCTATCGTGATATATGTGACATCCCTGATTTTTATGCCTGATCCTTTAATCCTACCTTGTAACCTTGATTGATTTATTATACAATGAACATTTTTATGCTTCATATCACTTGTGATATCATTTCATTTCAAATTTCCAAGTCTAGTCTAAAGCGAGTATTCTATTGCGCATAGAACGGCTTGCACATTATATTTTGATTCTATATCTGATTCTGGTATTCATTCTTAATCTTGCTACTTATAGTAGCTTTGGATGCCTTAGACTTTAACCTAATAAAAACAGTTCAAGTTTGTAACTTCGTTTGACTAAAATATATATTCAAGGGTAAAATTACACATACGTAAATTTCAGGGTTTCTTTTGTAACGTCTTCGAAATCTGGTTAATTTTTGTAAATTCAATCATATATCATTATTATTAATATAATTTTCGAAATTTTAAGTTTATATATTATTATTTATTATTTAAATTAATAAAATCAATTAATTCCCTTAAACTTATCCAAAATGAATTAAAACCATTATTTTTATTCTTAAATCCTATCCTAATCCATTCCATCCATTAACTAACTAATTTTGAACTCAATCCTATCATCCATATCCTCAAAATTTCGTGAACTAACCCCTATATCCATTATTCAAAATTTTTATAAAAAATTCTAAGATTTATAAACATATGTTTATCACCTTTGTTATCCTAATCAAAAAACCTAACCAACTTTTCCCCTTTTTCCTCTCAAACCCACCCTATAAATAGAGCCTTAAACCTCATTCATTCTTCATACCTCAACAATCCTCTAGGGCTCTCTAGCAACTAAAGGTTGTTCTTCTCATCTTTTGGAAGATTCTAGCTTAAATCCTTCCATTCTAAGTAAGTTCTTCTTATGTTCTTGCTTGTTCATACTTTTCTTTTCAAAAATTCCTCATAACTAGCTAGATCTATGATTCCCTAGCATGTTTATGTTATAATCATAGAGCTATCGAAGATCAAATGCCCTATTTTAATTAAACTTGTTCAAACTTTTATTTAAAAACTTGGTTTTGATCTTTCTTGTTCCTTTCAATTTCAAAAATCATGTTTTTACTAAAACTCCTTATCTTCAAATTAAACCCCTCTAATAATTAACTTATTTCATTTCTATCTTTACTAAACTTATATTTTCACTTTAGCCCTTATACTTTCCAAACTTACCAAACAAACCCTACACTTAGTCAAGTATACAAATAGGGTAACTTTCAAACTAGTATGTAGTTATCTGACAAACATTAAAGTTCTGGCTAGGAAAAGACGGGGTTCAGATCCAACCAACTCTTTCCTGGGAACTTTTATGTTGGAGGTACTACTCTGGAATGATAACCACTCTAGTGTACAACAACCACTTTCAACTAATTACATTGTCAACCCCTCGACTATCCTTAACTTGTTTCTAAGGTAACAAACTTAACTTAGGGAGTCGTTAAGGCATTCGATCCGAGTTACTACAAGTTCAAGTTCAACCCTTTCATTTGCAAGGTGAGATACATAGCCCCTTTTACTTTTTATCTTTGGGGTGGAAAACATGCTCGTATATCAAAGGTTATTCAAACTATATCAAACTCAAATACTACTTCTATATTTTCAATAACAACTTTCTATACTTGTAAACTTAAACGGTTTTATACATACTCTACAACCATTAACTTGGGATAAGCCAACGGGAGTAAGTCATAGATCTATGGGCCTGACATGCCGATCTAGTTCTTGAGTTGACGAGATACGATATCAACTTGAGACTAGATATACAGAAACTACAAAACTTGTTATTCATGCTATATCAATTCTATGGGAACCCAATCTTGTCATTAGGTTTGGTTGAATCGATGTATAAAAGTTCGTTTACTTGTTATTGAATCTTGTTTATGAATTGCAAAAATCTTCATTATCTATACTATGTAATTACTTAAACCTATGTTCTCACCGGCTTTATAGCTGACATATTTTAGCATGTTTTTCAGGTACTAATAACTAGGTTGCTGTTACAATCATGCTAGGACTTCGAGACTTGGCTCTAGGAGATTTAGTTATTATAAAGTTTAATAAAGACTATTTGTTTATCTATTTTATTTGGTTGTGTGTTTTTAAAACAATGTAATGCAATTATTCGGTTAATTTAATAGTATTTCTTTTAATAATTGTGATGATTTCAATTCGTCACCCCTCGCGTAAATTCCGCCATCGGTGGGGGTGTGACAGATTGGTATCATAGCCAGGTTATAGAGAATTAGGTTTCTTTAGAATAAACCTAGTGTATAACCCTAGAATTTCCCTATTAAGAAGTTACTTTTTCTTTGTGTCTAACCTTATGTGTTTAACTTATCTCTAACCTCCCTTCTTCTAGCCATGGATAACTTCATCTACCTAACAAGGAAAAGTATAGCAACTCCAAGCTCAATCAAGTGGACACAAGAAGCTCGAGACATGAACAACCCGGAGCTGCGGTCTGACGCAACTAGTCGTTATCGCCCGGAGAACGCACGCTTTACACGACCGGTGGAACCTACGGAGATTAGAGCTGGAACTACCAAGTCTTCGATCATCCGAGACATAGAAGACGGAGCTGAGACGATTCCTAAATCACTCTCTTCAAAACCAAGGATCTAATTGGTGGATCGAAGGACAGTGTGTAATCTGGAAGAGTGGGTACCTGTACACGAAGGGCTCTGTCTAGGAAAGGCGTGGCGCATAAATCCCTTTGGACCTGTCACTCTTTCCTGGGAAATCTTGGTGTGAGTATCGCTTATAGGCTAAAACACACTCTCTTACCATCTACCATGCAGATCTAGAGTTTTGATTAGTCAATTAATTCTTTTTATTTTCAATTCGAGACATTAAGTGGTTATATGTGCTTATGTCTTTATCTTTCCTTATTTGTAATTAAACAACTTGATTATGAATAAAATTCCTATTTTGATTATCTTGCGACTCTATCTATCGTTTATCAACTTATCTAGCTATACTCTATTTTGTAGAATGCCTCCTCGTCGTGACACTACCGAGATCAATGAGATTGCTGCTATCATCACTCGACAACTAAGGGATGTCCTTCCTGAAATGGTTACCCAAGTCAGTAACTCACTACGTAACACTGGCGGTTCTAGAGCCGATAATAACAACACTGACCACTATAAGAAGTTCACCAACTCCAAGCCCGCTGATTATAATGGTACTGAAGGAGCAACTGAGCTGCTCCAATGGATTGAAAAAGTTGAATCTGCTCTGGACATGGCTGAGAGTCCAGAAAATCTGAAAGTGAAGTTTGCCGCAAGCACATTTCAGAAACGGGCTCTTACTTGGTGGAATGCCCAAATCAGGGCCAGGGGAAGAAACGTAGCTCTAGCCTTGCCTTGGAATGAGTTTAAGGAGTTGCTCATTAGGGAATTTTGCCCGAGTAATGAACTCAAGAAGATAGAGATTGAGTTTTGGAACCATGAGATGGATGGTGGTAAGCATGCAGCCTACACCGAGCGTTTTCATGAGCTCAGTATTCTAGTGCCACATATGGTTACACCGGTTAGCAGACAGATTGACCGGTACATTACTAGTTTGAGCCCTCTAGTCCGAATCCCTACCTTATCTAGTTCACCCACTACTTTGGAGGCAGCAATCCTATTGTCTGCTACTATCACCGACGATCTGGTTAAGTCGGGAACTCTGGTTAGGAAGGGTTCTAAGAAGGTGAATGCTGAAAGCAAGAAGCCTGACCGTAACTATAACAAGAAACAAAAGACTGCCAAAGGGTTTGCTATGGTAACTCCTGCTACACCGGTAAACCAAGCTGCTCCTGCTCCTCAGGCCTATGTGAAGAAGCCATATACCGGGAATATGCCTAAGTGTCCTAAATGCCCTTTTCATCACTTCGGAGAGTGCCGCAAGTGTACTAACTGCGGCCGAATTGGTCACGTATTCCAGACTTGCAAAGCTCCAGCTGCCACGGCTAACAAAAATACTCTTGTGGCAGCCACCACTGCTGCTACTGCTGGAAATAACACTGTTCGAGCTTGCTATGAATGTGGTGACCCAAGTCATTTCCGGAATCGTTGTCCTAAGCTGCATCCGAACAATGCCAACAACCCAACTGCTAATGGACGAGTTTTTGCTATTGGAGCAACCGAAGCTCGTAAGGATCCAAACGTTGTTACGGGTACGTTTCTCATCAATCAACACTATGCTTCTATCCTATTCGACTCCGGAGCGGACAAAAGTTTTGTCTCAACCGAGTTCGAATCTTTGCTTAGCTCTAACTTTGTTAAACTAGATACTACTTATTTTGTTGAGTTAGCTAATGGAGATCTAATACATGCCAATACTATTTTCCGAGGTTGTACTTTAACACTTGACGATCATTCGTTCTCAATCGATCTTATCCCTATCCAACTTGGAAGCTTTGACATAGTGGTAGGAATGGATTGGCTATCCACCAACCAAGCTGAGATCATTTGAAACTAGTCTGTATTCCCCTTAAATCTGGAGTTACTTTGACTATCCATGGAGAGAGGTATGGGAAGAACTTAAAAATCATTTCATCTATGAAAGCCCGTAGCTTGCTGAGAAAACCCACTACTATGGCATTCTTGGCCCACGTTGTGGAAAAGAAGACTCAAGGAAAGAAATTGCAAGATGTCCCTATCATTAAAGACTACCCAGAGGTCTTTCCTGATGTTTTGCCCGGACTACCTCCTATCCGACAAGTCGAGTTCCGGATTGACCTTGTACCCGATGCAACACCTGTTGCCAAATCCCCTTACCGCTTAGCCCCGTCAGAAATAAAGGAGCTATCTAGTCAGCTTCAAGAATTATTAGACAAGGGATTTGTCCGACCGAGTTTCTCACCTTGGGGAGCTCCGGTTTTGTTTGTCAAGAAGAAAGATGGATCCTTTCGGATGTGCATTGACTATAGAGAGCTCAACAAACTAACCGTCAAGAATCGGTATCCACTACCGAGGATTGATGATTTGTTTGATCAATTACAAGGAGCCGCCTGTTTTTCAAAGATTGATCTACACTCTGGTTATCATCAACTTCGAGTGAATGAAGAAGACATACCCAAAACCGCCTTTCGAACCCGCTATGGACACTATGAGTTCGTAGTTATGCCATTTGGACTAACCAATGCACCAGTGATATTCATGGACCTCATGAACCGTGTTTGTCGACCTTACCTAGATAAATTCGTCATTGTTTTCATAGAAGACATCTTGATCTATTCCCGAACCAAGACCGACCATGAGAAACACCTCAAACTTATCCTTGAGCTTCTAAAGAAAGAGCAACTCTATGCTAAGTTCTCTAAGTGTGAGTTTTGGCTTAGTGAAGTTCAATTCTTAGGTCATGTGATCAATGACAAGGGTATCCATGTTGACCCTGCCAAGATTGAAGCAGTCAAGAACTAGAATGCACCAAAGACTCCCCCAGAGGTTCGCTCATTTCTGGGTCTAGCGGGGTACTATCGAATGTTCATCTCAAACTTTTCAAGAATTGCTCTCCCACTCACTACTCTGACTCAGAAAAACCATACTTTTGACTGGGGACCAAAACAGGAAGATGCGTTCCAGTTGCTTAAGCAGAAGTTATTTGATGCACCCATTCTAACTTTACCAGATGGCAACGAGGACTTTGTTGTGTACTGTGACGCATCCAACCAAGGCCTAGGTTGTGTCCTTATGCAACGAGAAAAGGTCATTGCATACGCATCGAGACAGCTTAAGATCCATGAAAAGAACTACACTACTCATGATCTTGAGCTAGGTGCTGTAGTGTTTGCTTTAAAGATCTGGAGACATTACTTATACGGTAAGAAATGTGTTATCTACACCGATCATAAAAGCTTACAACACATATTCGATCAGAAGGAGTTAAATATGAGACAAAGGCGTTGGGTGGAACTACTAAATGACTATGATTGCGAGATTCGCTATCACCCGGGTAAAGCTAACGTAGTAGCCGACGCTCTCAGTAGAAAGGAAAGAATCAAACCCTCATGCACTCGTGCGATGGGAATGATTATACATACTAGTCTCAAAGCCCAAATCCTTCTAGCCCAAAGGAAATCACTTATCAGGACGGATCTAAAGGATGAATTGGCAAGTATTGCTGAACATCAATTGGAGTCCAAGACCGATGAAATTCTTTACTTCATGGGTCGAATATGGGTTCCTAATTTTGATAATCTTTGAAAACTTATCCTAAATGAAGCTCATAAGTCTCACTATTCTATTCATCCAGGTTCTGATAAGATGTACTTAGATCTGAGGAAATGTTATTGGTGGTCTGGAATGAAGAAAGACATAGCGCTGTATGTTGGAAGATGTTTGACCAGTCAAAAATTCAAAGTTGAGCACCAAAAACCATCAGGCCTACTTCAGCAACCCGAAATCCCTCAATGGAAATGGGATCAGATTCCATGGATTTCATTACTAAGCTTCCTAAAACCTCCGGTGGGCATGACTCAATTTGGGTCATAGTCGATCGCCTGACTAAATCCGCTCACTTCCTACCAATCCGAGAAGACTATAAAATGGAGAGGTTATCCAAGATCTATATCAATGAAATCGTAGCTTGTCATGGTGTTTCACTATCCATCATCTCTGACCGAGATAGACGGTTTAGGTCCAGGTTCTGGAAATCTTTACAGCAATCCTTAGGAACACGTGTGGATCTTAGCACGGCTTATCACCCTCAGACTGATGGCCAAAGCGAATGAACCATACAAACTCTTGAGGACATGCTATTAGCCTGTGTCATCGACTTTGGTGGAAGTTGGGATAATCACTTACCTCTGATAGAGTTCTCGTACAATAACAGTTATCACACCAGCATTCAGTGTGCACCATTTGAGGCCTTATATGGAAGAAAATGTCGCACCCCTGTTTGTTGGACTGAAATCAGAGACAACCAGATAACTGGTCCGGAACTTATTCAAGAGACTTCAGATAAAGTATTTCAAATTCAAGATAGACTTAAAGCCGCACAAGATCGTCAGAAGAGTTATGCGGACAATAGAAGAAAACCTCTTGAATTCCAGATTGGTGATCGTGTTCTACTTAAAGTTTCCCCTTGGAAAGGAATTGTTCGATTCGTGAAAAAGGGTAAACTAGCTCCTAGGTATGTTGGACCATTCAAGATCCTGGAAAGGATTGGTCCAGTAGCCTACAAACTTCAGCTACCGCAACAACTTAACTCTATCCATGACACTTTTCATGTGTCTAATCTGAAGAAGTGTCTAGCTGACGACACTTTGCACATTCCTTTGGATGAGATCCGCATCGATAACCAACTGCACTTCGTTGAAGAACCTACTGAGATTATGGATCGTGACATCAAGAAACTGAAGCGAAGCCATATTCCAATTGTTAAAGTTCGTTGGAATTCTAAGCGTGGTCCTGAGTTCACCTGGGAACGTGAAGACCAGATGAAACTCAAATACCCTCATCTATTTCAGGATGGCACAAACTCTACTAGTTGAATTTCGGGACGGAATTCTCTTAACTAGGGGAGACTGTGACATCCCAGATTTTTATGCCTGATCCTATAATCCTACCTTGTAACCTTGATTGATTTATTATACAATGAACATTTTTATGCTTCATATCACTTGTGATATCATTTCATTTCAAATTTCCAAGTCTAGTCTAAAGCGAGTATTCTATTGCGCATAGAACGGCTTGCGCATTATATTTTGATTCTATATCTGATTATGGTATTCATTCTTAATCTTGCTACTTATAGTAGCTTCGGATGCCTTAGAATTTAACCTAATAAAAACAGTTCAAGTTTGTAACTTCGTTTGACTAAAATATAATTTCAAGGGTAAAAGTTACACATACGTAAATTTCAGGGTTTCTTTTCTAACGTCTTCGAAATCTGGTTAATTTTTGTAAATTCAATCATATATCATTATTATTAATATAATTTTCGAAATTTTAAGTTTATATATTATTATTTATTATTTAAATTAATAAAATCAATTAATTCCTTTAAACTTATCAAAAATGAATTAAAACCATTATTTTTATTCTTAAATCCTATCCTAATCCATTCCATCCATTAACTAACTAATTTTGAACTCAATCCTTGTAAGGCCCCTTTTACCGGGTGACCTCACTCGTTGGATTTACTCATAAACATAGCCATAGATACTGAATAATTACATTGAATACTTTCTAAACGTAGCGTGAGCTTACATCATTCGATTACATAGCCATAACAGCGGAAGTCTTAATCATTTAAACATAACACATTGCTTTAACAAAAATTAAAGTGGATGGGATGTCAGCCCTTGATCGGGATAGCCTTCACTCCAATGCACGACCTTTCTTCTTTTTACCTGAAATGTATACTAAAAGTCAGCTAACGCTGGTGAGTTCTAGTTAAAAACATTTAGGTATGAACATTATTCATTTATAAATACTTACGTATAAATATAAAAATATAAATACACATTTACATATCCTTTGCTTTCTTTTATCATTCGTATGTGAGCACATAAATATGCATTCACCTTTACTTTCATTAACATTTATTGGTCATACTCATAAGAGTGATCAGCCAACATTCATTTATGCGTAAGTCACGAAGACAATACGCCCGTCCTACCGTCGTAGTCCGTCCTCCACAACATCCGGCAAACCTTCGGCCATCTGTTATGCTATACCGTCCGGCAAACCTTCGGCCGTCCGTCTTAACCGTACTACCGTCGTAGTCCGTCATATTCGCCCGTCTGCCCTAAGGCATCCGTTTCCCACGTGAACTATTATATATGCAACCGTTCTACTTATCATTGATAAGGCAATTGCTTCGACCGTCCATTAGTGCCTTTCACACGTCCTAGCTAATGAAGGAACGTGTTTGTCC
Organism: Smallanthus sonchifolius; assembly: GCA_023525975.1. NCBI lineage: Eukaryota > Viridiplantae > Streptophyta > Magnoliopsida > Asterales > Asteraceae > Smallanthus > Smallanthus sonchifolius. The sequence goes on from CM042045.1 coordinate 57,041,139, forward strand.
CGATTGCAAAATAGTCACGAGGTCGTCCGTCTACCGAAGTAGCCGTTATCATCGAAGCGTCCATACATTTACATGCATTCGTAACAAGCAATATATAAAATATAAAGCAAGATTTTCTTCTTTTTCGTTATGTCGTTCGTTCATTCATTCTTTGTATACATTCGTTTCATTCTTGTTCATCATTATTTTACGTATGATCATATTAACATTCATATATATATAAGTATCACATATGATCACATTGGCATTCATAACATTTATTCATTTAATGTATACACTTCAGCCCCAAAACATTTAAAAACATTTGCACATAACATAGAAGGGGCACATAGAACTCACCTGATGAGTAGTTTCTGTAATACACTAAGCTGGCTACTGGGCTTCACTAATGTCACTCACGATCTGTATAATAAAGTCATACACATAAGATGGTGCTCCTAGATGACACTAGACATTACTATGCTTGAACTCAGTAGTTTCGGGAGGTGGGTCGCATCAAAACTATGGTAGTTTCGAGCTATGGTCTTACACTCGAAACTAGGTAGTTTCGAGTCATAATCCTTCTATCGAAACTAGGTAGTTTCGAGTCATGAGATCCTATCGAAACTATGGTAGTTTCGAGTCATTAACTTATGAAAAATCTTAGTTTAGGTTCAAGGTGACACTCGAAACTAGGTAGTTTCGAGTCCTGAGTTCCTATCGAAACTATGGTAGTTTCGAGTCATTGGCTGCTATCGAAACTAGATAGTTTCGAGTCAAACATGACTATCGAAACTAGAGTAGTTTCGACGGGTCTGTATGTATCGAAACTATAGTTTCGAGTCATGGGTCTGCATCTTCCCTGACCAGAACCTTGCTCCAGCCAACTTATTTCCAATCGATTAAACCTTGAGCATTTTACGTTAAACACCTTCCTTTATCGTTCTTGAGTTCAAATACGTGATTTGTTTCAAGTTTCGTATGCAAAAATCGTATCTTTATTTGATTTAAACCCGAGACATGCAAAGACTCATAATCAGAGGCGATGCTTACCTCAACAGGCCCGATTTCTGTTGCTATGCGTTGAAATGGTGGAGTCGGATGATTCCCGAGCCCTTGAGTCTTCTCCTTGCGGTTTTCTTCACAAGCCGATCGCTCTCTCTCTCTCTCTCTAGTATTCTTGCGCAGGAAGATGAAATGAGAGGGGTTTGGGTTGAAGCTGCTGTTTTGTAATGGGGTTTCCCCCTTTTCTTTTCGGCCCATGGGCCGAAATTTTGGCCAAGCCCACTTTATTTCCCTTTTCTATTTGTCTTGTCATTATTTGGGATGTTACAAGTCTACCCTCCTTAATGAGGTTTCGTCCTCGAAACCTGTTACACGTTAAACAACTGGGGATACAGTTCCTTCATCTCGTCTTCTTTCTCCCAAGTAGCCTCGGACCCCTTTCTGTGTTTCCATTGTATTTTGACTAAAGGAATCGACTTATTGCGTAATCGTTTCTCAGCTCGGTCAAGAATGGCTATTGGTTCCTCTACATAATTTAGACTGTTATCCACTTCGATCTCGTCGTAAGGTATGTGAGCTGTGTCGTCAGCTAGGCACTTGCGTAAGTGCGACACGTGGAACGTAGGGTGTATTCCACTAAGCTCGACGGGTAGGTCGAGTCTGTAAGCAACTTGACCCACTCTTGCTACAATCTTGAAAGGTCCGACAAACCTTGGACTTAGTTTGCCACGCTTTCCGAACCGAATGATTCCTTTCCACGGTGATACTTTCAACAGTACCATGTCCCCTACTTGAAACTCTAAATCCCTCCTTCTCTTATCCGCGTATGATTTCTGTCTGTCTTTTGCGGCTTTCATACGAGCCTTGATTTGATCAAATTTCTCAGAAGTAGCTTTGACCACTTCGAGACTTGCAAAATCCTTATGTCCAATTTCCCCCCAACAAACCGGGGTCCTACATTTCCTCCCATACAACATTTCAAATGGCGGCATGCCAATAGTCGAGTGATAGCTGTTGTTATATGAAAATTCTGCCAATGGTAGATGGCTGTCCCAACTCCCACCGAAGTCAATGATACAGGCCCGGAGCATGTCCTCCAAGGTCTGAATGGTCCTTTCCGATTGTCCATCGGTTTGGGGGTGGTAAGCGGTGCTGATGTTTAGCCTAGTGCCCATGGATTCGTTGAATTTCTTCCAAAACCTTGACGTGAATCGAGTGTCCCTGTCCGACACGATCGTTAACGGCATGCCATGTCTGCTTACGATTTCCTTGATAAAAATTTCTGCCAACTTCTCAGACGAAGAAGCCTCACGTATAGGTAAGAAGTGAGCACTTTTCGTCAAGCGGTCGACGATCACCCAAATGGTATCATTACCTTTAGCTGTTCGCGGTAGCTTGGTGATGAAGTCCATCGTGATCTCCTCCCACTTCCATTCCGGTATTGGCAAAGGTTGCATTTTACCGCATGGCTTCTGGTGTTCGGCCTTAACTAGTGAACAAGTCAGGCACTTGCTCACATATTCAGTCACATCGTTCTTCATTCCAGGCCACCAGTAGTCTTTCCTCAAGTCTTGGTACATTTTGTTTGTCCCGGGGTGAATAGAGTAGCGAGACTTATGGGCCTCGTCAAGGATTTTGGCCCTAAGTTCACCAATCTTAGGTATCCACATCCGGCCAAAACGAGTTCGTACACCGTACGTATTGGTCTCCAGGTTGCTCTGTTGTCCAATTATTCTTTCTCGTTTCACATTTCTTTCTAATAGTGCCTCATCTTGTGCCTTTACTATTTCATTCATTAAATCTGGTGTTATAATCAACTGACACGCCTTGATTCTAATAGGTGTCGACTCTTCCTTCCTGCTTAAGGCGTCAGCCACTACATTTGCCTTGCCTGGGTGGTATAATATTTCGCAATCGTAGTCTTTTAGTAGTTCCAACCACCTTCTTTGTCTCATGTTTAATTCCTTCTGCTCGAAGAAGTACTTCAGGCTCTTGTGATCGGAGTAGATGGTGCATTTAACTCCGTACAGATAATGCCTCCATATCTTTAATGCGAAAACTACGGCCGCCAACTCCAGATCGTGAGTCGGGTAGTTAACTTCATGAACCTTTAGTTGCCGCGATGCATAAGCAATTACCTTTCCTCGTTGCATGAGTACGCACCCTAAACCTTGCCCTGAAGCGTCAGAGTAGACTACCAAGTCTTCGTTTCCCTCAGGTAAGGTCAAGACTGGAGCTTGGGTTAATCGTGTCTTCAACTCTTCGAACGCATTGTTTTGGGTTGGTCCCCATTCATACTTTACTTCCTTACGTGTCAGCTTTGTCAGTGGCGAGGCTATTCTCGAGAAATCCTGAATGAACCTCTGATAGTAGCCTGCCAACCCCAGAAAACTTCGTATATCAGTTGGCGTTTTCGGGATGTTCCATTCCTTTACCGCTTCGATCTTAGCAGGATCCACCATAATGCCGTCCGGGTTTACGACATGGCCTAGGAATTGGACCTCCCTAAGCCAGAACGCGCATTTGGAGAATTTTGCATACAACTTCTCCTGCTTTAGAACCTCCAATACTTCTCTTAGGTGACAGTGGTGATCACCTTCATTCTTTGAATATATGAGGATGTCATCTATAAAAACTATTACTGATCGATCCAACATGGGTCGGCATACTCTGTTCATTAAATCCATAAATGCTGCTGGTGCGTTGGTTAGTCCGAAGGACATCACAAGAAATTCATAATGCCCGTAACGTGTACGAAACGCAGTTTTCGGTACATCTTCCTCTCTTACTTTCAATTGATGGTAACCCGACCTGAGATCAATCTTTGAGAACCAACTCGCGCCTTGTAATTGATCAAAGAGGTCGTCTATTCTAGGCAGTGGGTATTTGTTCTTTACTGTTCTCTTGTTCAATTCACGGTAGTCGATGCACATGCGCATGCTGCCGTCCTTTTTCTTTACAAATAATACCGGAGCGCCCCATGGTGAGATGCTCGGTCTGATAAATCCTTTCTCTGTTAATTCTTCAAGTTGGGACATTAATTCTTTCATTTCTGACGGAGCCAATCGGTATGGTGCCTTGGCAACGGGCTCAGCTCCTGGCAGTAAGTCAATCTGAAATTCTATTTCCCGATCGAGCGGCAAACCAGGTAGGTCCTCTGGGAACACTTCTGGAAAATTGCACACCACGGGTACATCTTTTAGCTCTTTCGTTTTCATTCTATCGTCAATAACATACGCCAGATAAGCTTCGCAACCGCGCCTCATGTAACTTTCGGCCTTGATCATCGAGATGACGTTCGGCATTATGCTATTCCAGTCACCATAAACCGTAATCGGACTGCCGTCAGTGGCCTTGAGATGTATCATCTTTCGTTTACACATGATTTGAGCTTCGTTGGCAGCTAACCAATCCATGCCCAATACTACATCGAATCCTCCTAAGGTTAGAAGGTACAATTTAGATGGAAACTTATGGCCCTCTATTTCTACCATGCAATCGTCAGTCACTTGGATGACTACTGAGTTTTTACCAATAGCAGTTTGTACGCTAAAGGCCCTTATAAGGCTAGTGATTGTGCAGTCTAATTTGCGGCTAAATGCAGTGGATATAAAACTTTTACTAGCACCAGAATCAAACAGAATAGCAGCATGTTCATCATTTACTAGGAACGTACCCGACACGACGTCAGGGTTTCCTCTTGCTTCTTCCTCGGTTAAAGCATAGGCCCGAGTCCTAGCCTTTGGCTGTTCCTTTTCTTTTTCTTTCCCCGAACCAGATTGTCCAGTCTTCCTGCAATCCTTAGTAGCGTGCCCATACCAACCACAGTTCTGGCACTTGATGCCCTTAGTACAATCCTTCGAGTAGTGCCCCGGTCTTCCACATTTAAAACACATGGTTGAGCCGGCCAAACATTCACCGCGGTGCTGTTTCCCGCATTTTGTGCATATTTCGTACTCATCATTCCTTGGCTTCTTTGCCTCAGCAGTAACATTTCTTCTTCCAGTCCCCTTAGACGAGTTCTCCCACTTCCTCTTTGGTGCCTCCGGCACCGGGTCCTCATTGGCATAATCGTCATAGACGATTCCGGACAGATTCACTACCGACTCGAAAGTCGAGGGTAGGTTAGCTTTCACATGAACACGGACCTTTTGGGGTAGGCCTTTGACATAATACTTAATCAATCGCTCCTCAGTCTCTACCAAGTGGGGTACCAGTTGAGCTAGCTCATTAAATCTTGAAGTGTACTGGCGATGAGTCTTGTTGCCAGCCTTGAAATTTAGAAACTCGTTTTCCACTCGATCAATCTCGTTCTGTGGGCAGAACTTCTGGATTATCAACTTTTTCAGATCTTCCCAAGTCATTCTTTTGAGAGCGTTTGGCGATTTAGTTCTTTGGATAGTCCTCCACCAACTTAGTGCCTCGTTGGTGAAAGAGTGAGCCACATATTTTACAGCCTGGTCAGGTCGGCATTCGCTTATGTTGATTACCCCATTCATCCTCTCGATCCATTCAAACGTAGCCACCGAATCCTTGTTTCCATCAAATTTGGGCGGATCACCGTCCTTAAATCCTTTGTAGGTACACCCATGGGTGTTCAGTCTCACTGTCACTTCATCCCCATCACTATCATAAACTTTCTCCTCATGGTTGTTTTCCTCCTCCTCTTTGCTCTTCTTTAGTGCCTCAGATAACAGATCAGGCAGTACTTTCTTCAGAGTTAGTATGACCTCACGGGCAATAGCATCTCTAACTTCGGGTTCCAGTCGTAGAGATCCTTCATTGCCCTCAGCTGGTGGGGTTACATTTGTTTCATGCACGCTCTCAGTGTGTTCCACGTGCACACTCTCCTCTTCCTCATATCTTTGGTTCAATGGCGGTCTACCGACTCGGCCAGTGCGACCGCCTCGGCGTCCAGTTCCTCTTTTACGAGCCATAGTTTTCTAGATTTCCTGTTGAGTAAAAAGGTATACATCAATGTCATTCCTTCAGATCATAGTTTAGAACAGTACGAGCAAGGTAAATTCTTAATTACAGTGACCGGTTTGTGATTAATAATTTGCTTTGCTTTTCGGGTTCGGAACTCTTCACATCAGTAGTGACATTGACATCTAAGCGTTCTAAGTTAAGGTATCTATCCCTAACTATAGGCATTAACTTTATGACTTACTTACTGCACTGGCGTTGGCGTCGGCTACCCAGACTGACATCCGTGCGTTGGTCCCATTATCAGCTTGAGTCCAGACATTTAGGGATGTCTGAATCTCTCAAACTATTGCTCTGATACCAACTTGTAAGGCCCCTTTTACCGGGTGACCTCACTCGTTGGATTTACTCATAAACATAGCCATAGATACTGAATAATTACATTGAATACTTTCTAAACGTAGCGTGAGCTTACATCATTCGATTACATAGCCATAACAGCGGAAGTCTTAATCATTTAAACATAACACATTGCTTTAACAAAAATTAAAGTGGATGGGATGTCAGCCCTTGATCGGGATAGCCTTCACTCCAATGCACGACCTTTCTTCTTTTTACCTGAAATGTATACTAAAAGTCAGCTAACGCTGGTGAGTTCTAGTTAAAAACATTTAGGTATGAACATTATTCATTTATAAATACTTACGTATAAATATAAAAATATAAATACACATTTACATATCCTTTGCTTTCTTTTATCATTCGTATGTGAGCACATAAATATGCATTCACCTTTACTTTCATTAACATTTATTGGTCATACTCATAAGAGTGATCAGCCAACATTCATTTATGCGTAAGTCACGAAGACAATACGCCCGTCCTACCGTCGTAGTCCGTCCTCCACAACATCCGGCAAACCTTCGGCCATCTGTTATGCTATACCGTCCGGCAAACCTTCGGCCGTCCGTCTTAACCGTACTACCGTCGTAGTCCGTCATATTCGCCCGTCTGCCCTAAGGCATCCGTTTCCCACGTGAACTATTATATATGCAACCGTTCTACTTATCATTGATAAGGCAATTGCTTCGACCGTCCATTAGTGCCTTTCACACGTCCTAGCTAATGAAGGAACGTGTTTGTCCCGATTGCAAAATAGTCACGAGGTCGTCCGTCTACCGAAGTAGCCGTTATCATCGAAGCGTCCATACATTTACATGCATTCGTAACAAGCAATATATAAAATATAAAGCAAGATTTTCTTCTTTTTCGTTATGTCGTTCGTTCATTCATTCTTTGTATACATTTGTTTCATTCTTGTTCATCATTATTTTACGTATGATCATATTAACATTCATATATATATAAGTATCACATATGATCACATTGGCATTCATAACATTTATTCATTTAATGTATACACTTCAGCCCCAAAACATTTAAAAACATTTGCACATAACATAGAAGGGGCACATAGAACTCACCTGATGAGTAGTTTCTGTAATACACTAAGCTGGCTACTGGGCTTCACTAATGTCACTCACGATCTGTATAATAAAGTCATACACATAAGATGGTGCTCCTAGATGACACTAGACATTACTATGCTTGAACTCAGTAGTTTCGGGAGGTGGGTCGCATCAAAACTATGGTAGTTTCGAGCTATGGTCTTACACTCGAAACTAGGTAGTTTCGAGTCATAATCCTTCTATCGAAACTAGGTAGTTTCGAGTCATGAGATCCTATCGAAACTATGGTAGTTTCGAGTCATTAACTTATGAAAAATCTTAGTTTAGGTTCAAGGTGACACTCGAAACTAGGTAGTTTCGAGTCCTGAGTTCCTATCGAAACTATGGTAGTTTCGAGTCATTGGCTGCTATCGAAACTAGATAGTTTCGAGTCAAACATGACTATCGAAACTAGAGTAGTTTCGACGGGTCTGTATGTATCGAAACTATAGTTTCGAGTCATGGGTCTGCATCTTCCCTGACCAGAACCTTGCTCCAGCCAACTTATTTCCAATCGATTAAACCTTGAGCATTTTACGTTAAACACCTTCCTTTATCGTTCTTGAGTTCAAATACGTGATTTGTTTCAAGTTTCGTATGCAAAAATCGTATCTTTATTTGATTTAAACCCGAGACATGCAAAGACTCATAATCAGAGGCGATGCTTACCTCAACAGGCCCGATTTCTGTTGCTATGCGTTGAAATGGTGGAGTCGGATGATTCCCGAGCCCTTGAGTCTTCTCCTTGCGGTTTTCTTCACAAGCCGATCGCTCTCTCTCTCTCTCTCTCTAGTATTCTTGCGCAGGAAGATGAAATGAGAGGGGTTTGGGTTGAAGCTGTTGTTTTGTAATGGGGTTTCCCCCTTTTCTTTTCGGCCCATGGGCCGAAATTTTGGCCAAGCCCACTTTATTTCCCTTTTCTATTTGTCTTGTCATTATTTGGGATGTTACAATCCTATCATCCATATCCTCAAAATTTCGTGAACTAACCCCTATATCCATTATTCAAAAGTTTTATAAAAAATTCTAAGATTTATAAACATATGTTTATCACCTTTGTTATCCTAATCAAAAAACCTAACCAACTTTTCCCCTTTTTCCTCTCAAACCCACCCTATAAATAGAGCCTTAAACCTCATTCATTCTTCATACCTCAACAATCCTCTAGGGCTCTCTAGCAACTAAAGGTTGTTCTTCTCATCTTTTGGAAGATTCTAGCTTAAATCCTTCCATTCTAAGTAAGTTCTTCTTATATTCTTGCTTGTTCATACTTTTCTTTTCAAAAATTCCTCATAACTAGCTAGATCTATGATTCCCTAGCATGTTTATGTTATAATCATAGAGCTATCGAAGATCAAATGCCTTATTATAATTAAACTTGTTCAAACTTTTATTTAAAAACTTGGTTTTGATCTTTCTTGTTCCTTTCAATTTCAAAAATCATGTTTTTACTAAAACTCCTTATCTTCAAATTAAACCCCTCTAATAATTAACTTATTTCATTTCTATCTTTACTAAACTTATATTTTCACTTTAGCCCTTATACTTTCCAAACTTACCAAACAAACCCTAAACTTGGTCAAGTATACAAATAGGGTAACTTTCAAACTAGTATGTAGTTATCTGACAAACATTAAAGTTCTAGCTACGAAAAGACGGGGTTCCGATCCAACCAACTCTTTCCTCGGAACTTTTATGTTGGAGGTACTACTCTGGAATAATAACCACTCTAGTGTACAACAACCACTTTCAACTAATTACATTGTCAACCCCTCGACTATCCTTAACTTGTTTCTAACGTAACAAACTTAACTTAGGGAGTCGTTAAGGCATTCGATCCGAGTTACTACAAGTTCAAGTTCAACCCTTTCGTTTGCAAGGTGAGATACATAGCCCCTTTTACTTTTTATCTTTGGGGTGGAAAACATGCTCGTATATCAAAGGTTATTCAAACTATATCAAACTCAAATACTACTTCTCTATTTTCAATAACAACTTTCTATACTTGTAAACTTAAACGGTTTTATACACACTCTACAACCATTAACTTGGGATAAGCCAACGGGAGTAAGTCATAGATCTATGGGCCTGACATGCCGATCTAGTTCTTGAGTTGACGAGATACGATATAAACTTGAGACTAGATATACAGAAACTGCAAAACTTGTTATTCATGCTATATCAATTCTATGGGAACCCAATCTTGTCATTAGGTTTGGTTGAATCGATGTATAAAAGTTCATTTAGTTGTTATTGAATCTTGTTTATGAATTGCAAAAATCTTCATTATCTATATTATGTAATTACTTAAACCTATGTTCTCACCGGCTTTATAGCTGACATATTTTAGCATGTTTTTCAGGTATTAATAACTAGGTTGCTGTTACAATCACGCTAGGACTTCGAGACTTGGCTCTAGGAGATTTAGTTATTATAAAGTTTAATAAAGACTATTTGTTTATCTATTTTATTTGGTTGTGTGTTTTTAAAACAATGTACTGCAATTATTCGGTTAATTTAATAGTATTTCATTTTATAAGCACTTGAAGTCCCATACTTATTCGAATTTAAAATGTTACAATAAATATTATTTTAACATACAAAGTTCCACCCACATATTATTTCCTTATTATATATAACACATGTATCTATATTCAAATATATATATATATATAAGCAAACATTTTTGTTATGATCAAAATAAAACATATGAGATTTATACCATGCTTTTACTATACACACGTACTTATTTACAAGTATAAATATGTATATATGACGTTATTGAATAAATCGTTATTACAAATTATAATTTCATAAAAATAGAACTTTTTGCAAAGAACACATCCATGCATTTTGATTTAAGTTAATCAAAATATAAAGGATTTAATATTTTTTTTACAATATATATATATTGGATATAATTATTTTACATACGTAATATAGACATATGAAAATCAATTTTATAAAATATTAAAACATTTGGTTTTGAACCCCTAACCATTTGAACCCTCAAACATTGAACCCTCACCCTTAATTTTGAACCCTAAAATACAAGTGTTGACCAATTTCAAGGAAATAGACATGTTTGACTTTTAAAAGTCAAATCGGGCAAAATCCACAAATCCAACTCCTAAAATCGACCAAATTAGTTGCCACGGGCTCCCCCTTTTGTGTACAATCGATAATCGACTCAATCCAGGCCAAAACAACAAGCCAATTCGATCAATTAAGCGGCCGATTTAAAATTCAAACGAATTTGACTTTGGATAGTCAAATCCGTATCAATTCACCATTTAATTCATGACATTAACGCGTCCCAATCCCGCAAGTCACTCGCAAATCAATCCCGTATGTACCCAGACCATTAACAGGACCCAATTCATTCCCAAATCATTGAATTAACGCGTAATTAGTCACCTACGACTATTACGATCAAATTAGAATCAAATCGGCTAATAGGAATGAAATTAAACGAATTAAACCTCTCACACACTCTCATATACCTCCACACATTCATGTGTGCAATTTGAGCTTTATGTTTGAGTACTAGGCGTGTTAACTACTTTTGTGTGCAATTACATGTGCAATCATTAATTATACAAGCTGACGGTTAACAATGATAAATCTATTGAGTCTGACAAACCCACCCAGCTAGGGTGATTGTTACCGAAAACACAATTTGTTTTTGCATGCAAGTTACAAAGATTTGATTGTACTACTTGGTTTCACAATAGTAACTCTCCATAATTTCCTTATTAATCATGACATGTATGGATTGTATACACACAACTATATGATATCTATATACAAACCTATGTATGCTCACCAACTTTTTAGTTGACTTTATTTTAATCATGTTTCAGGTGCGAATGTTTGAGTTGATCAAGACATGCTTCATTTAAGTTTGGACCTAGTTAAATTTAATAAAGAACTCATGTATTTCAATTTATGTACTTGATTTGGATTTGGTTTGTTTTGAATTATGCAATGAAATTTGGATGATTAATATATTTCAATTTAGTCAACCTTGTGCTCATGAACAGTTTACATGTCCCGCCCCGACGTATTCCGCCGTCGGTTGGAGTGTGACAACTGAGATACCTTCCGCATTTATAACATGACCTAGAAACTGAACTTCTCTCAACCAGAACGCACATTTTGAGAATTTAGCGTAAAGTTTCTCTTTTCGTAAAGTACTAAGTACTTCACAAAGATGTTGTGCATGGTCTTCTTCGTTCTTTGAATAAATCAAAAAGTCATCAATGAAGACAATAACGAATTTGTCTAACATTGGCCGACATACTTTATTCATGATGTCCATGAAAATAGCTGGAGCATTTGTCACTCCAAATGGCATTACTACAAATTCATAGTGTCCATAACGAGTTCTAAAAGTTGTCTTAGGTACATCTTCTTCTCGTACCTTGACCTGATGATAACCGGATATTAAGTCAATTTTGGAAAACCAACTTGATCCTTGTAATTGGTCAAACAGATCATCAATTCTAGATAAAGGATACCTATTCTTGATAGTCAACTTGTTCAATTCGCGGTAGTCTATACACATCCTCATACTACTGTCTTTCTTCTTCACAAACATAATTGGTGCACCCCAAGGGGATACACTTGGACGTATAAATCACTTGTCTAACAATTCTTGCAGTTGTGACATTAATTCCTTCATCTCAGTTGGTGCTAACCGGTACGGAGCCTTAGCTACCGGCTTAGCTTCAGGAATTAAATCAATTTTAAATTCGATTTCTCTCTCAGGTGGAGCACCTGGAAGATAGTTTGGGAATACGTCTGGGAATTCTTTCACTGTTGGAACTTGATCTAGTTCCTTCCCTTTCATCTTCATATCCACTACGTAGGCTAAGAAGGATTGATGACCTTGTCTCACGTAGCCACTTATTTTAGCCATCGTACATAACGTGATCTGGTTCCGTCGCTCACCAATGACACTAACTTCCTTTCCTGTTGGTGCCAAGAATCGTACAATCTTCTGATTGCATATAATCGTTGCGGTATGTGAAGATAACCAGTCCATTCCAATGATTACGTCGATTTCTTGCATCGGCATTGGAATTAGATCGACAATATATTCTTCTTCCTCTATTAATAGTCGGCAATCTCGGCATATTTCAGTTACTACGCAGTTTCTATCACTCGCGATTTCAACTTCTAATGCCTTAGCCAACTTACTTTCATTAAAGTTTCTAGTGTTTGCATACTTTACAGAAATAATGATCGACGAGCTCCTGTATCGAATAAAACACAAGAAGGTAGGGAATTCAAGAGGAATGTAACTGATACAACGTCAGGAACATCTTTCGCTTCCTCTGTAATGATATGAAAATCCTTACCCCTTGGCTTTGGGGCTTCGATCCTTTTTATCTCATTATCTGCCACTCTAGACCTTTCTCCGGTCTTCTCTGTCTGAGATTTTAGCTCAGGACATTCCCTGCTAAAGTGTCCCGGCTTATAACAGTTGTAGCACAATCGGGTGTCACTCATACACTGCAATGCAGTGTGTCCTGACCTCCCACACTTGTGACAACTCGTCATTTTGAGTCAGCACTCTCCCTGGTGCCTCTTGCCACAAGTCTTACAACTCTGAAAACATTTTCTTGGGGAGGAACCGCCTCCCAGTTTGTTGAACTTAAATCTTTTAAGAGGCATAGGGGAAGGATAACTTTCTCCTTTTCTCTTCCCGTCTTTCTCTGTCTGTCTCTTGAGCTCAGTTTCTCGTTCTCGAGCCCAATCGATCATTTCCTCTAAGTTTGCACACTTGGACGGATGGATGAATTCTCTAATCTCAGTTTTCAAAATGAGATGGTATCTTGTCATCCACATCTCTGTGTTGTTAATAAAGCTGGACAAAACCTAGCTTTGTCATAGAAGATCCCCGTGATCTCGTCAATTGTCTATGTCGTCTGACGGAGTTAAAGAAACTCCTCAGTAATTCTTTCAATTGCCGCTCGAGGGCAATAATGTTTTAGGAAGATTTCCTTGAATTCTTCCTATTTCATTTCCTTAACTCTTTCTCTACCTTTCTCTCTCTTCACCACTCCCCACCAGTCGCCAGCTCGTTCTTTCAGCTGATTGGTGGCGAAGGTGACTTCGTCCTCCTTCTCACAATGACAAGTATCGAATGCCCTTTCTATTGAGGAAATCCATCTCTGACTCTCTAAAGGGTTTACCGCTCCCTTAAACTATAATGGTTTACAGGTCATGAAATCGTTATATGTACAACGAGTTGATTTTGCATCAACTTTTGGATTTCCTCCTTCTCCATTTTGCATAATGTCTCTGTGGCTTTCAAACCAGCTTTCTAACAAGTTTTGTAAATCTGCTTGTAGTATCGGAAAGTTCGTATCGAACGCTTTTCCTACTTCTATTGCGATTTGTCTCCGGATATTCTCCAGGACTTGTTCTACTTCGTTTTCATCATGACGTGGAGACTCGGTCTTCCCGTGGCTTCCCTCGTCACGTATTTCATCGTTCTAATGTTCAGCCATTTGCTGAAACACGATATAGCTTAATCTCTCATTCGTTTACCCTAATCATAGTCTAGGGTTTTATACTACAGGCCTCGTATTAATTTAATCATATTCAAGGATTTCACATAAATTTCATACACATGTATTCATACATATGCATATATCATAATCATGCATATTCATATTCCCGGCTTACCATCTGCTGACATAAGTTATCATATGGTGTTTGGGATATCATGATGGTCACATGCATTAACTCTTATACTAGCCAGGCATAAGATAATGTATATTACCATCCTGATACTCCCAACTATCATATGGAGCTTACCTCATACAAAGTTCTACCCACGTATATTCACACATTTCTGTTTAATCACTAGAATTTAACATACATGTTTCTTTGGACGGCCTCAGATTGAATCCCTATTTATATTATAAGCACTTGTGGTTTGAGTTTAAGTACCCTTTTTGATACTTAAATCCCTCAAACCGTGCTCTGATACCAACTTGAAACACCCTACTTATCTTAATATTATTTTATTAGAGTTTAATGCGGAAAACATGTCCCAAATCATTAAAACCTTGCCATAATGGCTAAGGTAACTTTTTCATTTATAATAATATATTGTTTTACAAAAGATGATATAATTACATCTTTATGCATAGGGATTTTTCAACTCTGATAGCTCTGTCCACAAGAAGCTTTATTCCACATGCTTGTTTCCTGCAGTGTTTGGAAAACATTTTTGAATTAGCTTACGCTAAGTAAGTACACTGCACCGTTCATTTTATTATGAACCCTTTAGGTTCTTATTGTTCAAGTTTTCTAGGGCTCTCGAGCCCACGTGACCATCTCCGGACGTACCCCCGGCTACGATTTTCGTATATTTTATGGGTGTGCTAACCCCCTCGCAACCATCACAGGCCGTACCTCCGGTCCGAGCATTTGCAAGGTCCTTATACTCGTCAGTATAGGCATCCTTGCATTTTTCACGAAAGCTTATTCATTCCTCAGCCCCGTAGGCTTGGAATCTTTTACTCTTTCAGCCCCGAAGGACTAGAGTTTACTCTTTCAGCCCCGAAAGCCTAGAGTTTCCCTTTCCTTTTCCTTTTTTCTTTATTTATTGAGATCCACCTTACAGGCCGGGTATCTCATTCCATTTGTGACCTTGAGTATCTTTGACTCACAGCCTCCAAATGTATCAAGCATTTGTTTTCATTTCATGTGTATGCTTGATTTATTCACCAACCGGTGCTCACCGTTAAAATTTTGTGACGGTTTCTTCACGACGCATCAGAAGGGTTTATATATAGGAAGTACCAGTGGCGTATCCACCACCCCTCTGACACTTCATGAGTACTCCGTTATTCCATTTTAGGGTTTAGACTCGTTCCATCATACTCATTCATGTATACACGTATCATCATATTTATCAACCAGTCGTTACCTTAAAACTTTGTAACGGTTTCTTCACGATGTATTAGAAGGGTTTATATATAAGGAAGTACCAGCGGCGTATCCACCACCCCCCTAGCACTTCGTGAGTACTCCGTTACTCTATTTTAGGTTTAGACTCGTTTTCATTCTACTCATTCATGTTTACACATATCATCATGCATTCATGTATTCATCATGCATTTCACGTATTCATATTCATCACGTGTTCACATTCGTTATGCATGGTATACTTTCATCTCTTATTCTTATTCTTATTCTTATTCTTCATATATTGTAAACTGGGGTGATCTTCCTTCCATAGTAGTACCTCCAACAGAGATGTCCCTAGGAAATAGCGACGGGTCTAGGAGAGATTTATACACCGCTCTTTCCTAGACAAGACATTCCGTTTTTCAGATAACTACATATGCCACATTTAGTTATACCATTTATCCATAAATGGTTTGACTTATACCACACTAAGTCAATTTATAACAAATCACCACATCCTATATTTTAGTCTGACTATATGCCACACTAGTCAATCACACCAATTTACCACGTTTAGTTTGACTATACCCACATAGTTCAACTACACCACTACTACCAAGTGACATTCATTAGTTTGACTAATTTTCTCATTATGTCAGCTACAACAACCCTACCACATTCATACTTTACTTTGACCATTTGTCACATGAGTCAAAATCAACATACAACATATAAAATGAGAAATAACAATACATCTATGTACATGTAACCACTACTTTCTACTACTAAGTAAGTGTTACCTTGGCTAACGAAGATTCCAACCGTTCCTTAAAGCTATCACCTTTTATCGCCTTGATTACCTAAGTATTCCTCATGTTTTAGTAATCTAAAATACCCCAATACATACATCAATTGAAGTTTAACTCTCACCCAAGACCTTATGATCTTCACCCCTAACTAACTTGGTTTGTTAAGCTTAATTCAAGCTTTCAACCTTTCTAAATACCAACTAACTCATTTTGACCCGTTAAGGTTTTATCTAATTTTCGTCGAATTCTTCAAGGTTCTTGATTTACCAAATTGATTGAGGATTCATTAAGTTTTGTGTCTAAGAACACAACAAACTCTTACAATTCCTCAATTCACCATTTTAACATCCCCAATTCAAAAACCCCCCAATTTTACCTCAAGAATCCTAATTTTCCAAACATCAAATTGGATGTTAGAATCATGCAAATCATGATTCTCCACCATTTACAACACTAGATTAAGGTTTAAGAACGACATTTATCGATAATTACCATACCAATTAACCCAATATGGGTTTTCTACTAAAATTCACCAAAACTCCAACAATGGTGATTAAGATGATGAAAAGATGCTTACTTAGAGTTTTAGAAGAAGATGAGTGTACAAAAACCTTCAAATCCAAGTATGAACTCATCAATTTTGATCTTGATCATCATCCCCTCTTCTCTCCTTTGAAAGTCACGACACACACGCACATCTGAGAAGTGTGTGTGTCGCCACCCCTTATCCCACCAAATCAAGTTTGCCAAAATTAAATAAACGGTCCCTTCAACTTTCTTTTATTTAAAGTTAAAGAAATGCATCATATAAATAACACCCTTCAACTTTCTTTTATTTAAATACACCCCATATAATATGATTTTCATATTATTTTTATAACCTGAAAATTGGTTCGTTACACCTATATTCACCTTCGTCACTTGATCTCGATATAGTCTGTTTCCGCTAAGATGACCAAGATACCAAGTGGATGTGGAGCGTCTACAATCCGGGCACCCCCACTCGACATCGGAATAAGAAGTGAGACATAGGGATTTTTAGTGGGATAAATGTAGGCTATAATCTAAGGTTCCTTTAACGTACCGCAAAATGCGTTTAAGGAAGTTAAAATAAGGTTCACGAGGAGCGTGCATAAACAAGCATACATGTTGCACTACATAGTCTATCCGGCATGTTGAAAGTCAAATACTGAAATGCCCCAACTAGGTTACGGTATAAGGAACCATCCTGAAAAAAATCATTTTGATTTTTTTTCCTTACCATGTAAAAAACATGCCGAGATAATTCATTTTGATTCTTTTGCCATGTAAAAAGAAGTTTCTTTTTCATTATTATATTTAAAACGCATTTTGAGTAATAAGAAGTATGTATAGATTTATGAAGCATATCATTTTCATTATTCAACTCATGTAGTACACGGACTTCTAACCTAGTTATAACTATATATACGCACACATTAATCACCAGCGATCAGGAAAAGTATAGCTAGTAGGCTGGTTGTTGAAATTTATTTTTTTATTTTCTTTTTATTTTAACTCCTGATACTATATAAAAATTACGCTTTTAACCGGTTTAATTTTGTATTAATTTCGTTTTCCTACAATAACTTTCGTTCACAAACTTAAAAAAACCGGAATACGCAACTTCTTTTAGTTTTTTTTGTCGACATTTCGATATAATTTTTTTAGAAAACGGAGTTGTACTAAAAATAAATGATTTTCTTTTATCGTATGATATTGCGAGTAGCATTACGAGTACAGTACCATGACGACCCAAACCAATAATGTAGATACAACATCGTTGTCGGTATTGGTGTTATCAGAACCGCTATCGGTGTTCGTTTTTATGGTTTCCGCTCGACGTAAAGCACTTTTTTTATCCATATTTTGATATAATATTTTTCCCGAAAACGGAGTTGTATTAAAAATAAATTATTTTATTTTATCGTATGCTATAGCTGTAACATCCCAAAAATCTATAAATTGACTGTTCGGGTTAATGGATAACCCTAATCTCTTTTTGATGAAGTCGTTAGCAGAATTGGCGCGTGAAGCATGGTTTAACGGACGTGGAGGGATTCGTTAGCCGACTAATAAATAATTTTAATCAAAAACGCGCAATCAAGGTAATACGAGGGCCCGGATGCAACTTTTAGTTGTATTTAAACAATTTTACGAGAAAAACCTAGGCGAATGGCCTAGGTTGCACGTGATCGGCTGAAAGGAGGCGATCAGGAGGGAAACGCCGGGAAAGGATGGCGACAGCGGTGGTCCGACAGTGGTTTGCGCGGGAAGCTTCACTCATGACAAAGGTAATTTCCGTTTATGCCTCTTTGCGTGTTTACATTAGTGTGTTGCAAGAAAAACCCGTGTAGGGTTTTGGTTATTGTTCTTGGTGATCGGAGAAGACGAAGACGACAAGGACGACGGGGAGTTGGTGACAGCCGCCGTGGGAGTGGACTGCGACGGTAATCTTGGTGGTGGCTCCGTGTGACGACACTGGTGGCCGACTGTTGTGACGGAGGGAAGAAGGAGCCGAAGGCGGAGACCAATGAACATCGTTCTAGCGATGGACGAGGAGGGGTGCACCACTGTGGGCGATGGTTATCATGGTGGTGGCTGTGATGGTGGTACTGGGCGAAGATGGCAACCGGTGGCAGCGGTGGTTTGGGGGATGGTTCTCTGCGGTATGCGAGGCGGAATTGAAGAGGAGGTGGCCAGTGCGGGCTGCTGGGGTGGCACTCTACGGCTGTAGCCGAGAAGATGGTTGCTTTCGGCGTGTGACTTGGCATGGGCATGAGATGGGAGGTGGGTTAGGTGATGTAAGACCCCTAAACCGGGCGACCTCACTTGTTGGATTTACTCATAAACATAGTCATAAATACTGAACTTAAATTAAAACATTCGTCATTCAATTACATAATCAAAACAGCGGAAGTCTTTACAAATAAAAACATAACATATTCTTAACAACAAAAGTGGGATGTCAGTCTTGTGTCGGGTAACCATCACGCCTTTGCACGACCCTTTCCTTTGTTACCTGAAATGTATACTAAAAGTCAGCTAACGCTGGTGAGTTCTAGATTAAAGACATTCACACATAACATTTATTGATTCATAAATATAATAAATGAATGTGTATTCGTACTTTTATATATTCTTTACTTTATTGTTCTCACATAACATTCATTGAGGGTACATACATATGTACATACATACTTTCATTGAGAGAACACATATTGGCCATAATCTTAAGGGAGATCAACCCATCATACTTGTCGCGAATGTCACAAAGACATCGCAGTCAGAACTACCGTCGTAGCCCATTTCATTACCGTCCGGCTCTAGAAAACCGTCCGTCATATCGTTAATTTCGTCCGGCAACCTTTGTCCGTCCGCTCTTTACCGTCCTACCGTCGTAGTCCGTCATTTTTATCCGTCTGCCCTAGGGCATCCGTTTCCCACGTGACCATTATGCATGCAACCGTTCTACATTAGTTAAGGCTTGCTTCGACCGTCCATTTATACCTTTTCATACGTCCTAGCTTGCGAAGGAACGTTTTTGTCCCGGTTGCAAAATAATCACGTGGTCGTCCGTCTACCGAAGTAGCCGTTGTCATAGAAGGGTTCATAACGTTTACATTCATTCATAACATGCAATATATATACTATAAAGCAAGATTTCATTCATTTACGTTATGTCCTTCTTTCGTTCATTCTTTGTATCATACGATTCATTCTTTATTCATAATTCATTTTCACATATATAAGTAATTATATATATATATACGTATGATCACATTGACACTTATAACATTTATTCATTTAGTGTATACACTTCAGCCCCAAAACATTTATAAATCATTTGCACATAACATAGAAGGGGGCACATAGAACTCACCTGATGAGCTACTCTAGGTTGTCCTAAACAAAGGCCCAACAGCGTCACTTCCGATCTGGATTAGGTAGTTAAATACACATTAGACCCAACCCTGACTCTAATGGTTTGATCATTCTAAACTTACTGACTTTACTTAACCAACATGTGGCCTGCTGTCTGCTGCCTGCGCACTTAGTAAGTGCGCAGGGACTTGCTCATGCGCACTTGGTAAGTGCGCAGGAGTCTTCCTCCTGCGTACTTGGTAAGTACGCAGGGACTGCTGCCTGCGCACTTAGTAAGTACGCAGGGATTCCTTCCTGCGCACTTGGTAAGTACGCAGTACCTGGTTCTTGGACCAAAATTTCGGAATTCTTGCATGTTAATCCGATCATGCTAATCTTACAATTTTCTTTGATCAAAACGTGCGGTTTTCATTCTAGATTCTATTTCTAAGCTTATTATCAAGTTTCATCCGTAAAAACATCACCTATTTAGCTAAAACTCGAGAAACCCCAAAAATGAACAAGAACTCATATTATGATCGAATCATTACCTGGATTGGAATTCTGATCCGGAGGTTTTGCTCACGATCTCAGTAGTAACGTGCTCCTTAAATCTCGTGACGATCCGTCGACTTTCTCTCTCTAGACCCGGGCTCCCTTTCTCTCTCTAAGATGGTGCAAGTGAGGGTGAAATGAGTTAGTGGGCTGCCTTGCCCCTTTTATACCTGGGCTTCCCTCGGCCCGTTGGAGCCGAGCCCAAGCCCATCCGTTCTTATTTCGCTTTAGGACGTTTAAATCACCATCGTATTTTATTTACTTATTTTACTAATTTCGGAATGTTACAAGTCTACCCTCCTTAAAGAGGTTTCGTCCTCGAAACTATTTATACGTCAAACAATTGAGGGTATAGTCCCCTCATCTCGTCTTCTTTTTCCCATGTAGCTTCCGACCCTTTTCTGTGCTTCCATTGTACTTTGATTAAAGGGATCGATTTATTGCGTAGTCGTTTTTCAGCTCGGTCAAGAATAGCTATTGGTTCCTCTACATAATTCAGACTGTTATCCACTTCGATATCGTCGTAGGGTATGTGAGCTGTGTCGTCGGCTAGGCATTTGCGTAAGTGCGACACGTGGAACGTAGGGTGTATTCCACTAAGCTCAACAGGTAGGTCGAGTCTGTAAGCAACTTGACCCACTCTCGCTAAGATCTTGAAAGGTCCGACGAACCTTGGACTCAGTTTGCCACGCTTTCTGAATCGGATGATTCCTTTCCATGGTGATACTTTCAATAGTACCATGTCCCCCACTTGAAACTCTAAGTCCCTTCTTCTCTTGTCCGCGTATGATTTTTGTCTGTCCTTTGCGGCTTTCATTCGAGCCTTGATTTGATCAAATTTTTCAGAAGTTGCTTTGACCACTTCGAGACTTGCAAAATCCTTCTGCCCAATTTCCCCCCAACAAACCGGGGTTCTGCATTTTCTCCCATATAACATTTCAAATGGCGGCATGCCAATAGTCGTGTGATAGCTGTTGTTATATGAAAATTCTGCCAATGGTAGATGGCTGTCCCAACTCCCACCGAAGTCAATGATACAGGCCCGGAGCATGTCCTCCAAGGTCTGAATGGTCCTTTCAGATTTGCCATCGGTTTGAGGGTGGTAAGCAGTGTTGATGTTCAGTCTAGTGCCCGTTGCTTCGTTGAATTTCTTCCAAAACCTTGACGTGAATCTAGTATCCCTGTCGGACACAATCAACAGCGGCATACCATATCTGCTCACAATTTCCTTGATAAATACTTCTGCTAGTCTTTCTGACGAAGAAGACTCACGTATGGGCAGGAAGTGAGCACTTTTCGTCAAACGGTCGACGATCACCCAAATGGTATCATTGCCTTTAGCTGTTCGCGGTAGCTTGGTAATGAAGTCCATTGCGATCTCTTCCCACTTCCATTCTGGTATAGGTAAAGGTTGCATTTTACCGCATGGTTTCTGGTGCTTGGCTTTAACTAGTGAACACGTTAAGCACTTGCTCACGTATTCAGTCACATCATTCTTCATGCCAGGCCACCAGTACTCTTTCTTAAAGTCTTGATACATTTTGTTTGTCCCGGGGTGGATAGAATAACGAGACTTATGGGCCTCATCGAGTATTTTGGCTCTAAGCTCGCCAATCTTAGGTATCCACATCCGGCCAAACCTAGTTCGTACACCGTATGTATTTGCACTTAAGTTCCCTTGTTGTCCTACTATTCTTTCCCGTTTCACATTTCTTTCTAACAGTGCTTTATCTTGTGCCTTTGTTATTTCGCCCATCAAATCTGGTGTTATAATCAGCTGACACGCTTTGATCCGGATAGGTGCCGATTCTTTCTTTCTACTTAAAGCGTCAGCCACAACATTTGCCTGGATGGTACAATATTTCACAGTCATAGTCTTTCAGTAGCTCTAACCACCTCCTTTGCCTCATGTTTAATTCTTTTTGCTCGAAAAAGTACTTCAAGCTTTTATGATCGGAGTAGATGGTGCATTTAACTCCATACAAATAGTGCCTCCATATTTTCAATGCGAAAACTACTGCTGCTAACTCGAGATCGTGCGTTGGGTAGTTAACCTCGTGAATCTTTAGTTGTCGTGAGGCATAAGCAATTACCTTTCCTCGTTGCATAAGTACGCAACCTAAACCCTGCCCCGAAGCGTCAGAGTAGACTACCAAGTCTTCATTTCCCTCAGGTAGAGTCAAGACTGGAGCTTGGGTTAATCGTGTCTTAAGTTCCTCAAACGCGTTATTTTGGGTTTGACTCCATTCATATTTCACTTCTTTCCGTGTCAGTTTAGTTAGTGATGAGGCTATCCTTGAGAAATCTTGAATGAACCTTCGATAGTAGCCTGCCAATCCAAGAAAACTTCGTATCTCTGTTGGTGTCTTTGGGATGTTCCATTCCTTTACTGTTTCTATCTTTGCAGGATCTACCATGATGTCGTTTGGGTTTATCACATGACCTAGGAATTGGACTTCCCTAAGCCAGAACGCGCATTTGGAGAATTTCGCGTACAACTTCTCCTGCTTTAACACTTCCAGAACTTCTCTTAGGTGACAGTGGTGATCACCCTCGTTTTTCGAATATATCAGTATGTCGTCTATGAAAACTATCACTGATCGATCCAACATTGGTCGACATACTCTATTCATCAAATCCATGAACGCTGCTGGAGCGTTAGTCAATCCGAAAGACATCACGAGGAATTCATAATGTCCATAACGCGTGCGAAACGCGGTCTTTGGTACGTCTTCTTCTCTTACTTTCAACTGATGGTAACCCGACCTAAGATCGATCTTTGAGAACCAACTCGCACCTTGCAGTTGATCAAAAAGATCGTCTATTCTAGGTAGCGGGTATTTGTTCTTTACTGTTCTCTTGTTCAATTCGCGGTAATCAATGCACATGCGCATGCTGCCGTCCTTTTTCTTTACAAATAATACCGGAGCGCCCCATGGTGAGATGCTCGGTCTAACAAATCCTTTTTCTGTTAGTTCCTCTAGTTGAGACATCAATTCTTTCATTTCTGACGGAGCCAATCGGTAGGGGGCTTTGGCAACGGGCTCAGCTCCTGGCAGTAAATCAATCTGAAATTCTATTTCCCGATCGGGTGGCAACCCAGGTAGATCCTCAGGGAATACTTCCGGAAAGTTGCACACCACGGGTACATTCTTGAGTTCTTTAGTTTTCATTCTATCATCAATAACATATGCCAGATAAGCTTCGCAACCGCGCCTCATGTAACTTTCGGCCTTGATCATCGAAATGACGTTTGGCATTGTGCAATTCCAATCCCCATAAACCGTAATTGGACATCCGCTAGGAGCTTTGAGGTGTATTCTCTTACGTTTACATATGATTTGAGCTTCGTTGACAGCTAACCAATCCATACCCAATACTATATCGAATCCTCCTAAGGTGAGAAGGAATAATCTAGAAGGAAACCTATGTCCCTCTATTTCTATGATGCAATCCTCCGTGACTTGGAATACTGCCGAATTTTTACCAACGGCAGTTTGTACGCTAAAGGCCTTTACTATGGTGTTGATAGTGTAATCTAGTTTACGACTAAATGCATTTGATATAAAGCTTTTACTAGCACCAGAATCAAATAAAATTGCAGCACGTTCATCATTAACTAGAAACGTACCTGACACGACATCAGGGTTTCCCCTTGCTTCTTCCTCAGTTAAGGCATAGGCCCGAGTCCTTGCCTTTTGTTGTTCCTGTTCCTTCTCCTTTCCCGAACCAGATTGGCCGGCCTTCCTGCAATTCTTTGTCAGATGTCCAAACAATCCACATACTTGACATTTGACATCCTTCAAACAATCTCGAGAGTAGTGCCCCGGCCTTCCGCACTTATAACACACGGTGGTGCCGATTCGACACTCGCCAAGATGTTGTTTTCCACATCTCTTGCACGTTTCATATCCGACCAACCTCGGTTTCTTAATTTCAATTGTTTCATTCCCTTTTTCGGTGCCTCTAGACGAGTTCTCCCACTTCCTCTTTTGTGTCACAGGTGCCGGGTCCTCGTTGGCATAATCGTCGTAAACGATTCCAGACAGGTTGACTACCGACTCGAAGGTCGAGGGTAGGTTGGCTTTTACGTGGACACGGACCCTTTGTGGCAGACCCTTGACATAGTATTTGATCATACGTTCTTCGGTTTCCACCAAGTGTGGTACCAGTTGGGCCAGCTCGTTGAACCTTGAAGTATATTGGCGATGAGTCTTGTCGCCAGCTTTGAAGTTTAGGAACTCGTTCTCCACACGATCAATCTCATTCTGTGGGCAGAACTTTTGGATTACGAGCTTTTTCAAGTCCTCCCATGTCATTCGGGCAAGAGCATGTGGCGACTTTGTTCTTTGAATATTTCTCCACCAACCTAGTGCTTCATTGGTGAAAGAATGAGCAACATATTTAACCGCCTGGTCTGGTCGGCACTCGCTGATGTTGATTACAGCGTTCATTCTCTCAATCCATTCCAAAGTAGCCACCGAATCCTTGCTACCATCAAACTTGGGTGGGTCTCCATCTTTGAAACCTTTATAAGTGCACCCTTTAGTGCTTGGCCCCACTTTTATCTCATCCCCGTCGCTGTCATATACTGTCTCTTCGTGGTTTCCTTCATCCCCCTCTCTACTTTTCTTTATTGCCTCGGATAGTAGATCAGGCAATACCTTCTGCAAAGTGAGCACAACTTCACGGGCAATAGCATCCCTGACTTCAGGTTCCAACTGTATAGACCCTGGACTATTGTCCCTAATTGGGGTCACTTCTGTTTCGTGCACACTTTCGGTGTGCTCTGCGTGCACACTCTCTTCTTCTTCAAATCTTGGGTTCAACGGAGGTCTACCTCGTCGGCCAGTGCGACCGCCTCGAGGTCCTGTCCTTCCTCCACCAGCCATAGTTCTTAATTTCCTGGATTGTTAAAAAGGGAATACATCAATGTCCTTTCTTCAGATCATAGTTTGGAACAGTACGAGCAAGGTAAATTCTTAATTACAGTGACCGGTTCGTGATTACTAATTTACATTGCTTTTCGGGTTCGGAACTCTTCAAATCAGTCGTGGCATTAACATCTATTTGTTCTAAGTTAAGGTATCTATTCCTATGCAAGAGCATTAACTTTACGACTTACTTACCGTGCTAGCGTTGGCGTTGGTTACCCATACTGACATCCGTGCGTTGGTCCCATAATCAGTTTGAGTCTAGACATTTAGGGATGCCTAAATCTCTCAAACTATTGCTCTGATACCAACTTGTAAGGCCCCTAAACCGGGCGACCTCACTTGTTGGATTTACTCATAAACATAGTCATAAATACTGAACTTAAATTAAAACATTCGTCATTCAATTACATAATCAAAACAGCGGAAGTCTTTACAAATAAAAACATAACATATTCTTAACAACAAAAGTGGGATGTCAGTCTTGTGTCGGGTAACCATCACACCTTCGCACGACCCTTTCCTTTGTTACCTGAAATGTATACTAAAAGTCAGCTAACGCTGGTGAGTTCTAGATTAAAGACATTCACACATAACATTTATTGATTCGTAAATATAATAAATGAATGTGTATTCGTACTTTTATATATTCTTTACTTTATTGTTCTCACATAACATTCATTGAGGGTACATACATATGTACATACATACTTTCATTGAGAGAACACATATTGGCCATAATCTTAAGGGAGATCAACCCATCATACTTGTCGCGAATGTCACAAAGACATCGCAGTCAGAACTACCGTCGTAGCCCATTTCATTACCGTCCGGCTCTAGAAAACCGTCCGTCATATCGTTAATTTCGTCCGGCAACCTTTGTCCGTCCGCTCTTTACCGTCCTACCGTCGTAGTCCGTCATTTTTATCCGTCTGCCCTAGGGCATCCGTTTCCCACGTGACCATTATGTATGCAACCGTTCTACATTAGTTAAGGCTTGCTTCGACCGTCCATTTATACCTTTTCATACGTCCTAGCTTGCGAAGGAACGTTTTTGTCCCGGTTGCAAAATAATCACGTGGTCGTCCGTCTACCGAAGTAGCCGTTGTCATAGAAGGGTTCATAACGTTTACATTCATTCATAACATGCAATATATATACTATAAAGCAAGATTTCATTCATTTACGTTATGTCCTTCTTTCGTTCATTCTTTGTATCATACGATTCATTCTTTATTCATAATTCATTTTCACATATATAAGTAATTATATATATATATATATACGTATGATCACATTGACACTTATAACATTTATTCATTTAGTGTATACACTTCAGCCCCGAAACATTTATAAATCATTTGCACATAACATAGAAGGGGGCACATAGAACTCACCTGATGAGCTACTCTAGGTTGTCCTAAACAAAGGCCCAACAGCGTCACTTCCGATCTGGATTAGGTAGTTAAATACACATTAGACCCAACCCTGACTCTAATGGTTTGATCATTCTAAACTTACTGACTTTACTTAACCAACCTGTGGCCTGCTGTCTGCTGCCTGCGCACTTAGTAAGTGCGCAGGGACTTGCTCATGCGCACTTGGTAAGTGCGCAGGAGTCTTCCTCCTGCGTACTTGGTAAGTACGCAGGGACTGCTGCCTGCGCACTTAGTAAGTACGCAGGGATTCCTTCCTGCGCACTTGGTAAGTACGCAGTACCTGGTTCTTGGACCAAAATTTCAGAATTCTTGCATGTTAATCCGATCATGCTAATCTTACAATTTTCTTTGATCAAAACGTGCGGTTTTCATTCTAGATTCTATTTCTAAGCTTATTATCAAGTTTCATCCGTAAAAACATCACCTATTTAGCTAAAACTCGAGAAACCCCAAAAATGAACAAGAACTCATATTATGATCGAATCATTACCTGGATTGGAATTCTGATCCGGAGGTTTTGCTCACGATCTCAGTAGTAACGTGCTCCTTAAATCTCGTGACGATCCGTCGACTTTCTCTCTCTAGACCCGGGCTCCCTTTCTCTCTCTAAGATGGTGCAAGTGAGGGTGAAATGAGTTAGTGGGCTGCCTTGCCCCTTTTATACCTGGGCTTCCCTCGGCCCGTTGGAGCCGAGCCCAAGCCCATCCGTTCTTATTTCGCTTTAGGACGTTTAAATCTCCATCGTATTTTATTTACTTATTTTACTAATTTCGGAATGTTACAGGTGATGCTAACTGTTAGAGCTTCACAGTTAGGGGGACGAAGGTGGTAGATGGTGGTGATGCGCGGAGGCGGTGGTTCGCGCCAATGAGCAAGGAGGAGGATAGGATCGGGTTACACCCAATTAGGATGTTGACGAGCCTAGGGGTTGCATGGCGTGGTTTGACATGCATGAGGAGCTCGGATTGTGTACGCATGAGTCATAAGACTAGGTGTTGCATGGTGCGGGGACGTATTAGCATGCGGGTTCTGAACGGGTTCAGAGTAACCCGATCCGAACAAACTCGCGAGTTAGGGTTTTGGCATGGATAATGGGGTTATGCGAATGAGACGAGTATCGGGAGCATTTATGTTTTACGTAGTAACACCTGTGTAGGATGTTCACTGACTACGTAATCATACGTTAGTTCGTTCGAGGAAGCGTTGCAGTGCTTGCGGGTATCGTCAAACCAGTGAGTTTCTAATCCCCCTCTTTAAATGTTTTTAACGTTTTGGGGCTATCGTACACACTTATGAAATAAGTTACTCTATCGAATATGTTAAGGATTTCGGGTTCTAACCCGATGCGTTTTGAATATAAAATAATTGTTAAGCGATCGTAGGGTCTATGGTGGGATTATGGGAATGTGTGAGTTAAAGGTATGGGTTATTAATGCGTGTCGTATTAAGAGCCGCACGGAAAGAGTCGTGTCGTACATTAAATGTTTGTGATATATTGTGTGAGAAATATGTTGTTCTAGGGTTATGCGTGAGGTGCAAGTATAGTTAATGAGTCATGTAATTGCTAGTATGTTGTTTGTGTTGTGTATTAGTCGATGTATGTTTGCATCGTGTCATTATGGCACAGCAAATGGGATTGCGAAGGATGAGGTCCTTCGGGAAGTCACCAACGGTGACGTTTATTTAACAGGTTAATGATGAGCTGGGGGTGTGTTGAACGCCCTGACGAGGGTGCAGTGACGAGGTATGTGTTTACGAGTATATTTATGTGGTGTTGAATTGCATGCAAACGTAGAGTTATATTTATTATGTATGTGATGATATTAATGTGGTATGTTTGTGTGACGTGTGGACGATATTATGTGGGGTATGTAGAGTAGATTGACCGTTGTGTCAGGACTGTGACATGACGTATATGACTGTTGTGTCAATTAATTGTGAGAGCCTTGGTTAAAGCCAGATGTATTAATGTCTAGAGTGTGTTGTGTTAATCCAGCGTCGAGTTGTACTTGTTCTTGGGCAGGAGTGGTTAGTATAGTGAGTTAAGTCTATAGCGTCGAGATGGTCATGTTATTAATATTATGATTAGTAGTAGTACGGGCTGAGTCCCGGTTGGTGAACGGGTATGGGGTGCTGTGAGATGTCAGATGGTTAACTATTCGTTAATAAATCATAAAACTATTTTGTAAGGACCGGAGGGTCTGGAGTGGATTAAACTAATGAATATGGTGTGATTGTTTTCGTTCAAAATAAACTATTATAACTCACTCAGCGTAGCTGACTTTGTGTGAATGACAAATTGTTTTGCAGGTAAGCGTAGCGTTGACGTATCTTGGCTTGGAGACGGTGTTGGTGTGCAGGTGTTCGTAAGGTAAACATAATAACGTCAAATGGTAATAAATGAGTTTTCAAAGACTTCCGCAGTAGTTTGAATTGCAATAAATGCGTTTTTAATGAAAATGACCCGTTATGAGAACCAACGGTAGGATTGGGGTCTTACAATAGCGAGTACCGTTACCGTTACGGTACCGTGATGGGTCGAGCCGATAATGTGCGGATAACATCGTTGCCGGTATTGGTGTTATCAGAAGCGATACCGGTGTTTGTTTTTATGGTTTTCGTTCGACGCAAAGCACACCATTTAAGAACTTAGTTTGGTTGAACATGGAATAAGTTCAGTAATAAACCAAAATTTTAATTTTTTAATAGATTAGACATTAGTAGTGTGTTACATATGATTACATAAATTATAAAATTTTAAGAAAAAAAATTGCAAACAAATGAAACCAAAAATCCTGAATTTGGAACATTAAGTTCTCTTTCATCAAAGAGAGTGAAAGTTCAGTTTTTTACAAAATTAGGATTAAAACTTCAATTTTCATAAATTTAGCTTTGAAATTGCTAAGAAATGTAACCGGTTTGGTCCCCATATTTGTCGAAATCGAATTTCAATCCTGAAGTTGTCAGAAGTTAAAGTCACTCCTAAAGTAGGCAAATTTGAGATCTTTGATTAACTAACATTCGTTTCACAGACCAAATATATTCCGTTTGTGCAAACTAATGGTTTAAAGGTGTAATCAATGAGAGTTCATGTTTGCCCCTTTAGAGAAAAAAAAAGAAAAAAAAAAAAAAAAAAAAACCGTTGGTAACACCCTACTAATAAATTGTGGCATCAAGTCTAAGATCAATTTTTCAATTTTCTTTTGTGGAAGACAACCTTTTCGTTCCAAAGCTAAAAACAAATAAATTAAAGAATATGTGATTTGAATAATATATAACTAAGTGCAATAAACGAAGTATACAAATATATATAAAACACTTACTTTATTGGGACAATCATGTTGAATAGAATTGTCAAACTCATACATATGTTTTATTACCATGAAGCAGCATTCCCAACGTTGTTTGCACCGCATCGGATTAACAATTAATTATTTAAATACATAAAAATAAACTGATAAAAAAATAGAAAAGATACCTTCACCGTATCCCAAAGAAATGGAAACCTAGAAGCTTCGTTAATTACATACGTGAGAAAATAATGATGCTGGTCCTTGTCTCTCCTTAAAGAGTCAATAATATAGCTCTTTCTCTTGAAGGACAAACGATAATTAGCATCCAATGGTTACTACAAAAATAACAATCTATATTTATATCTATCTATTATAATAAGTGAAAATAAATTTGGACACGTGTCGTGATATTAGGCCGTCTTCCACCCGTCATGTTGGTGGATTATCTGCTCCCTCTTACAACAGTGTGCCTCCTCCCATGGACGAGATCCACCTTGCCAAACAGAATGCTCAGTAGATCGCCGCGCATCTCTTCAACAAAGCCGAAGCCAAGCGTTCGAAGTTTGACGATGACGACACCAGGTGGGATTATAATGATAACTGAGATTTCAGCTCCGGTCCTACTGGTTCGATTCTTATTTAGGGTTTAAAACACTTTGAGTAGATTTGCTGGTGTTAGGGCGAAGCATTGCTTCAGATCTGGAAATTAAATCCTGCAATGGAGCTGAAGAGCGGTCTGGAAGAAGCGCCGGAAAAATCTCGCCAGAAAAAATAGATCCAGATCCCGACGAACCATCCCCTGAAGATGTCGCCTGTGTCTTCATCCAATCCAGAACCATCTTCCAAAATTCCCTAAATTCCGCTCGATCCGCCTCAAATGCTTTCAGAGTTGATTTGATTTCAGCAACATCACGTTGAAGCTGTTGAATCTGGCCTTCCTGAACATCGGGCCGAGCAAACGAACGTGTTTCCATGGAGATTGAAAGAGAAAATGGCCGGCAAAGGCAGGTCGGATCAATGATAAGAATCTGATATGATTCTGTTACAAATTGAACAAGATAACAGGATAAATGACAACAGAATTCAATGAAATACACCTCAAATGAAAGAAATACAGAGATAACAAGATAGATCTAGGGCTATGCCCTCTCTCCATGCACCATATGCAGGAGCCTAACAAACTAACTACTTAATTCTTTTCTCCCTAACAAGCCTTATTCTCTATTACTTATACTACCCTCATATTACACTTTAGCCCTTTAAGAATACCTATAGCTCACTTCCCTCTCTTAGCTCATTCCCTTCAATTTGTCATTGCCATTAGGTTTGAAAATGAAGTGGTTGTTGCCACTAGAAAGAAAGGGGGAGCCTTTTGTTCATCAGCAAGATACCTGAAAATCATATATGTATGAAGGTCTTCACAATCCTTTCTCTATGTTCTGTAATCCAAAAATGTTTATTTTTGATGTATAACAAGACATTAAGACTTGACTTTAGTTATTAGTCATGATAAAGATACCTGAAAATCATATATGTATGAAGGTCTTCACAATCCTTTCTCTATGTTTTGTAATCCAAAAATGTTTATTACAGATATATAACAAGACATTAAGACTTGACTTTAGTTATTAGTCATGATAGGTAAGATGGTGTTAATAAACCCATTTAAGGAAAACACATTAGTATGTGAGTTCATAGATCAAATCATGTTTTGCTGTCCATCAGGTTGGTCTTCTGCCCATCTTCTTTGATTCTTTATATATGTTGTGACATATATATTTTAAATGTTTAGTGAGTACTTTAATATATATGTGAGGAGGATGTTGATGGAAGAGCCACTGATGTTAAAGGATATTCTTATTCTGAGATCATCAATGAAAGCTTGATAGAGTAAGTGGCTTCGTTGAACCTGTTCGTGCATGCTCGGGGTGTGTCGTTTACGGTGGATAATTGTTCGACAACTGCAAGGTATTTGCAAATAGGAAATTTATGAAGTATTGTTGTAACTTTTCATTTGGCACTATTATATGTAATAATATGTAGTTTTAGTTATGAGAAGTACTTCTTACAATTTTATTAATTGTCGTTTTTATTACACGGGTTTCTAACCTAGTACTATGTAATAAATAAAAATCATTTACGCCATGTGTCGCGTCCACGTCTTTTCTCATCATTTTTTCTCGCATATATCTCTTATTAAATACACATCTCTTTTTTGAATAATGATTTATAGTTAAAGAAAAATATTAATTCTACTAATAAAACACATTTATTTTAAATTATCTCTTATTTTAAGAAACATTAAAATTTAATTATGTAACTTTTGTTTTTAACTAAATAGTGATCTAAGTCAAATTATATTAAAGAGAAATTAACGTATTCAAACCGTATAATATACGGGTTTTTAAAGATATAAACTTTTTATTACTAAGTATATAGCGTTATATTCTATCAATCTGTGTAATACATAAGTTTTTTAAAATACAAAATTTTTATTAGTAAGTATATAATATTACATTTTATCAACCCGTGTATTACATGGGAATTTAACCTAGTCATACAATAATTAAGTATGTATGTGAATGCATGGTGGAAAAAAATAACTTACTTTGCTAAACAAGGTGCAATAAAAAATGTTTTGTCAGTTTGAATCAGTCTGGTACAGGGAATCGTTGGTGCACTTCTGTATATCACTCTATCAAGATTGGATATTGCCCTTTTCCGTCAACAAAGTGTGCCAATACATTGATGCACCATCCGACAATCACTAGTTTGCAGTCAAATGAATTCTCTGTTCCACCCTCCAGGCCTTCACTGATGTTCACTGGCAAGTTCTCTCCACCGTTCAAGCCTTTTTTTGGTGTTGATTGGGCTAGGTGCTCGATTAACCGTCGACCCATGAGGGGATTTGCTATCTACTTGGGCTCTAACCCTATCTAATGGACTGTGCGAAAACATAAAACCATTTCTAAGTCATTTAATGAGTCAGAATACAAAGTTCTATTAGATACAGTTGCACAATTAACATGGTTAGAAGCTCTTCTTCGAGTACTTGGGATAGACACAAAATATAGTCCCACTCTCTGGTATGATAATCTTGGTGCAACTCAGTCTTTCATGCTCGCACAAAGCATGCTGAAAATGATTTTCACTTTGTTTGCAAAAAGGTAGTTCAAGGAAAACTTAAGGTACTGTTTGTATCGACAGATGATCAGATTGTATACAGTGGCGGAGCTTGAAAATCTAAGAAGCGGTGGCCGAAAAAAATAAGCAGGGGCCAGCTCTATACGTAAAAAAAATTTCGGACGAAAACGGAAAAATTAAAACTACTAACGAAAAAAAAGGCAGGGGTCGGGGCCCTCCCTGGCCCCTTCATAGCTTCGCCCCTGATTGCATACATCTTCACAAAACCGCTACAAGCTGAAAGATTTATATTTTTACGCTCAAAGCTACAAGTCGTTCCCCATCCTTAACTTGCGAGAGAATATTATATCGCATCCTAATTAAAAATATAAATCACTGTTTATCATAAACGTCAGAATTGCCTTCCTATATAAAAATATAATTTTTATAATAAAAAAAGTGTTTTTGACATATCTTTATTCCGTACCTAACATGCTTATAGTAATTGTTTGCCAATAATAAAAACAAATCATTGAATATTAGAAAATGTTAAAATAAATCAAAATTAGTAAACTAATCACCCATATCTTGCTGTTCTGTTCGTTGTATTCAAGAAACAGATATCAATCCTTTTGTCCTGATTAAAGTCGATCAAACAGAGCAAACCATCGATCATCCATGGAAGAAAACTCGATAATCGATACCGATCTCGAAACCAAATTACTCCCTGATGATCATCATGATCAGAAGGGTGGTATGAAAACCATGCCATTCATCATAGGTACCATCCTCTCTGTTTTCAAATTCACCAAAACATAAGTTCTTGATTATCTGTTTCGCGGCAGTGAACGAAGCGTTTGAGAAGATTGCGAGTTATGGATTGCAAAGTAACATGATCTTCTATTTAATGGAAGTTTATCAAATGGAAGCTGTAGCTGGGACAACTGTAATTTTCATCTGGTCGGCACTTTCGACCGGTCTCTCCATCTTTGGGGCTTTCGTATCTGATTCTTATCTGGGTCGGTTTCGGGTCATTGCAGTCGGGTCTCTCTCCAGCCTTCTTGTAAGTCAAAACTAGGGATGTAAACGAGCTCAGTTGAGCCTGAGTATGCCAAAGCTAGAGCTTAGCTTGTTTAACTTAATCGAGCTCGAGCTCAAGTACGAGTTAGAGATCGGCTTGTTTGTTATTTATCAATTATTTCACTTATATATTTTAATTATACCTTTATATATAACATAATATATGTTTAAAAGACAATTACATATATCCTCTAAAACTTCATTATATACATATACTAGGTGTATTACACGGATTGAATAAATATAATTTTATATATATACTTAATAATAAATATTTACATATTTATGACATATTATATAGTTTTTTAATACAAATTTCAGAAACTTCACATAGTTACTTTTTAAAAATGTTTTATAAAAATAATGAAATAAAATTTTAATTTCTAAAAATGTTTTATGAACAAACCTATATTTTTTTAAATAAAAAACGTTTATAAAAACAATTATAGAAATCATTATTATTTAATAGGAGAGAGAGACGAAAAACAAAAAATCATTAAAGAAAACTTGTGAAAATAATAGGAGAGAGAGGCGGCAAAACTTGTTTCATCAAAACCTTTATTTATTATAGAGTATAGATATACCCGGCTCAAAATTTTATTTATGTATATCATCTTCATTAATTACATATATACCCAATTGGATGATGTAATCGATCAGAAACGACGCAGGATATTTGAATCGATCGGAAGCGGGAATTAGAAGGTTAGGGTTAGGATCGATGGAATAAGAATAGTAGTATTTCATGTAAGGTTTAAAGGATAATTTTATAAAATATTGGGATATATGTAATTTATGGTTTGGGTTGGGTATATATGTAATTAGAGTTGAAAATAGGGGATATATGTAATTCTACCAATTTTGAATTATTTTTATTATAATTTTGTGTATAGTAATTATATATACATATAGTTAATACATTAAAAAATTTTATAAACAAAAGCGTCGTTTAGGGTTGCGAGCCTGCTCGAACTTGTTTATTAAATGAGCCTCAATGTTTACACCACTCTCCAAAATTTGGGCTTGAGCTCGTCCAAGTTTGGCCGGATTCGATTTTTTAGTGAGCCGATCTTTGATAGCTCACAAACGACTCGAATCGTTTACACCACTCTCCAAAATCATCCCATTTATCTCTCGAATCCTTAAATTTAGTGTATTTGGGATTTCGTTTTTGTTGCTACAAAGATCCGCGTAATTAGACTTGTGCTTTAGCTAGTGCAACGAGAAGATCATTCCGTCTTGAAATGGTCTTCATCCTCCCTAACTCATCTCAAACCGTAGACAATAGAAACAAGAGTTAGGGGCTCCTGAAGTCTCAGGACCACCCTCTGACAATCAAGTCAGTTATTTATATAAATATGTATCGTGAGTCCGGGGTTAGGTCCCATTTTTTTTGTTTGCTACAGGGTGACCTTACTATGGTTGACTTCAATGGTTCCACAATTAACACCATCATCTTGCCTTGATCCGGAGAGCGGTTGCAGCCCACCAACACCAACACCAAACCAACTTGGTTACCTTTTCTCATCTTTGGGTCTAATCTCAGTCGGGTCGGGTTGCGTCAGACCCTGCTCCTTAGCCTTTGGCGCAGACCAGCTCGAACAACATAACAATCAGAGGCTCATTGATAGCTACTTTAACTGGTACTATGCTACTGCAACTATTTCAACTGTCATTGGTTCTACTGTTGTGGTCTACATTCAAGACCGGTTTGGTTGGCGGGTTGGGTTTGCAGTTCCTGTACTGTTCATGTTCTGTTCTGCTCTTATGTTCATACTCGGGTCGTCTCTTTATGTCAAAGTCAAAGTCAACGAGAGCCCGTATTCGGGGTTCATTCAAGTTTTAATCATGGCTTTCAAGAACCGTAGGATCCGTCTTCTTCCACATGACTGCTACAATCATAGCAATGAAATGGATCGGGTCGAGCTAACTCACAACTTAAGGTTCAAATTTTTTAAAAAGCAATTAAGAGTAGATTCAGAGAGTGTAAGTTAACTGTTTAAAAAATAAACTACATGATAACATGTAATGGTTTAGGTTAAATATTTTAGTGTTTTCATCGTCTTAATCAATTTATCAAACAAAAATTTCATCATATTAATGTGACTAATTAGTTTTATCCTTTTTTTCATCATATTAATGTGACTAGTTAGTTTTATTGTCTTAGTACAAAAAGAAATATTTTAATATATCAGCCCCTAACGTTGTATTTTTATAACAATTTCAGCACCTGAAATGGTTAAATTAGTACATTAGAAATAAAATTACTAAAATGATCCTATACTTTAAGAAAAAGTTAACAGAGTTAGTAGCAAAGGCTGAAATGGTTACAAAAATACAACCTCAAGGGCTGATATATTAAAAAATTTATTTTTGGACTGAAAGGGTTAAACAGGGGAAACCACAAGGCCAAAAGCGAAATTTACTCTTAAAAAAAACATATTTTTTTAATTGACTTTTTTTTAACAGCAACACCCTATTTTTAAATCTCATCTAATATATATTTGATAACTTAGATCTCGACTTATTCAACTCGTCTTATTTTGTTTTTTTAGGTTTCTTAACAAAGCATGTGTCGTTAGAGATACGAACAACTATTATTCAGGCTCGAACCCGCGTAGGGTCCCCACGGTCGAAAATGTGGAGTCCCTCAAGTCCATTCGGATAATACCCGTTTGGTCTTCGGGCATTCTAGTATTCACGAACATTGTACAAAATTTCCCGACGCTTCAAGCCGAAAAAATGAACCGAAATGTCACTTCCTGGCTTGAGATCCAGGCCGCATCATTAAGCATGTTCACGCTTTTGACACTAACAATATGGATCGCGCTTTATGACCGTATGTTGATCCCGTTTCTAGCAAAATTTACACACGAAACAGGTGGGCTCCACCCGAAAACCCGAATGGGCCTCGGGATAATAATATCCATTATAGCCATGTTGGTATCCACTATCGTGGAATCCATAAGGCGTGGTTTAGCAAACTCGAACACGACGGTTGACATGTCAGCAATGTGGTTGGTCCCACAATTCGCGTTACTAGGTTTATCCGAGGCGTTTAATGCAATCAGACAGATGGAGTTTTATTATTCCGAGCTCCTGCGCTGTTTTCACGGTTAGCATGACGGTTGCTGCGCTTGTTGCAAGCCTTTTAACTAACATTGTGGACTCGGTTACGGGCCAAGGAGGTCATGTAAGTTGGCTATCGAGCGATATCGACCAGGGCCACGTGGATTACTACTATTGGTTGCTTAGTTTCTTGAATTTGCTTAACTTTTTCTACTACTTATTCTGTTGTCGTGTTCATCGGATTTTTTCTTCGCCGGAATGTTGGTTGTCCGATGAGACCGGAGAAGAAGGATGAGAAAACATTGAAGATAAACTATGAGTTTCACCTTAAACACTTTTCAATGTAATTGGTGAATATATTCAGAGTTTTCAGTTCAAACACTAGACTTTATAATTGAACTCTATTGTACTATGGTTGTAAATGTTGTATCTCATTAGACAAGTTTGGGCGGTCCAAAAACGCCTTAAAACATCAAATTCACCGCCTCTAAAAATGAGTTTTGTGCAAGTGGTAAATAGAAACTATGAAGAACTATTTGGTAAATTTAAAAAGAGAATGGATACATAATAACACATTCCATTGATACAGTGGAAGTGACCTTCAATGCCTAAAATCAAATCCTTCTTCTCAGATCTCATGGGCAATCAATCTACTCGATCACCTGCGATGAAGAACTCCGACGAACACGACAACAAATCAAAAAGTACAAAAAGTTGAGCAAATTTAAGAAACTAAGTAACCAGTAGTAGTAATCCAAGTGACCCTCATTGATATCGCTCGATAGCCAACTTACATGACCTCCTCGGCTCGTGATCTAGTCCACAGTGTTAACCAAAAGGCTTCCAACGACCCCAGAAACCGCGTAGCTCATCGTAAACACCGCCATGGCTACACTCGACATGCTCTTCGGGATCTCAGAATAACAATACTCCATCAACCCAACTACATTACACGCCTCAGCTATTCCTAGTAATGCAAACTGTGGAACCAACCACATTGCTGACATGTTGTCATTAGCGGTCGTGTTTGAGCCCGCCATGTCACGCCTTATGGTTTCCACGGATGCAGATACGGCCATGGCTATGATTGAGATTAGTAGCCCGATTCCCATTCGGGTTTTTGGGTTTAGCCCGCTTGGATCGCGTGTATATTTTGCTAGAAATGGTACCAAGAGACAGTTGTAAAACATGACCCATATTGTAAGTGTCATGACCAAGAACATGCTGTATGATCCAGCCGGGATCTCGAACCATGAAGTGACATGTCGGTTCATTGTTTTCGCTTGGAGTGTCGGGTAAGGCAGGGTAGCGTTCGTGAACAGTAGAATACTAGTCGACCACAACGGAAGTATCCGAATCAATGATTTGAAAGATTCCACCTTTTCAACAGTCGGATACAATCTTGAACAATCAATGTTCGTATCTCTAACAACACAAGCTTTGTTGAGAAACCTTATGCTGTCGGTTAGCTCGACCCGACCCGTTTCACTGCTATGATTGTAACAGTCATCCGGAAGAAGCCGGATCCTGCGGTTCTTGAAAGACATGACCAAAACATGAAAAAGCCCTGAATATGGGTTCTCTTTGACTTCGACTTTGACATAAAGAGGTGACCCAATTAAGAACACGAGAGCCGAACAGATCATGATGCAAACAGGAACCACAAATCCAATCTGCCAACCAAATCGGTCTTGAATGTAGACCACAACAGTAACAGCAACAAATGCTGAAACTGTTACAGAAGCATAGTACCAGTTAAAGTAGCTACTAATCAGCCTCTGGTTGTTGTTACCTGTTCGAACCGGTTTGAGTTGTTCTGCACCAAACGCTATGCTACATGGTCTGATACAACCCGATCCGATCGACATTATTACGAAAGCCGAGAAGAGAAAAGCGAGCTGGGTTGGTGTAGGTGGGCTGCAACCAGTGTTGGGTCCATTGCAAGATGAAGGTGTCAATTGAGGAACCATTGAAGTCAACCACAGTAAAGTCATTCCCTGTAGTAACAAAAAGATTATCCAACATTTTAACCAACTTAACAGATGTAGATTGACATGAATGATGTTGTTTCTTTTTTGTTTTCCATTTAAAATAATCTGATTTATCTTTTCGATTACGATTTGACATGAATAATGAGTCGGATGATTTGGCTTACAAGAAGAGTCATTAAAGACCCGATTGCAATGACCCGAAACGGACCGAGATAGGAATCAGAGATGAATGCACCAAAAATGGAAAGACCGTTGGATAATGCTGACCAGATATAAGTTATGGTTGATCCAGCAACTGCTTCCAAGTGATAAACTTCAGTGAAGTAGAGTATCATGTTCGGCATCAATCCATAACTTGCGACTTTCTCAAATGATCCATTCCCTGCGTCAAAACACAGATTCAAAATCCATAACTTGAAATTTGATATGTGATGTACCTAAGATGAAGGGCATGGTTTTGATGCCACCCTTGTGATCATGATGATTGTGATCATTGAGTAATGTGGTTTGGAGATCTGTGTCCATGCTTGATTTTTCTTCATTCAAGTGTTCTTCCATGATGGATGAACAAAAATGTGGTCCCTATATCAATCTTGGATTGCAGGAGTTAGGTTAAAAGTGTTGAGGTGAAGGCCTACCAAAAGGTCATGTACTTTGTAAATGTGTGGTTATAAATGTATGCCTTTGATTCCTCAATAACTGATTACATACACATAGATATAGAGGATAAAACTAGAAAGTAGAAACTAGATCTCCTCTACTTTTGAAAACATCTCTCTAATAATACACATGATAAAATTCAAATATACGAATAATATATGATTCTCATAGTTTTTGGGAGACACGTGTTAATTTCTGATAAATTCTTAGTATATTTTTTTCGACTCTCTCATATTATATAGTTATATTAAAACAATATATACTTTTAAATATTAATAAAAAACTAATTATGAATACTTATTATTTAGTTATAGATACTTATTATATCATTAACCAAATAAAATTAATGATAATTAACATTTAACAATTACGTAAAAAAGATTAATACACAGTTGAAAAATTGTTTTAAAAATTTTTAAAAACATAATTTATAACCGTCCGTCAAATTATATATTTTTAAGACATATTTTGACGAGTATATTTGTTAATAGATTACATTATATTTTATTTAAACCGTGTAATACACGGTTTTTTAAAGAAATTAATTTTTTTATTAATAAGTATATAACAATATATTTATTCAACCCGTGTAATACACGAGATTTTATTCTAGTCTTGGAATCAATCAATGATATGTATATAAATGGAATATTGATCAATCAAGTTCCAAATTCGCGGTACCAACTAACCTCATAGTCTCTAGGGCTGTAAACGAACTGAATGTTCAGCGAACAGTTCATGAACCATTCGACGGTACGTTCGTTCGTTTAATAAATGAACGAACATGAACAAGAAATTTCGTCCGATTAACTAAATGAACGAACATGAACAGAGATCTCGTTCGTTCAATTGTGTTCGTCAACATTCGGTAATCCGTTC
The DNA here is from genome assembly GCA_023525975.1 of Smallanthus sonchifolius. NCBI lineage: Eukaryota > Viridiplantae > Streptophyta > Magnoliopsida > Asterales > Asteraceae > Smallanthus > Smallanthus sonchifolius. The sequence goes on from CM042045.1 coordinate 57,082,200, forward strand.
GTGAACGTTCGGTAAGTTGTTCGTGAACATTCGTTCGTTTATGTTTGTTCATTTTCGTTTGTTTAAGATGTTCATTAAGATTTTTGTATATTTCTATTTATTTTATCTAAACATTTTATATTCTTTAATTTTCTAAAGTTTTTATGATTGTAAAAAGGTTTTGAAACTAACGTTTTATGTAAAACTAGAATTCACTTAGCGAAGCTGACTTTTTAGTATGGACATTCAGGTTAAGCGTAGGGAGAGAAGATGCGAAGTGCGCGGATGCTTGGCTGGCGAAGAGGAGTTACCCGGTCATCGTTGGAGTCCGACATCCCATTATGATTTGTGTTATGACAATGATGAGACAATCTTTATGTTTTGATTTTATGGACAAGTTATGTAACATTTTAATGAATTTTAAGGGAGGGGTTCCCATGTTTGGCCCTTGCTCGGTTTTAGGTCATTCGTCTTTCTTTTCTTTTGTTCCCGCCCTGAAGTAAAACATCATATTTTCTTGATGTTACATATAAAAACGTTATATATTAAAAGTTATAAAAGAAAATAAACACATATATTAACCAATGTCACATCCCTTAGTGGAATAAGTAAAAAAGTTGGTGTATAACAACCAAAAATTTTAAGAAAACAAAGATTTTTGGTGAAAGTGAAGGTGGGTAAAAGTGGAAGGACCAAAATTGGAAACTAGCCAAAAAGAGGGAGCCTCCCTTAAACCTAGCCATCACCCTCTTCATTTTGCAAAAACCTACCAGCCTCCCATCAGCTCCTATGCAAACTTGAGAGAAAATGGCGTGGAGTTCTTGGTTTGAAGAGAAGGAAAAGGAAGACTAGATCTGAGCCACAACCTCGTATGTTTTCTATTAAGGACTAACAAGGAAGAAGATTACGACAAGCTATATCCGTTTGAGCTAAGAATCAAACCCTAGATCTCATGTTTTTTTGCTTTAAACGGGTTTAAGGGTAAAAGTGGGGGGTTTTATCCATAAAGGTTACATTTTTACGTATGGAGTCTACTTGCTGGAAGTTTGATGCTTGTTTACTCTATGAAGTCTACTTGTTGGAAGTTAATGCCCGTTTACCCTTCGGGGTCGACTTGATGCAAGCTAGAACTAAAGGTATATAAGTGGAATTGAAGGTTACGATGAAGGCGTAGATTCGACATATTTGTTATTCGTGAATGGTTTATGTTTTGTCATGTGTTTTGTATGATTTTAAATGTATATGATTGTAAAAAGGTTTTGAAGCTAACGTTTTATGTAAAACTAGAATTCACTCAGCGAAGCTGACTTTTTAGTATGCGCATTCAGGTTAAGCGTAGGGAGAGAAGATGCGAAGTGCGCGGATGCTTAGCTGGCGAAGAGGAGTTACCCTGTCATCGTTGGAGTCCGACATCCCGTTATGATTTGTGTTATGACAATGATGAGACAATCTTTATGTTTTGATTTTATAGACAAGTTATGTTACATTTTAATGAATTTTAAGGGAGGGGTTCCCATGTTTGGCCCTTGCTCGATTTTAGCTCATTCGTCTTTCTTTTCTTTTGTTCCCGCCCTGAAATAAAACATCACATTTTCTTGATATTACATATAAAAATGTTATATATTAAAAGTTATAAAAGAAAATAAAAACATATATTAACCAATGTCACATCCCTTAGTGGAATAAGTAAAAAAGTTGGTGTGTAACAATCGAAAATTTTAAGAAAATAAAAATTTTTGGTGAAAGTGAAGGTGGGTAAAAGTGGAAGGAGCAAACTTGAAAACTAGCCAAAAAGATGAAGCCTCCCCTAAACCTAGCCATCACGCTATTCATTTTGCCAAAACCTACGAGCCTCCCATCAGCTCCTATGCAAACTTGAGAGAAAATGTTGTGGAGTTTTTGTTTGAAGAGAAGGAAAAGAAAGACTAGATCTGAGCCACAACCTCGTATGTTTTCTATTAAGGACTAACAAGGAAGAAGATTACGACAAGCTATATCCGTTTGAGCTAAGAATCAAACCCTAGATCTCATGTTTTTTTTTTGCTTTAAACGGGTTTAAGGGTAAAACTGGGGGTTTTATCCATAAAGGTTACATTTTTACGTATGGAGTCTACTTGCTGGAAGTTTGATGCTTGTTTACTCTATGAAGTCTACTTGTTGGAAGTTAATGCCCGTTTACCCTTCGGAGTCGACTTGATGCATGCTAGAACTGAAGGTATATAAGTGGAATTGACGGTTACGAGAAGGCGACCTATTTGTTATACGTGAATGGTTTATGTTTTGCCATGTGTTATGTATGATTTTAAATGTATATGATTGTAAAAAGGTTTTGAAGCTAACGTTTTATGTAAAACTAGAATTCACTCAGCGATATGCACATTCAGGTTAAGTGTAGGGAGAGAAGATGCGACGTGCGCAGATGCTTGGCTGGCGAAGAGGAGTTACCCTGTCATCGTTGGAGTCCGACATCCCCGTTATGATTTGTGTTATGACAATGATGAGACAATCTTTATGTTTTGATTTTATGGACAACTTATGTTACATTTTAATGAATTTTCCGTTGTGTTAATAATATTCAGGATATAAGAACTTTTTGTAAATGGGTAAATCATAGTGTGAGGTCTCCCGATATCGAGACCTTACATGGTGTAAATGGACTCACCCATTAAAAATGTTGAAAGTCAATTCCCATTTTATATAAAAACATTTCCTATCTTACATCAAGACCTCTTTTTTATAAGAAAGATAAGACATGGGATGCTTAAAGAAAATTATAACATAAACTATTAATCTGTATTAACTCGATGATTTGATATTTGTTTTATAAGTTTATGCTAGATATATTTAAATAAACCGTTGGTAATTGTAAATACCACCACTATGATTTATTTCTTGAACATGTTAGTTAAAAGGTATATAAAATTCATTAAATAATAAGTTATTTGATTTGCTATAAGCTAATTATGCACCATAAAATACATTTAAAACAGTATGAAAATTTTTGTTAATATATCTTTTATATATGTATCAATATTACATTTTATAGCATGAACTCCATATACATTTTACATGTAATAAATGCTGAAATATGTTAGTATGTGAACAACTCCATTTACAATAGTTTGTGATCTCCATGCATGCCCACTACTACCACCATCTCTACCACTATCGTAATTGTGTTTCCTCGTCATCAACACATTTCAACTCCTTTTTCAAACAAATTTACAAACTAAATATAAAGTTTTCATCAAACAAATGCACCACAAAATTCTAATTCTTTTGAAAAATCCACCATCCAAAATTTCAACATATTAGTGGGCATGGTTTTGAAACCACACACATGATGGATCACACAAAAGCCCCGTTTTAGAAACCACACATATATTCTCCACCATCGGTAGACTCAGTGGCGAAGCTTGAAGAAAACCCCCGGGGGGGTCGGGATTTTTTTTCCTATCATGGGGGTGCCAGAACTATAAAATTTTCACCCGAATACATATAAATTAACACTATTGAGCGAAAAATCGACCGAATACGTATAAATTAACACTAGTGAGCAAAAAATCGGGATGGGCCGGGGCCCATCCGGGCCCCAACAAAGATTCGCCCCTGGGTAGACTTAGTGAACATATTCGAGCCCGCTTGGTAGTGGTAGATTTAAGAATTTTTGTTTACATTTCTATATAAGTTTTATTTAAAACCGTTGACACGTGCTTATTTATATCTACATTTCGATATAAGTTTTATTTAAAACTGAGCCGGATCAAATATAAAATCTTCTTACTTAATTTTTTAAAAACTCATTCTGATGTTTCTTAACGAACCACTACTAGAAAAAATCGCGTTTCCGACGCAATTTTTTGTCGCAAATGCGTCGGAAACACCTATTTCCGACAAAATTGCGACAAAATCTTTCGGTCAGAAAAGCCCTCGTCGGAAATAATTTGCGACAAAATTGCGACAAAAAATCTGACACAATTGCGACAAAAATCTTGTGTCAGAATTTCCGACGAATTTCCGACACAATTTCTAATTATAATTATTAGAATACTTATTATGCTTAGAATTATTAACAAAATAATCTAATGTTTTTATTTTTTAATAATAAGATTAAAATGAAATATTTGTCGCAAATGTGTCGGAAATTTCCGACACATTTCCGACGGAATGTATTTTTTAATTTTAATTTTTAATTATTATTTATTTTTTCATACACATATACAAAAAATTAAATAATTCCTTTTGTCGCAAAAGTGTCGGAAATGTCCGACACATTTCCGACGGATTTTATTTTTTAATTTTGATTATTATTTTTTTTATATAATTATATAAAAATTAAATAATTCGTTTTGTCGCAAATGTGTCGGAAGTTTCCGACACTTTTCCGACGGAATTATTTTTACTAAATCTATTTATTTATTTATTTGTGTAATGTAGAAGAAAATTAAATAAACTGTTTGTCGCAATTATGTCGGAACTTCCGACACATTTCCGACGGTTTTTTTAATAAAATTAAATAATTTAATATATATTTAATAACGTTTTCGTCGCAAATGTGTCGAAAATTCCGACACTTTTCCGACAGAATTTTTTTTCTGAAATAAAAACTTTTTCGAAAAACAAATAAAATCCAGATTTTTTCAGATACAAAAATGCAGAAAAAAATCAAAATCAAAAACCTATTTTACAAAACAAATACAAATACAATAGCCGTTTTAAACGTATACATTACAATAACCACAGTTTAGTTACTACTAATGTAATACATTACAACTAACATATATGTCTAATATACATTACAATACATTACAACTAACATATATGTCTAATATAATATCTCAAAAGCTACTACTAACTACAGGGGAGGACGAAAGTTTTTCATAAACTCTTCCATTTCTTTTTTAAAACCTTCCTGCATTTGTCGTTGTGACTTCTCCCTTTCTTCTCTTTCACTTGCAACTAGAGCCACCATTGTTTGTTTTTCAGCTTCAAATCGAGACTCCATTGTTTGTTTTTCAGATTCAAACCGAGACTCCATTGTTTGTTTTTCAGATTCAAACCGAGTCTCCAAATGTTGAATCTAAAAGTTTGTTAAAACATATATAATAACTAGTAAACAAAAACACATAATTAATCAATGGGTTAACTTGGGTCACCTTAAATTAGTCAACGGGTCAATCTGGGTCACCTCAAATTTTCAATGGATTAATTTGGGTGACCTTAAATAAGTCAAACGGGTCAAAATGATCAAATATTATAAAATTTAGTTAACTTAAAATTAGTACAATTTGATTTAAGTTTGAGTTTAAAGCTGCACATTTTGATACCTTATTTCTAAGTGGAGACAGAAGAAGCATGCTACTATGTATTTGTATAAACTAACCTTTTCCAGTGCTCCAATATCATTAAATGTTACTCCAATGTCACGGTATGACATCAGCCAGAAGTCTTTTCTCAAATTCATTTTCTGTCACAATATCCTATAAATTTACATATCATATCAGCAAAAGTTGATATGATTCTATGATAACATTTTGGTATGCAACGGTTTCAACAAACATAAATCACTAAAATCACCTTGAGAGACTTCTTCAAGCTCTTGGATTCATTTTGAATTGCCTGGAGAATTTCAACACCGTACTGAATACTGCCAGGTGGCAACGTTAACAAGTTTGTAGTTACATACTTGATGATATCCCCCAACAAAAAATAAAAATGGAAACCACAAAGAACTAAGACAGCTGAGTTTTGGATTTCAAATACCTCTCATTTGAAAGAACAAGTCTTGCATCTGGATCAGCTTTAGCATGTTGCATTAGATGATGACTTAAAGCCCATCCGACGATTTTCTCAGCGCCTGTGAATAATAATATTTTTATGACAATCCATTTGAAAGATTCAGGAAAATATCTTATACGTAACATATGTTATGTAATAGAAGAAAAGAGACAAACATGCCTTCGTTTGTTAGCAACTGGTCCTTGATGCACAATGTTTCCAGCCCATCACATTCTAATCCAGTCCTGTTAAGGACCTGCAATAGTAATTTTCATATCATTATGCATCAAATTTCAAATATGATTATACTTTCATAGCTTTTCTGTGATATCCAAAAAAATTGTATCAATTTCCTTTTGGTAGGTCCCACAAAGTTGGAACATTTCCTTGTGTTAAACCTAATTGGCCGTAGATATCAATATGAAAATAATCGACCATAGGTATCAATATAAAAATAATCGAATTTTTGTTAGAAAATGGAGTTAGCATGAATGATTTGGTTTGTGAGTGATTTTTGAAACTATTTTGGTGTATGGGGAGTCCGCTCCTCCCACAAGCGGACTATGAGGAAATGGCTTGTGTGGCAATCGGAGATTGGAGAAATGGTGGAGCTCTCCTCAAGTCCAATTGTGGGAGGAGCGAACTCAAACTTGAAAAGTCAACGTCCGCTAGTGGGAGGAGCGGACTCCCCATAAACCAAAATAGTTTCAAAAATCACGCACAAACCCAATCATTCATGTGAACTCCACCGTTTCTCTAAAAAAATTGAAAATAATCAGTTCGTTTTAGTTGAATGTCTCTGCTATAATTTCTCACAACAGAAAAACTGTATATTAAACAAATACACAAATTAAATAGTTATTGAAGAGAAACCTATTAAGTTCCTAAACTTGCTACCTTGGTTTTAAATTGCGCGATGCGCTCCGATGCGTTTGGTCCCAAAATCCGATGCGCGATGCGTTTTGCGTGATGCGAGCGCATCACGTATGCGATGCGCTCTTTTTTAAAAAGTACAAAAATATTATTTATACATAACAAGTTGTAAAAACATACTTAAACAAAAAAAAAGTCATAGAATAAGAAGATAGAATTTCATTTTTTTTGTCCAAATGTCCAAATGAGGCATGCTAAAATACTTCCAAAAGCACAAAAAAAGCATACTAAAGTATTTCCAAGAAAGAAAATGTTGAATAAGCTAAGGAAGAACCTAAAATAAGAAGATAGAATTTCAAAAACCCCAAAAATCTGACAAAAAACCCAAAAAATCATAGTTGCGCGCATCAGAGCGCTACATGCGAACAGCGCATAATGCGAGAAACGACGCAATATTCACGCATCATGTAATCGCTACGCATCATGTGCAGCGATGCGCTAACCCCATCGCAACGTCGCAAAACGCATTATGCGCGCAATTTAAAACCAAGCTTGCTACAGATATAAAAACCATTAGAATTCAGATATGACATAACATGTATGAGTGAAAAGTTGATTAATTTATTGCTTGAAAGAATGAAACATTAATAATTGACCAGAAATGAAAACTTGCTTACATTACGTAGATTATTAAGATTTCCATTCATCTTTAAAGTTTCAGCATCTCGGTCCAAATGCTGTTTCCAACTAGCAAGGAGATTCTCATCCTACAAAAGCTCACAAATTTAAAAAAAAAACCCATGAGACAGAGAGCCAATGAGGATTAGGACACAAACCTGAGGCATGTGAATGGTCACTTTATTAGGAAAAAGTCGTGTTAAAAGCTTAGTTGCCTTGGGAACTTCCTTGGCTTTTTGACTATCTTGATGATTGCAGTGGTAACCTACAAAATGAAACAAATGAAATTTCATAAAAACTAGGAGTGATTTTGGGTGGCTAGTTAGTGACTAATCAATCAGGTAGATAAATTTTGATTTTGTGCCAGAAAAAAAGATAAGGTTGCATTGAATCTTCTTATGTTTCACTTATAGTTTTATATCTATAGAAATTAGATCTGTGAAAAAAAATGTGCGCCTGTGGGTCGATGTCTAGATACAATATATATAATTCAAATTACTAGCTAAAGTGCATAGGAAAATAAAAAAAATAGATTTAAAAAATAATATAAATTTTGATTATGACCATGTTATAACCCATGTTTCTTCCTTGTATTAAATATGGATTAAAATGTCTCAGCCCACAAGTTTTAGTCATTTTAAATAGTTTGAGAACCTAAGAGAGGAAGAACAAGAAGATATGAAAACTTACAAAAGCAGTGCATAACTTGTTGATGGGCATTGATTCCTGGCAAACTACATCTATAAAAAAAAACTGACATCAAAATCAAGAAAGGGGATCAGCTAAAGCTTCCCAATAATCACATCAAATGCCAAGTCATAACCGCAAGTTACTCACAACATAACATCTATAAAGAAAACAGTTTGTTTTGAGGAACAATTCCCTTTAGTATTTAGGATTGCTTATCAAACTCTTTTAGTAAGCAAACACAAGTGAATCATGAATATGTAAAAGTAGAAGAACAAGATTAGATTTATGGGGATGACATATTAAAAGAAAATTACTGCTCAAGTAACTAATTTGATCTTAAAGGTTAACTAAACCATATAAATTTATCATATAATCATTCAAAAAACCCCACCTCCTTTAAATTAACCATCTTTGAAAAAATGATGATATCAATCTACACTTCTGTTTTCGTTTATACTTGTAGGTCTTTTCCATTTGAAGTATATTACAATTATTAAACCATTTAATGAAACATAAGATATAACATACACTTGTCATCATCTAATCTAATTGCTTGCGTCATTGTTTTAAGCAAACAACATCTACATACGTAGTCACTGTATTTATTAAATTATGCAGACCATTATGTGTTTAAGACTCACTCAGACATTTTATCAAACACATGGTAGGTAGACATTCATCAATAAACTACATATCTATGCTATCTATATAGCAAATTCAACAAAATGTTTGTTACAGTAATTTGTATTATGAAAAACATTATCTTCACCATAAAAAGTGATTTTTTAATTGAAATCATATTGGGTAATAAGAAATTTGAGATGCCACGTCCATACCTGAAACCTTTGCTACAAATAAAGTTTCCAAGCTAGGGCTTTTTTTTCGATGCTTGATGGCAGCCCCTGTCAAGAACGATTAGCAAACATACCCGGATCCAGAATTTTCGCTTGAGATAGGAAACGTTGCATCTAGTGGTGAGTGGTAGTGAGCCGACGATTGTTGGAGTCAGCACTGGAGGGAGAGATGAAAATCGCACATTTCGTCCTTCTTAACTTCCTGTTGGTCAGCTCTGTGTGTAATTGAAGGGAAGTAAAAGAAAGAGGCGAGGTCGGATTAGGGTTGGAGAGCTTGAGCGGGAATATGAATTAGTTTTGGGGAATATGAAAACTTTGAGAGGGAAGGAACACGATTTAATAAAAATAATAATAATTCATTTATTTATTTTCCACAAAAAAATTTAAAGAACAAGTTACAAATTTTAATAAAATTCATAATTTTTCAAGAACAAGTTTGCAATTTCAATAAATTTGCTACCTTTCAAAAAGAAGTTGGAATTCTTAGTAATTTTGTAACTTTTTAAATAAAAAAGTTGCAATATCAATTAAATTTTGCAACTTTTTATGAAAAATGTTGCATTAGATCTTTAATGCAACGTTTATATTAAACGAAGTTGCATTAGAGACAAATTCAGCACAACTGAAAAATGTTGCATTAGCCTTATTTTCTAGTGCTTCAATCAACTTTGCCTGGAATATGTTGCTTTCGAGTGGAGAATTCCACATTTGCATGTTTCGGTCCTAATTTAGACATAACAAGGTTAACCGAAACCTTTGTAACCCATCGATATACAATATGACCGCCAATAAGGCTAACATATCCGTTTAATAGAAATCCAGGTCACCTCCGACCCAAACCATTTGTTTTGAACTTTTGGGATGTTACAAGATAGAAGCTCAGAAGGCAGATAACAAGAGAAGTTTAGAAAAGATAACTTATGAACCCACTGATAACAAAATCCCAATAAGAGAAGGAGATGACTTGGGAAGAGGTGCTCAATGAATCATATGCCATTGGTGTTACAGAATTTGTGTGCAGAAAAGAGTTTTTAATTATTGATCTAACTAAAAAATTGACTGCTTCACGAAGTGAGACTGTCAAATTACGAATAATCATTGACAAGTGAAATTTAAACAAAAAGTTAAAGATACTATGCTCGAATGTCAACAACAGCCTGAATATGTAAAAAAGAGAGTCAGTTATTTGGATTCAACTGATTTTGAAAGGAAACTGTTTCATCCTCCTACTAAGGGTCATTACAACCAAGGGCAAGATGATGAGATACGGGATGATTGTGGTGTTGGATTAGGCCACAATGATTGCAATAAGGAGTCGATTAAGTTGTCATTTTTAAATTCCAAGAAAGCAGAATCATGTGTAGTGAGAGTGAATCTAGTTCTAGCTTAGTTAATTTGAGCTCTGATACCAAATTGTAGAACCTGGACAGTTGGATCTTCGTGCTAGATTGATTATAAACAAGATCATATCAACAAATCAGCTATAGACAAATTATTTGATGATGAATCAATAGAAAACAAAGATGAAGAGCACTAAACTAAGAACATAAAACTCGGATTCTCATTATAAATCCACTGAGATGATTACAATAAGCACATGGACATGGAATGGTTACAACAATAAACAAGCAAAAAAAAGGCTCAAAGAAATATATTATGTTTATTATTATAAAACTTTATAAATAATAATAATCATAATAATATAAATATATTATGTTTATATATCTAAAATATTTTTTAAATAAAATTAAAACACCTTTTTAATGATATTAATAATTGAAAGAAAATTAAAAAACCTTTTTGTCGGAATTGTGTCGGAAATTTCCGACACTTTTCCGACGCAAAATTAAATATTTGATTTTATATTAATTATTGTTATTATTATTATTATAAAACTTTATAAATATGATTATTAATATCACTATGTTTATAATAATAATACTAATACTAATACTAATAATAATAATCATAATCATAATAATATAAATAATTATGTTTATAAATTTAAAACAAAAAAATATTTTTAAAAATAAAATTAATAAAAATAAAAGTAAAACACCTCTCTTAATTATTATTATTATAAAACTTTATAAATAATAATAATCATAATAATATAAATATATTATGTTTATATATCTAAAATATTTTTTAAATAAAATTAAAACACCTTTTTAATGATATTAATAATTGAAAGAAAATTAAAAAACCTTTTTGTCGGAATTGTGTCGGAAATTTCCGACACTTTTCCGACGCAAAATTAAATATTTGATTTTATATTAATTATTGTTATTATTATTATTATAAAACTTTATAAATATGATTATTAATATCACTATGTTTATAATAATAATACTAATACTAATACTAATAATAATAATAATAATCATAATCATAATAATATAAATAATTATGTTTATAAATTTAAAACAAAAAAATATTTTTAAAAATAAAATTAATAAAAATAAAAGTAAAACACCTCTCTTAATTATTATTATTATTATAAAACTTTATAAATAATAATAACCATAATAATATAAATATATTATGTTTATATATCTAAAATATTTTTTAAATAAAATTAAAACACCTTTTTAATGATATTAATAATTGAAAGAAAATTAAAAAACCTTTTTGTCGGAATTGTGTCGGAAATTTCCGACACTTTTCCGACACAAAATTAAATATTTGATTTTATATTAATTATTGTTATTATTATTATTATTATAAAACTTTATAAATATGATTATTAATATCACTAAGTTTATAATAATAATACTAATACTAATACTAATAATAATAATCATAATCATAATAATATAAATAATTATGTTTATAAATTTAAAACAAAAAAATATTTTTAAAAATAAAATTAATAACAATAAAAGTAAAACACCTCTCTTAATTATTATTATTATAAAACTTTATAAATAATAATAATCATAATAATATAAATATATTATGTTTATATATCTAAAATATTTTTTAAATAAAATTAAAACACCTTTTTAATGATATTAATAATTGAAAGAAAATTAAAAAACCTTTTTGTCGGAATTGTGTCGGAAATTTCCGACACTTTTCCGACGCAAAATTAAATATTTGATTTTATATTAATTATTGTTATTATTATTATTATAAAACTTTATAAATATGATTATTAATATCACTATGTTTATAATAATAATACTAATACTAATACTAATAATAATAATAATAATCATAATCATAATAATATAAATAATTATGTTTATAAATTTAAAACAAAAAAATATTTTTAAAAATAAAATTAATAAAAATAAAAGTAAAACACCTCTCTTAATTATTATTATTATTATAAAACTTTATAAATAATAATAACCATAATAATATAAATATATTATGTTTATATATCTAAAATATTTTTTAAATAAAATTAAAACACCTTTTTAATGATATTAATAATTGAAAGAAAATTAAAAAACCTTTTTGTCGGAATTGTGTCGGAAATTTCCGACACTTTTCCGACACAAAATTAAATATTTGATTTTATATTAATTATTGTTATTATTATTATTATTATAAAACTTTATAAATATGATTATTAATATCACTAAGTTTATAATAATAATACTAATACTAATACTAATAATAATAATCATAATCATAATAATATAAATAATTATGTTTATAAATTTAAAACAAAAAAATATTTTTAAAAATAAAATTAATAACAATAAAAGTAAAACACCTCTCTTAATTATTATTATTATAAAACTTTATAAATAATAATAATCATAATAATATAAATATATTATGTTTATATATCTAAAATATTTTTTAAATAAACTTAAAACACCTTTTTTAATGATATTAATAATTGAAAAAAAATTGAAAAACCTTTTTGTCGGAATTGTGTCGGACATTTCCGACACTTTTCCGACGCAAAATTAAATATTTGCTTTTATATTAATTATTGTTATTATTATTATTATAAAACTTTATAAATATGATTATTAATATCACTATGTTTATAATAATAATACTAATACTAATAATCATAATCATAAAAATATAAATAATTATGTTTATAAATTTACAATAAAAAATTATTTTTAAAAATAAAATTAATAACAATAAAAGTAAAACACCTCTCTTAATTATTATTATTATTATTATAAAACATTATAAATAATAATAATCATAATAATATAAATATATTATGTTTATATATCTAAACTATTTTCTAAATAAAATTAAAACACCTTTTTAATGATATTAATAATTGAAAGAAAATTAAAAAACCTTTTTGTCGGAATTGTGTCGGAAATTTCCGACACTTTTCCGACGCAAAATTAAATATTTGATTTTATATTAATTATTGTTATTATTATTATTATAAAACTTTATAAATATGATTATTAATATCACTATGTTTATAATAATAATACTAATACTAATACTAATAATAATAATAATAATAATCATAATCATAATAATATAAATAATTATGTTTATAAATTTAAAACAAAAAAATATTTTTAAAAATAAAATTAATAAAAATAAAAGTAAAACACCTCTCTTAATTATTATTATTATTATAAAACTTTATAAATAATAATAACCATAATAATATAAATATATTATGTTTATATATCTAAAATATTTTTTAAATAAAATTAAAACACCTTTTTAATGATATTAATAATTGAAAGAAAATTAAAAAACCTTTTTGTCGGAATTTAGTCGGAAATTTCCGACGCAAAATTAAATATTTGATTTTATATTAATTATTGTTATTATTATTATTATAAAATTTTATAAATATGATTATTAATATCACTATGTTTATAATAATAATACTAATACTATTACTAATAATAATAATCATAATCATAATAATATAAATAATTATGTTTATAAATTTAAAACAAAAAAATATTTTTAAAAATAAAATTATTAAAAATAAAAGTAAAACACCTCTCTTAATTATTATTATTATTATAAAACTTAATAAATAATAATAACCATAATAATATAAATATATTATGTTTATATATCTAAAATATTTTTTAAATAAAATTAAAACACCTTTTTAATGATATTAATTATTGAAAGAAAATTAAAAAACCTTTTTGTCGGAATTGTGTCGGAAATTTCCGACACTTTTCCGACACAAAATTAAATATTTGATTTTATATTAATTATTTTTATTATTATTATTATTATAAAACTTTATAAATATGATTATTAATATCACTAAGTTTATAAAAATAATACTAATACTAATAATAATAATCATAATCATAATAATATAAATAATTATGTTTATAAATTTAAAACAAAAAAATATTTTTAAAAATAAAATTAATAACAATAAAAGTAAAACACCTCTCTTAATTATTATTATTATAAAACTTTATAAATAATAATAATCATAATAATATAAATATATTATGTTTATATATCTAAAATATTTTTTAAATAAACTTAAAACACCTTTTTTAATGATATTAATAATTGAAAAAAAATTGAAAAACATTTTTGTCGGAATTGTGTCGGACATTTCCGACGCAAAATTAAATATTTGCTTTTATATTAATTATTGTTATTGTTATTATTATAAAACTTTATAAATATGATTATTAATATCACTATGTTTATAATAATAATACTAATACTAATAATCATAATCATAAAAATATAAATAATTATGTTTATAAATTTACAATAAAAAAATTATTTTTAAAAATAAAATTAATAACAATAAAAGTAAAACACCTCTCTTAATTATTATTATTATTATAAAACTTTATAAATAATAATAATCATAATAATATAAATATATTATGTTTATATATCTAAACTATTTTCTAAATAAAATTAAAACACCTTTTTATTGATATTAATAATTGAAAGAAAATTAAAAAACCTTTTTGTCGGAATTGTGTCGGAAATTTCTGACACTTTTCCGACGCAAAATTAAATATTTGATTTTATATTAATTATTGTTATTATTATTATTATAAAACTTTATAAATATGATTATTAATATCACTATGTTTATAATAATAATACTAATACTAATACTAATAATAATAATAATAATAATCATAATCATAATAATATAAATAATTATGTTTATAAATTTAAAACAAAAAAATATTTTTAAAAATAAAATTAATAAAAATAAAAGTAAAACACCTCTCTTAATTATTATTATTATTATAAAACTTTATAAATAATAATAACCATAATAATATAAATATATTATGTTTATATATCTAAATGAAACGCCCCAAAACGGGTACATCTCATAGTTGGCACACAACATAACAAACATAGTTCTTAAATCGGAAATCAGAATCTATTACAGCGGAAGTCTTTAATTCAAATCATTCATCAAACTATAACATGAAATATTGTCTATAACATGAACTATCAGGATTGGAAATGTCAGTCTTCAATACCGCAGCCCGATGTCCATGCTATCCAGCCCACATGGCTCTTTTATCTTTCTTTAGCTTTACCCTTTTTACCTGTCATGCATACTAAAAGTCAGCTAACGCTGGTGAGTTCTCTCTTTACTTTAAACTGTAAACTTTATCTTTGGTAGCTTAGTTTTATTAAATTAAACTAAGCTTTACTTTCACTTTCTTTGAAATAAACTTTTAACTATTACTTTAAAACTTTACAACGTTACAATTATAAATCTGTTACGTTACTATTTGTCATTAAAACTTTATCTTTAAGGAAACCCGTTAGGGTGTCCCACTGTACTCTGTCTATCATTTCACTTATACTTGACAAGTGACTTTATCATACTTTAACTATCACGTATGGATCGTGGTCCGAGGACCAGATCCCTATCTTGCTTACACCTCAGGGTAAGACTTTTACTTTAGCGCTGCCCACACCTCAGGGTGGGACTTTCTTTCTCGCTTGCACGTTAGTGCAAGACTCCTTTAGCATTGCTCACACCTCAGGGTGAGACTTTCTCGCTTACACCGAAGTGAAGACTCCTTTAGCATTGCTTACACCGAAGTGTAAGACTCCTTTAGCATTGCTCACACCTCAGGGTGAGACTTCTACTTTAGCATGCCTGCAGGACTTTCTACTATGCAACTATTATGCAATGCAATTACACTATTACACAAATAGAAATGCAATCACATAACTTTCATATAGACAAATAACACATATTAACACATAAGCATATAACATGGTATTTGTCACTGTCACTGTCACTGTCACTGTCGAGCTGTACCGAAGTACGGCTCCTTTATCGTTCTTTCTTTAGCTCATTGTTATCTTTCAAAAACTTGTTTAAAAGATAATAATATGCTCTTCTGTTCTTTATCTTTCATTTTATAAAAATAACATTTTTATAAAATACTATACTTTGCCTTTCATTTTATAAAAAATAACATTTTTATAAAATACTATACTTTGCCTTTCATTTTATAAAAAATAACATTTTTATAAAATACTATACTTTTCCTTTCATTTTATAAAAATAACATTTTTATAAAATACTATACCAGTATGCATGCCAGCCCAAAACCATTAGGAAAAAGGGCAATAAAAACTCACCAGATGAATCGTTTCTATTTACACCTAGCCGGTTCCTGAATGTCACTATGGTCACCCACAATCTGTATAATCAAGTCATAGGCGTAAGGCTGTGTTCCTAGGGGACACTTAGACATTACTAGGCTTGACTCAGATGTTTCGGGTCATGGTTTCATTATCGAAACTAGGTAGTTTCGAGTCCTGGCTCCTTATCGAAACTATGTAGTTTCGAGCCCTGGCTTCTTATCGAAACTAAGTAGTTTCGAGTCACTGCTTCTTATCGAAACTAAGTAGTTTCGAGTCACTGCTTCTTATCGAAACTAAGTAGTTTCGAGTCGTATGACTTATATAAATTCTTAGTTAAGGTCTTGGGTCTATATTGAAACTATGGTAGTTTCGATGGGTCTGCCCCTGTCGAAACTAGGTAGTTTCGATAGATGCGTCCATATCGAAACTAGTAGTTTCGACTGTGCAGTCTCCTTCCCCAAACAGAACCCTAGATCTGGTCCCTTTGTTCTAATCGATCAAGCTTTGAACTTTTTACGTTCGAAATGTTCCATTTTCCCCCATGAACCCAAACCCGTGGTTTGTTTCCAGTTTCACACGTAAAAATCTAAACCTTTACTCGATTATTAACCCGAAACCCGAAAGTTACGAAAACTCAGATTTAGGCATAATAATTACCTGTTACAGCTTCCTTCTCGTTTCTTTATGCTCCAGAGATGTTGAGCAACAATCCTCGAGACTTTGAGCTTGATCCCGAGCTTTCTCTCTCTAGACCCAAACTCTCACTCTCTCTTTCTCTCACTAGAAACTTGCGTGACAAGTGTGGTGAATGAGGGAGAGGCTGATGGCTGCTGCTATGAAGGCTCCCTGTCATTTTTCGGGCCCATGGGCCGAAACTTTGGCCAAGCCCACTTTGTTTCCTTTATTTGGGTTTCTATTTATTTTGGGATGTTACAAGTCTACCCCTCTTACGAAAGGTTTCGTCCTCGAAACCTGTTATAAGTCAAACAGGTGCGGGTACGACTCTTTCATTTCTGTCTCGGTTTCCCATGTAGCTTCCGAACCTTTACGATGCTTCCATTGTACTTTGACTAACTGTATCACTTTATTCCGTAACCGCTTTTCTTTCCTGTCTAATATGGCGACGGGTTCCTCGATGTAATTGAGGCTATTATCTATCTCGATGTCGTCAAGTGTCACGTGTGCCGATTCGTCGGCCAGGCACTTGCGCAAGTGCGACACGTGGAAGGTTGGGTGAATTTCACTCAGCTCATCAGGTAATTCTAACCGGTAAGCGACTTCACCAACCCGTGCTAGTATTTTGAAAGGCCCGACGAATCTTGGGCTTAACTTCCCTCTCTTTCTGAATCGTATGATCCCCTTCCAGGGAGATACTTTCAATAGTACTTGATCCCCGACCTTGAATTCGATTGGTCTTCGCCTTTTATCCGCGTAGGACTTTTGACGGTCCTGTGCAGCTTTCATTCTGGCCTTGATCTGGTCAATCTTTTCAGAGGTTGTTGTGACTACCTTTAAACTCCCCAACTCTTTCTGTCCTACCTCGCCCCAACAGACCGGGGTTCGGCATCTTCTACCATACAACATTTCGTAGGGCGGCATACCAATCGTGGTGTGGTGACTGTTGTTGTAGGAGAATTCTGCCAACGGTAGGTGACTATCCCAACTGCCACCGAAGTCTATAATGCATGCGCGGAGCATATCCTCTAACGTCTGGATGGTCCTTTCTGATTGACCATCCGTCTGTGGATGATAAGCCGTGCTGATGTTCAGTCTTGTACCCATTGACTCGTGAAATCTTTTCCAGAACCTCGATGTAAATCGGGTGTCCCGGTCAGATACAATTGATAACGGTACGCCATGTCGAGAGACAATTTCATTGATAAATACTTCTGCCAACTTCTCAGATGAATACGTTTCGCGAATTGGCAAGAAATGTGCACTCTTTGTCAGACGATCCACTATAACCCAAATCGTATCATGGCCTTTTGCTGTGCGGGGCAGCTTTGTAATAAAGTCCATGGTGATACGCTCCCACTTCCATTCGGGTATTTCCAGAGGCTGGATCTTCCCGTACGGTTTCTGATGCTCTGCTTTAACTTGTGAGCAAGTCAGACACTTGCTTACATATCCGGTCACATCATTCTTCATGTTAGGCCACCAATACTCTTTCTTCAAATCCTGGTACATTTTCGTGGTTCCTGGGTGGATGGAATATCGAGACTTATGGGCCTCGTCAAGTACTTTGGCCCTAAGCTCTCCGCCCTTCGGTACCCACATGCGACCACACCTGGTCCTCACTCCATGAGTGTTTAACTCTAACTTTGTCTGTTGACCGACCATTCTTTCTTTCTTTATGTTCTCTTCCTTTAGTGCTTCCTTCTGTGCTGCTTCTAGCTCTGTCATAAAATCTGGGGTTATCACTAACTGGTACGCTTTTACCCTAATAGGAGAATGATTCTCCTTACGACTTAGGGCATCAGCGACCACATTCGCCTTTCCCGGGTGGTATAGGATCTCACAGTCATAGTCTTTCAGCAATTCTAACCACCGCCTTTGCCGCATATTCAGGTCTTTCTGTTCGAAGAAATACTTCAAGCTCTTGTGATCCGAATAAATCGTGCATTTCACCCCGTAGAGGTAATGCCTCCAAATCTTTAACGCAAAAACAACTGCCGCGAGCTCCAAATCGTGAGTCGGGTAGTTAATTTCGTGGATCTTTAGCTGTCGTGACGCATACGCGATCACCTTTCCCCTCTGCATCAAAACACACCCTAACCCTTGTCCCGATGCGTCAGAATATACCACCAGGTCCTCGTTACCGTCGGGTAGTGCTAACACTGGGGCTTGGGTCAACTTCTTCTTTAACTCTTCAAATGCTTTGGACTGAGCCTGACCCCATTCGTACTTTACTTCTTTACGTGTCAACTTTGTCAGTGGCGAAGCTATTCTCGAGAAGTCCTGAATGAACCTTCGATAGTAACCTGCCAATCCCAGAAAACTCCGAATCTCGGTTGGCGTCTTCGGGGTTTCCCATTCCTGTACTGCCTCTATCTTAGCCGGGTCAACCATAATGCCGTCTGCGTTGATAACGTGACCTAAGAATTGGACTTCCTTAAGCCAGAACGCGCATTTGGAGAACTTGGCATACAACTTTTCTTTTTGTAGCGTCTCTAGTACTTCTCGAAGATGACAAGCATGATCACCTTCACTTTTCGAATAAATGAGTATGTCGTCTATAAACACTATCACCGACCTATCTAGCATCGGTCTACACACCTGGTTCATCATACTCATGAATGCTGCCGGAGCGTTCGTCAAGCCGAAAGACATCACGCGAAACTCGTAATGCCCATAACGCGTGCGAAACGCTGTCTTAGGTATGTCCTCTTCTCTTACCTTTAACTGATGATATCCCGACCGCAGATCGATCTTGGAGAACCATCTGGCGCCCTGTAGTTGGTCGAACAGATCATCGATCCTTGGTAGCGGATATTTGTTCTTTACTGTACGCTTGTTCAACTCTCTGTAGTCGATGCACATTCTCATGGCACCATCTTTCTTCTTTACGAACAGAACCGGAGCACCCCATGGAGAAATGCTTGGTCTGATAAATCCTCTATCCAAAAGTTCTTCCAACTGTACCATCAGCTCTTTCATCTCCAGAGGTGCAAGTCGGTACGGTGCTTTAGCCACGGGCTGGGCACCTGGCACTAAGTCTATCTGGAACTCTGTCTCCCGGTCAGGTGGTAACCCAGGCAACTCCTCAGGAAACACCCCCGGAAAATTACATACCACTGGTACGTATTTTAACTCTCTCACCTTTACATCATTGTCTATCACATAGGCCAGGTAGGCCTCGCATCCGCGCCCTATATACTTCTCTGCCTTTATCATTGATATGACGTTCGTTAGTGAACCGTCGCGATCCCCGTACACCAAAACCTCGCCACCGTCTGGAGCTTTGAGCTGAACTATCTTTCGTCTACATATTATTCGGGCTTCGTTGGCAGCTAACCAATCCATACCCAAAACTATATCGAATCCTCCCAAGGTCATAACATACAACCTAACTGGGAATCTATGGCCATGAATCTTTATCGTGCAATTATCTACCAATTCACTTACTATCGTGGTCTTGCCCACTGCGGTTTCCACATTAAAGGCCTGCTCTACTCTAGTAACTTTGCATTTCATTCTTTTACACTTAGAAGATGATATAAAACTCCTACTGGCACCCGAATCAAATAATACTGAAACATAAGTGTGGTCAAGGATGAACGTACCTGACACAACATCTGGGTCTCCCCTAGCCTCCTCCTGTGTCAGTGCATACGCCCGGGTCCTTGCCTTCGGCTTCTCAGGTTCTTTACCCTTCTCGGTGCCAGTAGCCTTGGGTTTCCGACAGTCTTTGGCCATGTGGCCTGGTATCCCGCAGTTATAACAAGACTGTGCCCCGGGACACTCTCGAGAGTAGTGTCCGGTCTTTCCGCACCTATAGCACATATTTAACCCAACTCGGCACTCGCCCGAGTGCTTCCTGCCACACTTAGCACATTCAACCCCATCTTCAATCCTCAGTTTCTTCGTCTCCGGCCCCGCCCACTCTTTAGCTGGCCGTTTAACGGCATTGGTCACTTTCTTCTCAGTAGGCAGTGGGTCTGCGGATTCGAAGTCATCATAAACTATTCCAGCAAGTGATACCACAGATTCAAAACTCGTGGGAGCATTAGCTTTCACGTGCACACGGACTTTCTGTGGTAGTCCCTTGATGTAGTACTTAATCCTCTTTTCCTCAGTGTCCACCAGATGTGGAACCAGCTGAGCCAACTCTTGATATTTGGAGGTATACTGGCGATGAGTCATACTACCAGCACAGAGCCCCAGAAATTCCCTCTCAACTCTGTCAATCTCGTTCTGCGGGCAGAACTTAGTGATTAGCAGCTTTTTCATGTCGTCCCATTTCATCTTTTTCATCTCAGCAGAAGACTTGATTCTTTCGATCGATCTCCACCAGCTTAATGCCTCATTAGTGAATGAGTGAGCGGCAAACTTGACCGCTTGATCATCACGGCACTCACTAATGTTGATCACCCCATTCATTCTCTCTATCCACTCAAAAGTGGCAACAGCATCTTTCCGTCCATCATACTTCGGCGGGTCACACCCCCGAAAGGACTTATAGTTGCAACCCCGGGTTGCCATTTCATAATCAGAATCATCACTGTCAGTGACTCCAAGTCTCTTGCTGCTTTCCTCTTTCGTTTCTTTCTTCCCTATATTAAACTCTTTAAGGGCCTCGCCCAATGCTTCTGGTAGAACTTTCTTCAAGATTGAAGTAACCTCTGCCGCTATAGCTTCTTTCACAATCGGTTCCAACTCAAGCGCCTCATTAGGGGCATCGTTAGGAGCCGACACATGGTTCCCACTATCATTATGCTCCACATGCACCGATTCAGCTTCGTTGCGGGAGTGCTCACTTTCTTCAGGACGGTTCCGGTTACCTGGAGGTCGGCCTCGACGACCAGTACGACCCCCAGTGCGACCTCCTCTCTTTGCTCTAGCCATTTAGTGTCTACTGTGAACAAAGATAGCTCGTGTTATCAAGATAGGTAACAATTTAGAACACCTCGAGTACTGTAAATTACTAATTACAGAGACCGGTATGAAATTACTAATTTACTTTACTACTCGGGTTCTGAACATTTCCTTTCCGAGTAACATTTGCATCCAAGTTCAGAGTTTCTACTATAAAGCACGTACTATCTACTGTCTACTGTCTGTGCTAAGGCATGTACTATGTACTATTTATGCTAAAGCATCTACTTTCTGCTACCTGTACTAAGGCATTATTGTCTATGTTCTATGTAAGGACATTGACTACCTTCTGTCTACTATCTTTCCATGGACGGGCTGCTCCGACTGACATTCCTTTCCTTCCTTTGCTTTGTCCCATTCTCAGTTTAAGTTCAGACATTATCGCAAATGTCTGAATCTCTCAAACTATGGCTCTGATACCAACTTGAAACGCCCCAAAACGGGTACATCTCATAGTTGGCACACAACATAACAAACATAGTTCTTAAACCGGAAATCAGAATCTATTACAGCGGAAGTCTTTAATTCAAATCATTCATCAAACTATAACATGAAATATTGTCTATAACATGAACTATCAGGATTGGAAATGTCAGTCTTCAATACCGCAGCCCGATGTCCATGCTATCCAGCCCACATGGCTCTTTTATCTTTCTTTAGCTTTACCCTTTTTACCTGTCATGCATACTAAAAGTCAGCTAACGCTGGTGAGTTCTCTCTTTACTTTAAACTGTAAACTTTATCTTTGGTAGCTTAGTTTTATTAAATTAAACTAAGCTTTACTTTCACTTTCTTTGAAATAAACTTTTAACTATTACTTTAAAACTTTACAACGTTACAATTATAAATCTGTTACGTTACTATCTGTCATTAAAACTTTATCTTTAAGGAAACCCGTTAGGGTGTCCCACTGTACTCTGTCTATCATTTCACTTATACTTGACAAGTGACTTTATCATACTTTAACTATCACGTATGGATCGTGGTCCGAGGACCAGATCCCTATCTTGCTTACACCTCAGGGTAAGACTTTTACTTTAGCGCTGCCCACACCTCAGGGTGGGACTTTCTTTCTCGCTTGCACGTTAGTGCAAGACTCCTTTAGCATTGCTCACACCTCAGGGTGAGACTTTCTCGCTTACACCGAAGTGAAGACTCCTTTAGCATTGCTTACACCGAAGTGTAAGACTCCTTTAGCATTGCTCACACCTCAGGGTGAGACTTCTACTTTAGCATGCCTGCAGGACTTTCTACTATGCAACTATTATGCAATGCAATTACACTATTACACAAATAGAAATGCAATCACATAACTTTCATATAGACAAATAACACATATTAACACATAAGCATATAACATGGTATTTGTCACTGTCACTGTCACTGTCACTGTCGAGCTGTACCGAAGTACGGCTCCTTTATCGTTCTTTCTTTAGCTCATTGTTATCTTTCAAAAACTTGTTTAAAAGATAATACTATGCTCTTCTGTTCTTTATCTTTCATTTTATAAAAATAACATTTTTATAAAATACTATACTTTGCCTTTCATTTTATAAAAAATAACATTTTTATAAAATACTATACTTTGCCTTTCATTTTATAAAAAATAACATTTTTATAAAATACTATACTTTGCCTTTCATTTTATAAAAATAACATTTTTATAAAATACTATACCAGTATGCATGCCAGCCCAAAACCATTAGGAAAAAGGGCAATAAAAACTCACCAGATGAATCGTTTCTGTTTACACCTAGCCGGTTCCTGAATGTCACTATGGTCACCCACAATCTGTATAATCAAGTCATAGGCGTAAGGCTGTGTTCCTAGGGGACATTTAGACATTACTAGGCTTGACTCAGATGTTTCGGGTCATGGTTTCATTATCGAAACTAGGTAGTTTCGAGTCCTGGCTCCTTATCGAAACTATGTAGTTTCGAGCCCTGGCTTCTTATCGAAACTAAGTAGTTTCGAGTCACTGCTTCTTATCGAAACTAAGTAGTTTCGAGTCACTGCTTCTTATCGAAACTAAGTAGTTTCGAGTCGTATGACTTATATAAATTCTTAGTTAAGGTCTTGGGTCTATATTGAAACTATGGTAGTTTCGATGGGTCTGCCCCTGTCGAAACTAGGTAGTTTCGATAGATGCGTCCATATCGAAACTAGTAGTTTCGACTGTGCAGTCTCCTTCCCCAAACAGAACCCTAGATCTGGTCCCTTTGTTCTAATCGATCAAGCTTTGAACTTTTTACGTTCGAAATGTTCCATTTTCCCCCATGAACCCAAACCCGTGGTTTGTTTCCAGTTTCACACGTAAAAATCTAAACCTTTACTCGATTATTAACCCGAAACCCGAAAGTTACGAAAACTCAGATTTAGGCATAATAATTACCTGTTACAGCTTCCTTCTCGTTTCTTTATGCTCCAGAGATGTTGAGCAACAATCCTCGAGACTTTGAGCTTGATCCCGAGCTTTCTCTCTCTAGACCCAAACTCTCACTCTCTCTTTCTCTCACTAGAAACTTGCGTGACAAGTGTGGTGAATGAGGGAGAGGCTGATGGCTGCTGCTATGAAGGCTCCCTGTCATTTTTCGGGCCCATGGGCCGAAACTTTGGCCAAGCCCACTTTGTTTCCTTTATTTGGGTTTCTATTTATTTTGGATGTTACACTAAAATATTTTTTAAATAAAATTAAAACACCTTTTTAATGATATTAATAATTGAAAGAAAATTAAAAAACCTTTTTGTCGGAATTTAGTCGGAAATTTCCGACGCAAAATTAAATATTTGATTTTATATTAATTATTGTTATTATTATTATTATAAAACTTTATAAATATGATTATTAATATCACTATGTTTATAATAATAATACTAATACTATTACTAATAATAATAATCATAATCATAATAATATAAATAATTATGTTTATAAATTTAAAACAAAAAAATATTTTTAAAAATAAAATTATTAAAAATAAAAGTAAAACACCTCTCTTAATTATTATTATTATTATAAAACTTAATAAATAATAATAACCATAATAATATAAATATATTATGTTTATATATCTAAAATATTTTTTAAATAAAATTAAAACACCTTTTTAATGATATTAATAATTGAAAGAAAATTAAAAAACCTTTTTGTCGGAATTGTGTCGGAAATTTCCGACACTTTTCCGACACAAAATTAAATATTTGATTTTATATTAATTATTGTTATTATTATTATTATTATAAAACTTTATAAATATGATTATTAATATCACTAAGTTTATAATAATAATACTAATACTAATAATAATAATCATAATCATAATAATATAAATAATTATGTTTATAAATTTAAAACAAAAAAATATTTTTAAAAATAAAATTAATAACAATAAAAGTAAAACACCTCTCTTAATTATTATTATTATAAAACTTTATAAATAATAATAATCATAATAATATAAATATATTATGTTTATATATCTAAAATATTTTTTAAATAAACTTAAAACACCTTTTTTAATGATATTAATAATTGGAAAAAAATTGAAAAACCTTTTTGTCGGAATTGTGTCGGACATTTCCGACGCAAAATTAAATATTTGCTTTTATATTAATTATTGTTATTGTTATTATTATAAAACTTTATAAATATGATTATTAATATCACTATGTTTATAATAATAATACTAATACTAATAATCATAATCATAAAAATATAAATAATTATGTTTATAAATTTACAATAAAAAAATTATTTTTAAAAATAAAATTAATAACAATAAAAGTAAAACACCTCTCTTAATTATTATTATTATTATAAAACTTTATAAATAATAATAATCATAATAATATAAATATATTATGTTTATATATCTAAAATATTTTTTAAATAAAATTAAAACACCTTTTTAATGATATTAATAATTGAAAGAAAATTAAAAAACCTTTTTGTCGGAATTGTGTCGGAAATTTCCGACACTTTTCCGACGCAAAATTAAATATTTGATTTTATATTAATTATTGTTATTATTATTATTATAAAACTTTATAAATATGATTATTAATATCACTATGTTTATAATAATAATACTAATACTAATACTAATAATAATAATAATAATCATAATCATAATAATATAAATAATTATGTTTATAAATTTAAAACAAAAAAATATTTTTAAAAATAAAATTAATAAAAATAAAAGTAAAACACCTCTCTTAATTATTATTATTATTATAAAACTTTATAAATAATAATAACCATAATAATATAAATATATTATGTTTATATATCTAAAATATTTTTTAAATAAAATTAAAACACCTTTTTAATGATATTAATAATTGAAAGAAAATTAAAAAACCTTTTTGTCGGAATTGTGTCGGAAATTTCCGACACTTTTCCGACGCAAAATTAAATATTTGATTTTATATTAATTATTGTTATTATTATTATTATAAAACTTTATAAATATGATTATTAATATCACTATGTTTATAATAATAATACTAATACTAATACTAATAATAATAATCATAATCATAATAATATAAATAATTATGTTTATAAATTTAAAACAAAAAAATATTTTTAAAAATAAAATTAATAAAAATAAAAGTAAAACACCTCTCTTAATTATTATTATTATAAAACTTTATAAATAATAATAATCATAATAATATAAATATATTATGTTTATATATCTAAAATATTTTTTAAATAAAATTAAAACACCTTTTTAATGATATTAATAATTGAAAGATAATTAAAAAACCTTTTTGTCGGAATTGTGTCGGAAATTTCCGACACTTTTCCGACGCAAAATTAAATATTTGATTTTATATTAATTATTGTTATTATTATTATTATAAAACTTTATAAATATGATTATTAATATCACTATGTTTATAATAATAATACTAATACTAATACTAATACTAATAATAATAATAATAATCATAATCATAATAATATAAATAATTATGTTTATAAATTTAAAACAAAAAAATATTTTTAAAAATAAAATTAATAAAAATAAAAGTAAAACACCTCTCTTAATTATTATTATTATTATAAAACTTTATAAATAATAATAACCATAATAATATAAATATATTATGTTTATATATCTAAAATATTTTTTAAATAAAATTAAAACACCTTTTTAATGATATTAATAATTGAAAGAAAATTAAAAAACCTTTTTGTCGGAATTGTGTCGGAAATTTCCGACACTTTTCCGACGCAAAATTAAATATTTGATTTTATATTAATTATTGTTATTATTATTATTATAAAACTTTATAAATATGATTATTAATATCACTATGTTTATAATAATAATACTAATGCTAATACTAATAATAATAATCATAATCATAATAATATAAATAATTATGTTTATAAATTTAAAACAAAAAAATATTTTTAAAAATAAAATTAATAAAAATAAAAGTAAAACACCTCTCTTAATTATTATTATTATTATAAAACTTTATAAATAATAATAACCATAATAATATAAATATATTATGTTTATATATCTAAAATATTTTTTAAATAAAATTAAAACACCTTTTTAATGATATTAATAATTGAAAGAAAATTAAAAAACCTTTTTGTCGGAATTGTGTCGGAAATTTCCGACACTTTTCCGACACAAAATTAAATATTTGATTTTATATTAATTATTGTTATTATTATTATTATTATAAAACTTTATAAATATGATTATTAATATCACTAAGTTTATAATAATAATACTAATACTAATACTAATAATAATAATCATAATCATAATAATATAAATAATTATGTTTATAAATTTAAAACAAAAAAATATTTTTAAAAATAAAATTAATAACAATAAAAGTAAAACACCTCTCTTAATTATTATTATTATAAAACTTTATAAATAATAATAATCATAATAATATAAATATATTATGTTTATATATCTAAAATATTTTTTAAATAAACTTAAAACACCTTTTTTAATGATATTAATAATTGAAAAAAAATTGAAAAACCTTTTTGTCGGAATTGTGTCGGACATTTCCGACACTTTTCCGACGCAAAATTAAATATTTGCTTTTATATTAATTATTGTTATTATTATTATTATAAAACTTTATAAATATGATTATTAATATCACTATGTTTATAATAATAATACTAATACTAATAATCATAATCATAAAAATATAAATAATTATGTTTATAAATTTACAATAAAAAAATTATTTTTAAAAATAAAATTAATAACAATAAAAGTAAAACACCTCTCTTAATTATTATTATTATTATAAAACTTTATAAATAATAATAATCATAATAATATAAATATATTATGTTTATATATCTAAACTATTTTCTAAATAAAATTAAAACACCTTTTTAATGATATTAATAATTGAAAGAAAATTAAAAAACCTTTTTGTCGGAATTGTGTCGGAAATTTCCGACACTTTTCCGACGCAAAATTAAATATTTGATTTTATATTAATTATTGTTATTATTATTATTATAAAACTTTATAAATATGATTATTAATATCACTATGTTTATAATAATAATACTAATACTAATACTAATAATAATAATAATAATAATCATAATCATAATAATATAAATAATTATGTTTATAAATTTAAAACAAAAAAATATTTTTAAAAATAAAATTAATAAAAATAAAAGTAAAACACCTCTCTTAATTATTATTATTATTATAAAACTTTATAAATAATAATAACCATAATAATATAAATATATTATGTTTATATATCTAAAATATTTTTTAAATAAAATTAAAACACCTTTTTAATGATATTAATAATTGAAAGAAAATTAAAAAACCTTTTTGTCGGAATTTAGTCGGAAATTTCCGACGCAAAATTAAATATTTGATTTTATATTAATTATTGTTATTATTATTATTATAAAACTTTATAAATATGATTATTAATATCACTATGTTTATAATAATAATACTAATACTATTACTAATAATAATAATCATAATCATAATAATATAAATAATTATGTTTATAAATTTAAAACAAAAAAATATTATTAAAAATAAAATTATTAAAAATAAAAGTAAAACACCTCTCTTAATTATTATTATTATTATAAAACTTAATAAATAATAATAACCATAATAATATAAATATATTATGTTTATATATCTAAAATATTTTTTAAATAAAATTAAAACACCTTTTTAATGATATTAATAATTGAAAGAAAATTAAAAAACCTTTTTGTCGGAATTGTGTCGGAAATTTCCGACACTTTTCCGACACAAAATTAAATATTTGATTTTATATTAATTATTTTTATTATTATTATTATTATAAAACTTTATAAATATGATTATTAATATCACTAAGTTTATAATAATAATACTAATACTAATAATAATAATCATAATCATAATAATATAAATAATTATGTTTATAAATTTAAAACAAAAAAATATTTTTAAAAATAAAATTAATAACAATAAAAGTAAAACACCTCTCTTAATTATTATTATTATAAAACTTTATAAATATGATTATTAATATCACTATGTTTATAATAATAATACTAATACTAATACTAATAATAATAATAATAATAATCATAATAATATAAATAATTATGTTTATAAATTTAAAACAAAAAAATATTTTTAAAAATAAAATTAATAAAAATAAAAGTAAAACACCTCTCTTAATTATTATTATTATTATAAAACTTTATAAATAATAATAATCATAATAATATAAATATATTATGTTTATATATCTAAACTATTTTCTAAATAAAATTAAAACACCTTTTTAATGATATTAATAATTGAAAGAAAATTAAAAAACCTTTTTGTCGGAATTGTGTCGGAAATTTCCGACACTTTTCCGACGCAAAATTAAATATTTGATTTTATATTAATTATTGTTATTATTATTATTATAAAACTTTATAAATATGATTATTAATATCACTATGTTTATAATAATAATACTAATACTAATACTAATAATAATAATAATAATAATCATAATCATAATAATATAAATAATTATGTTTATAAATTTAAAACAAAAAAATATTTTTAAAAATAAAATTAATAAAAATAAAAGTAAAACACCTCTCTTAATTATTATTATTATTATAAAACTTTATAAATAATAATAACCATAATAATATAAATATATTATGTTTATATATCTAAAATATTTTTTAAATAAAATTAAAACACCTTTTTAATGATATTAATAATTGAAAGAAAATTAAAAAACCTTTTTGTCGGAATTTAGTCGGAAATTTCCGACGCAAAATTAAATATTTGATTTTATATTAATTATTGTTATTATTATTATTATAAAACTTTATAAATATGATTATTAATATCACTATGTTTATAATAATAATACTAATACTATTACTAATAATAATAATCATAATCATAATAATATAAATAATTATGTTTATAAATTTAAAACAAAAAAATATTTTTAAAAATAAAATTATTAAAAATAAAAGTAAAACACCTCTCTTAATTATTATTATTATTATAAAACTTAATAAATAATAATAACCATAATAATATAAATATATTATGTTTATATATCTAAAATATTTTTTAAATAAAATTAAAACACCTTTTTAATGATATTAATAATTGAAAGAAAATTAAAAAACCTTTTTGTCGGAATTGTGTCGGAAATTTCCGACACTTTTCCGACACAAAATTAAATATTTGATTTTATATTAATTATTTTTATTATTATTATTATTATAAAACTTTATAAATATGATTATTAATATCACTAAGTTTATAATAATAATACTAATACTAATAATAATAATCATAATCATAATAATATAAATAATTATGTTTATAAATTTAAAACAAAAAAATATTTTTAAAAATAAAATTAATAACAATAAAAGTAAAACACCTCTCTTAATTATTATTATTATAAAACTTTATAAATATGATTATTAATATCACTATGTTTATAATAATAATACTAATACTAATACTAATAATAATAATAATAATAATCATAATAATATAAATAATTATGTTTATAAATTTAAAACAAAAAAATATTTTTAAAAATAAAATTAATAAAAATAAAAGTAAAACACCTCTCTTAATTATTATTATTATTATAAAACTTTATAAATAATAATAATCATAATAATATAAATATATTATGTTTATATATCTAAACTATTTTCTAAATAAAATTAAAACACCTTTTTAATGATATTAATAATTGAAAGAAAATTAAAAAACCTTTTTGTCGGAATTGTGTCGGAAATTTCCGACACATTTCCGACGCAAAATTAAATATTTGATTTTATATTAATTATTGTTATTATTATTATTATAAAACTTTATAAATATGATTATTAATATCACTATGTTTATAATAATAATACTAATGCTAATACTAATAATAATAATCATAATCATAATAATATAAATAATTATGTTTATAAATTTAAAAAAAAAAATATTTTTAAAAATAAAATTAATAAAAATAAAAGTAAAACACCTATCTTAATTATTATTATTATTATAAAACTTTATAAATAATAATAACCAAAATAATATAAATATATTATGTTTATATATCTAAAATATTTTTTAAATAAAATTAAAACACCTTTTTAATGATATTAATAATTGAAAGAAAATTAAAAAACCTTTTTGTCGGAAATGTGTCGGAAATTTCCGACACTTTTCCGACACAAAATTAAATATTTGATTTTATATTAATTATTGTTATTATTATTATTATTATAAAACTTTATAAATATGATTATTAATATCACTAAGTTTATAATAATAATACTAATACTAATACTAATAATAATAATCATAATCATAATAATATAAATAATTATGTTTATAAATTTAAAACAAAAAAATATTTTTAAAAATAAAATTAATAACAATAAAAGTAAAACACCTCTCTTAATTATTATTATTATAAAACTTTATAAATAATAATAATCATAATAATATAAATATATTATGTTTATATATCTAAAATATTTTTTAAATAAACTTAAAACACCTTTTTTAATAATATTAATAATTGAAAAAAAATTGAAAAACCTTTTTGTCGGAATTGTGTCGGACATTTCCGACACTTTTCCGACGCAAAATTAAATATTTGCTTTTATATTAATTATTGTTATTATTATTATTATAAAAATTTATAAATATGATTATTAATATCACTATGTTTATAATAATAATACTAATACTAATAATCATAATCATAAAAATATAAATAATTATGTTTATAAATTTACAATAAAAAAATTATTTTTAAAAATAAAATTAATAACAATAAAAGTAAAACACCTCTCTTAATTATTATTATTATTATAAAACTTTATAAATAATAATATAAATATATTATGTTTATATATCTAAAATATTTTTTAAATAAAATTAAAACACCTTTTTAATGATATTAATAATTGAAAGAAAATTAAAAAAACCTTTTTGTCGGAATTGTGTCGGAAATTTCCGACACTTCTCCGACGCAAAATTAAATATTTGATTTTATATTAATTATTGTTATTATTATTATTATAAAACTTTATAAATATGATTATTAATATCACTATGTTTATAATAATAATACTAATACTAATACTAATAATAATAATAATAATCATAATCATAATAATATAAATAATTATGTTTATAAATTTAAAACAAAAAAATATTTTTAAAAATAAAATTAATAAAAATAAAAGTAAAACACCTCTCTTAATTAATATTATTATTATAAAACTTTATAAATAATAATAACCATAATAATATAAATATATTATGTTTATATATCTAAAATATTTTTTAAATAAAATTAAAACACCTTTTTAATGATATTAATAATTGAAAGAAAATTAAAAAACCTTTTTGTCGGAATTTAGTCGGAAATTTCCGACGCAAAATTAAATATTTGATTTTATATTAATTATTGTTATTATTATTATTATAAAACTTTATAAATATGATTATTAATATCACTATGTTTATAATAATAATACTAATACTAATACTAATAATAATAATCATAATCATAATAATATAAATAATTATGTTTATAAATTTAAAACAAAAAAATATTTTTAAAAATAAAATTATTAAAAATAAAAGTAAAACACCTCTCTTAATTATTATTATTATTATAAAACTTAATAAATAATAATAACCATAATAATATAAATATATTATGTTTATATATCTAAAATATTTTTTAAATAAAATTAAAACACCTTTTTAATGATATTAATAATTGAAAGAAAATTAAAAAACCTTTTTGTCGGAATTGTGTCGGAAATTTCCGACACTTTTCCGACACAAAATTAAATATTTGATTTTATATTAATTATTGTTATTATTATTATTATTATAAAACTTTATAAATATGATTATTAATATCACTAAGTTTATAATAATAATACTAATACTAATACTAATAATAATAATCATAATCATAATAATATAAATAATTATGTTTATAAATTTAAAACAAAAAAATATTTTTAAAAATAAAATTAATATCAATAAAAGTAAAACACCTCTCTTAATTATTATTATTATAAAACTTTATAAATAATAATAATCATAATAATATAAATATATTATGTTTATATATCAAAAATATTTTTTAAATAAACTTAAAACACCTTTTTTAATGATATTAATAATTGAAAAAAAATTGAAAAACCTTTTTGTCGGAATTGTGTCGGACATTTCCGACACTTTTCCGACGCAAAATTAAATATTTGCTTTTATATTAATTATTGTTATTATTATTATTATAAAAATTTATAAATATGATTATTAATATCACTATGTTTATAATAATAATACTAATACTAATAATCATAATCATAAAAATATAAATAATTATGTTTATAAATTTACAATAAAAAAATTATTTTTAAAAATAAAATTAATAACAATAAAAGTAAAACACCTCTCTTAATTATTATTATTATTATAAAACTTTATAAATAATAATAATCATAATAATATAAATATATTATGTTTATATATCTAAAATATTTTTTAAATAAAATTAAAACACCTTTTTAATGATATTAATAATTGAAAGAAAATTAAAAAACCTTTTTGTCGGAATTGTGTCGGAAATTTCCGACACTTTTCCGACACAAAATTAAATATTTGATTTTATATTAATTATTGTTATTATTATTATTATAAAACTTTATAAATATGATTATTAATATCACTATGTTTATAATAATAATACTAATACTAATACTAATAATAATAATAATAATCATAATCATAATAATATAAATAATTATGTTTATAAATTTAAAACAAAAAAATATTTTTAAAAATAAAATTAATAAAAATAAAAGTAAAACACCTCTCTTAATTATTATTATTATTATAAAACTTTATAAATAATAATAACCATAATAATATAAATATATTATGTTTATATATCTAAAATATTTTTTAAATAAAATTAAAACACCTTTTTAATGATATTAATAATTGAAAGAAAATTAAAAAACCTTTTTGTCGGAATTTAGTCTGAAATTTCCGACGCAAAATTAAATATTTGATTTTATATTAATTATTGTTATTATTATTATTATAAAACTTTATAAATATGATTATTAATATCACTATGTTTATAATAATAATACTAATACTAATACGAATAATAATAATCATAATCATAATAATATAAATAATTATGTTTATAAATTTAAAAAAAAAATATTTTTAAAAATAAAATTAATAAAAATAAAAGTAAAACACCTCTCTTAATTATTATTATTATTATAAAACTTAATAAATAATAATAACCATAATAATATAAATATATTATGTTTATATATCTAAAATATTTTTTAAATAAAATCAAAACACCTTTTTAATGATATTAATAATTGAAAGAAAATTAAAAAACCTTTTTGTCGTAATTGTGTCGGAAATTTCCGACACTTTTCCGACACAAAATTAAATATTTGATTTTATATTAATTATTGTTATTATTATTATTATTATAAAACTTTATAAATATGATTATTAATATCACTAAGTTTATAATAATAATACTAATACTAATACTAATAATAATAATCATAATCATAATAATATAAATAATTATGTTTATAAATTTAAAACAAAAAAATATTTTTAAAAATAAAATTAATAACAATAAAAGTAAAACACCTCTCTTAATTATTATTATAAAACTTTATAAATAATAATAATCATAATAATATAAATATAGTATGTTTATATATCTAAAATATTTTTTAAATAAACTTAAAACACCTTTTTTAATGATATTAATAATTGAAAAAAAATTGAAAAACCTTTTTGTCGGAATTGTGTCGGACATTTCCGACACTTTTCCGACGCAAAATTAAATATTTGCTTTTATATTAATTATTGTTATTATTATTATTATAAAAATTTATAAATATGATTATTAATATCACTATGTTTATAATAATAATACTAATACTAATAATCATAATCATAAAAATATAAATAATTATGTTTATAAATTTACAATAAAAAAATTATTTTTAAAAATAAAATTAATAACAATAAAAGTAAAACACCTCTCTTAATTATTATTATTATTATAAAACTTTATAAATAATAATAATCATAATAATATAAATATATTATGTTTATATATCTAAAATATTTTTTAAATAAAATTAAAACACCTTTTTAATGATATTAATAATTGAAAGAAAATTAAAAAACCTTTTTGTCGGAATTGTGTCGGAAATTTCCGACACTTTTCCGACACAAAATTAAATATTTGATTTTATATTAATTATTGTTATTATTATTATTATAAAACTTTATAAATATGATTATTAATATCACTATGTTTATAATAATAATACTAATACTAATACTAATAATAATAATAATAATCATAATCATAATAATATAAATAATTATGTTTATAAATTTAAAACAAAAAAATATTTTTAAAAATAAAATTAATAAAAATAAAAGTAAAACACCTCTCCTAATTATTATTATTATTATAAAACTTTATAAATAATAATAACAATAATAATATAAATATATTATGTTTATATATCTAAAATATTTTTTAAATAAAATTAAAACACCTTTTTAATGATATTAATAATTGAAAGAAAATTAAAAAACCTTTTTGTCGGAATTTAGTCTGAAATTTCCGACGCAAAATTAAATATTTGATTTTATATTAATTATTGTTATTATTATTATTATAAAACTTTATAAATATGATTATTAATATCACTATGTTTATAATAATAATACTAATACTAATACGAATAATAATAATCATAATCATAATAATATAAATAATTATGTTTATAAATTTAAAAAAAAAATATTTTTAAAAATAAAATTAATAAAAATAAAAGTAAAACACCTCTCTTAATTATTATTATTATTATAAAACTTAATAAATAATAATAACCATAATAATATAAATATATTATGTTTATATATCTAAAATATTTTTTAAATAAAATTAAAACACCTTTTTAATGATATTAATAATTGAAAGAAAATTAAAAAACCTTTTTGTCGGAATTGTGTCGGAAATTTCCGACACTTTTCCGACACAAAATTAAATATTTGATTTTATATTAATTATTGTTATTATTATTATTATAAAACTTTATAAATATGATTATTAATATCACTATGTTTATAATAATAATACTAATACTAATACTAATAATAATAATAATAATCATAATCATAATAATATAAATAATTATGTTTATAAATTTAAAACAAAAAACTATTTTTTAAAATAAAATTAATAAAAATAAAAGTAAAACACCTCTCTTAATTATTATTATTATTATAAAACTTTATAAATAATAATAACCATAATAATATAAATATATTATGTTTATATATCTAAAATATTTTTTAAATAAAATTAAAACACCTTTTTAATGATATTAATAATTGAAAGAAAATTAAAAAACCTTTTTGTCGGAATTGTGTCGGAAATTTCCGACACTTTTCCGACGCAAAATTAAATATTTGATTTTATATTAATTATTGTTATTATTATTATTATAAAACTTTATAAATATGATTATTAATATCACTATGTTTATAATAATAATACTAATACTAATACTAATAATAATAATCATAATCATAATAATATAAATAATTATGTTTATAAATTTAAAACAAAAAAATATTTTTAAAAATAAAATTAATAAAAATAAAAGTAAAACACCTCTCTTAATTATTATTATTATTATAAAACTTTATAAATAATAATAACCAAAATAATATAAATATATTATGTTTATATATCTAAAATATTTTTTAAATAAAATTAAAACACCTTTTTAATGATATTAATAATTGAAAGAAAATTAAAAAACCTTTTTGTCGGAAATGTGTCGGAAATTTCCGACACTTTTCCGACACAAAATTAAATATTTGATTTTATATTAATTATTGTTATTATTATTATTATTATAAAACTTTATAAATATGATTATTAATATCACTAAGTTTATAATAATAATACTAATACTAATACTAATAATAATAATCATAATCATAATAATATAAATAATTATGTTTATAAATTTAAAACAAAAAAATATTTTTAAAAATAAAATTAATAACAATAAAAGTAAAACACCTCTCTTAATTATTATTATTATAAAACTTTATAAATAATAATAATCATAATAATATAAATATATTATGTTTATATATCTAAAATATTTTTTAAATAAACTTAAAACACCTTTTTTAATAATATTAATAATTGAAAAAAAATTGAAAAACCTTTTTGTCGGAATTGTGTCGGACATTTCCGACACTTTTCCGACGCAAAATTAAATATTTGCTTTTATATTAATTATTGTTATTATTATTATTATAAAAATTTATAAATATGATTATTAATATCACTATGTTTATAATAATAATACTAATACTAATAATCATAATCATAAAAATATAAATAATTATGTTTATAAATTTACAATAAAAAAATTATTTTTAAAAATAAAATTAATAACAATAAAAGTAAAACACCTCTCTTAATTATTATTATTATTATAAAACTTTATAAATAATAATATAAATATATTATGTTTATATATCTAAAATATTTTTTAAATAAAATTAAAACACCTTTTTAATGATATTAATAATTGAAAGAAAATTAAAAAAACCTTTTTGTCGGAATTGTGTCGGAAATTTCCGACACTTCTCCGACGCAAAATTAAATATTTGATTTTATATTAATTATTGTTATTATTATTATTATAAAACTTTATAAATATGATTATTAATATCACTATGTTTATAATAATAATACTAATACTAATACTAATAATAATAATAATAATCATAATCATAATAATATAAATAATTATGTTTATAAATTTAAAACAAAAAAATATTTTTAAAAATAAAATTAATAAAAATAAAAGTAAAACACCTCTCTTAATTAATATTATTATTATAAAACTTTATAAATAATAATAACCATAATAATATAAATATATTATGTTTATATATCTAAAATATTTTTTAAATAAAATTAAAACACCTTTTTAATGATATTAATAATTGAAAGAAAATTAAAAAACCTTTTTGTCGGAATTTAGTCGGAAATTTCCGACGCAAAATTAAATATTTGATTTTATATTAATTATTGTTATTATTATTATTATAAAACTTTATAAATATGATTATTAATATCACTATGTTTATAATAATAATACTAATACTAATACTAATAATAATAATCATAATCATAATAATATAAATAATTATGTTTATAAATTTAAAACAAAAAAATATTTTTAAAAATAAAATTATTAAAAATAAAAGTAAAACACCTCTCTTAATTATTATTATTATTATAAAACTTAATAAATAATAATAACCATAATAATATAAATATATTATGTTTATATATCTAAAATATTTTTTAAATAAAATTAAAACACCTTTTTAATGATATTAATAATTGAAAGAAAATTAAAAAACCTTTTTGTCGGAATTGTGTCGGAAATTTCCGACACTTTTCCGACACAAAATTAAATATTTGATTTTATATTAATTATTGTTATTATTATTATTATTATAAAACTTTATAAATATGATTATTAATATCACTAAGTTTATAATAATAATACTAATACTAATACTAATAATAATAATCATAATCATAATAATATAAATAATTATGTTTATAAATTTAAAACAAAAAAATATTTTTAAAAATAAAATTAATATCAATAAAAGTAAAACACCTCTCTTAATTATTATTATTATAAAACTTTATAAATAATAATAATCATAATAATATAAATATATTATGTTTATATATCAAAAATATTTTTTAAATAAACTTAAAACACCTTTTTTAATGATATTAATAATTGAAAAAAAATTGAAAAACCTTTTTGTCGGAATTGTGTCGGACATTTCCGACACTTTTCCGACGCAAAATTAAATATTTGCTTTTATATTAATTATTGTTATTATTATTATTATAAAAATTTATAAATATGATTATTAATATCACTATGTTTATAATAATAATACTAATACTAATAATCATAATCATAAAAATATAAATAATTATGTTTATAAATTTACAATAAAAAAATTATTTTTAAAAATAAAATTAATAACAATAAAAGTAAAACACCTCTCTTAATTATTATTATTATTATAAAACTTTATAAATAATAATAATCATAATAATATAAATATATTATGTTTATATATCTAAAATATTTTTTAAATAAAATTAAAACACCTTTTTAATGATATTAATAATTGAAAGAAAATTAAAAAACCTTTTTGTCGGAATTGTGTCGGAAATTTCCGACACTTTTCCGACACAAAATTAAATATTTGATTTTATATTAATTATTGTTATTATTATTATTATAAAACTTTATAAATATGATTATTAATATCACTATGTTTATAATAATAATACTAATACTAATACTAATAATAATAATAATAATCATAATCATAATAATATAAATAATTATGTTTATAAATTTAAAACAAAAAAATATTTTTAAAAATAAAATTAATAAAAATAAAAGTAAAACACCTCTCTTAATTATTATTATTATTATAAAACTTTATAAATAATAATAACCATAATAATATAAATATATTATGTTTATATATCTAAAATATTTTTTAAATAAAATTAAAACACCTTTTTAATGATATTAATAATTGAAAGAAAATTAAAAAACCTTTTTGTCGGAATTTAGTCTGAAATTTCCGACGCAAAATTAAATATTTGATTTTATATTAATTATTGTTATTATTATTATTATAAAACTTTATAAATATGATTATTAATATCACTATGTTTATAATAATAATACTAATACTAATACGAATAATAATAATCATAATCATAATAATATAAATAATTATGTTTATAAATTTAAAAAAAAAATATTTTTAAAAATAAAATTAATAAAAATAAAAGTAAAACACCTCTCTTAATTATTATTATTATTATAAAACTTAATAAATAATAATAACCATAATAATATAAATATATTATGTTTATATATCTAAAATATTTTTTAAATAAAATCAAAACACCTTTTTAATGATATTAATAATTGAAAGAAAATTAAAAAACCTTTTTGTCGTAATTGTGTCGGAAATTTCCGACACTTTTCCGACACAAAATTAAATATTTGATTTTATATTAATTATTGTTATTATTATTATTATTATAAAACTTTATAAATATGATTATTAATATCACTAAGTTTATAATAATAATACTAATACTAATACTAATAATAATAATCATAATCATAATAATATAAATAATTATGTTTATAAATTTAAAACAAAAAAATATTTTTAAAAATAAAATTAATAACAATAAAAGTAAAACACCTCTCTTAATTATTATTATAAAACTTTATAAATAATAATAATCATAATAATATAAATATAGTATGTTTATATATCTAAAATATTTTTTAAATAAACTTAAAACACCTTTTTTAATGATATTAATAATTGAAAAAAAATTGAAAAACCTTTTTGTCGGAATTGTGTCGGACATTTCCGACACTTTTCCGACGCAAAATTAAATATTTGCTTTTATATTAATTATTGTTATTATTATTATTATAAAAATTTATAAATATGATTATTAATATCACTATGTTTATAATAATAATACTAATACTAATAATCATAATCATAAAAATATAAATAATTATGTTTATAAATTTACAATAAAAAAATTATTTTTAAAAATAAAATTAATAACAATAAAAGTAAAACACCTCTCTTAATTATTATTATTATTATAAAACTTTATAAATAATAATAATCATAATAATATAAATATATTATGTTTATATATCTAAAATATTTTTTAAATAAAATTAAAACACCTTTTTAATGATATTAATAATTGAAAGAAAATTAAAAAACCTTTTTGTCGGAATTGTGTCGGAAATTTCCGACACTTTTCCGACACAAAATTAAATATTTGATTTTATATTAATTATTGTTATTATTATTATTATAAAACTTTATAAATATGATTATTAATATCACTATGTTTATAATAATAATACTAATACTAATACTAATAATAATAATAATAATCATAATCATAATAATATAAATAATTATGTTTATAAATTTAAAACAAAAAAATATTTTTAAAAATAAAATTAATAAAAATAAAAGTAAAACACCTCTCCTAATTATTATTATTATTATAAAACTTTATAAATAATAATAACAATAATAATATAAATATATTATGTTTATATATCTAAAATATTTTTTAAATAAAATTAAAACACCTTTTTAATGATATTAATAATTGAAAGAAAATTAAAAAACCTTTTTGTCGGAATTTAGTCTGAAATTTCCGACGCAAAATTAAATATTTGATTTTATATTAATTATTGTTATTATTATTATTATAAAACTTTATAAATATGATTATTAATATCACTATGTTTATAATAATAATACTAATACTAATACGAATAATAATAATCATAATCATAATAATATAAATAATTATGTTTATAAATTTAAAAAAAAAATATTTTTAAAAATAAAATTAATAAAAATAAAAGTAAAACACCTCTCTTAATTATTATTATTATTATAAAACTTAATAAATAATAATAACCATAATAATATAAATATATTATGTTTATATATCTAAAATATTTTTTAAATAAAATTAAAACACCTTTTTAATGATATTAATAATTGAAAGAAAATTAAAAAACCTTTTTGTCGGAATTGTGTCGGAAATTTCCGACACTTTTCCGACACAAAATTAAATATTTGATTTTATATTAATTATTGTTATTATTATTATTATAAAACTTTATAAATATGATTATTAATATCACTATGTTTATAATAATAATACTAATACTAATACTAATAATAATAATAATAATCATAATCATAATAATATAAATAATTATGTTTATAAATTTAAAACAAAAAACTATTTTTTAAAATAAAATTAATAAAAATAAAAGTAAAACACCTCTCTTAATTATTATTATTATTATAAAACTTTATAAATAATAATAACCATAATAATATAAATATATTATGTTTATATATCTAAAATATTTTTTAAATAAAATTAAAACACCTTTTTAATGATATTAATAATTGAAAGAAAATTAAAAAACCTTTTTGTCGGAATTGTGTCGGAAATTTCCGACACTTTTCCGACGGAAAATTAAATATTTGATTTTATATTAATTATTGTTATTATTATTATTATTATTATAAAACTTTATAAATATGATTATTAATATCACTATGTTTATAATAATAATACTAATGCTAATACTAATAATAATAATCATAATCATAATAATATAAATAATTATGTTTATAAATTTAAAACAAAAAAATATTTTTAAAAATAAAATTAATAAAAATAAAAGTAAAACACCTCTCTTAATTATTATTATTATTATAAAACTTTATAAATAATAATAACCAAAATAATATAAATATATTATGTTTATATATCTAAAATATTTTTTAAATAAAATTAAAACACCTTTTTAATGATATTAATAATTGAAAGAAAATTAAAAAACCTTTTTGTCGGAATTGTGTCGGAAATTTCCGA
This sequence comes from Smallanthus sonchifolius, assembly GCA_023525975.1. Classification (NCBI taxonomy): domain Eukaryota; kingdom Viridiplantae; phylum Streptophyta; class Magnoliopsida; order Asterales; family Asteraceae; genus Smallanthus; species Smallanthus sonchifolius. The sequence goes on from CM042045.1 coordinate 57,125,444, forward strand.
CACTCTTCCGACACAAAATTAAATATTTGATTTTATATTAATTATTGTTATTATTATTATTATTATAAAACTTTATAAATATGATTATTAATATCACTAAGTTTATAATAATAATACTAATACTAATACTAATAATAATAATAATCATAATCATAATAATATAAATAATTATGTTTATAAATTTAAAACAAAAAAATATTTTTAAAAATAAAATTAATAACAATAAAAGTAAAACACCTCTCTTAATTATTATTATTATAAAACTTTATAAATAATAATAATCATAATAATATAAATATATTATGTTTATATATCTAAAATATTTTTTAAATAAACTTAAAACACCTTTTTTAATGATATTAATAATTGAAAAAAAATTGAAAAACCTTTTTGTCGGAATTGTGTCGGACATTTCCGACACTTTTCCGACGCAAAATTAAATATTTGCTTTTATATTAATTATTGTTATTATTATTATTATAAAACTTTATAAATATGATTATTAATATCACTATGTTTATAATAATAATACTAATACTAATAATCATAATCATAAAAATATAAATAATTATGTTTATAAATTTACAATAAAAAAATTATTTTTAAAAATAAAATTAATAACAATAAAAGTAAAACACCTCTCTTAATTATTATTATTATTATAAAACTTTATAAATAATAATAATCATAATAATATAAATATATTATGTTTATATATCTAAAATATTTTTTAAATAAAATTAAAACACCTTTTTAATGATATTAATAATTGAAAGAAAATTAAAAAACCTTTTTGTCGGAATTGTGTCGGAAATTTCCGACACTTTTCCGACGCAAAATTAAATATTTGATTTTATATTAATTATTGTTATTATTATTATTATAAAACTTTATAAATATGATTATTAATATCACTATGTTTATAATAATAATACTAATAATAATAATCATAATCATAATAATATAAATAATTATGTTTATAAATTTAAAACAAAAAAATATTTTTAAAAATAAAATTAATAACAATAAAAGTAAAACAACTCTCTTAATTATTATTATTATTATAAAACTTTATAAATAATAATAATCATAATAATATAAATATATTATGTTTATATATCTAAAATATTTTTTAAATAAACTTAAAACACCTTTTTTAATGATATTACTAATTGAAAGAAAATTGAAAAACCTTTTTGTCGGAATTGTGTCGGAAGTTTCCGACACTTTTCCGACGCAAAATTAAATATTTGATTTTATATTAATTATTGTTATTATTATTATAAAATTTTATAAATATGATTCTTAATCTCACTCTGTTTATAATAATAATCGTAATAATATAAATAATTATGTTTATATATTTAATAAAAAAAAGTTTTTAAAAATAAAAATAATAACAATAAAATAGCAACATCTTATTAGTGGGTTTGTCGGAAGTGTGCATTTCCGACAAAAACAATATTAATTATTATAAATATATTAAAAAGCTATTTTTATTTTAATTATTAAGATTATTAATGGTTTTGTCGGAAATGTATCGCAAATTGCGACGCATTTGCGACAAAAACAATATTAATTATTATAAATATATTAAAAAGGTATTTTTATTTTTATTTTTAAGATTATTAATGGTTTTGTCGGAAATGTGTAGCAAATTGCGACGCATTTCCGACAAAAACAATATTAATTATTATAAATATATTAAAAAACTATTTTTATTTTAATTATTAAGATTATTACTGGTTTTGTCGGAAATGTGTTGCAAATTGCGACGGATTTGCGACAAAATCAATATTAATTATTATAATTTAGTTAAAAAGGTATTTTTAATATAATTATTAAGATTATTATTGGTTTTGTCGGAAATGCGTCGCAATGTGCTACACATTTGCGACAAAGGATAGGGTTTTCATTTTTGTCACTATTTTGTCGCAAATGTGTAGCAATTTGCGACGGAAAATTTGCGTCGGAAATATTTCGTAGCAAACTCACTTTTTTCTGGTAGTGAACATTTTCTCAACAATGTAAATAATGTTGCGATGTGCTTATTTTTATTTATATTTTAATATAAATTTATTTAAAACTGAACACACGGGACATAACCTACTAGTTAGTTGATATCTTAAAGTTGGATAAGAAATACATGATAATAAACGTTTAAAGGAAAACACATTAAATTATTCCATCAAATAATTATATAAATAAACAAAAACTGAACACACGGGACATAACTCAGCACCTCTCGAGTACTTGTTACATATTATCAGCCCTTGAGGCTGTACCATATCTCATGGGCAATCAATCTACTCGATCACCTACGATGAAGAACTCCGACGAACATGACAACAAATCAAAAAGTACAAAAAGTTGAGCAAATTCAAGAAACTAAGTAACCAGTAGTAGTAATCCAAGTGACCCTCATTGATATCGCTCGATAGCCAACTTACATGACCTCCTCGGCTCGTGATCGAGTTCACAGTGTTAACCAAAACGCTTCCAACGACCCCAGCAACCGCCGAGCTCATCGTAAACACCGCCATGGCTACACTCGACATGCTCTTCGGGATCTCAGAATAACAATACTCCATCAACCCGACTACATTAGACCCCTCAGCTAACCCTAGTAATACATATTGTGGGACCAACCACATTGCTGACATGTTGTCATCCGCGGTCGTGTTTGAGCCCGCCATGTCACGCCTTATGGTTTCCACAATTGCGGATACGGCCATGGCAATGATTGAGATTAGTAGCCCGATTCCCATTCAGGTTTTTGGGTTTAGCCCGCTTGGACTGCGTGTATATTTTGCTAGAAATGGTACCAAGAGGCAGTTGTAAAACATGACCCATATTGCAAGTGTCATGACCATGAACACGCTGTACGATCCAGCCGGGATCTCGAACCATGAAGTGACATGTCGGTTCATTGTTTTCGCTTGGAGTGTCGGGTAAGGCAGGGTAGCGTTCGTGAACAGTAGAATACTAGTCGACCACAACGGAAGTATCCGAATCAATGATTTGAAAGATTCCACCTTTTCAACAGTCGGATACAATCTTGAACAATCAATGTTCGTATCTCTAACAACACAAGCTTTGTTGAGAAACCTTAAGCTGTCGGTTAGCTCGACCCGACCCATTTCACTGCTATGATTGTAACAGTTATCCGGAAGAAGACGGATCCTGCGGTTCTTGAAAGACATGACCAAAACATGAAAAAGCCCTGAATATGGGTTCTCTTTGACTTCGACTTTGACATAAAGAGGTGACCCTATTAAGAACACGAGAGCCGAACAGATCATGATGCAAACAGGAACCACAAATCCAATCTGCCAACCAAATCGGTCTTGAATGTAGACCACAACAGTAACAGCAACAAATGCTGAAACTGTTACAGAAGCATAGTACCAGTTAAAGTAGCTACTAATCAGCCTCTGGTTGTTGTTACCTGTTCGAACCGGTTTGAGTTGTTCTGCACCAAACGCTATGCTACATGGTCTGATACAACCCGATCCGATCGACATTATTACGAAAGCCGAGAAGAGAAAAGCGAGCTGGGTTGGTGTAGGTGGGCTGCAACCAGTGTTGGGTCCATTGCAAGATGAAGGTGTCAATTGAGGAACCATTGAAGTCAACCACAGTAAAGTCATTCCCTGTAGTAACAAAAAGATTATCCAACATTTTAACCAACTTAACAGATGTAGATTGACATGAATGATGTTGTTTCTTTTTTGTTTTCCATTTAAAATAATCTGATTTATCTTTTCGATTACGATTTGACATGAATAATGAGTCGGATGATTTGGCTTACAAGAAGAGTCATTAAAGACCCGATTGCAATGACCCGAAACGGACCGAGATAGGAATCAGAGATGAATGCACCAAAAATGGAAAGACCGTTGGATAATGCTGACCAGATATAAGTTATGGTTGATCCAGCAACTGCTTCCAAGTGATAAACTTCAGTGAAGTAGAGTATCATGTTCGGCATCAATCCATAACTTGCGACTTTCTCAAATGATCCATTCCCTGCGTCAAAACACAGATTCAAAATCCATAACTTGAAATTTGATATGTGATGTACCTAAGATGAAGGGCATGGTTTTGATGCCACCCTTGTGATCATGATGATTGTGATCATTGAGTAATGTGGTTTGGAGATCTGTGTCCATGCTTGATTTTTCTTCATTCAAGTGTTCTTCCATGATGGATGAACAAAAATGTGGTCCCTATATTAATCTTGGGTTGCAGGAGTTAGGTTAAAAGTGTTGAGGTGAAGGCCTACCAAAAGGTGATGTACTTTGTAAATGTGTGGTTATAAATGTATGCCTTTGATTCCTCAATAACTGATTACATACACATAGATATAAAGGATAAAACTAGAAAGTAGAAACTAAATCTCCTCTACTTTTGAAAACATCTCTCTAATAATACACATGATAAAATTCAAATATACGAATAATATATGATTCTCATAGTTTTTGAGGACACGTGTTAATTTCTGATACATCTATCGTATTATATAGTTACATTAAAACAATATATACTTTTAAATATTAATAAAAAACTAATTATGGATACTTAGTTATATATACTTATTATATCATTAACCAAATAAAATTAATAATAATTAACATTTAACAATTACATAAAAAAGATTAATACACAGTTGAAAAAATTGTTTTAAAAATTTAACAAAACATAATTTATAACCGTCCGTCAAATTATATATTTTTTAAGACATATTTTGACGAGTATATTTGTTAATAGATTACATTATATTTTATTCAAACCGTGTAATACACGGTTTTTTAAAGAAACTAATTTTTTTTATTAATAAGTATATAACAATATATTTATTTAACCCGTGTAATACACGAGATTTTATTCTAGTCTTGGAATCAATCAATGATATGTACATAAATGGAATATTGATCAATCAAGTTCCAAATTCGCGGTACCAACTAACCTCATAGTCTCTAGGGTTGTAAACGAATTGAATGTTCAACGAACAGTTCATGAACCGTTCGACGAGAAGTTCGTTCGTTTAATAAATGAACGAACATGAACAAGAAATTTCATCCGATTAACTATATGAACGAACATGAACAGAGGTCTCGTTCATTCAATTGTGTTCGTGAACGTTCGGTAAGTTGTTCGTGAACGTTCGTTCATTTATGTTCGTTTATGTTTGTTCATTTTCGTTTGTTTAAGATGTTCATTAAGATTTTTGTATATTTCTATTTTATTTTATCTAAACATTTTATATTCTTTAATTTTTAAAAATTTTATACGTCATTTCCCTATCCACTATTACTCGATTAGGGCTTCACTACAACAGTATCACCCTATCCCGATGATTTTTTTTGACCCTATAGCGACGACTTGTCGTCGAGATAGCCTATACCGACGACATGTCGTCGGTATTGCCTCGTCCCAATAGCCAAGATTGTCGTCGGGATAGGTCAGCCTATACCGACGACTTGTCGTCGTTATAGGGTTTAATTAAAAAATTCAAAAAGAAATTCTATACCGACGACATGTCGTCGGTATAGAGTCCATGTCATCGGTACAGGTTGACCCTATTCCGACGACATGTCGTCGGTATAGGGTTTTTTATTTTTTTTAATAATTTTTTAAAAAGGCCTATAGCGACGACATGTCGTCGGAATAGGGTCAACCTGTACCGATGACATGGACTCTATACCGACGACATGTCGTCGGTATAGAATTTCTTTTTGAATTTTTTACAAACATATACATACAAACATACATACACATATATACATTCATATTAACTAATCATCATAAACACAAATTACACACATACATACAAACTAATCATCATAAACACAAATTGCACACATACATACACATACATACAAACTAATCATTATAAACACAAATTACACACATACATACATATACATATTGTCACACCCACAATTTCAACTAACGGAGTTTTACCATTTTGGGAAGTGACAAACCAGGATCTCAGACACTAGTTACATTGAACGACTCTACATGGGACATAAGTGTAATATAATCAAAGTTCAGAGTTTAAATGCGGAAGCGTAAAGAAAATAAATGCTCAAAATACACGCGCCCCAAAAAGAAAGTCCAAATGTCCAAGTCCAAACAATAATAAAAAGAAAACAATCAAAGTAGCAAGACATCAATAAATCAGAAGCATCCCATGCATGATCCTAGTTGTGCACATGTGTCTTAACTTAGCGACCTGAGAAAACATGTAAGTAAAAATGTCAACACGAGGTTGGTGAGTTCACAGGTTTCAATATATAAATAAACGTTTACCAGATTTATTGTACAGTCAACATATATATACCAATGAGTAGCTAACCCATGTTCATGTTTGCTATTACGCTCGCAACCGTAAACTGACTGTTTGTATTGCCTCCCACCAGGTCTATCAACCACGGTGCACGTTTAGGTCAATATTGCACCCGTTCGATATCCAATCGAGTTAGCGCGACTAACGCGGGTGAGGTTTGTCAAACCCAGTAGTACTACCCAACATACCTCGCTATATTCATATTTAAACGGTTCGATGTGAGGACTTTCATGATAGAGTTTACGCATAGTCATAACAAGTGATATAAAATGAAGTACAAAAATCAAAAAAGAGTTTGCATCATGTTTTCTCCCCCAGTTTAAAAGCAGTAAAAAGGGGCCGTGAAAACTCACCTGCTTGGCATTGAAGGTAGTTTCACACTAGAAGTAAGTTGGAACCACGAGTGTAAGTCTCAAAAGACCTACGAATGTTCTAAAATTATAAACACATAAATTAGGAATGATAATGGGAATTGTGATTGTGACACGAAAACGAGGAACGCCCTAAAAGAAACGTTCTAAAGATTAAAGAATAGACGAACGTGTCCATGTAAATACGTATTAAGATGTATACATTACACGACGAATGGCAAAATAATATATAATAACTACGTTCGAGCGTATTGCCGTTAATTAGAAGCCTAGGAAAATAATACAATTTAATATATTATTTTTAGGTTTGAAAGATTAAATAATCATTTGTGGGAAAAATAATAAATATATTATTTTTTTAGTCGAATATATAACGTGGGTAAATAATATACAAATTATATTATTTAAAATTTAAAAACGTCACATGAATTAATTAAACGAGGCGGAATAACACAAAACCATATATTATTTTATACTAAGAGTTATGGTTTGAAAATAATATAAACATATTATTTTTATTCGATAATAACTTAAATATATCATTTTTAAAAGTGGAAATAATATAAAAATGGATTAATAATCAAACCCGAGTTTACGGGGGTTTCTGGGTTTCAAAACATAATTATCTATTAACATAATAGTATAGGGAATGGTTTTTAAATATATCAAATACTTAAAAATAATTAAAACTAAAACAGGGGGAGGGAGACTCGAACCCGGGTCCCCTCCCTATGAGCACACCGTCTTAACCAGTTCCGGCCGCTAGGCTATCGCAACAGAACCCGGATCGAGAATGGTTTTAATCAAAAACTTTCGATAGCCCCTCCCCCATTCAAAGTCGCGATCGATCCTAGTTCAAAACCCTCGAATTCGATTTCGATTGACACCAAAGACATAGGGGTTTTGTTTATCGAGTCATTGCGAATCTGTGGACCGGTGAAATTGCAAATCTAACAAGTTTTATGATCGTTTAATTACAGGAAGTGGGCCGAAACCCTAGATCAAGAACTTTAAATCGATTTGATTAATTCTTGTAATGTTAGATGTTGGATCCATGGGGCTATTGATCATTGAAGGATTTCGAATCTGTCCATATAAGTTAATTGCATTTTGGTTGAGACTATAATCGAAATCCCCAAATCGAGTTTATGATGAACCCTAGTTTACGGTTTATAATCAATTCGATATTATTTGATTCAATTGATATGGGGCTTTCAAAGAGTAGGTAATCGCGAGTCTAACCATATGATTCAATTGAATTTTAATCGAGTTTAGTATCAAAAGGCCTAAATTGGGTTTCGTATGAACCCTAGATTACGGGTCTTGATCAATTCGATGTTATGAGATTAAATAAACATGGGGCTTTCATTACAAAGATGATTTCGAGTCTAACAGTATAAGTTAATTGCATTAAAACACGTTGTAAGGTAGGGTTCGATTAAATCGGTTGATCATGAACCCTAGAATTTGAATCTTGATCGAATTGATGATATAAACCCCAATTAGCATAGAGTTTTCAATCTATGAATAAAAACGAAGCTATGGATGAGATTTATTACCAGAACGCAATATTAATTGAAGGGGATCGATCAAAACAGGTGCCGACCTAGGGGGCGTTGGTCTCCGACGAGTCTGGTTCTATCTCCGATTGGATTGTTGTGTGTAATACGTTCTCAGCGACTCGTACAAGGTGCGTGGATGATCAATTTCAGTTGCAATGATCGAATTGAAGCGAATTTGTGTAGAGATAATGGTGGAGTCGACGGTTACAACATAAATAATCATCATTGGGATTTATTCGCGTATAATGGCAGTGATAATTGCTCAATGATGATCGATTATAGCACTGAAAGCTATATCCGATACAAATTTGAGAGATTGATCGGTTATGAGTTCGAATTTTGGCTTGAAACTCATGAATTTTGACTTTGTAAAAGTCAACATAAACAAAAACTCTTCAATTTTGACTTCCACAAGTCAACAGATTGAGTTTAGGTTTATTACAGTTTTTGTCCTTGTGTTTCTAGTTTGAACATTGACAGAATTGACCCCTAGGGTTAGATTTAACTGGTTTCAGTTAACGGGGTTAAGTTTCAGTTAGGATTTTTAACGAGGATTGTTAACGGCGTTAACATGAAAAGTACGGATTGTCACATCATCCCCTAGTTAAAAGAATTTTCGTCCCGAAAATTAGAATAGTACCTTAAGAGTTTGACACGGAGTGCTTGAACAGATTAGGATATTTGCGCATCATCTGATCCTCGCGCTCCCACGTGAATTCCGATCCGCGTTTCGAGTTCCAACGGACTCTAACAACAGGGATTTTGCTATGCTTTAACGTTTTGGCTTCCCTATCCATAATTTCGACAGGTTCTTCGATGAAACGTAACTGTTCATCAATGTGTAGTTCCTCCAGAGGAACCGCGAGCGATTCGTCTGCTAGACATTTCTTCAAGTTTGAGACGTGAAAGACGTTGTGTACACCACTAAGTCTTTCGGGAAGGTCCAGCTCATACGCAACTGGCCCGATTCTTTTCACAATTTTGAATGGTCCAACATAACGAGGATTCAACTTGCCTCGTTTCCCAAAACTAATGACACCCTTCCACGGTGAAACTTTTAACAAGACCATATCCCCTACTTGAAATTCTAATGGTTTACGACGCTTATCGGCATAGTTCTTTTGACGATCACTAGCTGCTGCCATACGGTTTCTAATTTGAACGATTTTCTCAGAAGTTTCAAGTACGAGTTCAGGACCTGTAAGTTGACTATCCCCAACTTCGGCCCAACAAATAGGAGAACGGCATTTCCGTCCATATAGTGCTTCAAATGGAGCTGCCTTGATGCTAATGTGATAACTGTTGTTGTAGGAGAACTCCACCAACGGTAGGTGAGACTCCCAAGTGTTACCGAAATCAATCACACAAGCTCGTAGCATGTCTTCCAGAGTTTGAATAGTACGTCTGTTTGACCATCGGTTTGAGGATGGTAAGCTGTGCTCATATCTAGACGCGTGCCTAAAGCTTTATGTAATGACTGCCAGAAACGAGAGGTGAATCGTGCATCACGATCCGAAATAATGGAGATTGTCACCCCATGCCGAGAGACTATTTCTTTCAAGTAAGTACGAGTAAGTTTATCCATTTTGTCGGTCTCTTTGATTGCTAAGAAGTGAGCGGACTTTGTTAATCGATCAACGATTACCCATATGGTATCACATCCGGTAGGGGTTCGTGGTAATTTGGTGATGAAGTCCATGGATATTTGTTCCCATTTCCACATGGGAATTTCTAGTTGTTGCAGGAGACCGGATGGTTTTTGATATTCAACTTTGACATTCGCGCAAGTCAGACACTTACTAACATAGGTGGCTATATCGGCCTTCATCTTCGGCCACCAATATAGGACCTTTAAATCATGGTACATTTTGTCCGAGCCTGGATGAATAGAGTAACGAGACTTATGAGACTCATCCATGACTAGTTCCTTTATATCCCCGAACACGGGAATCCATATTCATTCAGCAAAGTAGCGAATACCATCTGATTTGACCTCAAGCTGTGCTTCCATACCGCGCGTACCTCTAGCGGTAGATTTTCCTCCTTTAAGGCTTCGAGTTGAGCACTACGGATTTTGTCAGGTAATCCCGGATGGATAGTAAGTTGTAACGCTCGAACTCGCTTGGGCTTGGTTTCCTTTCGACTTAGAGCATCAGCCACAACATTAGCTTTACCTGGATGGTATCGGATCACACAGTCATAATCATTTAAGAGCTCGACTCAACGACGTTGCCTCATATTCAGCTCTTTTTGTTCGAAGATGTGCTGAAGACTCTTGTGATCGGTGTAGATAGTGCACTTGGTACCATACAAGTAATGTCTCCATATCTTAAGTGCGAAAACTACGGCTCCCAACTCTAGGTCATGAGTGGTGTAGTTTTTCTCGTGAACTTTTAACTGACGCGATGCATATGCGATTACTTTCTCCCGCTGCATCAACACACAACCTAAACCTTGGATAGACGCATCACAATATACTACGAAGTCGTCCGTTCCTTCCGGAAGGGCTAGTATTGGTGCACTGCAAAGTTTCTGTTTAAGGAGTTGAAATGCTGACTCTTGTTTATCACTCCAGATATAGGTTTTACCCTTTTGAGTCAAAGCAGTAAGGGGTTGTGTGATCTTAGAAAACCCTTCGATGAAACGACGGTAGTAACCAGCCAATCCCAGAAATTGTCACACCTCAGTCGGAGTTGACGGTGCTGCCCAATTCTTGATGGCTTCTATCTTCGATGGGTCGACATGTATCCCTTTCTCGTTAACTACATGCCCTAAGAATTGAACTTCCCGAATCCAAAATTTACACTTGGAAAACTTGGCATAAAGCTGTTCATTCTTAAGCAGTTCCAGAATTAATCGAAGATGTTCTTCATGTTCCTCTTCACTTTTGGAATAGATTAAGATATCGTCGATGAAAACGATGACAAACTGATCAAGATAAGGTTTACACACACGGTTCATGAGGTCCAAGAATACTGCGGGTGCATTGGTTAACCAGAAAGGCATAACCATAAACTCATAATGGCCGTACCTTGTCCTGAAAGCAGTTTTAGAGATATCCTGATCTCGGACTCTCAGCAGATGGTAACCAGATCTAAGATCTATTTTGGAATAGAAACTTGACCCTTGGAGTTGATCGAAGAGGTCATCAATACGCGGTAGAGGATAACGATTTTTGATTGTTACCTTGTTCAATTCCCGGTAATCAATGCACATACGGAAAGTACCGTCCTTCTTTTTAACAAACAGGACTGGAGCTCCCCATGGTGATGAGCTAGGTCGAATGAAGCCTTTATCTAACAATTCCTGTAACTGAGTAGATATTTCTTGTAATTCACTAGGTGCTAATCGATAAGGTGCTCGAGCGATCGGTGCCGCTCCGGGTGCTAGATCAATTTGGAATTCCACTTGACGGTGCGGTGGTAAACCGGGTAAATCTTCGGGAAATACTTCCAGGAATTCTCGTACAATTGGAATATCTTCAATCTTCTTCTCTTCAGATGGCTGCTCGGCGACGAGAGCTAAGATAGCGGTATGTCCTTTCCGAAGGAATTTTTGTGCTTTCATGAAGGATATGATACCCATGACGGTACCAACCCTTTCGCCCTGAACAGAAAGAATTTCTCCACTCGGAAGGGGTATGCGAACGATTTTCTCATGACAAATGATTTCCGCTTGGTTTTTAGACAACCAATCCATGCCGACGATTACATCAAAACTACCAAGTGTGACCGGCATAAGGTCGATATTGAGAATATGGCTAGCTAGATCAAGCTTACAACCCTTAAGAATGTGGGTTACTTCAATTATTTGGCCATCAGCTATCTCTATTACATACTTAGCTTCTAACAGAGTTGGAGTTCCTTTTATCATATCACTAAGTTTCTTAGATATAAAACTCCTATCAGCACCAGTGTCAAAAAGGACAGAAGCAAAGTAATTATTTAAGAGAAACTTACCGGTGACCACGTTATGATCGTAGCGAGCTTCTCCAGATCCTAGTACAAAAGTTCTTCCTTTCGCCCCATTCCATCCATTACCATCGTTATTACCGTTATTCCCACCATTGTTGTTCTGATTGGGGTTGTTACCATTGTTTCCCTATTATTACCGTTACCACTACCACTGCCATTACCATTTCCACTCCTCTTCAACTGAGGACAATTCCTTTGAATGTGCCCCTCCTTGCCGCACTGAAAACATCCTCTCGTGAATCCCTGTGATTGAAATGGTTGTTTGTTCGGGAGTGCAACCCTACAGTCCTTCGCAGCGTGGCCCATCTTACCACACCGCTGGCAACGTTGTCGGTCACAAGTGCCCGTGTGGTGATAGCCACATTTGTTGCACTTGGGGTACCTCCCAGCATATTCCCCCCGATTCAGACCTGATGAGGTCGTTTGATTAAAGTTTCTAGCAGGCTCAAACTTTCGCTGCTGTTAGTGCTGAGGTTGGTTGGGTTGGGATCCTTTAGAGTTAGAGTGGGAGTGGGAGTGATGGTCAAACTTGCGCTTATTGTTGTCGATGGGTTTAGAAACTGAACCTCTCGGAGGTAAAGTTCCTTGCGTCACCGCCTGATCGGTCAACTTGTGAGCAAGTCTGATGGTCTGTTGGATGGTGGTAGGGTTGGATGAGGTCACCATGCTTTGAATATGAGGTACCAAACCTCCAATGTATAGTTCAATCCGTTTGTAATCCGGAGTCACCATGTGTGGGCACATGGTAGCAAGTTCGTGCGAACGAGTGGTGTAGAGTTTAATTTCCGAACCCTCCATCTTAAGGTTCTAGAACTCTCCCTCTAACTTTTGAATTTCATCACGTGGGCAGTATTCTTCCTTCATCGTTGCTTTAAATTCCTCCCACGGGAGTCCATTTGCCATTGCCAGACCCAACATTTGAACTTGGGCATTCCACCATGTTAGGGCCGGGCCTTCTAAAGTTCCAGCAGCAAACTTCACTTGACTAGCCACGGGGCAGTTGCACATGGCTATTACTGATTCTACCTTCTCAAACCAGCGAAGCAATCCAACGGCTCCTTCAGCTCCACTAAAGGTGTGGGGCTTGCAATCCATAAATGCCTTGAAAGTACAAGCTGGTTGTTGGTTTTGCTGACCTGGATTCAGAAATACAAATAAAATTGGAATTATAGAGTTCAGAAAGATGTCTTTAGAAGAAGGATTGACACCATTTGTCAATAGCTAAAGCATTTACCTGCAGCATTCTGTGCTGCTAGAGCCTCTGCAACACTATCATTTATCAGTGTTGCTAGCTCTGCTGCCGTTATGTTAATGGTACCACGACCACCGGCACGGCCTCCGCGTCCTCTCCCAGACATGATTCTTCACAATCACAAATGAAAAACAATGAGAAATATATCGCATATTAAACATTATTCAGGTACGAGTAAGGAGATACAACATCTAATATTTTGAAAATTAAATAAATTGTAAGGCTACAAAATAAATAACTCAAATATTAAACTTCTCATGCTTTTATTGGATGGGAACAACCTTACCCATCTAGGTTTGAAAAGAGAAATAACATAAGCAAAAACAAACATGAAAATGAAGATAGAATAGGAAGATCATCAAACATCCTCGTCATCAGAAGAGACGTATGACTGTGCATCATCGATCTCCACTGGCTCCTCCTCAGCTGGCTCCCCTTCTAAGGGCTCCTCCTCGAAGGGCTCCTCTTCAAAGGGCTCCTCCTCAAAGGGGTCCTCTTCATCATCAGATACTGGAATGTCTTCCGGGATTAGGGCCGCTTGCAGTTGGGCCTCCAAGTGAGTCACCCTCTCCTGGAGTCCTTCATTGGCATGGTTTGCTGCTTGGAGCTGGCCTTCCAGGTTAGCTACTCTCTCCAAAATCTCTCCTGTGTCCAGTTCCGAGGTGTCCGCCCTCGTCTCTAAATGTGCAACACGATCCACCAAAATGTTATGGACCTGATCAGTTAGTGCTAACTCAGCAGTCAAGAGTTCAATTCCCGCCTTGTTTTCCTCCACTAGTGATTCCCGTTTCAGAATGCCGGGTATCTCATCGGTAGATTCCTTCATCTCCTTTAATTCCTTAGTTATGATAAATACAAAGGATGCAAAAGCTTGCTCCATGGTGCATGGCAAGCTTGGCAAAGTAGCGGATGAGGAAGTAGAACCAAAGTAAGGCGATAGAACATTTCCTAATTCGATCCACCTTTGGATCATCTTCGGGTATGCATTCCAATTTAGCGAAAGGTTCCTTGCCTGCGCATTAATCGGTTCCCCTTGCTCCACCGAGTTGTCACTAGAACTAGTCCGGCGCCTTTTGGGCTCCGAGGACGATAAGATAGATCCCTTAGGTGATGGTGGCGGAGTTGACGACATAATCCTGTAATATAGTACATAAGTGCCAACCATACAAACGCTTATGACATGTAACTAATGTGTGAGGTTATAGTCTAGTATGCAATCCTAGTTCTCTATAACCAATGGCTCTGATACCAATCTGTCACACCCCCAATTTCAACTAACGGAGTTTTACCGTTTTGGGAAGTGACAAACCAGGATCTCAGACACTAGTTACATTGAACGACTCTACATGGGACATAAGTGTAATATAATCAAAGTTCAGAGTTTAAATGCGGAAGCGTAAAGAAAATAAATGCGCAAAATACACGCGCCCCAAAAAGAAAGTCCAAACGTCCAAGTCCAAATAATAATAAAAAGAAAACAATCAAAGTAGCAAGACATCAATAAATCAGAAGCATCCCATGCATGATCCTAGTTGTGCATCTGTGTCTTAACTTAGCGACCTGAGAAAACATGTAAGTAAAAATGTCAACACGAGGTTAGTGAGTTCACAGATTTCAATATATAAATAAACATTTACCAGATTTATTGTACAGTCAACAAATATATACCAATGAGTAGCTAACCCATGTTCATGTTTGCTATTACGCTCGCAACCGTAAACTGACTGTTTGTATTGCCTCCCACCAGGTCTATCAACCACGGTGCACGTTTAGGTCAATATTGCACCCGTTCGATATCCAATCGAGTTAGCGCGACTAACGCGGGTGAGGTTTGTCAAACCCAGTAGTACTACCCAACATACCTCGCTATATTCATATTTAAACGGTTCGATGTGAGGACTTTCATGATAGAGTTTACGCATAGTCATAACAAGTGATATAAAATGAAGTACAAAAATCAAAAAGAGTTTGCATCATGTTTTCTCCCCAAGTTTAAAAGCAGTAAAAAGGGGCCGTGAAAACTCACCTGCTAGGCGTTGAAGGTAGTTTCACACTAGAAGTAAGTTGGAACCACGAGTTTAAGTCTCAAAAGACCTACGAATGTCCTAAAATTATAAACACATAAATTAGAAATGATAATGGGAATTGTGACTGTGACACGGAAACAAGGAACGTCCTAAAAGAAACGTTCTAAAGATTAAAGAACAGACGAACGTGTCCATGGAAATACGTATTAAGATGTATACATTACACGACGAATGGCAAAATAATATATAATAACTACGTTCGAGCGTATTGCCGTTAATTAGAAGCCTAGGAAAATAATACAATTTAATATATTATTTTTAGGTTCGAAAGATTAAATAATCATTTGCGGGAAAAATAATAAATATATTATTTTTTTAGTCGAATATATAACGTGGGTAAATAATATACAAATTATATTATTTAAAATTTTAAAACGTCACATGAATTAATTAAACGAGGCGGAATAACACAAAACCATATATTATTTTATACAAGGAGTTATGGTTTGAAAATAATATAAACATATTATTTTTATTCGATAATAACTTAAATATATCATTTTTAAAAGTGGAAATAATATAAAAATGGATTAATAATCAAACCCGAGTTTACGGGGGTTTCCGGGTTTCAAAACATAATTATCTATTAACATAATAGTATAGGGAATGGTTTTTAAATATATCAAATACTTAAAAATAATTAAAACTAAAACAGGGGGGAGGGAGACTCGAACCCGGGTCCCCTCCCTATGAGCACACTGTCTTAACCAGTTCCGGCCGCTAGGCTATCGCAACAGAACCCGGATCGAGAATGGTTTTAATCAAAAACTTTCGATAGCCCCTCCCCCATTCAAAGTCGCGATCGATCCTAGTTCAAAACCCTCGAATTCGATTTCGATTGACACCAAAGACATAGGGGTTTTGTTTATCGAGTCATTGCGAATATGTGGACCGGTTAAATTGCAAATCTAACAAGTTTTATGATCGTTTAATTACAGGAAGTGGGCCGAAACCCTAGATCAAGAACTTTAAATCGATTTGATTAATTCTTGTAATGTTAGATGTTGGATCCATGGGGCTATTGATCATTGAAGGATTTCGAATCTGTCCATATAAGTTAATTGAATTTTGGTTGAGACTATAATAGAAATCCCCAAATCGAGTTTATGATGAACCCTAGTTTACGGTTTATAATCAATTCGATATTATTTGATTCAATTGATATGGGGCTTTCAAAGAGTAGGTAATCACGAGTCTAACCATATGATTCAATTGAATTTTAATCGAGTTTAGTATCAAAAGCCCCAAATTGGGTTTCGTATGAACCCTAGATTACGGGTCTTGATCAATTCGATGTTATGAGATTAAATAAACATGGGGCTTTCATTACAAAGATGATTTCGAGTCTAACAGTATAAGTTAATTGGATTAAAACACGTTGTAAGGTAGGGTTCGATTAAATCGGTTGATCATGAACCCTAGAATTTGAATCTTGATCGAATTGATGATATAAACCTCAATTAGCATAGAGTTTTCAATCTATGAATAAAAACGAAGCTATGGATGAGATTTATTACCAGAACGCAATATTAATTGAAGGGGATCGATCAAAACAGGTGCCGACCGAGGGGGCGTTGGTCTCCGACGAGTCTGGTTCTATCTCCGATTGGATTGTTGTGTGTAATACGTTCTCAGCGACTCGTACAAGGTGCGTGGATGATTAATTTCAGTTGCAATGATCGAATTGAAGCGAATTTGTGTAGAGAAAATGGTGGAGTCGACGGTTACAACATAAATAATCATCATTGGGATTTATTCGCGTATAATGGTAGTGATAATTGCTCAATGATGATCGATTATAGCATTGAAAGCTATATCCGTTACAAATTTGAGAGATTGATCGGTTATGAGTTCGAATTTTGGCTTGAAACTCATGAATTTTGACTTTGTAAAAGTCAACATAAACAAAAACTCTTCAATTTTGACTTCCACAAGTCAACAGATTGAGTTTAGGTTTATTACAGTTTTAGTCCTTGTGTTTCTAGTTTGAACATTGACAGAATTGACCCCTAGGGTTAGATTTAACTGGTTTCTGTTAACGGGGTTAAGTTTCAGTTAGGATTTTTAACGAGGATTGTTAACGGCGTTAACATGAAAAGTACGGATTGTCACATCATCCCCTAGTTAAAAGAATTTTCGTCCCGAAAATTAAAAAAAATAAAAAAAAAATTTCTGGATGTCACACATACAAACACTAATTTACATAAACTAAATTATATAAAATAAGCACACATCTAAACCAAATGACCTAAACTAATCATAATTTAATAATTCTATCATACATACAAATATACATACTCATACATACACATACATAACACATACATACAAAATCATAAAAATCTTAGATCTAAACCAAATTTCATTACAAATTAGTAATTAAAACGGGTATTTACCTTTACAAAGCTAAAAATCCAAGAAATGATGAAATTCCTCCAAAACCTAACCAAAATAAACAAACAAAACTTTAAAATCTTGAAAAAATAGCTAAAATATGAAACCCGGATATTACCTCACCTTAAATCCCAAGAGTTTTTGTGAAAGTTGCTCCCAAAAACCATGGAATCGCCGGAGAGAACAATTTGGGGGAGTTTTGGAGGATTCTGGGTGGAAATGAAGGTCTGCCGTCTGTTTTCCCTATTTGTTCGCGCTGCACCCTATGGCGACGACATGTCGTCGGCATAGGCCCACATGTCGTCGGCACAGGTAGCCTATTCCGACGACATGTCGTCGGTATAGGGTTCGTAGGATGTTGACCAGTCAATAAAGGTAAAAACCCCATCCCGACGATATGTCGTCGCCATAGGGTTTTCCATAATTTTTTTTAATTTAAAAAAAAAATTGACCGACGAAAATTGATTAAATAAAAAAAACAAAAAGAAAATCAAAATTAAACTATAGCGACGACATGTCGTCGCTATAGGTTTTCCCCAAAAATTCATTGGGCGCCAGCTTTCCCTCCAATCTGCCTCAACCCTATAGCGACGACATGTTGTCTCTATAGGGTGTCCCATTCAAAATTTTGGTTTTCACCTATACCGACGACAGGGTTCGTAGGATGTTGACTAGTCAATAAAGGTAAAAACCCTATCCCGACGACATGTCGTCGCCATAGGGTTTTCCATAATTTTTTTTAATTTAAAAAAAAATTTGACCAGCGGAAATTGATTAAATAAAAAAAACAAAAAGAAAATCAAAATTAATCTATAGCGACGACATGTCGTCGCTATAGGTTTTCCCCAAAAATTCATTGGGCGCCTGCTTTCCCTCCAATCTGCCTCAACCCTATAGCGACGACATGTCGTCGCAATAGGGTGTCCCATTCAAAATTTTGGTTTTCACCTATACCGACGAAATGTCGTCGGTATAGGGTGACCTATGCCGACCACAAGTGTCGTCGGTATAGGCGACGTCGGCACATGGTCATTTCCTTGTAGTGCTTCTAAGTTCTCAATTCTAGATAATGTAAACTTCCCTCAATCATAAATCATGTAAGCATTAGGGTTGAAATCAAAACTCCTAAACAGCGCCCCGTTCGGTAACGTTCGTGAACAAACCCACTTCCTTAATGAACGAACACGAACATGAAATTTCGTTCGGTTAGTGTTCGTGAACCGTCGTGAACAAGTTCAATGCTTAACAAACGAACACGAACAATGTTTCGTTCGGTTCATTTACAGCCCGTACCTTCCAAATCCCAAAAGCTTTTGACTCAATATTTTGATTTTATAAACTATTCCGAATTGTTACTAATTTAAATTTAATGAACTTATTATTTTATTTAGTTCATTGAGAGTCACTATTATTTTCAACACCATTATAGATACACACATCCACAATCTTACATACCAAAAGTTATGTGTAATTGTTGGTGACAAATTAATAATTTACTTTTCAAAACATTTTACGAAAATTTATATTTTTTTTTTGAAACTTAAACTTCATTAAAAAACGGCTAAGCCCACGAAATCTAGGACCGCCAAACACAAACACTTACAACATATACAACGGATATCTACACCAATCCTGCCAACTAATATCTCGGATCTTAGATCTACTACGAAACCAAAGATACGAACACGATTTTATACAAGCAATCATATCACAAACCCTTGACAAAAATTTATATTATGTTTTGATCATCTTATTAATCATATAAAAATTTAAATAAACTCGTGAATTGTTGGAAATTGAGTCTGCCCCATACTTTAAAAAGTTATATAAAAGTTGAATAGGAGATTGAGACTAATCAATTATTGAAAGAAAAAAACAATAAAATGATGTTTTATGACATAGTTTGTAACGTAGGCATGTTGTCAAAATCTATATCTATATAATAAATAAAGGTTTCTCAATGTCACTTGTCGCGTCCATATTCATACCTATAAAAATTTCTCCGCATCTCTTTCATAATAAATACACTTTCATATTTTCAATAATAATATATTTTTAAACAAATCTATACTATATAATAAACAAGTAAAAATATAAGGACACTTGTTAAAATTCTATGTCTCCTCATTCTTATTTTCCCGTCTCTCTCCTATTAATAACCAACTTCACTATTTTAGTGTAACATCCCAAAATAAATAGAAACCCAAATAAAGGAAACAAAGTGGGCTTGGCCAAAGTTTCGGCCCATGGGCCCGAAACTTTGGCCAAGCCCACTTTGTTTCCTTTATTTGGGTTTCTATTTATTTTGGGATGTTACATTTAGGCAACTAAATTAATTATTTAATTCAATTTTTATCTACACATGTTTTAATTTAAAATTGTGTTTATCATCAATTAATTTGTTCACTCATGTTTTTATGAACTCTACAAACTGAAAACAATTTTTATAGCCAACTAGGATTCAAATAAAAAAAATTTAATCATATATTTACATATTCACATTGTTCAATTTTGATGAATGTATTAGCTAATAGATTACATTATATTTTATTCAACCTATGTAATACACAGGTTTATTCAACCCATATATTACACGAGTTTTAAAAACATAAATTTTTTATTACTACGTATTTAACATTACATTTATTTAACCCGTGTAATACACATGATTCTAAACTAGTCATTAATTATACTAATAAAACACATTTATTTTAAATTATCTCATATTATAAGAAACTTTGAAATGTAATTATTTAGTTTATGTTTTCAATCAAATAGTAATTGAAAGTCAAATTACATTGAATAGTATTAATATATTTCTTAAACTCAATTATATATTAATTTTTAAATATTTTTTATTTTGTTTTCTATTGTTAGTATATATAATACACTAGGTTATAGACCCGTGTATTACACGGGGTTGTATAATAAAAATTATATATTTCTATAACTTGTAAAAAAAATTACATAACTAAAGTATTTTTGTTACATACAAGAATAAAAAAAATACAATTGCTCATCAATTTATATATGACCAAATAACTAATTACATACCCAGGTTTTAATAAGTCGTTTCCAAGTTAAATGGGTTGAGCTTGTCCATGTTATGATTGGGTTTTTGAAACAATTATGAAAAGGTTGATGTTCGCCTGTCCGGTTAGGGGATACCAGCCCACTAAAATCCCAACCCAGCAAAAACCGTCACCCCTAGCGGTATGTGGTCAAATATTATCATCTAAAAGACACACAAGCTAACAAAACAATAATCAAATATACATACCTAATCACAAATATTAACGGTATGGGCTAAAGGCGCAACACGATCACAAACGTTTGGACTAAGTTTGTAATTTTTAAAACTTGAGGGTCAAAGGTGTAATTTGATCAAACTATATGGGTCATTTATGTAATTAAATCCATTTATTATTTATATATAGTTATTAAAGATAAGCAAAAAGAGAATGATGACAATCATCTTGAAAACCAACCATGTTTACCTAGAAAAAAATATTATAGGTGTCAAAGATTATATAGTAAGAACCAATGTTTTCAGAACCGGACAGGACAACGAACCGGACGTCTTAGAGGTTCACTGGTCGGACCGGTCGGACCGGATTCAAGAACCGGATGACGTAATAAATAATATAAATATTCATAAAAATATATAGAAAAATATAAAAAATTTCAAATACTACATATACAACCATTTAAACAATTTTGAGTCAAGAACGAAGGTTGTAGGTCTATAGGAATTTTAATTCTTTTGAATCTTCAATTTTAATTTTGATTAAGGTTTTGGAGGACCTGTGGTAGCGTATAAGTTAAAAGGAAAGAGCCAAATTGAGTTAAAATTGTAAATATAAGTAAGTAGAAGTACTATAGGATAAAAAAGATAAAAAAAATAGTAAAAAAAATTAAACTTCCGGTTCGACCACCGGTTCACGGTTCGCGGTTCGACCGCTGAATCGCTTGGACCGTCCGGTTCAACCAGTAAACGGTCTCAGAGCATGTAACCGGACCGGTGGAGGTCACGGTTCCCGGTCCGACCGGTCGGTCCGGTCCGGTTTTAAAAACAATGGTAAGAACAAAAGAGTATCATACATATTTTCATGCTACTTTCAAGCACCAGAAAGATTATTTGGGATCGTAAACAAAACCGACTTAGATATCTACACTACAAGAACCAAACCGACCAGGTTTCCATCACATATCGTGTACCTGCAAATAATAATCACCGAAGCCTTTGTTGTTTGGAAAGGGTCATATATGTCTTTGATGTATCTTGTAACCAATGAAATACCATAATGTTAATTACGTGATGTAGCATATGAAACACCCTACTTATCTTACTATTATTTTATCAGAGTTTAATATGAAAAACATGCCCCAGATCATTAAAACCTTGCCATAATGGCTAAGGTAACTTTTTTATTTATAATAATATATTGTTTTACAAAAGATGATATAATTACATCTTTATACATAGGGATTTTCCAACTCCGATAGCTCTGTCCACAGGAAACTTTATTTCACATGCTTCTTTCCTACAGTGTTTGGAAAACGTTTTTGAATTAGCTTACGCTAAGTAAGTACACTGCATCGTTCATTTTATTATGAACCCTTTAGGTTCTTATTGTTCAAGTTTTCTAGGGCTCTCGAGCCCACGTGACCATCTTCGGACGTACCTCCGGCCACGCTTTTCGTATATTTTATGGGTGTGCTAACCCTCTCGCAACCATCACAGGCCGTACCTTTGGTCCGAGCATTGGCAAGGTCCTTATACTCGTCAGTATAGGCATCCTTGCAATTGTCACGAAGGCTTATTCATTCCTCAGCCCCTTAGGCTTGGAATCTTTTACTCTTTCAGCCTCGAAGGCCTAGAGTTTACTCTTTCAGCCCCGAAAGCCTAGAGTTTCCCTTTCCTTTTCCTTTCTTCTTTATTTATTGAGATCCACCTTACACGTCGGGTATCTCATTCCATTTGGGACCTTGAGTATCTTTGACTCACAGCCTCCTAAATGTATCAAGCATTTGTTTTCATTTCATGTGTATGCTTGATTTATTCACCAACCAGTCCTCACCGTTAAAATTTTGTAACAGTTTCTTCACGACGCATCAGAAGGGTTTATATATAAGAAGTACCAGCGGCGTATCCACCAACCCTCTGACACTTCGTGAGTACGCCGTTATTTCATTTTAGGGTTTAGACTCGTTCCATCATACTCATTCATGTATACACGTATCATCATATTTATCAACCAGTCTTTACCTTAAAACTTTGTAACGGTTTCTTCACGATGTATTAGAAGGGTTTATATATAGAAAGTACCAGCGGCGTATCCACCACCCCTCTAGCACATCATGAGTACTCCGTTACTCTATTTTAGATTTAGACTCGTTTTCATTCTACTCATTCATGTTTACACATATCATCATGCATTCGTGTATTCATCATGCATTTCACGTATTCATATTCATCACGTGTTCACATTCGTTATGCATGGTATACTTTCATCTCTTATTCTTATTCGTCTTATATTGTAAACTGAGGTGATTTTCCTTCCAGAGTAGCACCTCCAACAAAGATATCCTCAGGAAAGAGCGACGGGTCTAGGAGAGATTTATACACCGATCTTTCCTAGACAGGACATTCCGTTTGTCAGATAACTACATACCGGTTGGATGTTCTCCCGTACGTTTACTATATTTCTTTATTCTTTATTAGTGTATACCCCTAAACGTTTATAATGGTTTCACCGCGAAGTACACAAGAGGTTTATATATAGGAAGTACCAGCGGCGTATCCACCACCCCTTGGATATGTCGTGACTACTCCATTACTCTCATTTAGTGTTTTAGACTAATCTGCCATTACCCCGTACCCTCGTCATATCACATATCACGTAATCATATCATTTAAGCACGTATTTCACATAATCGTGTCTAGGGCATGGGTCGTGTACTTACATTATCCTCGGGTAGTTCCTAAGTTCGTTCCTTGCTTTAAACGTTTCTCTGACTTGAACCGTACTCTCGGCGTACCACACTCGTAACCACCGCTCTCGTAACCGTCATTCTAACTTCTCGGGAATCGTGCTAGTTTGAATGGCAATTGCCATCTATTTATAGGCTGCCTTCGCAACCCGTAGCGGACCGCTAAGCCAAGAGGTGACGGTCTGCTACCGCCTTGTTCCAGCTGTCCAACGTGATGCGCACGTAGTGGACCGCTAAGGTTCTGGGTATCGGTCCGCTACCCAATCTCTTCTGGCGAGTCACCATACACGTGTCATCCTCTTGTTTCCCGAGCCAATTACAGCTAGCGGACCGTTACTGTCTTAGTAGCGGTCCGCTACCGTCCATTTTTCCTATTTCTTTTATTCTAAGTCCTTTAACTTTGGGACTTTTATACTTTTAGTCCTTGGACTTTTACTTCTTTGAAATTTGGGATGTTACAACTCTCCCCCCCCCCCCCCTTTATATTAGGTTTCGTCATCGAAAACCTGTTAATCCTTAAATAATTGAGGGTAACTCTTCCTCATTTCATCCTCACTTTCCAAGGTCATCTCTGACCCTTTTATGTGCTTCCATTGCACTAACACTTGTTTGATTGTTTTGTTACGTAGCTGCTTCTCTTTTGTGTTTAGAATCTTGATAGGCTCTTCAACATAAGTAAACTTATCATCAACTTCTATATCTTCTAAAGGAATGTGTGCAGTCTCATCCACCAAACACTTTCTTAAATAAGATACATGGAACATGTTGTGTATCTTATTCAATTCCTCTGGTAGTTCTAACTGATAAGCTACCTTTCTGACTCGTTTAATGATTTTGAAAGGACCAATGAATCGTGAACTTAGCTTTCCACGTTTCTTGAATCGGATTAGATCTTTCCAAGGAGATACTTTTAACAAGACATAATCTCCTTCTTGGACTTCTATTTGTCTACGTCTCTTGTCTGCATATGCTTCTGTCTATCTTGTGCAGCTTTCAAACGTGCCTTGATTAAGTCAAGCTTTTCAGAAGTGGCTTGAACTATTTCTTTACTTCCCAACTCTTTCTGACCAACTTCTCCCCAACATACAGGAGTTCTACATCTTCGACCATATAGCATCTCATATGGTGGCATACCAATACTGGAATGGTAGCTGTTATTGTATGAAAATTCTGCTAATGGGAGATGATTATCCCAACTTCCACCATAATAAATTATGCAAGCACGCATCATATCCTCGAGAGTTTGTATCGTCCTCTCACTTTGACCATCGGTCTGAGAATGATATGCCGTGCTGATCAACAACCTAGTTCCCATCTCCTCATGGAACTTTTTCCAAAAACGTGAAGTGAAACGAGTATCTCGATCAGAAACGATCGAGACTGGCACTCCATGTCTGGAAACAATTTCTTTGATGAACAAATCAGCTAACTTTTCTGAAGAGTATGCCTCACGTATTGCTAAGAAATAAGCACTCTTAGTTAACCAATCAACAACCACCCAAATGGTATCATAACCCCTAACTGTCTTTGGTAGCTTAGTTATGAAGTCCATAGTGAGATGTTCTCACTTCCATTCTAGGATTTCTAATGGTTGTAACCTTCCGTATGGCTTCTGATGTCCTGCTTTAATTTGTAGGCAAGTTAAGCATTTAGCTACATATTTCATGATATCAAATTTTATTCCGGGCCACCAATAATCCTTGCGCGGGTCTTGATACATTTTTGTAGTACCCGGATGAATAGAATATCGTGATTTACGAGTTTCATTGAGAATTTAAGTCTAAACTCACCTGATTATGGTATCCACATATGACCAAATCGAATCTTGACTTTATACTCATTTTCTTCTAGAAATTTCTCCTGACCAGCCATTCTTTCTTTCTTAACATTCTCATCTTTTAATGCTTCGATTTGTGCGTCTCGAAGCTGGCTCATGAAATCAGGAGTTATCACTATTTTATATGCTTTTACTCGAATAGGATGATGCTCTTCTTTGCGACTTAGAGCATCGGCTACCACATTAGCCTTTCCGGAATGATACAAGATTTCACAATCATAATCCTTAACCAGTTCCAACCATCGTTGTTGTCTCATGTTTAAGTCCTTCCGGTCAAAGAAATATTTAAGACTCTTGTGGTCTGTGTAAATCGTACACTTCGTCCCATGCAGATAATGCCTCCATATCTTTAGCGCAAACACTACTGCAGCTAATTCCAGATCATGGGTTGGATAGTTTGCTTCATGTGTCTTTAGCTGCCGAGAGGCATAGGCTATCACCTTTCCTATTTGCATTAGGACACACCCTAGCCCAAGTTTGGAAGATCAGAGTATACCACAAAATCTTCCACTCCTCCCGGAGCTTGTGTCAATCTTTCTTTCAATATCTGGAATTCCTTCTCTTGTGTCGCATTCCATTCGTATTGCGAGTTCTTTCGAGTTAGTTTAGTTAATGGGGTGGCTATCTTAGAGAAGTCTTGAATGAATCTGCTATAATAGACAGCTAATCCTAAGAAACTTCTAACTTTCGATGGATTCTTAGGTGGATACCATTTCATTACAGCCTCTATCTTTGTTGGGTCTACTGTGTAACATCCATGATTTTCGGGCCATAAATTTTCTTTAGTCGTTTCATTTTATAAGCACTTGAAGTCCCATACTTATTCGAATTTAAAATGTTACAATAAATATTATTTTAACATACAAAGTTTCCACCCACATATTATTTCCTTATTATATATAACACATGTATCTATATTCAAATATATATATATATATATATATATATATATATATAAGCAAACATTTTTGTTATGACCAAAATAAAACATATGAGATTTATACCATGCTTTTACTATACACACGTACTTATTTACAAGTATAAATATGTATATATGACGTTATTGAATAAATCGTTATTACAAATTATAATTTCATAAAAATGGAACTTTTTGCAAAGAACACATCCATGCATTTTGATTTAAGTTAATCCAAATATAAAGGATTTAATATTTTTTTTACAATATATATATATATATATATATATATATATATTGGATATAACTATTTTACATACGTAATATAGACATATGAAAATCAATTTTATAAAATATTAAAACATTTGGTTTTGAACCCCTAACCATTTGAACCCTCAAACATTGAACCCTAAAATACAAGTGTTGACCAATTTCAAGGAAATAGACCTGTTTGACTTTTAAAAGTCAAATCGGCAAAATCCACAAATCCAACTCCTAAAATCGACCAAATCAGTTGCCACGGGCTCCCCTTTTTGTGTACAATCGATAATCGACTCAATCCAGGCCAAAACAACAAGCCAATTCGATCAATTAAGCGGCCGATTTAAAATTCAAATGAATTTGACTTTGGATAGTCAAATCCGTATCAATTCACCATTTAATTCATGACATTAACGAGTCCCAATCCCGTAAATCACTCGCAAATCAATCCCGTATGTACCCAGACCATTAACAGGACCCAATTCATTCCCGAATCATTGAATTAACGCGTAATTAGTCACGTAAGACTATTACGGTCAAATTTGAATCAAATCGGCTAATAGGAATGAAATTAAACGAATTAAACCTCTCACACACTCTCGTATACCTCCACACAAACTCTCTTAGCCTTTGAACAATCCGCATATCGCCTCTTGAGTCTTGTCGAGCACCAAGAATAGTCGGGCCTTCATTCCTGTCGTTCTCACTCGTCCTCGCACCAAAACACGTAAGATTTATGTCATTCATTTCGTTTTTGAATGTATTACCATAGCCCCTTATCAATTCGTGTTAAAAAATCATAGCGGAAACAATTTGAATTCTTGTTCTTGGGCACTAATCTAATTTGGGATTTTAATTCGAACACATGATTTAAATTTTTGGTTTCCTTGTAATACCAGCGAACCACTCGGTCCAACTAATGGCACCATTGGACTAAGTCATTGCACCATTGGACCGAGTGGCATGGGTTCGAAACCCAAACCCGGCCCTCGGTAACAACACGTTAAAATGATTAAAAGTTGGATCCTCATAAGAGGACCATACCTCGGCCCAGTGGTTGTTCGTCTGACTTATACAAAACAGACCCGGGTCCGAGCCCCCATGTTTGTTTAAATTTTTTAACACCCGTTTAAGGCTCCAAAAATTTTATAAAAATTATTTTTATAAACCCTACAACATTTTGAACAGAATAAAACCAGATTTGTCATTTTTTAATATAAATTCATTTTTATTACAAATTTTATTGTTAGAATTTTGTATTAATTATTTAAAACAAAAATATAGATTTTTAAATAATTAAAGGAAATTAATTACCAAATTAGATACTTGTTGTCACAAGATTTTTATAAAATACCTCCCCTTGAAAACCAAGTTTATAAAGTTTATAAAATTTTAACTGTATTTAAAACAAACAAATACTTATTTTAAATGGTAAATAAATAAATAAGTTTATTTATTATTTATATAATCTACACTTAAAATTTAAATGTATATTTAACATTAATTTTATGCATCAATATTATTTTACACATCTTTATAAATAAATAAATAAAGTAAAATTATTTATTTAATTTATATTTAAATAAATATGATTCCCACACTATTTTTCTAACTAAATAAATAAATAATAATTATTTAATTTATTTATTTATTCAAACCCAAACCCTAAATCATTTATTTTAAAACTATTAATTTCAACTTTTCATTTTATAAAACACTCATTCAAGTACAAACCACAATCATCTACACACTCCATTAATATATTTCAATTTAGTCAACCTTGTGCTCATGAACAGTCTATATGTCCCGCCCCGACGTATTCCGTCGTCGGTTGGGGTGTGACAGATTGGTATCAGAGCCTTAGTTATAGGGAATTAGGTTATTAGACACTTTTGACCTAGACTATAACCTTAGGACACCCATCAAATGACATGCTCTATGATTTTTGTCACATTACTATATACTACTTGATTACTACTTTGTGTGAATATTTTTACATGTTATTCTAAGTAATTACATTGCATAATACAATACCTAATAGTCTATGTGTCACACTACTTGATAACTCTTGTGCTTATATTCATTGATATCTACATGCTACCTATTTTGATTCATTAAGTGTTATCCTAAGTTTTAACACACACTTATACACACCAAATTCTTCATGCACCCCTAATCACACACACATGATACCGCCATATTTTGTGAACAAAATTTAACCTATTGGGCCTAATGCCCATTATAATAAACTAAGAAGCCCACCTATCCTCCAAAAAGAAGAAGTCTGCTGAAATAAATAAACCTCACCTTCCGACCTCAAAGCCCAGTCCACAATGATTCTCATCATGACCATGAGCCCAACAATAGTGTTATTAGTACATGATGGCTGGAAGAGTGTGTAGGCCCATGAGAGATTCTGGTTAAGGAAAGACAGGGTACTTAAGTGTGTCCTTGTGACCCACCCCTCTTTCCTGGGAATTCTCCTCAAGGATGCATTACTTATAGGTCAAGTGTTACTTCTAAAATACTATTGTGAAGGCTCAGTGTTATGGTATTCAAACTCTAAATCTATGAAAACTCCTGTATTTAACACTCAGTGTTTTTTTATCGCTTACAACCTTTTCATTTTCTCTGCTAGACATGGACTCCTACTCTCCTTCCTCCCCAGTATACCATCCCGGAGCAGAATTTGATCAGGAAGAAGACATCGGGTCACTGGGGTATCGGGTCACCAACACCCCCAGCTGCTAGGCCAAGGTTTGACATAAGGGCAGATTGGATTAGGAACACTGGCCCGAGACTTCGAGCATATGGATCACCCCCATCAAGAAACCCGTATTAGACACCTCACCTACATAACCAATTACCACCCCATCTAAGGGACCCCTACCTAGCACCCGACCCATATTACCCTAACCCTAGGGAAAGGCATACCATGGCACCCCCTAGTGCTATGGGAGTCCCATTTGATGCCATTCACCAATATGTGAGGACCTCAGAGTTCATGAGACAAGGGATAGAGCACGGGATAAGACACGACTTGCAAGGACAGAGAATAAATAGCCTAGCGGATCAAATATGGTACCAAAAGGAGAAAATTTCCACCCTCGAAAAAGAAATGCTTGAGAATCGCACGGAAGCAGCTAGAGCTGAGGCCAGATCGGCTACCCGAGTAACCATAGCGGTGCTCGTCTTGGTGATTATCTGCTTCCTAGTGGAAAGATACCATAAACGTTAGCAAAAATTTCTATTTATTGTCCTTAAATTTTCAGTTTGAGAACCATTTCCCTATGTTTTGAATAATGTTCAACTTTTCAGCATTTAATAAAATTTCTCTTAAAAATATTCTCCTTATAATAATTGAAAACTTAATAAAAAGGTTTTCCTATAAATTGTCCATTTATTTAGATTATTCAACTCATTAGTTTTCACTACCTTATTTATCTATAAACAAGAACAAATTACAATTACTTATTTACAAACAAAAATCAGTTATTCGTAAACACATTACTCAAAATATTTTCAGAACCTCCTCGTTGTCTTACACCTTCAGTAATGTATGAGTGTACTTGCCACATCAAGAGACGACTCATTTCGCGTAGACGTTAACCATCCCTACAAACCTCAGCGAGATAAAAAAAACTAGAACCTAACTACCACATTATACATGAACGCCAAACAACACGCTCGCAACACTCGATCACATACAAAACTCGTTAGTATACATCACACACGAAATTCAATAACTTACGTATGCACGTTCACAAACTATACAGCACGATCACATAATACATGGAACTTAGTTGTTTGCAATATACATAATGTTACACTGATCACATAATACATGAAACTTGTTTATTTGCAATACATATTCTACTGGATTGATCACATAGTTGTTTGCAATATACATGATACTAAATTGATCACATGATACATGAAAATTGTTTGGTTGGTACATAATACTAGATTGACCACATTAAACATGAAACTTATTTGTTTACAAAGTACACGATACTAAATGGTGCACATTATATAATATACATGATACTAAATTGTTTACATTATACATGAAAGCTTATTTGTTTACAAAATACATGATACTAAGTTGTTAACATCATACATTAAATTCATTTCTTACCATATACATGATGCTAAGTTATTCACGTTACACATGAAACCTATTTGATTACAAGCTACATGACACTAGACTATACATGAAACTTGGGTGTTACATTATACACGAAACTAAATTGCTTATAATTGTAGCAATTGATTGATTACATTATACACAAGGCATGGTCATACACTTTTGTTCACCAAAGTTGAAAACCATAACACATTGAAGCTACTCGGGGTTTGATGTATTCTTGTTCAAACACGAGGAAGCTGTAACACTTTAAAACAACTCGGTGTTTGACGTATTCTTGTTCAAACACGAGTAAACCATGGAACTTTAAGTTATACTACCTTATTACTCTTTAGTTGCTAACTGACCTCCCTACTTAGGGTCATAGTTACTCATTAGCAACTCATATGTGAAAACAATAGACACGAACTAAGTGAATTTGTGCCCCCTCTTACCCCGCACACAACGGAAGGATCTATATGGACCATGCGATGATTCGAGTAATTATGGGTGCACACGTAATTATAAAAATCAGCGCATGGAAAACATAGCGAACTCTGTCGTGTGTTATGACATAAAACCTATCGTGATATATAATATCGAAACTAATGTGATATGACAAGGGCATGGTGGATACGCCGCTGGTACTTGCTATATATAAATGCTTCTATCATATTATCAGAAGTAGCGTTGTTCGTGTCACGTGAAGTTTGGTGTTATTTTGACCTTGACCAATGCTTGTGAAATCTCTTGTACAGCGACATATATTGAACATGTTAGACTGCATCCTAAACAAAACTTAATCATCAAATTCCCGTTGTTTCCATTGCAAGTGATGTATTCCATTTTTGGAGTCTAGAGTATTCTTTGACAAATTTTCTTCTTAAATATTTTAAACTAGATTCAATATCATCATTCATACCATCGTACTCCTCCAACCAATTTCCAGAGTTCATTGAAAAATCCAAACGTGGCTCAGGGTTTACTTGAGAAACGTGAGGATCAAATGAAGCTTAAGTACTCTCACCTCCTTCCTGATTCAGTAACTTCCACTAGCTAAACTTCGGGACGAAATTCCCTCAACAGGTGATACTGTAATATCCATGATTTTCGCGCCATAAATTTTCTTTAGTCGTTTCATTTTATAAGCACCTGAAGTCCCATACTTATTCGAATTTAAAATGTTACAATAAATATCATTTTAACATACAAAGTTTCCACCCACATATTATTTCCTTATTATATATAACAAATGTAGCTATATTCAAATATATATATATATATATACATATATAGGGGAGGGTTCCAGAGAAAACCATAAGTTAGGCAAAAACCAAGAAAACCACTTTTAAACCATTGATCACTTTTGATTAATGGTTGAAATCCAAAATGGAAAATCTGTAAATATTTCATAGATAATTAATTTAATTTAATGCTCTAAGGGTATATTCGGTAGATTGTAGTTTTTTTTTATTTTGGAAAAAAAAATCTTTTATTCACTATCTCTCTTTTTTTTATTTTGGAAACATACTCTCTCTCTCCTATCTACATACACGTAAGCGCTTTGTAACTAGTGGAATCCATATACGTGAATGCACGTATACGTTTTCGTAAACGCGTGTTTACATATACGTAAGCGCGTTATAACTCGTGGAATCCATATACCTGAACGTGTGTTTACATATATGTAAACATGGGTCCATAGAAACAAAAAAATGTCAATATCCCACAATAGTTCCTATTGTTTACGTACATGTATTCAAGGATAAACAAATACTATAAATTGTATTTTCGGTAATTTGTATCCCCTTTCATTTCATGCGTATGATAAAGAAGAAAAAAATGTAGTTTTTATTTGTTTCCTTTCACTTACGTATTTACGTATACGTAAACTTGTTTACATATACGTAAGCAATAAACTATAAGGATGAAAAAGAAGCATGCTTACGTTTCAACTTTCTTTTCCGTCTATACCTACTTGCGACTCCAAAATTCTCTGCATGCAGGTGATTACATACTCGATTCTCTAAAAAAAACACATACGATGAAGATTATTGAAAAAAAAAACAATAAAAGAACCAAATATATGTTGCTACTGGATATGTTGTAGCAACTTTTGCTAATAAAAAAAAATAATCTTCCGGATCGACAATACATTACAGTAGAAGAAATCAACCAACTTTTTTTAATTCGAATGTAATGAATTCCATTCGTTCTCTATAATCGCGCATCTGATGAAGACCCGATGACCAGGTTGATTAGCGTTGTCGGGGACATATGACTTTCCGGTTATGAACTTTGCCATGATCTTGTTATCGCATATGATAAAGAACCAAATGACCTTCTACCAACTCCCATTTGATGATGAAATTGATTGATAATAAAAGAATCTGTTAACAAATGATGAAATTGATTGATTATAAAAGAATCAAATAACAAATAAGGAAGCAATCATCTTTATTTTCGAATTTTGAATTGAAAATTGGAATGGAATACATACGTAAAATTAGGAGCAAAATAAGGGATTTGAATGGAAAAAAATAAATATTAAATATTAATAAATGTATATTTACTAAAATATCCTTTTATATAAAAAGAAAATAATTAAAATGTAAATTATCTGATTGGCTGTGACTGGTTTCTTAGTTTTCGCCTAACTTTGTGGTTTTCTATTGATCCTCTCCCTATATATATATATATATATATATATATATATATATATATATATATATATATATGCAAACATTTTTGTTATGACCAAAATAAAACATATGAGATTTACACCATGCTTTTACTATACACACGTACTTATTTACAAGTATAAATATGTATATATGACGTTATTGAATAAATCGTTATTACAAATTATAATTTCATAAAAATGGGACTTTTTGCAAAGAACACATTCATGCATTTTGATTTAAGTTAATCCAAATATAAAGGATTT
This sequence comes from Smallanthus sonchifolius, assembly GCA_023525975.1. Classification (NCBI taxonomy): domain Eukaryota; kingdom Viridiplantae; phylum Streptophyta; class Magnoliopsida; order Asterales; family Asteraceae; genus Smallanthus; species Smallanthus sonchifolius. Next base: position 57,159,517 of record CM042045.1, read on the forward strand.
AATATTTTTTTTACAATATATATATATATATATATATATATATATATATATATATTGGATATAATTATTTTACATAGGTAATATAGACATATGAAAATCAATTTTATAAAATATTAAAACATTTGGTTTTGAACCCCTAACCATTTAAACCCTCAAACATTGAACCCCTACCCTTGATTTTGAACCCTAAAATACAAGTGTTGACCAATTTCAAGAAAATAGACATGTTTGACTTTTAAAAGTGAAAACGGGCCAAAATCCACAAATCCAACTCCTAAAATCGACCAAATCAGTTGCCACGGGCTCCCCCCTTTTGTGTACAATTGATAATCGACTCAATCCAGGCCAAAAACAACAAGCCAATTCGATCAATTAAGCGGCCGATTTAAAATTCAAACGAATTTGATTTTGGATAGTCAAATCTGTATCAATTCACCATTTAATTCATGACATTAACGCGTCCCAGTCCCGCAAATCACTCGCAAATTAATCCCATATGTACCCAGACCATTAACATGACCCAATTCATTCCCAAATCATTGAATTAACGCGTAATTAGTCACCTACGACTATTACAGTCAAATTAGAATCAAATCCGCTAATAGGAATGAAATTAAACGAATTAAACCTCTCACACACTCTCGTATACCTCCACACATTCATGTGTGCAATTTGAGCTTTATGTTTGAGTACTAGGTGTGTTAACTACTTTTGTGTGCAATTACATGTGCAATCATTAACTATACAAGCCGACGGTTAACAATGATAGATCTATTGAGTCTGAAAAACCCACCCAGTTAGGGTGATTGTTACCGAAAACACAATTTGTTTTTGCATGCAAGTTACAAATATTTGATTGTACTACTTGGTTTCACAATAGTAACTCTCCATAATTGCCTTATTAATCATGACATGTATCGATTGTATACACACAACTATATGATATCTATATACAAACCTATGTATGCTCACCAACTTTTTAGTTGACTTTATTTTAATCATGTTTCAGGTGCGAATGTTTGAGTTGATCAAGACATGTTTCATTTAAGTTTGGACCTAGTTAAATTTAATAAAGAACTCATGTATTTCAATTTATGTACTTGATTTGGATTTGGTTTGTTTTGAATTATGCAATGAAATTTGGATGATTAATATATTTCAATTTAGTCAACCTTGTGCTCATGAACACTCTACATGCCCCGCCCCTACGTATTCCGCCGTCGGTTGGGGTGTGACAACTGAGATACCTTCTGCATTTATAACATGACCCAGAAACTGAACTTCTCTCAACCAGAATGCACATTTTGCGAATTTAGCGTAAAGTTTCTCTTTTCATAAAGTACTAAGTACTTCACAAAGATGTTGTGCATGGTCTTCTTCGTTCTTTGAATAAACAAAAAGTCATCAATGAAGACAATAACGAATTTGTCTAACATTGGACGACATACTCTATTCATGAGGTCCATGAAAATAGTCGGAGCATTTGTCACTCCAAATGGCATTACTACAAATTCATAGTGTCCATAACGAGTTCTAAAAGTTGTCTTAGGTACATCTTCTTCTCGTACCTTGACCTGATGATAACCGGATCTTAAGTCAATTTTGGAAAACTAACTTGATCCTTGTAATTGATCAAACAGATCATCAATTCTAGATAAAGGATACCTATTCTTGATAGTCAACTTGTTCAATTCGCGGTAGTCTATACACATCCTCATACTACTGTCTTTCTTCTTCACAAACAGAATTGGTGCACCCCAAGGGGATACACTTGGACGTATAAATCACTTGTCTAACAATTCTTGCAGTTCTGACATTAATTCCTTCATCTCAGTTGGTGCTAACCGATACGGAGCCTTAGCTACCGGCTTAGCTTCAGGAATTAAATCAATTTTAAATTCGATTTCTCTCTCAGGTGGAGCACCTGGAAGATCATTTGGGAATACTTCTGGGAATTCTTTCACTATTGGAACTTGATCTAGTTCATTCCCTTTCATCTTCATATCAACTACGTAGGCTAAGAAGGCTTGATGACCTTGTCTCACGTAGCCACTTATTTTAGCCATCGTACATAACGTGATCTGGTTCCGTCGCTCACCAATGACACTAACTTCTTTTCCTGTTGGTGCCAAGAATCGTACAATCTTCTGATTGCATATAATCATTGCGGTATGTGAAGATAACCAGTCCATTCCAATGATTACGTCGAATTCTTGCATCGGCATTGGAATTAGGTCGACAATATATTCTTCTTCCTCTATTATTAGTCGACAATCTCGGCATATTTCAGTTACTACGCAGTTTCTATCACTCGCGATTTCAAATTCTAATGCCTTAGCCAACTTACTTTTATTAAAGTTTCTAGTGTTTGCATACTTTACAGAAATAAATGATCGACTAGCTCCTGTATCGAATAAAACACAAGCAGGTAGGGAATTCAAGAGGAATGTAACTGATACAACGTCAGGAACATCTTTCGCTTCCTCTGTAGTGATCTGAAAATCCCTACCCCTTGGCTTTGGGGCTTCGATCCTTTTTATCTCATTATCTGCCACTCTAGACCCTTCTCCGGTCTTCTCTTTCTGAGATTTTAGCTCAGGACATTCCCTGCTAAAGTGTCTCGGCTTATAACAGTTGTAGCACAATCGGGTGTCACTCATACACTGCAATGCAGTGTGTCCTGACCTCCCACACTTGTTACAACTCGTCATTTTGAGTCGGCACTCTCCCGGGTGCCTCTTGCCACAAGTCTTACAACTCTGAAAACCTTTTCTTGGGGAGGAACCGCCTCCCAGATTGTTGAACTTAAATCTTTTAAGAGGCATAGGGGAAGGATAACTTTCTCCTTTTCTTTTCCCGTCTTTCTCTGTCTGTCTCTTGAGCTCAGTTTCTCGTTCTCGACCCAATCGATCATTTCCTCTAAGTTTGTACACTTGGACGGATGGATGAATTCTCTAATCTCAGTTTTCAAAACGAGATAGTATCTTGTCATCCACATCTCTGGGGTTGTTAATAAAGCTGGACAGAACCTAGCTTTGTCATAGAAGATCCCCGTGATCTCGTCAACTGTCTATGTCGTCTGACGGAGTTGAAGAAATTCCTCAGTAATTCTTTCAATTGCCGCTCGAAGGCAATAATGTTTTAGGAAGATGTCCTTGAATTCTTCCTATTTCATTTCCTTAACTCTTTCTCTACCTTTCTCTCTCTTCACCACTCCCCACCGGTCGTCAGCTCTGACAACATATTCTTCGTCCTCCTTCTCACAATGGCAAGTATCGAATGTCCTTTCTATTGAGGAAATTCCCCTCTGACTCTCTAAAGGGTTTACCGCTCCCTTAAACTCTAATGGTTTACAGGTCATGAAATCCTTATATGTACAACGAGTTGATTTTGCATCAACTTTTGGATTTCCTCCTTCTCCATTATGCATAATGTCTCTGTGGCTTTCAAACCAGCTTTCTAACGAGTTTTGTAAATCTGCTTGTAGTATCGGAAAGTTCGTATCGAACGCTTTTCGTACTTCTATTGTGATTTATCTCCGGATATTCTCCGGGACTTGTTCTACTTCGTTTTCATCATGACGTGGAGACTCGGTCCTCCTGTGGCTTCCCTCGTCACGTATTTCATCGTTCTAATGTTCAGCCATTTGCTGAAACACGATATAGCTTAATCTCTCATTCGTTTACCCTAATCATAGTCTAGGGTTTTATACTACAGGCCTCGTATAAATTTAATCATATTGAAGGATTTCACATAAATTTCATACTCATGTATTCATACATATGCATATATCATAATCATGCATATTCATATTCACGGCTTACTATCTGCTGACATAAGTTATTATATGGTGTTTGGGATATCATGATGGTCACATGCATTAACTCTTATACTGGCCAGGCATAAGGTAATGTATATTACCATCCTGATACTCCCAACTATCATATGGAGCTTACCTCATACAAAGTTCTACCCACGTATATTCACACATTTCTGTTTAATCACAAGAATATAACATACATGTTTCTTTGGACGGCCTCAGATTGAATCCCTATTTATATTATGAGCACTTGTGGTTTGAGTTTAAGTACCCTTTTTGATACTTAAATCCCTCAAACCGTGCTCTGATACCAACTTGAAACACCCTACTTATCTTACTATTATTTTATCAGAGTTTAATGCGGAAAACATGTCCCAAATCATTAAAACCTTGCCATAATGGCTAAGGTAACTTTTTCATTTATAATAATATATTGTTTTACAAAAGATGATATAATTACATCTTTATGCATAGGGATTTTCCAACTCTGATAGCTCTGTCCACAAGAAGCTTGATTCCACATGCTTCTTTCCTGCAGTGTTTGAAAAACGTTTTTGAATTAGCTTACGCTAAGTAAGTACACTGCATCGTTCATTTTATTATGAACCCTTTAGGTCCTTATTGTTCAAGTTTTCTAGGGCTCTCGAGCCCACGTGACCATCTCCGGACGTACCTCCGGCCACGATTTTCATATATTTTATGGGTGTGCCAACCCCCTCACAACCATCACAGGCCGTACCTCTGGTCCGAGCATTGGCAAGGTCCTTATACTCGTCAGTATAGGCATCCTTGCATTTGTCACGAAGGCTTATTCATTCCTCAGCCCCGTAGGCTTGGAATCTTTTACTCTTTCAGCCCCAAAGGCCTAGAGTTTACTCTTTAGCCCCGAAGGCCTAGAGTTTACTCTTTCAGCCCCGAAAGCCTAGAGTTTCCCTTTACTTTTCCTTTCTTCTTTATTTATTGAGATCCACCTTACAGGCCGGGTATCTCATTCCATTTGTGACCTTGAGTATCTTTGACTCATAGCCTCCAAATGTATCAAGCATTTGTTTTCATTTCATGTGTATGCTTGTTTTCGTAACGGTTTCTTCACGACACATCAGAAGGGTTTATATATAAAAAGTACCAGCGACGTATCCACCACCCCTCTGACACTTCGTGAGTACTCCGTTATTCCATTTTAGGGTTTAGACTCGTTCCGTCATACTCATTCATGTATACACGTATCATCATATTTATCAACCAGTCTTTACCTTAAAACTTTGTAACGGTTTCTTCACGATGTATTAGAAGGGTTTATATATAAGGAAGTACCAGCGGCATATCCACCACCCCTCTAGCACTTCGTGAGTACTCCGTTACTCTATTTTAGGTTTAGACTCGTTTTCATTCTACTCATTCATGTTTACACATATCATCATGCATTCGTGTATTCATCATGCATTTCACGTATTCATATTCATCACGTGTTCACATTCTTTATGCATGGTATACTTTCATCTCTTATTCTTATTCGTCTTATATTGTAAACTGAGGTGATATTCCTTCCAGAGTAGCACCTCTAACAGAGATGTCCCCAGGAAACAGCGATGGGTCTAGGAGAGATTTATACACCGCTCTTTCCTAGACAAGATATTCCTTTAACGTACCGCAAAATGCGTTTAAGGAAGTTAAAATGAGGTTCACGAGGAGCGTGCATAAACAAGCATACATGTTGCACTACATAGTCTATCCGGCATGTTGAAAGTCAAATACTGAAATGCCCCAACTAGGTTACGGTATAAGGAACCATCCTGAAAAAAATCATTTTGATTTTTTTTCCTTACCGTGTAAAAAACATGCCGAGATAATTCATTTTGATTCTTTTGCCATGTAAAAAGAAGTTTCTTTTTCATTATTATATTTAAAACGCATTTTGAGTAATAAGAAGTATGTATAGATTTATGAAGCATATCATTTTCATTATTCAACTTGTGTAGTACACGGATTTCTAACCTAGTTATAACTATATATACGCACACATTAATCACCAGCGATCAGGAAAAGTATAGCTAGTAGGCTGGTTGTTGAAATTTATTTTTTTATTTTCTTTTTATTTTAACTCCTGATACTATATAAAAATTACGCTTTTAACCGGTTTAATTTTGTATTAATTTCGTTTTCCTACAATAACTTTCGTTCACAAACTTAAAAAAAACCGGAATACGCAACTTCTTTTAGTTTTTTTTGTCTACATTTCGATATAATTTTTTTAGAAAACGGAGTTGTACTAAAAATAAATGATTTTCTTTTATCGTATGATATTGTGAGTAGCATTACGAGTACAGTACCGTGACGACCCAAACTAATAATGTAGATACAACATCGTTGTCGGTATTGGTGTTATCAGAACTGCTATCGGTGTTCGTTTTTATGGTTTTCGCTCAACGTAAAGCACTTTTTTATCCATATTTTGATATAATATTTTTCCCGAAAACGGAGTTGTATTAAAAATAAATTATTTTCTTTTATCGTATGTTATAGCTGTGACATCCCAAAAGTCTATAAATTGACTGCTCGGGTTAATGGATAACCCTAATCTCTTTTTGATGAAGCCGTTAGCAGAATTGGTGCGTGAAGCATGGTTTAACGGACGTGGAGGGATTCGTTCGACTAATAAACAATTTTAATCAAAAACGCGCAATCAAGGTAATACGCGCAATCAAAAACGCGAAAACGGATTGTGTACGCATGAGTCATAAGACTAGGTGTTGCATGGTGCGGGGACGTATTAGCATGCGGGTTCTGAACGGGTTCAGAGTAACCCCGATCCGAACAAACTCGTGAGTTAGGGTTTTGGCATGGATAATGGGGTTATGCGAATGAGACGAGTATTAGGAGCATTTATGTTTTTACGTAGTAACACCTATGTAGGATGTTCACCGACTACGTAATCATACGTTAGTTCGTTCGAGGAAGCGTTGCAGTGCTTGCGGGTATCGTCAAACCAGTGAGTTTCTAATCCCCCTCTTTAAATGTTTTTAACATTTTGGGGCTATCATACACACTTATGAAATAAGTTACTCTATCGAATATGTTAAGGATTTCGGGTTCTAACCCGATGCGTTTTGAATATAAAATAATTGTTAAGCGATCGTAGGGTCTATGGTGGGATCATGGGAATGTGTGAGTTAAGGGTATGAGTTATTAATGCGTGTCGTATTAAGGGCCGCACGGAAAGAGTCGTGTCGTACATTAAATGTTTATGATATATTGTGTGAGAAATATGTTGTTCTAGGGTTATGCGTGAGGTGCAAGTATAGTTAATGAGTCATGTAATTGCTAGTATGTTGTTTGTGTTGTGTGTTCGTCGATGTATGTTTGCATCGTGTCATTATGGCACAACAAATGGGATTGCGAAGGATGAGGTCCTTCGGGAAGTCACCAACGGTGACGTTTATTTAATAGGTTAATGATGAGCTGGGGGTGTGTTGAACGCCCTGACGAAGGTGCAGTGACGAGGTATGTGTTTACGAGTATATTTATGTGGTGTTGAATTGCATGCAAACGTAGAGTTATATTTATTATGTATGTGATGATATTAATGTGGTATGTTTGTGTGACGTGTGGACGATATTATTTGGGGTATGTAGAGTAGATTGACCGTTGTGTCAGGACTGTGACGTGACGTATATGACTGTTGTGTCAATTAATTGTGAGAGCCTTGGTTAAGGCCGGATGTATTAATGTCTAGAGTGTGTTGTGTTAATCCAGCGTCGAGTTGTACTTGTTCTTGGGCAGGAGTGGTTAGTATAGTGAGTTAAGTCTATAGCGACGAGATGGTCATGTTATTAATATTATGATTAGTAGTAGTACGGGCTGAGTCCCGGGTGGTGAACAGGTATAGGGTGCTGTGAGAAGTCAGATGGTTAACTATTCGTTAATAAATCATAAAATTATTTTGTAAGGACCGGAGGGTCCGGAGTGGATTAAACTAATGAATATGGTGTGATGGTTTTCGTTCAAAATAAACTATTATAACTCACTTAGCGTAGCTGACTTTGTGTGAACATTAGATTGTTTTGCAGGTAAGCGTAACGTTGACGTATCTTGGCTTGGAGACGGTGTTACTCAGATTGGTGTGCAGGTGTTCGTAAGGTAAACATAATAACGTCAAATGGTAATAAATGAGTTTTCAAAGACTTCCGCAGTAGTTTGAATTGCAATAAATGCGTTTTTAATGAAAATTACCCGTTATGAGAACCAACGGTAGGAGCGAGTACCGTTACCGTTACGGTACCGTGATGGGTCGAGCCGATAATGTACGAATAACATCGTTGCCGGTATTGGTGTTATGAAGTCTAAGATCAATTTTTCAATTTTCTTTTGTGGAAGACAACCTTTTCGTTCCAAAGCTAAAAACAAATAAATTAAAGAATATGTGATGTGAATAATATATAACTAAGTGCAATACACGAAGTATACAAATATATACAAAACACTTACTTTATTGGGACAATCATGTTGAATAGAATTGTCAAACTCATACATATGTTTTATTACCATGAAGCAGCATTTCCAACCGCCCTTTTGTTGTTTGCACTGCATCGGATTAACAATTAATTATTTAAATACATAAAAATAAACTGATAAAAAAATAGAAAAGATACCTTCACCATATCCCAAAGAAATGGAAACCTAGAAGCTTCGTCAATTACATACGTGAGAAAATAATGATGCTGGTCCTTGTCTCTCCTTATAGAGTCAATAATATAGGTCTCTCTTGAAGGACAAACGATAATTAGCATCCAATGGTTACTACAAAAATAACAATATATATCTATCTATTATAATAAATGAAAATAAATTTAGACACATTTCGTGATATTAGGCCGTCTGAATGGTAGTTTTCCCGCCCAAATGAAGATGTCTTCCTCTATCTCTCTCCCGTGATTTGCGTCCAAATTAAGAACAAGTTTGAACCTTTTTTTCAATTTTATCTACAAACCCTAAAACTTCATTCCGCTTTTGTTCTTCATCCAGCACCAAACGCAAGTACGAATACTTCGTACCTCCAGCCCTGCCGTCTTCCACCCATCAATGCGGTGGATTATCTGCTCCCTCCTACAAAAGTGTGTCTCCTCCCATGGACAAGATCCACCTTGCCAAACAGAATGCTCAGTAGATCGTCGCGCGTCTCTTCAACAAAGCTGAAGCCAAGCGTTCGAAGTTCGACGATGACGACGCCAGGTGGGATTATAATGATAACTGATATTTCAGCTCCGGTCCTATTGGTTCGATTCTTATTTAGGGTTTAAAACGCTTTGAGTAGATTTGCTGTTGTTAGGGCGAAGCATTGCTTCAGATCTGGAAATTAAATCCTGCAATGGAGCTGAAGAGCGGTCTGGAAGAAGTGCCGGAAAAATCTCCCCAGAAAAAATAGATCCAGATCCTGACGAACCATCCCCCGGAGATGTCGCCTGTGTCTTCATCCAATTCAGAACCATCTTCCGAAATTCCCTAAATTCCGCTCGATCCGCCTCAAATGCTTTCAGAGTCGATTTGATTTCAGCAACATCACGTTGAAGCTGTTGAATCTGGCCTTCCTGAACATCGAGCCGAGCAAACGAACGTGTTTCCATGGAGATTGAAAGAGAAAATGGCCGGCAAAGGCAGGTCGGATCAATGATAAGAATCTGATATGATTCTGTTACAAATTAAAGAAGATAATAGGAGAAATGACAATAGAATTCAATGAAATACACCTCAAATGAAATAAATATAGAGATAACAAGATAGATCCAGGGCTATGCCCTCTCTCCATGCACCATATGCAGGAGCCTAACAAACTAACAACTTAATTTCTTTCTCCCTAACAAGCCTTATTCTCTATTACTTATACTACCCCCATATTACACTTTAACCCTTTAAGAATACCTATAGCTCACTTCCCTCTCTTAGCTCATTCCCATCAATTTGTCATTGCCATTAGGTTTGAAAATGAATTGGTTGTTGCCACTAGAAAGAAAGGGGGAGCCTTTTGTTCATCAGCAAGATACCTGAAAATCATATATGTATGAAGGTCTTCACAATCCTTTCTCTATGTTCTGTAATCCAAAAATGTTTATTTTTGATGTATAACAAGACATTAAGACTTGACTTTAGTTATTAGTCATGATAAAGATACCTGAAAATCATATATGTATGAAGGTCTTCACAATCCTTTCTCTATGTTTTGTAATCCAAAAATGTTTATTACAGATATATAACAAGACATTAAGACTTGACTTTAGTTATTAGTCATGATAGGTAAGATGGTGTTAATAAACCCATTTAAGGAAAACACATTAGTATGTGAGTTCATAGATCAAATCATGTTTTGCTGTCCATCAGGTTGGTCTTCTGCCCATCTTCTTTGATTCTTTATATATGTTGTGGCATATATATTTTAAATGTTTAGTGAGTACTTTAATATATATGTGAGGAGGATGTTGATGGAAGAGCCACTGATGTTAAAGGATATTCTTATTCTGAGATCATCAATGAAAGCTTGATAGAGTAAGTGGCTTCGTTGAACCTGTTCGTGCATGCTCGGGGCGTGTCGTTTACGGTGGATAATTGTTCGACAACTGCAAGGTATTTGCAAATAGGAAATTTATGAAGTATTGTTGTAACTTTTCATTTGGCACTATTATATGTAATAATATGTAGTTTTCGTCATGAGAAGTACTTCTTACAATTTTATTAATTGTCGTTTTTATTACACGGGTTTCTAACCTAGTACTATATAATAAATAAAAATCATTTACGCCATGTGTCATGTCCACGTTCTCTCACCATTTTTTCTCGCATGTCTCTCTTATTAAATACACATCTCTTTTTTTGAATAATGATTTATAGTTAAAGAAAAATATTAATTCTACTAATAAAACACATTATTTTAAATTATCTCTTATTTTAAGAAACTTTAAAATTTAATTATGTAACTTTTGTCTTTAACTAAATAGTGATCTAAGTCAAATTATATTAAACAGAAATTAACGTATTCAAACCGTGTAATATACGGGTTTTTAAAGATATAAACTTTTTATTACTAAGTATATAGCGTTATATTTTATCAATCCGTGTAATACATAAGTTTTTTAAAATGCAAAATTTTTATTAGTAAGTATATAATATTACATTTTATCAACTCGTGTACTACACGGGAATTTAACCTAGTTATACAATAATTAAGTATGTATGTGTACGCATGGTGGAAAAAACAACTTACTTTGTTAAATAAGGTGCAATAAAAAATGTTTTGTCAGTTTGAATCAGTCTGGTATCGGGAATCGTTGGTGCACTTCTGTATATCACTCTATCAAGATTGGATATTGCCCTTTCCGTCAACAAAGTGTGCCAATACATTGATGCATCATCCGACAATCACTAGTTTGCGGTCAAATGAATTCTCTGTTCCACCCTCCAGGGCTTCACTGATGTTCACTGGCAAGTTCTCTCCACCGTTCAAGCCTTTTTTTGGTGTTGATTGGGCTAGGTGCTCGATTAACCGTCGACCCATGAGGGGATTTGCTATCTACTTGGGCTCTAACCCTATCTAATAGACTGTGCGAAAACATAAAACCATTTCTAGGTCATCTAATGAGTCAGAATACAAAGTTCTAGTAGATACAGTTGCACAATTAACATGGCTAGAAGCTCTTCTTTGAGAACTTGAGATAGACAAAAATATAGTCCCACTCTCTGGTATGATAATCTTGGTGCAACCCACTTTGCAGCTAATCCAGTCTTTCATGCTCGCACAAAGCATGCTGAAAATGATTTTCACTTTGTTTGCGAAAAGGTAGTTCAAGGAAAACTTAAGGTACTATTTCTATCGACAGATGATCAGATTACATACATCTTCACAAAACCGCTACAAGCTGAAAGATTTATGTTTTTACGCTCAAAGCTACAAGTCGTTCCCTACCCTTAACTTGCGGAAGAATATTAGATCGCATCCTAATTAAAAATATAAATCACTATTCATCAGAAACATCATAATTGCCTTCCTATATAAAAATATAAATTTTATAATAAAAAAAGTGTTTTTGACATATCTTTATTCCGTACCTAACATGCTTATAGTAATTGTTTGCCAATAATAAAAACAAATCATTGAATATTAGAAAATGTTAAAATAAATCAAAATTAGTAAACTAATCACCCATATCTTGCTGTTCTGTTCGTTGTATTCAAGAAACAGATATCAATCCTTTTGTCCTGATTAAAGTCGATCAAACAGAGCAAACCATCGATCATCCATGGAAGAAAACTCGATAATCGATACCGATCTCGAAACCAAATTACTCCCTGATGATCATCATGATCAGAAGGGTGGTATGAAAACCATGCCATTCATCATAGGTACCATCCTCTCTGTTTTCAAATTCACCAAAACATAAGTTCTTGATTATCTGTTTCGCTGCAGTGAACGAAGCGTTTTAGAAGATTGCGAGTTATGGATTGCAAAGTAACATGATCTTCTATTTAATGGAAGTTTATCAAATGGAAGCTGTAGCTGGGACGACTGTAATTTACATCTGGTTGGCACTTTCTACCGGTCTCTCCATCTTTGGGGCTTTTGTATCTGATTCTTATTTGGGTCGGTTTCGGGTCATTGCAATCGGGTCTCTCTCCAGCCTTCTTGTAAGTCAAAACTAGGGATGTAAACGAGCCCAGCTGAGCCTGAGTATGCCAAAGTACGAGTTAGAGATCGGCTTGTTTGTTATTTATCAATTATTTTACTTATATATTTTAATTATACCTTTATATATAACATAATATATGTTTAAAAGACAATTACATATATCCCCTAAAAACTTCATTATATACATATACTAGGTGTATTACACGGGTTGAATAAATACAATTTTATATATATACTTAATAATAAATATTTACATATTACATATTAATGACATATTATATAGTTTTTTAATATAAATTTCAGAAACTTCACATAGTTACTTTTTAAAAATGTTTTATAAAAATAATGAAATAAAATTTTAATTTCTAAAAATGTTTTATGAACAAACCTATATTTTTTTATATAAAAACGTTTATAAAAACAATTATAGAAATCATTATTATTTAATAGGAGAGAGAGACGAAAAACAAAAAATCATTAAAGAAAACTTGTGCAAATAATAGGAGAGAGAGGCGGCAAAACTTGTTTCATCAAAACCTTTATTTATTATAGAGTATAGATATACCCGGCTCAAAATTTTATTTACGTATATCATCTTCATTAATTACATATACACCCAACTGGATGATGTAATCGATCAGAAACGACGCTGGATATTTGAATCGATCGAAAGCGGGAATCAGAAGGTTAGGGTTAGGATCGATGGAATAAGAATAGTAGTATTTCATGTAAGGTTTAAAGGATAATTTTATAAAATATTGGGATATATGTAATTTATGTTTTGGGTTGGGTATATATGTAATTAGAGTTGAAAATAGGGGATATATGTAATTCTACCAATTTTGAATTATTTTTATTATAATTTTATGTATAGTTATATATACATATAGTTAATACATTAAAAAATTTTATAAACAAAAGAGTCGTTTAGGGTTGCGAGCCTGCTCGAACTTGTTTATTAAATGAGCCTCAATGTACGCTTGAATTTGGGCTTGAGCTCGTCCAAGTTTGGCCGGATTCGATTTTTTAGTGAGCCGATCTTTGATAGCTCACAAACGACTTGAATCGTTTACACCACTCTCCAAAATCATCCCATTTTGCTCTCAAATCCTTAAATTTAGTGTATTTGGGATTTCGTTTTTGTTGCTACAAAGATCCGCGTAATTAGACTTGTGCTTTAGCTAGTGCAACGAGAAGATCATTCCGTCTTGAAATGGTCTTCATCCTCCCTAACTCATCTCAAACCGTAGACAATAGAAACAAGAGTTAGGGGATCCTGAAGTCTCAGGACCACCCTCTGACAATCAAGTCAGTTATTTATATAAATATGTATCGTGAGTCCAGGGTTAGGTCCCATTTTTTTTGTTTGCTACAGGGGGTGACCTTACTATGGTTGACTTCAATTGTTCCACAATTAACACCATCATCTTGCCTTGATCCGGAGAGCGGTTGCAGCCCACCAACACCAACACCAAACCAACTTGGTTACCTTTTCTCATCTTTGGGTCTAATCTCAGTCGGGTCGGGTTGCATCAGACCCTGCTCCTTAGCCTTTGGCGCAGACCAGCTCGAACAACATAACAATCAGAGGCTCATTGATAGCTACTTTAACTGGTACTATGCTACTGCAACTATTTCAACTGTCATTGGTTCTACTGTTGTGGTCTACATTCAAGACCGGTTTGGTTGGCGGGTTGGGTTTGCGGTTCCTGTACTGTTCATGTTCTGTTCTGCTCTTATGTTCATACTCGGGTCATCTCTTTATGTCAAAGTCAAAGTCAATGAGAGCCCGTATTCGGGGTTCATTCAAGTTTTAATCATGGCTTTCAAGAACCGCAGGATCCGTCTTCTTCCACATGACTGCTATAATCATAGCAATGAAATGGATCGGGTCGAGCTAACTCACAACTTAAGGTTCGAATTTTTTAAAAAGCAATTAAGAGTAGATTCAGAGAGTGTAAGTTAACTGTTTAAAAAATAAACTACATGATAACATGTAATGGTTTAGGTTAAATATTTTAGTGTTTTCATCGTCTTAATCAATTTATCAAACAAAAATTTCATCATATTAATGTGACTAATTAGTTTTTTAAAATGCATAAAAAATCATTAAAGAAAACTTGTGCAAATTTATTTTTGAACTAAAAGGGTTAAACAGGACAAACCATAGGACCAAAAGCGAAATTACTCTTGAAAAAAACATACTTTTTTAATTGACTTTTTTTTAACAGCAACACCCTATTTTTAAATCTCATCTAATATATATTTGATAACTTAGATCTCAACTTATTCAACTCGTCTTATTTTGTTTTTTTAGGTTTCTTAACAAAGCATGTGTCGTTAGAGATACGGACAACTATTATTCAGGCTCGAACCCGTGTAGGGTCCCCACGGTAGAAAATGTGGAGTCCCTCAAGTCCTTCATTCGGATAATACCCGTTTGGTCTTCTGGCATTCTAGTATTCACGAACATTGTACAAAATTTCCCGACGCTTCAAGCCGAAAAAATGAACCGAAATGTCACTTCCTGGCTTGAGATCCCGGCCGCATCATTAAGCATGTTCACGCTTTTGACACTAACAATATGGATCGCGCTTTACGACCGTATGTTGATCCCGTTTCTAGCAAACGTGTGCTCCACCCGAAAACCCGAATGGGCCTCGGGATAATAATATCCATTATAGCCATGTTGGTATCCGCTATCGTGGAATCCATAAGGCGTGGTTTAGCAAACTCGAACACGACGGTTGACATGTCAGCAATGTGGTTGGTCCCACAATTCGCGTTACTAGGTTTATCCGAGGCGTTTAATGCAATTGGACAGATGGAGTTTTATTATTCCGAGCTCCCGAAAAGTATGGCTAGTTCAACGATGGCTGTTTTCACGGTTAGCATGACGGTTGCTGTGCTTGTTGCAAGCCTTTTAACTAACATTGTGGACTCGGTTACGGGCCAAGGAGGTCATGTAAGTTGGCTATCGAGCAATATCGACCAGGGCCACGTGGATTACTACTATTGGTTGCTTAGTTTTTTGAATTTGCTTAACTTTTTCTACTACTTATTCTGTTGTCGTGTTCATCGGAATTTTTCTTCGCCGGAATGTTGGTTGTCTGATGAGACCGGAGAAGAAGGATGAGAAAACACTGAAGATAAACTATGAGTTTCACCTTAAACACTTTTCAATGTAATTGGTGAATATATTCAGAGTTTTCAGTTCAAACACTAGACTTTATAATTGAAACTCTATTGTACTATGGTTGTAAATGTTGTATCTCATGAATACAACTATACAAGTTAACTTTAGGTATAACTAAGCAGGAAATTTTCAATTAAGAACACTAAATATTACGAGAACACGCAGAACAAAACGAATCATTCACTTTTTCAATCTTAAAAAGTTTTAAAATATAAGAAAATTATATAAATGTAATGTTTATTTGTTTTTCATAAAATTCAAACAAAAAAATATGAAAAAAATTCGTTTATATTCACCTACACATATGTAATTCATGTGTAGGTTTAACCTACACTTGTGTTGAAAACTTTTAAATATATAAAAACGTATGAAAAAATTAGTTTGATTGTTTTTTATGTATATAAACATACATATTTGTATGTAAGAAGTATAAACTTTTTTTTACCATGGATAAAAAAAATAAATGATTTAGGTTTGTTCCCCTTGTTCTCACAATATTTAAGTGTTCTGAAATAAACTTTTCTCTAACTAAGTATCTCATGAGACAAGTTTGGGCGGTCCAAAAACGCCTTAAAACATCAAATTCACAGCCTCTAAAAGTGAGTTTTGTGCTAGTGGTAAATAGAAACTATGAAGAACTATTTGGTAAATTTAAAAAGAGAATGGATACATAATAACACATTCCATTGATACAGTGGAAGTGACCTTCAATGCCTAAAATCAAATCCTTCTTCTCAGATCTCATGGGCAATCAATCTACTCGATCACCTGCGATGAAGAACTCCGACGAACACGACAACAAATCAAAAAGTACAAAAAGTTGAGCAAATTCAAGAAACTAAGTAACCAGTAGTAGTAATCCAAGTGACCCTCATTGATATCGCTCGATAGCCAACTTACATGACCTCCTCGGCTCGTGATCGAGTCCACAGTGTTAACCAAAACGCTTCCAACGACCCCAGCAACCGCCGAGCTCATCGTAAACACCGCCATGGCTACACTCGACATGCTCTTCGGGATCTCAGAATAACAATACTCCATCAACCCGACTGCATTAGACCCCTCAGCTAACCCTAGTAATACATATTGTGGGACCAACCACATTGCTGACATGTTGTCATCCGCGGTTGTGTTTGAGCCCGCCATGTCACGCCTTATGGTTTCCACAATTGCGGATACGGCCATGGCAATGATTGAGATTAGTAGCCCGATTCCCATTCGGGTTTTTGGGTTTAGCCCGCTTGGATCGCGTGTATATTTTGCTAGAAATGGTACCAAGAGACAGTTGTAAAACATGACCCATATTGTAAGTGTCATGACCAAGAACACGCTGTATGATCCAGCCGGGATCTCGAACCATGAAGTGACATGTCGGTTCATTGTTTTCGCTTGGAGTATCGGGTAAGGCAGGTATAAGTTGGTGTATAGTAGAATACTAGTCGACCACAACGGAAGTATCCGAATCAATGATTTGAAAGATTCCACCTTTTCAACAGTCGGATACAATGTTGAACAATCAATGTTCGTATCTCTAACAACACAAGCTTTGTTGAGAAACCGTAAGCTGTCAGTTAGCTCGACCCGACCCGTTTCATTGCTATGATTGTAACAGTCATCTGGAAGAAGCCGGATCCTGCGGTTCTTGAAAGCCATGACCAAAACTTGAAAAAGCCCTGAATATGGGTTCTCTTTGACTTCGACTTTGACATAAAGAGGTGACCCGAATAAGAACACGAGAGCCGAACAGATCATGATGCAAACAGGAACCACAAATCCAATCTGCCAACCAAATCGGTCTTGAATGTAGACCACAACAGTAACAGCAACAAATGCTGAAACTGTTACAGAAGCATAGTACCAAGTAGCTACTAATCAGCCTCTGGTTGTTGTTACCTGTTCGAACCGGTTTGAGTTGTTCGGCACCAAACGCTATGCTACATGGTCTGATACAACCCGATCCGATCGACATTAGAACAAGAGCCGAAGAGAGAAAAGCGAGCTGGGTTGGTGTCGATGAGCTGCAACCAGTGTTAGATTCATTGCAAGATGAAGGTGTCAATTGTGGAACCATTGAAGTCAGCCACAGTAAAATCACTCCCTGTAGCAACAAAAAGATTATCCAAGATTTTAACAAACTTAACAGAAAGGTGCGGGTCAACTAATTTGGGGTCCCAAGCGAAATAAAAACTTCACTTTTTCAAAAGTTATGTTATAAACTCTCATCCCTTTTGTGTCCATATAGACGTCTTGTTTCTATTTTATTTTTCATTTAAAATAATCGGTTTATTCTTTCGATTATGATTTGACATGAAAAAGTAGAATAATTTATTACAAACTAAGTCAAATTCACAAACACTTAGAGATGAACAATCAACAATCATTGATTTGTCACGGATTATAACAACTTAACAAATCAGCAACTTCAATTATCAACAATTTGTCGCATATTAGGTTGTTATCGCAGATTTATCAACAATTTTATCAACTTAGGGGTTGTTTGGTAGGCTCTCTGAATCATTCAGAGGTAAGGGGTGCTTGTTTCACTAAAATCTCACCTCTAATGGTTCATTTACCTCTTAATGGTTCAGCTGAAAAACTATGTTGAACAATTCAGACCTCTTAATGGCTCAACACTTAATGGTTCAGCACTTCCCAAATAACCCCTTAGATTATAACAGATTTAATCAAGAGAGACATATAAAATCAATTTTTTAATACATTGGACCAAGTGGCGGAACATGAAAAATTAAATTGTAGGGGCCAAAAATACTGCATATAAAAAAAATCAATTTTTAGTGGATGTGTGAAACAGATTTGGGCTTTTGGTCTCGATTAGGAGGGCAACAAACACTATAACTAATATGAAATAAACCTAGTCGGCCGAAATTAATACTTATGAGCAAAAAAGTGGGAAAAAACTAAATTTTTTTGGATTTGTGAAACAAATTCGTGCTTTTGATGAGTTGGATGATTTGGCTTACAAGATCAAAACAACAGACTTGAGCCCAAACAATATAACTAATATCAAAATAAACCTGGTGAGCCAAAATCAAAGCAATAGACTTGAGCCACCAATGTTAACGGAATTGATATGAATGATGAGTTGGATGATTTGGCTTACAAGAAGGGTCATGAAAGACCCGGTTGCAATGACCCGAAACGGACCCAGATAGGAATCAGAGATGAATGCACCAAAAATGGAGAGACCGTTGGATAATGCTGTCCATATGTAAATTATGGTTGACCCGGCAATTGCTTCCAAGTGATAAACCTCAGTGAAGTAGAATATCATGTTTGGCTGCAATCCATAACTTGCGACTTTCTCAAATGATTCATTCCCTGCGCCAAAACACAAATTCAAAATCCATAATTTGATTGGTATTTTTTTATGAAACATGTTGATGTACCTATGATGAAGGGCAAGGTTTTGATGCCACCCTTGTGATCATGATGATTGTGATCATTGAGTAATGTGGTTTGTAGATCTGTGTCTATGTTTGATTTTTCTTCATTCATGTGTTCTTCCATTTGATTGATGGTTTGCTCTGTTTGAGCGACTTTAATTAGTTAGGATGACAGTCAGAAAACTTGCCAGCAAAAATGTGGGCCGTTGAATTTAATAAATATTAATCCGATCGCACGAGTTAGGTACAGAATTATTTGTATATATGCTTTAAGAAAAACATGCATATTTTATCAATAATAATAATATTGATAATAATAAGAGTAAAGTAAAATGTTATTTTCATCCGTATGGTTTAAACATTTTAACAACTTTCATCTAAATCTTTTTATAGATTTTTGACTAAATTACAATTTTTATTTTTTATGTTTGCTGAAATTATGGAATGAATCATTTAAATTTTTGACTTTCATTCAATGTCCTTTATTTGAGAAAGTGCCTACGAATTTCATCCTTTTCATTAACAGAAGTTAAGCTTTCCAGTTAAGTCTTCTTTTTATGAGGACAACTTAGTCTTTTTAACTTTAAAGGACAATTCTTGCAATTTAATTATTCTTTAACTATTATTATTGTATGTACTTTACATTTTTCTTTTCCTTTTCTTTTTTTCACCACTTTTATTTTATACATTTATCTTAAATATTATTAATTGAATATTTTTGTTATTTAATATAAAATTATAATATTATAAATTGTTTTATTTATTAAACTTTGTTACAAGTAATATCATCTATATTAGTACTTTTTTATTATTATTATTATTATTATTATTTTAACTACTGCTAGTATTATTAATCTTTATTATTTTTTACAGTTTATATAGTTATAATGATTATAATAATTAAATTTATATAAGAAATCTATAATTTTTTTATTTACTTCACTTTTATTTGTTTTTCTTTTTTTTCACCACTTTTATTTTATAAACTTATTATACATACTATTAAGTATTTAATTTTTATTTTTTATTATAAATATAAAATTATATTATTATTATTATTAATAATTTTTTTTTATCTCCAACAACTATTATTTCAAACAACTATATTTTCAACGATTGTAGTTTCAATGGCTATATTTGAAAAAAAAAACATTAATAATAATAATAATAATAATGAAAATATAATTTTGAAATAATAGTTGTTTGAAATAAAAACATTAATAATAATAATAATATAATATAGTTGTTTGAAATAATAGTTGTTGAAGATAAAAAAACATTAATAATAATAATTGCAAGAAAACTAACTTCTTTTAGTGCAAGAAAACTGTTTGAAATTCGTAAGAACTTTCTCAAATAAAGGACAGTGAGTGAAAATCAAAACTTTAAAGAACCCATTTCATAATTTCAGCAAGAATAAAGGACAAAAATTGTAATTTAGTCTAGATTTTTCCTTATGACTTTTCAAAATCTAGTCATTTTCATCTAAATGGCTAACTTAAAGGGTCGAAAATAGGATATAAAAATAGAGTTAATAGACTAAAATGTCCTCATGTGTCTTGCACATGACATAACCTAACCCTAAAATCTAACCCCCGTTAGACTAAAGGACGTAAACTGTTACAAAATTTAAACATAAAAGATGATTTTTGTTGTTTCCTTAGTTTAAAGACAACATCTTAATCTTAAATTTGGTATATACTTAAATACTTAAAGGACAAAAAGTGTAATTTACTCTAGTTTTTGTTTTACAACTTTTAAAATATGTTGTTTTATAAAGTTATGGATTTGCCGTTTCACCATGATTATTTTTATCAGCGTTTCAACGTGATTTCTTTCTTCACACGGTAAATACCAGAATATAAGTCATCTAAACCAAGCCTTACAAATTTTAACCCTTGCCGCAACACATGTGTGCCGTTTCACCCACTAGTTAGATATGATTGGTAAAGATTTTTTTTTTAATTTATATTTGAATGACATGAATGTTGAAGACTATACTTTTTATTTTATTTTTCCGAAGGCAAGCAAGTTTATAAATGACGGACATTATTATGCTTTAAGATGTAGAAAAAATATTTTATAATGTTTAAGATGGGGTAACTAAGTTGTAAATGTAATTCGAGTGCGATCCCAATAAAATTTTAGCTTAAGCTTGGTTCGTTTTGGCTCATTAATAATGGAATGTGTTATTATCTACTATCAATAAATCCTGAATGAAATCGTGATAAACCAATTAATGTAACGAGGCGATGTTCAAATGGTGTAAGAGCATTCATGGTAGCTTTTCTATCCACATCTTTATAATTATACTAAAATCACTACGTTTTCTCTCTCATTTTCAATTAAATAATATTTTTTATACATTTATCATTACTTTTTCTCTCTCCTTCACTCATAACCATTTTTAAAAAATATTAAAAAAATTATACATGTGAACAGTGTTTCCCCTAAATATACAGAAAATTTATACATTTTCTTTCTCATCCACTCACAACCACTTTAAACCACTCCCTAAAATACAGAGAACTCACTCACAAACATATACAGAACCTGCTATGAATGCTCTAACTTATTACAACTTCATAACTAGATTCAAAAACCCTAAGGTAACAACGGAGGGGATCCTATCAAGAGACCCGATCAGCTTGATGAACTCTACTGCGACTTTGACAGTGTTCTTAGAGGCAAGGGTGATGAATGTATCCACCTCGTTGGATTCATCTTCACCGCCACCCGCTAAGTCAGAAAGTGCCCTAATCACAATGAATGGCACCCTTTGTTGGTACGAAATGAGAGCCACGACTCCACTTTCCATCTCCACCATGGTAATATTGAATTTGTCGTAAATGAAGTTTCTATACGTGGCGTTGTCTACATAGATGCTAGCACTTGTACATCGTTCCACGAAAGCGACCTTTGTTGGGTTGATAAGCATGTCGTTGCATTCACGCATCCTTCTAGCATCAAGGACTATATATGGTTTATGTTGCCAAAAAAGCGTGTTAGTGTCTTTTTATACTTAGGGGCTATTTGGTAGCCTATTAATGATTCCATTAAGAGGCTACCGGCCTCTGAATCATTTAGAAGTAAGGGGTGTTTGTTTTGTTAAAAGCCTACCTATTAATGGTTCAGCTGAAAAACCATGCTGAACCATTCAGAGATAGGCTGTTAACAAAACAAACATTGATTTGCATACAAACTTATGACCATTCAGACCTCATAATGGTTCAACACTTACCAAACAACCACTTAGACTTTTTAACCGTCATTATTTGAAATTTTATGATTTTATATGTAACAGGTTCAAATTAGGGTTTAAGTAAATTCCCTACCGTTGGTCATTTTGTGCAATGGTAGTCCCAATACTTCTCATAGTGGAGGTCTTGGGTTTGAATCCTTGCCACAACAAAAAAAGGGTTTGTGGCCAGGTAGGGGGTTTACCCATTTGGGGGATTTCTCCTGTGGTGGGCTGTCCTGAATGTTGTAGGTGTTGCCCCGGATAAACCCAATTATCCTAGAATATCTAGGTGTTGACGTTAAAAAAAAGTAAATTACCTCAAGAGATTTGGCTAGATTCAAATAATGAGAGTCAACGGGTACCCAAAAGGCATGTTGTCTCTCTTCCGGTGTTCCGTCCACCGGAAAAATTTCCTCCGGTTAGTACCAAATGTTGTTCAACAAGTTATCAGATTCAAAAGTTGTTGAATAATTTGCAAAGTTTAGGTAGCCAATGTCTAGAGTGTAGTCTACATTTTCTTCAAGGGGTAATGTGTCTTCTGGACCATATCCATATCTCTACAATGTACCACAAATATTTTCCTAACATGTAAATAGAAAAATTTAATTTTAATATCTATTATAAAGTAATAAAAACTGTTATTACTTTTCGATAAAACTCAAAATAGAAAGTAAGGGTGTAAACGAGCCGAAATTGTTTATGAGCTTATTAAAAGCTTAAGTGAATTGAGCCGAGTTTAAACAACGAGCATATACCAGAGCTCCTTTAATAAATGACCTTAAGTCTAAGCTTTATATATCAAGTTTGAGTAGAGCTAAATCTATACTCTATAATAAATAAAGGTTTGGTGAGATAAATTTTTCCGGCTCTCTCTCATATTAATTGCATAAATTTTCTTTAACTGTTTTATAATAATCTTTTGTTTTCCGTCTCTCTCTTCTATTAAATAATAATGATTTCTTTAATTCTTTTTATAAAATATTTTTATTTAAAAAATATAGATTCTTTCATAAAACATTTTTAGAAATTGAACATTTATTTCAATCTTTTTATAAAACATTTTTAAAAATAAACTATATAACGTTTCTAAAATTTGTATTAAAAAACCATGTAATATGTTATAAATATATAATATGTAAATATTAATTAGTAGGCATATAACATTGCACTTATTTATCGTATTTATTTAACACGTGTAATACAACGAGGTTTCTAATCCAGTAAGCTTTATATATCGACTTGGAGTAGACTTATATAAAAGTAGGCATACATGGAGGGGGAAAGCCACAGGACATGTCCATTTGTGAAATTAATTTCTTGTGGTCACCGGTGGAACACTCGTGAAGATACGGATACTTCCAATTTCCAAGTACAAACAAACGATACTTCAATTACAGTTAACTTCATTTTATCTACTTGTGGTTCGATCATTTTAACTCTTTTATTCTAATAGTTTGAAAATGGCCAAAACACTTTTTGAGGTTACCATTTTGCTCCCTAACACTAACTCCGTTAAATATTTCAATTAAAATCAAGGGCATTTTGGTAATTTTTCCTTGTCTGAGAATCGTTTTTGTTCTTTCTTTTCCGCTAATGAGAAAAACTCATCGATCTCCGCCGTCGTAGGAGTTTTTGCTGCCATCTCCGGTTTACGACGGGAAGTAACGGCCCGTTGGTGGTGCTGGATGATTCTTCATCGTTGAAAACGACTCTGTTTTGTCTGAATCTAAACAAATCTCACTTGATGAACTCGATTCTCTGCTGTAAATCATACAAAAACGGAATTAATCAAAATTTGTGGAGAATCGTTTATTACTTTCAGATTGAAAGAGATTAATAAACTAATTAGTAGCAATTTAAAGGAACGTTCATAAATTAACCTGAAACGGTTGTTGCCGGACATGGAGGTTTCAGTTTCGAGACGAAGCTCCGTCTGCAATTAGAACATTCATACGGTTAATTTAGAGTATGCCCTTAATATATAATATTACATCGTGAAATTACCAAAATGCTCTTAATTTTAACAGAAATATTTAACGGAGTTAATGCTATGGAGCAAAATGCCAACAAAATGATAACCTCAATGAGTGTTTTGGCCATTTTCAAACTACTGAAGCAAAATGGTTAAACTGGTCAAACCATATGAAGCAAAAACGAAGTTAACTCATTCAATTAAAAAAAATGCGGTTTCTACGGCTGACAAAGTTCAAAGCATCAGTTGAATTTTGGTTGCTAATCAGAGGTTGAAATTGAGATGAACACGTAAGGGTTTACCTGATAACTGTTTAGTAAGAGCGGGATACCAGAGATTGCATTTGAAGGTGTTTGACGAAATGCTAAAGTGAATCTTAATAAATTAGAATGGTCAGGGTTTGTTGCTAAACTTGGACCTGCAACGATTTTGTAGATGTGCAAGTCACAGGTTTGATTAACCGTTTAAATTAATTTAAAACAAGTCGGTTATATCATCTTCATCCCAAAAGAAAAATGTTTTACACAGATCTAAAAATATGTCTTTATTGGGTTAAAAGACTATTATACCCTCATGTGTCTTGCACACCAAAAATTAACAGAAAAACTTAATACCAGATAGTATAAACGACAGAGGTGTGCAAAAGTGTCTAAAAAAGGACATGTGGTGTACTTATTAAAATAAAAAAACATAGACTGTAATTTATAGTATAATTAAAGGACAATCTGTGTAATTTATTCTAATAATCTATACTATATAATAATCTAGGTTAGATTCCCGTGTATTACATGAGCTGAATAAATGCAATTTTATATACTTAGTAATAAATATTTACATATTACATATAGCTTAGAACTCGTGTTATGCAAACGGGGTAAAATATATTAATACATAAAATTCTTAAATCATTATATATGTATTTTATATATGTAAAAATGTATTACATATGGCCAATGTGGGGCTAGCCCACTTGGTAGAGGCATATGCCTCTTAGAAGGGAGGTCTCAGGTTCAAACCTGGACAATGGTGTAATTTAGGATTATTGGTGTAATTTAGAGTAGGGGTAACGTTTGCCGTTAAAAAAAATGTATTACATATACCAAAGATAGAAAACAAAATTAAAAAAATATAAAAATTAATATATAATTGAGTTACGAAAATACATTAATTAATATTTAATGTAATTTGACTTTCATTTACTATTTGATATTAAAGTTACATAATTAGATTTCAAAGTTTCTTATAATAAGAGATAATTTAAAACAAATGTATTTTATTAGTATAATTAGTATTTTATTTAAAAATATATTATTATTAAAACATATACGAGTATTTAATAAGAGAGAGAGACGGAAAAATTGATAAGAATGAATTTGGAGGCGACACGTGACATGAAAAACCTTTATCTTTATTTAAATAAAGGTTTTTCATGTCACGTGTAGCCTCTATATTCATTGTCATCATTTTTTCTTGCATCTCTCTGTTATTAAATACACATCTATATTTTCCATAATAATATACTTTTAAAGAAATTATTAATTATATTAATAAAACACATTTAATTTAGATTATCTCTTATTATAAAAACTTTGAAATCTAATTATCTATATTATGTTTTCAATCAAATAGTAAATGAAAGTCAAATTACATTGAATAGTAATTAATATATTTTCGAAACTTAATTATACATTAATTTTTACATGTTTTTGGATTTTGTTTTCTCTTGTTTTTATATGTAAATCATTTTTCTACCTATAAGATATATATATATATATATATATATATATATATATATATAGGGTTATGTTATAGTAAAAAGCGTTTTTAAAAATAAGAAGGGTAAGAATGATTCTAAGCTTGACATATGTCATTTTATTGTTTTTAAAGGGAGGGCATAATGGTCAATGTGTAATATAACAGGTCAATGTGTAATACAAGGTCTGATATTACACAATGATTAGACCTGATATTACACAATGAATTGATATTACACAATGAGCATATTACACAATGACCTGACATATTTGAGCGAATTACACAATGAGCTGGAAAACGTAAAACACAATGATGAAAACATATAACACAATGATGAAAAATATTTGACACAATGAACTTGTATTACACAATGACCTGACTCATTTCACAATGAACTTGTATTACACAATGACTTAACTAATTACACAATGACCAGACGTGTTATTATACAATGAACTTGTATTACACAATGAACTTGTATTACATGATGAACTTGTATTACACAATGACCTGACTAACTACACAATGAGCTAGAAAACGTAAAACACAATGATAAATACATATAACACAATGAACTTGTATTACACATTGAGCTTGTATAACACAATGAACTTGTATTTGCCTTTCCCAGGTAACCTCACTTGTTGGAATTACTCATAAACATAGTCATAAATACTGAACTTAAATTAAAAACATTCAGAAGTAGCTGAAGCAAACATCATTCGAATACATAACATAACAGCGGAAGTCTTAACAAATAAAACATAATATTGTCTTAACATATATAAAAGTGGGATGTCAATCTCGTGCCGGGTAACCATCACGCATTCGCACGACCCTTCCTTTCTTTACCTGAAATGTATACTAAAAGTCAGCTAACGCAGGTGAGTTCTAGTTTAAAAACAATCATACATAGCATTTATCTTGTCGTTAAGTATTATATATATATAGATAATATACGTGCATTAGCATATTCTTTGCCTTACTGTTCTCACATAATATTCATACTGAGTATATACATATGTACATACATACTTACTTTGGGGAGAACATTCATTGGTCATACCCATAGGGGTGATCAACCCGTCATACTTGTCGCGAATGTCACAAAGACAACGCAGTGAGAACTACCGTCGTAGCCCTTTTCATAAACCGTCCGGCTCTAGAAAACCGCCTGTCGAAACATAAATCCGTCCGACAACCTTTGTCCGTCCGCTCTTAAACCGTCCTACCGTCGTAGTCCGTCCATTCTCCCGTCTGCCCTAGGGCATCCGTTTCCCACGTGGCTATTATATATGCAACCGTTCTAAATGTAATAAGGCATTTGCTTCGACCGTCCATGAGTACCTTTTATACGTCCTAGCTTGCGAAGGAACGTTTTTGTCCCGGTTGCAAAATAGTCACGTGGTTGTCCGTCTACCGAAGTTGCCGTTGTCATCGAAGCGTCCATAATGTTTACATACATTCATAACATGCAATATATATATAATATAAAACAAGATTTCATTCATTCACGTTATGTCCTTCTTTCATTCATTCTTTATAATCATACGTTTCATTCTTTGTTCATAATTCATTTTCATATATAGGTATATATATATATATATATATATATATATATATATATATATATATATTTGTATACCACGTATGATCACATTGACATTCATAGCATTTATTCATTTAGTGTATACACTTCAGCCCCAAAACATTTAAAATGATTTGCACATAACATAGAAGGGGCACATAGAACTCACCTGATGAGCTAGTCTCGTCCTATCCTATCCGCGGTCCAATGAGTGCCACACACGATCTGGATTTGTTAATTACACATACATTAGACCTAATCCCGACTCTAATGGTTAAATCATTCTGAATTAAGTGACTATACTGACTTCACTAACGGCCTGCTGCCTGCGCACTTGCTAAGTGCGCAGGACCATACTCATGCGTACTTGACAAGTACGCAGAATATTCTTCTTACGTACTTGATAAGTACGCAGGATCTTCCTCATGCGTACTTGATAAGTACGCAGGACATCCTTCTTGCGTATTTGATAAGTACGCAAGACCTGCTTCCCTATCAAGTCCGAAATTCTTGCGTGTTAACCGGATCATGCTAATCTTACAACTTTCTTTGATCAAAATGTGCGGTTTTCATTCTAGATGCTAGTTCTAAGCTTATTTTCAAGTTTCATCCATAAAAACGTCTCCTATTTAGCTAAAACCCGAAAAACCCCAAAACAGACAAAAACTCATATTAGGGTCGAATCATTACCTGGATTGGGATTCAGATTCGGAGGTTTTGCTCACGAGCTCAGTAGTAACGTGCTCCTTCAAATCCGGGTCGATCCGTCAACTTTCTCTCTCTAGGCCCGAGCTCTCCTCTCTCTCTAGATTGCAAGTTGTGGAAGAAATGAGAGTCTAAGGCTGTCTTGACCTTTATATACTTGGGCTTCCCTCAGCCCGTTGGAGCCGAGCCCAAGCCCATCCATTTTCCTTTCATTTTTTACGGTTAAATCTCTATTGCGTTATTATTTATTTATTTACTATTTTTGGGATGTTACAGTATTACACAATGAACTTATATTACACAATGAACTTGTATTACACAATGACTTGACTAATTACACAATGAACTTGTATTACACAATGAACTTGTATTACACAATGACCAGATATTACACAATGACCAGACGTGGTATTACACAATGAACTTGTATTACACGATGAACTTGTAATACACGATGAACTTGTAATACACAATGACCCGACTAACTACACAATGAGCTGGAAAACGTAAAACACAATGATAAATACATATAACACAATGAAC
The DNA here is from genome assembly GCA_023525975.1 of Smallanthus sonchifolius. Classification (NCBI taxonomy): domain Eukaryota; kingdom Viridiplantae; phylum Streptophyta; class Magnoliopsida; order Asterales; family Asteraceae; genus Smallanthus; species Smallanthus sonchifolius. The sequence continues at coordinate 57,188,412 of CM042045.1, forward strand.
TTGTATTACACATTAAACTTGTATAACACAATGAACTTGTATTACACAGTGACATGACTAATTACACAATGAACTTGTATTACACAATGACCAGACGTGGTATTACACAATGAACTTGTATTACACAATGACCTGACTAACTACACAATGAGTTGGAAAATGTAAAACACAATAATAAATACATATAACACAATGAACTTGTATAACACAATGAACTTGTATTACACAATGACCAGACGTGGTATTACACAATGAACTTGTATTACACAATGAACCTTTATTACACATTGAACTCGTATTACACAATGAACTTGTATTACACATTGACCTGACTAATTACACAATAAGCTGGAAAACGTAAAAAAAATTCGTTTTTGTTTATAACGACACTATACTCGTTTTAAAGATAAAAAAACGCTCGTTTTTATGGTGTAATTTTTTTGAAAAAATAATGGCGTATGTAAAAGTTATGAACGATTAAAAATGAGGGGGGAACTTGATAAAAAGTCAACAAAAGTGACAAAGACTAAAATACCATTTCAATAACTTTTTCTCCTACAATTTAATCTCAACCATTAAATCTTTTCTACAATTTAATCTCAACCATTAAATCTTTTCTACAATTTGATCTAATGGCCCTAAGTCCTTCTCACCCTTCTTACAATTAAAATCCTTTTTACCTGAACCTAATCATATATATATATATATATATATATACTAGTTTAGATCCCGTGTCTACACACGGGTGAAATATAAAAATACATAAAATTTTTAAATCTTTATGTATATATTTTACATGTGTAAAAATTTATTACATATAGTAAGTATAGAAAACAAATTCAAAATATGTAAAAATTACTATATAATTGGGTTTCGAAAATACGTTAATTACTATTTTTTAATATAATTTGAATTTTATTTACTATTTGATTGAAGATAAAACTTATATAATTAAATTTTAAAGTTTCTTATGATAAGAGATAATTTAAAATAAATGTGTTTTATTAGTATAATTAGTATTTTTTTCTTTAAATGTATATTATTATTAAAACATAAAAGTGCATTAAATAGGAGAGAGAGGCGGGAAAAAAATGGTGAGAATGAATATGGAGGCGACACGTGGCATACAAAAACCTTTATTTATTATATAGTATAGATATATATATGTAAATTTAAGAATTTTATGTATTGATATTTTTTGACCCTGTGTAGTACACAGGTTCTAGGCTAGTATAATATAGATAAAGATTTTAGAGGGATACTTGTCATTATACTATGCATACTAATCATTTTTTCTCGTCCCTCTTTCCTATTAATTATATAAATTTTCTTTAATTGTTCTTTTTATAATTTTTTATTTCATGCCTCTCTCTTCTATTAAATAATAATTATTTCCATAATTATTTTTATAAAACTTTTTTCTTATAAAAAAATAGGTTTGTTCATAAAACTTTTTTTAAAAATTAAACATTTTTTTCATTCAATTTTTTTTATAAAATATTTTTAAAAAATAACTATATAACGTCTCTTAATATTTGTATTAAAAAACTATATAATATGTCATAAATATGTGATATGTAAACTTATAATACTATGTGTATAACATTGTATTTATTCAACTCATGTAATACACGTGGTTTCTAACCTAGAAAAAAACACAATAGTAAAAAAATAAGAAAAAGAAATTAAGAGCTAAAAAAAGGAACAAAAAAAGGAATAAAAAATCTTCTGCCCCTAAAGGATCAAACCCGGGTAAGACAACGAAGGGGGGGGGGGGGGGTCGCAACACGCATGTTTCCGCTGGACCAATTTGCCTTTGTGTTTAATCACCTCCGTTTACTCCTTTGTACACTCACTAAATCCGGGGAAATAAAAAAAAGTTGGTCAATGAATGCGTGCGACTTGGCACCATCACCAGAACAAGCCAATAACAAATTAGAACTGTTCAGACCCTTATTGAAATGTATAGTGTTCAAATATAACAGATAGTATCTAAGTGGAAATCGTAAGATCAACGTAAGTTTATCGACATGGAAGTAGAGATGCACCTCTTGAACTGATTTTCAAACCGACCCTAACCGATTGTTAAATCGGTTTAAAACTGGTTGAAATCACTTGTTTGAAACCGATTTGTAAACCTATAGACTGAAACCAGTTGGAAACCGAACCGATCCAAATTGGTTTCAGACCGGTTTGAAAGTGGTTAAATCTGGTCAAACCCCTCTCAAACCAGTTTCAAACCGAACCAGTTATAACCTTTGTTAATCAAATCGGTTCAATTTGAAAAACCGATTTATGCATCTCTACATGGAATAATGAAGCACTTGGGTTGTCATCAGTGGCGTACCTACCTTCTAATAGGTGGGTCGCCTGACACCGATTAAAAAAAGCTTTTATTTGTTATATATACGGTATAATCTCGACCGACCCCCATAAAATTTTGACCGACCCCAAGAAAAAAATAATTTTTAACACCGACCCTGTATAAACTAATAATTTTATTTGACATTTGGAGTATAAACTTAGTAGTTAAACAATTAAACCCACATTTAATTAGCTCATTTACCCATTTAGACAATTAATCTCGCGTTAACCCATTACCCATTTAAAATTTTAAATAATTTAATCTAATAAAAAATCTAAGTAGCAGCAATCGTGATTCTTGATCCATTGATTACTCGACGTTTCATATTAACGCTTCACGCAATCAGAAGAACGACAATTTGCTAGTCACAGTTCTCGCCATGCCTCCTAGTCGAAGTTAACGCAATCAGAAGAACAATTAACTGATCGATGTCGTTTGGTCGGTAAAAAACAATCCTTAAATACTTAACTAGTAATGGTAAGAATAGTATCATATCCAAGAGGAATCAGTGGATAGTTCAATTGCTTAGTTTGATAAATTAGAATGAAAACACAGATCAAATAAAGATGTAACCCCCTCCCAAACTTCAGGCTCTAAGCTCATGTAATACTCAGCTGTGCAATGGACACCACATAGATATAGTGTTGGTAAATAAGTTGAAATAGTAATTGAAGATAAGCTGTTGTCAGCAACCTATACGACAAGCTCGTCACATCTAGTACAATTCAAATACTCAATTTATAAACACCAAGTTACCTACTTTAGTCACTCAACCTTGCTACAAGGTTTTGTCATCAACCAAACATAGTTGTAAAGCAAGCAAGCTCAAAGCATTTAAACAAATTGTACAAATCAACTCATACATCAATCTATTAAGTTATTGTAAAAAACTAACAAGATCCAAACATACAAACAATTGATTAAGATAAGAAACCTAAACGAACCATCCGTCGGGAGGAAGCCACACGCAGCTTAGCCACGCATGCTTGTCAGGCACACGAGCATGGCTTTAATCTTTGATCTGGAACTGACCTTGGCTCTGGAAATCGCCATCGATTGCTCTCTAGTCGGCTGAATGAAAGATAATCCCGAACTAGGGCTTCAATTTAGGTTTTAATGAAATTAGGGCTTTTTTCCTCGTGTACCGCGAAGATCCAAGCTCAGTCCTTCGCGTGGCGCGAAGGAAAATTTTGTCGCGCGCCCCTTTTCACTTCCTCGCGTACCGCGAAGCTTCATCCCGCGAAGATCCCATTTTCCAGGAAACTTTGATACTTTTACACTTTGGCCCCCTGTACTTTCGTGCCTTCTCCATTATGCCTCGTTATCCGATCATTTAGCACCTTTAACCTGTAATAGACTCAGACACGAATACCAACGTAAACTCGACTCTATATACAAAGTAAAACGCATAAAACTATATAAAACAGATACTTAAACATTGGACATTTGACCCTACATCACTAACCACGATTCTCCCCTGCCATCTCACGATTTCAGGCTCTTTGCTAATCACGAATTCACAATTCTAACCCTTGGTAATCGGTTCATTGTTCACAGCCTTACGCCCTTGCCTACTCACGATTTCATGTAACTTTTCTTAGTTTTCTTCTCTAAATTTTAAATTTTGCTTATCATATTATTTTGCAATAATAATGTCATATTTGCTATTTATTAATTGTAATTAGTGACAATGTATGTATAATGTGACCCGACTCGACCCGACCTGAACCGAACATAATTTTTTTTATATTTAGCGATAAACAATCGACCCAAAAAATTTTCGACTCCCATAAAAAAAGTTTCTAGGTCCACCATTGATTCACAACTCCTTCTATGTCGAATAAACTCAGTAATAATTGTGTTGCAACTCCAATTAAGCTGTTGTACGTGCATGCAATCAAATATAATTAAAACCTTAATTTAGAGTTTTTAAATTTCTATATATAGTATTTATAAAAATGCAAAATAAGTATTGCTTTTTATTTAGAAAAATCCCCAAACTTTCCTTATTACAACTTAATTTTTTCTGAGAATGTCTCTTTTAATACCGTCGGATCTGATGGTAAAATCCTGTTAGACGACGGTGTTTAGAACCAGCTACAGCCTGCCACATGTTCCAAAAAGGTCGGAATCGCCAGTTTGTTTCTAAACACCGGTGGACGCGACATGTTTTAGTGTTGTCCGACAGGGTTTGAAAAAATCCGATGGTGTTTTTTTGAAAAAATCCGATGGTGTTTTAGCATTGTCCGACGGTGTTTTAAAGTCGCCCGCTGGTGTTTGTTTGAAAAAACCCGACAGTGTTTGAAAAAACATCCGAAAATGTTTGAAAAAAAATTTAACACCGGCGACTCCGACCTTTTCGGGACACATGGCGAGCTGTAGTTGTCTGAGAACGTCGGACGACCAATTATACTAGCGGATCTGACGGTGTTAGGGAGACGTTATTTAAAAAAATGCGTCAAATGAACGTATTAGGGCAAATGATTGGTAATAAGGAAATTAATTTTGAGGATTTTCCCCTTTTATTTTCTGTTTTAACAAGAGAACAAGTGTTGCTTAACAAGTTACAACAGATTGAAAACAAGATAAAAACCATCGTGTTTAGTAGTTTTTGAGTAAAACTCAACATTTTTTTTCTGTAAAACTTATTATTTTCTTTTATGCTTTTTAAATAAGACGATAACTTGAAAAATATTGATCAACTGTACCATGCCTAAACCAGTCATAACCAGAATGAGTCGTTTGTTGCCAATTGATCCAAACCGAAATCTTCTTCATACACAAATAATACCAAAATCAAATTAGTAACGATCATCTTCAAGGTATGAAAGGAAGCATCGACGTCTTATCAATTGGGCGCAAAGTCCATTTTTGTTAAAATATATGTGTACCTCCGACATCGATGATGTGTTCACTAGGCTTGTATTCGGGTTAATTGAGAAGAGGGTTCATTTCAAAGGCGTTAGGGATCACAATGCCAATATATATATGGCCCGTTTTCGGTAACCTTATCAATCAACCTTTTGGTTTCTCCAAACACTTCACCATTGGCTTCTTGAGGCAAGAGAACTACAAGCAAAGTTGAAACAAAAAAGATAAAGAAATTAACACTTCTGATCTTGACTTAGAGATGGAGAAATTAGGAGAGATTGAATCATATTTATATAGTTGAATGCAATGGAAGGGGGGGTTTTGCATATGAGAGAAACATTAGGGGGTTCTTTCGTTAGTTTGAATCATTTACACATGTGTTTTTAGTGAATTATCACAATAAATTAAATGATAGTAACATTTCACAAACCGTTCCATCAATATCAAGAACGCATCTTCTATCTTTTATATATATATATATATATATATATATATATATATATATATATATATATATATATATATATGGGTATGTTCTTTTGAGAACCAACAAAATGTTAAGAACCGTGAGAATCGCATTAACTCTTGCTCTATTTATAATATAAATTGACTAGAATTCATGTACATTTCAATATGTTTAAGGTTTGGTTTTAAAAGACCTCGAATTTATAGTCGTTTTTTTAAATGCATATATGCACTCACACTATATGCACAAATGAATGCATATATGCATATTTTTATACTTTTCTTAAAAAAATTCAGGAGAGAGGAGATAAACTCAAACTAAGAGTGGGAAGAGATAAATAAAACATTGTTGTTGAATTTTACTTTTTTCACTAAAGCGTTATGTACACGTTTTGTGCGGTTCTTTCGGTTCTTAACATATAGTTGGTTCTCAAAAGAACATGCCCCTATATATATATATATATATAATAAATAAAAATAATAGAACACATGCGTCAACTTTGTATGCCACCTAAAAGTTAGTTTTCCCTTTAGATGTCACGTATCGACTTTTGATAAAGTCTATATTTTGATTTCCGTCCCTCTTTCTTACTAAATAAAAATGATTTTTTTTAATTTGATAAATAATATGATACTAGAATTATGCCCCGCGTGTTGCGACGGGTGGCATGTTGTGACAATTCGTTTACGATTGAAACGAAATGTAGTTAGAAATAAGCACGTCACGGTGGCGGTGTTGAACCATAAAAAAATTACGTCAAAACATTAATAAAAATAAGCCTAGCGCGTTATGGCAAAGTTAAAAAAAATAGTAAAAAAAGATGGAAGAAAACGCAAAAAAAATATAGGTTGAACCACCACTGCCGGTTATCGAAACCTGGGTGTGGTGTTGTGGTGCAATCGTACTAACCAACTATGCTTGGTGCTTGTTTGGTTTACTTCTAGAAATTAGTTGTATTTATACACAAAAATGCTGAAAATCTAAAAAAAAAGCCCATGCTAAACTTAGTTGTATCAAATTATTGAACCTTATACAACTTCTAGAGTAACTTCCCCCTTACATGAGAAAGTTACTTTTTAATATGTATTTAAATATTACACTATAAGTCCTATTATTTAGTCTTTTACAAAACGTAATTGAGAAATATATGATACGTTATTTAAAATAAGTATAAAAAAATATTTAGTTACCATATGTAATACACAGGTTTCTAATCTAGTTTAATAATATATATCTCAAATAAGCAGAGTACTACTAGGAAAAAAATATTTTCTGACAAGAAATTTGCTCGGAAATGGACGTTTCCGACCAATTTCCGACAAAAATCACTTGTTGAAAAAAAACCTCCTAGGAAACACCTTTTTGACCAAAATTTCCGACAGACTTCCGACAAAACCTATTTCCGACAACCTTTCGACAATTTATTCCGACCTATTTCCGACAAACCATTTTCGACTAGTTTCCGACAAACCATTTTCCAACTGGTTTCCAACAAACCATTTCTGACTAATTGATATTTTATTTCTTAGTCAATATTTAAATTCTTAGTCATCAGATGATAGCAAGTGATTATTGTAACACACTAGGCAAATTTAACATTGGCTGTTAACAATGAGAGATGTTGGGTTTATAAGGAATTATCTATCTCAAATACCAACACCGTATTTTGAACGCATTAACTATAGATGTTACAACTATAATCTCCTATAAAAGCAACATGTGGTAACCTGGAAAATTAATTCTTCACTATAATATACAAATTTTCCATTTAAGAGTATATTTTTTTTAGCATTCACTTCTTTCTCACGTGATATGCTATGGATTGCAATTCTATCATGTGTCATGCATAACTTCGGGTAAACCAAATAACCTATTTGATCCTGTCAGAAAACATAGATCCATACATTATTCACTCAAAATACTCAATAGTAACAAAGAATCTAAACAATGATAGACTCGAACCCAAATACAACCATGAATCAAACACTATACACTAGACCAGATCATTAACACAATGATCTGAGACACTGGATGCGATGAAACCTTATATTGAGAGAGACGAAGGGACGACTGCGAATAGATTGTATGCACTCGTAACCTTAGACGACACAACACACACACTCCCTCACATATATCAGCACACGTGCACATTTAAGCCCAGCTCCAAGATTCCATCCACTTTAAGTTGAGTCCAAGAACAGCTTGAAAGCCCAAACTCTCACAAGAACTCGAACCCAAATTACATCCACTTTAAGTTGAGCCCACAAACAACTTGAAAGCCCAAACTCCTACAAGAACCCTTGAGCCCAAACCAAAACTCGGAGGATATATATGCAAAACGAAATAAAATTGATTAGAATAAAAATAAAAATAGATGCATATACTAAATTCCTACTAGAGTTGTGATTATCATTAAGGCTTTTATTTGGAAATACTTCTCACTTTGCATCCAAGATTTCCATAATCTAAATGAACAATCATAACCTATATGTTTGTTTCCACATACAACTACAACTAGGATAGAGGTGAACAAAAAACCGGAACCGTTTAAGGAACCGGAATCGGTTCTTACCGAAAACCGGTTATTTCGGAACCGACCCTGGATAGGTTCCAATATTTCTAGTAAAAACCGGTTCTAAAAATACCCGGAACCAGTTCTACCCAAAACCGGTTTTACCCAGAACCGGTTCTACCTAGAACCGGTGTTTGTAGTATCATTTTGTAAGCTAACTATTTTATCTCCATATCCCCTAACCTAAGAGACAAAAAGCAAGACCATGAGCAATTTTGCAAAAAAAATAGATATGTAATTACTATTTACTAACCACAAGAAAACTAATCACCTTGTGAATCATATTACTGTATTTAAATATATTGCAGCAACTTCACTAAGTTAGTTTCAAAAAAACTAATATAAAGTAATTAACTAAGATAACATGTATGGTCAAAAGCTACCCACACTTCAGTGCCGCAACAACCTTATTTACAGTGTACCGGGTCAAACTGACTTAAATTAAGAATTTTGAAACATGAACATCAAAAGCAAAGTTAGTTACCGGAAATAGGTTCTTGAAATACCCGCATTGAATTACCGGAACAGGTAAGAACCAAAACCGGTTCTTGAATACCCGAACCAGTACATAGGTTCTGGTTTTTCAACAAAAAACCGGACCTGAAGCCGGAACCAGTAAGAACTAGAACTAATAAGAACCGAAACCTGTAAGAACCGGGATTGGTTCCGGAACCGAAACTGGTTCTTGAGAATACCTGATTTATGCACCTCTAAACTAGGAGCATTTTAGTTCATTTTTTGTTTAACTTCGTAGATATCCATTTACTACTCCGTAGCAACATATAACAAACTCTAATTGTGCAGGATTTTCATTCTGGTCCCCAAGAATCGGTTTCATATCTTTCTAGTTCATGTTTAGATTATGAATCTGGCAACTCGTCATCTTCAGTACTTGCTTCATAACTAATAACTAATGTCATTGAAATCATCCTTATCTTTAGTTATGTTCGATTTTCCATTCTATGGTAAAATCCATTTAGAACAAAGAAAAATCATGTATTTGTAATTCATTATTGAACAACCGGTAGCATCACTTCAGAAATTGAGTTTATGCGAATGACTTAAATCAACTAACAAGTTTAAAGATATCTATTTCGTGATCGTTTCTTACGCCAATTCTGTTGTTTTGTTTACTGATCGATCTTATAGTTACAATAAGGTTTTATTTTGTCTTCTTTGACAAAAGATTGTATCCTTTTCATTTGGTTGATTATGTTTTGTTTATTGTAAATCAAGCCCTCGACACATGGTTGTGTCTTATTTTGGTTTATTGTAACATCTTGCTTTTTTTGTTGTTTTGGAAGACTCATGGTAATAGATTACGTTTTATTTTTTAATTAAAGTTTATAAAGGCAAGACAAGATTTTAAGATCAAGGAACCAAGACGGACCGAAACATAAAGATGGAGATGTAGAAAACAGTGGGAGCTTTCAGGATTAAGAGATATTATGAATTGCTCACCCCTTTGACCCATTTGGTTTTGCAAAATGGCCCTTGCTTTAGTGGCTTGATTTACCTAAAATTTGTGGTTGTTTTACTCTGACATTTTGAATTAAAATGTTTTCTTTCATAAAAACATGAGCATCTCGATAAATTAAAGTTTTTTTTGAATCACGAATTGGTTAAAATTAAGAACTTTAAATCTGTGTGACAAACTAGCATGACAAATGTCAAACAGAGTGTTTTTAACCCAAACTGATAAAACACTAAATTAAATCCATTTTAAAATCGATTTGTCTATGTCACCCTATTTTAGGACACCTGAACTGATATACACGAACCCTGAGTACATGTGCCTTCGCCTTATACCTGGGCCTACAGACAGTGTTTTGAAACCCTGACCGGACCAGCCGATCGGACAGGGAACCGGTGGTCTGAACGGTCCTGTTACATGTGTTGAAACGGTCCTGCAGCGAACCGGCGGTCGGACCGGACGAACCAGCGGTCGGACCGGACGAACCGCTTGACTATTTTTTTTAATCTTTTTTATGTCTCTTAGCTTCGTATTTCGTAGGTAATTGTTAGTTTAAAATTATTGGAATTGATTTGTTGGTAGTTTTTGAAAGGATTAATGGTTGTTTGGATTGATATATTTTTATAATATTTATGACGTCGTCCTGTTCTTAAATCCGGTCCGACCAGTGGACTGGTAAGGAGACCGGTTCGATGTCCGGTCCGGTTCTGAAAACATTGCCTACGGGTGTCGGAACAAAGCCGGTTGTTGCATGTTGATAAATTAGGATGACTAATCATTCAACCCTTTAATATTGGCCTTTACCAATTAGTAGAAAAGAGTGAGCATAGATGAGGTTAAACGTATCATTTCTTAGACATTCCTTTGTCTTTATGACCCCATAACCATATTCAATCAGTACACTACTTCGCTAAACTCGATTTGAACTCGACAGGAACATAGGCCATTGTCGATGTCACTACCTCTTCATACCTAAGTCGTCGAAGAAGAAGAAGAAGAAAAGGTTAGGAGAAGTTCATATATTTTCTTAAACATAACAAATGAGTGAATAATAAGGACTAGATGAGTAATTTTTTAAAATTTGAGATCAAATGTGACTATCCGTGTAATTTTAAACTAACAAAAAATAATGTGATTTGTTAAAGCATAAACCCCAAACCCTAGGGGGGCGTTTGGCACAATAGAACGCAAAGAAGGGAAACTACCCCAAATTGAAGCCCTAATTTTCTCTCCGGCGATTCTTTTTCCAGGTTGTGACAGAAATCGATTAACTGCAACCAAGAAGGCGATTCACAGGTAAGTTTATTCGACTTTCACAGGCCCCAGTTATACTTCTACGACGTCTAATTCGATTTGTAGGGTTTCTATTTAGCTAGAGTCATTGTGTGCCTAAATTTCTTGCTCGATTCAATACGTATGATATTTTGTTGGACGGTTCATAAATTTTGTTTATTAGCTCATCGTGTGGGCAATTTTGTTGCTAATTAGAAACTTGGAACCATTGATCCCAAATCTACACAGTTTGCAAAGATTATGGAAGTTGATAGAGCGGATGGGCGGACTGCTAATCATCGAAGACCGGTGGTTTGTACTCGAGGCGTACTCCATCGTGCTCATGGCTCTGCTAGCTGGGCTCAAGGTACTTCAATTTTGTCAAATTTAAACTACATTGACCTTTATAAAAATACTACAAATATAATGAGGTTGGTGCTATGTTTGTTTCAAAATTATGATTATATATGCGTTTTAAGAAGACTAGGTTTGGATTCGGAAGTAAAAGTGAAGGGGTTGGTATACATTTGAATTTACCGATTTATTTATGAACGTGTCAATGTGGGCTGTGGTTTATGTCAAATGGGTAAAATAAAAAAAATAGAACGAGACAGGTCAAATGGTTTAGTGGATGTAAATTTGCTCCGTGTGTAATAGTGTATTAGTGCATGAGAATATGAAATAATTTTATTCCAAAGCTTGATTATTATTGAAATAACTTGAATCCAATGTTGAGTTCAGAATCATGAGTTGGATTCAAAATGACATGTTGTGTTTACTTTTTATGGTATTAGGTGACACAAAGGTGCTTGCTGCTGTTTATGGACCAAAAGCTGGAACTAAGAAAAATGAGAATCCAGAAAAGGCTTGCATTGAAGTAATTTGGAAGCCAAAAACAGGGCAGAGTGGTGAGTGTTTTTTTTAATGATTATCTGAAATGTATGTTGATACTTCTTTTTAACATTTATTTCATGCGGTTAATTTTATAACAAAATACTTAATTGGGGTTGATTTGATGATTAGGGAAACCTGAGAGGGAATATGAAATGGTACTAAAGAAGACCTTGCAAAGCATCTGCCTTTTGAATGTTCATCCTAATACAACAACGTCAGTTATAATTCAGGTATGCTGATTCTCTGATTATCTTTTTTGAACTATGTATAAGTGCATTATGCGGTTCTCAAAGTATTATTAATTCTGAAACGAAATTTCATCACCAATAATATGTTGAGAACCGCATACTACATTTGTTGTACCAATGGCTTTGAATGTGATACACAAGACGGTTATGTAACCACCTCTATTTCTCTCTACCACTACTTTTGATTCTCTTTTATGCACTATATACAAGTACATTATGCGGTTCTCAACATATTATTGGTTCTGAAATGAACGTGCCCTTGTATTTATATTCTGGTTTGTTTTTTGTAAAACAGAGCATTATGTTTGTCTCAAATTGTTTTATGACTTACCATCGACCATATAATTTATCTTAAAACTGTTGGTTTCTATAAATGTATACAGTTTCAGATTTTTGTTTTCTTGCAATTTATGCTTGGTTGCTTTGATTGTTGGTCTCTGTTTTGTTTTCTTGAAATTTATGGTAGACATGACTATTATCCTTTATGTGCAGGTTGTCAATGATGATGGTGCTGTATCCTTTTAATTTAAAGTGTTCTAATTTTTTTTGAACCGTTTTGGGCCTTTGGGGTGTTTCTTGACTTATATTTCTTTAGCTTCTACCATGTGCGATAAACGCAGCATGTTCTGCTCTTGTGGATGCTGGGTTTCCTTTAAAGCATCTTTCTGGTAAGATAACATTTTAAAACTTATGAACGAGTTTCGTAGTTTTGTTTTCTTCGTATTTAACAAATTTATTAAATGGTACTTATTTTTGCAGTTGCAATATGTTGTTGTGTGGCTGAAAGTGGACATATTATTCGTGACCCCAAGAAGTTAGAAGAACAGGTTAGTGTAGTTTTCAGATAAACCTTTTGGACTTTCATGATTTCACGGATACGCCCCTGAATTTTATTTATTTCATGAATAAATCTTTTAAATCTCTAAGGGGTCATATGTGACGTGGATGCCATGTAGGCTACTTTGGCTGACATGGACATAAAGATTTATTCTTGTAGATAATAAATTCATGGGTTTATTTGCACAAAAAGTGAAAGTCTTTATGGTTTTCTGACATTTCTTCATTACACTTTTAATCTGTTTAGTTGTTTACCGTTAAAATTCATGGTGGGAAGGATCTTTTCATCAAAGATACTAAGTTAAAGCATATTATTCATGCAAAATTGTGAAAAAAAGTGAAAGCATATACTGTTTTTTTCTTGATATGAGCTCTATTTGTTAACTTTATTAGTGTAAAACAACCTTTTATTAACATTTGTCCTTCATTTGTAGAATATGAAGGCATTTATATATTTGGTCTTTCCAAACTCGATAATATCTGTGCTTCGAGAAGGTTCGTTAAAGCCAGGAGCTGAGGTAACAGAACACGGGATCATTACATCCGTCACCCATGGCGTAATGGCAGGTACCATACACTCACACTCATACCACTTATGAAATTAATTCATGTTTGTATTAGATTAACAAACTCATTATTTGCATTGTATTAGTGGATGATTACTTCAGCTGCCTGAAGATGGGACGTGCTGCTGCAGCCGAGTTGTCTGATTTCCTCAGGAACAGTTTAAAGTCGAAAGCTGGTAACGATCCATCTAAAGCTGGCTGACCGGTGACCTGAGTATGACACATGTTTATTGCCAGTTTTATGAATCCGAGTCAGATGAACAGATTACAGATAGTTAATTTTACATTTAATTTAGAAAACCAATTTTGTTGTAACTGTTTGTGTTTTCTGAATCTGGTAATTCAATCTCTTAAAGATGGAAAAATTATTGTTAAGCAAGTTATGGTTATTGTTGATACAGTTAATCATATATATTTGGGGTAAACTTTGTAGAATAGTAACCAAGTTTAAAAAATGTTCCAATTAGGTCACTCAATACGCATTTTACACGTATACACCCTCGGGTATAATATGGTGAGTGACCTAATACTGAGTTTCGCACCTTCAGGTGAATGGTCCGACAATTTTCAAAAGTGCTAAATCGCCGAATTATGTATTCTGGCTAAATAGCCGGATTATTATACTGAGTTTCGCCAAAATAGCCGGATCATTATCTTGAATTTTGCCGGAGATTTCGCACCTTTAGGTGAATGGTCCGACAATTTTGGTTTGGTTATTGTTTCATCGTAACTGGACACTTCGGTTATAAAAAAATCATAATGGGTTAAATTTGTTGGGCCGATAATCTTAGTTGCTTCTTATTAGTTGTATTTTAATTATGTGTCATAGTGGGTCAAGAAAGATTAAATTAAATATATTAGTATTATGGGCTATAGAACTTGTATTAGGCCCATAACGTATTAAGTTTTAGGGTTACATTATTAGGAAGTTTCCTAAACACCGCATAACAGTTGGATTTGTGAATCGATGTGTCGATTCATCAACTATAAGTATGCAACGAATGTAAACTGATTCATCCAGAAATAAAGTTTCTTACATTCAATTACTGCAATTCTTATTTTCGTTTCTTAGTATATTGGTGATACGATCATGATGAAGGTTGTTGATGGGTTGTGAACTAGTATCAGAGTCAAAGGCTCAATCAGGCAACGATTATAGCAAATCGGAAATTGAAGAATACTAAATCAAAGCGGATAGCGGCCAAGAAAACAACTGCATTTAAACCAAACTCATGGCAAGAAAAAAGAAACGAAGTATTGGGGAAACTAGGCAATCTGATTGAAGCCATGCACCAAAATATTGGAGGACATGATATGATACATAAAATGAGGCTTTCAAGATGTTACGTGTGTTTGAAGAAAGGGCATGCTTACTAGAATTTCCCAACCATGATAAAGGACCAACGGTTGAAGCAAAATAAAAGCAAATCCAATGAAGAATTGAATACGCAGAAAGAGGGCACCGAACCAGGGACTTTAGATGGCCCAGATTGGTTTAAGGAGTCAGATGTAATTGTGAATGGCACATACGGTGGAGATTGGAATGTGATATGGTATGTAAGAAAAGTATTTTCTACACACGACACCTATTAGAAACCTATTCAATAATTTCAAACCCTACCCAATAGAAGAAGGAAACAAAGGTGTTTTTCTGACGAGTTTAGGAATTGGGAATGTCATGATAAGGACTTGTGAACATGACTTGTTGATACCACATGTATCTTACATACCCAACAGTAGCCTAAACATTCTTAGTTTAGAAAAATTGATTTCACAAGGTTTTGAAATCAAATTAGATGGAGATAGATGTCATGTTAGACCTATGTTTGCTAACACAAACAAACCATTAGAGGAGACTAAGAAACAGAAAAAACAAGGAGGAATTAGAAGAATTGGGACGAGAGGCTGCGATTAATATAACCAAAAGGATGTTGACAGAGTACGTATCAAAACACTGTGACCGAATAGGAGAACCAAAGGGCAAAGTCTTTTATGGAGACATACATATGAAGCAAGATGACGTTATTCCAAAATACCTAAGAAAGATGATTGGTTTTATAGACAATGTTCTTACAAAGAAGCTACGCTATGACCTAAGGCTACTTTATGTAAGGACATTTGAAAAGATGATAGTGGTTTTATGGTGAGTACATTAAGAGCCCTTACACTAAGGCATTACCACCGGTCATGAATGGAAAAGAGTTGTGTTTAATAAATCTATTTAGGGTCATTAAACAATTTGGAGGAGCAGATAAGGTACTCATGAGAGACCAATGGAACAACATAGCCATGTGTTTGGGTTACCCGGCTGAATATGGGGACGAGATAGAGGAAATATATGTTGAATATCTTCAATTAGTAGATATATACTATGAAACAGCAAAAGAGTTTGAGAGATAAATGATGAACATACTATCTCATGGAAGGGAGTGAAGATAAAGCATGAGATTAACTCTTTTGATAAATGTATGGAGTTTATGGAGATAGTAAGAGATACACTGGTTGCAATGAGGCATAAAGAATTGCTTACACAGAAACTTGAAGAAGCAATGGTATGGTTTTACCAGGATTATTTGGGTTATGATTATGATATGCAAATACCCTAAGATTGGAGAACAAGAGGTGTGTTTGTTTGACCTCTACCAACTAGTTGAAGGAATGGGAGGGTGCATAAAAGTAACATAAACAGATGTGTGGACTGAAGTAGCAAAGAGGTTTGGTTACCCAAGTGGGTTGAAGTACAGGTTCAAGATCATCAATGATGATTACTTAAGCATTTTGGATTCTTATTACAAAGCTAGCATTGAAGCGGGGAAGGAACAACATACATGGCTGATTGCAGGAAGTAAAGGTGCCGCAAATGATAAAGAACCTCCAAAGGGGAGTGGAGCTGCAGGCACAGGGTCAGGGAGTACCCAAGCTTCATTACAGGGAGATGAAGTATTTGCAGGCCAAGTTGTCAAGCTTCGGACTCGACAAGAGAGCACCAGTCCACACAAGGAAGATGCAACAAGAAAGCAATATATGACAGAAGATGATCAAGAAGAGGCCTCGGATGTAGAGAGTAGAACCAACCTGAAGTCATACCTGTTAGAAACAACGGGTACAAGAAACATCATCTTGGAATAGCAACATGCAGAGTGTGAACCACTCGAATGATGATGAACTCATCATCATCTTGGAATAGCAACATGCAGAAAGACAGAAGCACATAGATTAAGGGGGAGCTGTTGGGCCGATAATCTTAGATTCTTCTTATTAGTTGTATTTTAATTATGGGTCATAGTGGGTCAAGAAACATTAAGTTAAATGTATTAGTATTATGGGCTATAGAACTTGTATTAGGCCCATAAGACTTATTGTACGTATTAAGTTTTAGGGTAACGGTGTTAGGAAGTTTCCTAAACACCGTATACGGTTGGATTGGTGAATCGATGTGTCGATTCAACAACTATAAGTATGCAACGAATGTAAACTGATTATTCATCCACGAAATAAAGTTTCTTACATTCAATTACTGCAATTCTTATTTTCGCTTCTGAGTATATTGGTGATACGATCATGATGAAGGCTGTTGATGGGGATGTGAAAATTGGTTATCAGTTTTCAAAGAGCAGTTTGGTTCCGGTTAACCTTTCGGTTATAGGTTCTCTTGTTGAGGAAATCTTGCTGCTTTTTCTCCGGTGGTGGTTCCAATTCTCAGCGGAGAGGAGAGGTTCAAGGGTGCTTTGTTGTTTTGGTCACCAGCAAACATGGTAATTTTTATCATATTTTTATAATATAATATATTTTGTTAAATTATGTGTTTCTAGTGTTTGAATTAATCTTCTGTGTGCTATATATTTTTTTCTGTATATGGTGTCATCAAATTACTTAAAAACAAGATGATGTTGATGTGAGATCAAGTGTAGTTGTGTATCATCCTAATTTAATATGAAAAAGTCCAAAATTGTTTTGAACTTTGAAGCAATAGAATCAATGGTAAATTAATATGGAGCCGGTTCAACTATGGATATTAATTATTTTCAATAAACCTCAATAACGTTGCTTAACTTTAATATTTAGATGGGTTAGGTTGATTCGATTTGTAGAAAGGGACGGCCCTGAGAATCCTCGAAACATTTTGGGCCCGGGACAAGTAATAAAAAAGCGGGCCTTAATAATTTTTTATATATATAACGGGTTTAAATATATACATTTTTGTGTCTTTTTTGGTTTTGGTTTGATAGTTTAAACAACTATGAGTTTTTGTGGGACAATCTTTTAAAAAGAAAAGAAAAAAGAAGAGAAGAGAAAAGAAGAAACAAAACACATGAAAAGTAAATAGTGTTGTTACTAGGACTTGAACATGTGATCTTAACATTTTTTTGCAATGGTTTTTTCCTATTGCATCAAAGAAACTTTGATGAACACAAAATCGATGTATAAACTAAATATACTATTTAAAACATATGCAATATTTTTAAAAACTTCGGGTCTCACGAAAGACCGGGCCTGGAGCCGTCGCCCACCTTGCCCCTCCCTTTGGACCGGGCCTGTTTGTAGATGTATGTGACGATTTTAGTTACACAGTTGGATTCCAAAACTTTTGGAGCCGTGGATCTTATTGAGAGCAGAATCTTTTGTTTTTTTGAAGGGCTAACTTTTAGTCCTGTGGAGGATATTCATAAAGTTTCGCCCGGCAAGATTCGAACCCTTATCCTCCTTCGAAGGAAACCCTTTACACGAAAATACCTGACCACTAGATCAGGAGCCTGAGCCTCTCTACCATTTGGATTAGAGGTAAGGTTTTCTCTTATCCACCTTTCCTAACCCTACCAACAGTAGAGGTGCACACATCGGTTTTTCAAACAAAACCGGTTCGGTTTTGGTCAACAAAATTTAAAACCGGTTTTTGGTCAAACTAGTTTGAGAGAGAGGGTTTGACCGGTTTAAAACCGGGTTGAAACTAGTTTTTGAGAAGGTTTTGATCGGACCGGTTCGGATTAAACCGGTTTTAGTCACAGAGTTACAAACCGTTTTCAAACTGCTGGTTTCAAAATCGATTCAGGTCTCCAAACTGGTTTTTTGTGTGCATCTCTAAGCAATATTTCTGGTATGTGTGAGAATGTATTGAGTACGTTTATTTGTTTGTTATCTGACATAACCGAACAAAAAACTCTCTTATAAAAAAAAATAACCAAACCATCTACTAACCATTTATTTTGGTTGTTTTTGGTACAGTTATGTCGGTTTTTTTTTGGTTGAGAGTCATTTAATTGGTTTTTCTTCTCACCATTACTAAATTGTATTTAACTAGCATTTGGTGTCCGTGTTCTGTGATGGAGTCGGAGGCTCGAACCAAAATATAAGCGCTATCACATCCAAAAATAAATAAAAAAGCCTAGGAAAAAAAACAATAGTAAAAAATAAGAAAAAGAAATTAAGTACTAAAAAAGGAAAAAAAATCTGCTAGTAAGGCAAGGAAGAGGGGGGGGGGGGTGGTTTCAGTTGGACCAATTTGCCTTATGACCTCCGTTTACTCCTTTATACACTCATTAAATCTGGGGAAATAAAAAAAAACTGGTCAATGAATGCGTGCGACTTGGTACCACCGCCAGAACGAGCCAATCCCAAATAAGAACTGTTCAAACTCTTATTGAAATGTATAGTTTTCAAATATAACAGATAGTATCTAAGTGAAAATCGTAAGATCAACCTAAGTTTATCCACATGGAAGCAGAGGTGCACAAAATAATTCGGTTAGGGATCTTGAACCAATTTTCAAACCGACCCTAAGCGATTGTTAAACTGGTTGAAATCACTAGTTTGAAACCGATTTATAAACCTATAGACTGAAACCGGTTGGAAACCGAAACGAACCGATCCAAACCGGCTTCAGACCGGTTTGAAAGTGGTTAAATCCGGTCAAACCCCCCTCTCAAACCATTTTTAACCTTTGTTAATCAAAACGGTTCGATTTGGAAAACCGATTTATGCATCTCTACATGGAATAATGAAGCACTTGGGTTGTCATACAATGACACATTTGTCGTCGACAAGGTGTCACATTTATCCTTCAAACCCCATTGACGTTATATGATTTCAAATTATGTAAGTTGTGTTAAATAAATACAGGTTATTGAACACGTTTATAGTTAATTACCTATGATTATAATGATTAGTTTGAAATTGTTAAAATCCCTATTGTTTAAATTTACCCTTTTACTACTTTTGTCTTGTTATTATTCATGATAAATTTGATATTTTTTTTCAAGTTCTTAACATTATTAGTTTTTTTTCTACATAAATGTTAAAGAACTTATTACAATATCCATCAAATCAAGCATGGGTCATCTTTGTTTTTATGCATGGTATTCTTTGTATTTTTCCTTTCCCCCAATTTTTGGATCCGTTTGGTGGTCCATTAATTAAGGTACTTGACATCTAATGGCTTTTTTCCTATGCTTAATTTGTAAATAGAATAGTGGGTATGAAATTGATGAAAAGTACAATAATTGCGAAGATGACCCACTTTTATTGGATTTTTTTTGGAAGAAGCCAATAATATTAAAAGCTTAACAACCAAATTAGGGTGAAAGAAAGAGAAACAAGATGCTTGGCTCAAGCATAAACAACCAAAACAAAGATGAACAATTAGATTGCAAACGGCGAAGAATCTAATACCTTGGTAAAACTACTTTTTGAAATAGAAACGGTTAGATAGTCGTCCAATAGTTTAGTGAGTGTTAAGTATGTTAACAAGTTGGTTAGTTTAAAGTCAAAGATAATCGATCAAACTTAACGATTTAATTGATTTACAGTTTTGCACAAGCCTATAAATCGGTTAGTTAGTTATTTAGACGTGAATATGTTAGTACTTAAAGTCCAAGACAACTGATCAACTAACTGATTTAGTTAGTTTACAGTTATGTACGACTGATAATCAATTAGTCAGATGCTAAATATTTTAGTATGCTGTTTAGTTAAAGTTGAAGACAATCGATCAAACTAACTGATTTAGTTAGTTTAGTACAAGTCTATAAGTACGGTTAGATAGTCAACCATGTAGTTTGGGCATGCTACTTTTCAAGACCATACTCCCGGTACACCATGATTGAGAATGACGCATCCACTACTAAAAAAAATTTAGACATTTACTACGGTCAAATCCAGCTTAGATTCATAGCAAATATCCTTTTGCTATGAATTTGCTACGGATTTAGAGTTAGCTAATACGTTTAGTCCCTAATCGTTTTTGCTATGGATACACTTTTGCTATGGTTTTAGCGACAAATAAAAACCGTTATTATTTTAGCTATGTGTTCGTAACAAAATTTGAGACGGTTTTTTCCACAACAAATTACTTATTTTTGTAAGAGTGTTGTAACTAACACTAACCCTATACATCTAGGATGATCACGGTTGATTTAGTCAAACATATTCATAGTTTCAACTTCAGATCTTGATTTGGGAATTGAAATTGTGATTGGAATGATGATTTCAAGCTTCATAAACACCATGATTCGTCCAAAATTCGTCTAAGACGCTCTAGGGGTGAATAATGGTCGAAATCCTAGGTTAATTCCTTAATCATGCATCACAAACCCTAATTCCCACTGGAATCGGCGTAAGCTACATCGAGTACTCTTCCATACGCTGCCAACCTCCTGTGCTACGCTGCTATCTACGCCAAGCAGCCTGCGTAAGCTACGCCACCGTCAGCGTAAACTACACCGATTTGGCACATCTTTGATTTCCTAATATGAAAGTAAAGTCGTCAGGCTTGGTTTTCTTTGAGTTCAAGATATTTTCCTTCTTTCTTGTTTCTTTCACTTCTAGTCCTTCCACTTCTCTTCTGTTTGCACCCCCAACAATCTGCTTTGTGTAATCTCCACCCTTAACCTGAAAACATAAAAAAAAAACAAAGTTACTATGTTCCACACAAATATGTTACTAAAAACACTCAACTAACTATAACAAGCATATGAAAATCACCTAACTATCAGGAGCAACTCCATTGGCAGCAGGACTGAAAAAGGGAGACAAGAGTGGAAGGGAAAATTCTCGTTTTTAAAAAACTAGCTGCAGAAAATGGTGGTTTTCCGGAGATTGAACCGTCAGATCGTCCTCATTTTTGGACAGGAACAGCTAGGTGAACAAATCCAACTGTGAGTTTGTGATTTGAATCCCATAAGGTTGAGGTTTTATAGTCCTGAATACAACAATTGACTCGGGGTGAAGAACAGGGCCAATTGCGTGATAAGAAAGAAAAGAGACGACGATCAGTGGTGTTTGGTATGCCGTTTTTGGCGATCGACAAAACAACCAAGGCAACAAAGTCCTTTAATAACAAGAATAAAAAGAATCAAGTAGCAAGAAGCAAGTAGCAAATAGAAAGGAAGAAAGCAGCAAGAAACAAAAAGAAAGTAGAAAGAGCCAAGAACAAAGCCAAGACCGATCGTTTAAAAACCTACATGGTGCGATCGTGGACCTTCAAGCAAGAAGAAGTGAACCTGTGTCGTTCAATCAAAGTGTGGTACCTAATCAAGTGAACCTGTGTCGTTCAAACAAAAAGAAAGTAGAAAGAGCCAAGAACAAAGCCAAGACCGATCGTTTAAAAACCTACATGGTGCGATCGTGGACCTTCAAGCAAGAAGAAGTGAACCTGTGTCGTTCAATCAAAGTGTGGTACCTAATCAAGTCAAGAGCTGACTGATTGACTTTTGTGAAGCAATCGTAATCTCTGAGTTAACAGGAGCACGATCGAGAAGAACAAGAAAGCTAGTTGAATCAGATATGTGTGAAACCCGACCAAGTGCCGTGAGCCTGTGTGAAGCCGGAGATAATTCAGAATATATGTATAATTCAAGAAGAAAAGATGGAGAAGATTAAGGAGCAAAAGCAAAGGAAGTTTTATCCAGTCCAATTTGTCTAGATTAAGTTGGTTAGGATTTATGTTTATTTAATTGGTTTGTTTGAATTAGTATAGAATTGAGATTAGTATTAAGGTATGATTAGGATTAATAGTTTTTAGTATAAATAGATTGGTAGGGTTAATGTAATTTGGTGTGGGTTTGTTATGATACCAATTGAGATTCACGAATAAGAACAAGAATTAGAAACAGGAGAAGAAGATATTCATCAAATCATTCGTAACTCTGATTATGAATCTGATTAAACTTAAGTAGCCATGCATGTTAGAGTCGGTTACCAAGTATGTTAGTTCTACGAAAACATTCACTTAAGTCTGTAAAATTCCTACCTAGCAACATTGGTCCTTACAATTTTCCTACTAATGAATACCGTAACAAGGTTCTAGAGTTTAATATAAGAAAGAGTCGTGGTTAGTTAACCATAAAAATCGGACGTTCTGCATTTTTTATCTCTGATTTTCCAACAAACCATTTAACTTTTTTTTTGAAAGGCAAATTTCTTTAATTATGTCAGAGTGGGACTTGAACCCATGACCTCCTCAAACGTTGGTGTTTCAAGAGGATTTTCCTCTACCACCAGGACACCAACCCTAATCACAAACCATTGTCCTCATGTGAGCTGAATACAATTTAATGAGTAACTAAGAACGGGTCACGTGACACTCTTTTGTGATTTATACTCTTCTGAAGTTAAAAGAGTGAAGCATCATGTTGTAAGAGTGATTTTTTATTGATAACTCAAATAATGATAACAAAAAAATTATATACCGGAAGCTAACAAACGAAACTAACTAACTAGCTAAACTAACAAAACAGCGAAACTAACTACTAGTTTCGCTCAAACATACGAGCGAAACTAACTATAAGCGAATAGTTTCGATCCTAACTTGCCCAAAAGAAGTTGTTGCTAATCAACAAGCATGACCTTGGTAGTTGACTTTTTGCACTCACATAAGGATGAATAGAACCAGCTTGACTTGGTCCTTAACATAGTGACAGCAGACTTTGATAAGATTGGTCCACGTGAAACGCAAAGATTATTAATTTTATGTTTTATTAATGATTTCTATGAACAAATAGTAAAAAATATTATTATTATTATTAACAGGTAAAACCAAAACATATATTTTAAAAATGATAAAATACATTAATAGATGCGAATGGTGGCACGGTGCCTTCTGGACAATGAAAGACAGACAAAGGCGGCCAAGGAATAAAACAAAGTAAGAAGACTTTAAATATGCACCATACAATTAAAATTTGATTCATTGATACTAAACTTCCATAAATTATAATATCTTGAAAGTGACCAAAACGACAACATCTAATAAAATGAACAAACGAACACCATATGCAAGACTTCAAAGAAAATATCACTCAATAGTAACTCCTAATCTCTTGAATGAATCACATAAAATGTATCAAACTCAAACCCCTCTTTTTGATCTTTATCTTCTTCTTTTCCAATGTTTTTGCCCAAAATTCAACTGATTCTAGTCCTAATGTCGTGCATCCGGTGCATCCTAGTGTTGTTATCATCATTGGAGTCCTATGTACAATGTTTTGTTTATCATTCCTTGTACTTGCTTGTATGAAGTTTTGTAACTCAGATTTCACTCTCCATGCCCCTCATGTGATTCCTATCAGAATGTCAAGGTCACGATCAACTGGGATCGACAAGAGAGCAATCGAATCTTTGCCTTTTTTTAGATTCTCCTCGCTTAAGGGATCTAAAGAAGGGCTTGAATGTGTAGTGTGCTTGTCGAAGTTTGAAGATACCGAGCTATTAAGGTTGTTGCCTAAGTGTAGGCATGCGTTTCATATGAAATGCATCGATCAATGGCTAGAAAGTCACTCTACTTGTCCTCTTTGTCGGTACAAATTTGATTTGTCGGATGTTAAAAGTTTCACTTTCACGAATAGTTTAAGGTATACTCCGGATGAGGGTTTGAATAATCTTGAAATCTTTGTTAAGAGGGAACAGGATGGTTCTTCTAGGTCGTCATCAAGGTTTAGTTTTGGAGGAAGTTTTAGGAAATTTGGAAAAAGTCCTAAAGAAGAAGTTTTGATTCAATATGGAGATCAAAGGTTGTTAGATAAGTTCAAACATAGAATCATCGTGTCCGACATTGTTTGCAAGAGCCGATGGAGCGATGTGAATTCTTCGGATTTAATGTTTTTGAACTCCAAGATGCTTAATGAGGCGTCAAGCAAGCATTTTCCGCCTTCAAATAGTGGAAAATTTGAAATAGATATTGAACAAGTAATGAAGTTTAAGGAGGATATGGAAAGAAGAAGATTGCACGAGTGCAAGATCGGTAAAACCGTCATAGATAGTGGTGAATCGTCGGTTTCGACTTCACAATTTCCTAGGTTTGTGAAAGGTGAAGAGTCTGAAGGCATCGAGAAGAGATCGATGTCAGAGATTACAAACGTATCAAGGTTTAGAGAAGCTAGAAGTTCGAATTGGGCGAGTGGTGGGAAAGAGGATGAGTTACAAAGGGTTTGGTTGCCAATGGCGAAAAGGACCATTGAGTGGTTCACAAACGGGGAGAGAAATCAATTTGAATCAAGAACTTGATCATCTTTGAACCTTGTTCGGTTGGTTGCCTAGCTAGCTAGTTTTCATTGTTCAAAATTTTCTTTTATACGCTATGTTCATACAATTTGAAAAAGAACAAAAGAACGATAACTTGTCTCATTAGTTACTATTTGTATAAAGAAATGAATATGGGACCAAATTGGTAACCTTGATTTACATATCGTGCTCACAAGATATACTGTATGAAACTTCAGAGTTAATATGAACAATCTCATATAATTTACTCATAAGAAATTATCGCATAACTGGCAAAAAATATACATTTTCCCTATTAAATCTATACAATATCTCATAAATAGCAGAGAATCTTTTGAGAGAAAATTCAACATGATAAAACCATTACATTCGAACACTCTCAAGTCAAATTATGAAAAACTGAAATTCCTGTTGTACCTTCTTAACTTTCTGTTGCATCACCAGATATCTCCTATTCGATATTAAAAGAAGAACGTTCTTCAAATTCTGGATATCCTTCTCTTGGTTGAAAACCAATACGATAGTTAATTCTATTATCATCGAGAGCGTTACCTAGCGAGACACCACTAAATTTGGGATGTAAAGAGCAGTGGCGGACCCAGAAATGTTTTTCATGGGGGATGGAAATTTTTGGGGTCGGTTGAGTAGTGATATATAACGTGCATATAATACTAAATTTTTTTTATTGATGGGCAATCAGAGGGCTATTTTAATTTTTTATGGGGGCAATCGGGATTTAATACGTATTTAACACTAAATGTTTTTTTTCATGGAGGGCAGCTGCCCCCATATTCTCTGAGTAGGTACGCCGTTTAGTTACAATTTCACCAGTTGGGGTCCAGAAAGAAATTTAAAAAGCCTTACTCTGGCTACTTCTAATACCTTAGCTTTCACACGCCACAATGCTTCCATTCTTCATCCGTTATAGAGACACGAATAATACGTGCCCAATTTCAAATAAAGCTATTTACGTAAACTAGGAAGAATTCAATATCCAAAGAGGAATACAAAGCTATTTTGGGATGTTAATAATGCGATCTGCGATATACGAGTATTCTAGTCTGTAGGAAAATTGTCGGAATTGGTCGTTAGCGACAAGTTTCCGACAAAAAAATGTTTGTTGGAAAAAACACCGTAGGAAATGTTTTTTCCGACAAAGTCCCGACTAATTTTCCGACGAATTAGCTGACTAAAGCCTTTCGTCGGTAATTTCCGACAATATTCCGACGATTATAGTAAATAAATAAGTTAACTTATTTAATAAATTTGTCGGAAAATTGTAGGAAATCGTATAGTTAATTTTTTTGTTTTTGTTTTGTCGGAAAGTTGTCGCAAACTTGTGGGAAATTTCTTTTGTAGGAAATATGCATGTTTTCTAGCAGTGTACCGCGTTTCATGTTCCCTTACTGGGGATATATAAATACCATCCGATTCATGTCATGAGTCTCTCGTTGCATAAGATTTTATAAGATCTCGTTATACATAGAGAAATAAAAACAGAACCAAAAACAATATATGTTGAAAGTTACTGGTTATAGTTTATTATTGACGTGTTGCTGCCGATGGTAAAAAGTCACTAAAGTTGCTACCGATGTTTAAAAAATAGAAGATTATTTTGCTTATTGTGTTTTAACCGTTTTATTTTGTTAGATGGATATATAATTTAGTAGTGAAGGGATAATCCTTGTTATCTTTGTCCTAGAGTTTTCTATACGAATGTAATCTCACTGTAATCAGTGATTGATTTAATTAATGAAGTCGTAATCATTAGTGATTGATTTTTGTTTCATTTCTTTAGTGTGCCGTTCTTTGGTGTTAGAAATGAGTTAATTCCGAATTTCACTTTTAACATTTACTATAATTGAGTTCGGGTGTTGAAATATTGCAAGCCAACCGTAGTATAACTTTTATACATATACAAGTTAGAACTAATGTTAATTTGTTTACATTTAACTTATATTTATGAAATTAAAAAGTGGAGGGTTTTCAGATGTTAAATGGAACAAGGGACAACTGCTGCTAGTTCCTAGTATATATAGGTGATATTGTGGATAGACCAACTAGAGTTTCCGAGACATATGAAAATAGTTTGAGCTTTATTCTAGTTAAGCGATCGAATAAATACACCATGTTTAAATAGTGTACCTTATTACAATTTCATGTATAGATTCCAAATCCCTAAATACGACCAAAGGAATCAGTTTTCTCATAAGACAGGATCAACTTGATAAACTCCACCGCGACCTTGACAGAATTGTTAGCGGCAAGGGTGATAAATGTGTCCGCCTCATTGGAGTATTCACCGCCACCCGCTAAGTCAGAAAGTGCCCTAATCACAATGAATGGCACCCTTTGTTGGTATGAAATGAGAGCCACGGCCGCACTTTCCATCTCCACGGGGCTAATGTTGAACTTTTCATAAATGAAGCTTCTGTAGGCGGCGTTGTCAAGGTAAATGCTAGCACTTGTTCCTCGTTCCACGATACTAACCTTTGGTGGTGTAGATAAGCATGTTGTTGCATTTAGGCATCCTTCTAATGTCAATGACTATATAAGGTTTATGTTGCCACTAAAGCGTGTTAGTATCTTTTAAAATAGACTTTTTAACCTTCAATATTCGGATTTTAATGATTTTACAATCGTTATTGCGAGTGAGAATGTTAAACTTTAAGTAACGGGTTAGATTTGTGTTTAAATTAATTACCTCTAGAGTTTTCGCTATGTTGAAATACCCCGAGTCAACAGGTACCCAAAAGGCATGTTGTCTCTCCTCCGGTGTTCCGTCCACCGGAAAAATTTCCTCTGGTTGGTACCAAATGTTGTTCAATAAGTTATCAGATTCTAAATAAGTTGAATAATTTGCAAATTTTAGGTAGCCAATGTCTCGAGTGTAGTCTCCACTGTCTTCAAGGGGTAATGTGTCTTCTGGACCATTTCCATATCTCTACAATATATAGCAAATATTTTCTAAAATACATGAAAATAGATAAATTTAAGAGCAAATTATAAATTACATCATTTGCACCTGACACGACTTAACGATAAAATTTAACGGCGGGTTAAAGGACGTAGCGTGCAATATTTTTTAATAAGGACGTTTACTTAAATTTAGGTAATAATTAAAGTACGTAATTTGTAATTTGCTTTAATTATAATCTTAATTTACTGTTAACAATAAATTATTAATTATTATTTTGATGCAATTCCAAATACAAAGGATCGTAATTTACCTGCCAACTCCAGAGAGCAGAATGAGCCCAGTATTGAGGAATGGCAACATCTCCAATATTGAGTGAAGGGTCTGCATTGCCAGCAATTCCATAATGTACAACTCCTTCTATGTCAAACAAACTCAGCAATAATTGTGTTGTAACTCCTGCATTAATCTGTTGTACATGCTTGTAATTAAATATAGTTAAAACCTTAATTTAGAGTTTTTAAATCTCAATATTTTGCAATTATATTGCATAATTAACTTGTCGCAATCTTAATCATTGAATTCAATTTCCACACTTTTGATAAAGAGTTAAGTGTTATTTGCATCCCTATGGTTTGCTAAAAATTGTCATTTAAATCCAAAAGTTTAAATCTTGCCATTTGAATCCAAAGGTTTCATAAAAATTGTCATTTGAATCCATTTGACTACCGCCAATCAACACCGTTAAAATTTTCCGTTAAACCTTCCACACTTGAGGTGTACTTTAGTCAAAACAATTACAAAATAAAAAACCAGCCCCACGTGAAAGGTTTTGTGCGTTCAATCAGTTTCAAGAAAATAGCATGAGTACACAACCTCCTAAAACATGATGAAAACACCTCAAGTGTAGAAGGTACACAACCTCCTAAAACATGATGAAAACAACAACATGACTTCTAATAGCACAAGTAATAATATATATCAGTAGATTAAATTAGCAACAAAAAATCCAACAATAAAAGACTGCAATATCAATTGGTAATATCAACACGAAGATCAGTGAGTGATTCTTCACAGTTACATCATTTTGCCCAAATAGTAGAGCATAATCACAAAATCAAGAACACTGCACAAACTAGAGTTCTTCAAACATTATTTGCGATTGTTTTTTGGGGATGAAATTACGATTGTGACTACTACGTTTGATGTTGATTATGTGGACGAAAGAGATTTGATTTTGAGGGTGGGAATTCGTTTTTTACAATTACCTAAAGAGATTGAACTCATAAAACCCTCATGTGGGCTGGTTCTTTATTTTTTAATTGTTTTGGACTAAAATACCCTAAAGTGGGAAAGGTTTAACGGAAAATGTTAACGATGTTAATTAGGTGTAGTCAAATAGATTCAAATGACAATTTTTATGAAACCTTTTAATTCAAATGACAAAATTTAAACCATTAGATTCAAATGACAATTTTTAGCAAACCACAGGGATGCAAAAGACACTTAACTCTTTGATAAATTAATTATAGTATTTATTTAGGTTGTGCTAAATGTATCACACCGCCATTGTTTTCTCATTGTTTTACTAAATGTACGTATACCCTCTCCTCTACTTTTACTCATAGGGGTGCGTTGAGCATATCTGAGTACGTTTAGCCTCATACTACAACAGTATCACCGTATCTCGACAATTTTTTTTGACCCTATAGCGACGACTTGTCGTCGGGATAGCCTATACCGACGACATGTCGTCGGTATAGATGCCGTCGGTATTGCCTCATCCCAATCGTCAAGATTGTTGTCGGGATAGGTGTCGTCGGGATAGGTCAGCCTATACCGACGACTTGTCGTCGCTATAGGGTCTAATTAAATAATTCAAAAAGAAATTCTATACCGACGACATGTCGTCGGTATAGGTTGACCCTATTCTGACGACATGTCGTCGGTATAGGTTTTTTTGTTTTATTTTATAATTTTTGAAAAAGGCCTATAGCGACGACATGTCGTCGGTATAGGTCTTTTGTGTTTTTTTTTATTTTTTTATTTTTAATATTTTATCTAGAAATATTAAATTTCTAAAAACAAAAACCTACAAATCATTAAATATAAACCATTCAAACATTCAAATCTGATAAAAACTAATATTCGAAACATAAACCAAACATCCAAATTTTTCGACACACAAACATGTCCGACAAATCAAACATTCAAAACATAAACTTATTCGACACACAAATATGCAAATTATTGAAGACAAACACCAACAACAAAGGCAAAGGCTCAACAATTCCAAGCTAATTATCATCGCTGCTAGTTCGGCGATCCCACATTCGACGCATTTCATCCATTTGTCGTTGCATTTCAAGCATTTGTTGATTATGCGTACGACGTTCTTCCTCTCGTCAACCGCAATGAGTTCTGAACTTGTAACAAAATTAAATAAAGTTACATATACATACAAACATACATAAGCATATGAATAAATACCCTCTTATATACCTACACATCACAATTACATACATACATAAATAAAAGCCCAATTACATAATTACAAACATATACATACAAACATACATACATAAATAAATGTCCAATTACATAATTACAAACATATACATACAAACATACATACACATATATACATTCATATTAACTAATCATCATAAACACAAATTACACACATACATCCAAACTAATCATCATAAACACAAATTACACACATACATGCACATACATACAAACTAAACATTCAAACTAATCATCATAAACACAAATTACACACATATATACAAACACTAATTTACATAAAATAAATTATATAAAATAATCACACATCTAAACCAAATGACCTAAACTAATCATACTTTAATAATTTCATCATACATACAAATATACATACTCATACATACAAACATACATGCATACACATACATAACACATACATATAAAATCATAAAAATCTTAGATCTAAACCAAATTTCATCACAAATTAGTAATCAAAACGAGTATTTACATTCACAAAGCTAGAAATCCAAAAAATGGTGAAATTTCTCCAAAACCTAACCAAAATAAACAAACAAAACTTCAAAATCTTGAAAAAACAGCTAAAATATGAAACCTGAATGTTGCCTCACCTTAAATCCTGAGAGTTTTTGTGAAAGTTGCTCCCAATAAATACCCTCTTATATACCTACACATCACAATTACATACGTACATACATAAATAAAAGCCCAATTACATAATTACAAACATATATATACAAACATACATACATAAATAAATGTCCAATTACATAATTACAAACATATACATACAAACATACATACACATATATACATTCATATTAACTAATCATCATAAACACAAATTACACACATACATACAAACTAATCATCCAAACTAATCATCATAAACACAAGTTACACACATACATACAAACTAAACATTCAAACTAATCATCATAAACACAAATTACACACATATATACAAACACTAATTTACATAAACTAAATTATATAAAATAATCACAGATCTAAACCAAATGACCTAAACTAATCATAATTTAATAATTCTATCATACATACAAATATACATACTCATACATACATACAAACATACATGCATACACAAACATAACACATACATACAAAATCATAAAAATCTTAGATCTACACCGAATTTCATCACAAATTAGTAATCAAAACGAGTATTTACCTTCACAAAGCTAAAAATCCAAAAAACGGTGAAATTTCTCCAAAACCTAACCAAAATAAACAAACAAAACTTTAAAATCTTGAAAAAGTAGCTAAAATATGAAAACCGGATGTTACCCCACCTTAAATCCCGAGAGTTTTTGTGAAAGTTGCTCCCAAAAAGCCAAAAAACCGTGAAATCTCCGGAGAGAACAATTTGGGGGAGTTTTGGAGGATTTTGGGTAGAAATGAAGGTCTGCCGTCTATTTTCCCTATTTGTTTACGCTGCACCCTATGGCGACGACATGTCGTCGGCATAGGCCCACATGTCGTCGGCACAGGTACCCTATGCCGACGACATGTCGTCGGTGTAGGGTTCGTAGGATGTTGACCAGTCAATAAAGGTAAAAACCCTATCCCGACGACATGTCGTCGCCATAGGGTTTTCCAGAATTTTTTTTTAATTAAAAAAAAAATTTGACCGACAGAAATTTATTAAATAAAAAAAATAAAAAGAAAATCAAAATTAACCTATAGCGTCGACATGTCATCACTATAGGTTTTCCCAAAAAATTCATTGGGTGCCAGTTTTTTCTCCAATCTGCCTCAACCCTATAGCGACGACATGTCGTCGCTATAGGGTGTCCCATTCAAAATTTTTGTTTTGACCTATACCGATGACATGTCGTCGGTATAAGGTAACCTATGCCGACGATAAGCGTCGTCGGTATAGGCGACGTCGGCACAGGGTCATTTCTTTGTAGTGTCACCCTGTTTATAAAAAATGTAACGAAAAATACATACCGGAATACGCCACTCGTGGTCAGACGAGAGCCCGGAGGGAAATTTCCCGACAATTTGTG
Organism: Smallanthus sonchifolius; assembly: GCA_023525975.1. Lineage (NCBI taxonomy): Eukaryota > Viridiplantae > Streptophyta > Magnoliopsida > Asterales > Asteraceae > Smallanthus > Smallanthus sonchifolius. The sequence continues at coordinate 57,220,946 of CM042045.1, forward strand.
ATATCGTTGTTTTTTGAACAAGAGAATAATTTTTTTCGTAACGAGTTACATGCCTGAAAATAACCATTTTGTTTAGTATTGTGGACATTTTTTTGTAATAGTTTTGTTTTGAATTGCAACGGCTATTAAAGATATTTTACCTATGGGAGATTTGAACCTGGGTCTATTGTGAGACCTTTCAGACGTCTTACCACTAGGCTATCTTGTGATGGTTATAATAGTTGATAGTACTAAATATGTTAACTTGAAAAATGTTGTCGATTGATCCACGTACCATGCCTAAACCGGTCATAACCAAAACAACTTGTTTCTGGCCAACTGATCCAAACCGAAATCTCCTTCCTACACAAACAATACCAAATCAAATTAGTGACAAACATCTTTAATGTATTACACTACAAGAAAAAGACACTGTGCCGACGCCGCCTATACCGACGACAATTGTCGTCGGCATAGGTCAACCTGTACCGACGACATGTCGTCGGTATTACTCAAAACCAAAATTTTGACGGGGTCACCCTATACCGACGACATGTCGTCGGTACAGGGTTGAGCCAGATGGGGGGAAAAAAGGCGCCCAATGAATTATTGGGGAAAACCTATACCGACGACATGTCGTCGGTATAGGGTTATTTTGATTTTATTTTTGTTTTTTTAATATAATAATGTTTTCGTCGGTCAAAAATTTTTTTTTGTTTAATTACAAAAATTATAAAAAGGCCTATACCGACGACATGTCGTCGGTATAGGCTTTTTTACTTTATTGACTGGTCAAAACCCTACGAAGCCTATACAGTAGTGGAAAATTTTGGTAATTAGAAATTAAATATTTCTGGAAAATTTTGAAAATTCAATAAAAATAAAAAAAATACAGAAAAGCCTATGCCGACGACATGTCGTCGGTATAGGTTGGGTCTTTACCGACGACTTGTCGTCCGGATAAGTCCAGAAGCTATACAGACGACATGTCGTCGGTATAGAATTTCTTTTTGAATTTTTTAATTAAACCCTATGCCGACGACACCTATACCGACGACAACTTTGACTTATTGGGACGAAGCAATACCGACGACATATATACCGACGACATGTCGTCGGCATAGCCTATACCGACGACAAGTCGTCGCTATAGGGTTAAAAAAAATCGTCGGAATAGGGTGATATTGTTGTAGTGTTAATCGGGTCATAACAAAAGTTTTGACATCACCACTCTGACTTTTTCACAAGTTGACCTTTTGGGTTTGTAGTGACTAGCTATGGAGTTGATGCTACCTTACTACCTTAACTTTTACAATTTAAGGGAAACCTTGTGGCAAGTCAATGATGAGAATTTATTCATGAATAACGTCCATTTTTGTTTAAATACTTACATACCTCCAACATCAATGACGAGTTCACTAGACTTGTATTCGGGATAATTGAGAAGAGGGTTCATTTCAAATAGGTTAGGGATCACAACGCCTATATATGGCCCGTTTCTGTTAACCTTATCGATCAACCTTCTCGTTTCTCCGATCACTTCACCATTGGCTTCTTGTGGCAACAAAACTATAAGGAAAACAGAAACAAAAAACATATAGAAATTAACGTTTCTCATCTTGTTAGAGATGGAAAATTGAGTACTCAGTACCAAAGGGATGAAGCTGAATCATTTTATAGAGTTTTAAATGGGGAGAGGGGTGTAGATGGTAAAAAAAATGAGGGGTTCTTTAATTTCTTTAGTTTGAATAATCATTCACACATGTGTTGTTTGATGAATTATAAACCATGCATCAAATTAAAAATAATCCATCAATTTCAACCGTACTTGTCACCTAGTGTTCAAATAATAATAATAATAATATAATAATAATAATAATAATAATAATAATAATAATAAATTATAACACTTTGTTATATACAAATATTAAAAATCAATAAATTTTCATGTTAATCAATTTTTGAACATGTTAATGGAAAACAATAATGTAAATCATACCTAATAAGCTAACTAATAAAAGGGAAGACGACATGATCTCTGATGAGGATCGGGTTCCCGTAAGATGAGTTCGCAAGAACTCACGGTTATGGGAGAGAGAGACGGACGAATTTAATGTTAGTACATGCTGATTGAATGATTAGTTAATTCCTTAATTATGGGAGAGGGAGAGACGGACGAATATATATACACCCAAACGGAAACCTTATTGATTGTAGTAAGGGTAATTACGTCCATCAAGTAAATACCAATTAAACCATAGATAGTGTATAAGACTGAAACTTAAATATGAAATGTTAAACAAAAGAGTGGAAAGCAACAATCACTCTTGAATCGTCTCAACGAATAAAAAAAATCAAATTTTTACTTGTTGAAGTTTAAACTAAATATATAGGCCTCTTGATGTCATTGTTAGTAAGTATATTTAGAGTCTTTTATGTATTTGTAGGATTATAAGGAGTCGATACTTTGTAAACGATGTTTAATGATTCATACTTTCACAAGCAAGTTTAGCAATTATTCTCTAATTCTTCATTCATAAAACCTGTAAATCACATCTTTGATTATCAGCAATTGTTATCAGAGAAAGGCAATATCAATCAAAGGGAGGAAGAAGCGAGGACTGAAATCAACTTAATTATCGATAATCAACTAGGAAGCAGTGGTATTAATCAATTGATCCAAGTTAAAGTTGGAGTAAGAAAGAAAAATCGAATTGAAAGTTGTAATCGAAAAATCAGATTTGTGTTTGAGGCTGTAATCAACAGCTTCAATAGAAGCAAGCGAACAAAGTACAAAGAAGAGGAATGCATTTTTTTGTTTTGTTTTCTTAGAGTCTGCACATCGAAGCAAAAGGAGGGGAGCAATGTCAAAGGCCACCATCTTCATCAGAATCAATAGCCGGAACGAACATAACCCGATTCTCGTTTCTATTAAATTCAGTTTTAATTTTGAAATGCAAATTAATCACAATCAAATCTCTTGATTGTTTAAGTTCCCTAGTAAATTCAAATTCTGAAATGAATCGGTAAAAGAATCGAACTATCCTGATGTGATTCTTATACGTCCATTGATATCGCGAAAGTGCTCGAACCCTCAAGTCAAGTCTAGAACCGTGAAATAAGGAAACTAGTTCCTTGATCACGAATAATAGAGAAAAAAAGGGAGCGCAACAAGAAAGAAACATGAGTGGTTGTTGCAGACCGAATTTTTTTGAAGCAAAACAAGAAATCTGGTTCGTATAGCAAGAGAAAAAACAAGACTTGTGTGGTAACCAAGACCCGTATGACAAACAAGACCTGTGTGACAAACAAGAGGTAATCAAGACCTGTGTGACAAACAAGACCTGTGTGACAACCAATACCTATGTAGCAACCAAGACCTATCTGGCAAACAAGTTGTGTGGGGGTGGTCAAAGCAAGCAAGTTCAAACATGTGTGGTACAAGGAAGAAGTATTTAGGGAAACTTGTGTTGTAAGCAAGAAGAAAACCTGTGTATTATGATCGAAAGAAAGAAATCAAAGCAAGTAAACGGAAGGACATCTGGTCCAGGGAAAGGATAATAGCCTTTGGGTCTTAATGCAAAGAAGACAAGAAAGCAAAAAGCACATCTGGTCCAATCCATGAGCAAGGAAGCATATCTCTTCAATGCCTAAATCTAACGGAATCAAATTACGCTCAATAGGAAATTCTGATGGAAACAGTCTTGAAGGCATATAGCCTTTGGGAAACAGTTGTTTTAACAGAAGGGGTAGATGAAAAAGGAGCATAAAACAAAAGCCGTGACCTTCCAAACATTTTTGGAAGATGTTTTGATGCAAGTTGCTCAATACGTGACTACAAAGGAAGTATGATAATCAATTAAAGTTCCATACATCGGAGTAGATCTAGTACATAAGGCACGTCTGTATACCTTAGGAGAGAACTGGAGACTTTAAGGATGAAAAATAACCAAAGCGTAAGTGACTTCTAAGGAAAGTAGGGCAGTATAAAAAGCCAATTTTAAAAGTCTTGGTACAATTCTTAAAGACAAAACAACTATGAGAAAGCTGCTTAACTCGGTTCCAAAGAAGTTTTTACCAATTATGGTAACTATCGAGCAGTATAGAAATTCATAAAATGTCATTTAAAAAAACAGTGGGAAGGATAATAGCCTTTGATGAACGCCTCAACTGTCAAGATGAAACGAAGGATAGTAATCATGGAAGGCTCCTAAAAGCAAGTTCAAGTGATCCTTCTAAAAGCTGGCACCATAATAAAATACGTGGTGACCAAAACCATGGTAATGATCAAGGAAAAGGATCATTTAGAGGAGATAGTGTACGTGGAAGAAGTATGGGTCAAGGAACCAAATACAAGATCAATGTTAGGTTTTATGAATATGGAGACTACGGTGCACCAAATGGTAGGATAAAGAGAAAGGAGAATATCAATAGGCTCATCTTGTGTGGGATGAAGAACCGACATTACTGTAAAGGTAAATCAAGAAAGTCAAGCACTTTCCTTGGACTATATTTAGTTAAAGGGGGAGTATAGTGTCATTGTTAGAAAGTATATTTAGAGTCTTTTATACATTTATAAGGAGTCAGCGGGGTAGTATGTATTGTAAAAGTCTGAAACCGTTTTCAATATGTATCGATTAGATTAGGGTTAGGAATCGATGTATTGCATTATGTAAACGCCGTGACTATTACCCTATATAGGGTATACGGAGTTGAGTACTTGTAGAAGACGTTGAACGATTCATAATTCCACAAGCAAGTTTATCTATTATCTTCTCATTCTTCATTCTTGAGAACATTTTGTGTATGAAATTCGTGTTTGTGTGTGTAAATCATTTTGTTCTAAAGAGAAGATCGTGTGATGAACCAATATAATTGTACAAATACTTTATAGAAAGTCATGGAGATGCATCGTAGAATCGAACAAGTGCTTTCGAAATCAATCATACACAACTCCACACCGCATATAAAAAAGATGGTAAACAGTTTAGGTATGTTTCACAATTTAAAGTCATATTCAATTCACTTAGTTTAGCAATTAATTTTAGATACATTCAACACACACCCTAAAATCTACTTTTAAATTCCAAAGAGTGTCCACATTGTTGGACTTCTCAGAAATATCATGTATCAGTGAGCTAAAATTAGGTTTCCCTAGATGACAAACTTCTTTAACCCACCAACGAACTTTTGTGAATAATACTTGAATTGAATATGATACTTAAAGCTAATTTTTTTTAAATGTTGTTTTGACTTTTTATTTAAAATAACATGAATATCGAGTATTATCCATTTCAGTTTTTTCAAAATCAAGAAGTTTTATATATGATGGAAATTCTTATTATTTTTGTAGGAAAATGTTTTTATCACCTTTCTAATTAGCCGATCTTAAATAATCCCACAACGACTTGACTCATTCTACTTTAGTAACACCATTAAAAAAAGTTAGTAACACTATAAAAACGTTAAAAAAGTTAGTAAGAGCATTCACAGCAATTTCCTTATATATTTGTGAGTGGGATTCCTTATATTTTAAGTAGTGGTTTAAAGTGGTTGTAAGTGGATGAGAGAAAATATATAAATTTTTAGTATATTTGGGGAAAACACTGTTCACCTGCATAAATTTTTTAATATTTTTTAAAAATGTTGTCAGTGAAGGAGAGAGAAAATGTAATGATAAATGTATTAAAAATATATTATTTAATTGAAAAGAAGATAGAAAATCTAGTGATTTTTAATGTAATTATATACAAGGGCGGACCTAGTAAGAGCCGAGGGGGTTCACAGGAACCCCCCGAGTTTCGAAATTTTAGTGTAACGGTAGGTAAAAAAACTGGGGTGAACCCCCTAAAATATTATAGGGTGAACCCCCTTACGCCGCCGCCCACTGCTGCTCGCTTGATCCGGTTGTGAAGCTATAAAACTAAGAACTCTTTCTTAAACTAAATGTGTGTTCTTGAGCATTCATATGATTAGAGGTAAAAAATTGATAGAAACAAATGAGTAGATGACTCTTAAATACAAATTAGTTGATTTTGTGAACATTTGAAGCATAATTTTCATGTTTTTTTCTTCGCTTTAGGCCTCCAAAAATGGTTGAGCCGCCCCTGCCCGACCCGACCAATCGAACCGAAAATTTTTATGTCCGGCCCCTATGAAATTGGATCATCTAAAAACAGTGAACCCCCTAAAAAATTTATGGATCCGCCCCTGATTATATAGATGAAGATAAAAAAAATGATAAAGAATGCTCTTACAATAAATTTAGATCGTTTTGATATATTTATCAAATTCTTTTTTCTTTAATGTCAACGGAGTAGGTAGTGGTGGTGGTGACCGGACAATGCCCCACCTAAATATAATTATTTTTTTTGTATTATTTTAGATTAATTAATCCATTTAGAATATGTTTTTAACGTATTCAAAAAACTACACCTAAAGATATAATTAAGGGAAAATTATTAAAATGGACATTTGATCAGTCAAACTTATTAATAGTCGGCTGAAGTAGGCTAGTTCAGCCGGCTCCAAATTCCGTGCTAACCAACTTTTTGTTAGAGTTTTAACAAACCAGAAAACGACACATGGCGGCACCGACTCCCAAGCCGGCTGAAGCCCACTAAATAGTAGGCTTAGCCGGCGCGTTTTTTTGCTCGATTTTAGCCTGCTATATGATTTTATTTAGCCGGCTATTTGCCTTTCTTTAGCCGGCTATTTGACTTTCCTTAGCCGCTATTTTTCTTAAGATAAACACAACAATCATATAATAAGTAGTAAAAAATAATATAAGTTTAATGTTAAAATAAACACAACAATCATATAATATACTGCTCAAATACAATATGGTTGTATTTGATATTCTATTTTAGCACTATTTTTTAAATAATTGTTGTGTTTACTTTAAAACATTAAACTTATATTATTTTTTACTACTTATTATATGATTGTTGTGTTTATTTTAAGAAAAATAGGCAGCTAAGAAAAGTCAAATAGCCGGCTAAACAAAGGCAAATAGTCGGCTAAGAAAAGTCAAATAGCAGGCTAAAATCGAGCAAAAAAAAAACGCGTCGGCTGAGCCTATTAAAATAGAATATCAAATACAACAATATGGTATTTGAGCATTATTTTTTATATGATTGCTGTGTTTATTTTAAAACATTAAACTTGTATTGTTTTTTACTATTCATTATATGATTGTTGTGTTTATTTTAAGAAAAAAATAGTCGGTTAAGGAAAGTAAAATAGCCGGCTAAACAAAGGCAAATAGCCGGCTAAGGAAAGTCATATAGCAGGCTAAAATAGAGCAACAAATAAACGCCCCGGCTAAGCCTTCTATTTAGTGAGCTTCAGCCGGCTTGGGAGTTAGCGTCGTTACATGTCGTTTTCTGGTTGGTTAAAACTCTGACAAAAAGTAAGTAGGCACGGAATTTGGAGTCGGCTAAAATAGTAGGCTAAAAAAGTTTATCCATTTTAATAAGTTTAACTGATCAAATGTCTATTTTAATAATTTTCCCTATAATTAATCATAGCTATAACATTGCTTCATAAATTTATAATTTTAATTTAAGCTAATACTTTTATACCAAGTAGACGATTATAATACATAATACAATATATCAATAATATCAATTGTTACTCTATGAAAGTTAAATTCTAACATTATTAAATACATGGGTAAATTGGGTCAATTAGAAGAGGATAAATTGGGTGAAAGTTGTAATGTTTTAATTAGAAGAGGATAAATGTAATTAGATTAACTAGAGTTTATTGGTTGTTTCCAAGAAACGTATCCATTGGAACACACCGGTTCGTAGGGTATATATACATATGTGTCGATTGTAGGAAGGAGTGCGATGAATGTATCATAGTTGAATCATACCAAGGTTGTGTATCCCTGTTCAATCATAAATCAACTCTTGATTACCAACAACTGGTATTAGAGCGGTTATACACAATCGATCAATGGAATCAAGAAGTAGGCAATCGTGTTTGTTGGGCAATTAAATCGGAAGAAAAATTGAATGCGGTTTTCACAATTCAATCAAGAAGTAGGCGACCGATCATCAAACATCACTGATTGAATTAGAAGAAATCGTTTCTACATAATTGATCAATTAATTCAAAACCATTAGAAGGAACGTCGATTAAAAGTTGATCTGATCCATAATGAGCGATTGTCTTGTGGATTTCAATACCAGGGTTACACAATCAACAAACACAGGGAACATGTCATTATCAAGCTGAACAATTAAAGTTAAGAACTAAAACCAGGAAATCGTTGTAGATCTTGATTCACACATAATTTGTTTTTACTCGGTTGAGTGTGCGGTGGGAGTAGTGTGTGATCGAACTGAATTGAATCAAGAAACTTGAAGATTTTGAAGACTTGAAAATTGGATTATGACATATCGATTCGATTTAATCCGCTAATATCTAAGTCTGTCATTTCGAAGTCTCGCATCAAAGCACTTTTGAAATCTTCTGATTGTTCCCCACAAAAATAAGATCATCAACATAAAGGGCAACGAGAATTAAACTACTTAAAAATCATGAAAAAAGTCTGTGACTTGATGAGGTCGATAAGTGGTTCGTTGAAAACTACTTAAAAATCATGAAAAAAGAGAACTACCCTCCTATGTTAAAGAATGGTATAAATTTATTTGATCTTTATCAACACGTACAAGCCGAGGGTGGATACATCACGTCATGTGTGGGAAATAAATGGGAATTGATTGCTATCAAACTTGGATTTGATTGGAGGATTGCAAATAAACTTAGAATGATCTATGTTACTTGAATGGTACTATGAAACCATGAGGGACAAGATTGAATTGAATGACAAAGAAGAGGGGGAATTGATGCAATGCAAAGAATGAGAAAGAAGCAAGTGGAAGAAGTATAGGGTATGACCCATTAGAGATTTCCCACCAGGTTATGGTTATGCAAACCACGTCAATAGCAACCAAGGAAAGAACATTGAACCCGAAGAGGAAGAACCTGAGGAGGAGGAGTCTGATGGAGAAAAGTTCGATGATACTAACGACGGAGATTTGGAATACTTCATTCTTCTCAAGAATGAAGATGGTCAAGCTTGAAGGAACAAAGGAACTGGATTAAGAAGATTTTAGGGGGGGGGGATATTGAGTAGGAGAATTAAAGATTAATCTTGATTAAAATAAATATTAATATTAGTTTATTAATTGGTTCGTTGATATTGTATTAGACTAGGAGTGACTTCGTTTATTTATTTCATTATTTAATAGTTATTGAATGGATTAGGATTAGTTTAGTTTTAGTATAAATAGAGGGTTTAGGGATCATTGTAAAGTGTGGTTTTGGTTTTCATTATTATTAAAAAAGTCGATCTTGATTGAAATCAAAATTCGTGTTCGTGTTCTTGGGCCTGGTTTCCAACAATACTGACCACTAATCTTTCTTAATCCAAATACGTAAATGGGTCATTAAGTCAAACATTGTAGTTTAAGTTTAATGGGTCAGATTGTTTATTTGCATGTTCTATTTGTTCACGTACCGGACCTAGTGGTATTGGGCTGTTTACAGTATGCATGCAACATGTTAGTATACGGGGCCCAAGGTATGCTTATATAGCCCAGAATGATGTCTTTGTTGATATGAACGGATGCGTAGAAGCAGTTCCGTAACCGTTCCCATAGGCAACGGTTCATAAGGTATATGTAACCTTATTTGCAATTGAATGAAACAACTGTTCGTATCTTTTCTTTTCCATATCCCTACGCAAACAAAAATACACAAATACAGAAACACAAACACATTAATACGTTCATGAAGAAGATGAACAATCTCGTTTTTACTTCGGATGATTCCACTGTGTCCTCTGATACTAAAATACATGTTACGCATATTAAATGTGAGATATTTTTTATCTTTATGCCGTTGTGCTTTAGATAGAACCCTTTTGTACTATTTACTAGCTAGAGAGATCGAAGAAACCAAAAGAAATCTGAACCATGATCTCCATAGTATCAATCACTACAGAGAAATGTATATTAATACTAATGTGCACAAGTGTCAGCAATTCGTTTGCACATCTGCTACTTTTCACAACCCTAGAAACATGTAGGGCTGTTAAGAAATGTGTATATATATACTAATGTGTACAAGTGTCAGCAATTCGTTTATTCTCAAACTGCAACTTGTAGAAGTATTAGTAAATGCTACGGTGCATTTCAGATATATGGTTGATTTCCAGAGATTATACATACTGTGCACTTAGTGGTTTATTCCTCTTTTGACATTCCGGGTAGGGGCTCCCGGAAACAGGTGGTCCAATCGGCTTTATTATCCCGACATAAATATTAAAACCATATATGGTTCTCTATATGACTCAACATTAATTTTCTAGATAGATGGGTCAACCACAGTAAATGCTTATCATAGCGTGTAAAAAGTATATATGGCATGCTTCATTATGGATATTGAGATTGATAGATGCTTTCCCTCTTGTCACCGGTGGTGGGTAGGGGCACCACATGAACTTTTTTTTGTTTTTTTTTTAACGGTAAGAGCTATATATTCTAGAATAATTGTGTTTATTCGGTGTAACACCTAGAACATCCAGGTTAGCCCACCTTAAGAGGAACTTTTCTGACCTGGTCACAGACCCCTTTTAACTGTGGCCTGGATTCGAACTCAAGACCTCTACTATGAGAAGTCTTAAGGCTATCATTACACCAAATAGCCAACGTAACTATTACAAGAGCTACAAAGCATATTTTCAATTTTCATTTTTAAAACAATAAAGTTTTTCATTGGATAAAAATATAACTAGCCGGAGTACAACGAACATGTCTATACAACACATTTGTTGTTCATACGTTTTTAACATATTATTGGTTCTGAATTAAATATGGCATACATACATAGTGAGATGTTTTTTTTTCAAAATGGATAGTTTGTTTAGAATTGTGATAACTGCATTAACTAATGGAATTTATAATATTTTATCTAAATAGATATATCTATACTATATAATGAATAAATGTTTTTCTTTGCCACTTGTCGCCTCCACATTTATTCTTTTTTTTTTCCGCCTCTCTTTCTTAATAAATGCACTTCCATCTTTTCATAATAATAATCATATATATTTAAAGAAAATATTAATTATACTAATAATACACATTTATCTTAAATTATCCTTTATTATAAGAAACTTTGAAATCTAATTATTTAACTTTTATTTTCAATCAAATTACATTAAATAGTACTTAACGTATTTTCGAAACTCAATTATATATTAATTTTACATATTTTGAATTTTATTTTCTATCCTTAGTACACGATACATTTGTATACATCTAAAATATACACAAAAAGATATAAAAAATTATTTATTGGTATTTTTCACCACGCACGAGATCTAAACTAGTGTACATGTATATACATTGGTGCATATTTTTATAGTTTTTAAATAAATTGAGAAGAGAGTAGATAAAATGAAAGAGTGAGAAGGGATAAATAAACCATTATTATTCATGTTTATCCTTAAGATTAAAGAGATATTTAGATGACTTATGCAGTTCTCAGTGTATACTTATATATGGTACAAAGTCAAGATGCATGCTTAGTGTTTTTTTTCCTCAAACAAAGTTTGTGTTTAAAATTTTGAAAAAGCAAAAGATAACTAAACAATGAGCTTGGTTTAGTGGTCTTGGTGTATACCATGCGTTTACCATTCCCAAAGCCACGCGGGTTTGTTCGAAACCCGCAACCAACACCTTTGTCCGTTTCAAGTTTTTCATGTTTTTTTTCTTGCGCTTAATTTTTTTTTTTTTGCGTTTTAAATTAGAAACATAAATCTTATACGATTTTCTCGCGCATGATCGGTTAATGTAAAGGTTTTTGCTTTATTTTATACTTTTTTGGGAATGTTATTTTCCACCGCAACGCACAGGGCCTCTTCACGTACTTATTTCTACCTATGTTTCGGTTCGATCGCAACCATATCGTCACGGCATGCCACCCTGTAACACCCTTAATTTAAACACCGGTTATAATAAACGTTTACACACGCAGAAGCATTTATCCCAAGATTTTTGTTATACTCTTCGCGTACCGCGAAGATCCAGGTTCGCGTATCGCGAAAGAGCCCCAAAAGTTGCCTGCCGAGAAACTGGTTCTTCGCGGTCTTCGCGTACCACGAGGACACCCAGTAAACATAAAATTAGCTTTTTCTTCCGGTTCCAACACTTAGCCAAATTTTCAATATTTTTCAATCCTTCATGACATCAAAAATTCCCAACACTTGGGTATTGATTCAAAACATTTATATATCATTTGCAAACATCAAAACTACATTGATTCATGTATCAAAACATCCATTTAAGGATTTCAATTTACACCCCAAAAATCATCATCTATACATACGAGAACCCGCCAACGCCTTGGACTACATCGGAGCTTTTCCTGCATAACATCACATGTATCACCATTAGTAATGAAGATAAAACATATCAAACAAGTAAGTACTACATGTTTTCACCCATTCACTCATTCGACCCGTTTCCACCCAATTTGTCATTAGGCTATATATCACTTGCATTTCATCTTACAAGTTCCATTCTTTTTATTTGTCATTCATAATTAACATATTTCCATTTCCATTATGGTACATAGGCCATAACCTCATTTTCATTATGATACTTAGATCATAACCTCATATCTAATTTCCATTATGGTACTTAGACCATAATCTCATTTTCATTATGGTATTTAAACTATAACCTCATTTCCACATTTCCATTATGATTCTAGATTATAACTTCATCACCATTTCCATTATGGTATTTAAATCATAACCTTATATCTACATTTCCATTATGGTACTTAGACCATAACCTCATATACACATTTCCATTAAAGTATTACAACTATAGCTACATTCATTCATTTACACAACTAGTTCATACACATTCATACACAACATCATATGCAAACATAACACATATGTATCACCCTTTTACCATCAATACTAAGTAAGTGCAAGAGCACTTACCTTTTGGATTCGAAGATCCCGTTCCACCTTCTCGAGTGACAATTTGATTACCTAAACATATACATCTAGTTTAGTAATCTATCATGCATCAAAATCACATTTTAATTGGGTTCACAACCCAATTTTCCATTTCCAACCCAAACTGACCCGTTTGGGTTATTCCCATGTCCAAAAAGCCTCTTTACACTACAACAATATCACCCTATCCCGACGATTTTTTTTGACCCTATAGCGACGACTTGTCGTCGGTATAGGCTATACCGACGACATGTCGTCGGTATAGATGTCGTCGGTATTGCTTCGTCCCAATAGCCAAGATTGTCGTCGGGATAAGTGTCGTCGGGATAGGTCAGCCTATACCGACGACTTGTCGTCGCTATAGGGTTTAATTAAAAAATTAAAAAAGAAACCTTATACCGACGACATGTCGTCGGTATAGAGTCCTACCCTGTACCGACGACATGTCGTCGGTATAGGTTGACACTATACCGACGACATGTCGTCGGTATAGGCTTTTTTTGTTTTTTTTAATAATTTTTGAAAAAGGCCTATAGCGACGACATGTCGTCGGTATAGGTCTTTTCTGTTTTTATTTTTTATTTTTTAATTTTTAATATTTTATCCAGAAATATTAAATTTCTAAAAACAAAAACCTGCAAATCATAAATATAAACCATTCAAACATTCAAATCGGATAAAAACTAATATCCGAAACATAAACCAAACATTCAAATTGTTCGACACACAAACTTGTTCGACACACAAATTTGTTCGACAAATCAAACATTTAAAACATAAACTTGTTCGACACACAAATATGCAAATTGTTCAAGACAAATACCAACAAAAAAGGTAAAGGCTCAACAACTCCAAGCTAATTATCATCGCTGCTAGTTCGGCGATCCCACATTCGACGCATTTCATCAATTTGTCGTTGCATTTCAAGCATTTGTTGATTATGTGTACGACGTTCTTCCTCTCGTCAACCGCAACGAGTTTCGAACTTGTAACAAAATTAAATAAAGTTACATATACATACAAACATACATAAGCATATGAATAAATACCCTCTTATATACCTACACATCACAATTACATACATACATACATACATAAATAAAAGCCCAATTACATAATTACAAATATATACACACAAACATACATACATAAATAAATGTCCAATTACATAATTACAAACATATAGATACAAACATACATACACATATATACATTCATATTAACTAATCATCATAAACATAAATTACACACATACATACAAACTAAACATTCAAACTAATCATCATAAAGACAAATTACACACATACATACACATACATACAAACACTAAATTACATAAACTAAATTATATAAAATAATCACACATCTAAACCAAATGACCTAAACTAATCATAATTTAATAATTCCATCATACATACAAATATACATACATACATACACATACATAACACATACATACAAAATCATAAAAATCTTAGATCTAAACCAAATTTCATCACAAATTAGTAATTAAAACGAGTACTTACCTTCACAAAGCTAGAAATCAAGAAATGGTGAAATTCCTCCAAAACCTAACCAAAATAAACAAACAAAACTTCAAAATCTTGAAAAAGTAGCTAAAATATGAAACCCGGATGTTACCTCACCTTAAATCCCGAGAGTTTTTGTGAAAGTTGCTCCCAATAAATATCATCTTATATACCTACACATCACAATTACATACATACATACATAAATAAAAGCCCAATTACATAATTACAAACATATACATACAAACATAAATAAATGTCCAATTACATAATTACAAACATATACATACAAACATACATACACATATATACATTCATATTAACTAATCATCATAAACACAAATTACATACATACATACAAACTAAACATTAAAACTAATCATCATAAACACAAATTACACACATACATACACATACATACAAACACTAATTTACATAAACTAAATTATATAAAATAAACACACATCTAAACCAAATGACATAAACTAATCATAATTTAATAATTCCATCATACAAATATACATACTCATACATACAAACATACATACATAACACATACATACAAAATCATAAAAATCTTTGATCTAAACCAAATTTCAACACAAATTAGTAATTAAAACGAGTATTTACCTTCACAAAGCTAGAAATTCAAGAAATAGTGAAATTCCTCCAAAACCTAACCAAAATAAACAAACAAAACTTCAAAATCTTAAAAAATTAGCTAAAATATGAACCCGGATGTTAGCTCACCTTAAATCCCGAGAGTTTATGTAAAAGTTGCTCCTAAATAGCCCAAAAACGCTGAAATCGCCGGAGAGACAGAATTGGGGGAGTTTTGGAGAGTTTTTGATGAAAATGAAGTTCTGTCGTCTGGTTTCCCTATTTGTTCGCGCTGCACCCTATAGCGACGACATGTCGTCGGCATAGGTCCACTTGTCGTCGGTACAGGTAGCCTATAGCGACGACATGTCGTCGGCATAGGTTTCGTAGGGTGTTGACCAGTCAATAAAGGTAAAAACCCTATCCCGACGACATGTCGTCGCTATAGGGTTTTCTAGAATTTTTTTTAATTTTAAAAAAAAAATTATTAAAAAAAAAAACAAAAAGAAAATCAAAATTAACCTATAGCGACGACATGTCGTCGCTATAGGTTTTCCCCAAAAATTCATTGAGCGCCAGTTTTCCCTCCAACCTGCTCAACCCTATAGCGACGACATGTCGTCGCTATAGGGTGTCCCATTCAAAATTTTGGAAAAACCCTATCCCGACGACATGTCGTCGCCATAGGGTTTTCCAGAATTTTTTTTCAATTTTAAAAAAAAATTATTAAATAAAAAAACAAAAAGAAAATCAAAATTAACCTATAGCGACGACATGTCGTCGCTATAGGGTTTTCCAGAATTTTTTTTAATTTAAAAAAAAAAATTATTAAATAAAAAAAAAATCAAAATTAACCTATGGCGACGACATGTCGTCGCTATAGGGTTTTCCAGAATTTTTTTTAATTTAAAAAAAAAAATTATTAAATAAAAAAAAAATCAAAATTAACCTATAGCGACGACATGTCGTCGCTATAGGGTTTTCCAGAATTTTTTTTAATTTAAAAAAAAAAATTATTAAATAAAAAAAAATCACGATGTCTCGGACGTTTGTGAAACACCCAAGACCAGCCTGTATGGCCCCAAACTGGGTACCCTACAGTTGGTTCTCATCACTGGGTGTTCTCTTTAAAAATACTCGCTTTATTACAAACAATCAGTGGAAGTCTTAATTTAAAATAGTTGTAACCCTTTATAAACTCAATATCAATCTTAATCTTAGCTTACAAATGCCTACACACCAATCCGAGTAGCACCGCTCCCTAGCCAAGATACCTCACCTGCAAACAATCTAACGTACATACAAAGTCATCTACGCTTAGTGAGTTCTAACAGTGTATATTAACAAGAAATACCATTTGATTGAACTCAGAACATTACAATCCTTTATAAAACGATTTGTCGTTTATTGACATGTTAATAACCCACACTTCAACACTAACTCATAAGGGTTCAACGACCCAAGATGTAACATCCCGGTTTTTCATAAAATAACTGGGTTTGTAATTATGTAAATTATTGTAAAGGTTAACGGGTAATTAACGGGGTTTTGGCGGGTTTTATTTAAAAACGTGAACAAAACCAAGCCCGGGAGACCTTGGGTGTGCGTGGGCCAAGCCTGGCCCTAGGGAAGAACACCCTTTAGGGTGCAACGCAAATATGGAGACCCCATTTTCACATTCAGCCGTCGAAGAGCAAGGAGGAGAGGGAGAGAGCCGTTCATCGCGTTTCAAGTCCGATTTGATGTATTTTGTCGATCTCTAATCATCCTTAGTGTGTCGGGATCCTTGAATCAATACTACACATGTTTCATAATTCTAGGGTTTAGAAGAGAAGTTGAGTTTCAATGAAGACGAGGTGATTCGGGAATTCGATTGGCACGGGTTCTCTGATCTAGAGGTATAATCTTGAAAACCTTCCTGTTTAAATGCTTGTTTGTGATCATAGGGAACCTTCATGTGTGTGCATGGGTTCGACCGAACCCTAGAGGTGGCCGGTTGGGGGGATGGGTGTCCGACGAGGCATGGGGGATGGGTGTCCGACGAGGTGGCCTATAGCGACGACATGTCGTCGGCATAGGTGTCGTAGGGTGTTGACCAGTCAATAAAGGTGTCCGATGGGTGTCCGACGAGGCATGAGGAAGCCCGGAACCCGTTAATTACACAAGGAGGAGAGGGAGAGAGCCGTTCATCGCGTTTCAAGTCCGATTTGATATATTTTGTCGATCTCTAATCATCCTTAGTGTGTCGGGATCCTTGAATCAATACTACACATGTTTCATAATTCTAGGGTTTAGAAGAGAAGTTGAGTTTCAAAGAAGACGAGGTGATTCGGGAATTCGATTGGCACGGGTTCTCCGATCTAGAGGTATAATATTGAAAACCTTCATGTTTAAATGCTTGTTTGTGATCGTAGGGAACCTTCATGTGTGTGCATGGGTTCGGCCGAACCCTAGAGGTGGCCGGTTGGGGGGATGGGTGTCCGACGAGGCATGAGGAAGCCCGGAACCCGTTAATTACACAAAGAATTTTTCCAGAATTTTTTTTAATTTAAAAAAAAAAATTTGACCGACGGAAATTTATTAAATAAAAAAAAAACAAAAAGAAAATCAAAATTAACCTATAGCGACGACATGTCGTCGCTATAGGGTTTTCCAGAAATTTTTTTTAATTTAAAAAAAAATCTATTAAATAAAAAAAACAAAAAGAAAATCAAAATTAACCTATAGCGACGACATGTCGTCGCTATAGGTTTTCCCCAAAAATTCATTGGGCGCCAGTTTTCCCTCCAACCTGCTCAACCCTATAGCGACGACATGTCGTCGCTATAGGGTGTCCCATTCAAAATTTTGGAAAAACCCTATCCCGACGACATGTCTTCGCCATAAGGTTTTCCAGAATTTTTTTTAATTTAAAAAAAAAATTATTAACTAAAAAAAACAAAAAGAAAATCAAAATTAACCTATAGCGACGACATGTCGTCGCTATAGGGTTTTCCAGAATTTTTTTTAATTTAAAAAAAAAAATTTTGACCGACGGAAATTTATTAAATAAAAAAAAAAAATCAAAATTAACCTATAGCGACGACATGTCGTCGCTATAGGGTTTTCCAGAAATTTTTTTAATTTTAAAAAAAAAATTTTGACCGACGAAAATTTATTAAATAAAAAAAACAAAAAGAAAATCAAAATTAACCTATAGCGACGACATGTCGTCGCTATAGGTTTTCCCCAAAAATTCATTGGGCGCCAGTTTTCCCTCCAACCTGCCTCAACCCTATACCGACGACATGTCGTCGCTATAGGGTCTCCCTGCCAAAATTTTGGTTTTGACCTATACCGACGACATGTCGTCGGTATAGGGTGACCTATGCCGACGACAAATGTCGTCGGTACAGGTGGCGTCGGGACAGGGTCAATTTGTTGTAGTGTTACATCCAAACTCACCTACTTGAGTTTCATTACCATTTCTTAACACTAACTTTTCATTTAATCTTTAACATTAGATTAATTTAGTGTTCATTCAAGTGTCTAACACCATATAAACACTTAAACATCATTAATTCATCATCCTATCATCATAATCCAAAAACCCCAATTTTCTCCATATGAACCCTAACTTCTCATAATCAACATCAAAGGGTTATAGGATGTTAATCACTATTCTTTATCTTTAGTTTAGCTAGATTATCAACAATCTAACACTAATTTACCCCATGCATTCATAAATTTTCGGATTTTTACAAAACCCATCTATGAACCCAACAATGGTGAAATCAAATGATGATTAACACTTACTTGATGCTAGAAGGATGATGTGCAAGTCAACACCTTCACAAATTCAAGCTCAAATGCACGATTTTTTGCTTCAATAACACTTTCCCCTTTTCCTCCCTTGAAATGAAGATCTCTTTCACCAACAAAATGGTGGATTTTGACTTCAATAAGTCAAATATGGCAGATTTATCATTTTACACCTTTAGCCCATTAACTTCCATTTCACCCATTTCATTCCAAAATTACTTAAAAACTAATATAACTTCAACACTAACTTGAAACCCACTTGTTTTAACTTATTTCTAAAATATTATTTAGAATATTTATTTATTTATAACGAAACCCAGATTTTGGTTCGTTACAACCCGCCGCAACGCGCGGGTATAATTCGAGTTGTTTATAAAAAGAACATGTTCTAACATGTTCTAAAAAGAACACACTAACTCTTCTAAAATACATATATTTACACGCTAACCATTGTATTATTCGTTGTTATATAGTAACTTCCAAAAAAAATAATGTTTCTAAAAAAGAACACGCTAACTATTCTCCGCTCCTTTATAAGCTTCTTCAACGGCTCTCGGTAGAAACTTATGGTCTCTATCTTGGATCGCTACATAATCATAATCACATAATTAGTTGATTGCTCTACATGTTTCTCAAATCTGTATATTTCACCCTCAAACTTAAAACGATTATATCAATAGTCATAATAATCAGTTTAAATGCACCCGTTAAAGCATGACCATAATCAAATTGTCATAGAATCCAAGCTTCTAAGTATTCCTGAAAGATGTTTAAAATCAGATCATAATCTTACCCTCCTAATGACCCACAAAGGCAGAAGCAACATCATCCTTGGTTTTGACAACTAATCAACAAGTCTGACTGTTGTAAGAATAGAACAAACATACAAATTTGTAATTAGTTCCTACTTAGATTCTAACCAAGTTTAAACCCGTTTGTAATTAGTTCACTGTCGATCTTCAACTGTTCCACCACCACCGTTGTGTGGTTGCTCACTTCGCAAGAGGGTGGCTGTAGTCACTTCGCCCGAACCACAAAACTCTACCAATATACACCGCATGCACAAGCATTCACAACCACCGTTGAGAGCGAGTGAGGAAGAGAGAAAGAAAGATGTTTTGATATGGGATTAGGGTTACATTCGACCACCATTGAGAATGAGAGAGAGAGAACAACGTTTTGAAATGGGATTAGATCCACGGTTGAGAGCGTCCGTGATGAATGTTGGCATGGTGTAGAAGAGGGTGGTTGTCGGTCACCTCGCTGGAGGGTGGCTGTTGTGAAGTAATTGTCTGAAGAGGGTGGGGGATAGCACGCGAGAGAACGACGGAAGTGTGGGATTAGAGTTTTGAAATTCAAAGGTTGTTGCATGTTTGAGAAGGGATTTTCCAAGCTTTATGAGTTGTACCTCCTGGTTTAAGAGTTGTAAAAAAACAAGGAACAGGAGAAACATGTGTTTCATATGTGAAAAACTCATAAAAAATTAAATATTACATGTGTAAAACTCATTTTTACATAATTGTTTAAGAGGATTTGCACATAAACGGCTTCTAAAATAAGTTTCACACATGTGAAAAAAATTATGTAAAAATAAGTTTTTCACATGTGTAAAACACACATATATATTGAAACAAAAAGATTCAAAGAATAGATATTTATCTTTATGTGAGGGTATTGGGGACACAGCCCTAACCCAAAAAAGTATCTTTAAAAAATATCTAATGAGAGAACGTCACCTCATTTTACCAAAATCCCAGCCTATGTATCCAAAGAGATGGAGGCACAACCCTAATACCCTAAATCAATCGAAAGGCTCCACACATTTACTCCACACACCACACACGGCTTGTTTCACGGATAGATACACCCGAATGGACTTACCCTAACACTTACCCGAGTCATTGGGGCCGGTGTGACCGTCTTACCTGTGGTACCGGCTTCACTACCCGAAGGGTGCCCCCAACACCCTGACATAATGTTTCATATAAAGTGCTAAGTTAAACCGAAAAGAAAAGTATGACTTTTTACGGAAACTTGTTACACCATAAGAGTTCTATTTGTTACATTAGGAATATGTAAAAGAAAAGTATGGGAGTGCCCGTATCTGGTGATGGGTTTGATTGATGGAGAAGTTGCCGTACGTTTGAAAACATGGAATTCTGAGTACATGCATACGTACGACTAAGCACACAACTAATTTTAGTTTTGGATATTGACATCCAAAAGAAAGTCCTCAAATATCTAAATATTATTTTCACTAATCTTTCTACATGTTGCAATTTTATTTTTATCGTTTTTATTTGCTCTCCTCTTGTACGTTTTCTATTTAAGCGCGCGTCCTTGACCTCTTTAATCTTCCATTACCAAAAAAATGTCTCTTGTATTTGATGTCACTAATGAATTTTGCCATTTTGTCCTATTAAAGTTACCTTAAATATCCTAGTGCTTGCTTTTAGAATGAAACTTTCAAATACCTACTGAAAATATTTGGTTTTGAATCATTAGAATTAACATTGAGCCTTCTGATTGAGTGATATCACATGACTTTTCAAGTAGGAGGCCATGGGTTCAAGCCTCGCTTGGGACATAATATTCCAAGTTAAGCCAGGGGGTCTTTTCAGTTGTGGGTTTCCTTCTGAGTGGTGTGGCAACGGGTCACCGCGCTTCTGTTCTTCGGGCGGAAGGGTGATCTGTTTTCCACAGTGATCCCCGAGCGGAAGGATGATCGTGGTCCGATTGATGAAAAGTGGTCACTATTTGCCTATTCGGGAGACATTTACTTCCTCAAAATTAGCCATGGTATTCATGAACGAGGTTGGAGCTCATCATGGTGTGCCTTTGTCAATTGTATCTGACAGAAATACGATGTTCACGTCAACATTCTAGAAAACGTTTCATGTGGATATGTGAACAAGGTTAAACATCAGCAAAAGATATCACCCTCAGACCACTACTAGAAAATGGGTGGGTTTGCTACGAAAATTTGCGACGCATTTACGACACATTTGCGACGAAAAGTAAAACCTTGATTTCTAACAAAATGCGTCGCAAATGTGTCGGAATTTGCGACACATTTCCGACGCAAACTTTTAATTTCATATTTTATATTTGTTGATACATTGATAACGATAATAATATAAGATGTGTCGCAAATGTGTCGGAATTTGCGACACATTTCCGACGCAAACTTTTAATTTTCGTATTTTATATTTGTTAATACATTAATAAATATAATAATATAAGTTGCGTCGCAAATGTGTCGAAAATTTGCAACGCATTTCCGACGCAAACTTTTAATTTCGTATTTTATATTTGTTAATACATTAAATAATATAATAATATAAGTTGCGTCGCAAATGTGTCGGAAATTTCCGACGCAAATTTTTAATTTCGTTTTTTAATTTTGTTAATACATTAATAAAGATAATAATATAAGTTGCGCCGCGAATGTGTCGGAAATTTGCAACGTATTTCCGACGCAAACTTTTAATTTTGTATTTTATATTTGTTAATAAATTAGTAAAGATAATAATATAAGTTGCGTCGCAAATGTGTCGGAAATTTACGCATTTCCGACGCAAGTTTTTAATTTTATATTTTAATTTTGTTAATACATTAATAATATATAAAAAAAATAGTTTTATACAGATAAAAAGTAATTAGTTCTATGCAAAATGTCAAATGTATAGGTGTATGTGTTTATGTGATATGTATGTGCATGTATGTTTGTGTATTTATATGTGAATGTGAATGTGAATGTGAATGTGTATGAGAATGTATGTGTGTGTATGTGTATGTGAATGTATGCATGTATATGTATGTGTAAGTGTATGTGAATGTATGCATGTGTATTTGTATGTATATGTGTATGTGTATGCAAAAATTTAATCACGTATTTTCTTTAAGTTAATAGAATAATAAAAGTAATAATACAAGTATGTGTGTATGTATGTATGCATGTGCATTTGTATGTAATGTATGTGAATGTGTATGTGTGTTTGTATGCATATGGGTATGTATATATGTGTATCTGTGTTTGTATATGTAAGTGTATACGTGTATGTATCCATTTAAGGGAGGTATGACCTCTTGTTGTGATTGAGATGTAATATGACTAACTATAACCCGATACAACTGTTTAATACCTAATATTACATATTAAAGGCCATAATGGTTCATTATGAGCTGTCAATGTCAGTATGGTCTATTAAATCTAGTATGACCTCTTATTGTGCGTTGGGATTTAATATGACTCACTACAACCCGATACAACCCTTTAAGACCTAATATGACATATAAAATGCCATAATTTACCATTTAGAGTTTTCAAGGCCCAATATGGTCCATTAAGGCGAGTATGACATGTTAGTTCCCGTTAAGTTCTAATATAACCCAATGCAACCTGATCTAATATGACTCGATAAAAGTAAATAATTGATCTAACTGGTCTAATTAGGATATGTGATGTTCATCTAGGATCATTGATGACCATACATGATTAATCATAGTAACCGATAATCAATAAGGTTCATATGATGGTCAGTTAGTGGTATTCATTGTCTTATAATCAATAAAGGTAAATTAGGGGCGACATCATCAATTATAGTACTAAATCATGTATAATCTGTTACTCAATTAAGAGTTATTACGACTTTTAAGGTGCAATACGATCCACTAAGACATGTATTAACCATTATAACTCATAATGCCACAATAAAAGTGATCATGAGTCTGTAAGACATACTACGTCATAGTTAGATCAAGTGTTCGTTAATTAAGGTCAATGATGGTCTATTAAAATTTATCACGATTACATTAAAACCTATCATGTCTAGTGTTAAAATAGGATGTTGCAGCCCCAAAACTATGTGAAATGACAAGGTCAAAATGTTTTATCAAATTTAGACTGGGTAACTCATAACTTTTTGTTGTAACAATAGATATAGAAACATAAAAATAATATTGTAATTTTATAAAAGATAAAATAAAATATTTGTATTACAACTAAATAAAAGTTTAATAAATTATTTATGTTAATAACCAAGCATAATGTAGATTTTTTTATAAAGATTATTAAAATACTAGTTTAAACACTATTATATAAAATTTTCAGTTAAATTTCCCCCTTCCCCAGTCTAGGGGTGTTCATCGGGTTTTTTAATCGGGTTTCAGGTTATTCGGTTCGGGTTATTCGGGTTTTTTGTTATAAGAATCCTACCCGTTTACCGACCCAAATAAGATTCGGGTTAATCGGTTTCGGGTTATTCGGTTTCGGGTTTATTCGGGTCGGGTTAATCGGTATTCGGGTTTTTAAATACAAGTTGCAACGCATACTTTATTATTTAACTTAACATTATATTATTAAATAATAAGCACAAAATGTCAAATAAAAACCTTCTCAATATGATTTTTCATTCAAACCCATGCACTAAACACATATTAACTAAAAACACACCAAATAAAATAATCAAAAAACTAAAGTGTATCAACCAATCCTATAAACTAAAAAAAATGACAAATCGTATTAACCAACAAACTCGTTAACAATGTTCACTCTTCAAATTCTCACATTCATGTCCGCTCGTACGTTTTCAATCATAAATTTAAAAAAAAAGTGAAATAAAATAAGCATTAAA
This sequence comes from Smallanthus sonchifolius, assembly GCA_023525975.1. Lineage (NCBI taxonomy): Eukaryota > Viridiplantae > Streptophyta > Magnoliopsida > Asterales > Asteraceae > Smallanthus > Smallanthus sonchifolius. The sequence continues at coordinate 57,245,542 of CM042045.1, forward strand.
AATGGTTAGATGTATACTGAGCTAAGATTACAAATAAATATTAATAATAAAATACCTTTTTGTTATTATTCGGGTTAATCGGGTTAACCCGATTAACCTTTTTTTAACCCAATTACCAAACCGAATACTACCTTCGGGTTCGGGTTCCATCTTAAACGGGTTCGGGTTGTTCGGGTTCCATCTTAATCGGGTTCGGGTTAATTTGGGTCGGGTTCGGTATTCGGGTTTCGGATAAAATGAACACCCTTACCACAGTCCCCCTTCCCCAGTCCCCTCCCCTAATTTAACGTTTCCCTCCCAGAAATCGGTCATATTCCCGCTCTCTCCCCTAACCCTAGATCGACCCTCCCTCCCCACGTCTCACCAACGTCCTTCTTTCCTCCGATTAACCTTCGTTACCCCTCATAAACACAGTTTCATGAATCCAAGCCCTACATCCGGAATAGCCAGTAACTACAGTTTCATGAATCCACAACCACAAGAATCGACTGGTCTCAAACTCCTCAATCGATCTGTAATTTCGAAATCTAGAAGCAAGAAGCGCTTGAATTCACCACCAACACTCTCAAATCAGGTGTGTTATATGTTCTTAAACATTTTCGGTTTGTGAAATCACCGACAATTCTTTACTGTTTTTTGGATTTTTCTCCCAAATTGTTAGCAATTAGAAGAGAGAGAAACGATGAACCGTCAGATTGTATTGCAGTTACAAGAACAGGTGTGTTTAGGTTTCCATTCCCCTTTAATATCAACCATGTTTAATTCGAAATTAATTGAATTAAACTCATCATTCGCTATAGTATGTGCATAGGTTTGAATCAACTCATTCTTGCATTACTTGATTTGAAGGACACAATTTTCTGTGTATGAGGAACGAGAACGATTAACTGGATTTGCTATACACTGGATGAATGATTTGTTTTATGGATTTAACTGAGAAAGAACTAGGTTAGAACATGGCTTTTTGTGAAATGATTTCTATGTTGGAACATCTAAAAAACATGATAAAATAGGTAAGTGACTACTCTAATTAAGTACTTGTGTAACAATGGATCCTCATATGTCCTCCTTATACTGTGTTAGTATTGATGTTCAACATCGAAAATTGGACTGAGGTTCTTAGCCTATTTGTTTTAAGTTAGCTCAAACAGCACTTGTGTTTTGCAGTCTAACATCCAGAGCCTTTGTGCGTCGTTTGTAGAGGTAATCATAGTTCCCACGTTTCGTATGAACTTTTTAAAGACTCTTTTAGCGTAACAATCTTGCTGTTTGTATTTGGGAACTAATTTGAACTTTTTTTAGCTCAACCCACTATACTGCTCACAGAATGGTTTATGACTTAAATTATCAACCTTTTGTGTGATCTTGAGTCATATTTTGGGCAAACCTGATTCATTCAATGGAGCATCATGGACTGATCCTGATTCAATTGCCTTCTTGGTCATACAAGCCATGCTTGGATCATGGAACAAAAATATAGGAGACGGGAAGCATATGGGGTTGATATTTTGTTCTTTATATTTTAATTTTAACATTTTTTTGTAATAATATTAATACATCAATTATTATTAATGTAAGGGGATTGAGCTGTAGGTTGAAAAGAATGGTTGAGCATTCTGCGTTTGGAATTAGAATAGCTGAACTTTGGTTCATGCTGAATGATATATGTTTGGTTCATGCTGAATTCACTACCAACACTTTTGATATGAATATTCTATGTTATTGGATTAAATGTGTATCATGCTGAATGATATATGTTTGGTGACTACAGGTGCAGATGATATGACTTATTAGAACCTGTAAATTGACTAAGGTGGCTGATTTAAGTGATCAAGTCTTGGATACGGGTCAACTAAGCCGTTTTATCTAGCAATGAGGTTTATTACTGTGTGCTGCTCCAACAAACCTTCTTGCCTTGAAAGTAAGGATGTTTTTGACAAGATTAAAAATGTTTATTTTATGATATCTCAACATTTTCTTTGTAGTCATTGCAACTTAAAATGCTTGCTATATATCATGATTCCAACCAATCTCCTTGGAACATGGATAAAAAATGGGAAGATCCCAGTCCTAAGGATTGGGTTGAGGTATTGCCCTTAATCTGTGCCATAGTGGGTTCATACATTTTAAGAAAGGTGTTCTTACTTCCCCACTACCATAATATATTTCTTCTTATATTAGATGGTAGTAATGGAAGTACCTTTACTTTGGCATGTGGTAGATTTTTGAGACTTTTACAAGATTTGAATTTTACTGTAATGGCCATTGAACTTCAAAAGGTCAAAATAAAGCCTTTTTCTTGGAACAGTGCAAACTTTTGAAGCACTTTAAATTTTGTTAGTTTTTCTTGAAAAGTTGTTATGTTAAATGCACTATAATGTTTAGGTAATTGACATTTTGTTAATTCTTATTATGTCATTATATTGTAATTCAATTCTTTAGTGTGATTTGGATTGTTGTGGAACAATTCTTTCATAATGTTGTTTATATAGAAGTTTTTTATGAAGATATGATATCATTTGATTGTTGTACGTGGTGTTTTATTTAAAAACTGTTGTTTGGAATATGAAGGTAGTAGAGAAAAAGAAAGAAATACAATTTTAACAGTTATTGTATAATTACACTGTAAATGGAACGCAAGTATTATGATTATTACTGTGTTTGTTTACTAATTATTATACATGTTTATTAATTGTTTGTAGATTCGTACTTTGGAAGTTCAAATGGAAGAAGAAAGGATAGCACATGAGGTGATGCGACGGGAAATGGAACAACAAATGGAGGAAACGATCCAAAAACGTTTAGAAGAGGCCTTGAGAACTTGGCGTCCTCCTGGTTCTCAGTAGTAGTTTTTTATATACCATTTTAGACATGTTAGTTTGTAGTTTTGTAATGCTTTGATTGTATTTGAGTTTAATTTGTAAAAGATGTGCGCTAATTTCGGATTGTTTTGTTAAAACAGGGTTTGTGTATTTTCTAGCAGAAAACAATTTGGATATTTTTGTTTTGATTTTTTTTTAAAAAGAAAAAAATTTGTGTCAGAATTGTTTCGTATTTTTTTTTTAAATGTGTCAGAATTGCGTCGGAAAAAGGTGTGTCGGAATTGTGTCGGAAACATGTGTCGGAATTGCGTCGAAAAAAAGTGCGTCGGAATTGTGTCGTAAGTATTTTTAAACCAAAGTAATTAATTGAAATACAAATATTGTATTTATAATTTTTTTTTAATAATAATAATACCGTATTTATAATTATTAAAAAATTTGTTAAATTGTGTCGGAAAAGTGTCGGAAATTTGCGACGAGGAATTGTGTCGCAAATATGTCACAATTTGCGTCGGAATTGTGTCGTAAACGAATTTCCGACGAAGGTTTTTCTGACACGATGATTTTGTCAGAATTAGTTATTTGTGACGCATTTCCGACGCAATATTGCGTCGCAAACCTATCAGTTTTCTAGTAGTGGACTGATGGTCAGTCGGAAAAGACCACTCAAACATTAGAGGGCATGCTTCTTGTATGTATCATTTACTTGAGTGGTAGTTGGGAGAGTCACTTGCAATTGACATAGTTCTCGTACAAAAATAGTTAGAACTCACACCACCTTTTTTGTTATATTTTTACAACACTTTGATTTTTTGTATTTTTTTTAAAACTCACACCACCTTTTTTTAAAAGTAGACACCATGATCCTCTTGTGAGATAGATCTAAATCGGCCTAACTACCCCATTAATCCGGATTGAACCCCCAGCTCAGTAGGAAACACATAACTGGGAAAACCCCTTGCTCAACCCAGATAATTGCTCCAGGTGAGACTCAAACTCAAAATCTCCACTATAAGAAGTCTTGAGGCAACCATTGCACCAAATTGTCAACAGTACTCACATCACCTCGACTCACACCACCTCGAATCCTATTCCTACATCTATATATTTGTCCACCATGAGATTTGAATTATTAGGGTCTGTTTGGTATCAGGTAATGAAATGAACAAATGAATGAAATGTACGAGTGAATGGAATAGACAAGAGAAATAAATGGATCATTACCATTCCCTTTTCATGTTTGACTATCCAATGTGAATGAAATAAATCAATTACTTTGTATTGTTCGGTAGCCATGAAAATATTTTATGAAAATAAAATATTAGTATTTAATATTTTTATACTATGGGTTGGGTCATGAGACGTGTCATGGTTGAGGTCATGGGCCAGGGCATAAGTTGGATCCGGGTGACGGTCGAGGCATGGTTCGAGCCATGGGACGGGTCATGGTTCATATCATGGGTCCAGGCATGGGTCGGGTCATGGGTCAGGTCACGGGTCGAGTTATGGGTCGGGTCATGGTTCGGGTCACGGGACATGTCATGGTTTGCGTCATGGGTCGGTCCTTGGTTTGGGTTATGGGTCGGGTCATGGTTCTAGACTAGTCATGGCTCGAGTCATGATACGGTTATTAATTAAACAAGATAATTTCATTACTTGAAAGAATGAAAAAAAACACTCATGCCACAAGAAATGAAAATCATTAGAAATTGAAAAATCATATTTCTTATGTATGTTCTATTACATTCTTATGTGATACCAAAAATGTTTTACTTCATTCCAACCTGATGACTCATTTCATTCCATCATTCATTCATATATACCAAACATTATCTTAACCTTTTGAAAATGAACACCTTTGCAACACACCTTCCTACCTTAGGCCAAAGTGCAATTCTTAGATGCTATAGGTCGCCAAAGGGATCCTTAAATTTTAACACATTTTTTATCATTGATTTCAAATGCAATTCTTAGATGCTATAGGTCGCCAAAGGTATAAGAGGAAGAACGATATTTAGTCACACATGTTCGATCCAATTTCAAATGCCAGATGGCCCAAAACTATATGATGTCGCACTTTCCACATTATCGTTTTGCATTCAATAATCCGTACTAGCATTTGAAAGTACTCTAATATGTACTTCAAAATCATTACATTAATAAACTTTCTTCTATCTCAATCGACATTTTACTTCAAAAAATAACATTTCTAGGGTGTAGGTATGCATGTCACACAAGACGGGATGGGGTATATTGCTCCTTAGTACCGTACGTTAACATCGCCCCATCCCTTACGGTGCACCCCAATACAATCCCTCCTGGGATCCGTATGCCAAAGAAAGCCCCCCTCTCTCCTATGGGTTGTACTCTATACACAACAATCGAAACCTTGAATATAAAATCAACTGGATTATTAAGATGGAAAATCCGTTCATTATCTCTTGATCAAAGAACCGGTAGGCAAACAAAACCCCAAGTTCTTCATTTTTTTTCTTGGGTATTGTATTTTTATTTTTACCCTGGTTCGGTTTCTGTCACATGACCTTTATTTTGAATTTTGTGTTTATTATATATTATTTAGTTTATAAAAATAGTTGTGGAAAGGACTAGAAAAGATGAGGATTTCATTGTTGAAAAAGAAGTTTAGTGAAGAAAGAGAAAAAAGATTAAAGATGAGAGTGATAGGAAGACACACCCTCATTAAAAACATAACCTTCACAAACAAGAAAGGCAGCATTTTCCATGATTTTATGAGAAACCGAGTAAGATTTAAGACGATAAGGCTATGTGTAATACAAGGGTGAGAAAGGGGATCGTGAGCCACATAGGTAAAACGGGGTGTGAATCATCGTGCCGGTGTAGGGTGACCAGAGGGGTGGAGGGGGGGGGGGTGCTGTTCACGAGCGTAGGGGGAAAAGTGGACGTTGGGGCTGGTCACCATCACCCTATCATTATGCTGTTGAAAGTTTTAGTTTGTTTTTATAATTTCAAGTAGTAGAGGGACTAGTTTTGTAATTCATGTATTTTGCTTTGTTATAAATAGCTGTCAAGGTGGATTAGTTTGTTAGCATTTTTCATGATTTAGTTAATAAACAGATTTCAGTTTCTCTTAATCTTCTTGTTCAATTCCTGTTACCTGCATCAAATTGGTATCAGAGCTTCAGGTTGAAGCTCGATTCGAAGGATCGAATCTCGATATCACCAATGAAATCCTCTGATTCGAAGGATTGAATCTGGATTTGCGTTTCGGCCGAAAATACGAACGACAATCAAGAACAGAGATGGGAGAAGCAGAAACCAATCGAGCCGTCATGATAAGGGATAATTTCACCACTATTTCGCTTCAATGTCCCCTCCTTACTTCCACCAATTACACTATATGGGCTGTAAAATTGAAGGCGATCTTCAATGTCCATGGATTGTGGGAAGTAATTGAGCCTGGTGCAGGTGTACAAATCGATGCCAAGAAGAATAACGCAACGATTGCATACCTGTTCCAAGCGATGCCGGAGGAATTAGTACTCCAGGTAGCAAGTCTAACAATTGCCCAAGATATCTAGAATTCTCTGAAAACCAGATTTGTGGGAGTTGACCGGGTCAAGAAAGCGCGATTGCAGACATTAAAGAATGAATTCGAGACCCTGAAGATGAAAGAAGGGGAGAACATAGACGAATTCGCAGCAAGATAAGTGCAATCTCTTCAAGGGTCAGTGACCTAGGTGAACCTTTTCAGGAAGTGGTACTGGTAAGAAAACTTCTTGACTCAGTACCAGAAAGGTTCATCCATATAGTTGCTTCTATAGAACAGTTTGTGGATCTGGACACAATGCTTCTACAAGAGGCTATTAGGAGATTGAAAGCTTTTGAAGAGAGAAATGGCATGAAGAACAAAGATGGTACAGTTAAGGATGACCAGTTACTTCTCACATATTCTAAATGGCAGTCTAAGAAAGATCATGAATCAAAAGGTAAGAAGTGGGAAAAGAATGACCAGTCCAACAAATACCAGAAGGGTGGAAGTTATAAGTCCAATCAGAAAAGGAGATTTGGAGATAATGAACACTCAAAGTCACAAAGGCAAGGAGACTTCAAGAAGAAAGATAAGTCCAAAATAAAATGCTTCAAGTGTGATGTCTATGGACATTACTCAACTGAATGTCCAAGCCTAAAAACAAGAGATACAGAGGCTAATTTGACTCAAATAGTGGAAGAGGAGCCAGCCTTGTTAATGACAATAGGTGAATAAGTCAAAAAGGACATGGTGTTCTTGAATGAGCACAAGGTGGTTCCAGCCAACTATGAATCAAACTTTTCTGAGGAGTCAGAATGGTATTTGGACAATGGTGCCTCAAACCATATGACTGGAAACCAATCAGTGTTTTCAAGTCTTGATAGAGGTGTGGGAGGCAAGGTCAGGTTTGGTGGTGGATCTTGTATAACAATTGAAGGAAGAGGGACAGTAGTTCTTGGAGGGAAAGGAATGGAACAAAGGCTAATGACTGATGTATACTTTATCCCTCATTTGAAAAGTAACATTCTGAGTCTTGGCCAAGAAACTGAAGGTGAATGTGAAGTAAAAATGAAATATGAATTCTTATGGATGTTTGATAGTAAGGGTAAGCTGCTAATGAAGGTACTAAGGTCACCAAACAGATTGTACAAGATAAACTTGAATATTGGGGTACCAATATGCTTTCATGCCAAAGTGGAAAGTGTGTCTTGGTTATGGCATGGAAGAGTGGGCCACACTAATTTTGAATCTTTGAGAGTTATGACAAGTAAGAATATGGTACAAGGAGTTCCCTTAATCAAGAATCCTGCACAAGTTTGTGAAGCCTGTTTGGCAGGAAAACACTTAAGGCAGCCTTTCCCAAGGGAGTCTCACTATAGAGCTGCAAGTCCTCTTGAATTAGTCTCAATTGATTTATGTGGACTAATTCAACCCACAACTCAGGGAGGTAACAAGTACTTTATGCTTATCGTTGATGATTGCGCTAGATACATGTGGGCTTATATGTTGAAGGCAAAGGATCAGGCATTTGGTGTCTTTAGTTCATTTAAACTCAAAATAGAAAATGATCTAGGATATAAAATTAAGGCCTTGAAATCTGATACGGGAGGTGAGTTTCTGTCTCAAGAATTTGCTAAATTCTGTGAAAAGGAGGGAATAAGGAGGCTACTAACAGCACCCTATTCACCTCAGCATAATGGGGCAGTGGAAAGAAGAAATAGGTCAATCCTGAATATGACTAGAAGCATGCTGAAAGCCATGGGTTTACCACAAGAATTTTGGGCAGAAGCAGTGAGACATTCTGTGTATTTGTTAAATAGAAGTCTTACCAGAGCATTAAAGAATAAAACCCCGCATTAAAGGGCAGGGTTCTAAATCTTCAACATTTGAGAATTTTTGGATGTGTTGGTCATGTAAAGTTGATAAAGCCTGGTTTAAAGAAGTTGGATGTTAGGAGTATGCCTAAGGTCTACTTGGTGGTTGAAACATGCTCAAAGGCCCACAAAATGTATGATGTTGTTAATGAAAGAATAGTGATCAACAGAGATGTGAAATTTGATGAGAGTAGAAAATGGAATTGGTCTGAGTATGTTGGTAAAGAAGGCAGTAATAGCTCAGATTGGAATGCATTCTGTGTGAATAATGATTTTGAAGGTCACATATTGAATCTGGATGGTGGGTTTAGAGTTCAAGAAGATAGTACATCTGAACCAGTCCAAGAAAACACAGAAACTGAACCATTTGTTGGTCTGGAGACAAATTCACAAGAGACTGATAACAATGGGTTGAGGAGGTCAAGTAGAGTTCCAGTTTTGAGTACAAGGTTGAATGATTTTGTGCTAGATGGAAGGGTTAACGATGGTGCTAATAGGCAAGAAGAAGCTGATCATGTTGAATTGTTATTAGTACAAGGAGGGGAACCAATGTCTTATCAAGAGGAAGTAAAAGAAGAGGTATGGAGAAAAGCAATGGATGAAGAAATTCATGCAATTGAAAGAAACAAGACCTGGGTATTGACAAGCCCTCCATTAAAATGCAATCCAATAGGCTTGAAATGGGTGTCTAAAGTAAAGAAGGATGATGCTGGTAATGTGACAAAGTACAAAGCAAGGCTTGTGGCTAAAGGATATGTTCAACAATTGGGCATATATTTTGAAGAGGCCTTTGCTCTAGTGGCAAGGATAGAAACTATAAGGCTAATTTTGGCTTTGTCAGCTAAACTGAACTGGAAGGTATATCATATGGATGTTAAAGCAACATTTCTACATGGAGAATTGAAAGAAAGTGTGTATGTGAAAAAACCTGAAGGGTATGCAAAGAAAGGGGCTGAGTCAAAACTCTACAAACTGTCCAAAGCTCTGTATGGGTTGAGATAAGCACCTAGGGCATGGAATTTAAAATTGGATGCAGTTTTGAAAGGATTAGGATTCAAAAGATGCCAACATGAACAAGCAGTGTATGTTAAGTCAAAAGAGGATCATTATTGATTGTTAGAGTCTATGTTGATGATCTGCTTGTAACTGGAAGTGATGTGGAGGAAGTTGAATGCTTTAAGCAACAGATGAAACTCAAGTTTGAAATGACAGATTTGGGCTTATTGTGTTACTACTTGGGTATAGAAGTTGCACAAAGTGAAGAAGGAATTGTGATAAAACAAACTGCATATGCAAGTAAAGTAATCAAGATGGCTGGGCTAGAAGAATGCAATGAAACAAAAATACCTATGGAACCAGGTCTGAAACTGTACAAGACAGAAGGTGGGGCAGAAGTGAACCCAACTGAGTATAGAAAGTTGGTTGGTTCTTTAAGGTATCTAACTCAAACAAGGCCAGATCTCAGTTATGCAGTAGGTTATTTGAGCATGTTTATGCAAGAGCCCAGGGAGTCACATTTAAAGGAAGTGAAACATTTGATTAGATATATCAAAGGGACACTCACTTATGGTATTAAGTTTAGGAAGTGAAGGAGGTGCTCTTGAAGGATACAGTGATAGTAATCATCTCACTGATAGTGATGATGGCAAGAGTACTTCTGGGAATGTGTTTTATTATAATGGGTCTTTAATTTCTTGGTTTTCTCATAAGCAACAAACAGTGGCATTGTCTAGTTGTGAAGCTGAATTCATGGCTGCAACTTCTGCAGCTTGTCAAGGTGTCTGGTTACATGGATTACTTGAGGAAATCACAGGAAGAAAGGAAGAAATTGTAGTGTTATATGTGGATAATAAGTCAACAATAGCTCTTATGAAAAATTCTGTTTTTCATGGGATATCAAAGCACATAAACACTAGATATCACTTTATAAGAGAATGCATAGAAAGAGGTCAAATTCGTGTTGACTTTGTGAGTGGAAGTATGCAAAAGGCAGACATTCTGACTAAAGCTTTGCCAAGAGTGAAATTTGGTGAAATGAGATTTTTGTTGGGAGTTGAAGATGTGAAAGCTGCAACTTGAAATTAGGAGGGAGTTTTGTTGAAAGTTTTAGTTTGTTTTTGTAATTTCAAGTAGTAGAGGGACTAGTTTTGTAATTCATGTATTTTGCTTTGTTATAAATAGCTGTCAAGGTGGATTAGTTTGTTAACATTTTTCATGAATTAGTTAATAAACAGATTTAAGTTTCTCTTAATCTTCTTGTTCAATTCCTGTTACCTGCATCATATGCACCTAGGTGAGGGAAGCCGATGTTTACGTGGCGCCTACGTGACACTAGAAAATCCCTCACCCTAGCTACCATTACAGATAGTCTAACCACACATACATATTTCTTGTATAAATTAATTGCGACTTGGCCAAACTTGAGAGAGGTTGTCTGTTAAGGTCCAAATCTTTGGTTATTCCAAAGAATATAAACGTGGGAGGGCTGAAGGGTGGGTCTTGTGTCCTTTTTTAGAAACTTTTACACACTCTGTGCCCTTTAGGTTAACCCCCATTCACTTTCATCGTTAAATCTCATCATATGCGTTTTACATGAAGGACACAATAGTCATTTCATATGTTGATCCTCCTTCATAGATCCATTAACATACATTCTCCAAGGTGAAGTCCCTACAATCTCCAATTCTAGTAATCAAATCTAAAACTCAATTAATTCCCATAGAAAAGGCTCGAGGAAGACAACGCGCCACTCAAATACCAAAGCATCGCCCTAATTGTTGGTGTCACCGGAATCTTCGGCAACAACCTCGCCGAAATCCTCCTACTCTCCGACACCCCCGATGGCCCATGGAAGGTCTACGGGTGTGTCCCATTTGATTATGTTTATTTTTTTGTTTTTATTTATGTAACGTATTTTGCTAATTTCACACCGATTTAACAGTAAAAACATAACAGTCATCCACTCCAGGGACCACTAGTATTACGTTTAGACAAACTTGTGGACTCTCAATATAGTTTTTTCAAACTTGGGGATTAAATCGTAATTTATGTAAACCAAAAGGACCATCCGTGTAATTAACTCTTAAAAAATATATTTCAAATTTCTCACACTACTATAACCTAAAAGAATTAAAAATTCAAATAACAAATATTATAGAAATATACATTCAAATAAAATATTTGAAATAAATTCATTATATATAGTTTTTTTTAGAACGGCTAACATCTAGACCTATGAAGAGTTCTGACAAAATTCCCCCTGTCAGACCCTTTGTCAGGATTCAAGCCAATAACCTCCATAGAGGAAACCCTTTACAGAGAAAACCCCTTAATCACAGCCTGATAACCATTATATATAGTTGAATTAGAGATTAATAACATATAAGATTAAAGTCTAATTGCAACTATCATTTTTATTATTTTGGAATAAAATATTATAAAGCTAGACTACATTTTGTGATGAAAATAATTTTTTATATTTTTATCAATTTTAAGTTAATTAGCAAATTATCTAGTTATTAAATTCGGTTCGATCAGTCCGACCAATGAACCGGTAAAACGAATAGTTCGGTGTCCAATCCAGTTATGAAAACATTGTCTAGAACTTGCTGATTTGTTTGGAAAGTATGGAACAGTTTTTTCCGTTTTTGTTACGTTAATTATGTTGTAGAAAGTTCGATGGTGATACAAATGGACACTCTTTCCATTACATATATGACACGAATGATTAAAATTATGGGCGAGGTAGCAAGGGCCCTTGTACTTTTTCTTCGGAAGCCAAGTCTAATTTGTCACTATGTCATGGTTGTCGAATTTATTTATTAAAGAAGAAGTTGCAAGTCATGGAGCCAAAGCTTAGGTTTAAACCCATGACACGTAGTGGTGCACCTACGAACCGGGACCCAAGTAAGAATGAGACCCATATGCTTGGATATCTAAAAGTTAGACATTAATGCATAACTCTAATTTCTAGCTATATAGCAATCGTCAACTCCTCACAAGTCATTTTCCTTTAAATTTTATGTTTAACTTTTTTTTTGAAAAATAAATGAAATCAATTAAGACCGAACCCCTAAAGCCAGTGGCTAATAGGGGTAAGAATTACAAACCCAGCCCAAATGACCCAAAACACAATACAATAACGTCCGTCATAAAATACTCATCTGGAATGCTATCCGGTCATCTCAACTGATGCTTCTCAGATTTGCTCTATATAATTCATAGGTACGATAGTTCTTTGATTTGCGCCACACAATTTTGATCGTCGTAAGTTTCTCGTCAAAAACTCTTTTGTTTCTACTGAGTCATAGACACCACATAGTTACTAGCGAGATAACATGAATCAATTTCTTCTTATTTTTTGGTACTTTTAGCTCTTTGATATAATTGATTACTTCCTTGATAGAGTAGAATATAGGTAGGCACAAATCATTGCAAATAGTTTGATGATACCGAGTTAAAAAAAAATTAGTTGGGAAAACTGATAACATATTCAAATAAGCTGTTTTTTATCGGTTTTCATTTCATAACTTAAAACAAAAACATAAAATATAAGAAAACAACTAGTGGATGTTAGGGCTTGAGTCCCCTACTCTTGAAGCAACTTACATTGACAAAAGCAACCGTTCATCCCAATATGGAAAAAATAACGGTTACCTTAATTACTTCTTTTAGTATTATAATATCCTAATTTTACTATTAACTTTTTAGAGAATTTTTAACTTATTCATAATACAAATCTTTTTTGTGAAGTTTTTGACAGTCCGGCCATATTATAGGTAAATAAATCGAGTTTAGTAATTTCTATTAGTGGTTTACACAAGTCTATGAACTCCGAGAGAATTTACCGAGGGGAAACTCACGGCCGTTTCAATGATGGCTTACTGACAGATCTGAGATTAGTGACAAAATGTCATCGTTTCAGTGTAAATCTATAATGATTATGCTACTAGAATACCTGTTGACAACAAAAAGTGAAAGCAGAAATTGTCACCGTCCAAACTGTTTGTATGGATTATTATTGACGAATATATCATAGTTTAAAATATTAAAATTCAATTCTCCCTTGAAACATTACCTACAAATCTCATTAATTTTTGTAAACCACCTATTTAAAGAGAAAGTTAGAAGTTGTTAGGAGCAGACCATAGAAACAAGATTTTTTCCCCTATACTTTACGTGGTCTTAAAGAAAAAGACCCCATTTGTATAAAACCTTGTCTTGTCTTGTCTCTCTCCTTCTATCTTTCTTTCCATATCTTGTTATAAGTGTATCACTCATTCACAAATGAATCAAAGAACTTAAACTCACTGCCTCATCATCCCAAAACATCACAACTTTATTTCTCCATTTTGGCTTCTAGACAATATCTACACGTATCAAGATCCAATCATAAGTTGTTAATTAGTTCAGTCACTATGAGTGCCGAAAATCCCACTTCTGACCCTGATGATTACACCTCAAACAACTCCTTCAACTCACCAACTTCTTCACCCGGCTCAACCCAACCGGTTCACAAAACACAAAACCCTAAAACAAGAACCGCCAAGAGAAAAAGAGACACCATCACAAAGCACCCGGTCTACCGCGGGGTTCGAATGCGTAATTGGGGCAAATGGGTATCCGAAATTCGTGAACCACGGAAGAAATCAAGGATATGGCTTGGAACATACCGGAACCCGGAAATGGCAGCTCGTGCACACGACGTTGCCTCGCTTAGCATCAAGGGTAGTTCGGCTATTATTAACTTTCCAGAACTTGTGGGATCGTTTCCACGACCAGTTTCTTCGTCCCGTAGGGACGTACAGGCCGCGGCAGCTAAAGCCGCGGCCATGGAGATAATTGACTTTCCGACGGCACTGTCAAGTGTGTCGTTGGAAGAACTGGATGAGATAACTAAGCTTCCGGCTCTTGGTCCGGGTTTAGACTTGGTGGAGTCTAATAAGGAGTTTGTATACATTGACTCAGTGGAGGGGTGGTTGTACCCACCACAATGGACGGATGACGGGGGGCATGTTTCCGGTCAGAAAAATGGGGTATCCGGTGACATTGAATCTTTATTGTGGAATTAGTAGTATGTTTTTGTGTGTGGTTTTTCAGCTTTTTGGGTTTCGATTTATTATTTTTAACCTTTTTTTAGGCAATTGAATTACTCATCAAAAGTTATATCATTTAGTTAGCTTGTTAATATGATGTGACAAAAGTAATAAATACACCGGAGATAGGATCGTGTCGTTCTCTCACAAAATGCAAGAAACATGGTGTTATTAATTATTATGTTTGACCAATTTAAATGCATGGTAGTTAATATATATGGACGTTATGATATCATCAAACTAGGAATTTTACCCGCATCGCGTTGCGGCGGCGTCGAATTTATACCGCAGTCATAAAAGGTTCGGCTCGTCACGGTAACACAATGGTAACGGCACTCGCTATAGACAACGATACCAAAAACTTATACCGGAACGTTGAAAAAAAAACTAAAAACAATCGCACACTTCGTATTTTGAAAGAATTTAACGAAACGAAAGCTATTAAAGAAAAACAAAGTTAATAGAAAATGAAAAAGAATTTAACGAAACGAAAGCTATTAAAGAAAAGTTAATAGAAAATGAAATTAGTTAAAAACGTATATTATATATAATATAAGGATAGAAAATGAAAATGTAAAAAAAAAAAAATTGGTGTGTCAAATGGATGGATTGTGTGACTTTTTGAAACTCACAAAGTATAGTTGTCAAAAGAAAAAGAAATAAAAATAAACTATTCAATTCCTAAGATTTTTAAATAATAAGGATAATTTACGATGGTATTTTAGTCACTTGTCCTAAAACTATAACCATTGTCCTAACATAAAATTATTTGTTTTCAAATATTATACAGTAGCTTAGAACCTCGTATCTACATACGTGATAAAATATATTAGTATATAACTTTTTTTTTAAATTTTTTATGTATAGATTTTACATGAGTAAAATTGTTACATAAATTAAGAATAAAAAACAAAATTCAAATTATATAAAAGTTAATATGTAATTGGGTTTCAAAAATATGTTATATATGATTTAATATAATTAAATTTCAAAGTTTTTATAATAAAGAAAAATTAAAATGAATGTGTTTGATTAGTATAATTAGTATTTTCTTTAAATATATATATTATTATTAAAAGATAATGATATATTTAATAAGAGAGAGACGAGAAAAAAATGAATATGAAGCCGACGCGTGACATGAAAAAACATTTATTTACTATATAGTATAGATCTGAGTGTTCTGGATTTTTTAAGGAAAATTTGATCAAGTAGTATTAAACTCGTGCATGTTACGTCATGTTAAATCCATAAAAACTTAACATCAGAAAAATAAAATAAAAATTAACTTTATCCTAACTTTTTAAAATAATTCTTAAACCTTTAATTACGTAAACTCATTTCGAGCTTGAGCGGGCCGTGTAAAAAATATGGAAACGTAAGCACAAGGAAAAAATAATCTATACTATATAATAAATAAATGTTTCTTCATACCACGTGTCGCCTCCATATCTATTCTCACTATTTTTTTCTCGCATCTCTCTCTTATTTAATGAATTTCTATATTTTACTAATAATATATATTTAAAGGAAAATACTAATTATACTAATAAAAATATTTATTTTAAATTATCTCTTATTGTAAGAAATTTTAAAATTTAATTATGTAACTTTTATTTCAATCAAATAGTAAATGAAAGTCAATTTACATTAAATAGTAATTAACGTATTTTCGAAACCCAATTATATATTAATTTTTATATATTTTGGGTTTGTTTATATCCTTAGTATATGTAACATATTTTTATACATGTAAAATATATATATAAATATTTAAAAAATTTATATATTGATATTTTTCAATTTTTACACCGTGTGTAGACACGAGATCTAAACTAGTACTATTATAAACGAAGCATGAAACCAAAATATTAAAAAAAAGCACACGAATAAAACTTGGGGAAAGCTTAAAGTTAAAATGGTAAGTTTAATTAAAACGAAGTGGATGTATTGTATGTTTTTGAGGGTCTTAATGTAACATTTAGCATAAATATCTATATAGTTTGAAGTTCGGGCAACTAGCTTACTCGATTATCTCTATTACTCGAGTACAAACCTTAGGGCTCTAGACTGGCACGTTCCTGAAGAGAAGTGCGTACATAAGTCCCTGAGATCACTCTTAAGAGGGAACCCACCTTAGGTGATAAACCCACTATCTCAACCTCAAACCCTTTTTGTCATAGATGAGACTTGAACCCAATATTTTTCCATGTTAATAAAGTATTAAGTAACTCACCTCAATCATTTGGACCGAAGATCATCGACAAGATGACAAAGTTTCTAAAGAATTTTAATAAAACTTAGCATTTTACTATTTTGGATAGATAATCTATATCTATACATACTAATAAATAAAGGTTTTTTAGTACCACGTGTCATCTCAACATTCAATCTCATCATTTTTTTTCGTCACTCTCTCTTATTTAATGCACTTCTATATTTAAATAATAATATATATTTAAATAAAGTATTAATTGGACTAATACAACACATTTATTTTAAATTATCCCTTATTATAAGAAAACTTTAAAATTTAATTATGTAACTTTTATTTCAATCAAATAGTAATTGAAAGTAAAATTACATTAAATAGTAATTAACGTATTTTCGAAACCTAATTATATATTAATTTTTACATATTTTGAGTTTGTTTATATCCGTAGTATATTTAATATATTTTTACACCTGTGAAATGTATATACATAAAGATTTAAAATTTTTTAATATTAATATTTTTCACCCCGTGTGTAAACACGGGACCTAAACTATTAATTAAATATATTATGATTACTCATCCAACTTTTTTTCTGATGCTCACATTCGTGTGGTTGGGGAAAGGTGTGAGGTGACATAAAAGGAGTTCGGATATTTGGTTATGGTGCATCTTGAATTGCATAAGGTATAACTTTATAATCCACAAGCTACGTTAGTGACCTAACAGATTTCTTAGTTGTCCCTTCTTCATTTATTAGTTATTTATTATCTATCAAATAAATAAGTTCATAACCGGGGTTGTTCATACTTAAATTTGCTTGTATATATACACCAATCTAATTAATGCTTGTCCAATGCATTTAGTGATTGATATATTATTTAAACATTTTTTCTTTTCCTATTTTCGCTAGAAGTATACCGATCTTCCTATTGAAATAATGAATCTATCTATAAATTAACATTTTAAACTTATGTATCATTTTTTATTAATGCAACAAGTTCTTGAATCCTTCATTAGTTACTTATAGTATTTAGAATAGTTTTTAATCTCTCAATAATTGAACTAATAATCATATATATATATATATATATATAGGGTGAAGTTTATAAGAAAACTAACATTTAGAAAAATAACTAGAGAACTACTATATAGGGTGAGGGGTTTAGGTTTTTGCGGGTGAGTTAGGTTTTTGGGGTGGTACTACACATATGCAATATTACATTTAGGGTTAGGTTTTTTAGGGTAGGGGTGGGTGCGGTGGTTTTAGGTTTTTAGGTGGGGGTGAGTGGGTTGGGTGGGGGTGAGTGGGGTTGATGGGTTTAGGATTTTGGGTGGGGGTAGGTGGGTTTAGGTTTTTGGGTGGGGGTGGGTGGAGGGTTTAGGTTTTTGGGTGGGGTGGGTAGGGAGTTTAGGTTTTTGGGTAGGGTGGGTAGGGGGTTTAGGTTTTTAGGGGTGGGTGTTGAGGGTTTAGGTTTTTGGTTGGGGTGGGATGGATGGGTTTAGGATTTTGGGTGTGGGTAGGTGGCTTTAGGTTTTTGAATGGGGCTGGGTGGGGGTTTAGGTTTTTGGGTGGGGGTGGGTGAGGGGGGTTTAGGTTTTTGGGGGTGGGTGTGTGGGGTTTAGGTTTTTGGTTGGGGTGGTGTGGGGGTTTAGATTTTTGGGGTGATACTACACATATGCAATATTGAAAATAATAAGAAAAAAAAATGACGAGTTAATTCTTATTTTTTATAACGTTAGTTATACTCAAATGAAAGATAAAGAAATTGTTAATTTAATGGTGCAATTTTTTAAAAAAATAATAATGTATGTAAAACATAGAAATGTTTAAATATTTATATATTTTAAGTTCTAATTTTACTATTTCTTTTTAACATTTCATCCCATCTTTTCTTAGTGATTCTCTAGTTCTCTAATTAAAATGAATTCTCTTATGAACTCAACCTTTTATATATATATATATATATTTTAATTTCTCCAAAAATTTTCGTCTAAAAGCATGTGTTAAACTTACGTGTCACATAACGTGGAAAGACACTCACTCACTACTTGTATGTTTTACCTATGGAGTGGTGAGTGATTTTTTAAACAGTTAATGATAATTAGTAATCATCATTAGTACAAAAAAAGATTTTTTTAAAGCGGTCTAATTATTTTTTTAAAACGGTTTTATATTAAATCGTGATAAAAAAACCACCGCTTCAAATATTATTTTTCTAGGTCTCAAACAGTTCATGTATATAAGAAGATTTTTACGACGGGTGGCTGGTTTATTTAAATATTCATAAAATATGTGTTTTTACAATGGTTTATTTAAATATTCATATAATATGTGTTTTATCTCCCAATGATTTCTAGAAAAATGTATAAGGCCTTAAATCCGAAAGGTCTCACGTATTGGATTTACTAATCAATACAAATCACTTAAACATAAGAAATTCACTATCACAACGGAAACGATTTAAAAGTTCAACATACGCAGCGGAAACATAACATGTCTAAACGTAACTTGACAATTACAACTGAAACTTGTCTTAACAACATAATCAAAAGAAACATAAACGGGATGCCAGATATTGAATCTCTGGGTAACTCTTCTCGCCAAGCCCAACATCCATTTCCATCTACTGCCACCTACACTTAACTGATGTGCATACTAAAAATCAGCAACGCTGAGTGAGTTCTAACGTTTACTTTAAATCAATTATATAAAAGATTTACTAATATATACGTACTGCCCTTATAGCAAAAGCTCTATATACTTTACTTTTCAAATCAGTTTAAAACCTATAATAAATCGTCAATTCGTTTACAATGTACCGCCCTCATGGCTCACGTCCATGAACCGACAAGTACCTGGTCAATACCCCCATGGTCAACGGTCATGAATCGACAATACCGCTTATCCGTCAATTCTCTTGTCACTACTATACCGCCCCCATGACTCATGTCCATGAACCGACGAGTACCTGGTCAATGCCCCCATGGCTCACGTCCATAAATCGACAATGCCGCTTAACACTAAAGGGAGGTTGCGTGGACCTCCCGAGCAACCGTCGTCACTCATCCCAGTTGTACAACCGTTAACGAACCACAAAGGTTTTTACTAATGAGTAGAACCCATAACTAACATCTTGTACATGTAACATCTACCCTAAGGACCTTTACACATTCCCGTAGGAAATCTATTCAAAAACTTTCTTTAACTTGGTCATAACTTTTAACATGTATTATACCTTTGTTTATGTATATGAAAATATAGTAAACGCTTGCCATAAATACCTGTACTCTTACTGAAATATAGCTTTACACATATATCTTGCATTTGTTTATGTATATGAAAATATAGTAAACGCTTGCCAAAAATATGTCTTTACCTTACTGAAACATGCTTTGAATAAAAATTATGCCTTTGTTTATGTATATATCAAATATAGTAAACGTTTGCCATAAACAAATATTTATTCTTATCAAAGCGTACATTTGCCTCTTTTAAACTTTACACTAAAACATAGCTTTCACTTTGTTTACTAATATATAAAATATATTAAACACTTAACACTAAGTATGCACACCACCTCTAAAGCAGACAAAAAGAGGATTAGAACTCACCTGACTTTCTTAGCTACCCCTCTTAAGGCTCACGATCTGTATGAGTGGTCATAAACGAAACGTGTTAACACCATGACATATTAAAACTATTAGTCCGGAATTTACCAGTCGAAAACTCTGTTTGACCGAAATCTCCTTTCGATCGAAATCTATTTCAGTCGAAAAGTCTTGTCCGAAAACCGTTTTGCTTGAAAACTAATTTGCCCTAAATGTCTTTCATCCAAAGACGTTCCTCCGAAATCTGATCCGTCCGAAATGTCTATTTTCGATCGAAATGTCTCTTTTCGATCGAAATCTTTTTTCGATCGAAATCCCTTTCCGATCGAAATCTCACCTCGTCCGAAATACTTTTCGGATGAACTGGACTTTTCAATTCCTTCATCGACTTTTCGGACGATTCATCTGGTCTAAACTAGATTCTTCGTTTTTGATCCAAAATACCAACTTTTTACGTCCAAACTGTTCTAATCTTATCCATGAAACTAAATCTATGGTTTCTATTCAAAAACACACGTAAAAATCTAATATTTTTTAAGAAAACTTGTTGAAACCCTAAAAACCCATTTTTAAACAAAAACTCAGATCTAAACGAGTTTTGTTACCTGATTGTGCTTGATTATTTGGAGAAGCTTCAAACAAATGTCGGAGAAGAAGATTGGGCCGCTCTTTGGTCAAAACCGCCACTCTCTCTCTCTACACGTTTCTCTCTCTAGAAAGATGATGAAGATGAAGTGAAAAAATGAGGAAGAGAATGGAGGGTTAGGGTCTTAAGGCTCACCCTCACCTCCAACTCGGCCTACCTAGCGACTCGGCCCGAGGCCCGGTCCATATCGCTTCTTCTTCTTAATCCCATGTAAATCCTGTGCTCGTTCTATCACTTTTGAAATACGGGATGTTACAAAATGTGACTTAAGACATAAATCACAATTGACTTGAAAAGTGTTGACTATAGCAGGTTAATATCAAGAAAGGAGGACTTGTGCAAACGAAGGTTCTTCAAGCAAAGGTGCGTTTATACATATCCACTAGGTGGCATATGCTACGCCACCAAAGGCGACGACATTGGGGTTCTATAGCGACGACTTTTGTCGATACGTTCAATTCTTGTAGTGCATTCATTATAGCAACGGGAGATGGCTATGTTGCAATCTTAGGCAGGTGATTAAACTTAGATTTCCTTTGTTTACTGATTGTACTGCGTATTAAAAAAAGATGCTTTAAATGTATATCGGCGTCCTTGTAGAGAATTGAATTGACTCATATTATAAGTAACACGAGAAAACATGAACCTAACTACAAACAACTGATCAAAGACTAAAAGGCTGAGTCCCCAGACAGGAAGAGTTCTTGTTGTTCAAGATCTAACAATAATAACACCAATAAACTATCAAACAATAATCAGGGACGGATCTAGGTTAGGCGGAGGGGGTTCACCAAAACCCCCCCCCCAAGTTTCGAAATTATAATAGGAAGTTATATGAAAAAACTAATGTGAACCCCCCAATAAAACATAGGGTGAACCCTTAGCTTCATCGGCGACGGAGCTAATCTTAACCCATTGTCGAACATAAATACAAGTTTTTAGAAAGAAACTGAGACGATGAAGAAGAATGATGGAGTTTGTTTTTTAGGTTTTTGAAACGGGGAAGAAGAGGGATGGAAAATTAAAAACTTTAGAATTAAATTAATTAATAACTTGAGAAATATGAAACAACTAATCAACGTTGGGAAGTGGGATATGAAGAAAAAATCTTCTTGTATCTTTTTTGTTAAGCTAGGAAAAATTAAAAATTTATACATATTACTATTAAATTTTTTAATGTTGATTATAACTAAAGCTTTTATAATGCTGATTATAACTAAAACTTTTATAATTTGTATATTTTATTGTTAAATTAATTATAATATTAACCGGTTCAGTTGAACTGGTCCGGCCGGTCCGACCAATGAACCTTCAGAGCAACCGGTTTTTTAAATTGCTTTTACTATTTTAAGAGTTTAATTTTTAGTTATTTTGATTAATGCTTATATTTCAAGTTAGCTCATTTTTTTATCTCCGACCGGTCTAACCACTGAACCTTTGAACCTTACCCGACCCTAACCGTCGAACCTACCCGAAATTTTTTATGTCCAGTCCTATGAAATTTGAGCAGCTAAAAACAGTGAAACCCCTGAAAAAATTCCTGGATCCGCCACTGACAATAATAACACCAAAATTTACAAGTTTGAAGGAGTAAAATAAACAAAATAAGAAAACAGCGAACATAACAACCACATATGTTTAAAAGGCTTAAATGTTATACAACGATACTCGTATAGCTAGCTGCCTCATGAATCATGTTTAAATCCAAGGATAATGTTCTATAAATGTAATAACCATACTATACGTCTAAGTAACATGCCCATTTAAATCCAAAGATAAACACATACTTTCAAGTTATGTCGTTTTAGTATAATTCATATATCTAGTGATGAATTATTACTGGCGAAACTGATAAAATTGATATTGTGATATTTTGTTATGTGAAATTACTTAAACCTCTGCCTTCCTCTTGTTACAGCTATCGCCACTAATAGACAACCATCGCCATCATCCCCTTTTTGTTTTTGTTTATGACTTGGTTGTTGACAACTCAATTTGATAGGTTAAGTTTACTCAATTTGATACGGACGAGTTAACTTATTTTATAAAAAAAAATTTCATCCTCATGTCCCCAACTTAGACGTTTTTTTCGCTAGGAAAAAAATTGTAAAATTGGCTTCTTGTGATTGATATTACGAGGACATAACTACATAAGTGTATACTTACTAAATTTTATCAATTTAAATAATGGAAATTAAATACAGTGACATGTTTGTATATTCTGAGAACGTAAAAACAATACTTTTATATTTTCAAAATAATTAGCATATATATCATCATACTTTCATGCTTTCTCTAATATATCTAAAAAAACTATGAATGGCTGACGTATAACTCTATTTATTCAAATATGCAATCTATACTCTATAATAAATAAAGGTTTTTCTATATCCCGTCTCTCTTTTATTAAATACATCTTTATCTTTTAATAATAATATATATTTAAAGAAAATATTAATTATACTAATTAAATACATTTATTTTAAATTATCCCTTATGAAACTTTAAAATCTAATTATGTAACTTTTATTTTTAATTAAATAATAAATGAAAATCAAATTACATTAAATAGTGCTTAATGTATTTTTGAAACTCAATTATATATTAGTTTTACATATTTTGAGTTTGTTTTCTATCCTTAGTATATGATACATTTTTACATCTGTAAAATAAAGATTTAAAAAATTTATTTCTTAATATTTTTTAGCCCGTGTGTATACACGTGATCTAAACTAGTTATTAATATATAACAACAACTCTATTTACTTTTATTAATAAAAGATCCAATTTTTGTTATATCTATATTGATTTCAAATTAACTGCTACTGAATTTAAGCTATTTTCTTCGATTTTGAAAAGAGGATCGCTGGCAATGGCTGTCACAAAACATAACAAAACAAAGGCGGGGCTTATGTACACTACAAGAAAACTAGGCAGATTCAACGACCTTTCTCGACGACATGTTGTCGAGAAAGGCTATTTCGACGACATGTCGTCGATAATGCTTCGTCGGCAAAGCTTCGTCGAGACTGCTTGAAAAGTCGTCGAGAAAACGTCGTCGAGATAGATTATCCTTTTCTCGACGACATGTCGTCGATATTTCCCCGTCGGTAATAACTTTTCACTTAAAAAAAAAGATTAAATAAAAATTAAATAGACCAATCTCGACGACATGTCGTCGAGAAAGGCTATTTAATTTTTATTTAATCTTTTTTTTTAAAATATGGAAACCTCAATCTCGACGACATGTCGTCGAGACTGAGTTATTTTTTAAAAAAAAGTTTTTTTGAATTTTAAAAATTTCCAGTAATTTAATATACAAAATATCAAAACTTGTCAAACCTGTTGCAAATCGGTCAAATAATACATTTCACACAAATATATTACATAAAACATCTAACAAAAGTATACAAATTGTATAAGTTATTACAAATCGTTCAAATAAAAGTTACAACCAAGTTTATTCATCTTCATCGTCGTCATTTTGGTTGCCGGATTGGTTGCGGTCCTTTTGCATCTGTTTCACGGTCTCATTCAGTTCACGAATTTGTTCTTTTAATTCGTTGAATTGAGACTCGGAGAGAGCCGAAACATTAGTGGGCATGTTTCTAACTTTTCTTCCAACTCCTCGGCTCCAACCGCGTCTCTCGCCAAGGGCACGTTTTAGAATTGAAGTCAATAAAATGTCAGTGTCTAGATACATCAATAAAATATAAGTGTCGATAATAGTCAGATTATCCTTTTTAATTATACGGCCGTTACCCAACGCGTTGAACCATTTACAAAGAAATACTACAACCGAGTAATTACTTAAATAATTCAACTCTATGATACTCTCAAGTTCACCATAATATGGTGTATCATCTTCTTCGAATGAAACAACACCACTGTTTTGGGTAGTGCGTCCGAGATCACGACTGTGTACCACAAATCTAACACCATTAACGATACAAGCAGTGTAAGAATATGCACTCAACGGACCATGTGCCAATGCCCTGAGTTCGTCAAAAAATAATGCATACAAGTATTTGAGTCAAAACAAGTGAAAGGTTCGTGTTCTAATTACTAACATCTATACATGCACATATTCATCTATACTCATACAAACCATACATACATAACACAACCAATAATACATTTCACAAATACATATAAATACCCAAATAAATAATACATACAAACTATAGATTAAAAAAAATAACATCATACAAATAATATATACATAACACCACCAATAATACATTTCATAAATACATACAAAGACCCAAATAAATAATACATACAAACTATACATTACAAAAAATAAATAACATCATACAATTCATACAAATAATATATATATAACACCACCAATAATAAATCTATACAAACCTACAATTCATCAATTTCACAAATAATTCATACATTTATATACTTATACATCTATATAAACCATACAAACTCTACATCTTTATAAATAAACTATCAATTTCACAACATTAACTATCAATAAAAAAAATGAACCAATTTCACCAACATACTATACATCTATATAAATTAAGCATCAATTTCACAAAATAATATATATATATTCAACTATATTATTCAAATAAAAAACAATTAAAACATTTATACAAAACTAAATTTCTCAAATCTAAATCTATTACCAAAATACTAAACAAACATTTATAAATCTATATAAAACTACCCAAATACACCTATAAACACAAAAAATATACATATTACCTCCGGAATTTTTTGGAAACGACGACACGTCGTCGGAAAAACCCTCAATCTAGCTTTCAATCCATCCACTTAGCTAAAAACTTCACCTACACAAGATTTATATTAAAAATTTACAATAATAAAGAAAAATTTCAAAAAAAAGTCAAAATCGGGTCTAACCACTTGATTAAGAAGAGTAATGGTGGAGGAGGAGGTAGAAAACGGTGGAAATTGAAGTAAAATGGCCAGATTTGTGGGTATAAGTCGATAGGGAGGTTGAGAGAAAAAAGAGGGGAAAAATAAGGAGGAGAAGGGTTTCTGCGTGGGTTAATACCAGGTAGGACCAGTCTCGACGACATGTCGTCGAGATTGGGTCCTTTTATTTTAATTATTTTAATTATTAAATAAAAATATTTTTTATTTTATACCTGTCCGAAATTTTTTATGTTCGGTCCTATGAAATTTGAGCAGCTAAAAACAGTGAACCCCCTGAAAAAATTCCTGGATCCGCCACTGACAATAATAACACCAAAATTTACAAGTTTGAAGGAGTAAAATAAACAAAATAAGAAAAAAGCGAACATAACAACCACATATGTTTAAAAGGCTTAAATGTTATACAACGATACTCGTATAGCTAGCTGCCTCATGAATCATGTTTAAATCCAAGGATAATGTTCTATAAATGTAATAACCATACTATACGTCTAAGTAACATGCCCATTTAAATCCAAAGATAAACACATACTTTCAAGTTATGTCGTTTTAGTATAATTCATATATCTAGTGATGAATTATTACTGGCGAAACTGATAAAATTGATATTGTGATATTTTGTTATGTGAAATTACTTAAACCTCTGCCTTCCTCTTGTTACAGCTATCGCCACTAATAGACAACCATCGCCATCATCCCCTTTTTGTTTTTGTTTATGACTTGGTTGTTGACAACTCAATTTGATAGGTTAAGTTTACTCAATTTGATACGGACGAGTTAACTTATTTTATAAAAAAAAAATTTCTTCCTCATGTCCCCAACTTAGACGTTTTTTTGGCTAGGAAAAAAATTGAAAAATTGGCTTCTTGTGATTGATATTACGAGGACATAACTACATAAGTGTATACTTACTAAATTTTATCAATAATACAATGACATGTTTGTATATGCTGAGAACGTAAAAACAATACTTTTATATTTTCAAAATAATTAGCATATATATCATCATACTTTCATGCTTTCTCTAATATATCTAAAAAAACTATGAATGGCTGGCGTATAACTCTATTTATTCAAATATACAATCTATACTCTATAATAAATAAAGGTTTTTTCATATTCCGTCTCTCTTTTATTAAATGCATCTTCATCTTTTAATAATAATATATATTTAAAGAAAATATTAATTATACTAATTAAATACATTTATTTTAAATTATCCCTTATGAAACTTTAAAATCTAATTATGTAACTTTTATTTTCAATTAAATAATAAATGAAAATCAAATTACATTAAATAGTACTTAATGTATTTTCGAAACTCAATTATATATTAGTTTTTACATATTTTGAGTTTGTTTTCTATCCTTAGTATATGATACATTTTTACATCTGTAAAATATACACATAAAGATTTAAAAAATTTATTTCTCTAATATTTTTTAGCCCGTGTGTATACATGTGATCTAAACTAGTTATTAATATATAACAACAACTTTATTTACTTTTATTAATAAAAGATCCAATTTTTGTTATATCTATATTGATTTCAAATTAACTACTACTGAATTTAAGCTATTTTCTTCGATTTTGAAAAGGGGATTGTGGCTGTCACAAAACATAACAAAACAAAGGCGGGGCTTATGTATTTGTGGACATGAAAAAACCCTATAAATATCCAACCTTCCCCACCTAACAACGGCTTCCCCCTATCAAATCGTTGCTTCGTGTAACACAAGATTGCCCGTGATCTGGACTCCAGCTTGGTATACGACGTATGAAGTAAAAAAGCAAGATATCTTGCATCAGTTTTATATAAAACTTAAATAAGAAAAAGTTTAATATTATTATTACTACTATTATTATTATTACCATAAAAAAAACATATGGAGAGTATCTCGTGCGGTTTTTTCAGGTACATCTTCAAATATTCATCCCATTAATCGTGTAAAGTATCGTATGCTAGTTGTCGAATTGTACACGTGAGTTTTTGTAAAGCAGTATATCCAAGCTTATGTCTCGCGTCTTCTCTATGTTGAAAATATTAATACTCTCTCTCTAAATCACCACATATCCGTAAGAAAAGTTCTCGTTTCATACGAAAACGGATTCGAAACTTATTTTCATCACACATGAGATTCTCAGAAAAGTAATCACGTACTAGACGTTCATTAGCAGCTTCCCGGCCCCGCATTACTTGAACTCGTCATGTTACCCGTTATGAACTCTCGATTTCTTTGGCTAGTTCGTACGCGTAACGAATCGCGTCAATTATCACCTCACCTTCGTTGTCCGGTTCTTCTGATGAACCCGATGACGAAGATGACCATTCCATTTTTAACTGGTTAAGAGAGAATAGAATTTTATTCGTTGAGAGAATAGAGAATAGTGAGTTATTGGTTGACAGAATATGGTATATATTTATACATTAAAAATTAAAATTTTATTTGTTTATGATTGTAGCCATTACAAACGGCTAGTTTTACAAACAAATTCAAGCCTCTTTGCCCGTGAATGCACCCACGCCCCCTCCACGCCAAGCTTCATGCCCATGAAAGGGCTAGGTGGATCACACCCTCTCTTCAAGCCACCATTACACATACTCTTATATATAGGGGAGAGTTGCAGAGAAAACTACATAGTTATATGAAAATCTATGGCATTTGATTCCTATCAGGCAGTCATCTACATCTTTTGTTACTTTCGTGATTCTACCAATATCGGTTTCTATTTCGAAGGTTCGTGTTAAAGTTTTAACTGTGCTCTTTAGTTTAGTAGCAAATGTTCTGGCTATGAAAGTCTTACTTGTACCAGGATCAAATAGGATTGAAACATAGTTGTCATTGGCTAGCAACGTACCTGAAACGACATGAGGGTTTTCTCGTGCCTCCTCTTGAGTGAGGGTGTACGTATGCCCTAGTTCTGTCACCGTCTTTCACTCTAATCCTTTTTCCAGACTTTCCCATTCTTGGTTTTGGCACTCCTTACCCATGTGCCCAGCTTCTACACAATTATAACATTTGAAGGCTTGAGGGAAATCACGAGAAGAGAGCTATGTCTTGCCACTACCCTATTCTACATTCATCGATGTGCCTCTTCCCACATTCCCACAAACATTCTCAGCATCCTAGTCGCTTTCTTGTCCCTGTGCCTAGACACATTTCCCGGTGCTCGCTTCCGAGACCAAGTCAATTTCTTCTTTGGTTTAGTTGGAGTCGGGTCTTCTACACCCAAATCATCTTAGACGACTCCACTCAGTTAGATGATCGAATCATAGGTCGTCGGTTTGTTGGCCTTAATGAAAGTGCGAACCTTCGGAGGTAATCCTTGAATGTAGCACTTAACATCCTCTCTTCTAGAGTAACAACATTAGGGACTATTCTTGACATTTCATCAAACTTGGAAGTATATTGGCGGTGGGTCATGTTACTTGCCTTTAGTGTCAGAAAATCCCTTTCCACCCGGTTTATCTCATTCTGAGGATAGAACTTCTTCATTGCCAACTCTTTCATCTCTTCCCACTTCATTAACCTCATTTCCCGATTACCCTTAGCTTTATTCACCGATTCCCACTAAGTAACCAAAGTTTCATGCATTAAAGGGTGCTATATGTTATATTTATACAAATTAATATAGGGAATACAAAGATTTTGAGTAGCTATGCATGTGCAGGTGTTGGAAGCTTAATGTACGATTTTAGAAGATATTATACGAGATGCAAGAGTTAGATGGAAGACGGAGGAAACGGGGCAAAAATGCAGGATCCAGCGTAGGCCTACGCCACCTGGCGTAATCCTACGCCGCCCAGCGTAGGCCTACGCCTAACTACTTCCTTCACAACATGTTTCAGGGAAATGGCGTAAGCTTACGCAACCCCAGCGTAAGCTTACGTTGGTTACGTTATTTTGATGCTGATTTTCGGGAAACTGCCGATTTGGAGAGTTTAAGTGGGGGTTTCTTCCCCAAATTCGAGATCATCAGTTTCTTCATCGATTTTGGGTGATTTTGGGAGTTCTTGGAGGCTAGGAACCATATTCTTGAAGATTAGTATCAAGAAATTGAAGAATCGAAGATGAATTCCACAACCATGAGCGGCTAATCCACCGGTAATCATTCCTGGGTGGATTGTTTGTAAGTTTTTAGGGTTTATCATGTGCTAGTGTTGAGAAACAATTCTTGTAATCGTTTGGTTTGAAATACTTGAATCTTTGTGTTTAGTATGGTTATGAACTCACGGGAGTCGATAAATTCTTGCACCATTGACCCCGTTAGATGATAATTGCTATGAACTTTGATTTGTGTTGAATCTATTGATTAATCTAATTCTATATTGCATACATTTGTCTCGATTTCATTCGTGAATATTGTTTTACACTATTTGCCGATGATGTATGAATGTTGATGTTCTTGGTTAGATTTGGTTAATTTGATTTGGATAATCATTTGATTGTTTGAACTCATATGTTGGTGTGATAATCCCTAATTACTTGTGAACTTGAAACCCGGGTGTGATTCCTTTTTAATTATTGTTTACAACTTAAACCGTTTATTTTCTACTTGATTACTCGTAATCGTTTTGCTAGTTGATAACCATTGCTTGTTGGATTTGTTAATTTCACCTCAATCATTGCTTGTGTTTGGTTAGAAAGACCCATTGCAACTTCATAAATCACATTGTTAATTGAAGTTAAGCACCGACCACAAACTCTTCGTGGTTCGACACCCTTCTTACCCTAACTAGTTTAAGGTGATTAGGACACTCTAATTCTTTATCTTTGACCGGTCCCTTTGACACCGATCAAATTTTGGCGCCGTTGCCGGGGAGTGTGTGTTTGGTGTTTTATTCTAGTTGATTTTTGTGATTACTTGTTTACTTATTTTTGTAACTTGTTTTGTTTGGTTAATCCTCTTCTATTTTTGTGTTACGCGTGGTGTTTGTTTGTGTGTGCAGGTGACAGATTAGTGCATGCGTACCCGTTCATCCGGGAGGACTTCACCGCTTGTTTTTGAACCAGAAATTGAGAAGATAGCAAGGCAAAACCGAACCCAACAACAAAATCTACAACCTATTTCATCAGAACCATATATCTATGGATGGTCGAAGCAGTCATTCCGGATCTAGCATGAGAAACCGTGGCCCAACTCCAAACAAAGGCCCTATCCCTAACCGCCCACCAACTCCACCTCACCGAACCCCAACCCCATCTATACCTATCAATAACAACCAACCCCGTGGGTCGGGTCCAGTTCAACAAAACCGACCCGTTAACATCCGAACCAATCCCACGTACCAAGGAAGAAGGGGACCATAACAAAATCAAACCCCTCCTGGAAACATCTTTGGAGCTCAACCAAGAAACGAAAATGAGAACGATGGTTAGGAGGATGACGATGGTGAATACTTTGGGTATGATGATAATGAAGATATTGGGAATGGTGATGGGTTTGGAGATTACGAATATGAAGATGGCGAGAGGAGCCAATTTGGAGAATATAACGAGGGGCAAGGCTTTGGAGAGGAAGAAGAGGTGAATTATGTTCACCAAAGGGTAAGACAACCAATGGGTCGAACAGGTAGACCAGAGAGATTTGGTTATCCTCCTAGACAAGAAGGGAGGAGATTTGGTTATCCTCCTATAACAATGAAAACCGAAGACAACCGGTAGCCCCTATGGGTGGAGTTAATGGTCGCGTTCGACCGGCTATTTTGGAGAATGCTTCTCCAATTGTTCCACCAATTCCCGGAATGAGGAGGTTCAAGTCAAGACCGAATTACATCAACGTCCTTCCACATTTTCATGGCATGGTTACCGAAGAACCATACACCCATTTAGCCGAGTTTACCGCCATCTGTAGCACAATTGGAGATGAGAACTTCGATCAAAGCGAGGTCAAACCTAGACTTTTCCTGTTTTCACTCAAAGATCGGGCGAAGCAATGGTTTGTCACATTACCAGCGAATAGCATTCATACATGGGAGGAGATGCAACAAGTATTTTTGGATGAGTATTATTCGGTTACAAAGACGGATGACTCTCGAATTGAGATTCGAACCTTTCAACAACAAACGGGTAAACCTTTACATGAAGCCTTTACACGCTTCAAAGAGTTGTGGGAACTAGTGAAGTGTTTTATGAATGGTTTGACTCAAGAGGAGAGGAAGTACTTGAAGTCCACAAGTAATGGGACATTGTTGTCTAATCCCGAAGAAGATGATTGGGATTTCTTAGAAAGGATGAGCCAAAGTTCTAAAGCCGAGGCATTGGCTAGCCGAAGAGCTAAACACACAATTTCTAAGTCTGTCCCGGATTATGAAACCAAAGAGAGGTTAACATCTATGGAGAGAGAACTGGCATAGTTGAGAAAAGGCGAAAAGAAAGAAGTAGCGGGAGTAAAAGTTCGATTCGACGTTTGTGAAGATTGTGGAGATTTAGGCCACAAAACAATAGAATGCCCATTTCAAGAAGGGAGACAAGAAGAGGTGAATCAAGTGTATGGTGAGAGAAAGCAATATGACATGAACTCGAACAACTATCATCCGGGGTTGAGAAACCATCCCAACTTCAAGTATGGGAACGCGGCAAACCAAATGAACCCCAACTTTCAAGGTGTGAATCAAAACACTTCGTCAACCTCATATCAACCGCGTCAACAAGGAAACTACAATTCGGGTAGTTATCAAAGGGGCTCTTATAATAATAACCGGAACACAAATTACCCCCCAAGGAATTACAATCAAGATCATCAACAACAAAATGGGTCATCAGGGGGTGATGATGCGGTTAGCTCAAAGTTGGATGCATTATTGGAGATGATGAAAGAATCAAAGAAGGAGAATGAAGTGAGAGACAAGTCTTTTGTGGCATTGGAAAGACAAGTGGGGCAAATGGCCGAAGAAATATCTATGCTAAAGCAAGGTGGGGGTACATTAAACCCGCAACATCAAGGATCGAGTTCAACCAATGCAAATGTAAATAAAGTTACAGTTCTTCGTAATGGTAAGGTTATCGATAATAAAGTTGAGTCTCCACCACAATTGGTTGAAGGGGTGGTGGAGGATGTTATTGAGGATGAGGAAAGTGAAGGCGAAGTGGAATTTGTTAATGATAAAAAACCAATTACTCAAAATCCTGAAAAAATTAAACCGGTTCTTAGAGATGAGTCACCTATTGCTAAAGGAAAGGATATGACGGGTGATTTCGTCCCTTACCCAGAGGCATTAGTTGAACCATTTAAAGCAAAAATGGTAAATAAAAGAGGACCACAACAAGAAGAAATGTGGGAGATGTTTAGACAGGTAAAAATTAACATACCTCTTTTGGATGCCATTAAACAAATTCCAGCTTACGCAAAGTACTTGAAAGAATTGTGTACACAAAAGCGGAATCATAAATTCCCAAAGAAACTTGATGTAACCGCTAATGTAAATGCTATTCTATCGGGTGCTCTTCCACCTAAACTACAAGATCCGGGGGCGCCCATTATATCTATTCAAGTAGGTGATTTCAAAATAAAAAGGGCACTCCTAGATCTTGGAGCTAGTGTTAGTATTCTTCCGGGGAGCCTTTATGACCAATATGATTTTGGCCCTCTTAGGAAGGCCGACACTACCGTGGTTTTGGCTGACTTAACTCATAAGCTCCCATGAGGAATATTGACTGATGTTATTGTGAAGGTGGAAGATTTTTATTTCCCAGTGGACTTTCTAGTGTTGGATTATGTCTCTTCCGATAGAACAAAACAACCTACGGTTATCCTTGGTCGGCCATTTCTGGCAACCGCAAATGCCCAAATTAATTGCCGAAGTGGAACGGTTGACATGACATTTGGGAACCGAAAGTTGAGATTAAATGTTTTTTCACATATTTCTAACTCTCTGGTCAACGATGAATGCTTTATGGCGGACATTTTTGACAGGTACATTCCTCTTTGCGATGTTATTGTAAACGAGGATGGCACCACAGAGACATGCTTTTCATGTGACAGGTTACAGGTTGAGACAAGCAGGGAACTCGAAGAAGAAGAAAAACGGCTTGAAGCAATGGCAATTAAGAATGGGAGACCACCGTGGACTCACCAAGTGGAAAGCTTGCCGGAACACATTGACAAAAACCTGAAGCCATCTTTGGAGCAACCCCCAAAGGTCGAGTTGAAGAAGTTGCCAAAGAACCTCAAGTATGCTTTTGTAGGAGAAGACGACACCCTCCCGGTGATCATTGCATCAAATTTGACAAAGGAACAAGAGGAGGCTGTGATGAAGGTGTTAGCCGCCCATAAGGTGGCAATTGGGTGGAGTATTGCTGATTTGAAGGGTATTAGTCCCTCGATTGTTATGCACAAGATTGTCACAGATCAAGTTATTGCACCATCTCACGATGCACAAAGACGGTTAAATCCAAATATGCGGGAAGTTGTAAAGAAGGAAGTGCTCAAATGGTTGGACGCCGGCATCGTTTACCCAATTTCTGATAGTACATGGGTGAGTCCAACACAGACCGTGCCCAAAAAGGCGGGCATTCAAGTTGTCAAGAACGACTCAGGTGAGGAAGTAGCCACTCGGGCCGGTAACCGGGTGGCGGATTTGTATCGATTACAAGAAATTAAATGCAGCTACTTCAAAAGATCATTTCCCATTACCGTTCATTGATCAAATTGTGGAAAAACTCGCAGGTCAGAAATATTATTGTTTTCTTGATGGTTATTCGGGTTATAATCAAATTGCTATACACCCCGAGGATCAACATAAGACAACATTTACTTGTCCATATGGTACTTTCGCATTTAGGCGAATGCCATTTGGACTATGTAATGCCCCCGCCACCTTCCAAAGGTGTATGATGAGTATCTTTTCAGATATAGTAGGCGAGTCTTTTGAGATTTTTATGGATGATTTTTCCATTTTTGGTACATCTTTTGATTCATGTTTGAACCAATTGAAAAAAGTTTTAAAAAGGTGTGTTGAAACAAATTTGGTCTTAAGTTGGGAGAAGAGTCATTTTATGGTCCAAGAAGGGATAGTTTCATGTGATTTCAAATCGAGGGATTGAGGTAGATCATGCGAAAGTTCAAGTTATATCTACTTTGCCTCATCCCACGAATGTTAAAGGCATTAGATCATTTTTGGGGCATGTGGGGTTTTATAGGAGGTTTATTAAGGGTTTTATTTCAATCACGAAACCATTATGTAACTTACTTTTAAAAGATGCGCCGTTTGTTTTTGATGATGAATGTATTCATGCTTTTAACATTTTGAAACAAAAATTGGTTTAGGCCCCAATCTTACAATCACCAAATTGGTCACTTCTTTTTGAAATCATGTGTGATGCTAGTGATTATGCGGTTGGGGCCGTGTTAGGACAACGGGTTGAGAAGAAACCCATTGCCATATATTATGCAAGTAAAACTCTTTCGGATGCTCAACTGAATTATACCACAACCGAAAAAGAATTACTTGCAGTAGTATATGCGTTAGACAAGTTTAGGTCCTATATATGGGGAAGCAAAATTATTATCTATTCTGATCACAGTGCTGTCAGGTACCTCATGGAGAAAAAGGATGCTAAACCAAGACTCATAAGGTGGATCTTGTTGTTGCAAGAATTTGATGTGGAGATCCGTGATAAAAAGGGGAGTGAGAACGTAGTAGCCAACCACTTATCAAGGATCATGGTTGATGATGAAGAGTCCACGACAGTGATAAATGAATCATTCCCTGATGAGCATATTATGTCTGTTTCATCTGTACCTTGGTTTGCTAATATTATAAATTTTTTGGCAACAGGTGCAATACCGAGTCATTGGGTAAAGAAGAAGAAGGCCCATTTTCTATCCCAAGTAAAGCAATACATTTGGGAAGAACCGGATTTATTTAAAGTGGGAACGGATCAAATGATTAGACGTTGTGTGCCCAATGAGGAAATTCCAAGTGTGCTAGCACATGTGCACTCTTATGCATGTGGAGGTCATTTCAGTGGCCAAAAGACAGGACCCAAAATTCTTTCATGTGGTCTTTTCTGGCCAACTTTGTTTAAGGATGCGTTTGAGTTTGCGAAACATTGCATTAAATGTCAACAGTTAGGGAGTATCTCCAAAAGAGACGAAATGCCAATGAAACCGATTCTTGTCCTTGACATCTTTGATGTTTGGGGAATTGATTTCATGGGACCCTTCCCAAACTTTTTTGGCAATTTGTATATTTTGGTGGCGGTCGACTATGTATCTAAATGGGTCGAGGCGATAGCCACCAAGACGAACGACCATACCGTTGTATGTAACTTTGTCCAAACAAACATTTTCTCGAGATTTGGTATCCCCCGTGTCATTATAAGTGATGGGGGATCTCATTTCAAAAACTTTAAATTTGGCAAATTACTAAAACGGTACGGCGTGGATCATAGAATAGCAACTCCATACCACCCACAAACAAGCGGACAAGTGGAAGTGT
This sequence comes from Smallanthus sonchifolius, assembly GCA_023525975.1. NCBI lineage: Eukaryota > Viridiplantae > Streptophyta > Magnoliopsida > Asterales > Asteraceae > Smallanthus > Smallanthus sonchifolius. The sequence goes on from CM042045.1 coordinate 57,281,678, forward strand.
CTAATAGGCAAATAAAATACATTTTACAAAAAACCGTTCGGGCGGACCGAAAGGATTGGTCAACCAAATTGACTGATGCTTTATGGGCTTACCGAACGGCTTATAAAACCCCTATTGGCACGACCCCGTACCGGTTAGTTTATGGAAAAGATTGTCATTTACCGGTAGAGTTAGCTCACCGGGCGTTTTGGGCAATCAAAGAGGTTAATGTGGATTATGATGTTGCAGGAAAAGAAAGGAAGTTGAGTCTAAATGAATTGGAAGAATTGAGAAATGAGACATATGATTGTGCATCTGCTTACAAGGACAAAATGAAGGCGGTTCATAATGCCAAGCTTCGGAAGAAGGAGTTTGAAGTGGGTCAAAGAGTCTGGCTTTATAATTCAAGGCTGAAGTTCTTTCCAGGAAAATTGAAAAGCAAGTGGTCGGGACCATTTTTGATCACACGAGTTAGCAACTATGGAGATATAGAGATTAAATATTGTGAGGATCACTTGAGGCAAGTTGTGAATGGTCACCGATTAAAGCCATACCTCGAACTCAACGAGATCAATGGGCCAACAAACCAAGTAGAAGCATTCTTATTGAGCTTGGTGACGAATGAGCAGGAGTAACACCATGAAGAAGTGTCAGACTGAGGACAATAAACTTAGCGCTAACCGGGAGGCAACCCGGCTTATGTGATGTTTTTAAGTAATGTTTTATTATTTTTCTTCGTTTAGCTAATTTTAGTTGAATTTTGTGCAAGAATCAAAGGAAGGTGGAAAGTATGAGGTTACGGAGGATGTCGGTGTTTCAGGGACGAAACACATTCAAGTGGGGAGCTGGAAAAAGAACCATCAGCAAGGCAGCGTAAGGCTACGCTGCTACAGCGTAAGCCTACGCCGAAGTTAAGTTGCAAACAGAACCATCAGCGAGGCAGCGTAAGGCTACGCTGACACAGCGTAAGCCTACGCCGAAGTTAAGTTGCAAACAGAACCATCAGCGAGGCAGCGAAAGGCTACGCCCCCTCAGCATAAGCCTACGCTGGAACGGGATTTCGCGTGAAAGAGTTTTCCGACAGCAGGTAAGTCCGAAAAAAAAAATATAAAAATAAAAATAAAAAATAAAAGTATTATAAAAACATTTTTTTTTTCATCTTTCCTCATTATCACCTACCTTTCATCCTTCTACTCCATCTTCTTCTCTAAAAACCTCCATTCATCTTCATCTTCTTCCTTCCTTAATCTACCATCTCTTGATAAAAATAAAAAAATTGGTTAGGGTTTTTGCATAACTTTGCAAGAGGAGTAAACCCTACCAAGCTGAATTCAACGAATCGACCATATTCGAGAGACCCGAAATTCTAGGGTTTCGTAACTTTTGGGGCTTTTGTGTGTAGTGGAAGGAATAGTTGTCACTCTTTGAGATTTAATCATCTAAACACAAAAGGTACGTTTGTATTACAATTCTAGGTTGTTTGAAGGTATTTGTTTGAATAAGAATTGATGTGACATTGTAGTTGTGTTGTTGTGTACTTTGGGAGGGATGGTTTAAAGTAGAATTTGTAGATTGAAGGATGCCATTGTTGAAGCATTGGAAATAATTGTGTTAGTGACTAATTGAATAGGACTTGATTAAGATTTTGGAAGAAATTTTGAAATTTTAAAATAACATGTAAACTTGTTTTGATGAAAATAGCAGAAATTTTGTTTTCACATGATAAAAAGTTAATATGGAGTGAATTCAATTAGCAATATTAATGAAGAATTGTTACAATTTATATTCTTGGTGAATTCTTTGATTTATGTGTGCTTGGTGAAATTGTAGGAACAATGGTTAGAACGAAAGAGTCTCACAAGGGTAAAGAAAAAGTGGGTGAATCATCATCACGGAGTAGGTCAAAGAGGGCACGAAACACTGTTGTTCTGCATGAAAGAAGTGAGGAAGAGAGTGCCCATGAATCTGAAGAGGAACTTGGACCCACAATGTGGAAGAAACCGGTGAGATTATCATCTTTCCCACATCCGTAGCAAAAGGATTTATATATGGACACGGTGAAAAACCCGGCTGGTGGATTTGAATCGTTATTTGCATGTGAAAAGCAAATCCATGAGCCGGATTTCGAGAGATATGGAGTTGTTAACTGTTTTCGACAGCTTGGTTGGGAAGAGAGTCTTGCTTTCCATTATGATGGGATTGATGATGTGTATGGTGAAGCAATTCTGGAGTGGATGGAGACCCTTCAACGAATTGAAGGAAATAACCCGCCCTAAACGACAATTTTGAGGGGTACAGTGAATGGGAAACAAGCAGACCTGTCATTCCAGACTATTGACAAGATTACCCACTTTGACTCTGGAGTAGAGAATAATGAACCTTATGAGTATATATCTGATGAGAAGTTGAAGGCTCACGTGATCCGTGAAATAATGTGGGAAAACATGATAAGAACCCTTTTTGTGGTGGAAGAAGATTGTAATGTTTTCCGATTGGTATTGAGAAGAGATATGTTGAAGCCACTTCCCAAGTTGTTGCTGATATTTGTAACATTGAACGTGGTCCCGAGAACGGGGGATAAGACCAAGGTGCGTTTCTATGAAGTTATGGTTCTACATGCACTATTGACGGGTTCCCCAATTATGTCATCTAAACATTTGATCATGTGGAATATTTGGGAGTCACGTGAAGAAAGAGAGAGGATGGTTATTCCTCATTGTCGGTTGTTATCAAAGTTCCTTAAATGGGCAAAGGTTTTACCACGAAGACCGGCGGTGTTAAAAATAAAGCATAAACCTTACACCTTAAAGTCTTTGAAACAAGGAAGTTGGAGATATGAGTTGACAGCAAGAACTCATGTGTTGACTGATACCACCACTACGAGGTTTTTGGAGGAATTGAGAAGTAATGCGTCGGAGGAGGAAGAAATGAACTTGGAAGATGAAGAGATTAATCCCACAGGACCAAATATAGGGACAAGTGGTGCAAGTTATGGGTTCGAGCACGAATTTGGGTATGGTGCTGATTACAGTCAATCCTTCACGGAACTAATAGAGCAGGCTCGCCCGACAAGTTATCCTAATTGGGAGGAGGCCTCGCGTATAATGTTTGATAGGCAAACACCGAACCTGGAGGAAGATAGGATATTTAGAATGGGGATGATGTGGGCCCAAGAGGAGGAGATAAACAGGAATTTTAGGGACAACGAAGAAGTGCGCCACTACAATGATTACCATCAGGGCGTACCATATTCTTCGCATCCAGCCCCTACTGATTGGGAGTCTTTGAATCCTTATGACATGGGCGATACATACCAGCGCTACCCACAGAGTCATCATTCTGAGTGGGTGGTGCCGTACCCAACATCGGATGCAAGTGGGCAAGGCGCGAGTGGAGCGGCTCAAGGAGGTCTGAATAATATGAGAGATATGACTCGATCATTATATGAGTCAGTTTTTGGTCAACCGTTACAGCAGGAGCCATATGATGCTAGGCCGGAAGCATACTGGCCTTACAAGCCAGGCAATGATGATGCCGATGATGATGAGGAGGAAGATGATGATGAGGAGGAACAGAACAGTCAGGACAGCGTTGCCTGATGTTGTTGAGCATGTCGAACAGGTCCACGTACTTTTACTTTTACTTATTTCTTGCAAAAATTTGTACTATTTTATTTAATTGTTTTGGTGTGCTTTGTGTGTTTTAGGTTATTTTGTTATTTTGTTTTGTGTATGTCTTGGGTGATGCTTGGGTTGATGCTTATAGTTATGGGAATCTTTGAGTTGGATATTTGGAGATATTGGGTATTGGATATTTTTGCACCCACTAACCGCACTTTTATATTTCATAACTATTTACATTGGGACAATGTAAGGTGCAAGTGTGGGGATGTGAGAAATCTTGGAAACCATACAAATTTTTTGATAAATGTTTTACAAAGTGTTTGGTAGAGGTCTTTGGTCATGGTTAATTCACTAAGTACTTGATTAAGTCTTTCCAACAAATGAAAAAAAAAATTGGAAATATTGAATTCGGGAGTAACAAAATTGAAGGTGACGGTTTGCATGCACATGTCGGTAACCTATTTTCCACCGTTTTTGTGAGATTTTGAGCCAAATTGATATACATATTCTCTTATTTGAGTGGTTGGCCACTTTGTTTCACATTTTAGAACTTGCATAATATTGATACATGTTGAGACCTTGAACCAATTGATTGCACAAAAATGATAAAGGCATTAGGAGAAACCTTTTTATTTTTAGCCATTTTTATGCCTTTACCCGTTAATATCCACTAGATGCCCATTCTGAGCCTATACCTTTTCTTTTGACAAAACCCACAACATTAGCCCATTCACCTTTTTAGCCTTTTCTTTTTAAACTCGTGAGTTGGAATTCAATTAACTTAGATTGTTGTAGTTACGGTTGCAATTGTGTAAAAAAAAATTTGAATGAAAAAGAAATACAAAAATAGTATTGGGTCAACATTTGCCCAAAGGTTTTGAGTATTAGTTTGAGCTACAATAAAAGATGTTATTGTGTCAGTTTAACTCAAGTTTCATTTGATTGTTGGAAGAAATAAGAACTTTAGTGTTGATGGGTCATTTATACCCATAGTAGAGATTTGAAAGTATTAGATTGATTTGTAGTTTCATTAGTTGAATTCCACTCACCTTTAGCCACTTTAAAAATCCTTATCCATACCCGTAACCCTAGCCTACATTACAACCCTTAAAAGACCTTTTGATTTGTGCTTTTTAGTTGTGTTAGTAGGTGGAGATTTGATCAATATGCAAGCCTATGATAATGTGGTTCAATTGTTTGGTTTCGAGTGAAAAATACTAGCACGTCATCGCTAGTCCACATATGAAGCCGAGTGGAGTGATTGATTGTGAGGGGTGTATGCATGCAAAGCCATAACCGGATGTGAGTTAAGGCTGTTCAAGTGTTTCCTTTTGTTTAAAAAGTTATCGATTGTATGTTGGATTGTAAATCTGTTGAGAGTATAATTCTTATGAATTTTGCATGACTTTGGGCCTTAACTTACGTTTAGTGAAAACAATTATTGGAGAATTTGTAATGTGAATTTAAAGCAAAAGACTTTGCTTGAGGGCAAGCACAACTCAAGTGTGGGGATGTGATAAGTAACCAAAGTTTCATGCATTAAACGGTGCTATATGTTATATTTATGCAAATTAATATGAGGAATACAAAGATTTTGTGTAGCTATGCATGTGCAGGTGTTGGAAGCTTAATGTACGATTTTAGAAGATATTATACGAGATGCAAGAGTTAGATGGAAGACGGAGGAAACAGGGCAAAAATGCAGGATCCAGCGTAGGCCTACGCCACCTGGCGTAATCCTACGCCGCCCGGCGTAATCCTACGCCGCCCAGCGTAGGCCTACGCCTAACTACTTCCTTCACAACATGTTTCAGGGAAATAGCGTAGGCTTACGCCACCCCAGCGTAAGCTTACGCTGGTTACGTTATTTTGACGCGGATTTTCAGGAAACTGCCAATTTGAAGAGTTTAAATGGGGGTTTCTTCCCCAAATTTTAGATCATCAGTTTCTACATCGATTTGGGCGATTTAGGGAGTGCTTGGAGGCTAAGAACCATATTCTGGAAGATTGGTATCAAGAAATTGAAGAATCGAAGATGAATTCCACAACCATGAGCGGCTAATCCATCTGTAATCATTCCCGGGTGGATTGTTTGTAAGTTTTTACGGTTTATCATGTGCTAGTGTTGAGAAACAATTCTTGTAGTAGTTTGGTTTGAAAAACTTGAATCTTTGTGTTTAGTATGGTTATGAACTCACGGGAGTCGATAAATTCTTGCACCATTGACCCCGTTAGATGATAATTGCTATGAACTTTGATTTGTGTTGAATCTATTGATTAATCTAATTCTATATTGCATACATTTGTTTTGATTTCATTCGTGAATATTGTTTTACACTATTTTTCGATGATGTATGAATGTTGATGTTCTTGGTTAGATTTGGTTAATTTGATTTGGATAACCATTTGATTGTTTGAACTCATATGTTGGTGTGATAATCCTTAATTACTTGTGAACTTGAAACCCGGGTGTGATTCCTTTTTAATTATTGTTTACAACTTAAACCGTTTATTTTCTACTTGATTACTCGTGATCGTTTTGCTAGTTGATAACCATTGCTTGTTGGATTTGTTAATTTCACATCAATCATTGCTTGTGTTTGGTCAGAAAGACCCATTGCAACTTCATAAATCACATTGTTAATTGAAGTTAAGCACCGACCACAAACTCTTCGTGGTTCGACACCCTTCTTACCCTAACTAGTTTAAGGTGATTAGGACACTCTAATTCTTTATCTTTGACCGGTCCCTTCGACACCGATCAACGGGTGGCTTGTCACGTCGTCCCGTGCGTCGATCACCTCCTTTCCTAGCCATTTTCTTAACTAAAAGATAAAAATAAAGTCAATAATGTCATCGCGCTAGTTAACAATTAGAACACAAGTAAGGTTATAACCATAGCAAGTGTCGCGTCTCCCTTTCCCACGGTTGCGCTCATCGTCCCGAGATCCGAGTGAACAGTGAACAATAAACCCCAAATATTTTTCCAAAACATAACAATTAAACTTCTATAATAGGTACGTAAGAATGCAAGAACATAATTACACATAAGTCAACATATATATCGAATCTACGACTTCTCGTAACCGTCAATTACAACTTCAAGCACGGTACTCTGAAGAGTAACACGCACCAAACTTCAAGTACAGTACTCCGTGTAGTAACACGTACCAAACTTCAACCATAACATACTTCATTCGATTCCTGAAGGAACCATGACATATTCGTTGATATCATGACTTTCGGAAAATACTTCTTTTGCTTCAAGCTTCAGTTAAATCATTTGTACTTTTTACTAAATAACTTCTCATTCATAAACACTTCATAAAATTCTTTAGCAAAAAATTTCATAAACACATTTTCGTAATTTCAATTTAAAAACATCATTTTATAAAGTTCTTTTCGTAAACTTTTTATCATAAACTTTATTTTGTAAACTTTTTTGTCATAAACTTTGTTTCGTTGTATATCCATACCAGCCCAAAACATTTTAAAAAGAGGTCTTATAGAACTGACATGTAATAACTTGACTATTAATGTGGGGTACTGACTAATCTTGTAGACTATATCAACTATGTCAAATCTGTAATAGTATATTACATGCATCTAGGATCTAAGGCAAATTCTGGCACTCAAGTCTTCTCACCTCAACCTCCCAGCGAGTATTGAAGTTATACGCAAAAGGTAAGTTTGCGTATACCTAAAGTACTCGTACATCCCATACATGCATGTACTAGGAGTTTGCACACAAATACTTTGTGCGTGTACTCCTAGTACTCGCAGATCTTGTTTGTGTGAACTTTAAGGTTTACGCACGAGTATTCCTTTCGAGTACTTTCAGAACCCTAACTTTGCATGAATCTAGATATGGCCTGTTATGGAGTCAAAATACAAACTTTAAACGTTCAAATCATGCATTTAGTGCCTAGAAGACCAGATCTATGGTTTTCATGACAATACATACGTAAAATGTTGTCTGTTGGATAAAAAGCATCTTAAGCTCAAAACCACGTCCTTAACGAAAAATGGTAAGTTTAGGGGTGTTTCCGACGTGATATGGTGTGTAGCTTCCTTGTTTATGCTTCCTCCGTCAATTCTTAACAGTAGTGAAGCAAAGTACAGGATCGAGATCGATTATCTCTCCGTCGATCCTAAATGATTTGTTTTTATTTTTCTATAATTAACTTATCATTTTTCTTAACAAACAATTAGTAAATATATGTTCGTTAGTAAAATTTAGCCTGTCATCAGTTCCCACTAGTCTTCTTGTAAAGACATTATTCAACTTCATTTATGATGAAACCAAAATCTTTGATTTCCTTATGAAATTGAATACTCTAACTCATAGATGCTTGCTTTAATCAATAAATGGATTTCTTAATCTTACAAACCTTTTTAAGATGTTTGGAATTCTAAAACCTTCTCGTTGATCCATATAAATATCATCTTCGTTAAGATGTCTATTGTGCCTTGACATCCATTTTCCATATCTCATAATCATAAGATGCGGCTATGGCAATAAAAATCCTGATAGACTTGAGCATTTCTACTTATGAAAAGGTTTCCTCATAATCAATTCCTTGAGTTTGAGTAAAACATTTTGCTACTAGTCTTGCTTTGAGGTATGTATGTTGCCATATATAACGATCTTTTTCTTAATGACCCATTTCCTACCAACAGCCTTACTGTTAGGAGGTAAATAGACCAAGTCCGAGACTTGATTCTCATACATGGAATGCATTTATACTTTCATAGCTTCTAGCCATTTTTCAGGTCCAACGTCTTTGATAGTTGTATTGTAATTTGCGGGTTCACATTGGTCCACCAAAAACACTTCCTCCTTTGGAATGATAAATCCATATCTATCAAGTTCTAGATGAGTTTTTTAATATTTGTGTACAACTGGTGTTTCATTTGGTACCTAAACCATTGTATATGGTTCAACATTGTCTTGTTGACTTTCAACTGTAACTTCATGTGGAGTACCTTGTGGTTCTCGAATGTCATCATATTCTATATTTCTAATAGTTTCTTTTGAAAGGAACCACCACAAGAAAATGACCCTTTAGTGACACGCGAAACATGACACACGATGAGTGTGTCATCTTTTAGGTGTCACAACAATTAAAAAAAACAAGGAGGTCGGGTTTTAATAAAAATGCGTGTCATCCTTCTTTGTGTCATGTTATATTCTTAGAACCCGAGTTATACCCCGCCTTCAGTCTCCTCTAATCTGGAAACCTAAAACCCGCCTTCAGTCTCCTCTTCTTTCTGTTCGACCTAAATCGCGATAAAAAACCACCAACACCTCACCTGCAACCACCGCAGCATCCACTAGAACGCCATCAAAACCACCAACACAGCACTTGCAACCACCGACATCCACTATTCCGTCATTTTCTGTTCTTAATCGTTCTACGTCTCCATGTATGTGACCTAAACAGCACCTGCAACCACCGGCACCCACAATTGCGTCGCGATATGACATTTAATTTTGTATATTGTTTCGTGTACGACATTTACGGTTAGAGCTCTACTTCGATCATTATGAATGGAAAAATTAGGGATTAAGTTGCATAAGGTAAAATTAGAGCTTAACGAGCCCCTTTGTCTTTGTTGTTTGTATAGTTTTATTGTCTAATGCTTTCTATGATTGTGATTTTACAGTTAGAGCTCTACTTCGATCATCATGAATGGAAAAATTAGGGCTTAAGTTGCGTAAGGTAAAATTAGGGCTTAACCAACCCTTTGTCTTTGGTGTTTGTATAGTTTTATTGTCTATGACAAAAAAATAAGTTTGATTATGATTTTTCTTTCATTCTCTATGGCAAAAAATAATAACAAATGCCTTTATTGTCTATTCGTTTTAATAAGTAATGTGAAATGTGTTTTAATGAGTAATGTTAAGTTAGGGATTAAGTTGCCCCTTTATTGTCTGTTAGAATGAGTAATGTGAATTGTGTTAAAAAAGTTCTGTTTGTTGAAGTTAGTTGTTGTTATGCAGTTCATTCTCTTGGATTTGCAACGGTGAAAGCTGAAGAGATAACTAGGTCCCAGCTAGCTAAAGTACACAACTTCGGTAACAACTTTAATTTTCGTACTATATCTAGTAGGTCTGTGAAAATATGTTATACTGGTTTTGGATAACAGTGTTTTAGGGTGGAGAGTATTCGTTAGGAGTTGTTCATGTCATTAACCCGCAAAACCTAAAATGAAAATAGAAAATTTGGATATAATGCACTGCTTAAACTAGTAACTAATAAATGCACAAAGTTCATTAGCCTTCTTAGATTTATTTAAGTTTAAAGTTTGATTTAAAACGAATTGCACAAATTCATTAGCTTTCTTATATGATTTTTTTCTGTTATATTCTTAAACTAGTAACAAATGGTTATGGAGAAATCATGGATTACGTCTGATAGATTATCAAAGGCATATGACGAAGGTGTGGAGGCTTTTTTAGAGTTTGCGTAAAGTAATAATCCAAAATCAGATGTTATTCCATGTCCTTGTGTAAATTGTTTCAATTTGTGTCACCATTCAATTGACAGTGTGCGTTATCATCTATTTGCCAACGGTTTTGATGAAAGTTATAAGGTTTGGTCTTTCCATGGAGAAAAACTTCCCAACCTTGATTCTACATGTCCTAATAAATCTAGATCTCCCGACTTTGATTATACAAAGGAAATGCTACATGATGCCTTCACATGTGTAGAGAAAGATCTTGATTCATTGAAATCACTTCTTGAAGAATGTGACAAGCCACTTTACGAAGGGTCAGAGTATAGTGCACTTAGTGGATTATTGAAATTTCAACATTTAAAGGGTCAATTTGGCTGGTCTGATGCTAGTTTTGATGCTTTGTTGGGTACCATGAAAAAGGTCTTACCATTAAACAATACAGTCCCTAGCTCGATATATGAGGCCAAGAAGTTGCTAAAAGGAGTTGGTCTAGAATCTGAAAAGATTCATGCATGTGAAAACGATTGTGTTCTGTTCTGGAAAGAACATAAGGATGTTTCTCCGTGTCCAACTTGTGGCACATCTCGTTGGAAGAAGAATACCAAGAAGGTGCCTTCAAAAGTTTTGTGGTATTTTCCTCCCATCCCGAGATTTAAAAGAATGTTTTCGTTACAAGAAGTTGCACATGACTTAACTTGGGATGTAGAAGGTGATAAGTGACCAAAGTTTCATGTATTAAGAGGTGCAATATGTTATATTTATGCATTTTGATATGTGGAATACAAAGGTTTTGTGTAGCCATGCATGTGCAGGTGTTGGAAGCTTAAAGTACGATTTTGGAAGATATTAGGCGAGAGATGCAAGAGTCGGAAGAGACACGGAGAAAACGGGGTAAAATGCAGGGTCAGCGTAAGGTTACGCTGCTACAGCGTAAGCCTACGCCGAAGGCAAATTGCAAACAGAAGCATCAGAGGGTCAGCGTAAGGCTACGCCATATCAGCGTAGGCCTACGCCTAAGTAATTTCTTCACAGCAGCTTCCAGTGGACCGGCGTAGGCCTATGAACTCCCAGCGTAAGCCTACGCTGGGTGCATTTCAAAGGTTATTTAGGTTTTTCTTCCCCAAAATTCGGATCCATCTTTTACACCACAGTTCTTGGGCGATTTTGGTCATTCGAGGAGGCTAAGGAACACGATTCTAACATGCAAGTGAAGATTGATACTCGAAATATTGAAGAATCGAAGATGCATTCCACAACCATGAGCGACTAATCCACCGGTAATCATTCCCGGGTGGATTGTTTGTAAGTTTTTAGGGTTTTATCATGTGCTAGCTTTGAGAAACAATTCTTGTAATCGTTTGGTTTGAAACACTTGAATCTTTGTGTTTAGTATGGTTATGAACTCACGGGAGTCGATAAATTCTTGCACCATTGACCCCGTTAGATGATAATTGCTATGAACTTTGATTTATGTTGAATCTATTGATTAATCTAATTCTATATTGCATACATTTGTCTCGATTTCATTTGTGAATATTGTTTTACACTATTTGCCGATGATGTATGAATGTTGATGTTCTTGGTTAGATTTGGTTAATTAGATTTGAATAACCATTCGATTGTTTGAACTCAAATGTTGGTGTGATAATCCCTAATTATTTGTGAGCTTGAAACCCGGGTGTGATACCCTTTTTAATTATTGTTTACAACTTAAACCGTTTTGTTTGGTACTTGATTTGTTTGTTGAGTTTATAAAGTTTTCACTTAAATCATTGATTATGTTTGGTCAGAAAGACCCGTTGTAACTTCATAATTTGCATTGTTAATTGAAGTTGAGCACCGACCACAAACTCTTCGTGGTTCGACACACTTCTTACCCTAACTAGTTTAAGGTGATTAGGATACTCTATTTCTTTATCTTTGACCAGTCCCTTCGACACCGATCAAATTTTGGCGCCGCTGCCGGGGAGTGTGTGCGCTTGGTGTTTTATTTTAGTTGACTCTTGTGACTATTTGTTACTTGTTTTGTTTAGTTAATCTTCTTCTATTTTTATGTTACGCGTGGTGTTTGTTTGTGTGTGCAGGTGACAGATTAGTGCATGCGTACCCGTTCATCCGGGAGAACTTCACCGCTTGTGTTTGAACCAGAAATTGAGAGAATAGCAAGGCAAAACCGAACCCAACAACAAAATTTACAACCTATTTCATCGGAACCATCATCAATGGATGGTCGAAGCAGTCATTCTGGATCTAGCATGAGAAACCGTGGCCCAACTCCAAACAGAGGCCCTATCCCTAACCGCCCACCAACTCCACCTCACCGAACCTCAACCCAAACCCCACCTATACCTATCAATAACAACCAACCCCGTTGGTCGGGTCCAGTTCAACAAAACCGACTCGTTAACATCCGTACCAATCCCACGTACCAAGGAAGATGGGGAGCACAACAAAATCAAACCCCTCCCGGAAACAATGAGAACGAGGGTTGGGAGGATGAAGATGGTGAATATTTTGGGTATGCTGATAATGAAGATGTTGGGAATGGTGAAGGGTTTGGCGATTACGAGTATGAGGATGGTGAAAGGAGCATCTATGGAGAGTACAATGAGGGGCAAGGATTTGAAGAGGAAGAAGAGGTGAATTATGTTCACCAAAGACCGAGACAACCAATGGGGCGAACGGGTAGAACCCGCTACACCTGTTTATCCTCCTAGACAAGAAGAGAGGAGATTTACTGGGGGCTACAATAATGAAAAACGAAGACAACCGGTAGCCCCTATGGGTGGAGTTAATGGTCGTTTTCGACCGGCTATTTCGGAGAATGCTTCTCCAATTGTTCCACCAATTCCGGGAATGAGGAGGTTCAAGTCAAGACCGAATTACATCAACGTCCTTCCCCATTTTCATGGTATGGTCACCGAAGAACCATACACCCATTTAGCTGAGTTTGCTGCCATCTGTAGCACAATTGGGGATGAAAACTTTGACCAAAATGAGGTCAAACTTTGACTTTTTCAGTTTTCCCTCAAAGATCGAGCAAAGCAATGGTTCATCACATTGCCGGCTAATAGCATCTACACATGGGATGAAATGCAACAAGTTTTCTTGGACGAATATTACTCGGTTGCGTAGACAGATGACTCCCGAATTGAGATTCGGACTTTTCAACAACAAACAAGTGAACCTTTACATGAAGCTTTTACTCGTTTCAAGGAGTTGTTGAGGAAATGCCCCCACCATCAAATTGAGTTGTGGGAACTAGTAAAGTGTTTTGTTGATGGTTTGACTCAAGAGGAGAGGAAGTACTTGAAGTCCACCAGTAATGGGACATTGCTGTCTAATCCCGAAGAAGATGATTGGGATTTCTTAGAAAGAATGAGCCAAAGTTCAAAATCCGAGGCATCGGCTAGCCGAAGAGCCAAACACCCAATTTCAAAATCTACCCCGGACTATGAGACGAAGGAAAGGTTAGCCTCTATGGAGAAAGAATTGGCCAATTTGAAAAGAGGAGAGAAAAAGGAAGTAGCGGGAGTGAAAACCCGTTTTGATGTTTGTGAGAGTTGTGGGGATTTGGGACACAAGGCCATAAGTTGCCCATTGCAAGATGGTAGACAAGAAGAAGTGAACCAAGTTTTTGGTGATAGGAAACCATATGATACAAACTCAAACTCCTATTACCCGAGCTCGAGGAATCATCCCAACTTCAAATACGGGGATGCATTAAACCAATTGAACCCAAATTTCCAAGGTTCAAATCAAGGTACTTCGTCATACCAACCTCGTCAACAAGGGAACTACAATTCGGGTGGTTACCAAAGGAGTTCATATAACAATAACCGGAACACAAATTACCCCCCAAGGAATTACAATCAAGATCATCAACAAGGTGGATCATCGGGGGGTGATGACGCGGTTAATTCAAAACTGGATGCACTGTTGGAGATGATGAAAGAGTCAAAAAGGGAGAATGAAATGAGAGACAAGTCTTTTGTGGCGTTGGAAAGACAAGTGGGGCAAATGGCAGAAGAAATATCTTTGCTAAAACAAAATGAAGGTAAACTGCCAATTGACAACACATTGAAGCCACAACATCATGTTAGTACAATTGACGTGGCTCATGGTAATGAAGAAGGAGAAGAGGAGGAAATTGAGTGTGGAGAACCCTTAGTTCCTATTCAAATTGGGGAATTCAAAACTAAGTTGGCACTGCTAGATTATGGAGCGGGGGTGAGCATTCTACCAGGGAGCGTGTATGACCAATACAATTTTGGTCCATTAGAAGAATACAACACCACGTTGGTGTTAGCAAATGCTACATGCACACGTCCTCGGGGGAAATTAGTGGGAGTGGCTGTGAAGATTGGAGAATTCTACTATCCTGGAGATTTCTTAGTGCTTGATTATGCACCACTTGCTAAGGAGGAGCCACGAGTGATTTTGGGAAGACCATTTTTGGCAACTGCAAATGCACAAATCAATTGCCGAACCAGCACTATTGACATGACCTTTGGGAAGCGTAAGTTGAACATTAATATTTTTTCAAATTCATTTACATATTCGGTTGAAAATAAGTGTTCAAAAGTAGTCACTACTAACGTGGGTCATCCTCGCGCCAAGGCAAATGAGGGTGACACCAAAAACAAAGGTATCATGTTTGACAGGTTTAATGTGAAAGACGAGCCGAAGGCAATCGAGAAGAAAACTGAGAGGTTGAAAGATGAAAAGAAACCACCCGACCATGTCCAACATCCGAACGAGAAAGTAGATTTGTGTGATGTGAAATTTACGAGAGATGAATCTTGGAGTTGGAGTGATAAGAACCGAAGTGGTGAGGGAGCTAGTGGAAGCAATTTTGTGTTTCAACCTCCATAAAGAGGTAATGTCGGGCTGAGGACAATAAACTTAGCGCTAACCGGGAGGCAACCCAGCTTGTGATTGCTTGTATTTTGTCTTTGCTTTGTTTTGTTTTGTGTGTTTTAGTTTTCGTCACCATAGCAACACTCAAGTGTGGGGAAGACTCATGGAAGACTTACTAGTCCATTTTTGGTGATGGTTCAAGCACTCTATGATCACCTCTAATCAGGTCCACGTACTCTTTCTCATATTTATGTTGCTTTGATTGAACAAATTTGTTTTTGTTTGTTTTGGTGTGTTTATGTTTGAAACTTGGTTGATTGTGATTGGGTTGGTGCTTATGGTTATGGGAATCTTTGAGTTGGATATTGGGAGTTATTGGGTATTGGTTATTTTTGCACCCACTAACCGCACTTTTACATTTCATAACTATTTACATTGGGACAATGTAAGGTTCAAGTGTGGGGATGTGGAAAATCTTGGAAACCATACAAATTTTTTGAAAATTGTTTTACAAAGTGTTTGGTAGAGGTCTTTGATCATGGTTAATTCATTAAGTTACTCAATTAAGTTTTTCCAACAAATGTTAAAATATATATATATATATATATATATATATATAATAAATTGGAAATGTTGGAATTGGGAGTAACAAAGTTGAAGGTGATGGTTTGCATGCACATGTCGGTAACCTATTTTCCACCGTTTCTGTGAGACTTTGAGCCAAATTGATTTTTATTCTCTTATTTGAGTGTTTAGCCACTTTGTTTCATATTTTAGAACTTGCATATTGTTAATACATGTTGAAACCTTGAACCAATTGATTGTGCAAAAATGATAAAGGCATTAGGAGAAACCTTTTTATTTTTAGCCATTTTTATGCCTTTACCCGTTAATATCCACTAGATACCCATTCTGAGCCTATACCTTTTCTTTTGACAAAACCCACAACATTCACCCATTCACCTTTTAGCCTTTTCTTTTTAAACCCGTGAGTTGGAATTCAATTAACTTAGATTGGTGTAGTTGCATTGAATACAAAAAAAAAATGAAAGAAAAAGAAATACAAAAATAGTATTGGGTCAACATGTGCCCAAAGGTTTTGAATATTAGTTGAGCTAAAATAAAAGATGTTATTGGGTCAGTTTAACTCAAGTTTCATTTGATAGTGTAAAGAAATAAGAAATTTAGTGTTGATGGGTCATTATACCCATGGTAGAATTTTGAAGGTTTAAGAGTTAATTTGTAACTTCATTAGTTGAATTCCAATCACCTTTAGCCACTTTAAAAATCCTTATCCATACTCGTAACCCTAGCCTACATTACAACCCTTAAAAGACCTTTTGATTTGTGCGTTTTAGTTGTGTTAGTAGGTGGAGATGTGATCAATATGCAAGCCTATAATAATGTGATTCATTGTTTGGTTTCGAGTGAAAAATACTAGCACATTATCGCTAGTCCATATATGAAGCCGAGTGGAGTGATTGATTGTGAGGGGTGTGTGCATGCAAAGCCATAGCTAGATATGAGTTAAGCACGTTCCAATATTTCCTTTTGTTTAAAAAAAATTCATCGATGGTTTGTTGGATTGTAATTCTGTTGAGAGTTTAATTTTTATGAATTTTGCGAGACCGTGGACCTTAACTTATGTTTAGTGAAAACAATCATTTAAGAATTTGTAATGTGAATTTAAAAGCAAATGACTTTGCTTGAGGACAAGCAAAACTCAAGTGTGGGGATATGATAAGTGACCAAAGTTTCATGTATTAAGAGGTGCAATATGTTATATTTATGCATTTTGATATGTGGAATACAAAGGTTTTGTGTAGCCATGCATGTGCAGGTGTTGGAAGCTTAAAGTACGATTTTGGAAGATATTAGGCGAGAGATGCAAGAGTCGGAAGAGACACGGAGAAAACGGGGCAAAATGCAGGGTCAGCGTAAGGTTACGCTGCTACAGCGTAAGCCTACGCCGAAGGAAAATTGCAAACAGAAGCATCAGAGGGTCAGCGTAAGGCTACGCCATATCAGCGTAGGCCTACGCCTAAGTAATTTCTTCACAGCAGCTTCCAGTGGACCGGCGTAGGCCTACGCCTACGCTGGGTGCGTTTCAGACGCGGGGTTTGGGCGAAACAGGCGAATTTCAAAGGTTATTTAGGTTTTTCTTCCCCAAAATTCGGATCCATCTTTTACACCACAGTTCTTGGGCGATTTTGGTCATTCGAGGAGGCTAAGGAACACGATTCTAACATGCAAGTGAAGATTGATACTCGAAATATTGAAGAATCGAAGATGCAATCCACAACCATGAGCGGCTAATCCACCGGTAATCATTCCCGGGTGGATTGTTTGTAAGTTTTTAGGGTTTTATCATGTGCTAGCTTTGAGAAACAATTCTTGTAATCGTTTGGTTTGAAACACTTGAATCTTTGTGTTTAGTATGGTTATGAACTCACGGGAGTCGATAAATTCTTGCACCATTGACCCCGTTAGATGATAATTGCTATGAACTTTTATTTATGTTGAATCTATTGATTAATCTAATTCTATATTGCATACATTTGTCTCGATTTCATTCGTGAATATTGTTTTACACTATTTGCCGATGATGTATGAATGTTGATGTTCTTGGTTAGAATTGGTTAATTAGATTTGAATAACCATTCGATTGTTTGAACTCAAATGTTGGTGTGATAATCCCTAATTATTTGTGAGCTTGAAACCCGGGTGTGATACCCTTTTTAATTATTGTTTACAACTTAAACCGTTTTGTTTGGTACTTGATTTGTTTGTTGAGTTTATAAAGTTTTCACTTAAATCATTGATTGTGTTTGGTCAGAAAGACCCGTTGTAACTTCATAATTTGCATTGTTAATTGAAGTTGAGCACCGACCACAAACTCTTCGTGGTTCGACACCCTTCTTACCCTAACTAGTTTAAGGTGATTAGGACACTCTATTTCTTTATCTTTGACCGGTCCCTTCGACACCGATCAGAAGGTCGGGCCAATAATGGTAATCTAACTCATCCTCTCGATTCCCCCTCGTGGAAGCTTGTTGATAGCACATGGAAAGATTTTCAGAAAAGAAAATCGGAATCTTAGATTAGCATTGCCCGCTGATGGTATCAATCCTCATAAGTCGTTAAGTTCATGATGTTGAATCTATTGATATCAGGGCCAAAGCAACATGGTAACAATATTGATGTCTACTTGGCACCATTGATAGCAGATCTAAAACTCCTGTGGGAAACTGGTGTTAATACATTTGATGCTTATAAAAACAATACTTCAATCTAAGAGCAATACTACTTTGGACAATAAATGACTTCCCCGTGTACGGTAATCTTTCGGGGTGAGTTACGAAAGGTTATTATGCTTGTCCATTATGTTAAGAGAATACTTGTTCACAATGGTAGCCAAAGTCCAAAAAAGTATGCTTCCTTGGGCATCGAAGATTCCTCCCATTTGAACATCCTTTTTGTAAAAGAAAAAAACATTTCAACAATCAACAAGAGAACGGTGTTATAAAAAATGCATTATCTGGTGAAGAAATTTACAACTATATCGCGGGGTATGATAATACATGGGGTAAGAAGAAAAATCTAAAGAATGAAACGTCAAAAAAGGAAACGCCAGGGAAGAAAATGTCAAAGAAGAAAAACGAAAGTATTGATGAGAGAGCTAAATTGTGGCATAAAAAATCAATTTTTTTTAACTTGAATATTGGAAGAAGTTGCTTGTTCGTCATCAGTTAGATGTTATGTACATAGAAAAAAATATGTGTGAGAGTGTTTATGGGACATTGTTGAATTTGCCACACAAGACGAAGGATGGGTTAAAAGCATGACAAGATCTTGAAGAGTTGGGCATTAAACTTGAATTACAAACTCAACCAAGAGGAAATCGACTTTGGCTTCCGCCTGCATGCTACACATTGAATACCTCCGAGCAACATCTATTTTATGATACCCTATCTAACATAAAAGTGCCAGATGGGTATTGCTCCAATTTCAAGAATCTCGTGTCCGATGATGTTTCAAAGATGAATGGTTTGAAGTCTAATGATTGCCATGTACTCATGCAACAACTTCTCCCATTTGCAATCAAAGGGGTGTTACACGTGAAAGTGAGGAAAACAATCATAAGTTTGTGTAATTTTTTCAACGAGTTGTGTAGTAAAGTTGTTGATGTTAGTAAGCTAGGCAAGTTGCAAAGTGACATCGTATTAACTTTGTGTTTGTTGGAGAAGTATTTTCCTCCTTCATTTTTCGATATCATGATTCACTTGATGGTGCATTTGATGAGAGAGGTGAGGTTATGTGGCCCGATTCACTTTAGGTGGATGTATCCATTTGAGAGATACATGAAAACACTCAAAGGGTATGTATGAAATCATCGTCGACCCGAGGGTTGCATTGCAGAATGTTATGTGGCAGAGGAGGCCTTAGAATTTTACTCGGACTACCTAAAAAACATGAAATCAATTGGCAATCCTCATGAACGTGTTGATGAAAGAATCCGCACCGGGAAGTTTTTATCGCGGGCTACAAACGTTGTTGTGGATGCTAAGTTAATTGATCAAGCTCATCTTTATGTTTACGAAACACTGCCGTTGTAGAGCCGTATATAGAGTAAGAATTACATAAAACTGTATTTTCGTTGTACTCTATCTAATACATAAAACCTTTTCTAATTGCTACTTTAAATCAGGTAACATATATTGGAATTGAAGGATCTCAACCCCCGTGCCTCTCGAAATAGTACATGGTTGCAGAGCCAACACAGTTGGACATTTATTAGTTGGCTTAAGAACGAGGTTGAAAAACGTTTGGCTAATGGGGAAGATATTTGTGATAGTGTTTGTTGGTTGGCCAAAGGGCCTAGTGTTGCTGTTAATAAATATAGCGGTTTTGCCATAAATGAGTATCAGTTCCATACAACATCTTGAGATGAATCTAGAACAACTCAATGTAGTGGAGTATCTTTAGTTGCACATGCTCTACAGATTTCTAGTGCAAAAGATTCCAATCTTTTGTATAACGCTGTTACTTACTTCGGTCGTATAAACGAGATATGGGATCTTGATTATCGCATGTTTACCGTTCCTGTTTTCATGTGTGATTAGGCTGATAGTCATGGAGTAAAAAGGATGATTTTGGATTCACAGTGGTTAACTTTGCAAGGCTTGGTCACCTGTCTGAACACTTCATATTAGCTAGTCAATCCAAACAAGTTTTTTATGTTCAAGATCAACAAGATGAGAATTTGTCTGTTGTTGGTTTCACACCACATAAGATGTACAAGTATGAAGCAATAGGTGAAAGTAATGATATGTTGGAATTTGATGTTGTTGTTGATGTTACACAATATTCCGCTTTAGTAGACATAGACGATGATTTTTTGTGTACACGTCCAGATGGAGAGGGCATGTTAGTTTAAATTATATTTTTAGTAAGTTTTAGTTTTAGTATGTTTTTCAATTATTGGCTTCACACCGTGCATTTACTAACTATTTTTATTGAATAATGTTGAAATATGTAGTTTTTTGTGACATGGAATCGAATTCTGCTTCAATCGAATTCTGCTTCAAATCATGATGAAGATCCCATTCAGCAACAAAATTCTGCTTCTAGTCATGATGAGGAAACCAAATCACTAAGAGGTCCGACAATTAAATCAAAAGCTAGTAAAGGGAAAACTTTAATTACCTACGATAAAAGAGGTGTCCCAATTGGAGAGGAAACAAAATCACTAGCTACTTTTGAGGGAATGACAGCACGAACTGTGGTTCCCATAACTTATGACTGTTGGTTGGACGTACCCAAACAAAGAAAGGAAGAATGTTGGCAATATGTTTCGGTAAGTCTAACATCTAGTCTTAAATTCTTATGCTGAAAATAATATTGTTTATGTTTTATGTTTCAGAAACATTTTGTACTTGACCCAAGGAGCCGGAAGCAAAGTCTACAATCAATTGGGATAAAGTGGAGAAACTTCAAATATATTCTATACCACAAGTTCATTAAGCCACACAAAAAAGACCATAAGGCGTTAGTCAATCCTCCTACAGTGTATAACTTCTTGAAAAAAGAAGAATGGACACGTTTCGTAGCAATAAGACTTTCAAAAAAATGGCAGGTTCGTTAAACTTTACGTGTCTGTATTTGTTTAAGAATCATTAAGTTCTAGAAACATGCATGACAGTTTAATGTTTCTAATGATGGAAAAAAGTTAGAAAGGTCAAAATGTCTATGCACATAATAAATACAATCATCGTTTGAGGAGAAAGTGATATACTGGACTCATCGCTGAAATTGTATGAATTAAATTAATCGAATAGATTACTTGTATTTGTTTATGTTAATTCACATTTGTTATTCTTGATAATTTAGATGCAACAAACTGGCAAGATAGAAGAGGAGATTGATAGGGCAACATTGTGGAAAAAAGCAAGAGAATTGAAAACAGGAGGTTTCGACCCTGAAGTCCAAGTGATTGCTGATAAAATTGTAAGTTTTTTTATTTAACTGCAATAGTTTGGTACTGTGTTTACATGTTATGCAGTTTGACTTTAAAAAATATTTGAATAAACCTATCTATCTAATCTTTTTGGTATTCAATTATTGAGGTAATTAGGTATTAACTTGTTAGTTGAATGATATTGTGTCTGCTTGCTGTCTGTGTGGTCCCCTGTAATTCCATTTGATTTTCATAATACTCATCGAATGGTTCACATAATGTTAACTATATGAGCAGTCTTTGGTTTCCTACAAACTCTTTCTTGTTATAATCTTATTATTTTATTATGGATTATGGGTATGGCATGATATATTTTTAATGAAGTTTTATGTTGTTTGAATCCTCAAAGTTAGATATATGTGAATCAATTAGAGGTATGCTTGTTATCTGTAATATCTTGAGGCATTTTTGCTTAATTTGGTCTAATGACACATTTTTGCTGAATTTGGCCTATTGACCCATTGACTCATTTCCTACCAAACAAATTGAATCATCAAAAGCAGTTTAATTATAAAGGCCAGGTTTTGACTTTTAGGAGTCAAATGAGAAGCTTTTTAACTTCAAAACGCATCAATTATAGTCATAATATTACAGAATATAATTATAGGAAATATGATTGAGCATCTTGACTCTTGAGATCATTTTAAAACTGCCAAAGAGAAGAACTTTCTCAAGATTTAACACTTAGAATTGTTTTTTTATTTTATTTTCCAACCCAACTTTCAAGTAACACATGAACCAACACATGTCAAGGACATACAGCATCTTTACTTTTTATTGGGATAAAAATGCAAAAAAGTTTTACTACACAGATTTAGAAACTCTTTATCCTAAAGAAAAGGAAATTGTATAAAAAGAACTAAAATAAACCTACTGCTACTGCCATATTTTCTTGGAATAAAAATGCAATCTTGATCCTAAAGAAAAGGAGACCCAAGACTGAGTTAGTGGGTTAACAGCCCTATTTCAGCTCCATCCGACCCGGTTACAACCTGACCCAGTCAACTTATTAGTTACTTGACCCGTTAATTATTTTATGACCCATTTACCCGCTGACCTGTGAACAAATTACAAGATGAGCTACATAAATCAGGATGTTTTGAATCATGTGGAACACATGATGTGCTTACAGAGGCCCTCGGTACTCAGGAACAACGTGGGCATGTACGTGGGATGGGTAAATTTGTAAAGCCACAACAATACTTTTTTGAACCTAAGACTGTTAAGCAGTACTCGGACATTGAGAAGATGGTGGATGAACGGTTCAACAAACTTGAAGAGGAGTTACAGACATTGAAAAGAGGTATGATTAATGTTTCCGAAGGCGCAAGTTGCCAAATGGGGGGATATGAAGAAGATTTTGAAGACGAACCACTTGAAGAAATACTTGTAAGTCTTGGGTACAAGTGTTTCTTTTTAAAATAATTATGTATAAATAATAAGAATTCATTGCAAGTACTGGCTACAACTAACATCCTATACTTGTAGGATAATTCGTGTTTTCTTGCGGTTGACGTTGCCTCAAATATAGTCGCCAAAGGAGCCATAATGAATTATAGTTTCTCGGGTATTACGAATATTTGCGTTGTATTACTACTTTATTTTCATATTTTTACATTTTTTAAAAATATTTGATCTTACTTTTACCTTGATATAATAGGTGAGAACATTGAAGTTATGATGGAACTAAGTGTACAAGGAGAAGCTTTACTACCAATTCCACTTGAAGATGAGTTCACTACGAAGGTTAAAGATGCAGTTGGGCACATACTAAGTTGGCCGAGACATCTAGTCATTCGATGCTCTGACTTGGTAAATACAATATATATGATAATGGAATAACGCATACTACACAAACCTTTAGTACTTTGCTGAATCAGATTACTTTTGTAGGAAAAAGTGGTGGCAAAACCAATGAGAAAAAATGTAAAACATGTCAAAGAAGTAGAAAGTAAGAAAGAAAACAAAAGGCCAAGAGAGACATAAAAAGAAAATGGAAATGAGAATGCAAAAGAGGATGGAAAAGAGAATGCAAAAAAGGATGAAGAGAGATTGGAAGAGAAGGATGCAAAGAAGACAAGAAACGAAAAAGAGAATGAAAAAGTAATGATGCAAAGAAGGATGACGAGAACACAGAGGAAGACAATGATAAGAATTGAACAAAGTGCTAGTTTGAAAATGATTGCAGTGATGGTGGATGAACACGTGTCAAAGGTCGATTCTATTAAAGTTCAATGTGAGGACGATTTATTTGGGTACGAGAGTTTTACGTACCTAAATTGGGATGATTTTGAAGCCGTCTTTACATTGCAAGAGCTAACCGGTGCAGTCATTACATCTTATATGATGTAAGTGCTTAAATTTATTTTAAATAATGGTTCGTATAATACAATTTATTTAATCAGTTTTAGTTTTTGTTTATGTTAACAGGTACTTATTCGAGCAAATTAGGAATGGGTTAAAAATAAATCATGGCATTTGTTTCATGAGCCCGACTACAACCTTGCCCCGAGACCATAAAACGAAATCCCGAAACATCGATGATGCAAGTAGAAGTGTTGTAGAGCGGTTGTCAAAAAGAAAGGACAATGAAATCATCTTGATTCCCTACAATCCCGGGTTTGATTATCAAAACCATCCCAATCAACATCCAAGTTGTTTGGTTAATGTTGTGACTTAATTTGGTTTTTGGTTTTTGTAGAAGTCATTGGGTGTTGGCTGCACTACACATGAAAACAGTTACTTGCTATTATCTTGATTCCCTAAGGGCTAGCACTGTTAATCCGAAGTTGAAGCAAACTATTGATGCGCAAGTAATACAAATTATTGAAACATTATATTATTATATTATTTGATTAATTTCTTAATTTTTGTGTAGGGCAATGGCCTTATATGCTACACAAAGTGGATCCAACAAGAGGGTTAAACTCAGTTGGGTCAACGCTAGGGTGAGCATTTAATTCTTTACTAAAATAGCAGCTTTAACTTCATTAACGTTACGATGATCATTTATCATTTATTATGTAATTGTGTAGTGTCCATGTCAGCCGGGAAGTACCGAATGTGGCTACTATATGCCAAAGTTCATGAAAGAGATAGTTGATGAAGGAGTTGAAATACTCGTCAATGACAATGTAAGCATATCATTTTTGTGCCATCGTATTTAAATGTTAGGTTAACTGTAATATGTTTTTGAACAGTTTTTGATTTACTTATGTTTTAGTTGTAATTGTTTCCAATTGGCGAACTAGGGCAGTGTTTGACTGGTTGACTTTTAGTAATAACTTGTTTAAAAAAAATTTCACAGGTTGGGAAAGTAAAGATACATACACTGATGCTGATGTTGATGAAGTGCGTGAAAATTGGTCGGGTTATGTAGCAAACTTCATTTTTAGATGATACTTGTATATGACATATTTTGAATTAACATATTGTTAACTAGACGAAATATTTGTTAATATTTTATGAAATAAATTATTTTGGTATTTATGTGCTTTATTTTGTATTAATATACATTAATTATATATATATATTAATTTTCATTTAATCTGATTAATAGCAGGGATTTATAAATTATTATTTTTTAAACAGTAAAACAAATGACACGCATTTATGACAGAAAACGTTTGTCAACTTATTTATGACAAGCCATCCTTGACACGCATTTATGACAAAAAAATGTTTGTCATCTTATTTATAACATGCATCCTTGACACGTGCCTCTTGTCATAAAAAGATAACACACACACGCGTGACATCTATTTTTCTTGACAGTGTCTTCCTTGACCCACGCTGGCGTGTAATCTAACCCCTTTTATGACACGCAATGCGTGTCATTTAAGGTGTTTTTACTAGTAGTGAACTTTTGTTCTAGGAATCTACCGGATTGTGAGATGAACACTTTCCCAGTAAACATCATTATGTAAAAAAAGCAATAATTAAAAAAAAGATTTAGTTATGAATATGAGCAATGCCCATTTTTCTCTAGAAAACATATATCACTTAAATGTTATTCCTGTATTGAATTCACGAAGTAAATCCTGTTCCTATCCAAATGACAAATGACACTTTTAGATGTCTTTCTTGTTTGAAGAAACTGGTCTAATAAAGCCAAGACATAGTAGTGTGTCCTATCTTCCAGCCCCAAATTATTGATATACGCCAAAACTAGGGAATCCTTTTCTCTAGGAAATCATCATAAAGGGGAACTGCATTTCAAGACTATCTTACAACTTTGCTACAACCCTAAACAGCATTACACAGTAAAATGTTTTTGAAACCCATAATCACAGCATTCCCTATGTACTTGGCTCGTATCCATTTTCAAAATAGTACCATAGGGAATTTCAAGTTTTAGCTAATGAAATTCATCATGTCCACAGAAAAAAATGAGAATAAGAAAAGCATTCAAAACTTGTAACACCGAATTGGGCAAGGGTACTTAGCTACATGTTTCTATTTCACAAAAGTTTTGAACTTTTAATGATTTAGGGTAAATTTGCATGTGTTCATTGTACTAAAGTTATGTAACTTAATTGCTTTTATTTGTTTGTTATTATATGTAAAGATAGTATTTTTTTATCATATACTTTCAACTTACACTATAACGAAATGACCCTGTGCTGACGCCGCCTATACCGACGACAATTGTCATCGGCATAGGTCACCTTGTACCCACGACATGTCGTCGCTATAGGTCAAAACCAAAATTTTGACAGGGACACCCTATACAGACGACATGTCTTCGGTACAGGGTTGAGCAGATTAGAGGGAAAACTGGCTCCCAATGAATTATTGGTGAAAACCTGTACCGACGACATGTCGTGTATTTGACATGTTCGTTGTGCTTCGTCGCTTGTTGTTTATGAACCTTACGCAAAAGACATGATTTATCTTGAGATCAGTGTATTTGATAGTTCATTTTGTGTGTATCCCTACACTGAAACACTGCTTCTGCTTGATCACCCAGATAATATTATTTATGACAAAGGTGAAGCTACATTGCAAAGTGGAGAGCTAGGAGCATCGGTATAGGTTAATTTTAATTTTTTTTTATTTAATAAATTTTCGTCGGTGATTTTTTTTAAATTAAAAAAAATTATGGAAAAGCCTATGCCGACGACATGTCGTCGGGACAGGCTTTTTACCTTTATTGACTGGTCAACCTTCTGGGAACCCTATACCGACGACATATTGTCG
Organism: Smallanthus sonchifolius; assembly: GCA_023525975.1. Taxonomy (NCBI): domain Eukaryota; kingdom Viridiplantae; phylum Streptophyta; class Magnoliopsida; order Asterales; family Asteraceae; genus Smallanthus; species Smallanthus sonchifolius. The sequence continues at coordinate 57,308,318 of CM042045.1, forward strand.
GCATAGGATTCTGCACCGACGACAAACAGGCCTAAACTTCATTTTCAGCCAAAACCCTCCAAAACTCCCCCAAATCGGTCTCTCCGGCGATTTCAGCGTTTTTGGGCTTTTTGAGAGCAACTTTCACATAAACTCTCGAGATTTAAGTTGAGCTAACATTCGAGTTTCATATTTTAGCTAATTTATCAAGATTTTGAAGTTTTGTTTGTTTATTTTGGTTAGGTTTTGGAGGAATTTCACAATTTCTTGGATTTCTAGCTTTGTAAAGGTAAATACTCGTTTTAATTACTAATTTGTGATGAAATTTGGTTTAGATAAAAGATTTTTATGATTTTGAATGTATGTGTTATGTATGTATGTTTGTAAGTATGAGTATGTATATTTGTATGTATGATGGAATTATTAAATTATGATTAGTTTATGTCATTTGGTTTAGATGTTTGATTATTTTATATAATTTAGTTTATGTAAATTAGTGTTTGTATGTATGTGTGTAATTTGTGTTTGTGATGATTAGTTTGAATTTTTAGTTTGTATGTGTGTAATTTGTGTTTATGATGATTAGTTTGAATGTTTAGTTTGTTTGTATGTGTATGTATGTGCGTAATTTATGTGTATGATGATTAGTTTGAATGTTTAGTTTGTATGTACGTGTATGGATGTATGTAATTTGTGTTTATAATTATTAGTCGGAATAGAGTGATAATGTTGTACTCTTATTTATCATTATATGTTAGTAACTTTTTGTAATGCGGAAAACTATAACATGAGATGTTAAACAAATATTGGTGTCATATACTCATCATATCGTTTGAGAAAGTGTCTTATGCTTATTATCATTTTAGCTATTGAAAATAAATTAAGAGTGCATTATATAATAATAAAAAAAATCTTAGCTATACTGTTTGATTGGGAAAACAAATATAGTTATTTATACTTTTATCTAATTAACTCAAAATTGAATTTGACAATAAAATACAAACGGTGGGTAAATTATATAATGATGAAAAACCTGACATATATAACGGAGTGTATATTATATAATGATGAATACCTCGATATATAATGTGATTATTATTTATATTACAAGAAATGTTATATGACACGACAAGGTTGGCCCGACGAGCTCGTCGGCATGGCATCTATAACGACAAGTCGTCGGAATAGACTCGAGAAATTTTTCTAATTTTTATTACTATATACAGACGATGTGTTATTGAGATAGGTTTGACAAAAACAATGAAAATTGTCACTTTCTTGAAACCATTTAACAACGATGTCTCGTCGATAAAAGATCCATTGTTTTAGCTTTCCCTCTTCTTATTCCGGATAAAATAAAAACCAAAAGTGTCAACTCTATCACGAAGATGTGTTGCAGACGTAAGGTCCATTTGTAAAAACCAAAAATATCAATCCTATCTCGACTACATGCCGTCGAGATTGGGTCAAACCTACCATAAATTACTTAGACGGGGTATTTCCCCTTCATTCAGACCCAAAACACTAAAACTGTTCTTCTCTCCCATTTTCTGACCCAAAACCTTCGTTCGTCGCCGTCTCCGCCACCGCCGCCGTGAGCAATCCCCCGTTGAGCCACCTCAGTCCACTTCCACCGTGAGCCCCTTTGTCGTCCTCCGGGGCAAGTCATCGTCTTTAAAAAGTAAGAAATTTCTTATTTTTTATACTTTTTTCCGACGATATCTTATCTCCAAAGCTATTTGAAAAAGAAATTTAAAGAGAGAATTTAATTTAGTTAATTTTGTGTTTTTTCTTTCTTAATTTTGTTTATTTAAGAAGTTTATATATATATATATATATATATATATATATATATATATATATATGTGTGTGTGTGTGTGTGTGTGTATGTATTAACCTATATGCTTGTAGGGTAAGGTTCATTACAGAACACCAAATTATTGCGAGAATAAAAAGAACAAATTTAAATCATTTAATTTCTTTATCCATGGTTTATATTTTTTACAAATTTGTACTTCATGCATATAAATATGCATGTTTATGTACATAAAAACCCATTAAACAATTTTTTGAATATGTTTTCATACATTTAAAAGTTAAGCTACACATGTGTAGATTATGTGGAGGTAAAATAATCTATATATCCTATACATGAATTACACAAGTGTAGGTTATTCAAATCAAAGAAATTTGTTCATATTTTTTTTTATAAATTTCTTTACAGATGAATAATAATTGCATTTCTATCATTTTTTTACATTTAAGAACTTTTTAAAATTAAAAAAATGAAAGATTCATTTTGTTCCTTATATTCTCGTAATATTTAGTGTTCTGAATTTAACATTCCCCTATGCTTGTATATGATTGTATTTATTTATTTAAATTTATTATTTATTGTATGTATGTATGTATCTAGGTATATGTATATGTAGATGTCTATATATTTGTGTGTATATATATATATATATGTGTGTATAGGTTTTAATTTAATTTTTAATCTAAAACTTTCATTTTAGACGACCCATTACCGATGACATGCCATATGTAAAAGTTGGATTTTAATTTAAATTTTATATATTTTTAGACTAAAAATTCCATTTATGACGACACCACCGGTAAAGGGTTTCTATGCCGATGATTTTTTACTGACGATGTTTGATGTTTATAGCGTTGAGGCAACAACGAAAATCATTTTTAACGACGACATGTCGCCGGCAACCCCTTTAGCGACCAAAATATGGATCTTGTCATCAATATTGGGTCGTCGTATTGTATTTGAGAGAATTTGTTGTGGTGATGATATAAAAGGACTTTTGTAATAGGAACATTATCAATGTAATATCTCATATTCTAAATTGATATACAACCAGTCATTTACCTGGTGCGTTGTGGCCATCGTGTGCTGTAACACGTTAAACAACATATGCTATATGGCTTCAGACTTTATAAAAAAAGAGCAAAACTAAACCATTAAATAAATCATAGTTTTCGAATACGCAAAAAACGGACACCAAGCGGCTTCTAAACTTTATAAAAAAAACTAAACCGTTAAATAAATCAAACTTTTCGAAGAGCCACACACGTTAACGCGCATGTAGTGGCATTTTGAAACACGTAATACATTAAAAAAATGATTAATAGAGCGTTGATGATATTAAATATATTATATAAAAAACGAAACCATTAAAAAAATTGTTGTGTACGAAATACATAAGCGTATTCAAAACTTTATATAAAAGAAGAAAAACATTTATGCAAATCCACGCGTTGTATCGAAATACCTAGTACCATTACAAAAACAATTTAAAAAAAAAGTCTTAACAAAGTTGTTAATAAAAGTTAACCATAAAAAAATTAGACAAAAGAAAACCGTTTAAAAAAAATGAGTTTAAAAAATTTGTAATGACGTCGTACATAACTACATAAGTGATTAGACAATTTGTACATCATCACGTGAACTCCGTTTTGAACAAAACTTATATCGAAACGTAGATAAAAATAAGCATGTCGTAACGGTATATTTGAAAGTAAAAAATATTAATATTTTAAAAGTGAAAAACTAAAAAGCATAAAAAATAAAGAACTCTTAATGTCAAGAATTTTAGTAAAACAAAAAAATTTATTTTTAAGAGAAACGAGAAACGTAGCCCTGCGCTTCGCGGCGGGAGACGGACGCTAAATTGTTAAGACGGTGACATTAACGTGGTTAATCACAAAAAAACTTATAATATTAGGGCATGTTTGGGATTACTTATTTAGCCTTATTATTACCTTTTACAAAAAGTAATAAGTAGTTTTGAAAAATAAGTTTTTTCTTACTTTTCAAAAACTTTTTTTCCTCCCATTTAAAAAGCTAAAAATAATAATAAAAGTAACGTTATCCAAACATCATTTTAACTCATATAAGTTAATAAGTTAATAAATAGTTTTAATAAGTAATCCCAAACACCCCCGTAACGTTGCGACGTAAAAAGGATAAAAGACAGTACTATTAGAAAACATATATATTTCCGACAAAAGTTTACGACAAATTATCAATAAAAGAAATTTGCCACAAGTTACCGACAAAACAAAAACAAAAAAGTAACTATACGATTTTCTATAATTTTTCGACAAATTTATTAAATAAGTTAACATATTTATTTACTATAATCGTCGGAATATTGTCGGAAATTACCGACGAAAGACTTTTGTCGCTAATTCGTCGGAAAATTAGTTTTATATGCAAAAATTTGTTGAACGATGTGAGAAAATAAAACAAAGTATGTTGGTTTTATATATAAAAAATGTTTAGACAAATTTTTAAGGAAAAACTAAAAATACGTCAGTTTTTTATGGTATTTTTCATAGTATTATTAGTGAGAAAACAAACTAAATGGTGTGGTGTCCAAATTTAAATGGGGATTTACACAAATATTTAAAGAAAAATCATCATTTATTTTAGAATTAATTGATGTGGTAATATTATAATGTGGTTTTGATCCCAATTTTTTTTAAATTACATGCATAATCGTCACGGTTAACTCAACGTCTCAATGGTAGTACTTTTGGTACGTGAAAGTAACTTAGGTTAAAAAATAGGGAAAAATACGAAAATGAGCATTTGATCAAGAAAATACACTAAAAAATGAACATCCTTATTTAGCCTACTGTTTCATGGACATTGTTCTTGCGAAAAGGATAAAGACGGCTAAGTTAGTTGGCTAAAATTTCCGTGCCAACATTCCATTTGTTAGAGTACAAGCCAATAAACATATGACACGTGGCAGACTTAGCCGTCTAATAGACGGCTATAGCGGTCTAAATAAGCAGTTTTAGTCGTCTAATGCATTTAGCCGTCTAAATAAACAGTTATAGCCGTCTATTAGACGGCTTAGCCTCCGAAAACATTTTTTGAAAATTTTCGGAGGCTTAGCCCTCTAGTAGACGGCTATAACTATTTATTAGACGGCTAAATGCATTAGACGGCTAAAACTGTTTATTTAGACGGCTAAGCCTGCCACGTGTCGTTATATTATTGGTTCGTACGCTGACAAATAGAATTTTGGCATGAAAATTTTAGCCGGCTAGCTTAGCCATGTTTAGCCGGCTGTCATGACCAATGCACATGAAACAGTAGGCTAAACAATGATGTCCATTTTTGAGTATTTTCTTGATCAAATGTTCATTTTCATATTTTTCCATAAAAAATAAACTATGTTGGTAATCAACAACAACACTGTTGTTTTTTTTTGTTTTTTTTTTCTTTTTCGCATTTTAACGGCTTTAGTGTTTAGTTTGTAATAAATATCATTCCATAAAGAAAGTTAGGTCGGTCCATGAAACAAAGGGATTCATTAAGAAAAATTTTAATGTCGCTGGAATCAGTTTTGGTTTCCAAATATAATTATGGGATTGAGATTCCACGCAACTGCAAGTGGGCTGATATTTTCGTGACATCATGTTGAAGTCAAATGAAAAACAATTTTCATGGGCCAAGTTATGTACATGGGCTTGTAGAATTTTACTCAAGTTCGAAACAATAGCCAATTAATTTTGCTACCTGAAATCCTACTTCTAATAAACGATTTAATTTAATATCACATAACAACACCACAATTTTTCTCATAAAAATATTCTAATTTTTCTATTTTAAGTAAGTTTAAATTTTAATATCTAATTATCTTAATGTTTTTAAAAAAAAATTAATTTAAGATTTGAATTCTAATTATTACTTAATTTGAATTCTAATATAAAACTTGAAATCTAATTTTCACTACACATTATTGTATTTTCAATTTTCTATTAAATAATCTCATATAATATATGGGTATATAACCTAGTTGGAATAATAAACACTGTCAAACAGTGGTTTTGGTCAGAAGATGTTATTTATCTGTAATGTTGTTTGTTCACTATCAATTGGTTCATTTTTTTTGGAATCACCAATTCAGGAATTCAGAGAGATAGTTGAGAAAACAATAAATGCTCAAAGAAAACAAATACAGTTTCAAACCCTATAAATGTCTGTAAACATTCGTTGATAACTGATTGCAAGCAATAGAAGGTTCTTGTTCTAATATACCTTTGTTTGATTCTCATTATACCCTCATCGATTGTATTTGCATTGGATCATGGCACCACCAGTAAATATTAGATCCAAGGTAAAACTCGTTGTGTTTACAGTGGTATCAGAGCAAGGCAAAAGAATAAAGGGAAGAAACATTGCTCTTCAAATCTTGATGGGGTTGAACCTTATGGAACCCATTGCCAAATCGTTTTATGAAATCCGGTACATGGTTCGAATCACAAGCACCAATTGGGTCCAAACCCTAAGAAACAATGGAGAAAGAAGGGAAGTACGGATTCTAAGAAACCGATGTCAACCAGGTACTCTGATAAGGCTATGTGCCTTAATGACGATGAAATTACACAAGTAATTGCAATAACTGAAGGTTGTGAACATTCCACGAAATGTGGAACATCTGGTGCCTCAAACGTCATCTCCACGGACATCATGTGTTCGTATGTACAATTAAGTGCAAAAATCCCCTAGTTAAATATGTCGATTTTACTACTTATGTGGTGCCAAATGACTCCCTAGTAATAGGAACAAGTTATGGTACATCAGATCATATTTGGGTTGTTAATTTGTAATTTGACAAACACATGACGGGAAATAAGGAATTGATTAGGAAATTTAAAAGTGGCATCACTATTGAAACAAAAACCCGTAATCATGAAACCCTATTTTCACGCGGTATTGGTGAAACTGAATTGTTTTTTTAATGAGAAAAAACGAATAATTTCTAGTGTCTTATACAATTTTGTAGGATTCAAATAAAAGCGAGATAAAACGAGCTTCTCCGGTAAGAGCATCTACAACCCCTTGATGAACCAACAAGGCTCTAATTTTGACTCGCCACAGTCCAAAATTATTTCTTCAGTCAAATTTCTCGAGTTCAAACTTACTTGACACCATTATGAACTCACGTAACAAGGGCTCTGATACCAATTGTTATAACTCGAACAATAATCAACCAATCTAACACCTAAGAATCTATGAACAATCAATTGAAATGAGTAATTGAAAGTAAAACCAAACGATTTTGTTATTAAGAACTTGACTCGGAAAAACGATTTTTGTTTATCAAGAAATCGAAAATTCAACCTCAGTCCAGAACTATTAAATAGACAATAATAGCCCTTGAACTTATTATCAGAACCTAAACTACAAGTATTGGCAAGAATGGTCCCTGAACTTTAACCCGAGTCTTAACGATTCTTAAAGTTCATCATCTTACGTTTGATTGAAATTGAAATCTTTAACGTCCAGACGTTGAGTAGGCGTAGTTCCATAGAGTCTAGATGCAAGAAATTAAAGAAACCAATCTTGAAAATAGTGTATTGTTGATTTATCAACTTTAGAAAATAAAATTTAAGATTTTCATTTAGTAACAGGGACGTCTCCGAAATTCCGAGTGCCCCAGACGAGTACTAAAAAATGGGCCCTTAAGTATAATTTTTTTTCGCAGATATCAATTATAATTGTAATAACAATTAAAAAAGAGGCTATTGTAGCGATTACTATATCCCTGAAAGGGCACAAAAAATGTTATTGTAACGATTTTCATCTACTTATTTTGGTTCTAATTAAAAAAACTATTTATATATGTAAGCATATTTTTTTTAAAATTTGGGCCCTCCGTGAAAACGTGCCCCAAGCAACCGCCGATGCCAGCTTGGGTTCTGAGACAACCCTGAACAATCTTTCCCGGAATGGAATTCTAGGTTTTCTAAAAAAACAAGGTTCTCCATCAATGAAAATAATGATATATATAGTGATAATTTATAGTAAATTAACTTGGAAAGGGGAATTAACCGATGGCATCTAGGTATGTTTTCATTGAAACTTTAAATGGCTTTTAGGTATGTTTTCATTCTGAGACGGCATATGTGTGATCGCTACTTGAAGTAGTGGATGTGAGATGACCTGGAAAGACATCCGCTAGTCAACATCCACTCGTTCAAATGACGGATCTTAGCATCCGCTAGTACAACTCATAGATGTGAATAGATGTTGGCATCCGCTGGTACAAATCACGGAACCCAATTGATGTCATTACCCCCCGTTTGGTGCCATCAAGATCTGTTGGTTCAACCAGAGGATGTGAACAGTGGCTACATGAGTAGATGGTACGAGTGTGTGCAACATGTATGTGGCTAGGGAGCCAGGGTTTTACGTCGTTCACGTGGTTTATGCAGGAAAAGTAGAAATGTTTAATGGCCAAAAAATTTAACGAAACAAATCAAATTGATCGAAATGTATAAAAGCCAAAGTCTAGATTACATACCGTGAAAGAGAAAGGTCAAGATCTTGAATATAATTTTGAGTGTTTTGTTTATGCATATCAATCTGAACAAGTGTTATGTCTACATTGATTGATATATTCATTAGATGTCGGTAACTATGATGAGTTTTAAGAAGTTACATTCTCAGAAGCCGTTATATCATGTTATCTTGTGAAGCTACACACAACATTATCTGGTTTAATTTCTCTGACTGAAGTAGACATCATATGAAAGGTGCCACGAACAATTATAAGTTGATGTGAATGCAACCACAAAGGAGCCCTTTAAGATGCAGAGTGAACATGGGAACTTTGTCTTCATAAAGGTTAATCCTTTTATCTATATACGAAAAATTGTCTTGAAATATGGAACAGTGGGACAGTATACAAACCATAGTTACCTAATACGCGGTTCGCTCCGGTACGGTTACGCGGTTCGGGTACGCAATTCGCTAAAGTTAACGTATTCGGTACGGAGGGGGTAGGTTCATTTCGGTCGAACCGGTACGGTGTACCATGTAGTTCTGTTCGGTGTACACAATTCAAAAAAGAAAATTATCAAATTCCAAATCTAAATTACCAAAATTCCAACATACAAAGTACCAAAATCAATTAGAAAACAGATTTATACCGTGTACCATGAAAATTGGTATTACTTGTAATATATAAGGTAAAAATTGATGATTAATTACAATTAAAGAAATAAATTGATTGATTGAATTAAAAACTGAAACCGAGGAGATTACCTTGAATGGAGCCAAAGAGCAAAAAAGGAGGAGACTAAGTTAAAGAAATAATTTGATTGAATTAAAAATCAGACCCTAATTCATCGTTCCCCCATAAAGAGTAAATTATCGTTCCCCCAATGCTAATCCCTACATACGGAGTTCAAATCCTAATTCATCTCAACAGAAATTGCTTGGGTTATCACAAAAGAAAATGAACAGACAGTCGATCCCAAATCATCTCCAATCCATACCGAAAACGGTCGGAATTCATGTTTGGTACAACGAATTCGAACGATTTGGATCGTCGTACCAGAACAAATTGGATCAACGTACCGAATCGATTTGGATCGTCGTACCAGAACAAATTGGATCGTCGTACCGGAGCGATTGGGTACGATACGAATTCCGATTGGGAACACCGCGATCCAATACAGGGATCGCGGGTATACTAGCGAATTCGGTAACTATGATACAAGCATAATGATGCATATATTTATACATTAAGGGTGAGGTGTTACTGTCTTAGATGTATCAACAAATATGTACACTTACATCTGTCTAGTAACATTTTGTAGACATATATAAGTGAGCTAAACCTATCAAAATAGCGACGGGTTTTGCCTAGTGGATTTTGTAGTAAATAGCAAAAGATTAAGCCGACGCAAAATTCGTCACTATTTGGTCTAAACTTTATATATATATTTTTTAATTTTAGTCTTTTCTTTCAACACCCCCATATATTATATAGTCAAAAATACTAATCAAACCAAGTTTTTATATAACTTTACACAATAATACGAATTTCTAAAATTATACAAAGTATCCAAAATATAATACAATAAACTTTTAAATTATTGGAATAATTATAGTGTTTAAAAAAACATATGCTTAACTCGATTGAGAGTTTTGTCGCGTGCTTTGCGTAAAGTTTCCCTCATTACAGCGATTTGCTTTGGTAGCGAAGGTAATGCATTTGTCTTCACAAAAGTGATTCCTTGGCCACGTTTATTGACTAGATTATAATGGTTTTAATTAAATTTTTATATATAGATTAATTGACGGAATTAGCAATGAATTTAATTCCTTGGACCACCTCAAAAACGATGTTTCTTCTTGTAATCTTGCTCACATGCGAAACAACTTGGAAACAATCTTGGAGCAAATTGTGATTATTGTTGACTTTATCTCTTAAGAAACTCTCTCTCTCTCTCTATAGACGAAAATGGAGTATGGTATGGAATGGAGGCTGATTATAGGAGTGCCATTCCTCCTAATTCAGCCCAAACCCAAACCCAACCCCAACTACTACACAATCTTTTCTTTCGGCCCCCTTAACTCGTCGTGATTTCCAGATGTTACAAGTCGACCAGGCCCGGCCGGGCAAGGTGGAGACGGCTCCAGGCCCGGTCTTTCGAGAGGCCCGAAGTTTTTAAAAATTTTGTATGTGTTTTAAATATTATATTTAGTTTATACATTCATTTTTTAGTAGATCAAATTTTTCTTAATGCAATTGGAAAAACCATTAGAAGAAAATTTAAAGGTCATAGGTTCAAGTCTTGATAACAACACTATTTATTTTTCATATGTTATATTTCTTTTTTCTCTTCTCCTTTTTTTCTCTCTTTAAAAGATTGTCCACAAAACTCATAATTGTTTAAACTATTAAACCAAAATAAAAAAAATACACAAAAATGTATATATTAAAACCCATTACATATAAAAAAATTTTATTGAGGCTCGGTTTTTTATTACTTGTCCCTGGTAGAGGTGGGCATTATAACCGGATCCGGATCCGATCCGATGGATTATCCGAAATCGGATTTTTTTGGAACCGGATCGGATATTTTTGGAACCGCCGGATCTGGAACCGGTTATATGGTTTTCCAAGGGACCGGATAAAAACCGGACAAAATCGGACAAATTTGGAACCGGACAAAAATCGGACACAAAAAATCCGGACAAAATCGGATAAAACCGGATAAAAGGTTCCAATAGGTTCCAAACCTCACACCCCAAAACCGGATCTGATCCGGAACCGGTTCCACCGGATCCGGTCCTTGACCAACGTTAACTTATCCGATCCGGATCCGGTTAAAAAAAATCCGATTTGTGCACCTCTAGTCCCGGGCCCAAAATGTTTCGAGGGTCGACCCACCTTATAATAGGTTTCGTCCTCGAAACTTGTCGTAAGTTGAACAACTACGGGTAAAACTCCTTCATTTCTCCCTCATTTTCCTATGTAGCCTCGGACCCTTTTCGGTGTTTCCTGTACCTTAACCAACTGAATCCCCTTGGTCCGTAGATGGTTTTCCTTTCTGTCTATTATGGCTACGGGTTATTCGATATAATGCAGATGAGTATCGATATTAATGTCTGATAACTACACGTGAGTTGTGTCGTCAGCTATATGTAGTCAAATCAAAAGGATCCTTAATCTTATACCGTATACGTATAAATTAAATTCGATACAAGTATGTGGATGGGTAGAGTTGTCAGATTAGTGGGGAAGAGTAGCACTAGCCAAAATCTTGATCACAGTTAATTAATTAGGACCCTCCACTTAGCAACTTCTACTAATTACTCTTCAATTTGGGGAATCCTCGTTTTGTCTGCCATTAACTTTGAATTTCTCAATTGCTTGCATCATATTAATATACACAGGAATCATGTAACGAAATATTAGCTTTAATAGGAGTGTTTCGTAGACTCTAATTAATTTGTGAACATACTATGTATGTTAACTCAACAATTTGGGTCTTAGCAAGGCATGTTGCCTTAATGTATGAAACATAGTAAGAGGACCGATAAACTCTAAGGTTTTGTTTGATATATAGGAGATATAAAAGTGATTTGAAGGACACTTGATTCTTATTCAGTAATCAAACAAAAGAAAGAAAATAGAAAATAGTGCGCACAATTCAAGAAGCTTGTTTCAATCTCAAAGTCTTAAATAAAATCTTACTACTCTAATAAATGAAAATCTCTTTAGAACACGTGTCACTCTCTGGTTACTTTTCATCTTTATTTTCCCGCCTCTCTCCTATTAAATATTAGATTTTCTATTTCTCTCTCATATTAAATAATAATCTTTATATTAATAAATTTAATTACGAATACTTATTATTTAATTATAAACAGTTATTATATCATCAATCAAATGAACTTAATATGAACTAACATTTATGAATTAAATTAAAAAATTAATACTCAGTTGAAAAAAAAATTTAAAACTAACTTAACAGACCTTATAACTGTCACGACAAATTACATTTTTTAAAAACATATTTTGACAAATGTGTTTGTTAACAAATTACATTATATTTTATTCAACCGATGTAATATACTGGTTTATTCAACCCATGTATTACACGGGTTTATAAAAATATAAAATTTTTATTACTAAATATATAACATTTTATTTATTTAACCCGTGTAATACACGAGATTTTAACCTAGTCTATACTATATTATAATACACCAAAGAAGTACCTCTTAATTTTTAACTACTATAAGTATGATTGCTCAAAGTACAACAATTGATACATTTGGTAACTACTTTTTAAGGGTAAATATGACTTTTTAAATAATACTTACATTTTTATCCTCTCAACTTTACTCAATTTTTTGTTATTTAAACAATAATTACACGTTTAAAATAACTACCCCCACGATTTTTAAACGGTCATAACCTTTTCATACCGTAATATTTTTTATAAAAAGTTACACCATAAAAACGAACATTTTATTATCTTTATATTGAGTATGATATTGCTATAGTTTATTTAAAAAAAATTAACATGTTACACAATTACACATCAACACCTTCTTTTTTGTTTCCTTTATATTAACTGATGATATCTTCACGACAATACCGAAAAATTCTAAAATTCGACAAACACCTCTAAAATAAAAATCTTAATATCAATAATATAAAATCCAACTACTTTGACCGTTTTTCAAATACACACATAGGAAAGCATCCGTACTCTCAGTTTTTAAGTCTCCATATAATCAGCACCCACCACTAACAAAAAAATTTGTAAAAGTCCGTACATAAACTTATATTTATTTAATAAACAACCCGTCTCATAAAATTAATAATTAATGATGGATTGTCATTTTAAAACAGTTTTGTTAATATCACATATTTGAACACTTTAAAAAATAAATAAGAATGAAATATTAATTGATTAATTTGTCAAATTTTAAAAACTCACCATTAACCCCAATGTAGTTAGGTTAGTGAATGAGTTGGGCTTAAATATTAACTACTTCAAATGTAAAAAAATATTAAAACTGAATGAAGGATTAAAGTTACCGAATGTTATACTCAGCCCAGATTTAGTAGCTACCCATAAAAAAGGAAATAAAAAAAAATAGACCCTTAAACATATAATACAAAAAAATGCATAAATTGTCTTCAAAGTGCATCTACACAATTCGGTGCATTCAAATCAACCATATGGGGTAAACAAGATTAATAAACATTAATGCATTGAATGTATTGATTACCTGAATTTAGTGAGACACTACATTTTCCGGTGGTTATATAAACATGTATCAACTTCAGCACTTAAATAAAAACTGAACCCTATAATTCGAATAGCGGTTAATAATCAACTTAAGTTATTATGTTTATGACTCGTATTTTCTTATTTGGGATGCTTGTTATTATTTAATTGAGATCTGTAAGGCATATATATACCACACCGATGCTACGAATAACAAAACTAACATAAGTACTATACAATATATCATGAGAAGATTGATAAACTAACATAAACGAATTTAGATTATAATACAAGCAAAGATATTAAATAGAACAATTCACTAACCAGATTATGTATGTTCTAACACAAAAATATAATTTCACAATTTTTAACAAAAACTTTACTTCCCTTTTTCGTAAACAATTTATATATAAATATGATTTAAAAAGTTAACCCTCACAAGATCTTTGCAGTTCGGCAATATTGAAACTATAGTAACATGTGTAACCCTAAAATTAAAAACGTCGATGCTAATTTTTTTTATTTGATTGTATAAATTTTTCAGAACGTTAATTTTGACGATTTAGTGCGCGCGCGGGTATAACACTAGTAACTTATAAAAGAAATCTCTAACCTAATGACTATTTATATTAACAGACCTCAGTATTAGTAAAATGCCTTATCAACCAATTTACCTTGTAAAACTTTATAAAATAATAACCAAAATTTTAAATATTTCAATTAAGCCATTCAAATATTTTTGTCTCCATTAAGTCAATCAAGTTTCAAAGATGTGCTAATCCTAGATTTTTTTTTACCTAATTAACAAGTTATCATGCTGACTTGACATTTGTTCTTTTTTTTTAAATATGTTGACAATGATATTAACAATATAATATATATTTTTTTATTGTTCTTTAAATTTACACTTTTGAAAATCTTCTAGCGTCGAAAGCATTCGTAACGTTTCTTACTCACAAATTGAAATTAGCATCACGCATCTCAACTTAATATTCGATTCCCTGCGTAACTACGTGATTATAACGGATTACCATTGAAATCCAAGGTAAACTTAATGTTCAGAGCTAAGAAGTTCATCAAAAGGACTGGAATGAACAACTTTGATGGTACAGAAAGCAAGAAGGTTGCTACAAACAACAAACCTAGTCATTTTGTTAGGAAATGGAAGGAACCTAAAGTGGAGCAGGGAAATGATAAGAATGTTGGAGCCGGTACATCTTCTTAGGTAGGATGACGAAGATGATGTAGCTAACAATCAAGGAAGACAAGCCCGAGAGAAGCTGCAATAGAATATAAAAAAGATGACGAAGACGGATGGCAAGAAGTATAGCGAAATAGATGGAGAAATAGGAAGAGGTGCCTAAACAAAGCTTGTCAACTACCTTCATTGTGTCAAACCTCCCCAAAGCATGTTCTAACTCAAAACTTTGGAATACTTTCAATAGGTTTGGAAATCTTGTAGACGCTTACGCTGCAAGAAGAAGAGTCCGTCGAGGTAATTATTTCGGATTTGTTCGATTCCTTCAAGTGAAAGACGTTCAGGCGCTGCTGCAAAACATGAAGATGGTCTAACTCCGGTCAAAATATGGTCCCTATTGTTTCAAATATGAAATCCTTGGGGTTAATTATGCAATAACCCAAAAGATCAGGGATTAAAAAATAGGACAAGTGGATCCTAGCGGACCGCTACCAAGGTCATAACTGTCCGCTACGTATGGAGGAAGGAAAGAATAAGAACGCGCCACTTGGCTGATGACTAATGGAGAATTCTGACTCGTGTCATGGGTAGCAGACCGCTACCCAATCCTTTAGCAGTCTGCTATGCCACAAAAAGGGTTGGTCCGCTAAGAAACATACACATGTAAGGCTGACGCAGGGCAAAGCGGTAGCTGACGGCTAACCCTTGCCTTAGCGGTCCACTAGCCTCCCTATTTCAGCCTATAAATTTGAATCCAAAGCCCGTTCAATTGCACAACAATTCCTAAACGAGCTTTCACTTTCTGAAACCATATTCCACTTCTAAGGGATAGTCTCGTGGAGAGACCTAGGTCAACCCTTCAATCGATAGAAGAAGAGCTGACCCAAGAAAATCAAAACACAATACAAGTGGGAGATTGCGTGGGGCAGGATATGAGGACCACGTAAGAACCTTAATTCTTGGTGAAAGTGTTGATTGTGGTCAACAATGAATTAATTGTTACTTAACATGACGGGGGTTGGCAATTATCGCAAAGACAATTGGATCAGAAATTTAAAAACACAACGTGGAGTTAATTTCATCTCAATACAGGAGACCCAATTCACAAACTCGTCTAAAATTCAAATAAATAGTTTTAGGGGAAAAATAGTTGTGATAATGAAATCGTGAATGCTTATTGCAGATCTAGTGGTTTATTATGTATGGAACCCACCCATTTTCAATTAAAAAAAAGGTTTGACAAAATCTAGACATGTACATGATTCAATGATTCAATCCATTGTCTAACGTCATCGGAGGTCTGGAGTCACAATTGCTTCTTCTCATCTCGGGGCTTCAAATTACTTCTTTAGAAATTCTAGGTGATTCGTGTATTTGTGAAGATTGGGATCATCTAATAATCGTAAAAGTTCACTTTCAGATTAAATTATTTCGAGTGTACATGATTTTTCAATCGGATACAAATCAAAGATTACAAGAACGAAAAAAATGTGAAAGACCGTTAACAATTTCGTGTGTGTGATACTGACAAAATTTGACTTTTATATAGGGATAAAACAATGCAATGATTCGTCATGACGGTTATTGGTGGAAAACCATCATAACCGTCAAACATTTGGGAATTAACTGATGTTTCAGTTTACTCCGGAACACCAGCTTGGTTGGGAAGACCAACTTCATCAGGATGACCAACTTGGTCCGAATGACCAACTTACTCAGGATGATCAAATTCACTCCGGAGAAACAAATCTACTCCGGATGAACAAGTTAGTCCGGATGACTAACTTTAAGCAGTTTTCCATTTACTATTCAACATTTTTCAAGCTAGCCTGACAGGTTAAACCTAGCTAGGGGCGTTGCCTCTTGGACTCCACTAGGGGTTCCCACCCCTAGGACCCTACTAACCAGGGTTCTGCCCCCAGATATCGTTGTTCAGTGAGATTCGACCCCTTTAGCATCAGAAATTATAAGATCATCAAACAAATGGTCACTCCACACTTATCAACTTGTTTGATGTATCATTATAAATTCTCATTTGGATATTTAGTAAATCAAATTATACAGAATAACTAGATGACACTTAAATCACCAACAACTTTCTAAGGCTTCAAACGGCAGTCTTGTCATACATCTCATCAGGTAACATTTGCCACAATCGGGTTTTATATGAAGATATAGATGATGCAGGTTCTTTTGGTAACAACACAATAGAATGTGATCCAATTGTGACAAACCGGGTCCTATTGAGCAATAACATATTATATAATGCGCTTTTTCTTATAAACCGAATTATATTAAAATAGACATAAGTAACATGCTCTTCCAAATTCTACTTCATCTCTAGTGCTCAATAAGAATGGATGGTTTACTCAAACCGTTCACAAGTGTATTCGGTAATCAGGTCATGGAGACATACTCACCAAGAACAAACATTGGTTTTATTTATTGACTCAACTTGAAGTTCAAGTGAATGTATAAAACAATAATCTACCATCTTTTTCTTTTTTGAAAGGTAGAAATCCAATAGAAACAGCTAGCCAGCCACTAGCAAAAAAGATAATCCCAATTTGAATGCAACTAGAATTTTGAATTGGTTACTTATTGCGATCTCTACCTCCACCCCTTGAGATCAATCCTTACGCCACCTTAACCGACTTCTTGGAAAATACTGTTTACGTTTAATATGGGTGACTAAAGATCAAGTCTACTCTGCCACTAGTATGTGCTCCATCTAACCGGTTACTGCCACAGGCACTCCCCATTCTATAAACACTTCACTTATGTAATTACTTACGTGTCAATATAAATAATAATAGAAAGGGTACGATGAATCATAATAGACTTTGACCTTTGCAAGATCCATTATACAATTAGTTGGCCACAATAAAGAAACAACTTGTGACAATCAATCTTTCGACTCAATTGCTTAGTCCATGATGATACTTAATTCATATAAACCGGCACCGAATAAAGTTGATTAAAATAATATTTTATTCCAACAATGAACTAAACACTTTGGTCATTTTCAATCATTACATGTTTGATATTCCCACACAATGATGCAAGCAAATGGGAAATCAAACTCTAATGGCAGACAAAATGAAGATTCCCCACTTGAAATTAAAGAAGAAAAGTGATTAGTAGAAAATAATAAGTGGATTAATTAAGAATGTGGGCGGTGCTGGTTTGTGATTTGGTAAAACCTGTGTCCTGCAGCTTCATTGTTTATAAATACGAGTGAATCAAAGTATATTTATAAGCCTCTTGATCGATTAGTATATACAATATTATGGACTAATAGATACTATCTGTACTTAACATGCATGCTTTAAGCTCACCTTCTTTGTATTGCTACATATTTTGATTATTTTAGTTGTTTTAGAAGTAAAATTTTCGTTTGAATTTCTCCGTAAGTTAAGAAAGAATTTATCGAATGTATTCTTTGGAAACAAACTATTTATTAAAGCCGTATTTCTTTTAAATAGGGGAGAACTCGTACTTTGTAGGCAGCACATAGAGAATCAATCCTAGAATCATGTCCTGAATGAGTTGTATTAATCTACCCTTTGTTTTTCATATTTCATATTTATTGCATAATTACAAGCACCTTTTGATGTTACATATCCAGTTCTTAAATACGGTCTGACCGGTTCATGTCCGGTCCAGTTTTTAAAACATGAGTAAACTTTAGTTTTCGTCCCTAAGGTTCGCACAAAACGTCAGGTTTCGTCCCTCTATAAAACATTTCATCCCTATCGTTTTATGTTTTAATAGTTTCCGTCCCTTGTCCTTAATTCTGTTAAGTTTTCTGTTAGTTTTTTTTGCAAATCTACTAATATGCCCCTCGCCCATTCTTCTTTTTCATCAGACTCAATAAAATGTATATGAGACTCAATAACTTGAATGACACTTTCCTCTGGCACGACCCCCCTCCGGCCACCGGCTCTCCGACACCACCTCCCCATGACTGACGACGGGTCTTGGTGGCTCCAACAGAAATGGCGACGGCGGTGGTTAGGGATTCCAGGAAGCATAGAGAGGTGGAGACAAAGTAGCAGGCGGCGTCGGGTGGCTTAGATAGCGACGGTGATGATGTTAAACGACGGTCTTGGTGACAGGATGAGTTTTACGACGACACCCCATCTAGGGTTTGGCCGTAGTAACGGTGGCGGACGTTGGGGTGAGACCTGATGGTAGCGGAAACGGAATGAGGATGGTGTTACGACGACGAGGAGTTGGTGACGAGATGAGTTTTCCGGCGACACCCCATCACACTACAAGAAATCAGAGCAATAGCGGCGACACCAAAAATGTCGCCGCTATTGCTCTTGATCCGTGTTTCATTTCTTAATCAAAGATCTGACGGTTGATTGAAAGTTAATCGGACGGATGTGGTTTTAAGACCATTAGCGGCGACATGTCGCCGCTATTGCTCTTGATCCGTGTTTCATTTCTTAATCAAAGATCTGACGGTTGATTGAAAGTTAATCGGACGGATGTGGTTTTAAGACCTTTAGCGGCGACACCTTTAGCTGCGACGTGTCGCTGCTAATACCCAAAAACAGATCTGGCGGGGTATTTCACTCCATCGACGACCTCACTTCTGCTCCTCCCCCCAAAATCACTCACTTTTACTCTCCCAAAATCGAAACCACCACCACCTCGCAACCACCACCACCTCGCAGCACCTGCAACCACCACCACCTCGCAGCACCTGTTACACCGCCACCACCTGCAACCACCACCACCTGCAACCACCACCACCTCGCAGCACCACCACCTGAAACCACCACCACCTCGCCCCACCACCAACTCGCCGCCACCACCTGCCATTGCTGATACAACTATCCGGGAAATGATTAGAGGTTTTTTGGAATTTCTTGTGAAGTGGGGATGAAGACGAGGGCGACGACGAGGATGAAGATTAATTGTTTAGTTTTTTTGTTGTTTAAAGATTCAGAATAGCTTGATTTGGTCAAAAGTTTTAATATTTGTTCTAACTTTATATATTAATGTATTTGTGGTTATGTTTTTGTTATATTGGGCCAAAAAAATGAAAAATAGCGGTTTGGTGATGCATGTATGTTTGTAGAAAAACTGAAAATAATGAAAATACAAATAAACTGCAAAACGGGTCAGATTAGCATTAGCGGCGACACATTTGGCATTAGCGGCGACAAACTAGGTATTAGCGGCGAGACATTAGCGGCGACTCATTAGCGGCGACTGTCGCCGCTATTGAGTATTAGCGGCGACATTTAAAGCATTAGCGGCGACAAATGTCGCCACTATTGAGTGTATTTTTTGTAGTGTCAAGGGTTCTGTCGTAGCAACGGTGGCGGAGGCTGGGGTGAGACCTGATGGTAGCGGAAACAGAATGAGGATGGTGTTCCGACGACGGAAACGGTTTTCACCACGTGAAGCCCCCGTCACCTGGTTCGTCGTGGTCATCGTCGTCGTTCTCCGATCAGCACCACCACCAGTAAGCACTTGTTTGACGAGTTTAAAAATGTGGATTGTAAAAAAATAAAGTCAAAATTGTTTCTTGGGTCTGATGGTTGAAGAAGAAGAAGGGGCGAGAGATATATTATTAAATTTGCACAAAAACAAACTTTTAACTTAAAAGAGTTAAGGACCAGGGACGCAAAGTATTAAAACCATAAACGTCAGAGATGAAATGTGTTATACAGGGACGAAACCTGAGGTTTTGTGCAAACCTCAGGGACGAAAACTGAAGTTTAACCTTAAAACATTGATAGTTGTACTTAGGGCTGCTCACAAGCCGAGACAGGGTCAGCTAATGCTCGGCTTGGTTTTTAAATGAGTCAACCTGGGCTAGCTTGGTTTGTAAACGAGCCAAGCCGAACTCGACTTGGTTTATAAACGATCTAAGCCAAGCTGGCTTGTGAGCCGCTTTCGACCTAGTTTTTTGTTCGAGAGAACTTCGAGTCTCAAGCTATTTGAATATCCCTATACTTAGTCTGAACAAGTGGTCAAAAAGTAGTATTAAGTATTGGATTAAAATTAGGACATAAATTAATGTGTGCGTGTGTGTATATATATTGCTTTTATAAAGGTGACGAGTAGACTCGCCAAAAGCACCCACCACTCACAAAGAATTGTATATATAATAAATTAAAAATAAAAAAATTCGAACTAAGCCAAGCGGCTTGGTTCGTAAATGATCTGAGCGGAGCTGGCTTGGTTTTTAAACGATCTGAGCCGAGCTCGCTCGGTTTACAAACGAGTAGATTTTGAGCAAGCTTATTTCAAACTATTTTCGAGCGAGCTTCCGGCTACGAGCTATTTAAACAGTCCCAGTTGTACTACCACTACATATTGGGGATCTAACCTTATTGTCTACTAGAAGAAATAACATATAGTTGCGAGATCTAGCATTGAGACGGAATATTAATTGGGCTCTTGCTCATACAACAATTGAGATGCGGAATATTAATTGGGCTCTTGCTCATGCAACAATTGAGATGCGTTGGATTATGCCTTTATAATCTGAGTTGAGCTCGTCTTTTGCATGTCTACCGACTCATGTAGCATTCGTGTTGTACATTTACATTCACGCTTTTTATTAAATATATTTTAAAATGTCAAAATTAAATTAAAAAATTATATGGAGTATTAAACTATTATATATTATAACCGAGTTATTAAGTATAAATATTAGTAATAATATTTAACTAATTCATGTATAAAATATAAAATATATGATGTTACATATGTTAACATAATCTCTAATAAAAATTTGAAAAATACTAAATTGAAAAACAAATAAACTAATAGTAAATATTAATTTTAAATGTTAAAGGTTAAACTAAAGCATTATATGGTGAGCATTAAATTATATATATCTCATATATGAATCCACTATCTTCAAAGATTTGAAATCCTTCCGACACTCCCCTCGCTTGGGACCTAGTAGATATCCTTCTTTGAAAATTTATCATTCCAAATCTCCTATCAAATACATCCATTGTCGGATGGGATGGGATGGGATGGGATGGGATTTTAATTTTAAAACTCATGAACCGACATCCAATAGTCCTTTTTAATTAAGATATGATGTTATAAGAGTCTACAATAGCTTTTGAGTTTAGGACAGTACCAGTCTTTAAAGTTACAAATTTGTAATCTATCAACCAAACATGACACTTGGGTTCACTTAGGGTTCATAAAGTTGCATATTCAAGTTACATCAATGTTTGGTCGCTATACTAATACATGCATAAGTTAGGGTGACAATCATTTCGGATTGATGGTTGACAAGTTTCGATTTAGCTATTTACTTGTATTAAATACATCAATTCTAACGTACACAACACGCTTAAATATTTAACTCGAACATGACATGTTTAATCAATTTATTTAAGCCACAAAAACATGTTGATGGTTTATAAGGGCGTTGTAATCAACATAGGATTCAAGGACTTGGTGTGTGTCTCATCTGGTGAAACAAATAGCAGCCACTAAGTGTTTTGAGAAATTGCCATAAAGAAAATAGCTATTTAGGAAACAAGATGTGAACACCTACCTACCAATGAGTAGTAAAGTTCGCCAGAAGGAAACTTATGAGTGAGAGAAGTCATTTACTCCACATATTTTGAACATGTGTATTGCCACTGTATGTTTTTGTTGGCACCTTTAGATAATTTCATAATTATTTGTGTTTGACACCTAGTCGAAGTGCTACAAGGTGCTATATCTACCCAGAAAAATCAAACCACACGATTTTTGAGAAATCATATAGCACACGCCAACAATTTTTTGTAAAAAATATTGAATACTATCTTTTTAATTTATGAAAACCACTAGTTCAAATGTGAATTAACACTAACTCAAATTATTACAGTTGCGGCCTTAGTTCACTAGTTCACATGTGAATTTTTTAATGACAGCATAGAAAATTGAACAAAAGTATGTCAAATGGGTTTTTTTTTACTTTAAAGAGAAAAATAAAAAGCTTGTTTTGTGGAATAATTTGTTTGACGTAATTAAGATATTTTAGTTTGAAAATTAAATTATTTTTTTATTGTTGATGAGTTATGGTTTGGTTTTATTGTGCTACCAAGGAGCGAAGAAAACTTTAGAATTTACCAAATTAGTCTTCTATACCATCCGGTATACCCATGGAGGCCATGGTGGGGAAATATTGGGAAGAGCGTGAAACACCGAACCCTCTAGAGTGGTCGACGATCGTGGTGAATTTTCGTTGAGTTTTCCACGATTGTGGAAATTTGTTTTCTTTTCTTTTTCCTTTTTTGTGGTATTTTAAAACACACAAATACAAATCCATATACACATACAAATACATATCATCATACACACTAATATACATACATATATACGCATACATATTTACAAGTATTTATATATACAAA
The DNA here is from genome assembly GCA_023525975.1 of Smallanthus sonchifolius. Taxonomy (NCBI): domain Eukaryota; kingdom Viridiplantae; phylum Streptophyta; class Magnoliopsida; order Asterales; family Asteraceae; genus Smallanthus; species Smallanthus sonchifolius. The sequence continues at coordinate 57,331,457 of CM042045.1, forward strand.
TACATATCACCACTGTCCAAAATAATTTCTACTGACCTCAAAAAAAATATTTTTACTTTGTTTTTTAAATATTTATGTAGTGTTTTAATTATTAAAGAATTCAGTTATTTACGTTATTTACGTTATTTTTTGTTTCAAAATTGTTTTTACAAATGGTCAGAATATAACTACTAATTCTAATAAAAAATTTAATATGATGTGACAATGAAAACGTGGAATCTAACCCACTAAATGTGAAGATATGTGAAAATTCAATGAAACTGATGTGGCTAATATGATGGTGTGGTGTGTTGATGTAAGGTCAAATATCCCATGTTTAAAAGTCTAATTCGTACACTTTTATGGGTGTTATTTTGTATATCGAGTCGGCTTTACGTTGGTATTTGTATTTGTGTCTATTACAGGTAATTGGATGATAAGTGCGCGTTTTGGAAAGCATTTGGGATGAAGTAGAAAAATTGGATGCGAAACTATGCAAAGATGGCGGCTTATCAAGAAGTTCTAGAGTGCAAAACTTCACAGAAGCATATCTTGAGCTAGAAATTGAATCACGGGGCCCATAATATATCGATTTGGGGTAGCTCGACGAGTCGGGTATGAATTTTAGGTTTTGGGTAGCCTACGCCAACCCGGCGTAGCTTACGCCAACCCGGCGTAGCTTACGCTGGAAAGAAGTTTGGCATTTGAGTTGGCGTTAATTAGGGGAGTCAGCGTAGGAGTTTGGTTTTGGGCGTAACCTACGCCAAATCGGCGTTGCTTACGCCAAAAGTGAGAAAACTTAGGAAACTTGGGATTTTTTGCCTTATATTGAAATCTAAACCCTATGGCCATCATCATTCTCTCGAGCTTCTTGGACGACTTTTAGGCGATCTTGGGTGTTGAGAAGCTTTCTAATTTCTTAGTTGATGTTTTGTTATTCCGAATTAAGTTTTGAAGGTACGATTATGTTTATGCGTAGCTAAATCACTCGTGGTTGTTCCCGGGTGTAGGATTACTTTCGTTTGATGGTTTTTCTGGGTTTAAACTTTGTTGGATTAGATTTGTGGTTCAATCGTATGATTAATCGCAGTCTTTTGTTTTTTTCCTTTATTGATTAAACAGTTTTGTTCATTGGGATTTGGTGTTGTCATCAGTTACTCGGTTTCTAATCGTGAACCATTGATTGCATTAGGTTTTATGTTCTAAAATTGGTAGAGAATTAACTAGGGATTCATCTTGTGTCAATTATTCGGTTTTCTAATCGTAAATCAACACAGTTAAATCACCGGGTTTTTGTCTATTTATCAATTGGAGGCATATTACAATTCATGTCTATGTGAAGTTCAACAAGTTTCTATCTGGTTTTATCATTAACGTGTATAGTCTGAACCCGGGAGCGATCCGTTTTCTCATAATCACTTTTAAGTCAATTAAAGTTTGTGGCTTTAGCAATTGTTTTCCAAATCAGTCTTCAAAGTCTAGTAGTTTCTGCAGTTTTCTTAAGTAATAACTAAATAGCATTCTCCACGAATTCCTTGTGGGTTCGACAACCTTACTTTCCATACTACAGTCTAAATTAGCTAAAGAGTAGATTTTAATATAGTTTTTTATTAGCCTTCGACACGATCAAGTGTGAAACCATGCTTGATGCCCTTATTATAAAACATAAATTTAATTACACTTTAAATTTATAATTAATGAATGTTACATATGTGTTCTATTTTTCTCTCACTATTAGAAAATTGGGCAATTGCGATCGAATTTTCTGACCACAAATGACAGTCGCAAAATTAGCAACCGATTTGCGACTGATTGCATAACAGTCGCAAAATTAACGACCGAACAAGAATCGGTCGCAAATCAGTTGTAGATTTTGCGACCGCTTATTTTTAGTTGCAGATTTTGCGACTGTTTATTTTTTAGTCGCAAGTTTTGCTACCCTTAGTTTCGGTCGCAAGTTTTATTTTATTGAAAACTAGCAATTAAAATGTTAAATCAAAACGTTAAAAATGTAGAAAACGAAAAAAAAAACGGATTAAGAAAACACAAAAAAGGTAACAAAAAATTAAAAGAAAAACTTGCAAACCTAGGAATCGAATCCGGGTGGACAGGATGAGGGGCTGACCTTTAAAAGGAGGCATTAACCAAGTCTACCAGCCAAGGTTGTTGGTATTTGATTGTGTAAAGTAAAGAAGACTAAAAAACAATTTGAAAAAGCAAAATAAGAAAGAAAAAACCAACCAATCTGCAAGTGTCACGTGGCCAAACTGTCGGAGTTAGTGTTAAAGTCTATTTTGAATTATAGAGTTGGTAACTACTTAAATAATATATGTTAGTTATAATAAATAGGGGTCACACAACTCAAACAAATTGAAAATTTACCAAAAGTGATTTTATTATTTTTATTACTGTAGTTTTATATAAAAATTATGTCAAATGTCAACTAAAAGCCTGTATACAAAACCAAAAGCCAAAATCATTTTCGGTATTTTCAGCTCATTCTCATCGTTGTTGTTTCTAACGTATTTAGTATCTACTTTCCATGTCAAAACATTTATTGTCTACTTTCTATACTAAGACATTTATTGTCTATGTTCTATGTTAGGACATTGACTACCTGTTCTAATGCCTTTATTGTTTATTGTGTCTACTTTTCTCTGTACTAAGACGTTTACTATTCTATTTGGCTGCTCTCACTGTCATCCCATTCTCCGTCTCATTCTCAGTTTAAGTCCAAACATTTTAGCGAATGTTCGAATATGTCAAACTATGACTTGACTCTAATACCAACTTGAAAGTACTTAAACCGGGTTCCTCTCATTGTTAGCATAAAGATAGTTCTTAAACATAAAATCAAAGATCACATACAACAGAAGTCTATTACATAAATTCATGATCAACTAAAACTTTCAAGAATCGTTATCTAATAACAAAGCTATAGCTATGGGAGTTTCAGTCTTCAGAGCCATCAGCTATCCAAGACATTTCTATCCAAGCCCTCGCGGCTTCAACCTTTCTCTTTTCCTTTATTACAAGATATGCATATTAAAAAAACAGCTAACGATGGTGAGTTCAAGTTTTCAAAACATTTATAAAGGGAGTCTTTCTTTCTCATGTCATTCTTATAAAACATATTTAACAAAAACATACTATATAATACTATGTAAATACATCATAGTAAAACATTTAATAACATTCTTAGTAATTCTGTGCTTTGTTATTTTAAGACATACATTATATGTCTACAATCAGTTTTTGTCACTGTTGTCCCCGAAGAAACTTATGTTGTCCACAAAGGACTTATATTGTCCACAAAAGACTTCTGTTTATAGGTATTGTTCCCGAGGCTCAACATCCATAGGCTGATACCGACTTCTCTATGTCCCCGAACGAACATGTATACTTGTCCACGAAGGACTTTTGTGTGTAAGTATTGTTCCCTTGGTTCAACGTCCATAGGCCAATACCCACTTCTATTCTCAGGTGACTGTCATCACCAGAGTAACCGTCGTTACTACAATTCTACCGGTTGCAACATCACCAGTTACAGTGCCTTGCTGAGCATTGTCCCCGTTTTTCATATGTAATGCGTGGAACTACAAATTTTTAAGTGAGGCCGCAATAGAAGCTTTTAAAATTAATAGTTACATCAGTAACATAACTCATTTTCTAACTCCGTTATTGCTTATTACTGCCTTTACCTGATGTTCCTTTCCCAAATGGCTGATAGGTTTCATTATAAGAAATTGGGGTGTTTACCTAGACATAATTTACCTACACATGCAAATGTGTGGGTAAATACCTACACATGTTTGTATATGTGTGGGTAATGGTTGACGTTATATTTTTATAATAACTAACACTTAATATATGTTGGTAATACATTTTAGCCAAACTTGGAGTTAATGGGAAAATTGAGGATGTTACATGCCATAACACTGCCATAGGCTTTGGTAGCATTAGTCTCTACGACTACGCTACTACCTCAAGACTTTCTTTTGTGTAACAATACTCTAACTGATTAGACAGTGTATTTAACTTATCTCTTTCTTTCTTTTGTTTATAAAACATATAGTTAAATAAACATGTTCTCTGTTCTTTCTAATGTTTATAAAACGTTCAGTTAAATAAACTTGTTCTCTGTTCTCTATCTCTTGTTTATAAAACGTTTAGTTAAATAAACTTGTTCTCTTTCTGTTGTTTATAAAACATATAGTTTATATCAAAACAATACTCTATTCTTTCTCTTGTTTATAAAACGTTTAAATAATATAAAATTGTACTTTGTTCTCTTTCTCTGGTTTATAAAATGTTTAAGTAATATAAAATTGTTCTCTTTCTCTTGTTTATAAAACATTTAGTTAGATAAACATGTGTTATGTTCTCTTTTTGATGCTTATAAAACGTTTAGTTAAATAAACATTTTCTTTCTTATCTGTCACGTTTAAGCAATAAAATACATATACTATAAATATCTAATTCTGAGTATGCACACTAACATAAAACAGTAAAAATATGGATTCTTAACTCCCCTAACTAACTATCCTCTTCGTACTATCAACTGGTCCGAGAGGTGTCACTCACAATCTGGATTGATAATTAATTACATTTTAATTCTTTACTTTCTACTAACCCGATGAAACTAGGAAAGTTTCGCTTCCTGTGTCTCAGCGAAACTAGGAAACTAGGAAAGTTTCGCTTCATTTCTATGATCTCAGCAAAACTATGTTAGTTTCGCTTTCAATAGTCTTAACGAAACCATACAGTTTCGTTTCCTATGAACTCAGCGAAACTAGGCGGTTTGGCTTCACTGTTAGTTTCCCTTCTCTGTAGTTTCGCTTGTTTGTCTTCCTCTGCAGAAAACTAGGGTTTTCTGCATGGAATGGCGGCCAAGGATCAAACTCATCAAGACTACAAATTTTTACGTCCAAAACATGTGTTTTACTCTCATGAGTCTAGATCCAAGGTTTGTTTCGCGTTTAACTCGTAAAAATCAGTTCTTAGTTAAAACCCACTTAGCTTAAAAACATAGATCCCGAACGAATTCTTATCTGTTGATGCGTGAATCTTTGACGCTTTGATCTTTGGCTACCCTGCTTTTTATGTATTTATGTAAACGAAGTATGAAGTGGGTTTTTAATTAAAATGGTTGTGAATGAATAAGCAGAATAATCACACCAAGCAATTGAAGAATGAACTGAATAACATCAATCTCTTATTGATTACTTTGATTATGCTAGAACTGAAGAAGATTACAAAAGTTGAATGAAAGTGAAAAACGAATTGAGAATGCGTACATATATGAACTGAAAATGAACCTATATAACCCTAATCAAGTTCATTAACAGATTATTAGCAAACTAAGAATCAAGAATGACACTTTCAGTCCCTCAAACTTTGACCATTAAGCAAATAGCCCCTTGAACTTTAGATCGTTAACCAATTAGACTTCAAATATAATAGTTGACTTTAATTGTTGACTTTCTTGTTTTCCCACTACACTTACATTCTCCACCTTAGTGCACAAACAAGAATTAATCCAAATCATAACCCTGCATCTTCATCAACCCATCTGCAGATTCTTCAAACAGTAATTAAACTTGGAACTTGGTAATGATTTGGTTAACATATCTGCAAGATTTTCATTTGTATTGAAATATGAAACTTGACCACCTTGGAGTTGATCACATCTCTCACAAAATGTAATTTCACATTTATGTGTTTAGACCTTTCATGAAACACTTGATGTTTAGATAACTGTATAGCTCCCAACTTATCACACTTGATCAAAGTTTCTCCCACACTAACTCCAAGCTCAGTTAAGAACCCTCTCAACCACATAGCCTCCTTAACTCCTTTAGTCAAGGCTATAAACTCTGCCTCAGTTGTAGACAAGGCTACCCCATGCTGAAGTGAATCCTTCCAACTGACCACTCCATTAAAGACTTGAAATACACACCCATTAATGGACCTCCCCTTGTCATAATCTTTTGCAAAATTAGAGTAAACATAACCGTGAATCACTGATTCTTGATCACTTATCTTGCCAAAAACCAGCCCCACATCTTTAGTACCACTCAGATATCTCAATATCCACTTTATTCCTTCCCAATGATGCTTGCCAGGTCTGCTCAAATACCTGCTCACAACACTTACTGCAAATCCCAAATTAGGTCTGGTATAGATCATCAAGTACATTAAACTTCCAACTGCACTGGCATAAGGTACTTTAGACGTAACACTCTCATCCTGCTCAGATTTGGGACAATCTTGATTTGACAACTTGAAGTGCATAGCCAGATGAGTAGCTACAGACTTGCTTTGTTCCATCCAGTAATTAGCAAGAACCTTATTTATGTATGAACTTTGAGAAAGCTTCAAAATACTAGCCTTCCTGTCTCTAACAATCTCCATACCCAAGATCTTCCTTGCTTCTCCCAAATCTTTCATTTCAAATTCAGACTTTAACATTTCTTTTACAGCCTTTATTTGTTCCTTATCACTGCATGCTATGAGCATATCATCAACATATAATAACAGGTAAACAAACTTCCCATTATCATACTCATGATAGTATACACAACTATTATAACTACATCTCTTGAAACCCTTTGAGACAACATAATCATCAAACGTTACATACCAGCACCTAGGAGATTGTTTTAGTCCATATAAGGACCTCTGCAATAGGCACACCTTTTCATCAGTCCCTTCTATTTCAAAACCAGTGGGTTGCTTTATGAATATCTTCTCATCGAGACTACCATGTAAGAAGGCAGTCTTGACATACATTTGCTCTAACTCCAAATTATTCACTATAGTTAGAGACAAAATCACTCTGATAGAAGTGTGCTTGACCACAGGTGAGAATATCTCATTATAGTCAATCCCCTATCTTTGAGTAAACCCTTTAGCAACAAGCCTGGCCTTGTACCTAGGAGGTTCACCACAAATGCCCTCCTTGATTTTAAAAATCCATTTACAAGAAACCAGTTTCTGCCCCTTTGGTTTATTTACTAGTATCCAGGTCTGATTATGCTTTAGACATTCCATTTCTTCATTCATAGCCACTAACCATTTGTCTTTATGCACTGAATTTATTGCTTCTTGGTATGTTAATGGCTCATAATTACTCTCTTCCTCGGCCACATTGAACACAAAAGCTGAGATATCTTCATTTATTCTTTACCTAGCAGGTGGTACAACCTGCCTTCTGGGTCATTCCATGGAAATAGTATGACCCATAACATGACCCATAGATTCATCACTTGACTCCCCAATATGTCTACTATCTTGTAACCCTGTAGGATTAACCTGTTCAGGTAACTCCACCTCAATTTGAATACCATCACTTGTTGAATTGTTTTCTTGAATTTCCCCTGAACTGATCCCTACCACATCCTTGTACATTAGACTTTCATTAAAATTAACATCCCTTCTTATTACTACTTTGGGGCTGGTGTCAGATAGTCTCCATAATCTATAGCCTTTTACTCCCTCAGGGTACCCCAAGAACACACATTTATGTGCCTTAGGGTCTAGTTTTCCCTGTTTAACATGAGCATATGCCACAGACCCAAACACCCTTAAATGATCATACTTAGGTTTATTTCCAGACCACATTTCCATGGGAGTCTACATATCAATTGCTGATGAAGGAGACCTGTTTACAAGATAAGTAGCTGTTGCTAATGCTTCTGCCCAAAATATTCTAGGCAAACCTACCCCTAAACGGCATACACCTGACCTTATTCAGCAGAGATCTATTCATCCTTTCCACAAGTCCATTATGTTGTGGTGTCCCTGCAGCTGTCAAATGCCTAGCTATACCATGTCTTTTGCAGAATTTATCAAATAGATTATTGCAAAATTCAGGACCATTATCAGTTCTCAATTTCTTAACTTTCTTTTCTGTCTGATTTTCAACCAATACTTTCCATTCTTGAAACCTTTCAAAAGTCTCATCCTTTATCTTGAGTGCATACACCCAAACCCTTCTAGAATATCCATCTATCAAAGATAAGAAGTATTTGACACCCCCCAATGACTGAACCCTAGCAGGCCCCCATAAGTCAGCATGAATGTAATCAAGTATACCCCTTGTAGCATGTACACTTCTGTTAAACCTGACTCTATGTGACTTGCCTAGAATGCAGTTTTCACAAAAACCTGCATCACAGTCCTTTAGTTCACCAAACACCTGACCCTTGTTTAACTCCATTAAGCCTTGTGTACTAATGTGGCCTAACCTCTTATGCCATAACTGTGCCTTTGTTTCAATCTCAGTAACTACATTTGCATCAATTGAACTGACTTCTCCTTCTAGAAAATAGATGTTATTCTGTCTTCTAGACCTAGTTAAAACTACCATAGACCCTTTAATCACTTTGAACTTTCCACCTTTCATACTAACTACATACCCTTCACTCTTAAAGGTCCCTAAAGAAATTAGATTTTTCTCTTAAGTTCAGGGATGTATCTTACTTCTTTTAGGTCAATTTTAGATCCATTGCTTAACTGAAAAGTAACGGTGCCAATACCTTTTATGTAACATGGTCTGTCATCACCAAGATGCACCATACCTTGATCTTCCATCTTTAGATTTTTGAAACAATCTTTATAAGGTGTCATGTGATATGAACACCCTGAATCCATCACCCACTCCAGCTTTGATCCAGCCTTTGAAACCACAAGAACATCAGCAGATTCATACCCGTCTGTTGAGCCTTCAGAAGGTGAGTTATTCCCATGACTAGCATGGCTTTTGTTTCTAGCATACTCAGCCTTTTTCTTTTTCCATTCAGGACAATCTTTCTTGAAATGCTTGTCTGAATCGCACACAAAACATCTCAACTTTCCCTTTGACTTGGCCCTTGATTGACCTTTCTTAAAACTCCTCTGATCTGCCCTGCCCCTTACAAAGAGTCCTTCACTTCCATCTTTTTTTGATTCACCCCTCTTCTTTAGTTCGTTTGAGTTCATTGCTGCAAGAACTTCCTCCATGGATAGACTTTCCCTTCTAAACATTAATCTGTCCACAAAGTGTTCATAGCTTTGAGGCAGACTTGATAAAAAAATTATTGCTCTATCTTCCTCTTCAATCTCCACCTCAATATTTTCAAGATCATGAGTTTGTTAAACTCATCTGTGTGGTCTTCAAGTGACCTTCTAGACACCATTTGAAAGGTATACAATCTCTTCTAGAGATATAATCTATTAGTCAAAGACTTTGTCATGTACAATCCTTCTAACTTGGTCCAGATGCTTGCAGCAGTAGTCTCCTTAGAGACTTCTCTTAGTACCCTATCACCAAGGCTAAGAATAATGGCACTATGTGCCTTTTCCATAATCTGTTTCTTGTTAAAATCAGATATCCCTGCTGGAAATCCAACCTCACCCTTGAGAGCATCTACCAGGCCTTGATGTACCAACAACGCCTTCATCTTTAATCTCCAAAGACTGAAATCGTTCTTGCCATTGAACTTCTCAATGTCAAATTTAGTCGCCGAACTCATCTTGTACCTTCAATCGATCGAATTGCTTGAATCAAGCCAAATGAGGCTCTGATACCAATTGTGAATGAATAAGCTGAATAATCACACCAAGCAATTGAAGAATGAACTGGATAACCACAATCTCTTATTGATTACTTTGATTATGCTAGAATTGAAGAAGATTACAAAAATTGAATGAGAGTGAAAACCAAATTGAGAATGCGTACATACATGAACTGAAAATGAACATATATAACCCTAATCAAGTTCATTAACAGATTATTAACAAACTAAGAATCAAGAATGACACTTTCAGTCCCTCAAACTTTGACCATTAAGCAAATAGCCCCTTGAACTTTAGATCGTTAACCAATTAGACTTCAAAAATAATAGTTGACTTTAATTGTTGACTTTCTTGTTTTCCCACTACACTAACAATGGTAACTATTAGCTTTTGATAAATTAGAATTGTGTGTATTTATGTAAATTAAAGGTTAAAACCGTTAGGCGGTTTTAACGTCTTTTTTTTTACCATAATGGCGGTTACCATTTAGTGTATGTATATAAATACATGGAATTTTATAATCTCTCTATATATAACATCGATCTCCAAGGATTCAATCATGAATCCATCGGTTGGTATCAAAGCTACAATTTTGAGAAAAAGGATTTGAAATCGCTTGCACTTCATCGTCGCCAATTCCAGTCAAAATCCAGATTTCAATTTCAATCATATCTCATCCCCGTTTCTAACTTTTCAATTTTTTTTTAATTTCATTCATGAGTACAATTAGAGATGCACAAAAAACTGGTTTGAAAACCCAAACCGGTTTCAAACCGATACCTGAACCGGTCGTGAACCGGTTTAGACCAAACCTATAGGTTTAAAACCGGTTTAACCCGAACCGAACCGCTTAAAAACTGGTTTCAAACTGGTTTTAAACCGGTCAAACCCGGTCAACGGCCCATCTCAAACCGGTTGAAATCAAACCGGTCCGGTTTGAAATCAAACCGGTTTTGACTTTTTGTCGACCAAACCGGTTCGGTTCGGTTTTGAACCGGTTCAGGTTAAAAAGCCGCTTTGTGCACCACTACTCACAATCATACCGGTGACTGTGTAAAAAACTCGAAATTCAAAGCCATTATCAAGCAAACCAAAATAAGTAGGAATGGAAAATACCACACATGAAAAATAAGTTAGAATTTTGATAAACCCTAAAAAGGTCTTCTAAAGTTTGATTCCTACACCAAGCTTCTTAGACCTATTAGAAAAAAAATGGCAATTTCACATCATCACATAAGGAATCACCCCAAGCTTTAACATTAAAAAGAAGTAAGGTATATTGTTCCTATAACGACATATCATCCCAAATTGTTGTTTGCACAACCACGTGTACACATCTTTTCTTGTCTTCGTTTCCTGGCATTGACTCCACTATAGATCGATATTATGTCTTTCAAGTTGCTGAAAACTGAAGGATTCACACTCCACTGTGCACATTTATAGTATATTTGAGTTTATTAAAACTATCGTCAGAGAATATTTTAAAATTGGGTTTGTTTTTGGCCACACACGTCCACATATGGGTATGAACGATGGGCATTGCATAGTACAGTGTAAAGCTTGAATTAAACTTTCTAAATTGGGTATATGAACGATGAGCATTGCATATTCATGGAGTTCATCATGATTTGAAATCGTTCTTTAATTTGTAGCCCACTTTGGATGGTCTGCTCATTGCCTCTCGCCCAAAAGTGCCTTTCACCCATATATTTAAAAAAAAACAAAGTAACGTCGTAGGGGACGTTATATTTAATTATGAACACTCATTAATTTACTCAACCATCGACTCCAATCTCCATAGCATATACGTGTTAGTTCTACAATACCGATTAATAGCTATTAATAATCATATCAAAGTTATTTTATGTTTTTAGTTATTTTTTATTGGAATAACAATATTTTTTAAGTTCAAATTTGTGTTTCTTTATAAGGAATTCTTTTATATGTGTTTACAACTAGCGGTGATAATTCCTAACACGACATATGAAAATCATTAGATTTTGTGTCGCCGTATGTAAGACATTTAATTAAACGGATTGACATGTTAACTCGTTTAATGATGATATATGGTTTATTTAATTCTAATTTTAAATTTGTGATTTATAATGTTTCAATGTTTTAAAAGCTGTATTTTCTGAATGCTTTTATGAAAAATAACATTAATTGTTATATTTTTTATGTTTGCATATAAGGTGTATATGTTTTTGCCTATAAGAAAATTAAGTAACAAGAAGTGTTCTATTATTTGATGGCTTCTTTTTATTCGAATTGTAATTTGCAAAGGTTATTGTTTCTTTAGTTCTGAAGTTAAATATCAAGTAATAAGGATTAATAAAAATGAATTTAAATCAATCTTGTGTATCCGGGCGCACTCCTAAAATAGATTAGATGCACCATTATAAACAAGTGAATTGAAACTCATTATAGAAATGATCACAACCTGCGAAGCTGGATGTATCGTTGTAATGAATTAGCGGAAACGTTTTATATACTTATGTATAGAATAATTACGCCACTAATCAATCATAATAAGCTTAGATGCACAATAAAAAGTATTTTTTAGAAAGTGGGAAGAAATTTCGTTCATTAAAGGTAAAAAATGAAAAACATTATGTGTGTGACTTTTCATTTATATCTAAACAAAAATAGTTTTCATGAATTTTTTAATTTTATAAATCTTTATTTTTTCTTTTAATTTATAACATAAAAAGTCGAAATTTTTTTATCCTTAGCTTGATACGAGTCTTTGTATATTATTTGAAAAAAAGCACTTTTTAGAGGAGACATCAATGTTGATTACATGAGTGGTGCGTCTAACCTCTTTACATGGCACCTAATTAATTCATTACAATAGCGTGCTCAACTTTCAGTTTTAATTAATTGTTATTGATTTTTTATGCATTGTTTGATTATAATACAAGAAAACTAGGCAGTTTCGACAAGGCAAACTCGACGACACATGTCGTCGAGATAGATTGACCAAATACGACGACAGGTCGTCTGCGATGGTCTCAGACCAAGTTCATTTTTTTTTCACCTTTTCTCGACGACACGTCGTCGGCGATGGTTAACCGGGAAAAGGTGAAAACTTTTGGCGCCTGCCCAATACAAGTCTCGACGACATGTCGTCGAGATTGGTATTTTTAATTTTTTTTTCCTTTTTTTTACCTAGTAAAATATTAAAAAATTTATTTTTAAAAAAATACCTAATATCGACAACATGTCGTCGATACTGGTATATAATAAAAAAAATAGGTTGTTTAATAATTAAAATAAAAGGACCCAATCTCGACGACTTGTCGTCGAGACTGGTCCTACCAGGTATTAACCTCACGCAGAAACTCTTCTTCCTCATTTTGCCCTCTTTTTTTCTCTCAATCATCCTCTCGGCTTACACCCATAAATCCGGTCGTTTTTCTTCAAAAGCCACCGTTTTCTACCTCCTCCTCCACCATTACTCTTCTTATTCAAGTGGTTAGACCCGATTTTGACTTTTTTGTAATTTTTCTTTACTATTGTAAATTTTTAATATAAATCTTGTGTAGGTGAAGGGATTGGCTAAGTGGACGGATTGGAAGCTAGATTGAGGGTTTTCTTGACGACATCTCGTCGTTTCAAGAAAAATCCGAAGGTAATATGTATATTTTTTGTGTTTATAGGAGTATTTGGGTAGTTTTATATAGATTTTTAAATGTTTGTTTAATATTTTGGTTAATTTATATAGATGTAGAGTTTGTATGGTTTTAATTGTTTTTTAGTTGAATAATATAGATAAATATATATAAATGTAAGTATTATTTGTGAAAATTATGGGTTTATATAGATGTATAAGTATATAAATGTATGGATTATTTGTGAAATTGATGAATTGTAGGTTTGTATAGATCTATTATTGGTGGTGTTATGTATATATTATTTGTATGAATTGTATGATGTTATTTATTTGTTTGTAATTTATAGTTTGTATGTATTATTTATTTGGGTATTTGTATCTATTTGTGAAATGTATTATTTGTATAGGTGTATTATTGGTGGTCTTTCTTAGTATCATAGAGTTGAATTATTTAAGTAATTACTCGGTTGTAGTCTTTCTTTGTAAATGGTTCAACACGTTGGGTAACGGACGGATAATTAAAAAGGACAATCTGACTATTATCGACGCTAGCCGTCAAAGTTATGTTGGTTGTCAATGGTATGATGCTCAACAGTACATTTTAGCCACACAAGCTAAGCAAGTGTTTTATCTCCAAGATCCTTCTCGCCCCATCGGCAAGTGGAAGGTTGTGGAAGACGTTTATCATCGAAAACTTTGGGAGGATACCGGTGTTGTTAACGAGATAGATGTACTTCACGACACTCGATCTTCTGATTATAACTTGGTTGTCAACTCAGACCTTGAAAGTAATGTTAACGAGGGTCCAAGTACCAGTGTTGTACCTATCGTACATGAAACTCAATCATGTAGTATGTTTATCGACTTAGGCTACTTGCCCATGGTATCGAATTTAGGTGAAGGTGGTCACTCGAGTCTTAACCCCTAGATTGTGGCTGATGATGATGATGAAGGCACATACACTTCGGATGAGGACGACAACGATGATATTAGTGATGATTCTGATTGACTTGTAATGTATGTGACACTTATTTTATTGATGTATGTAGATACTTATATTTTATTGATGTATGTAGACACTTATATTTTGTTGATGTACGTAGACACTGAAATTTTATTGACTTTAAATTTATGTAGGTATATATGGCGACTTATGCTCGTTCACATGGTGGTGACGGTGGGGGTCGTGATCCGCGGGGGAATTCTAGGAGGCTCCCTACAGATTGCGAGTCTTGTAAGTTACTTGTTTTAGTTTGCTAATTCTTCAAATTCATGTAACATCTGCGAGTCTTGTAAGTTATATTGTGTATATTTTTAATTTGCTAATTATTTAAATTCATATAACAGCTTCTTCGAAAAAAGTATGGGGTCGTGGTAGAAACCTTGATATGTTGGAGGCGTTCGCCCAAAATGGCCACAAGCCACTTCCACTTGCGCTTGATCCAACCCATGAGACATACAAGTTTGTCGGTCCGAACGATCGATGGTTTGTCCGACAAATAACTATTGCTCAAGAGAAAATCCCATCACACTATTCTCGTTGGGAGTTTGTTCCTAGGGAGCATCAAAGCACCGTATTTCGCAATCTTCATGTAATTATAAAATGTAAAACATTCATAATTATTAAGTGTTTCCTAATTACCTTTTTTTTACACAATTACTTTGATTTAAAAAGCTGAAGTAACGCACCGCAGTGGCCACAAGTATCTGCGGGCATCCATGATGATTGTGCCCGTAGATTTTGTGTCCGTAAATCAGTTTTAAAGAGACATTTTGAATCGGTTGGTGGTTACGAGGATGTGGAAGAAGCAAGGAATCATCCTCATGAGTCCATCAGTTCCGGCAATTGAAATTCCCTTATCGACAAATTGTACCTTGATCCCCGCATATATTGCACGCTGCAATCAAAATTCTTCAAACCGAGCTAAACAACCATACGCCAATACTAGTGGGAAGAAGTCATTTGCTCAACGACGATATGAGGAGCTAACAAAAGTTGTTAATATTATTCTGAAAATGAATTCATAAGTTAGTCAAATATTAGTAACATTATTTTTGTTGTTTATAGGTACAACAAGGTGGAACCGTCAGCCTGGTTGATGGTTGGAGACGTATGCACACGTCTCATGGGCACATGGGTCAACGATCGGACACAAAACGATTGGGTAAGTATATATATCTTTATTGTAGTTTGAGAAATTATTTAAGTAATAAGTTTGTATATTGTATTTCTAGTTTGGGAAATACACTAGAATATTAATCATATTGGTTATTGTTGGTGTTATTATAGGTTTTCATTGAGTTTTGTTGAGTTATTATGTTTATTGACTATTGTTAAGTAGGTTGGCTATCAATTTTACAGTCGTTATGCTGTCGGATTTTTAAAATTTTTTTATTTATGTTTATTTTTTGTTTATTACAGAATACAATTCAAGAAGAATTGACCCGGATGCAACAAGCCGACGAAGATGTTGATGAGAAAGAGGTCATAAAACGTGCCCTTGGGGAGAGACGCGGTTGGAGCCGAGGAGTTGGAAGAAAAGTTAGAAACATGTCCACTAATGTTTCGGCTCTCTCCGAGTCTCAATTCAACAAATTAAAAGAACAAATTCGTGAACTGAATGAGACCGTGAAACAGATGCAACAGGACCGCAACCAATCCGGCAACCAAAATGACGACGATGAAGATGAATAAACTTGGTTGTAACTTTTATTTGAACGATTTGTAATAACTTATACAATTTGCATACTTTTGTTAGATGTTTTAGGTAATATATTGGTGTGAAATGTATTAATATATAACAGGTTTGATAGGTTCTGGATTTTTGTGTATTAAATTACTGGAAAAATTTTAAAATTCAAAAAGTTATTTTTTTTTAAAATAACCCGGTTACGACGACTTGTCGTCGAGATTGAGGTTTCTAGATTTTATAAATAAAAAGATAAAATAAAATTTAAATAGGTCAATTTCGACGATTTTATCTTTTTATTTTAAAAGGGATAAGTTATTACCGACGGGGAAATATCGACGACGTGTCGTCGAGAAAAGGGTAATTTATCTCGACGACTTTTCAAGCAATATCGACGAAGATTTTCCGACGGGGCATTCTCGATGACGTGTCGTCGATAAAGGCTATCTCGACGACATGTTGTCGAGACATATCGTTGAATCTGCCTAAAATTTTTGTAGTAAAGATATGTTCAACCCTATTACAAAGATGTGTCCAATTTTTCAGGTGTAACTTATTGCTATAATAAGTTTTGATTATGCAAATACCCTTCCCCTATTAAGATGTGTCTAACGCATTATTTGATCTAAAATACTAAAATAGTCTTGATGATCAAAAAGAGTTTTCCTCGTCATTTTAGTTATATTTGAAAAATATTTATCAAAGTAAGCGGAAAATTAGAAGACAAACAACTTCATCAAATGCAAATTGGATGAAGCTTTAGGAAGTACATCATAGAATCTTGGTACTTTCAAAACCAAAAGGTGCTCAAAATAACCAATTTGGATCTTTCAATCAAGTTCAAATCTGACGTACAGTCAAATTATGTGTTGCCGTGTTGGACATGTATCTCCTCATGCTCCTTTTGTTTGCAATTCTCCTATGTCATTTTCTTTTTGGTGTTTTGTTCTTGTTTATATATTCGCTTATTGTATCATACCTAGGTGTCAAGATCTATTCATTAATAAAGTTTGTCGTTCAAAACAAAATTATAAAATTTATAGTATTTTGAAATTGGGTTTTGTCATCTTGGCAAATGCTTTATTATTAATTTAAGAAATGTAGTTGTTCTTTTCTATAATTTCAAAACAGTAAATTATTGATATTGTTTTTTTTAGACTATTTATTTATTTATAATCGTAATTACCTATAATATTATTATCCTACATGGCTACATATAAGTTTTGTATGGTTATATCTATCTCGCCTGTTTTTTAATTATATTATGCTGTTTATTTATTTCTTAAAGTGCTTGTATTTGTTTTCTTTCTATACAAATTTATAAACTTCAACTTAAGGAAGATATTTGATTTTTATTATTTGTGTAGCTTTAATCTATTATTTGAGAAAAAAAAATTAAAACTACAATCCATTATCAAATTAACTAAGTGACTATCAGCTTAACAAAATGTACGTTTCACTTGTAAATTAGAAACCCTAGCTAATAAATTTCTTATAGTATTATATTTTAATTACAAAACATTTTAATAAATCCTGAAAAATAAAATTTAGAAATACAAATTTATCACTTTCCTCTTCTTACTTAGTTCCATCTTCAGAAAAGTTTATGGAATTTTATTCTTTCCTTCATGATTCGGATCCGGTTATTATCTTTTTTTTTGGTGACTTTAATGCAACCAGGGATGCCTCTGCGAGGTTGGGTACTATTTTCTCCCCTACTAATGCTAGGTACTTTAATGATTTTATTTTTCAAGCTGATTTGGTTGATGTACCTATGGAGGTTTTCAATTCACTTGGATTGATTTTAATTGTAACGATATCTGATTATCGTCCTATTTTATTACGGCAACATAATATGGATTTTGGACCAGTTCCATTTAAGTTCTTTGGTTCTTCGATAGATCGGGAGAGTTTTCATGAGAAAGTGCTGGAAAATTGGAATAATCAAGCAATCCTTCCGGATGGTAATCACTCTACAAGATAGAACTGATATCTTCCTAGAAAGGTTAATATTTTTTCATGGAGAGTGATTTTAAACCGCCTTCCTTCTAGCTTCTTGCTAGTCGAGTCTAATTTATATTATTGGTTGCCGTTAAAGAAAAATTCCAAAAATAATGTGTATACATGCACAGATATAAAGTTTATTAATCCATTTGTTATTCATACCGCATAATTTATTAAGTATTCTTTAAATTAAAGAAACCATTTTTTCTATACCCAAAGTATATTTATTTCTCGCGGATGAAAATTTTCAAACACGACGATTTTTAAAATATTGGCTTCATATACTGATAAGCATAAAAAAACATTCATAACAACAAGCCAACAAGTTAAATATGAAATTTTGAAGTCTCTTAATCATCGAAGAAATCTTGTTTTTATTTCCATTCTCAATTTTAATATTGTAACTATCTCTTTTAATATTTATGTAATTTTTTAATGTTGTCACTAATAAAAAGGAATTTAATCATTTGAGATACCAAGAGCCTCTACACATAGTGTTTACAAACTCCTATATATACCCCCTCAAACTCTATATTTATCTACCAACATATTTTACAACCTTAGTTGCTAGCAAACGTCTTTGTTTCCTATGGCTTCCTCCCTTTCATTTTCAGCCATCGGAAACTATGGTTCGCCATCATGCATGGCGGTTGCAGACCGTGGTAGTGGTGGTGGTGGTGGTACCACCTTTGGGCAAGCTACTTTTTGGAAGAATAGTAAGAGTAGAGAGTTAGGTATAGTGAGTGTAGCAACTGACTTGCCGCCGGTTGTTCAACAACTGCCTTTGAAAGAGGTGGCGAAAGAGCGGAAGCTAGCGGCATGGACTAGTGTTAGACAAGATAGGTGGGAAGGAGAGCTTGTTGTCGAAGGAGAGATCCCTCAATGGCTGGTATGTGTTTGTGTTTGTGTGTGTTATGTGTCAAAATTTGAATCATGATGCATTGATTTATTATTCAATATGCTAGTGCAAATCTTTAGATAACAGTTGTAGTGCACCACTTTGACACCATAATATTATTCTTGTAATACTATATCACTCTATCTATCAATCGTACTAACCAATCTTTCTAAATGAAAGTTCATAGAAGAATATTAATAAAAACCAAATTAATAAATATACGTGTACATAATGTTATGATTCATTTCTATTAAAATGAATTTTATGCAATTCAGTTGTTGTTTGATGTAATAACAGAGTTGTCAGGCTCAGACTCTGAGAAAGATGACATGCAACTAGTCCCAACTATTAGTCTTGTAGTTTTGAAACTCAGTCGTACTTCCTTTGGTTGGCCTTTCGATCCCCTCGTTCACAAAGGGGCACAACTGAAGCTCAACTAAAGATGTGATCGTGGTTGTTCCGCTCCTCTTTCTCTTCTGCTTCTGCTAGGATTTTGTCTTAATAGCGCCTTGCTTGTTTGAGAAAGAGAGAGTCCCTTTGATGGAGAGAAAGACTCGATAGTCAATGGCCTATGAGGAAGACATATCCTCTGTTTTTGCTAACCCGCAAAATCAAACATCTTCATAAGTTTTTTTTTCCAAATTTCACTATTTGTTTTTAAATCAACAAAATATGTTAAATTACCTCTTCTATTCTTAGAGCATATGCAATGGGTGGTGAAGATCACAGACACCCCTCTTCACGTCAGTCACACATATAATGTTGGTATTTTAGTGTACCATAGATTACGTTTAGTATACAAATAAGAGTCGACGCTTATTTGGATATTAACGGAACTAACGGGGGTTCGGGGGCAGCGCCCCCGAGAGAAGCGGGGTCCAAGGGGCGGCAGCCCCTGGCGGGGTCCAAGGGACAGAGCCCCTGGCTGGGGTCGAGCTGCCAGGTATAAAAACGTTATGTAAATAATTCATCAGAATTTGTTTTGGCCGAAATTGACATGTTAATTTCTAAAGGACCAAATGTGTAAATATGTTTAAAAACGATTAACTGCATCTTAGCAGTTATCCATAATTGTTTTTGTGGAGATAAAGATGCAAGTTCGTTGCCAGAGACACACACAGTTTTTGATCATTCAGAAAACAAAATACATACAGATTCTTGAATCAATTGATTTTATCTGATCGTTAATTGGTATACACTCCAATTTAATCGATCTGAAAGCGTTTCGTTCGTGACTTCAATTGCTATCGGTTAATATTTCTACAACATATAATCCTTCACGGACTTCTCTCTTTCTCACATTTCCTGTCTGTGACCGTCCGTAGCCACAGACATAACTCCTCCTTTTCCAAAGTCCTTGCGGTTTCTAGCCATGTCAGCGCCTGCGCCACGAAAGCCATGACACCCATGTAATCCATTGCGAATGGTCGTATATTTGTTCAAAAGAAATTATAAAGATTCCTTTTCTGTGAGATTACATATTATATTACAAACATAACTGTTGCCACCAATTTATGTCTATCTTTATGTCTACTACTTTCACTATATTATTATTTTTTAAATTCCATTGAATTATGATATATGTTTCTTTAACATCATTAAATTATAAAATGTCTACCTTTTGATATGCAACCATGCAGAATGGGACATATTTGAGGAATGGACCAGGACTATGGCACATCGGAGACTACAACTTCCGCCACCTCTTCGACGGCTACGCCACCATCGTCCGCCTCCACTTCGAGAACGGCCGCCTCATCATGGGTCACCGGCAAATAGAATCCGATGCATACAAGGCCGCAAGAAAAAACAATAAACTTTGTTACCGTGAATTTTCCGAAGTCCCAAAACATGACAATTTCCTATCATATATCGGAGACTTGGCCAATTTATTCTCTGGCGCGTCCTTAACTGATAATGCCAATACAGGCGTTGTTCAGTTAGGTGAGGGCCGAGTGGTTTGTCTCACTGAGACAATTAAAGGGTCGATTGTTATCGACCCAAATAATTTAAATACGTTAGGAAAGTTTGAGTATACTGATTCTTTGGGCACCTTCGTCCACTCAGCACATCCTATAGTGACGGAATCAGAATTTTTAACACTGTTGCCGGATTTGATAAACCCTGGGTATTTAGTGGTAAGGATGGAGCCCGGTTCAAACGAAAGGAAGGTGATTGGTCGGGTTGAGTGTCGTGGTGGCCCGTCACCAGGGTGGGTCCATTCGTTCCCCGTGACCGAACATTATGTGATTGTGCCTGAGATGCCGTTAAGGTATTGTGCACAAAACTTGTTAAGAGCTGAACCCACACCACTATACAAGTTTGAGTGGCATCCTGAGTCCAAAGGGTTTATGCATGTTATGTGCAAAGCTAGTGGCAAACTGGTAAGTTCCGTTAAATATTTTTAGCTTCGGTTTTTTCATAAAACTGAGTAAAATTCTACTAAAAGAACCACCGTTTCCGAACTTAAAAACGGTCGATTTTAACAGTCGCTTAACCATCCGTGGCAACTGATTTTTGGGAAAAAAAATTGCGACGAACTTTAGCTTTTACTGGAATTTATATCTCAACATTAACGATTTTAACATTGCGACTGATAAGTTTTTCGACAGAATATTTTTGGGACCAACATATGTAGCAACCGGACATGCGATCGGCTTATTTTTTATTTATCTAAAATTTGCAATTGTTTTTTTGTCCGAATTGCATTTTATTTTTTATATGAAATTTACTACTTGATATTGCGACCGACTTCTTTTTAAAATAAAGTTAGTGACCGATTTTACAACAAATATATTTATTTCATTTTGTTTTAAGATAGAATTACATATATCCCCTATTTTCAACCATAATTACATATATACTCAACCTAAAAATTAAATTACTTGTATCCTCCACTTTTATAAAATTAGTTTTTTAACTTTACAAAAAAATATGACTATTCTTATTTCATTGATCCCACACTAACTTCCTAATTCCCGCTTCCGATCGATTCCAACATCTAGCGTCGCTTATGATCGATTCCATCATCCAGTTGGGTATATTTGTAATTATGAGAGGGAAATACGTAAATAAAATTTTGAGATGGGTATATATGTAGTAATTTTTTATTTCCTTTTTAATCCTTCTAATAAATATTGCGACCGAATTACTTTCTGATTTTATTTTGTAATTATTTTATAAACTTTTAAAAAAAATTGCGACTTTTATTACGTTCAAGTTACTTTTTATTTTCTTTTATGGTTTAGACTTTAGACTCATTTATATTTTAGAGAAAACTACCTACCGTTTTCGTCAGTTGCTAAGTTTATGATCTTTCGGTCACTAATTTTACGATTGTTTTTGCTGGTTGCAATATTAGGAAGGTTTTACCCTATTTGTAGTAGTGAAATAACTTTTATTTCTGATAAATCTTTGAAGGTGGCAAGTGTGGAAGTTCCTCTATTTGTGACATTTCACTACATCAATGCATATGAAGATAAAGACGAAGATGGGAGATTAACCAGAGTTATAGTTGATTGTTGTGAACATAATGCCAACCCTGCAATCCTTGATAAACTAAGGCTTCAAAATCTTCGGTCATGGTCTGGCGAGGACGTTCTACCCGATGCTAGGTAAAGGGTTGCGACCCATTTATCCTTAAACAACAAATAAAACCAACACTACAAATCAGAGGACTTTATAAAAAATATTGTTTTTTATTTTTCTTTTTGGATTTGACAAATACGTTAGTGATATTTTTTCTTCGGTGATAGTCAGTTAGTCAGTTATCTAGTAGTGCAAGATTATAATATGATGTATTATTACAGGGTTGGGCGATTTAAAATACCGCTTGATGGAAGTCCGAATGGAGAACTCGTAGATGCTCTAAACCCTGACGAACATGGAAGGGGTATGGATATGTGTAGCATCAATCCGACTTATCTAGGTAAGAAATACAGATATGCTTACGCGTGTGGGGCTCAACGTCCTTGTAACTTCCCCAACACCATCACTAAGGTATATTTTCTATCAAACTTGCTTGTTAAATGAAAAAGATTTCAATGGTAGTAACGTTTTTAACATGTTTTACAGATAGACTTGGAAGAGAAAAAAGCAAAGAATTGGTACGATGAAGGTTCAGTCCCATCTGAACCATTTTTCGTTGCACGCCCTGGTGCAACGAAAGAGGATGATGGTAACTAATTAAGTTTATATTTCAAATAAACTTAATACAGTAAGTTAACCTTTTATGTTCTTACTAACGTTCATATGCACAGGAGTCGTCATATCAATGGTAAGTGACAAAAATGGAGAAGGATACGCCTTAATATTAGATGCGTCAACATTTGAAGAAATCGCAAGAGCAAAGTTCCCTTACGGGCTTCCATACGGTCTTCATGGATGTTGGGTTCCTAAGCGATAAAGGGGCAATTTGGTAAATAAAGAAAATATGTATAAAAAATGATGGTTTAGTACATGTGATTCGTAGATCACAGATATACTTTATTCAAAAGTATTGTTAGATAGTGTACATAATGATCAATAACATGTTTGTGTAGGTTAGTTTCCTTGTATTATATTGAATTATGTATATAATGATAATGAATTTGCATGATCGTGGTTGGTATTCAAATTAATATAACAATTAACAGACTAGTTTTTTTAACCCAGATATACGTACAGAATAGTTTTTTTAACCCATAAAATAAAATAAAAATAAAAAGTCAGAAAGTTTATAGTTTTATGTATGCAGCATCAATCATCCACCTCAGCTGTGATTTCCTTCAATAGCTCTTCCTTATAGTCTTGAAAAGTACCATTAAACTCCTCACACTTTCCTTTTCCACAACCCAAATTTGACTCTTTTGTTCATCATCACAAACACGCGATACGAGTCTAGAATCAATATGACTAACAAAAACAACACCACCAGTGAATTCATCAAGTGCATTATGTGGTTTAAACATGGAAATTGAAGTGAAAACAACACGGGCTTTTTGTCCACCAGATAAGTTAGCACTACGGGTCAGTGGCGAAGCTTGAAGAAAAACGCAGGGAGGCCAGGATTTTTTTTCCCTACCAGGAGGCCGAAACTTAATACCTATAAAATTTTCGCCTGAATACGTATAAATTAACACTTGTGAGGGAAAAAATCAGGGGGGCGAGGCCCCCTCGAGCCTTCACTAAGCTTCCCCCTTGCTCCGGGTCAGATGATTATGGCTTGGGAGCCCGAATTTACCAAGTAGCCCGGACTGCTTCTTGTTTACTCAAAACTTGTTGATCCGGATGTAAACGAAGAAGATACTCGACGGGTGTTTCAGTTTCACCTATGGTCAAAAGGTCAACAAAATGTTGTGAATATCTCCCAATTCTCAACTTTGGCTCCTTCTTACTTCACCTTCTGTCGGGTTTAAGTCACCAGCAAGAAGGCTTAATGTTGACTTTCCAGCTCCATTGGGTCCCACGATAGCGACGCGTGTACCCATATCGATCCCGACATCAACATCTGATAGTCTGAAATCCTCTCTTTCCGGATAACCAAAACTCACTTCAATAAGCTGTAACAATGGCCGCGTAACTCAGTAGGCTCAGGAAAATGAAACTCCACTGCATAATCTCTACATTTCTACGGGGCCTCTGGAATCTCTTCATCTTCATCCTTTGACTTTTTCTTCGCTTTTTTTACTTTAACTTTGACTTTTTGTTGTTGGGATTACATTCATTAAACAATCGGTATGGATTATTATCGACCAATGACTCATAATTTGGATTATTAAAATCGAATTTTCCTTTAAAATAAGTAGGTAATATCTACAACAAAATCCATATTCTAATAAACAGATTTTGGCAAATCTTCCGTTATTTCAAAAAGTAAGTAATATCTACTTCTACTTCTAGTTAACACACAATAAAATTTGTCGAAAGGTTTTTTTTCTTTTTTTTTAGTGAGGGGGGAAAATTATTTACAGTAATATAAACAGTTTAGATTACAACTGATGGGGTCAAAATAGGTCAAATAAATATCAAATAAACATCCTGAATTCTTCATTTCCTTAACTACAACTGTTGAATGTCGATCATATACTCGATTCTTTATTCCCAACACAGCAACGAATCCAAAAACCTTTTAAACTTACTTCAAGGTTCCAAAAGTCATTAGTAGTCCTCAGTTCAGGTTTCCATGGGTAAGTTATAACCAAATCTAGCCATTTAAGATCTACAAACTTAGGAATTAGGGTTTAAAATTACAGTTCCACTTTTTTTGGCCTAAAAACAAGAAACAGTTCCACCCATCTCACTAAGCAAACAATTGGAAACCAAATATAACTTTTGGGTTTGTAAAGCAATTAGATATCTAATATCTATGAAGCAAGAAAAAAAAAATTACCGCATCTACAAACACAAGCAAATGCAACCCAAAAATCACGTTAAATAGATTAAATAATAGATCAGTAAAAATGATAGTTTAGATGATATATCTGACAATCGGAGCACAGAGGTTGAAGATGATGCAACTCCTCTAATTCCATATCCACCGCCAAAGTGGGTTAGGAGACCAATAAAGATGATCAGTGAGCCAGGAGATCCGGTAAAGATCAGCGGATCAGAAGATCTAGTTGAGTTTAGTGGGTCAAGAGATCAAGTAGAGTAACCAGAGAACCCCTGTACTATTCAGAAGCCGTTAGCAGGCTACTAAAGAAGAGATAGGTCACCGGAAAAGAATAATACTTGGGTTCTAATGAAGTCACAGGTAGACATTTTTGTTGAAAGTTTAATCTTCATTTTACATGTTAAAGGTTGATTTAGTTTAACTGTATAAGCTAAAGGTTTAAGGTTCAAATTGTGGGAGGAAAATCGGAAAAGAATCGGCTGGAAGATTTGTTTGGTAAATATTAAATTAGAGAGTAGTTTCCGTATTAGATTAGGAGTCTTGTAGGTTAAGTTAACTAGGTTAGCAAGGGTTGTATGTAATAAAAAATATAGGGTTCAGTGGTCGTTGTAATGTGTGGTTTTCGTTATTAATAAAAGGTGTCGTGATCTTGTGATTTGATCACATAAAATCGTCGGTACTCAAGTGTTGCTCGATCCAATTCTCTAACAATTGGTATCAAAGCGAGGAAAATGATTAAGGAAGGGGAATGATAGAGGGAAGAAGATCAAGCATGTGAAGACAAGGAGGAGGAGAACAATCGAGTTGTGAAGAAGAACGAAGCCACCCGATTGAACTTGTGAAAGATTGATTGAAATCGAGAACCTGTGACTGGTTCAAACGAAGTGGAAACCTAACTGTTTGAGACGATCAAGAACAACGTAAAAGCATCGGGAGAGACGATTAAAAAAGATCAAGAAGCTATGAAATTGGGTCGTGTGAACCGATCAAGATCAAAGCGAGAAGAAGTAAGTTGACGTATGAAAGATCGGTCGAAGCAGTCCACATGATATGAACCGGTGTGGAAGAACCGTGACATGTAAAGGGTGTGATAACTTGTGACGGGTGCGTTTGGGAGTCCAAAGGGAAGTGTTGATCGAAAAATATTGTGTGAAACAAGTTGTTGAGAGATGTGAAGGCGATCGGAAACTTGATTGATTCAAGTGGTGCAAGAGATTGAGCAGCAATCGAAGACTCATGTGAAGCGGTTAAATTTAGTGATTCGGTTTGCGATCAAGGTAGAAAGAAGAAAAAATACAAGTTGTGAGAGCTTGAGGTTATCAAAGAGGAGACATGTTATGCCAAGGAAGATGATTATGAACATCATGGTTGTGATTATCATGATGGAGATGGCTTCAAGATTGAGGGAGTCTATTGAAGACAATGGTCTACGTGACAAGGAGTGGATTGAAAAGAAGAATATGAGGTAAACGGTTGAAGGATTAAAGTAGAAGAGTGTAGGCCTTGTTGGGGATTCAAGATCTAAGTGGTACAAGAATCAAGATTAAGGGGGAGATTGTTGAAAGTTTAATCTATTATAAATATATCCTTCTTATATTTTTGAAAGTTTAATCCATTATAAATATTTCCTTATGATGTAATCGTAATCATCACCTCCAAAGTAATACAATTGACTCTCTAGTTGTAATCATGGACGTAGGTCAGTTTAGACCGAACAACGTAAATCCCGTGTTCGTTTTTGTTACGTTTGTGTTTGTCTGTTCAAGTTCTGATTTTGGATCTGTCAGCAAATCTTCACAGTCGATCAGGAGCAGGTTGCCGCACTTGCAGATCAGCAGTTGTTCGACAACAGCAACTGATCACAGCAGTTATTTGCTGCGGTCACATAAAAGCCGAATCAGACTAGAACAGGTTGTTTGTTATTGTTGTGTTTCGATTCCTCCTTATCTAGGAAAGGTCCGATCAGAATTGTTGCTCGAGAACAAACCAGAAAGATGCTTATAGAACCGAATGTAGCAGTAGTCAAGGGACCGTTATCCAGTATCCTAGCATAGATCCATACGCCTCCTAATAACCCGATGACGTGCGTATGGGAACCCGATAGGGAGAAAATCAAGTTCAATTAAAAGGAAAATGAGTTAAAAAAAAACAATCCCGTATGCATACGCTATGTCCCGTTAAGCGTCTAAGTAGGTTGTTCTAGTAATCACCATACAAAACAACTAATGGCTATCACATGCATACAGGGGCGAAGTATAGTGAGGGCCTGGCCTCCTCCTCCCCGATTTTTTGCTCAGTAGCATTAATTTTTACGTATTCTGCCGATTTTTCGCCCAGTAGAGTTAATTTCGCTCAGTTCCGGCCCCCTGATAGGAAAAAAATCCCGCCCCCTCCCTGCGTTTTTCTTCAAGCTTCGCCACTGCATGCATAGCAAAGTAAAGTTCTAAATCCAAGCATGTAACGCTAATGAAACAAACCATACACAATAAACAAATTTGTCGAAAGGTACCTTTGATGTATAAACCGACGATGCAACAAGTAAGCAACAGCAACTCAGCGTCAGGAAATCAACGTGAGTTCTTTGTTTGTTTATCTAGGTTTTAAAATTTTTAAAGTCAAGGGCTGAATTCTCTATTAGTAATGGTCCGACAAAAACAATACAATGAGCAATGGGCCCCTACACTTGGCCTAGATTTATTTAGGGAATGAACGTACACTACACCACCCGATGCTATTTGTACATCATCCTTTTTTTAGACAAATGGTCGTATTGTGATTTTTTGGACACAATATGGTCTGTATTGTGATTTTTACACAATACGGTCATATCGGATAACACAAATGCTACTGATGCGACATGTCTAGACGTTTGTTGATTTGACTTTTGGACTATACGACTCATATATCACCTATACACGTCGTATAGACGTGATGGGGATGGTGTACACATTGTAGACGCCTTTGTTTAAAATAGAAACTATGTAGTGGGCTACTATTGACTCAATGTATTGTTTATTTACATCCTTTCATTAATAACATCCTTTTTAGATAATAATATTTTTCATATTTTAAACTTATGAATATCAGTTTTAAAACAATGGCATTAGTATTATTACCAACTAGTACTTTTAGCCGCCGCGTGTTGCAGCTGCTTCGAAACATAATTTAACTCGAACTCTCGCGTGATGTGAATCTTAAACGTTTGAGTCGGTTAAAAAAGAAATATATTTAGGTACATAAAAACATAGGCGCAACAGTAAAAATAATTTTACTAAAAGATAAACATAAAACTAAATAATAAAAAAGAAAAAAAACTACCGGTTCAGGTCGTTGAAAACCATAAAAGCGAATACCGATACGGGTTCCGATAATATCAATACCGACAATGATGTTGTTCGCTCAAATTAGGTTCGGCTCGTAACGGTATAACAACGGTAACGGCACTAACAATAAAAAAACTCGATTTTGAATTAAACTCCGTTTTAAAACAAAATTATACCGGAACGTTAAAAAAAACTAAAAACAGTCGCGCACTCCGTATTTTGAAAAAAGTTAACGACCGAAAGTTATTAAAGGAGATACGGGTTCCGATAATACCAATACCGACAATGATGTTCGCTCATAATATGTTCGGCTCGTACTGTTACAACAACGGTAACGGCACTAACGATAAAAAAAACTTGATTTTGAATTAAACTCCGTTTTCAAAAGAAAATTATACCGAAACGTTGAAAAAAAAAACTAAAAACAGTCGCGCACTCCGTATTTTGAAAAAAGTTAACGAAAGAAAGTTTTTGAAAGAAAACGAAATGATTAGAAATTGAAACGGGCTAAAAGCGTGTATTATATATATTATAAGGGTTAAAAAAGAGAGAGAACTTTTACTGTTCACGCGTTTGTGTTTGTTTTGTTCGCCCGTAATAGGTTCGGCACGTAACTGTACAACAACGGTAACGGCACTAACGATAAAAAAACTCGATTTTGAATTAAACTCCGTTTTCAAAAAAAATTTATACCGGAACGTTGAAAAAAAAACTAAAAACAGTCGCGCACTCCGTATTTTGAAAATGTTAACGAAAGAAAGTTATTAAAGGAAAACAAAATGAATAGAAATTGAAACGGGCTAAAAGTGTGTATTATATATATTATAAGGGTTAAAAAAAGAGAAAGAACTTTTACTGTTCACACGTTTGTATTTGTTTAGTATATCTATATCTATACTATATAATAAAGGAAAAACATAGGGGACATGTGTCACTCTCTGTTTACTCCTCACACTTATATTCTCGCCTCTCTCTCCTATTAAATATTAATTTTTATGTTTCTCTCTACTATTAAATAATAATATAAAATAATACTATTTATATTAATAAAGAAAGTTCTATGGACACGTGTCACCTTCTGGTTCATCTGTATCATTTTTTCTCGTATCTGTCTCTTATATTGAATAATGATATTAAAAAATTATTTTTAGATTTTTAATATAAATCTAATTACGGATACTTATTATTTATTTATAAATAGTTCAACCGATATAATATACCGGTTTATTCAACCCGTGTATTACATGAGTTTTTTAAAATATAAAATTTTTATTACTAAATATATAACATTTTATTTATTTAACCCGTGTAATACACGAGATTTTAACCTAATAATATAATTATAATATAATGCATCATAAGATGGTATCCCAAGACAACATATCATTTTTTTCATTTCCATTTGTCTCTAAATCTATGTGTCCTTTTCCACCGACTATCATTTTATCAACCATTATAATATAATTTATCCATTTCCACCGACTATCACTTACTTTTGTTATCAAGTAGCGCTACCGTAACGTGACTTGGACGTATTTTATAGTAAATCAAAACGTTAAAACGTATAAAGAAAACAAAAAAAATGAAAAAGAAAACTAATGAAAATACAAAGACATTGCGCTTCACAGTGGGAGCGTACTCAATTTTGAATACTACTTCATTTAAAAAAACTGGAACGTTTACAAAAAAACTAAAATCAGTCGTGCATGTCGTTCTTTTTTTTAAACTTAACGAACGAAAGTTATTACAGAAAATTAAAGAGGTTGAAAACATATATTCTACATAGTGTAAGGGTTGTAAATGAAAATTAAAAGAAAAAAAAACTTGGGCCACTCACATGATACCACGTGCCACTATTATCCAATCATGATAGAGTATTGTTAACGTACTCTTAGTCTCACTTTGGATTGTAGGAGTAGTAATGAGCATTCAAGATATTAAAAATTCCATTTACAAGCGTTCAAATTCGAATATTCAAAATTGATAGTTTATTATCAAAAAACGGATTTTAACAAGGAGCCAAAATCAAAACATACAAATTACATCAAGAGGATAGGGTTTTTTAGCCACCATAAAAAAAAATCACTTTACGATTCCTATGAACATATCATAAGTAGTAATAGTGTAAAATAGAATTAAAAAAGCTCTTCATTCCTTAGTTTATGTGGTTTGAAAATAGAGGTGTTTCTGTATCTCCAAAGCACATATCGGGTCGAGAAGCAAACCGCCTCAATAAGTTTTTTATTCTTAACATGAATCCTCGCACCATCAAGCAACTCCATCAATGTTTTTGGTCGAACCACAACCAAAAATCAATATTGGACCGGGCCGCAACCAAGCTCCATGCCCTAAACGCAATATCACACGAACCAAAAATATGATCATTGTCTTCAACATGCGGTGTAATTGTAGGACAAAAGATAGACCAGATATCAAACGCACGCCGATTAAGATTCCATCCAGTTGGCAAACGATCCCGAAGCACCCTATATGCAAAAATCTTAACTTCTCTTGGAACGAAAGAATCCGATCTAGTTGGAATCGAATTCGAAGAAATTGAAGTGAGGGAGGTTCTATCAATATGTAATCTTAGATCCTTGACAGAGAATTCCACGTTTCGATTAAGAGACTATAACCAAGCATCATCTTCGTCCGAAATAGATACCTCTGTGAGGAGGTTCAAGAGATCACCAAATTGGGATTATTCGACACCTCCTCTCGGATCCCTACGCCAATCCCATGTCCATCTATGATCTATCCTCCAATCTCCTATCCGAACTGAGATACGACTTATTCTTCTCTAGAGCAAACAACCCGTTGAAACGGGAAGCCAAATTAACTTCGCGTAGCCAATTATCTATCCGAAACTGAGTAGATCTACCATTTCCAACTTTTTTTAATGTAACCGAAGAAGGAAAAATATTAGCCGAATGTAACCAAGATGTGGCTAGGCAAATATGGTTCCAAACCGAACCTTTACCAGAACTATCCAATCCGAGAGAAACATCCATGAATAGCCATAATAACCTTGGACCAAAGAGCCTCTTGATTAACAAGAATTCTCCACCTCCATTTATAAAGCAAATCTAAGTTTATAGCATTAAGGCTAACAAATCCCAAACCTCCACTTTGTTTATCAAATAACACCATATCCCATTTGACCCGTGACATCTTCATCGAACTATCATCCCCTCACCCAAAAAAATTCGATCGAATGGCTTCAAGTTCTTTAATAACTTTGGCAGGTGCTTGGAATAAAGAGAAATAGTAGGCTCCAATAGCTCCCTAAACAAAAGTGATCAAAGTGGCACGGCCACCAATAGACATAAGTTTTGCTTTCCACGTAAATAACCTCTTTTTGAACTTTTTAATAATCGGATCTCACCCATTAATACGAGTCATATTCTCCCCTACTGGAATATCCAAATCGGTGAAAGGCAAGGGACTGTCACACCCCCGTCCCAAACACTGGTTAGTCGTGACGCATGATACAGAACACACAACGGAAGCTAAACCATACCATCTTTTATTCATAACTAAAATTGTTTTACATCATAAACAAACTTCTATTACAAACTAGACAGCCATAACCATCAGTTCCTATCAAGGAAATCAAAACCACAGGACTTATAGCTCTTCCAAGCATGCCTTTATCCACTCCACCATCATCTGACCAGCCAATCAACAACTATCACATCTATCATCTACCTGGAATGCCGGTGTAGCGGTCCGTTGACCAGGATGCTAGTGGTCCGCTACCCAACTGGTTTCAGCGAGTCATTGGATATGCGTTCGCTTCTCATTGACCGAATCCATTTTACAGCTAGCAGACCGTTAACCAAAGGCTTAGCGGTCCGCCATAGGGTTGTTTCATCAGACACACGTCTGATGACGTGGCATTCCCTCATGATTGACTTTCTCTCCACGTAGCGTACCGCCGGAACCTTGGTAGAGGTTCGCTACCGATCAGTTTTTTAGATTTTTCTTTTTCAGTCCTTGTACTTTGGGGATTTAGTTCTTTTAGCCCCTAAACTTTGAAATATTAGCATTTTTAGTTTTTGGAAATTTTGAGGTGTTACAGGAACCGACTTATCCCGAATAGGTCATGACTTTACATAATTAGGTTTTCCAACATAATATTGTTACAATATCCACAAGATTTAATGGTTCATCAAGTTAGACAAGCACACATAATCATCGAAGAACATTCATAACTTTGTTATAGTGACCAACATAAAACATCACTACAATTCCATAAAAGTCATCAAAATTGGTTAAGATTCATCTAATCCAAGTGATACAAAGTAATTAGCCCATAAGGCTTACAAAAACAACCATAAAGCTTGAGATATCAATAAGAATCATGGTAGGATGTGGTTAGGTCCTTCCTTTAAGTATCTAATCTTCAATTAAGTCTTGAGCTTCTACATGCAAAACCGACCTTGAACCCTCGGATACATTACGTTCTTCGTTTCAACTATTAAGAAATTAGTGTGCCCTCCAAATGACCCGAAAATAGGTTAAAATGTGATTTAAAAAGTTATATGGACCTTATTATAGCCACGAAAATCTGAATTTTTCTAAGATAAGATGGATACGATCGTATTGGGATGATACAACCCGTATTAGTGTGATAGGTGTCGTATTGGTCTGATATGGGTCGTATTACAATGTTGACTTTGACTTTTTCTTTGTGTTTTAACTTCAGCTTCCATACCTTACACTAACAGCTTCATAATTCTTCAAAATCATCATAAAGCCGTCTAAACTTGCAAATCCAAATACAACGCAATTAAGTGTTGATTTAAGCGTAGGTCGCCAAACTACGACGAGAGTTTCATCTTTTGAAGCGCCAGTCGCGTAAGGTGACCGGGGCAAGCCGAGTAAAAAAGCAAATGGTTTTAATAAAAAAAATGACGTAGTTTTAATGGTTTTCACGTACAAGTTAGATGTTCAACAATACCATATTCACTTTCTCATATATATTATTTGTACATACATGGACACATTGAACATTTACACAAATCAATATTACACTTGAAGCTTGTTCGTATTCATTCATTTAAATAACACAAATATAAAACTTTGGTCATGTTCATTCCCTTACTCTTATTTAGTAAAGTTGGTGCCTAATCAATATTTCTTTTTTTTTCTTTTTCTTCTTTTCTATTCTTATATACACCCCTTTGATTTTCACATTTTTAAATAACACCCCTTAACTTTATAAAAATTTAAATATACCTCTAAAAAATTAATTTGTTGTTGTGTTTAATATTTTTTTCTTTGCATTCCGGTATAAATTTTGTTATGCCTATTTACAAGTGTCTACCACAACTTCTTGCCCAACTTTGTAAAATGTCAAAATTAGATGTTTTTCCCCACCGTCACGTAACATGTCACCTATCTATTTGGCCATAATTTCTTTTGGGTTTTTTCTTTTATTTTTTTACATTTCTTTTTATTCGACTAACCGAGTCGCCTTAACTTCATACATTTCTTTTATTTACTTAATCATGTTTCTTTTTTTGTGTTTAGCTACGCTATTGTCACTGCCTCAACCTTTTAAGGTCCGCTTCCCGTCGCAGAGCGTGGGGTGCTAATGTCACCGTACTTAACGACCTGCAACACGTGTAGCAAGTATTCACAAACGCACGGACTTAATTATGTACTTAACCACGTTAATTTTACTTTTAATAAAAACAAGCTTACATTAAATAATTTTAGCTAATCATTCCTTATATAAACATCTAATAATCTATATCTATATCTATACTATCTAATAAATAAAGGTTTTTCAAGCCACGTGTCGCCTCCACATTTATTTTCATCAATTTTTTCTCGTCTCTCTCTCCTATTAAATACATATCTATCTTTTAATAATAATAATTTTTTTTAAGAAAATACTAATTATACTAATAAAAAACATTTATTTTAAATTATCTCTTATTATAAGAAACTTTAAAATCTAACTATATAACTTTTATTTTTCATCAAATAATAAATAAAAATCAAATTACATTAAATTTCAAAACACAATTATATATTAACTTTTACATATTTTGATTTTTTATTTTTTATTCTTAATATATGTAATACATTTTTACACATTTAAAGTATATAAATAAAAATTTAACAATTTTAGGTATTGATATTTTTCACCCCGTGTATATTAGACGGGTTCTAAGCTAGTACTAACTGTATAATCAATTATACGTTTATAGTTATCCCAAACTAAAATATCAACGCACATGAACAAGAATATGAACGCACATGTATCTACCCTATGAATTATATTATTTAATTGAAGTTATATTTTATATTTAGATATTTATTAATTTAACCCAAAGACTATCATTGGCATATTGGATAGTTCGTATGTAACATCGTTCTATTCATGTATTCTTCTTTTTTTTTTCATAAAAACTCGATTTTAAATTAAATTTATATCAAAACAAAAACATAACTAAAAAATAAAAATTTATAAAACAAAGTATTTTTAAAATTATATAAAATATGTATAAAATTAATTATAGAGATTAAAATATTATAAGACATAAAATAATTTAAGAACAAAAATATCTACACACCTATACATACAATTACAAAACTATACATACATAATAAAATTTGTAAGTATATGTATAGTAGTTTCTGAATACTAAATACTAATGTTACGTTGATAGACAGTTATAAAGAAAGTAATAAATTAATTTAAAATTTTTAATCAATTTAAATTAATATATTATTTTTCATGAAAGACACTGTATTTACAATTTTACCAGGGTGTGGTGGCCAGCACTCTTAATAAAATGTCCATGTCAATTATACAGCATATCCCTCCTGTACTCCAGCTTGCTTCCTTTACTTTTGCTTATACAAGAAGATTTATAATCAAAGGTGATTCGGGCACCATAAAATATATGTAATAAGTACAAACCTTAAACATAATAAGATATTTTATAAAACATGAGGTTATTATCTATGATTAAAAAATAATAAAAGTTAGGGTGCCTGTGGCTTTGAGGGTGTGCCGTGTGCGGGGTGGACGATCACACAGGACCCAAAAATTTTTCCCTCTCATTTAGGTACCTAGGTTGATTAAAATATACAAAAGAAATTATAAACTTATTAGTAATTACATTTTAGAGAGGGCTCTAATAAGTCTAGTTTTTTTTTGTTGAAATGGTATTTTAGAGGCGGCATGATAAGTCAAGTTGTTAAATCTCTATTTGTTGAAAAATACATTTATTCTTTAATCTCTATTTGTTGAAAAACAAAAAAGGAGATAGACTACGGGATTTGCAATTGCGATTGGTGTCTGGCGATAATATACATAAAAAACAACGATAGCCGACTGTCGATAAATAAAAGTACCCATACGGATTATGATTGGCGATTGAATATTGTTCAATACATAAAAAATATATATACCATACTGATGTTTTAAAATATTTGTAAAAGTCGATTGTTTTCCTAATACATTAATTGGATATAGAGTATTGTTGACTATTCTAATAACGGTGACATCTACAGAAAGAAGTTTTTCTAAACTGAAACTGTTGAAGTCAACTTACGACCACAATATCTAAGAAAAACTTAATGGGTTGACAATGATAGCTATTGAGAATGATTATTTAGAAAGTATGGATTATGAAGAGTTAATCAACAACTTTGCTTACAAAAACGTTAGAAGAGCCTAACTATTCGATTAACTATGTAAAATAGATCATTTGCTAAAGTAACTTTATTCTGTTATTGTAATAACGAGTTCTTTATATATATATATATATATATATATATATATATATAAGTTTATATTTTAAAGGCGCACGATTACTAGTCGCACGGGGTATCCAAAATCTCAGGGACTGCCCTGGCATTAAGTTTTATGTAAAAAGCTTTTGGTCAAGCTCATAACATTTTTAGGGTTCCATTTTTTTGTAACATAGCAATGTTACACATAAGGGTGGAATCGTAACTAATGTTTTTAAAACTGGACCGGACAACGAGTCGTCAGTCCTAAAGTTTCATTGGTCGGACCGGTTGAACCGGATATAAGAAACGGGTGACGTAATAAATAATATAAATATTTAAACTATGTATGTAGATATAAAATATAAAAATATTTTTGTGTTTTGATGTCAATTTGTAGTTTTCATGACATATAAAGACTTAAATAAATAAAATATGTAACTTGGAATATGAAATTAATTAAAAAAAATTATGAGATTTTGAAAGAAAAAAAGTATAAAAAAATGGAAATCCGATCCGACCACCCGATCTGATGGGTTCAAATAGGCATAATCGGACTAGTTCTGAAAACACTGATCCTAACAGTTTCATATTTATTGTTCTTTGGTTGACAAGCTTTGTGCAGATAGGGCAACATGTCACACGAGTCGCTCTACCACAAATTAATATGATTATGTGGGTTGTAACGTCGAATTTCCACTGTTTTATGGTTAGTTACTAGTGTTTAGAAAACAAACATCAAATATGGATGTTATGAACCCCCTTGGGTTAATGTAAATTGTATAAGATTAATTTTTATTTGAGTCTAACATTATGTAAAAAAAGAATATGATGAGCAACATCTTACTAAAGTTGATTTGTTGTTGTTAAAAATAAGAAAATAATTTGTGTGATAAATGTTGATAGTTTACTTCTTCTAATTTTTATTTTGACCACTCTACCCGATGTGCACTATGTAATAAGCTAGAATTAGGTTTTATATCATCCTTATTTTTCTTGATTTTGCTTAATTTTCAAACTTGGTTGATTTTTCTGTCTTTGATGGTGTGGTGGTTGTCATTTTAAATTTGGCTGTTTTACATCATATTAAGTCACTAGCAATTGAGAGAGATCTGAATTTCAAAGACTTCTGCTAATTTCAAATCAATGTGTATAGATAAAGTAAACTATTATTTTTGTCTTTATGGTTTTAATCACTTTTGTCAGTTCATTCAAAAATTTTATTTTTTCTTGTGT
This sequence comes from Smallanthus sonchifolius, assembly GCA_023525975.1. Taxonomy (NCBI): domain Eukaryota; kingdom Viridiplantae; phylum Streptophyta; class Magnoliopsida; order Asterales; family Asteraceae; genus Smallanthus; species Smallanthus sonchifolius. The sequence goes on from CM042045.1 coordinate 57,368,883, forward strand.
ATTCTCGTGGTTTACAAACTTGTCAGTTTCATCTAATCATTTAACTCTATCCATATTGTAACATTAAATGAGGGGTTTTTATGTTTTTTTTATATTTCTTTATTTTATCAATATTTTAAACCCTTAATTATTCCTCTCATCCCCTTAAACAACGTTGTTAACTAGGACAAATACGATCGTAATTCAAGAAGGGGAGCCGGAATTTGGGAAAGCATGATTCAATTAAGATCGGCTTTGAAGGGTTGTTGACTGTGGCACTCCACCGTAAAACCTTAAAGTGTACTCAGTTGTTAAAGTGAGTGTCACCTCACCGTAAAACCCAAAAGCATATACATATACCTTGAACACAAATGAGTCATGCAGACATTGTTCCACAGTCTAGAAGGAGATAATCGGTTTTCAAATTAGCAATTAGTCATAAACATAAAGCTAATCGGAACAGATATGATTCAAATTAAGAATTGCATACATGAAGCGAAATCAAAATTCAAACCTTAGCTAAATCACTCCCTAATTTCTTGGTAGTCATAGGAACGCATCTCTCTCCTTTGAAACTTTGTCTTCAATCATCAAACAATAAAGTGGTTAAGCACAACCCATAAAAGTAAATTTCATAAAAACCCTAAACTCTGGATCCAGATAACCTAATTTAGTAATCTAAATTTTATTCACTTATTGCTACCATAAACTAAATTCTAAGAGGGTGTTTGGGAGTGTGGTGGGAAAATGTTTATTGACTTATTAGCTTTTCAAAAAGCCAATAAGTCAATAAGTCATTCCAAAAGCCATGATTTATTGGCTTTTGAGAATGACTTATTGACTTTTTAAAAAACTAATAAGTCAATAAGTACTTTTCCATCACACTCCCAAACACCCTCTAACTTGTGCATAGGTTTCTTATTTTATACCTATAGCATCATAAAGTATTTATATCCCTATAAAAAATCTCTGTTCTTTACGATGTACACTATTGGATAAACAAACAAACATATGTATCACATATATAAAAAATCAGAAAATCAGACTCAAAGCAGGGTATCCACTTACGGAGGTTCTCTACTCGAATAAATTGACGTGAGAAACCGATTATTATGAAACAAAACATTCACCGAGATAGAGGTTGGATAGGTTTGGCCGCGTGTAATTGATCGGTTCTCGAATTAGGGTTACATAGCACCACCATGATCATCAACTGACAACAAGTATTTCATCTTCTTCAAATCGTTCATAAAATGCTTACCGAAGAACAATTCGTGCAGAGGAGATGTGGATCTTTAAAGGTCTGTAACTTTTTCAGTGACAATGATGACATAAATCGCCGTTGAAATTGATGGTTGGGGTGGAGATCGGCTATGAAGTTGGGGTTAAGAGGAAAACGAAAACGGGTTCAAGGTGAAGGTGAAGGTTAGGGTTTCTTGAAAGAGTATGAGATGTCATATTTGGATTTTGATTTTAGAATCCCCCTTCATCTGAATAAGCATTTGAATTTTGAATCTCCTTTAATTTGAATCATTTTCTATGTTTTGAGTAGGTGTACCAAGCTTTAAGAGATTATCCTTTATTATTGAAAGATCAAAGGAATTGAACAGTAACCACACGATCGCGTCGGAGCATGAGGCACGACCGTGCCAAGCCATGAGGCACAACCATGCCTAGAAATGAGGCACAACCATGCCTAGACATAAGGCACAACCTTGCCTAGATCTGAGGCACAATCATGCTAGAACATGAGGCACGACCATGCCTAGACTTAATGCACAACCGTGCCACCTCATCGTGCCTCATCCTGATTAACGGTTTTATCGAATGCCTTGCTGTTGGCTTTCCTATTTATAAAGTGGTGAGAGGAGCCGAGTTTTATTCTGTAGGTGATGTGGGATGGGGAGTTCAACATATAGAGAGGTGAAAGACTTGGATTTCTTGCCTTTGACGATGTGAGAATAATGTGGGTGGAACAAGTAAAAAATGGAAAATAATATAATTTTTTTTACTTTGGACACCAAATGCATCGAACCTGTAATCTAATGAATACAAAATTTGAAAAAAATTTGATTTACCATGTGTTAAAATATAAGTTTTATACCCGTGGACGAGCCTAATCGATAACTATCAAACTCCTATCGCGTTCGACGCCGTCGCAACGCGAGACAGACAAAGTTCCTAGTTTGATAAAAAGACCATGTATATTGTTCTTCTAATAATATATAGTAGTATAAATATATATAATATAATTTTACTATTTCTATATAATAATGTGATATATTAATATAAAATAGTTTACATAGTCAAAAGAAGAAAAAAATATGGATGATTGTTATGAAAAGGATAAATAATTATATTAAATTATAACACCAACAAAATAAAATAAAAAAATACAGCTCCTCCATCGTCATCATTAAACACCTTTTTCTTTGCTCTTTGGTTCCACTCTGCTTCTTCTCTCTCTCTCTCTCTCTCTCTCTCTCTCTCTCTCTCTCTCTTCAATGGCTTCTCTCTTCAGCAGAGAAAGAATACTCGGCCAATCAAAGAGAGACTCCACCGGCTCCGCCATGAACGGAATCAACAGTTTCAAGTCCACCTCCGCCGCCGCCGCCGCCGCCGTCAGCACTCTAGATCCACTTCCATCTCCATTCGGCGACCTCACACCAACCTTATCCTCCACCGACCTCCGTGAAACCGCCTACGAGATCTTCATCGCCGCTTGCCGTACCTCCACCGGAAAGCCGCTCACTTACATTCCGAACAACGTGTCAACTCCGACTCCAGATCGATCTTCTCAGTCGCCGTCACTCTCAGGCTCGCCGTCGCAGAGATCGATCACTTCCGCTGCCGCGTCGAAGATGAAGAAGGCGTTGGGACTCCGATCTAGTTCCAGCGCCGGTAGTCCAGGCTCCGCTGGCTCCGGTGCAGGTGCCGGTACCGGATCCGGTGGAAAGGTTAAGAAGACGGTGATGACGGTAGGAGAGCTAATGAGGATTCAGATGAAGGTTTCTGAAGCTGCCGATTCCAGGATTCGAAGAGCATTGTTGAGAATTTCTGCTGGACAGGTATGATTTGTAATTTTTAATCAAAATTGTAGGGTTTCATTTTTAGATGCTTAGATTTCGTGATGTGAATTGTTGTTTGAATTATTGCTTAATAGATAATGCTTATAATTTGCAGAATTTAATGGATTATTCTACCAGATTAGGGAATTGCATAATTTAGATGCTAAATACTCATTTTTTATTATTTTTTAATTTTTTTAATTTATTTTAGGTGCTAAATACTCATAACTCTTTGGATTTGGAAGTTGTCATGCTTTAATTGTAGCTTTATTGTTGTTAAAAATTGATGAATTTGTCGTATAAAACGACAATTTTGGTAAATTGTTTTTGTACTTGTAGCAGAAGTCTAGTAATTAGGCAAAGTAGATTAAAATATCCATAAATTATTAACCAGCATAAATGATCTGTTTGGGATAAGAGGACTAGAGGCAGAGCAATTTGGTGCATAGAATGATGATAATCTTATGACGAAATATTGATGAGTTTTGCTCGTTAATATGATTTGAAGTGGACGAAAAGTGACTTGCGTGATATGATCCTGACAATACTAGTATATGATCAATAAATCTTTAAATCTTTTTGTTGGAATATTTGATGTTTTCAAATCACAAATCAATTTGGAGTTCTTGAAAATATAAAAACTTGCTAACATTTGTGTTTGAAGTTCTACAGTCAATATAGAAATAAATAATAGAATTCAAAAGTCAAATTGTACCTCTTTTGTCATACTCTCATAATCTTGACCATTTCTCTTAGCTAGATGTTTAAGCTTTGATTATAATAATATTAATCATCAATGTCAAAATCAGATATGTTTATTTATAATTGTAAATATATTTATTTACCATAACAGGTTGGGAGGCGAGTTGAAATGATGGTTCTTCCCCTAGAGCTATTACAGCAGTTCAAATCTTCAGATTTTACGGACCAACACGAATACGACGCTTGGCAGAAGAGAAACTTAAAAATCTTGGAAGCGGGACTTCTTCTACACCCTCACGTGCTACTTGGCAACGCCACAAGCGCTTCCCAAAGGCTACAAAAGATTATTCATGGTGCACTGGAAAAACCAATTGAAACCGGAAGGAACAACGAGCCCTTACAAGTCCTACGTGGCGCTGTGATGTCACTCGCCAACCGGTCAACTGACGGGTCCTCAGAATCATGCCATTGGGCAGACGGGTTTCCTTTAAATCTCAGACTTTATGAGATCCTTCTAGAAACTTGCTTCGATGCTAATGATGAGTCATCAATTATAGATGAAGTTGATGAGGTTATGGAGCTTATTAAGAAAACATGGGGAATATTGGGAATCAACCAAATGCTTCATAACATATGTTTTTCGTGGGTTTTATTTAATCGGTTTGTTGCAACCAGGCAAATAGATAATGATTTGCTTTATGCTGCTGATTGTCAGTTAGTAGAGGTTGCAAAAGATGCAAAAACGACAAAGGATCCAACATACGCTAAAATATTGAATTCTACATTGACTTCAATTCTGGGTTGGGCTGAAAAAAGACTTCTTGCATATCATGATACGTTTGATAACGGGAATATTAATTCTATGCAAAGTATCGTTTCTTTAGGGGTATCAGCTGCTAAAATATTAGTTGAAGATATATCTAATGAGTATCGTCGAAGAAGGAAAAATGATGTTGATGTGGCGCGAAGTAGGACTGATACATACATTAGGTCATCACTTCGAACGGCTTTTGCTCAGGTAAACCTTTTTTTGTTATTATATATGTTTTTAATGAGGAAGTCGAGAAAAGAAAGCAAAATATATAAATCTGGTCAATATTGACCATGCCCGGTTCCATTATACTCCAACTTATGCAAGTGCTGTTCAATAATTTGTTCAATAATTGATTCTACTATGAATAATATCCATCATTTATGGCTTGATAATTTGAAGTGGCAATTTTGAATCTTTTACTTATGAATGGGTCAATTTGGGTTTTGTTTTATCTCAAAAGGATTTGATGCTAAAATAAGAAAATTAGCTAAAAGGGGAACAATTTGAAAGTCACCAAAGGTCCTATATTTAGTGCATAATTGCATACAACTTCCTAAATCTTTTATTCAAGATTTAGATTATAATAATTATTATAATAATAATGTTTTTCTAATCATAATTAATACATTAGTTACTTATAAAAGTTAGAAGATGGACAAAAAAGTGTTTGCTGATTCACTCACCCCGACCCTCTCCTGTTTCAATCCATACTAAAAACGAGCCATTATAACACAAAACCGTTTCGACCCATTGACTTGTGCTTATAAAGAAAAATATTATTGATTTGGGCTGTGCTTATAAAGAAAAATATTCCAAATACAATGATATCATAAATGGGGGAACAATTTGGAAGTCTCCAAAGTTCTATTTTTAGAGCATAAATCTCCTAAATTGTTATTCAAGACTTCTATTATTATTAATATATTATAATATCATTGTTTTTGGAATCATAATTAACACATTAATTATTCATTAAAAAGTCAACAAAAAATTAACATCAATAGTTTTTGTTTATATGAATGAGGCATATTTACATCGCATGCTTGTGTCTCTAAAGTAATTTGATCTTACATTTTTGTTAGAGTTGTGAATATATTGGAATTTGGCCTGTTATTATGCAGATAATGGAGAAGGCAGATTCAAGCAGGAGGGCATCAAGAAACCAACCAAACCCACTTCCCATTCTTGCTATTCTTGCAAAAGATGTTGGTGAATTAGCATTAAAAGAAAAAAAAATATTTAGTCCAATATTAAAAAGATGGCATCCACTTGCTGCTGGTGTGGCAGTTGCAACTCTTCATGTTTGTTATGGGAATGAATTAAAACAGTTTATTTCTGGTATAACCGAACTAACACCAGATGCAGTACAAGTTTTAAGAGCTGCAGATAAGTTGGAAAAAGATCTTGTGCAAATAGCAGTTGAAGATTCGGTTGATAGTGATGATGGCGGGAAAGCGATTATTCGTGAAATGCCACCTTTTGAAGCTGAAGCTGCAATTGCTAATTTGGTCAAAGGGTGGACTAAGTTGAGATTGGATAGATTGAAGGAGTGGGTTGACCGAAATCTTCAACAAGAGGTGGGTCCTGTTTAATTCGTTTTCTTTTAGTAACTATGATAATTGGAGTTTGCATTTAAAGTGGTTATCTGATTATTGCGTGTTTAAGTCATTGATAATTTTAGGTTAAACTTCACCCAGTAGTAACCAAGTTCCCCAAGTGTCCCACTAAAGTTGATCAAAGTTTTTTTGTTCTTCTAAACTCACTCAACTTTCATTATATGTTCTAATGTTGTGAAATTTTTTTATAACTGTTAATTTTTTTTAAAATAAGTGACCTAAATGGAACATATTTGAATCTCGGTTACTGTTTAGTGATTTTTTTTTTCAAATTTGACTTGAATTGAACAATTATGAGACTTGGTTATTATTTAGTGAATTTTTTTCTTCACTATTACCTCTTACTTCAAGTTAATTTAAAAAAAATAATCACTAAATAGTAACTAGGATTCATATATGTTCATTTTAGGACACTTAAGTGTGATTTTTTTTCAACATTTATAAAAAAATTTCACTAAACTGGAACACCTAATTGAAGTTGGGTGATTTTTGTGGAACACTTGGTTACTATTGCGTGAAGTTTTCCCATAATTTTATAGTGAAACTGATTCTCATTATGCTGATTATTTAGGTGTCAAATAATTAGTTTCTTATTATATGTCACGAGCTAATAATTCTTTAATAATTAGGTATGGAATCCCCGAGCCAATCAAGATGGATATGCACCTTCAGCTGTTGAAGTCCTGAGAATTATAGATGAAACATTGGAAGCTTTTTTTCAACTGCCAATTCCCATGCATCCAGCATTACTTCCCGATTTAATTATCGGTCTTGATCGATGTCTTCAATATTACACAAGCAAAGCAAGATCGGGTTGCGGTAATTATTTCATTTTCAATAATAAAAAACTTCATATTTACAAATTCAATATTCACTGTTTATTTATTTGATGTGCAGGATCAAGGAATACATTTATTCCAACAATGCCAGCATTGACCCGTTGTGCAACCGAGACAAAATTTCATGGTGTTTTTAAGAAAAAAGAAAAACCGACCAACTTACAAAGAAGGAATTCTCAAGTTGCAACAACTAACGGGGATAATAATAACGGTTTTGGAGTACCGCAACTATGTGTACGTATAAATACGCTTCAACGTATACGTAGCGAGCTTGAAGCTCTAGAAAAAAGAATTATAACCCTTTTGAGAAATTCTGAATCCGCCCATGTTGAAGACTTTTCAAACGGTTTATCAAAACGGTTTGAGCTCACACCTGGTGCGTGTTTGGAAGGAATCCAACAACTTTGTGAGTCAGTGGCTTACAAGATTGTGTTTCATGATCTTAGCCATTGTCTCTGGGACGGTCTGTATGTCGGTGAGCCGGCATCTTCCACAATCGAGCAGTTTATTCAGGAGCTTGAACAGAATTTGATGGTTATAGCTGAAACTGTTCATGAACAAGTTCGAACTCGGCTAGTTGCTGAAATAATGAAAGCTTCTTTTGAAGGGTTTTTATTGGTTTTACTTGCCGGTGGCCCGTCTCGATCTTTTACCCTACAAGATTGTCAAATAATCGAAGAGGATTTTAAGTCGATTAAGGATTTATTTTGGGCCAATGGTGATGGGTTGCCAATGGATGTAATCAACAAGTTTTCAACTACTTTGAGAGACGTTATACCGCTTTTCAGAACCGAAACCGAGACGGTAATTGAGCGGTTTAGACGTTCGACTTTAGAGACTTACGGATTGTCTGCTAAATCTAGACTCCCGTTACCTGCAACCACGGGTCAGTGGGGGCCATCCGACCCAAACACACTGTTACGTGTTTTGTGTTATCGAAATGATGATGCTGCTTCAAAATTTCTCAAGAAAACCTACAATCTCCCCAAGAAGTTATGATGATATTTGTACAGTTTGTTAAATCAAGCCTGCGCTTTTCGCGTGAACAAGTACTTGAAGTCGAAGATTAATTATTGTTGTCATTAGTTCGGTGTTTATATAAGTTCTTGGGAACCTTTTACTTCTGTCTGTAGGCTGCATTTGTTGATTGTTTTTGTTTTCATGGAAATTTGTTTTTTTTTTAGACCATATTCCCAATAGATGTAGTTGGTGATGATGACAACTATTGGGAAAGTTGGGCAGGATCTTTTATTCTAAGTATGTTTTAGGTATTTATATATGAGCATGTATAGCATTATACTCATTATTATCAGTTGTTTTGTTATGGTTGAGATTTGTTTAGTATTTTTTGCTTGATCAAAGTGGCTATACTATACCCTTGTGTTATGTTTTTGTCATTGATGTATTACCCTTTGTGATAGCCCGGTAAGAACCCGGTAAAACGTCACAACTAAATTCATTAACTGTTGAAAATAGAGACGGGTCGACGGGTTGAAAGTGGGTTATCCATGATGACCCATGGGTATAGTTTGCTCCAGTTGAAGACTTTTGTTGCCATATGCATCCTAATTTCTACAATTTAAATTTTCGCACCTGTTTATTTTCTTCTAGTCTTTATTAATTTTCCCTCCAAAAGTTGGTTTTTCATTTTAAACAGTTTTTAGTTTTTCCCAAAAGAATAGGACTTATGTAAATCACTTGTGAGAATGATAACTGGCAGAGAAGATTTACGTGAGATACTAGTTTACTTTTGGTGAACATATTTTCCATTGCTAATCTACTTTGGCAAGATAGGTGGTGTTCTATGGATCCTAATACTGAATTGAGGTGGTGTTTCGGTATCCTATATTCAATTTTAGGCGGCCCTACGGTTCAAGGAGTGATGTTTTATGTATCTCTTTCAATCCGTTGTCTATCCGTTCTGTTTGAATATCCCGATCCTAACCGTTACCATAGCCGGCCCGGGTGTATATCATCCGGTATTAGAGCCGAAGCGATCCATTTCGACTCCTACTATATTCATACAATAGCGATCCGTTGCCTATCCGTTTCGAAGCCATCTGTTTCGACCCCTGAAGCATTTATTATGGGAATGTCACTTAACTCTTTCAACCAATGAAGGTTGGAAGAGTCATCAATGCTTCCCGGGGACAAATATTTGGTGACCCCATCATCCTTGGTCACCTCTACCTTTGCAAAATCGACAAAAAATCTCAAGAGAGAACTTTTTGGCTCTTCTTCTTCCTCTCCCGTTCTGACAAATCTCCTTCCTAGAATCCTCATCAGGGTTCAGGAAGCATCGTTGTCTCTTCTTGGAGGAATTTTGAGATCATAAATCTTCTACAGAACCCTTGGCTGCATTGCAGAACTGTTTTTGCTGTTGTCGTAAGAACAAAGTGTCGGTTCATCTGTCATTGGTGTTGCTTGACCTTTGTAAGAACAATGGAGGATTAAGTTTAACAAAGATAACTTGTGAGCAGTGTTGCAAAACTCGACCTAGGCGGCGGAGAACTCGTCGCCTAGGCGCTCCTCGGCAATTTACGACACCGCTTTTCCCCTACTCGCCCCAAGGAATCGGACTCGGTCCAACTCGGGCCTAGGCGGTCCAACTCGGTACTAGGTGGTCCAACTTGGGCCTAGGCGGTCCAACTTGGGCCTAGGCGGTCCGAGTTGGGCTAGACGGTCCATTATCTGATTTTTGTTTATAAGGTCCGATTTGGTCGATGAAGTCATAAAACTGACAATTAGGGTCCGATTTTACTTCATAATAGTCCGATTTTACTTTATAATGGTCTGATTTCACATCTTTGCTTCATAATGGTTTGATTTTGCCACTCTATACCCTCTACCTTTGTTGTAGGAGATGGCTAGTTGAAACCAAAGGTTCTCTTACATTATTTTCTCTTACATTAACTGATTTTGCAACTGTATATCTGTTAATTTGGTTATTTGATTTTGATTTTGGGAGTTATTTTAAGTATATATACTAGTAAACTTAAGATATTTGACATGTATATAATCTCTCAAAAATTATTTTCTTTATAATCACCATGCCCGAGTACTCCCCAAATACTCCCCACTTAGTCCGAGTACTCGTAACTCCTCAGTCGACCGCCCTGGGAGCCCCTAGCGCCTTCTGCAACCTTGCTTGTGAGAAGAGAAGATTTGGTAATGAGAATGGATGAGAGAAGTTATTCTAATAAAGAAGATTTGGTGATTAAAATTAATTACATTGCATCGAGCCATGAGAACTGATTGACTCTTGATGTGATCATGTTATCAAGTATATTGAAGATCATAATGACATTAGTGTACTTCCGAACCGGCTATAGATTCTTGATATGATCATGCCATCAATTATAGTGAAGATCATAATGACTAGTCGGACGGACGGCTAACGACGTTTTGAATTCTGATTTTGAGCACCGGCTAAAGGTTGGTGACTAAAACGGGAAAAGACGGCTACGGCTAATGGACCGGCTACATAGCGTTCAAAAGGAACACGCGTCAGCACGATAGACGCTCATGTGTACTTTTCGTGATTTTCCGTGACTGCCAGATAAGGCAACTTAGCCGGCTTATGTGTGGTAATTTTAAGGCGATGTCTATGTGTTTAACGACTAAAAAATAATGCATAGTTTGATAAAGTCAACGATCATAATGTTTAGTTTGATGATTTCCCCTAATAAAATTGCACATGAAGACAAATTATAAATATAAAAGTAATAATAATTTAAACTTTTTTTTTAATATATTTTGGTTATAAACTAATTACCTTAAATAAACAACATGTAATAATACTTGATGCATAAAGTATAAATTGCAAACCCAAATTCAACTTCGTGAACCTTTTCTCCGCCTCTCGTATAAGTACCATTGGCGACCGAACGTGGCCGTGAACCACCGCAGGAGGCGCTGCGACTTCAATTAGATCGTTATTCACCGCTAGGTAACAAATCTACGTAGTGGATTATTGTTTAACAAATGCTAATGCTATAAATTTTAAAGGAAACCCGTCTAACTTAGCAACTAATGCTATAAATTTTTTATCTTGTAAATTTTATTAAGAAAATATTCGTACCGAGTCAAGTAAAATATTAGAAGTCTTGAAATCGCGATAAATGACTGAGCACCATGCAAAAATGCGAGGCCTTTGGCCGCACCTATAGCAATCTTAATTCTGATTCTCCATGGTAGGCAAATCGACATCCTTGTAAAACAACTGGTCGTGCTTAATCTACAACATTGTTAATTATCATGTAAACTTTAACGAAAAAAATATAAACTTACGCTTAAACAAATGATTTTCCAAGCTTGAGTCATCCGAGAAATATCACTTCGGCCTTCAATGATTCCCAAAACCAAGCAACATTATACAACATATTCTCACTCTTATATTTATATTTATACAAACTTACAAGCCATTCACGATGTCCTTGCAACCCTTCAATGTCAAGAAGCTTAACCGCAACGGCTTCAGCCTTCAATCCGGACCTCGTTGCTCTGCTGTCAGTTCCCTCTTACAAAAAATTCTAGATCTGTCACTGTTTATATTACTGTAAATAATTTCCGCCCCCTTGTTTTCTAATTCCTTAGACTCCAAGTCTAAATGTCGGCAATTAGGGAAGGTGGAAAATCAGTAATTAGGAAAGGGTTTAACCCTAATCTCTAGTCTATCAATACAACCCAAGTGTAATTGTAATCTTCAACACCTCATAATAAAATTGTCCGTGGACGTAGGTCAGATTAGACTTAAATCACATAAAATCTCGTGTCCCCTTTTTTTTCTTTTCTGTTTATTGCGATTTGTGGGTTTGTGTTTGCTGTCTTGCGCAACAATCAGCAGCCTCCAATCAACGGTATTTGCTGCTGTAACCGCCGCCAGTCCACACCCGGTCAACCTGCTGGTCAATGAAGGTCAAACAGCAGTTTGCTGTTAGGTTTTTAGATTCTTTTCTACTCCTAGCAGCCTGATATCACTCAACATTTTTCTGTGTTTATATATGTTTTTACTAAAGCAGCATTAATTAGTTTTCTTTTATAGGTTTGTGACATTTAACTAATCCAATGACTTTGAAAGATGCTGGTGATGCATTTACGGTTGTGATTGGTAGTCGATCTGACGGTCAAGATGATGCTGATGCAAATGTGAAAGACATAACAATGGATAGTTTCTCAGTTTCAGTAAATGGTAAAGAACTGTTAAAGAATGCAACTGTCAAGATCTCTCATGGAAAGAGGTATGGTTTGGTGGGACCCAACAGAAAAGGAAAGTCAACGCTGTTAAAGCTTCTTGCTTGGAGGAAGATTCCTGTGCCTAAAAACATAGATGTTCTTTTGGTGGAACAAGAAGGAATTGGTGATGACAGAACTGCCCTTGAAGCTGTAGTTTCAGCAAATGAAGAGCTTGTTAAACTAAGACTTGAGGTTACAACATTACTAGAATCTCCCGAGGGCGAAAATGGAAATGAAATTGTTGAATTATATGAAAAGTTGCAGATAATGGATGCAGATGCAGCTGAAGCCCAAGCTTCAAAGATACTTGCTGGTTTGGGCTTTACAAAAGCTATGCAAACCAGTTCGACCCGTTCATTTAGTGGTGGTTGGAGGATGAGAATTTTGTTGGCTCGGGCCCTTTTTGTCCAACCAACCCCTGTTATTGTTAGATGAACCCACTAATCATCTTGACCTTAGAGCTGTTCTTTGGTTAGAGGAATACTTATGCAGATGGAAGAAAACTCTTGTTGTTGTTTCACACGATCACGATTTTCTGAATACTGTTAGCAATGAAATAATTCATCTTCATGATTTAAAACTTCATATGTATCGTGGAAATTTCGATGATTTTGAAAGTGGATACACGCAGCGTCGCAAAGAAATGAATAAAACGTTTGAAACTTATGACAAACAAATGAAAGCCGCAAAACGGGCTGGGAATCAGAAACAACAAGAGAAAGTCAAAGTTAAAGTCAAAGAAGCGAAGAAAAAGTCAAAGGATGAAGATGAAGAGATTCCAGAGGCCCCGCGGAAATGGAGGGATTATGCAGTGGAGTTTCATTTTCCTGAGCCTACTGAGTTAATGCCGCCATTGTTACAACTTATTGAAGTGAGTTTTGGTTATCCGGAAAGAGATGATTTCAGACTATCAGATGTTGATGTCGGGATCGATATGGGTACACGCGTCGCTATCGTGGGACCCAATGGATCTGGAAAGTCAACATTGTTAAACCTTCTTGCTGGTGACTTGAACCCAACAGAAGGTGAAGTAAGGAGCCAAAAGTTGAGAATTGGGAGATATTCACAACATTTTGTTAACCTTTTTACCATGGGTGAAACTGAAACACCCGTCGAGTATCTTCTTCGTTTACATCCGGATCAACAAGGTTTGAGTAAACAAGAAGCAGTCAGGGCTAAACTTGGTAAATTCGGGCTCCCAAGCCATAACCATCTGACCCGGATTGCTGACTTATCTGGTGGACAAAAAGCCCGTGTTGTTTTCACTTCAATTTCCATGTCTAAACCACATATACTGCTACTGGATGAACCCACTAATCATTTGGATATGCAGAGTATTGATGCACTTGCTGATGCACTTGATGAGTTCACTGGTGGCGTTGTTCTTGTTAGTCATGATTCTAGACTCATATCGCGTGTTTGTGATGATGAAGAGAAGAGTCAAATTTGGGTTGTGGAAAATGGAAGTGTGGAGGAGTTTGATGGTAGTTTTGAAGACTATTAAGGAGGAGATATTGAAGGAAATCAGAGCTGAAGTGGATGATTGATGCATACATAAAACTATAACTATCTCACTTTTTTTAATGTCTTTCTGTTAATAGGCGCGTATCATATAGACAACATGTGGCAAAATGGGTGTCGAATTGGTTCGAGTTTTTTAGTCTATAGATCGTGTCAAAACGGGTCATTAATCTAGACATGTATTATTGTAAAAACTAAAATCCGTTCCCTCGTTTTGCAAACTGCAAGCTCATAAATTTGTTTTTGGTTGTTCGAGTATTTGCTTTTACCAAATCTTCAATAACTAGTATATTCTTCTATCTCTAATCTCACATTGTTATAAGATGCATTTGGTTCTTCCTTTAACCTTTTCAACAAAGATATGCCTAAATAACATGTGAATAAGATCAGAAAAGATCTCTTATAAATATCAAGAGTTCTTTGTCACCCTTAAGCCTTAAAGAAGGGAGAAAGTTGGCTAGCATGGTGAATGTTAATCCCTTACAAATTGTGATTGTATTAATAATTGTAAATGATTAGAGTTACAATAATTTACATAATACCTTCTATTATTGCTAATTACAACATGATCTAACAGTGAACACGGAATGGATGTTGAAATACTTCGCCTACGCATTATAAACTCCACCATACATTTCAGTACTTGGATCAATGGTAGTTTCATTCCTTGCTATAAGAGTGAAATTTTTGCATGAAAACCGGAGTTTCCGTTGTCAAATGCCTTGGATTGCATCGGCTGCCATTGCAAGCGTGCAAACCAGAGATGATTTCATTATTCTTTTCAACTTGTTTTGTATGTTTCTTATCATTTCATTCTAGTGTGTTCTAAGACGATTAAAGGCGAATTCATTGTTGTTTTATTGAGTGCAATATGTGGCTTGTGCCTCCTATGTTGTGTTCTTGAATGAGTACAACTTTAATCTCATCTCGATCGCAGAAGTACTAAACTAGTTGTCTGAGATGCCAAATTAACTTTTAAAGAACCTAATTATCTGATAAAAAAAACAATATACGATAACCCATAATATTAGAATCGAGAATCAGAAATTTGATAAAATGTGACATTTTCAACACAAAAGATAAACCAGAAATACCATTTATTCAACCACAGAAATTATCCAACAATTGTTCCAAACATCAACAAACACCACAATCAATCCTCAAGACCCACCACAAACATCTAAAACCCACCACGCAGACGAAGCACAAGGTGCAGGGTAGACTCCTTCTGGATGTTATAATCAGCAAGCGTACGCCCATCCTCCAATTGCTTCCCTGCAAAAATCAACCTCTGCTGGTCAGGTGGAATCCCCTCCTTATCCTGAATCTTGGCCTTCACATTGTCAATGGTGTCCGAGCTTTCAACCTCCAGGGTGATCGTCTTGCCAGTGAGGGTTTTCACAAAGATTTGCATGCCACCACGAAGACGAAGGACAAGGTGAAGGGTAGACTCCTTTTGGATATTGTAATCAGCAAGCGTACGCCCATCCTCCAACTGCTTCCCCGCGAAGATCAACCTCTGCTGGTCTGGAGGAATCCCCTCCTTGTCTTGGATTTTAGCTTTCACATTATCAATGGTATCTGAGCTTTCGACCTCCAGGGTGATCGTCTTGCCAGTAAGGGTTTTCACAAAGATTTGCATGCCACCACGAAGACGGAGCACAAGGTGAAGGGTGGACTCCTTTTGGATATTGTAATCCGCAAGAGTGCGTCCGTCTTCCAACTGTTTTCCCGCGAAGATCAACCTCTGCTGGTCTGGCGGAATCCCCTCCTTGTCCTGAATCTTGGCCTTCACATTATCAATAGTGTCTGAACTCTCAACCTCCAAAGTAATAGTCTTTCCGGTCAATGTTTTCACAAAGATCTGCATGCCACCCCTCAACCTCAACACAAGGTGGAGTGTAGACTCCTTTTGGATATTGTAATCTGCAAGAGTCCGCCCATCTTCCAACTGTTTTCCAGCAAAGATCAGCCTTTGCTGGTCCGGTGGGATACCCTCCTTGTCTTGGATCTTAGCCTTGACGTTGTCGATTGTGTCTGAGCTTTCGACCTCAAGAGTAATTGTCTTGCCGGTTAGGGTTTTGACGAATATTTGCATGCCACCACGGAGACGGAGGACAAGATGGAGAGTGGACTCCTTTTGGATGTTGTAATCAGCCAAGGTACGGCCATCTTCAAGTTGTTTTCCGGCGAAGATCAGCCTCTGCTGGTCTGGTGGGATTCCCTCCTTGTCTTGGATCTTAGCCTTGACATTGTCGATCGTGTCTGAGCTTTCGACTTCAAGAGTAATTGTCTTGCCGGTTAGGGTTTTGACGAATATTTGCATGCCACCACGGAGACGGAGGACAAGGTGGAGAGTTGACTCCTTTTGGATGTTGTAATCAGCCAAGGTACGACCGTCTTCGAGTTGTTTTCCGGCGAAGATCAATCGCTGCTGATCTGGGGGAATTCCTTCCTTGTCTTGGATTTTAGCCTTGACGTTGTCGATTGTGTCAGAACTCTCGACTTCGAGAGTGATGGTCTTGCCGGTAAGAGTCTTAACGAAGATTTGCATCTGTTTAAAAGCATAAAAACAAAAATAAGTCACAAATCCATAACTAATTCATTGTCATCAACACACATATCCATATCATAATTCGTTTATTCGTTAAATCTAGATCCAGTTACAATACCGACTCATAATAACCTAAAATTGCAAGACTTGTAAAAATCTAAGTTGAAACTGAAGATAAAAAACAGAATCAATAACCTAAAATTGCAAGATCAAAGCACCTCGATCGTTGTGTGTATTAGATTAAATAAGAAGTAAAATTGTAAAAATTGAAAGCTACCTACCGATCAAAACAAACGCAATACAAAAGAATTTCATACGAAAACAGAATCAACAACCAATTAGATTGCAAGATCTAAACAAAACACCGTTAAAAATCAAGATCAAAACACCTCAATCGTTGAGTAGTTGTCAGATCGGAATAAACGACAATTTTTAAAAATAAAGCCACCAACCGAATGAAAAAAAAGCACTACGATAGAATCTCATTCAAAAAAGGACCCTAATTCATAAAATTGCAAGATCTAAACAAACGTTTTCAATCGATTAAGATCTATAATTACTAAATCTTAAAGGCACCTACCGATCAAAATTTCAGTCTAATTAGGTTAAAAACAAACAGATCAAACGATATCATAAAACTAGATCGAAAACAGAATCATAAATCAATAAGATTGTAAGATCTAAACTAAGCGTTTATCAATCGCTGTATAATTGTTGAATCGATTCAGATCTACAACAGCAAAAATTGAAATCAACATACCGATCTAATTAGGTTAAAAAAACCAAACAGATCAAAACGATATCTAGAACCTAGATCGAAAAGCGATAAAATTAGAAAACTGAAAAGATAAAATACCTTGAGAGAATTGAAGAAATCTGAGAAATTGAAGAAGATTTGAGAAAGGCTTGATGAATGAAAGGGGATGAATTAGGGGTCAATTTATAAAACAAGAAAGTAGATGGTGCACGTAAAGGAAGGTTAACGTGACGGAGCAGTTAGACGACCATCGAACGAGAATGTGACACGTGTATTAACTTTGATGACCGAACACAAAAGTTTAGAATAAGAGCCGTTGATGGATTCTCCTATTGAATGGAGTAGCTGATTTCTAGGTTGGCGGCTTGTTTTCAATTTGGAATGGGAGCTATTATTTGTACACCCACTCTCTCTTTCTCACACCACTCCCACATTAAATCAATTACATCAAACTACATCAAATCTATTTATATATTTTTTATTATTTATTTATTTACTTTTTTAACTTAAATTAAATTTATATCATTAGTTAAATTAATAAAAACTTAAATAAAATCAACTTGTAAAATTATGTAAATTGTAAAGTTACTTTTATATTTTTATTTATTTATCTTTTCAACTTAAATTAGATTTATGTAAAATTAAATAAATTAAAAAAAACTTTAAAAAAATCAACTTGTAGAATCTTGGCTCAACTTTCCGGCGGTTTGCAGATGTCCCGTCATATAAAATCTAAAGGCGTTAAGTTTTTTTAACGGGGGATCCAATGTAAGCAAATAGTTTGAAAGTTGGGACTGGTGGTAAGAATATTCACAGTTGAGATTATTATTATTGGCCAATTGGTAAAAGGTGAGATTATTAAAATCTAATAATCCAAAGTTTTATATAAATTATTAGAATATATCTTATGGCGTTTACATCTTTTTTATAAAAATGACAGTGTTTTTAATTTATTATTTTTATAAAAATAACAGCTCAAAATACGTTAATCCATTTAAGAAGAGTGAAGATGACTTTAACATTTAACAAGCACTTTTATTAAATTTAATATAAAAATATAAATTAAAATAACTATAGATTGTCTTCTCATTATTCTTTTTTTTTTAGATATTCCCATCATCATCACCTTATAAACCCATCATCATCATTAAAAAGGTGAAAATAATATGGGTGTATTTGACTTTTGTTTGTAGGGGTGTACAAATAGAGCCTCCCTTTAAAATATACAATTCTCATGACCTTATCTTCTTTGAATAGTTTTTTAATTATTTATTTATTACAAGTTGTAAAATGTCGATGGAATTATTATGAATAATTTAATTTATTTTATGTTTTTGAATTATTATTTCGTATCTATACTATATAATAAATAAAGGTTTTTGTGTGTCACGTGTCACCACCATATTCAATCTCATCATTTTTTTTCTGTCTCTCTCTTATTAAATGCACCCATATCCTTATTCTTATTAAAATCTTCTATTTTTTCCTATTTTAAGTAAGTTTAAATTTTGAAATTTAATGTCTTAACGCTTTTATTTTTTAGAAAAAAATAATATAAAATTTGAATTCTAATTATTCCTTAATTAAGGAAACAAAGAATTTTATTTTTTGTTTTACATATTATTTTTATTTTTTTTACACATTATTGTACTTTCATTTTTTTATTAAACAAGTCATGTAATACATGGGTATATAACCTAGTTAAATAATAAAATAAACTTTAAATTTAGGTTCACCTCGTGACGTTTACCAAAACTAAAGGAAATTTTCTTCGAACTACTTGTCGATGGAATTATTTGAATACATTTAATTTATTTTAAGTTTTTGAATTATTATTTCGTATCTATATCTATACATATTAATAAATAAAAGTTTTGGGTTGGCATATGTCATTTCTATGTTCATCCTTAATATTTTTTCTCGCCTCTCTATCCTATTTAATGTTAGAAGTTTCTATAAAAAAATTATAATTTTCTCCTATTAAATAATACTGATTTTTATAACTATTTTTATAAAATATTTTTTAATTAAAAAATAGATTTGTTCATAAAACATTTTTAGAAATTTAACATTTCTTTCATTCTTTTTATAAAAACATTTTTTAAAAATAACTATATAACGTTTCTAAAATTTGTATTAAAAAATTATGTAATATGTCAAAAATATGTAATATTAGATCTTTATTACTAAGTATTATAACACTGCATTTATTCACCATGTATAATATACAGGGTTTCCAACCTATATTATAATAAATGAATTACTATATTTGCTACGTGTCGACTTCTGATTAAATCTAACCTTTTGTTTTTCGACTTTATCTCCTATTAAATAATGATGATGTTAAATAATTAAATATCTAACATATATTGTAATATTTTGTTAAAATTTATTAAATCATAAGAAATTTTCAATTATTTCTTATTTCACAGATGACTAATAACATCAAATATACAAATTTTCATAGAAAATATTGTTTTATAAAAAGTTGCATTTATTCAACTTTAAATATAAGTTGACCTCGTGAGGTTTACCAAAACTTGATGAAATTTTCTTCGAGCTACTTTGGACACCACTTGGTTTTTCCGGCGATATTCTAAGATGATAGAGGGTCTAATACACCAGATAACGATGTTGGTTTTGTTGTCAATGATGGAGTTGGTGCTGGTGTAGACGATTTAGGTGATGGGGCTCGTTTTGGTGTTGGTACATCACGTTCGTTATATCAAGGTTGTGTAGTGTCACACCCCCAAAATCCACTAACGAAGTTTTACCGTTAGGAGCGTGACATACCAAGATCTCAATCATTAGTTACTTTGAACGACTCTATATGAGTTTAATAAAAACCCTAGCATTGCTCATAGTCACGATGAAACACTAGAAATGAAAACACTGATTTAATGTAAAACTTGCGGAAGCGAAAAGTTAAATGAAAAGCATGCGCCAAAACAGTCGCGCCAAAAATAAACAATTCAACAATAAATAAAATAAATAATTCTTGAGTTTGAAAATGATAGACTTCGAATGAATGCATGCCTTAGCTTGTGCTTGTACTTTAATGACCTGACAAAACATGCTAAAACGTGTCAACACTAGGTTGGTGAGTTCACAGGTTTCAATGTTTGTAAAGTTTACTAGATAATACCATTTACAATTTATATCATAGGTAGCTAACCTAGTACATGTTACTAAAGCGTTTCGACACCGAAGCTGACTGTTTATGTTTGTACTGCCTCCCACCATGACTATCATAATCAATGGTGAATGTTTAGGTCAATGTTACACCCGTTCGACTTCCCGTCGTGTTAGCGCGACTAACGCGGGTGGGGCTTGTCAATGCCCAGTAGTACTACTCAAGATTACCTCGCTAACCCATATACTAACGGTTTGATTATCACACCCCAACCGACGGCGGATTATACGTCGGGGCGGACGCGGTTGTTCAATAGCACAAGGTTGACTATTAAAGTTTCAATATTTCATTAATAAATATATTCAGAGGTTCAATACAAAGGAAATAACAAGTATACAACATTTATTTAATAAGTAGTCTAGGTCCAAAGCGTCCTATGTGAAACAAGTCTCATGATGTAGAACCTGAAACATGTGAAAGAATCTGTCAACTACAAAATAGTTTGTGAGATACAAAGGTTTTGACACAGTTTAACAAGGATTTGAAAAGAATTACAATTCACTATGATATATGCATTCTATAATGTAAGTATGAGAACAAGTATCTTAAACATTGTGCACTTCAACCCTCCAACCAAGTTTAGGCATAGCCCGCAGGTTACCCTTATAAGTCTCAAGTTTAAAGTTTAATTCAGTAACAATATCAATCAAGGTGGATTGGTCAAATGCAATAGATCTATCATTGTTACCATAGGCTTGATCAAAGTTAATGAATATGCTAGTTTTAAGTTTAATCTAAGCATACAAGTCTCAAGTTTAACATAAGAATAAGCATCTAGTCATAGTTGTACAAGAATTGTATAAGTTTAAAGTTTTGAACATGTTTCACCCCAAAAGTATAGAAAGGAAAAAAGAGGCTAAGTATACTCACTTGGATTGAGGAAGAGGATCCGATAAGAGTAAGTTTGCAAGAATTTGAGGGAGAATATCCTCACAATAAGCCTAAGAATATAAGTCTAAAGTTTCAAGTTTATTTCTATAAGTCTAAGACAAAGGATCTAGGATTTCAAGATTGACTAGGGTTCCAAATGGGAGACGGAATTTATTTGTGTTTATGAAGTTTAAATCAAGTTTATAATAAAGGTTTTGAGGGAATGATACAAGACTTGTATGTAAAAGTTTAATAGATTTATAGATTAGAATAATTATTAATTAAAATAATTATTTAAAAGTTTTATAATTATTAATTACACCAGTTAGGTAAAAATAATCAAAATAGTTTTCTAAGTATTTAGAAATAAATAATTTACAAGAATAATTACCAACATAAATCATTTGAGATTTGATTAAGTTTCTAAGTATTAAGTATTTATAATACAAATTAATTCGTAATATAAATACGTTTAAATAAATAATAAGTTTATAAGATATTAAATAGAATATGGTTATATCTTAATTATAAGTTTATAAACATTTTTAAAGTCTAAAAGAAAACCATAAGTTTAATAGGTTTTAAATAGAGTTTCTATTAATTTATAAGTTTATAAGTGTTTAAATAAAGTTTTACAAGTTCATAAATGTTTAAAGTTTTCATTTAGATTTTATAAAGTTTATAACTTTATAATTATTTAGGAAATAAATAAAGTATAATTATTTCTCTCCTTTTATATAAACAAATAGATTTATGTTTATATTTTAGAAAGTTCATAAATTATAAGTTTCTTGTTAAATAAATTTATAACTTTTCTGATTTTTATAAAAGTTTAGATTTAAGAATGAGTAAATAAATTAATGTTTTTAAAATAAATTCAATATTTAGCCTATTTAAAGTTTCTGATTTCTTTTATAAAATAATTTGTGATGAAAGTATAAGTTTTATAAAACTCAGAATTATTTTTATAGTTTTTAAGAATTTAAAAACTATTAGTAGGAATAAATTAATTCCTTTTTTATAGGCTTTAACAAAGTTTAATTAGTTAAAATAGTTTCAGCATATAAAAGTAGGATTAAAATTCATTTTTAAGTTTATAAAAGTTTAACAGAATTTATAAAAATTATTAGAGTTCAAAACTGTTTTAAAAAGGAAAAAAGAAAAATAGAAACAAAAACCTGGGGCCGGACCGAATCAAACTCGGGTCTGCCCCGGGTCAACATCACACACAAACACTTAACCATCCGGCTACGGCTCGCTGATGTTTTTATGTGGAAAAACAAAAAGATAAACACCTGCTCAAATCGATCCCAATCTCATTATGAACCCTAGAACTAGATTCCCGAAATACGACTAGCAAATCCCTCTGTCATTGTAAATTGATAGAGGGCAATTGATTAAGGACTCAAAACGATGAGAGTGGGCATTCGAATTACCTGATTCAGTGTCGAAACGAGGGAGAACGGGTTGGGTCTTGTCGTCGACGGTTGTGAGTTCAAATTCGGCAATGCCGACTCTATTAGGGCGAATTGAGGGTGTAGAGTGTTTGAGGGTGATGTCGTCTACCTGTTGGCACCCGTATTTATACATGATTCCATCATTTAATGGGCGAATTAGGTGGGAGAATTACGGTTGGGTTCGAACGGCTCGAATTTGAATTCGCGCGTGGTTGTAGTTGAAATCGGGCATTGATGATTCTTGGGGTTTGGTCGCACGCCGGAGGCGAGTCTCGAGGGACATTCAATTCGATCTAAAACGCGTGTTTGAATAATTCGGGTCCAAAACCGTGGCTAACGGGAGTCGAACTCGGAACCGTTTGTTGTCTTTGAGAGTTTGCGGTTATTACAGAACAGGCCCCTGATGTTTGAAGTGTCTATCATTTCATAAACTTAGGTTTTAGTTTAAACCAAGTTTGGACAAATGACAGTTTAAGTCCCCGAAGTTTTTTATAAAAATTAATACGTTTAAATAAGTTTTCTCAATCATTTTTATAAATTTATAAGATGATTTATATGATTTATTTATAAGCCTAAGAGGTGAGTTTCTATCATTTATATAATTACAACTTATAAAGTTTAAGAATTTATATATATATATATTTATACTTTCAAATAACTCTCACATATATATATACATATATATATATATATATATATTTCAAGTATAAATTGTTTTATTTTCCTTAACTATTAATTTAAAATTAAAATTCATTTTGAAGGAAATAGTTTTGATACGAATCCGAGTATTAATTTACTAACACGGGCAAGGGTTACGTTTAGAATCCTAACTGGAATGTAATGATAGGAATAAGATAATGCTTAAGTTTATAAGTTTCACAACCCGTGATTGTCAGAAGTTTCTCTAAGAAGTATATAATTTCATCGCAGTGAATGGGGATTTAGCTTTCCAGAAATGTACTTAATAGAAGATCTGTTGAATTATCATTCAGAACTCAAAGTGAGATGCATCACTCAGGATGGATTCGATGATAAGTGTAATGATTTGAGTTTGTAGTCTAATACGTCTAAAGATTTGCTACGGCACCTAAGTTCCGTGGCTACCTTTTACGATAAGTCTTAGATCATAGCACACGACAGAGTTTACTATGTCTTCCCATACGCTGATTTTCATACTTACGTGTGCACCCGCAAGCATTTAAATCGTCGCATAGTCCGCATAGGTCCTTCCGTTTGTGCGTGGATCAAGAAAGAGTACAAGATTTTGTTTAACACACGACTAAAGTTTCCACATAAGAGTGATCATTGATTAACAAGTCCCTCAGAGAGAAGCGTCATTCAATGATTAAAGGGAAAAGAATGTGACAAGATTTAGAGTTGGGTCCTCGTGACCCATTGATATACTTTCAAATAACTCTCACATATATATATATATATACATACATATATATATATATTTCAAGTATAAATGTAAGGCCCCGAACCCGGGAGGCCTCAAGTATTGGATTTACCCATCAACACATAGCACTTTAAACATAAGACATTCATTAACACAGCGGAAACGATTTAAAATCTCAACATTCGCAGCGGAAACATAAACGTGTCTAATACAATTTGTCTTTAACAACATCAAATTAAAACATAACATAAACATAATTGGGATGCCAGACACTGATCTTCGGGTAACTCTTCTCGCTAAGCCAAGCATCCACATCCATCAACTACACCTGCACTTAACTGATATGCATACTAAAAATCAGCAACGCTGAGTGAGTTCTAACGTTTACTTTAAATCAATTATACAAAAGATTTACTAATACATACATACTGCCCTTAAGGCAAAACTTTACATACTTCACTTTTCAAAAATAGTTTAAAACATTCATAAGGTATCCGTCAATTCCTTGTCACTATTGGTACTGCCCTCGTGATCAATACCGCTTAACCGTCAATTCTTATCACTGCTGGTATTGTCCTCGTGATCAGTACCGCTTAACCGTCAATTCCTTGTCACTACTGGTATTGTCCTCGTGATCAATACCGCTTAGCATGATGTTGTCCTCGTGATCAACAACTGGTATTGTCCTCGTGATCAATACCGCTTAGCATAGTTGGGTCCTCGTGACCCATTGATGTTGTCCTCGTGATCAACACCACATGACACGATGTTGTCCTCGTGATCAACACCGGGTATCGTCCTCGTGATCAATACCGCTTAACTGGTACATGGGGGATTGCGTAGTCCCCCGAGCAACCGCCGTCACTCATCCCAATTGTACAACTGTTAACGAGCCATCAAGACTCTTACTAATGGGTAGAACCCATACCTGACATCTTGTACAAGTAACATATGTCCCAAGGACCTTTACAAACTGGTACACATTCCCGAAGGAAAGCTGTTCACTGATTGTTCATAAAACTTTCTGTAA
Organism: Smallanthus sonchifolius; assembly: GCA_023525975.1. NCBI lineage: Eukaryota > Viridiplantae > Streptophyta > Magnoliopsida > Asterales > Asteraceae > Smallanthus > Smallanthus sonchifolius. The sequence goes on from CM042045.1 coordinate 57,393,917, forward strand.
ATCTTGTTCATAACTTTTATATATAATATGCCTTTGTTTATGTATATAAAATGTAGTAAACGCTTGCAATAAAATATAACTTTCTTACTGAAAACATACTATCACATATATCATGCCTTTGTTTATGTATATAGAAATATAGTAAACGCTTGCCATAATATATAACTTGCTTACTAAAAACATACTAGCACATATATCATGCATTTGTTTATGTATATAGAAATATAGTAAACGCTTGCCATAATATATAAATATACTTTCCTCAAAACGTACTTTTGCCTCTTTTAAACTTTTCACTAAAACATAGTTTTTCCTTTCAGTTTATAATATATAAAATATAATAAACGCTTTACACTAAGTATGCACACCACCCCTAAAGCAGGCAAAATGGGGATTAGAACTCACCTGGTATCTTAGCTGCAATTGTCTACTGTATCTCACACAATCTGAACAATCATGACAATTGACACGTATCAGACTTAACTCAACGCTAAATGGTTTAACCATTCTTATTTAGGCGACTATACTGACTTTACTAACCAGCATGATGCATGCGCACTTACTATTGCTCATGCGTACTTGACAAGTACGCAGAGCATTCTTCTTGCGTACTTGGTAAGTACGCATGATCTTCCTCCTGCGTACTTGGTAAGTACGCATGACGTCCTCCTTGCGTACTATCAAGTACGCAATACCTGTTTCCTGGACAAAAATCTGAAATTCCTGCATGCTAACCCGATCATGCCAATCTTAGAATTTTCTTTGATCAAAACGTGCTGTTTTCATTCTAGATGCTAGTTCTAAGCTTATTATCATGTTTCATCCATAAAAACGTCTCCTATTTAGCTAAAACCCGAGAAACCTCAAAACGAACAAAAAATCAGATTATGGTCGGATCGTTACCTGTAAACGCTTCTTCTTCACAGCTACTCGTTCCAGATATGTATGCCTACGGTTCTATGAGCTCGGATTCGAAAAACCGGGACTTTCTCTCTCTAGACTCTCTCTCACTTTCTCTCTCTAGAAATTTGGAAATGCTGTTGTAAGTGAGGCTTTAGGGCTGTCTTGAGGCTTATAAGGGCCCAATCCCTTGCCCCTTTCGGCCCATACACCCCGGCCCAAGCCCGCTTCCCTTTTTTCTTATTTAAGTTTTTAATTCTCGTGAATTCTTTCGCGCTCTAAAACTCGGGCTGGTACAAGTCTACCCTCCTTACAATAGGTTTCGTCCTCGAAACCTGCCATAAGCTAAACTGATAGCTAATCACAGAATGGGTGGCATAAACCGTAGCTATGCAAGGCAGCTTGGTCATGAAGGCCATTGTGATTAACTACTGCTGAGGATCTAATCAAGGAAATATCTAGTTCTAAGGCTTCTAAGCTGATGGGGGTAACTAATCATTTAAGGAAATAATAACATAAACTTGGCATATCACGAATAAGGGTTTGCAACGTACCTTACTGAGTCATCTGGTAAGCCCTTGCTGTGGCCTTGTTGATGTAAGGTTCCTTCTCTGCACACTTACCCTTTCCGGATCCTCCCGCTTCCGACTCTTTGTGCTTTCTACAGTCTCTGCTCAAATGCCCCGGCTCCCCACAGTTGTGGCACCTAGACTTCACCGGGCACTCACGTGATTGGTGTCCAAACTTGCCACACTTAAAGCATCCCGCCTGCCCAGCTCTGCACTCTCCTCCGTGCATTTTCCCACATTTTCCACACAGACCCTCTGTTTCTAACCTTGACCTCCTATCACTAGGACCCTGAAGGTCCTCCCCAGTTCGTTTAGCCGCTTATTTCTTAGGTGCTTCAGAAATGACTTCAGAGGCAATGTCATCATAGACAACTCCGCTCAGAACAACCACCGACTCAAAGGTACTCGGTGTGTTGGCCTTTACAAAGGTACGTATCTTTGGAGGCAACCCTTGAACATAATAGTGAATCCTCCTCTCCTCTGTGGTTACAAGATGAGGCACCAGGCGTGCCAGTTCATTGTACTTGGAAGTATATTGTCTGTGAGTCATGAGTCCGGCTTGCAACGTCAAGAACTCTCTCTCCACCTTGTGGACTTCGTTCTTGGGGCAGAATTTCTCAATTACTAGCGCTTTCAGATCACTCCACCTCATTAGCTCGACTGTTTGGTCACCCTTAGCCTGTTTCACAGTCTCCCACCAGTGTGCTGCCTCTCCCTTCAGTGACTTAGCTGCGAACATGACCGCTTGATCCGGTCGGCAGTCACTGAGGCGGATGGTGGATTCCATGCCGTTGATCCAATCTAAAGTATCAGCTGCTTCTTTCTCCCCAGTTAGTTCAGGGGGATCACAACCACGAAATGCCTTGTAATCGCATCCGCGAGTAGGCGGTGCAACATTCTCCACCAGAATTGGTCCTCCCATGGCTGGAAGCACCACTGGCCCTTCAGTGGCTGGGATTACGTTGGGGTTTTCCTTGGCCTTTCTTAACGCTTCGTCTAGTATGGCTGGTAAGGTTTCCTTCAGCAGCAGGGTAAACTCACGGCCAATAGCTGCTTGTACGGCCGGCTCGAACTCGAATGTCTGATCATCTCCTTCCACATGTTCAACATTGTGCTGACTAATCTCTGTCTCAGTATGGGTAGTGTGAACACTCCCCTCAATCACTTGGTTGGTGCTAGCTCCACCGTGGCGGCCTGTACGCCCACCACGTCTTCCTCCTCCACCCTCTCTAGTTCCTCCTCGTCTAGCCATTTCTAACAGAAAGATAGAGAACAAAAGGATTTAATTTCATCATGCTAGAGAATATGTAGAACACAATAAGTAAGGTAAGATGTTAATATACACTGGCCATCTGTAATTAACCATTACATCACATCTTGTTTTCTATTTATTCGCTTTCATGGTTCCACTAAAGCCTCTATTCTTATCTTGACGCTCTAAAAGGTAAACTTTACTTACTATACGCTTCGGATGCTTTGGCTTGAGTTACCTGTCACTGGCATCCGCTACTTGGTCCCATTCTCAGTTTAAGTTTGGACATCGGGGATGTCCAAATCTCTCAAACTATGGCTCTGATACCAACTTGTAAGGCCCCGAACCCGGGAGGCCTCACGTATTGGATTTACTCATCAACACATAGCACTTTAAACATAAGACATTCATTAACACAACGGAAATGATTTAAAATCTCAACATTCGCAGCGGAAACATAAACGTGTCTAATACAATTTGTCTTTAACAACATCAAATTAAAACATAACATAAACATAATTGGGATGCCAGACACTGATCTTCGGGTAACTCTTCTCGCTAAGCCAAGCATCCACATCCATCAACTACACCTGCACTTAACTGATATGCATACTAAAAATCAGCAACGCTGAGTGAGTTCTAACGTTTACTTTAAATCAATTATACAAAAGATTTACTAATACATACATACTGCCCTTAAGGCAAAACTTTACATACTTCACTTTTCAAAAATAGTTTAAAACATTCATAAGGTATCCGTCAATTCCTTGTCACTATTGGTACTGCCCTCGTGATCAATACCGCTTAACCGTCAATTCTTATCACTGCTGGTATTGTCCTCGTGATCAGTACCGCTTAACCGTCAATTCCTTGTCACTACTGGTATTGTCCTCGTGATCAATACCGCTTAGCATGATGTTGTCCTCGTGATCAACAACTGGTATTGTCCTCGTGATCAATACCGCTTAGCATAGTTGGGTCCTCGTGACCCATTGATGTTGTCCTCGTGATCAACACCACATGACACGATGTTGTCCTCGTGATCAACACCGGGTATCGTCCTCGTGATCAATACCGCTTAACTGGTACATGGGGGATTGCGTAGTCCCCCGAGCAACCGCCGTCACTCATCCCAATTGTACAACTGTTAACGAGCCATCAAGACTCTTACTAATGGGTAGAACCCATACCTGACATCTTGTACAAGTAACATATGTCCCAAGGACCTTTACAAACTGGTACACATTCCCGAAGGAAAGCTGTTCACTGACTGTTCATAAAACTTTCTGTAAATCTTGTTCATAACTTTTATATATAATATGTCTTTGTTTATGTATATAAAATGTAGTAAACGCTTGCCATAAAATATAACTTGCTTACTGAAAACATACTAGCACATATATCATGCCTTTGTTTATGTATATAGAAATATAGTAAACGCTTGCCATAATATATAACTTGCTTACTAAAAACATACTAGCACATATATCATGCATTTGTTTATGTATATAGAAATATAGTAAACGCTTGCCATAATATATAAATATACTTTCCTCAAAACGTACTTTTGCCTCTTTTAAACTTTTCACTAAAACATAGTTTTTCCTTTCAGTTTATAATATATAAAATATAATAAACGCTTTACACTAAGTATGCACACCACCCCTAAAGCAGGCAAAATGGGGATTAGAACTCACCTGGTATCTTAGCTGCAATTGTCTACTGTATCTCACACAATCTGAACAATCATGACAATTGACACGTATCAGACTTAACTGAACGCTAAATGGTTTAACCATTCTTATTTAGGCGACTATACTGACTTTACTAACCAGCATGCTGCCTGCGCACTTAGTAAGTGCGCAGGGCCTTGCTCATGCGTACTTGACAAGTACGCAGAGCATTCTTCTTGCGTACTTGGTAAGTACGCAGGATCTTCCTCCTGCGTACTTGGTAAGTACGCAGGACGTCCTCCTTGCGTATTATCAAGTACGCAATACCTGTTTCCTGGACAAAAATCTGAAATTCCTGCATGCTAACCCGATCATGCCAATCTTAGAATTTTCTTTGATCAAAACGTGCGATTTTCATTCTAGATGCTAGTTCTAAGCTTATTATCAGGTTTCATCCATAAAAACGTCTCCTATTTAGCTAAAACCCGAGAAACCTCAAAACGAACAAAAAATCAGATTATGGTCGGATCGTTACCTGTAAACGCTTCTTCTTCACAGCTACTCGTTCCAGATATGTATGCCTACGGTTCTATGAGCTCGGATTCGAAAAACCGGGACTTTCTCTCTCTAGACTCTCTCTCACTTTCTCTCTCTAGAAATTTGGAAATGCTGTTGGAAGTGAGGCTTTAGGGCTGTCTTGAGGCTTATAAGGGCCCAATCCCTTGCCCCTTTCGGCCCATACACCCCGGCCCAAGCCCGCTTCCCTTTTTTCTTATTTAAGTTTTTAATTCTCGTGAATTCTTTCGCGCTCTAAAACTCGGGGTGTTACAATAAATTGTTTTATTTTCCTTAACTATTAATTTAAAATTGAAATTCATTTTGAAGGAAATAGTTTTGATACGAATCCGAGTTTTAATTTACTAACACGGGCAAGGGTTTTAGGAAATGATATGTCAAAAAATCCTGGATATTACATCGATAAGTAAGGACTTTCATGATATGTTTGCGCTTAGTACACAAGTGATATAAAAGAAATGTAAGATCTAAATGTTCGTACCCATGTTTTCTCCCCCAAGTTTAAAACGTAAGAAAAGGGGCCGTGAAACTCACCTTAGAGTATGTGAAAAAGAAAGCGAACTTAGAATGCTTGACAACTAACTGTCACCTATAAACACCGGTTTATAAGTGTGTGTTTGTGCAAGATGATAGGAACCCTTAGTATCCAAACAATACTATTGTTTAAGTGTTTAGAAAAGTTTTGCAAGTTTGACTCAAGTTTGACCAAGTTTGACTAAGTTTGACCAAGTTTGACTAAGTTTGACCAAGTTTGACTAAGTTTGACCAAATTTGACCCGACGACCCGTTGGTGACCCGTTTAGTGATTAAATGTTTGTTCAGTATAACACTTCTATATTATACACAATGATCATGCTGTAGCACTTAGCAACAAATCCTATTTGTTCTAACAAGATAGCAAATTTCCAAAAATAGCAGGTTTCTATAAATAGAAAGTTTCCAAAAATAGCAGGTTTCTATAAATAGAAAGTTTTCAAAAATAGCAGGTTTGTTCGGGACTCATGTTTCCTGGAAACTATCATCATTAATATATTCATAGAATCACTCTAACATGTTCTAGCTCATCACATCACATAACCATTGTCTAGAACCTAAACATGCAAATCATAATTCAAGACAAAGTTGCTACCTTTAGTAACCTATGACTAGCATGCGTGATTTCAAACACCTAACACGTTACAACAAGTTATTGTGTCCTATATAACATAGAGCTATCATCAAATCATATCATGCATGTCTAAATAGCAAGTTATAACCACTTTTAACAATTAAAGTTTCCTTATTTGGAAAGTTGGTAAAACCGGGTTATGTATTCAAAATCTGATTTCACAATTCATGTAAACATGCATCAAGTAACACATAACCATCATCACCTAATCCTAATCATGTCTAGCATGCAAGATAGAATTCATAAAAAGTTTCCCTTTTTAGTAACCCGTCCATTACACGCTTAATTCATCCAATTAACACGTCCAATCAATTTTAAATCTTTCAACTAATATAATTTCAACTATATTAATCATAATCCACGTTAGCATGCGATTCCTATACTTCACATAATCAACAATATTCAATTTTCAACTCGTATGACAACTAGGGTTTCATATACGTTCATCAAATCATCAATACAATACAACTATATCAAACAATTAACTAATTTATTATCATATTTCAAAATAATCATGTTTGGATAATCTAGGGTTTCGATCTCAAAAATAATAATGAAATAACGACGGATTTTTATAAAATAACTTACGTAGGAACGTTAGAAATGCGTAGACTAGCACGTATCTACTTCCGGATTCACGATCGGGGCTCGAACGAAGGTTCCTTGGTTGTTTCTTGATCTCGGCCGATTTGAGGAGTGAGGGTGAAGTCGATCGTGGCCAAGGGTGGGGTAGGGTTTGATATATATATTTTTTTTAAAGTTTTATCCTTATCTCATACTTAATGGGTAATTAATTTGGCTTGCGGGCTTAAATAAGGCCCATAAGTCTAATTAGTTAGTTAATAACTTAATTAATAATTAAAACATTCGGTTTTTATTTTTATAAAAATACTAACTTTTATAAAAATACTAAATACGATTTACACACGATAAACACGTACGAAAACAATAATAATCACATAATTCACGTAATCACATAAAAAAAATCACATAAACTCGTAATTTATATTAAATATAAATTATTAATATTCGTAATGTTAATTTCGATTAATCACCAACGTTCCGGGTTAGACTCGAGTGCGATCCGATGTGTGCGAACTGACTGACACATTTAATTAATCCTAATTAAATGCAATGTACGTGCGACTAACTGAGATAACTGAGTTTGCAATGAATCATGTTTGAACTAACGAGGTTTGAGTTAACGGAGTTAACCTGAAAATGCCGGATGTCACATGTAGGGTGAACAAGAGAAGTTGTTTTGTGGCTAAGACATGTTATGATTGGAGAATGAAGTGGGTTTTGGCTATGGATGGCCGGATTCGAGAAAGAAGTTGTGTTTTGACCAGAGGAAGCCCGAAGAGCTTGAACCTTGGTTATCACGGTTGGAGAGCGACATACGCTTGATGGAAATGGGACTCATGCCTTGCCAAAGTTGTGTACGCTTCCTTACAAAACTACTGATCGGTTTGGTTACGAGCGGTCATAATTGAACCGAATTTGATACCATTGTTAAGCATCATTTTGGGAATGAGAACATCAAAGAGATAATTAGGAGATTTATGACTCAATTCAGATTCATGTCAACCTTAATATTGAAACCTTCAGTTTATAAGAAAAAGGAAATAAACTACCTCAAAAATAAACCAAAATATGTTATTTATTAATTTTTTAGTTAATTGCACAAATGCCTTGTGGTTTGATTAAATTGCATATTTGGCCCCTAGGTTTTAAAAACTGCAAACTTAGCCCAAACATTTATGACATAGTTGCGCCTTTAGCCTCTGACGTAAAAATCAGTTAGATTTTAATGGAAAATAGCCTATATGTCATTCACGTGACTTACGATTGCAAATTTAACACTAAAAATGAGTTAAAATCATTAAAAAAATATGTGAAATAATAAAATCACTAATTTTTTTAATGATTTTTACGAATTTCTATACATTTTTACTGATTTGAACTCATTTATTGGGTTAAGTTTGCAGCCATAAGTGTCATGGATGGCACATGAGCTAATTTTCCGTTAAAAACTAATTGGTGTTAACGTCGGAGCGAAAGACAAACCAGGTCACAAAAAGTTTAAGCTACGTTTATAATTTTTAAAACTTACGAGCCAAACTTACGATTAATGAAATCAAAGAACCATTTACGCAATTAACTCTTATTTTTACCCTTAAAACTAACTAGATGGTTATACCCGCGCTCCGCGGCGGGTGTCGTGTTCATTATCGTCGAAAACCATAAAATCGAATACCGATATGGGTTCCGATAATATCAATACCAACAATGATGTTGGTCGCTCATAATATGTTCGAATCGTCACGGTACCACAACGGTAACGGCACCGCTATACACAACGATACGAAAAAACTCCATTTTGAATACAACTCCGTTTTAAAAAAAAATTATATCGGAACATTGAAAAAAAAACTAAAAACAGCCGCACACTCTGTATTATGGAAAAAAATTAACGAACGAAAGTTATTAAAGGAAAACGAAATTAATAGAAAATGAAACGGACTAAAAGCGTATATTATATATAGTATAATGGTTGAAAATGAAAATTTAAAAAAAAAAAGTTTAGGTGGTTAGTTGTTGAATGGATGAGTTACTATTCAAATTAAAAAAAAACATGCATTGCTTGCTTGTACTATGTGCTGTTAGACTTGTACATTTATGAATAGTTGATTTTTGTGAGAGGAGGGGTTTTGGTAATTAATACCGAAGCAATATGGAGTTTTGATACACTTTGGGCTTGTTTTTAAGGCCCATTTTATATAAAAGGTCCAACGAGTTGAATTGGCCAATTCCTAAAGCTTTAGTTTAAGTTTATCCTTAAAAAGGTAAATTTCAATCGTATTTCATCGTGTGAATATTTCTTAAAAAGATTTTGGGACACAATAAGAAGATTGATAAATTAAAACCTCATTGAGAAATTGAGTTTTAGTTTGTCATCATCTAAAATACTAAAATATATGTTACATGTTTAACAACATCATATTTACCGTTATCTTTTTTTTATACGGCTTGTATTAAAGCCAAAAACAGTTGTGAGTGGTATAACATAACTTTTAAATAATTCATTTGTGTTTTAGAGAGTTGCATAGAAATTGTTAAAGTTATTAACCTTTTGAGCTTCATAGTTAAGAGATGAATACTAGTTAAAAAAATGTTTAGTAATATATAAATCAGGGTCGGTCATGCTGTTATACATACAAAGTTGTTTTGAGCCTCTAAAAACTTGGGGCCTCATTGTTTTACCCAAAATTCTTTAATTAGTATCTAGCCCAAATCAACCTTTCCACAGTTAGCAACGTTTAAGGGTGTGAGGTTCTACGCAACGTTCCAGACTTCTATACATGACTAGCTAGCGTTCATTTTTCAGTGGTGATTAGACTCCATAGCGATTATATGTTGAGTTCTCCATCATACATGGTATCGCAATATTTAATTACTAAGTCTAAATCTTTGATCCCTCTATACTTTGGTAGGGAACTAAGGTTAGATTTTTCTGTTCTCCACTTGGATTCTAGCGTATTTACCGAATCTTACATCATCATTGACGTGGTAAGTGCCTCGAATATTCGTCTACTTTACACTTTTGTTACTTCATTGAAATTTGAAGTCTACACAGAGATTTTATCAACATGAATTGAAATTTGATTGGAAATTATATGTGTACATCGAATTTAAATGATGTAAGAAAGTTTCTTTTTTTGTAGTTGTTTATGATTTTTGTCCATCTTATGCACTTATTGGTCAAAGAAATAATCGAGAACTAATTGAAGGTTCGACCATAATATTAAAGATTATATTATAAAAATCTTCAAAGAAACACAGGAAAGTTATTCTTCTAATTGTTTTTTTTGAACGGCAGATCTATCCTACTTCTACTCCTAAATTATACCAAATATTTCAGCCAATGCCTGGATTTGAACCCAGTACCTCCTGTCTAAGAGGCAAGAGCCTCTACTAAGTGAGCTAGTCCCACATTGGCTATTCTTCTAATTAATGATATACATTTATTTATATAACTAAAACTTTATAAGAAATTATAACTATACATAACATTACTTGATAAAAATTTTCAAATGTATTTACTATCTGCAAATATGAACACCGGGTAAAGAGTTAGGTATTATTATTAATTATTTATAAAAGTATAATGATGATAAATTGTGATGAAAACCTAACTAAATTATATTTTTTAGTTATGATAAATATTATTATAACTAGTGGGTTATCACCCGCGTTTCGCGGCGGGTTGGAAACATAGATAAAAATAAGCAAATTGTGACGATACATTCAACGCGACGTTAACAAAACACGTTACAACGGTATATACGATAATAACGAAAAAGTTACCTCATTGTATACGAAAGTGAAGTTATTCGAAAAAAATTTTATGCCGGAATGTAGATAAAAATACGCACGCCGGCAGCACATTACGGCGGGTCGGTTCAAACGTAGATAAAAAAAATGTCACAACGGTGTATTTTGAAATGGGTATCAAACGGTTTAAAAAACGTTTAAAACAACCGGTTGATTTTAAAATAATGTTATGAATATTCACATCGAAGCGTAAATAAAAATAGCCACATCGCAATGTTAGTTTCGAAATTTTATAAAACATCATAGTTTAAAAGTTGCAAGAGTAAATAATTTCAATTTATTAATTAAAAAGACGCATTCCGTGGCGAGTTCGAAATGTAGATACGGATGGAGTTGTAGTACGTGTACGTACGTGAATCACTGGACCAGTGACGCCATTTGTTTCTTTTTATGAAAGAAATTGTAATTAACTAAAAATAAAACGTACAAGAAAAAAATCAAGTTACTGCGCATACGGACTACGTTGCGACGGGTAACGTAGATAAAAAAAGAATAGTTAAAAAAACCAAACGGTTTAAAAAACGTTTAGAACAACTAATCGGTTTAAAAATAACGTTATGAAAATTCACGTCGAAACGTAAATAAAAGTAAACACGTCGTAACATCAAAAACAAAAACAGTTTTTATAGTTTATCATGTTTACCGTCCAATACCCTTTAATAATTGAATACATATCCTAAAAAAATTATTCACTTGAAATTGGAGGTCCGAGTGGGTAATCTCTTTGCATGCACCGGTCCCGATATAAAGAGTTGAAAAATATGAAGATGCTTTGAGTGGTTGTATTTCATGCAATATGTGTTCTCAATATGATTTTTGTAAGTATTTAAATATACCCTAACCATTATTATTTTCTCTATTATATTTGACGTACAAAGCACGAATAAAATGATAACAAGATGTATGACTAGATACCGATCAACAAAAGTTCATCATTTTCAATCTATTCATGTATTCAAAATTTTTATATTATATTAATACTGATTGGTCAGGATGCTGTGTGAGTGACAACTCCAACTCTTACATTGTTTTTTTCTCTAATTTATATTATATTATCATGAAGATAATCTTTAAAATGGTTATTTTATATAACTTAAATTTTCAATTAATAGCCAATATTCGTGGCATATCTTTTTTAAGTGAAAGTGTGTTAGTTGGTTAAGGATTTTATGAAAGTAAATGTGATCCCTTTATGTTTGTTAAATATAATAATTGTGTGTTCATTGTCTTGCTTGTATGTGGATGAGATTGTTATAATAGGAAACAATGAAATTGAAATTTCAGACACTAACACACTTTTAAAATTACATTTTTAGTCAATTTATGTATAAACCCACCTATTCTCATGTACAAATTGCGTTAAGATTGTTGCTGTATTTGAAAAAAAAAACCTAGGTCGAGGTTTGTTGGTAAAAAAGGAAAAGTCCTTTAACTTAAAGGTTTTTTCGAATTCTGATCGGGGAATATGTATTGATTCCTGAAAGTCTATTACATTGTTTTGTGTGTTTCTGTGGTAGTTTTTAGTTTCTTGGAAAAGAAAGAATCAGTATATTTTATCTCGGTCAACTGTTGAGGAAAAATACCATGTCATGTGTGCGGCTACTTGTGAGGTTATTTGGTTACTAAACGTTCTTGAGGAACAGAAAGTTCCAGTTAAGTTGCATATTCAAGTGTTTTGTGACAATACGACACCTGTGTCAATTGTTGCTAACCCTGTGTTCCTTGATAAAACAAAATATTTCGAATTTGATTTTTTTTAAGGAAAAAGACTTCTGGTGGGTTTATTAGAACAGTTGTCGTGTGATCAGAGGATCATCTTGCTGATATCTTCACAAAAGGATTATCTGTAGGGCAACATGATCAGATGTGTAAGTTTCTTAAACAGATTGATGAATTTGAATATTGAATTAAGGGGACTATTAAAATAAATAATTAAGTTTAACAATTCATTATTCAATAATTATTATGACTTTGTATCTTATACTCTAATAAATAAAAATCTCTTCAGGACACGTCTCATTCTCTGGTTACTCTCCATATTTATTTTCCCGCCTCTCTCTCCTATTAAATATTAGATTTTCGATTTCTCTCTTGTATTAAATAATAACCTTTATATTAATAAATCTAATTACGAATACTTATTATTTAATTATAAATAGTTATTATATTATCAATCAAGTGAACTTAATATGAACTAACATTTATCAATTAAATTAAAAAATTAATACTCATTTGAAAAAAAAATGTTTTAAAAATTAACTTAACAGACCTTATAACTGTCACGACAAATTACATTTTTTAAAAACATATTTTGACAAATGTGTTTGTTAACAAATTACATTATATTTTATTCAACCGATATAATATACTGGTTTATTCAACCCGTGTATTACACGGGTTTTTAACATTTTATTACTAAATATATAATATTTTATTTATTTAACCCGTGTAATACTCAAGATTTTAACCTAGTTCTTAATATATTTCATTTTCTTGTTTGTTTTGGTTTTGGGGCTCCGGATTAGTTAAGGATGGGCTTTGGATGACAAGCTGGGTTGTACCCGTTTATGGCAACAAATAACTTGTTTTAAAAATATAAATTTACGTTTATCAACAAAATCATAATCAAACGAAATATATATAAATTTTAAATTATGTAAATTAAGCAATTTTAAATGATACTTTTAATATATTTCCATCAACATGCATTGATGCTTAGGATTTCTGGTGCGTGCAGAAATACCCAACACTATTTATTTGTTTGTATATTTACTTTCAGAGGTTAAATAGATTTATAATTATTGTATATATATAATATTCGTACTTTATATATTATTTAAATAAAATAATTAATATTTACTAGCCTATGGATCAGCGATGTCTAGGATCAAGCATACAGTACACCAAGCATCTTGGCTGTTTAAGGATTAATCCATTTTATAATAAAATACGGATTTTTTTAAACTTAAATAATAATTTGTTAATGGCGACCTTTTTTATAAATTTAAAATTACATGTTTGAATTAGAAGATTTATAAACATTATATTACATTATTATAAAATTAAATTAGATAGTTAGTTTATAAAAAGAAAAAATTAAGATAATTTATAAGCCCACCCAAATACCCAATCCAATCGATCCATTCAATTTGGGCCTACTGGAAAGTGTCTGGTAAACCAACTTATCTTGAGTCTTGACCATTTGGCAGGCCCAAGTTCTGCAAATTAGAAGTGAGCTTATATAGAGTGTAAAAAAACCGGAAGAGGTAAACCGACCCGATCCGAGACCGGTATCGAAACCAGTTTGGCAAGAATAGGGAAGGGTTGAACCTGAATCGCCGGTTTGTAATCAGTTTGTAACTTGCCTTGTTCAAATTGATTTGAAACTTGTTTAAACTCGAACTGAACTAGGCAGAACTAGTAAAAACCCGGAACCGAACTGATCACGTTCTGTCTCTGAAAACCAGTTTTTAATCCGAATCGGTTCGAACACGAACTGATATGAAACCTGAACTGAACCAGGAAAATCTGGTTTATACTAGGCCCGTCGATTTTACCCGTACCTGATTAACCCGACCCGACCCGATTTCACCCGAACCGATTAAACTCATACCCGAATAACCCGTAACCGATTAACCCGAAAACCGATCAAACCGATTGTTATTAGGGTCGGGTATCGGTTAGACTTTCAAACATCAAAAACCCGAACCGATTAAACCGAATAACCCGATTAATATCCCACTATATAGTTTTCTTTGAGCTGCCGCGTTTAACCGGGTTTCATCACCGTTGATATCAGAGTTCCGTTAGCTAATAACCACCACCGTCGTAGAAACACCTCTAAACACCACCGATTATCTCCACCACTTATTTTTCTTCTCTCTCAGTTATATCCACAAAATAGAGAATCACACAACTGAATTATTTATATCCATTTATGAAAATCATACAATTGATTTGTATATATATAATTCGATCGAGAAAGTTGGTGATTAAACAAGTGACAAAGAAAATGGTGAGTGCTACGTGGGAAAATCACAGAAGCAAAATCATTTTTTTTTTGTTTCGACACTAACAATCGTTTCATTTAGCAACTTAACCGTTAAACGGACGTTTAAGTTGAGGGTGGGTAGAAATTTGTTTGTTACGTAAACTGATAACTTGCAATCTATGAAAAACTATAGATTAACGTAAAACCCGAACTACCCGAACCCGATCTACCCGACAACCGAACTACCCGAACCCGCTCTACCCGAGAACCGAACTACCCGAACCCGATCTACCCGACAAGCATACGGATCGGTTATCGGTTATAATATGAAACATGAAAAACCCGAACAACCCGACCCGATCTACCCGAAACCCGATTAACAAACCCGAAGAACACCCCTAGTTTATACAAGTGTAACCTTAACTAATAAAGTAAAAAAAAATTGCTATAGCCTACAAAACATGTTTATCCCAAACAAAATGGTATATGTTCGCCGTTAAAAAAAAGAAAATGTCAAAATAATAAAAATAGTAATTAAATAAGAAAATAAAGAAATACTATAATTATTTTATTTTATTGATTTTACCGCAAAATAAATGACATATTCGATATTCTATTCGTCAACATTCTCTGTAATTTTTTCCTTCATCTCACCAATCTCTTTTTTCGACTTTCCCTTCGGTTTCCTTTGAATCTTTCTTCACGGAAATTGATACAACTTTAGTAACATAATATTTCGATTATATATTTTAAATTATCTTGAAAATACAATATCTAAAGATTCTTTTTAAATGGTTTTTATATCTTTTTAACAATATTAAGTAACTTTTTACCATAAGTAAAATTCATGTATATGCTCCATAACTTTTCAAAAATTTTATTATTAAGTAATTTTGTACATTAAGTCATCGGCTAATGTTAGTAATCAATGTATGATATCAAACTATTTTAGGTTTGTTTGTGATAATGATGTCTAAAAGAACACGATGTCTTCACATCGTGTAATTTTCTATGCAGATTTGAATGATATTCGTTTATGGTGAATACTCGTTTAAAATGTTATATCTTGTAACTAGGAGATGTTGAACTCTAGAAGTTGAGTGTTAATGGTGCTAAACTTTTTGAGTCATGTGTTTATGCTCGACTCGATGGATAAACTAGTGATCGACTTTTAACTTAACTAAGATTTTTGATGAAATTATTGCCACTTTGTACTTTTGGATAAAAAAAGATGAAAATGCCTTTAAATACTATGAATTTGATTAACGGGGTGATATGTTGTCATTTACTATGAATAAATGTTGAAGTATAGCACTCTGAACTTGCCTAAAAAGGTTTTCTATTGTAACTTAGACTCGAGTGTCATCACCTAAAAACACGGGGCCTTGGTTTAAGCAAACTTAAGGATGTTTGGAGGTTTAAAAACGAACATTGTAAATTGTGGAAAAAGTCGTCGCGTTTCACAGCTCCAAGAGCCGTTGGTCGATCTTGCCTGTCAACAAGGCTTTGGCGGGGGTGTGGAAGAACATAGCTAATTTGGTGTCAGAGGTGGAGGTTTCGGGTCAGCAGGTCCATCACTTTTTCAAGGGGGTGGTCGGGAATGGGAAGGACATCAGGTTTTGGATTGATCCGTGGGTTTGTCCCTTGCCCCTGAATGGCGTTTTCCCGTTTATGTTAGAAACGGATAAAAACTGCAGCATGTAGGACCGGTATAACCGTAGTGATAGTCAGTTTTTGGGTTGGTGGAGGTGGAAAAGGCCTCATTTGGCTGTTGCGGAGAAGTCTGTGTGGGAATCATGTTATTCCCTTAATGCCTTTGTGCGTCTCATGGAGCACAATGACGTGTGGAAGTGGGAGGGAGATAGTTCAGGTACGTTTTCTGTAGGATTTTTTAAAAGAGTGTTAACTTTCGAGAGGGACTTTTGTAACGATTTCGTTCTTAAATGGTCTAAGTGGGTGTCTCTAAATCAAGAAGAATTAAATGAGAGTGTGTATTTGTCGTTCTAAAAAATGTATATCTTAGAATATCCCCAGGATTGAGAATTAGCATTTTATAAATAACTATTGACTCATATTTTCATTAAACGAAGCAAGCGCACATGATAATTAGTTATAACCAACATAATTGTAACTTTTGACAAGAAAAAATATGATACAACTTCACTTTTAATGATAAGTATATAACTAATATAACTGTCATATGTGACAACTATATTGTTGGTGATTTTAATGTAATCAAGTCATTTTAGTTAATTGAATTTGTTTAAAATCTATGTGAAATGTGAATATACATTGATACGACTTAGGAGGTTTGAAACGCATGTTCGTTCAAGACTATTCCGATTTCTGAAACCTAGGAACCTCATTGGTTAAAGGGTGCATCGCCCTCTTGGTGGGTTCAGAGGCAGTGAGTGACATCCACAGTGAGCGAAAATTCAATTACCATGTTGAAAGCCTTTGGAATTGATTTTGATCTGGTCAGGTTACTTGGTTCGTCGGTGATACCTGAGAATTAGTTGAAAGTTGTTATCAGTATTAACTAATAGTTAGTAGCAACTATGATCACCAACAAATATGATGTCGGTAGTAACTAATCATCAGTAGTAACTACGATCAAGGGTAAATTAACTGGGATCAACAATAAATATGTAGTCGATACTAACTGATCATGAGTAGTAATTGTGATCAGGAGCAACTACTATCATCGGTAACTTAGGCTTTGAACATTGAATGTGCATAAAAAACAACTTGGGCAATCATCAGTAACTGACTGACAAGCCGATCATCGATCGTAATTAAATTACCACGGAAGGAGTTTCTATTGAAGGATTAATCGTTGACAAAAGTTACTACGAATGGTCATCGAATAATTGTCAACCGTTTTAACAACCACCTGACATGCTCTTTCATGAACAGTTAGGTCATATCAACTAAATGTTGTGATAGTTCCCCAACTATAAAAACAAGTATTTGGTCTAATTCCGGTAAACTTTTTGACAACAAAAAATCACGCATTCATTCTCTCTTTGAACTGCCCAATTGAAAAATGTGAGGGTACCATCAAAAGTTTTTAAACTGAAAATGTACTTTACATGATTAAGAGAGATATCCATGTCCTCTATGAAATACGAAGCCTACATATATATATTTGTCATAATTGATTTAAAGACAGTGTAAGAGTTACAATGTATAGGGTTTGTGTAAAACCGCCTTGAAAATGTCACACCTTTGAAATGTTACATTGACTGATCCATAACGAGCACATGTATGCATTGTCCCTTTGTCCATACTTACAAACACATTTGACCAATATTGATTATTAAACATGTTAGATGGTGCCTTATGTAAGGTTTATGCTAACCTTTTATTAAGTGTGTAACTTCTTTTGGACTTACATTTTAAAAAACTTGTATTCAATTTATAAATATATACTTTATATTTGTTAACTTGTATTATAACAAACTTTAATTTATTTGGTCTTATTTATAAACTCATTCATATTAAAATACCTAACATTGTTATTATTATTATTATTAAGAAGGAAGATTACATTAAAATGTCAGGTAAACGGGCAAAAAGCTGGGTCACAACCCTCTTTTGGATAGCAAAATCAAAATACAACTATGCAAGACCTGTTGAACCATGTTTAAAAATTTCATAGCCTCTGGGGCTAGGATACCAAATATATAAAAAGCAAATGGGATAAACACGTGTTGATTTTCTTAACAAGTTTTCTCGTGTTTAACAACTTTACATGATTCCGCCTTCAATGCAACATGTCCCGCAACAAACCCACTGTCCCTGTGCCCCACAAGAGGGGACACTCATGTAAGGTTCACACAAGTGTGTTTCACCTGCCCACCCAAATACAAGAATATCAGATGGTTGTAGAGTAGACCTCCCTTCAATTGGATATGTCAAAAAGTTCACGCAAGCCTATTTTTAACATAAATTCTTGCCCGGTTAAGAACATCACAGAAAACATCCCTAACAAAATAATTAAACCCATGTAGCTATTTGCGATGAACCGCATGCTCGCCGAAAGAATCCAAACAAACCTTGCGGCAAACTGGGCAGGGTTCATCTGTCGAAAACAGAGGGATCATCAAGCAACATTTACGGATAGCTCGGTATTCTACAACTGACATATGTTGACACATTCCTTGAATGGAAATGACTGTCAGGTAATCCTGAGGCCCAGGTCACAAACATTCAAATAACGTTTTTTAACGAGGGGATAGAAAAAGTATGATATTATATTATAACATAAAGAAACAGACACAATATAAAAAAAAAATACTGATTACGTAATATTATACGATTTCTCTTGATCAAAGAGAAATTTTAGTGATATAAAGGTTTGACACGTTGAAAGATTTTATTTAGAGTCTTCAAAATATATAAAACTTCATGATATTTTCGGTTATTAGAAACACATCAATATTGCTCAAGTTTTGAGACCAAATAGATAGGAGAATCATGAATGTAGTTACGCCACCCACTGGTTACTGCTCAGTTTAAGGTCTTAAACTTCACACCCCACATGATCACACGAATTTCTTTATTTATTTAATTTACTTAAATTATATTTATTGAATTAAAGTTGTGCACATGCTAATCTTGGTCCACGTGAATAACTTCGTAATAAAAAGGATAATTCTTAAAAAATGAATAACTTTACTATAAAAATCATACTTATTAAATAACGTTATTAAAAATTAAATTTAATATTTGATAAAATTTCAAACAGTTTTATTTAATTGCAAAGACGATCTTAATTGTATATATATTACTAGTTACTGACAGAGAAAATGTTTTTAATTTGTTTAAATAATCTTTTATTAATTTTGAAATTGTAATATTATGAGTATATATATATATATATATATATATATATATATATATATATATATACAGAGAGAGAGACATATATTAGAAAATGTAATAGGAAAAAATGAATCATATGGAAATGTTAATTCAAGATCGAATTTGCCAAAATATGGCAGATGAAAACTCAATGGAAATTACAAGCATCAAAGGTTTAGCCTCCTAAATTGAACTATTTTTTTTCAAAACTTCACAAGTTTAACTTTAACCCTATGAAATTTTGGTTTAAAAATTGTAAACATTTTTAAAACTAGAGCAACTTATTGACTACATCAACTTAATTAGATTAGTTGCCTGCAATCCGGACCAACGTGTTGGTGGATTAAGTACTCGTCTCCTCTCGATACATCAAACATCATATTCTGTTGATGGAAGAACGGTTGTTGGTGTGTACTTTGCATCTCCTTTTGTCTTCTTAGCTCAAGTACCTTACGATGCGAATTGGAGTGTTTTGTAAGAACAAATGTGGGGCTTGAAGCTGGTCGATACTCAGGGACTAATCGACCAGACTTGTAGCGAACCCCACAAGCATTACAAAGTGTTTTTGGACCTAATGGTCCAGTACGCCATTGAGGGGTTTTATCAGTGGCACAGTGGAGACACCTCCGCCCGTCTCCATTGTAGAATTCACCGTCACAAACTTCTTTTTTCTTTGCGGGAGCTTTCACTGTTTTCTTGCCAATTAAACTCGAGGCAATGTCAGACTCAGACTCTGAGGACACAATGGATGCGGAACCAATGGAGGGTTGAGAGAGAACAACGTGTCGAGAAGTCCAATTGCGTGATGCGGCACGGAAACGCTTGGTACGAGCCTTGCCTGGGACCGCAACTTCTGTGACAAACTTCGAGTTGTTGGCTCGGTTATCGATGTTATGATGGAATTGTTGAGTCTCGGATGCAACAACAGGTCGAGATTTGGCTCCGGATAGCAATTGAAGCTTCTCCATGTCTTCAGATGAAAATGATTCCTCCACAAAATTCGATAGCCATTCTAGCTCAGCCATATCATCATACTACGAAAACAATATTGAGGAAGTCATTTAACAATTTCTAATAGCTTATAAAATAGTGACTTGTAAACTATAAGCAAATATTCATAAAATATTGCTAACATTTGAATTTTTAATATTAATATTTATATAATTATCGTTTAACTTACGAGAGCTA
Source organism: Smallanthus sonchifolius (assembly GCA_023525975.1). Lineage (NCBI taxonomy): Eukaryota > Viridiplantae > Streptophyta > Magnoliopsida > Asterales > Asteraceae > Smallanthus > Smallanthus sonchifolius. Next base: position 57,414,495 of record CM042045.1, read on the forward strand.
GAGCTTTATTTCTAAAGTTTAAGTTTGGCTCGTTAAAAGTTTTTCAAGCTCGAGTTCGGCTTGTCACTAGTTTTCAAACTCGAGCTCGACTCGTTTATTATTTATTAATTTATATTTACATATTATCTTATATATAGATATATTTATATATAACATAAATATATATTATTTGATTATTTTTATCGAAATTTTACACATAATAATTTTTATATAAAAACATATTTAATATACCAAATAAAAATTATATAACGATAGACTCGTTTAGGCTCGCGAGACAGCTCGAGCTTGGTAAGTGAAACTCTGGCTCAGACCCATTTATTAAACAAGCTTATTTTTAGATTCGAACTCATTTAAGCTCGACTCGATTTAAAATTTTAACGAGTCGATCTAGAGTAACTCTCGAGCTGAGTCGTTTCACCCTATAAATAATTTCACTCAAATTTGGTCATGTAGAGTGATTTTTACAAAAGTTAAAACTATTTACATTTCATAAGCTTAAATTTATTTAGATATTTTAGTTATGGTGAAATAAAAATAACAAAAAATAAAAAATGCATGGGAGTAATAATGTGCATATAGAGTTAATTACCGGGACACAAAGGTCATGGGAGAATTGAGTGTCGGTGAGGCTCCGGCGACCACCCTCCCCGGAGGAGTGGGAGCTGTCGACATTGGTGGTGACGATGGAGGAGTCGGTGGAGGTCCCGGCATTGGTCATGTCTCCTACAACATCGTCGGCAGGCGGAGTGTCGTCGGTGGGGAAATTGAGGAGGTCGTCGATGATGAAATGGTCGGTTTTGACGTCGGAGTGTCGTTTCTCCGGCGTGGGGAAGAATAGAGGAGTTTCCATTTGTGTGGAATTGAATTGCTGAAAATGGTAACGTAGAAAAAGGGTATGTTAGAGAGAGAGAGGAGAGAGTTGAGGAGTGAAGAGAGGTGAAACGAGAGAGTTTATTTGCGTTTGAAGGGGTAGGCGACACCTAAAAATAAGCAACTTTAATTAATAATAATAAAAATATTAATTTATTAAAATTAATATTATTATTAATTATTATTTAGTATATATTTGGAGGAAATAGAATATGCTTGGATTTATTTTTGGTAATTTGATGTTCGATTTAATTGACTAATTCAATGATCAATCTTTGACAATGTAACTAAATAAGAAAATAATGTGATGTTTTATAGGACAAAATAAACGGGTTAGGATTGTTCGCTAGTAAATAGGCAACATGTATGTATAACTCGTTTGATGAACGGATTTGGGTTTAGTTGACATTATCAATCTGTTTGTTACCTTGTCGATCCGTTAAATTTATGAAAATGATTATTAGTAATTATAATATTAGTGGTCGATAGACAAAAACATGATATGACATAAATGGGTTGACAAAAACTTATTAATCCACAACTACGGTGTTCATGTAATCAGATTTCAGTTACCTCAAATTGAGATTATTTAGTGAAAGAACATAAAAATATTTAATCATTAAGTAGCAACATACATACACCTATATTTAAATATAATTTTTCATTCAATCTAGAAATCACAAGTTATACCTTAATCTCAAAATCAAAATTTGAATACGGTTTAATATATAAACCAAACAAAACAATCAAATTTGAATTCGAGTTTTGTTAGGTTTGATTTCTAATCAAACTCGAACTCACTACTAGAAAATAGCAACTTCAAACCCACATGAATTAGATACGTATAGATAATAATTTATATAATTACTTTTATTCAATGTTTATACTTAAAATATAATGATTTATATAATTTTTAGCTACAACGATTTTTATAATAATAATTAACTTTATATTTTTGTCACAAACTTTTTTTTTCACTTTTAGAAAGTGAGTGTGACGGCTTAAAAAATATTTACTTCATACTTAAAATCATATTTTAAATTAGTAACATATCATGAAAAAATGTAATATTTACGCGTTTATAAAATTTTCTTACAAACAAATACTATTGCCACGTTGGATTATCTCCTTACATCATATAATTGTAGGACCAATGGTGAATGGAACGATCCCTAGGAGTGATACCGAATGATTCTTGTACTACTCACCTCCTCATTGGTAATTGTACTTTGCATTTATTTTCAATCCAGAATAAAATCATATAAAATTAAATATTTTATTTTTGTATGCAAGTAAAAATATATATTTTCGTTAGTAGTGGACTAGTTGGTGTAATTTTCGTTTTTAAATCTATGCATGTATTTTTAGTGTTTTTAGAATTGGACAGTAGAGTGTACCAGCCAGTTTAAAGGTACACTTGTCGAAATGGTCGGACCAAATTTAAGAAACGGATAACGTAATAAATAATATAAAAATTAAGCTATGCATATAGATACAAAATATAAAATATTTTTTGTTTTAATGTAAATTTACAAGTTTAATGATATATGAAAGCTTAAATAAACAAATTATGCAATTTGTAATAATGAATTAATCATAAAATGAGGTTTTTGAAGAAAAAAAAAGTAAAAAACTTTGTAATCCAGTCGAACCACCCGGTCACCGACGGTAATCGATCGGTTCAAATGAAAACGGTTCAACTACACACAACTTGACCGGTCATGTGTCTGGTTCTTGATCCGTCCGGTTCGGTTCTTAAAACATTGTGTACTTCTCCAGGTGTTTACTTCTACTTCTAGCATCTTGTCGATCGGTTGAAAACACTATAACAAGTCAGAAGCTTATAAAAATCATCCTGTACTCTTTTATTGATATTTAGATAATATGAACTCATGTGGCGTATCGGGTCATGTTGGCAAGTTAATCAATCCTAGCCCGTATATATATAAAATTATGTTAACCTAACACGAATATGACAGCTCATTTATTTAAACAAGTCAAATAAGTTGATGGATCGTAAACGGGTTGACGGTTTACAAATGAGTTGTAAAATAGGATTAAACAGGTAAATGAGTTATAATAGCTGAATAATATGTGTCATATATAAAAGGTTGGCCTGGTAAAAACTATATACATTCTCTTTTATTTTATTTTTGAACGAGATGACACATTATCAATTTAATTATTCGATTTATAGAGTTAACTTGGACACTACCTGTTTAATTATTCCATACGTTAGACATAATAATCTAGAACTTAATTATTTTCGTGTTATTCTAGGATTTATCATCTAAAATTATAAACTCTAAAGAATATCACTTTTTTTAAAAGGTTGGAACAAAAATTAAAAACTATGAAAAAAATTTATTACGAATATAAAGAGTTCAAGCATCACGTGATTGTGGGTTGAGGGAAGTGTCAGCTGAGCATGTGAGGGGTTCACTCATGTTCAAAAGCCAATAAGGCGGTGGGTCAATGACACGTGGTATTTTTTATTGGGTGATCGGACGTGCTTTCTATTTAAAAAATTTTAACAAATAAAATATTAAAATTATAATCATATTGTTTGTTTATGCAAATTTTATTTCTAGTATTTTGTTAAGTTTTTATTTTCTTGAACGTGAGAGCACATGTCTTGCTTCAGTCACGTGATTTGGGGTGGGATGCACGTGCCTCACTCACATGGAAGTTGGTGAAGATTGGGGAGTTGAAGGCTTGAGAGCCTTTGTTTTCTATAAAATGAAAATAGTGAAGTAAAGAGTCTTTTTTATCAACTTCTTTTTCCGTTATAGATCATACAACACATGATCGTTATAACTTTAACTACTTTCTATATCTTTTTGAAATAAAGTATGTATATGTTGATGGTATTCATTGGTGTCCTTAATGACGTTTGAGTCAACAAATTCGTAGCTAATAGGATGAAGTTATTTATGTCGATATAGAATTTGGGTGTCGACGTTATTAGTAGCTAGTCCGGACCACATCAATAATACGAGAGGGTTTTACTCTACACGGTTTTCATAAAGGGCGACGACTATCATGGTCTTTTTCTCTAATTAGAAATAATAAAATAGGCGGATCAAACTACCATTCTCAGTCAAATGCCAACGTACATACTGTCAATATAAAACAGAGAAAAATCTGTCAAAAATCTTCCAGTGAAAATGCTAGCTGTTAGTAATCCGTCGGTGAGGGCCCGTTGTTAAATATGGTGTGAGTAAAGAATTCACATATAGATCACTCACGAAATTTACTGAGATGTCACCCACATAACCTATTAAACTATGTGTATATATTTTTGGGATCTGATCTATCCATCGATGATCTCCGATGGATTATTGACAAATATTACAAAATGTATTTTTTAGGGTTTGATATATATGTCAATAGGGGGAGGATCAAAACAAAACCACAAAGTTAGGCGAAAACCACTAAAACAATGTGTAATACTATAGGTTACATAAACGTAACCGCATTTTTTTATTTTCTGTTTACGTAGACGTAACACTATGGGTTACGTATACGTAAGTCAATATTTAAATGATTTTTTGGTAAAAATGTGTAATATTACATTAATACTCTTATAAAAAAATAAAAATAAAATAAAAAATAAATATTATTATATTATTGGTTAAAATTTGTTTTTTTAGTGGTTTTCTCGGTTTTCGCCTAAATATGTGGTTTTCTCTGGAACCCTCCCCTGTGTCAATATTGTCACAAATATAGAACTGATGCAAATAGAAATATGTAACGTAGCTCAATTGTACAAACTCAGACATCGCCAAGTACACGAGACAAACTTAGATCATCGCAACAATGATTTGTACAAACACTTCTCAATAACAAATAGAGAAAAAGAATGAACGAACAAAAAAACTTGAAGAAATAGTAGACTCATAAAAGGACGAATGCGGTAGACGAGAGAAAAAGGAGAGATTGACTGAATCGTTAATTAGGTCACTCTTTCACCTCTCTTTTAAAACACAATACACCCAAACACAATTGGGCAATCGATTAACTCACAAAGCAGTAGCCCAGTTGCACTTAAGAAGCCCAACAAGCTCACCAATCATCAGCCCATTAGCATTCCAATCTTCACCCCATTAGCATGTGTTACTCGGACTACCATGCTTGAAGTTTGGTAGGTGTTACTCTTTGAAGTACCGTACTTGAAGTTGGAATTGACGGTTACTAGAAGGCACATTTTCGATATATATATATATATATATATATATATATATATATATATATATATATATATATATTGACTTATGTTTAATTTTGTTTTAGCATGTTTACGTACGATTTTATTATAGAAGTTTTAATGTTTATGTTTCGGCAAAATATTTGAAGTTACTGTTTTATGTAAAGATAAAACTCATCAAAGCTGACTTTTAGTATGCATATCAGCTTAGTGTAGGTCGGGAGGAAGCATGGATGCTTGGCTTGTGATGAAGATTTACCCCACCGTAAAATAATCTAGCATTCTGTTATGTTTTACATTTCGAACCATGTTAAGAATAAAGTTTGTATTGTGAGCGAAATTTCGCTGCGTGAAATGATATCATATGATTAAGAACTATGTGTTTATGAATAAGACCCTAATCCATAATACATTCGTCAAGCTTGTTGGTCTTCTGCTCGCCTCTGCATCCCACACTTCCTCGACCTGTACTGAGATTGAATTTCCTTCTTTTTGGGTTTTCAAATGACAGTCACGCGCATGGTGTTGTGTGGCATTTGAAAGGAAATTGCTTCCAATGTGGGTCCTGATCTTCTATCTCATGTGATCGACCCTTCTTCTCTTCTAAAGAATGTTGTTTGGAATTTTCCCAAGGTTTGCTGGACCAACGATTCTTTTGCCTACTTCTCCCGGCATATAAAGCCTTTTCTTCAGTTTTGATTTTCACTTTATGACAATATTGAAAATAGTGAGTTCCCTTTGAGTAATCGTTAGTAACTTGTTCTCAAGGAGTTGTAACTTGGCATCAATTCTTCTTCGACAACAGTTCAGTCCACATCATTTGTCTTTGACCACTCAATGATCACAAAACTACCACACGCAGATTGCTCCTAAACACTTCGCAAGGCGCCCCCACCCTTACTCCGTCTTTGACCACCCTATGCATCATCAGTTGAACATAATGAACTCCATACCATGACGAATACAAGAATTTTCGGTACGGGATGCAAAATATAGGTCGGTCAATAATAAGCCGGTTAAAACTGTTAATTATGAATAAAAGTTAACATGAATAAACAAATTAACGTAAATAACATAGAACGTAAATAATGATAAGAAAAACTTATAAAGAATTAATTTAAATGTAAGTCTTTCTTTAGATAATGTAAATGGGGTTTCAAGCTTTCAATTAACGATAGACACTTAGACCACTTAAATTAAATTTCACATCTAATAATAGTTAATTGTGCGTCCATCCATATTTTTTGTTAGGATTTCTTTGATTTGGGGTTTCGTGGCCCTCAATTGAGATTGAAAGTGCCCCCAATAGTCCAATACACAATGAAAAATTCATCAATTTTGTCAAAAGTTTAATAAAAAAAAATTCTTTTTCTTCAAAGCTTTTGTGTGGCATATGGGGTGCCTCTGACCCACTACTTACATGTATCCACGGCTGATTCCATGCAGCATATACCATGGGCAACGTGAGTACTACATTATGCACAACAATTGTTCTTATTTCTATTTTGTTAGTTGTTAATGGGTCAGTGGGTTAGTGGGCCTTTTATTTGGAGTTTGTAAAACAGTGGGTCGGTTTCTTTGTCTTGTAAGGCTATATATAAGTTTCTGAAGATTTTCAAAAGAGTATGCCCATTTAATAACATGAATTTTGGTTTGTTCTAGTTCTTCCATAGTGCTGATTAACTTAGACAACAGATCATAAATTTGAATTTGATAATCTGTTGCTTCATGTTTGAACACACAAATTTGCAATTACCACTTTATAGTTTGCATTTTGTTTCTTGTCCTCAAAAGGCAAAGGCATGACCTCTAATTGGTCAATTAGGGACTATTTATGCCCTAACATTCTTAAAACAACTAATTCAACACATTTTTCAGAACCAAGTTTGCTATTACCTGTGGTGGCATGCCTTTTGTGTCTCATGCCATGAAACCAAGGCAGCTGCACCAGGAGTACTATATTCTTCAACTAGTGGGTGTGTACTTGCGGCGGGGTTGTTAAAATTGGTACAGATAGGTTTCGACGACCCGTAAACTATTATTAACGAAAACTCAGTTTTGAATTAAATTTACATCGAAACGTAGATAAATATAAACACGTCGCAATGTTTGGGTTCAGTATAGCCTTTGTGCCTAGTATTGAGGGATGTATTATTGTTTATCTTCGATAGTAAAGCTTATCATCTGGTTGTCTGTGTATAGATGATTGTAATTTTGAATGCTAGTATGCTTGTTACCTACATGGATATAATCCATGGCCCGTTTTATTTTTTAGCACACATCTCAGTGATTGTTAGTTGGTGTTGTAAAGGTTAGTAGCTTATGACATTCTAAAGAATGACTGATTTGGTTTTGAAGGCTTGTGATGAAATATAAGTCCTCTTGTTTTAGGTCATTCAGTGAGATGTAATATTTGACTATGCTAAGACTTAAGTTCTTGTTTTGTACTTTAGTTATTGTGGAATGAAAGACGTACTTTGTTTCGGTTTCCACCACGTATTTCTGTATCAATCAGTCACAGTAAACCAGAGTTGGGATAGGCATGGCATATATATACACACACCTTGATAAACATCTAGATTTCATAAGCTAAAATTATTTCAATCAAATATTTGACATTCCTTCATTGGAATGAAGACACATCCAATAATAAAGAGTCTCTTCTCACTACCAGTTTCAAAGGAAAACGTCAGAGAATAAGAAAGCATGATCTAAACAAAAATACCAAAATTATTTAGAAAAATGAAACCAAAAGCTTGATTAACATAACTAAAAACATAAAGTACCTGACCTCCTAATAGACTCTAGTGTTTTCACCACCTCCCATGCATATGGTCGTGTAGCTGGATCACAAGCCGTGCATTGTAGGGCAAGATTCATGATCTCGACAATCTGATTAAGGTTTTTAGATGCATGTACGTTAAGTAATGGATCAACCCATGTCTCGAAGTGGCAATCCGAGTAACAATACCGTGCCCAATCTACTAGGTTTTCATGCAAACCAATCTCAGCATCAGCAGGAGTTTTTCCAGTAACTAGTTCAATGAGGATGAGGCCAAATCCATACATGTCACTACTGTCGATTAACTCTTTGGTCTCTTTTGTCTCTGCAATCAAGGCAAGTTAACATTTTTTTAACAAGAGAGATTATAATATTCAAATTAAACTTGGTAAGGGTTCTTTAACATTCGATTTTATATACAGACAAATGCTGTAAAACATAATATAAATTAATATTTACTACACTGCTCACATGAGTTACAATATTAATTTGTGTCACAAGAATTTTTTAAGATACCTAAAATTGGCAATAGTTTTTTAAGAAAACTATGTTTGCGATCGTCTTATTCTCGGGGTTTGTGTAAATGTGTATTTTATGTAGAAAGTTGAGATATTATTGAAAGTTTGACACATTTATAAAATTACTTTTTGTTTGATCTATACACATGTTTGTGAATTTGCGTACCTTTATGTTTGATTTGATAATTAGTTTTGGTTTGATTTGTATTTTAAAATATATCGTAACAATAAAGAAACTGAATAATTAAAAATAAATGGTATTTTTGTGATGGATCTTGTGGTTGCAATTTATGGACGTGAAATTGCTCGCTCGCTAAATGGACTGGTTGTAAATGGTCGCAAATAACTTCGGTCACTATGAGTTTAGTCGCAAAATTGACGTTAAAGGATTTTGTCACAATAGTTGCAGTTGCAACCGCAGACGCTAACAGTTTGGTCGCAAAATTGGTCACAAAAAAGTTTGGTTGCAAAACCGGTCGCAAAAAACTTCTGTCGCAATCTTGGTCGCTAAAGAGTCGGTCACAAAATCGGTCGCAAAAACGATGCGGGCGCAAATTCGGTTGCTAGATTTGCAGCCAAAACTCCAGTCGCAAAAGCGGTTGCAAACAATTTTCGATCACAAAAAATGGTCGCAAGAGTAATTACCGACCAATGTTATATAATATAAACTACCGCCGAAATCAGTCGTAAAAGAGCATTTTTTGACGGTAGCAAATGGTCGTTTATGTAGTAGTTAACGACAAATTCTTAGTATTTTTTGTGTTTACAATATTTTGAATGATGTTTTAAAAATAATTGACCAATTCTTTAAAACTATGAAATAAATGAAAGCTTTATGATTTAAAGATGCAAAATTTTGGCGTATTTTTAGATAAATTTTATATTTCTTATTTACATTTACTCATGATATTGATTTGTTTGTTTTTCAGTTATTGATTTTTTTAGATTTAACGAGTATTCACGCATTTTGATTATATTATTAGTACTATAATATTGTAGTTTCACCAGTGGGTTTTCGGGTGGGTGGGTTTTTCCCGAAACTGGAGATAACTTGGGGCGCTTAAGGGCTCCGTACGGCTGGGTTGGGCCAGCTGGCGGTGGCCTTTTGCCAATGAGTCACCCTGTACGGAGTACTTAGGCAATTCTATGTTTGTTGGCGGTTCAAAAAAAATAAAAAATGTAATCTTTTAATTATAATTAATACTAGGTGGGTATGGTGAAAATAACTAGAGAAGTAGGAACATCCAAATGCTGTATTAAAGACATTTTTCTATTTACATCTTATTCATATTTAGTTGTTTATGTAACATGTTAGCAAATTTGATTAATGTTTGAAGGTTGTTTTTTAATCTGAAAGGATGAGGATTGAGGATGGAGTAATAAAATCTCTTTCTGACTATCATTGCGTACAGTTGTAAAGGCAAAAAGGAAACAAATTCATGATGTTTTGTTGGGGCTTTGTCTACCTTGTTAAATTCATCTATGCATGGGTTATTGCTAAAGTATTAATAAAAAACTGACTTTGTGTAAGTGATGTTTTACATGCAATATAATATATTGTCATCGTGGCCTAATAATTTGTAAAAAACATTATGTTTGTTCAAATTTGTTCAAATTTGTTATTAATAAATCTTATTATATATATATATAATTCATTACATCTTCAAATAATTTACTCTTTTGAGTAGTAGAAGAGATAGTCTTTTGTTCAATGATTTATTTGCAGGTAATTTACTTAATTGCTCTTAATTAATTAGGTTTCTTAATAATACGTTGTAAAATTAATTAGTTTGAAGCTTTCTTAATTTTCTCATGTATTTTTAAAATTTAATCATTTGGCAAAAAAAAAAATTAAATGGTTGGTTTAGTCACACACATCACTTTTGTTTTTTTATTTTTCGTTCAAAAAAATTAATGCAAACAAATAAAAATAATCAACTATGCAATAGATGGTGACAACTATGCACAAACTACTTGGTCGAAATAAATGTTATACTTTCATGTTTATTCAAAATAAATAATATACAGAAACAGTGATTAGGTCGTTTAAGTTTAAGGGTAAATTAACATCAATATAATATTAATCAAAGTACTTGACAGTAATGGTGGGTAAAGTACCCAATTGACATCTTCGTGGTAAAGGAATGTACTTACAAGTCAAATGATTGTGGGTTGAAATTCAGCGGAATGCAAGTACGGTGATTTTAGAAGTAGAGTAGATAGTGTGTGTTTATCAGTAAAAAGAAAGTAATGGAAGGTAAAACTAATATTTACCTGGTGCAACATAAGCTGAAGAAACCAAACGCTTAGTGATGTCAGGAGAAGCTACCCACGGAAGAATCAATTTTATGAGTGCCTCATCTTTCCCTTCAACCACCATAACATTGTGCGGTGAAACATTGCCAACGATACCTATCAGTGAGCAACACCCATGCAAATAACGTAGAGCTTTCACGATTCCGATAGCAATTTTCTTCCGGCTTTCCCAACTTAACTCTCCTAAAACATCACTCAGCTTCTTCCCTTCAACATGTTCATGAACCAAATAAATCTTCCTTTTTCGCCCTTGCAAATTGCGCATAAATTGATGATGTTTCGATGCCGAACCTTGCCCATCTTCTCGAATTCAATGATGGGATCATTATTTAGATTAATATCAATGAATTCCTTGACAAAATATTGAATGTTTTTTGCTTCAATAGAAACAACGTTCCTGTTATAGAATAGTGAAAACTGTATCAGCTGTTATGTATTATTGATCAACTATTTATAAAGTTATAATTATAAAGAAAACTTAATCAAATCATATCTTCTAACTATATAATAATATGTATAACAATAAACCCTAACTAATATATTTCATTTAATACCTGTGTTCTCTGAGAGATTGCAAAATTTCGTTGATCTCCATGGTCTTTGAAGCTTTTCGATCGAAAAATTTCGTTCATCTTCACATTTCATTATCTTTTCCCCTCATAAGTAGCTTCATTTCTTCTTTTAACATACACGAAGAGCAAAATCGACATAGCAACGGATGTGACAACAACCAAAACCATGGCGAAAACCCACCGGTTAGGATTTTTAATTCTCTTGCATGGTGGTAAATGGGTGACGGAGGCACCGCCGCATAGGTTGTTTCCGATGACCGCCATTGAATTGATGGAACGAAATACTCCAACAGAAGGTATTTTGCCATGGAAACGGTTGAGATATGTTCACTTCAACAAGTGACTCCATATTTCCTAGGGTTTCGGGGATTTCGCCGAAAGTTGGTTCGTTGACAAATCAAGATTTCCAAGAACCGGTAATCTTGAAAAGGTTTCCGGGATTCCACCGGTTAGATTATTGTAACTAAAGTTGATGCTCACTAGCTTTTTGCATGAAGATAATTCATTGGGTATTTTTCCCAAGAGCATATTATGGCTTAATTTCAATTGCATTAATTCTAGAAATTTGCCAAAACTATGAGGAATGGAACCGGAAAATTCGTTATCCGACAAGTCCAAATTCTCTAGTTTGTTGCTACCAAAAGAATCAGGCAACTCTCCAGAAAATCTGTTTCTTGACAAACTCAGCATTTGGAGCTTTGGCATTTTCCAATTCAAACTCTTTATCTCTCCGGAGAGATTGTTCATCAACACATCGAGAAAGTAAACAAGGGGTAGTTGAGTGAAATCCGGTGACAACTCACCGGATAACTTATTGTTTTGAAGCCGAACCCTAACTAAGCTCCTACATTGGCTTAAACTCTTAGGGGTTTCCCCTTCAATGGAGTTGGAGAATAGGATGAGTTTTTGGAGGTTCCCGGAATCACAAAGGGTTTCCGGGATTTTTCCCGTCAGATTATTGGTGGAAAGATCTAATATGTTTAGGTTATTGAACTTTCCAAGATCCTCCGGAATCTCACCGGAAAGATTATTAGACCATAATTGAAGAACTTGGAGATGAGGCAACAAAGGTAAAGACTTTGGTATTTTCCCTGAAAATTGATTGGAAAACAAGTGGAGAACTTCTAAAACCCTAAACTCGGAAACAAGTTCTGGAATCTCACCGGACAAAAGATTATCACTTGCATCAAGAGATTTAAGTTTCTTGAGGTTAAATATCGTGTTTGGAATCGAACCGGTGAGGTTGTTAAAGTACAAGAAAAGGAAGTTAAGTTCGGTTAGATTAGCAATTGAAGGCGGGATTGGACCGGTGAAGTTGTTAAAGGCAAGATTGAGATGATTCAATGAGGTTAACTCTCCGATTTTGTTTGGAATTCGACCGCACAAATTGTTGTAACCGAAATAGATAAACTTTAAGCTTCTCATTAGCCCTAATTCGGTTAGTAGTTCACCAACTAGTTGGTTTGATGCCAAAGTTAAATATTGTAACTTTGTTAGATTTGAAATGGATTTTGGAATCTTCCCGGACAACATATTTCCACCTAGATCAAGATATATTGTAGGTCGGAGAAGAATCCGATTCCGTTCGGGATTGCACCGGAAAGGAAGTTATTTGACACATCTAACTTTTCAAGGTTTGGAATGGAACCTTTAGGAATCCATCCTGTTAAATTGTTGTTGCTTAAGTTGAGATTAACAAGTGAAGAACAAGAGAAGACGTTTCTTGGAATCTCTCCAACAAGCTGGTTGTTGGAGAGGTCGATTGTGTCGACATACAAGAACTTGAACAATGATTTCGAGATTCTCACGGATAAATTCATTCCGGAAAGATTAATTCCGGTGACATGGTTGGAATTGGAATGGGAATCACATGAAACACCATTCCACTTGCAGAAAGATGAAGAGTTGTTCCACTTCGAGAGGAAGGACAAAGGATCATCTATGGAAGCTTTAATGGATAAAAGTAGTTCTTGCTCATTCTTGAAGTCTCCAACATGATCACAACTGCACCATGAGAAGATTAGAAACAACAACATGAAGCATGTTTCCTGTTTGTTTCTTACTCTTGTATTCTTCATAGGAATTGGAACCAGAATCTGAAATGAAAGTCTTGAATGTCGCAATATTGCCCAGTTTTCTAGTACTGATACGAGACTTTACCGCTCTACCGTGGGAATTATGCAACAGTTTGATCAATCACTTTCTGTCATAATAATGCAAAAACATGTTAATCTAAGTCATTGGATCCAATGCTCAAGTATTTAATATTCACTAATGATAAAGTAAAAGTGATCAAAGACACACAAACCACAATGATTATGAGCCATGCATTTAGGTTATTAAACAAAGATGACATGAAGTACAATTCTACTAATTGAACTTTTAAAGTTTGGAAAGTTTCGATCGAAGAGAATAACTTTAGTAATTAAACCATATTACTATGTTGTGAATCCATCAATAAACCAAAACAATAAAGAAGTAAAGAGATTAATAATTTTGTAATCTAAAACAGGAAGAGTAGCAATTTATCAAGATAAGAATGAATATAGATGGACACAAAACACTAAAAAGTTGATATAACACAAGAGAAAACATACCAAAATATAAATAATGATTATGGACTTTCAAGATCAAGATCAAGATCGACGACGATTATCACGAACCAAAAGAACTAAAGTGTGGGGATGGGGGAATTGAAGATATGATTTGAGGGTCAGTGTTAATTAAACAATTAGTGTATATATAGAGCGACGTGCTACAAATAAAGAAGTCAAAGGGATGGGAAGATGTGCTATAATTACCAAGCTGGATATTAATTTGGACTTTGTGTTTGATCAAAGGGAAGAGTTGAAAGGAGGACAAAAAGCAAAATAACAGATGTGGGGGAAAGTTTAAAGATTTCTGTCGGAATGATAATATTAACATGATCTTTTGACTGAATGTGGGAAGTGACAAAGGCAACCTTGAAACGTTGGAAAGTTAATTTTTGGGAAAAATACGAAAATGAACATTTGATCAAGAAAATACTTAAAAATGGACATCTTTATTTAGTCTACTGTTTCATAGACATTGTTCTTACGAAAAGGCTAAAGACGGCTAAGCTAGCCGGCTAAAATTTCCGTACCAACATTCCATTTTTTCCTTTCTTTTTTCAGTTTCTTGGATTGGATTATCAAACTTAAAATCATCATAAGTTAATGTTGTGTCACTGATTTCTCAATGAAAACTCTTTGTGAACGTGAGCAATAATGTGAAATGATTTATTAATCGTGTAGTTAACTTACAAACGTTAGTTCACTTGTTATCAACTTGTAATTCGGTGAATTAAAAGTTTTACTAGAAATTTAATGAAATGGAACGAATCTCTAACGCATTTTCTAGAGTAAATTATCTTATTGATGCTACTAACTAAAAAATTTGAAGTGGAAATTAAGCACAATTTATAGTGAACTTATTTTTATAATTATGGTGCTTTAGAAATATATCGAGATCCAAAATGAGCCATATATTACCCATTGTACTCGACCTTTTGCCTTACATCCTAACTTTATTAAAAGCAATTTGTGATCAATATTTGAGTGGATTTCAAATCAAGTTGCCATGCCACATGAATATATAGTTTGACATGTGATATGTGTATTCATGGTGTTTACAAGTGTAGGTGATTGTAGTGTCATTAGAACATTTAATTATAGTTTGATTTTTTTTAAACAAAAAAGAAATGAGTATACACACTAGTACAAGAATGCTTTCTAGAATGAAAGGGGGGGAAGAAGAAGTTGTGGTCATTGCTTGAATCATTTGTGCATCATTATTTGGGGATTTGAATTCAGTTCGTGTCCAGGGGGAAAGGATGAATACCTCGTTTTCTAGTATAAATACAATTTTAATAAGTTTATAGATCGTATTTGGATGGTAGACTTGCCGCTTGGGAGGTTCAAGTTTACTAGAGTGGATAAAGCGGGGAAGGAATATAGTAAATTGGATAAATTCTTAATCTCGGAAGAGTTGTTGAATTTATTGCCTCGTATGGAAGCAAATATAATTAGTTCCTAGCTGTCGAATCATAGACCTATTGTATTGAAGCATAGGAAAACAAATTAGGGTTTGACCTCTTTCAAATTCTTTAACTCTTGATTTTATTGGGATGGGTTGGGAGAGGTGGTTAAGGAGTCTTGGAAAGGAGAGGTTAAAGGAGAGGAGATGTGTAAACTGAAAGCTAAACTTCAACGTCTTAAAAGGTCATCGAAAGGTGAGGTGAAAAGGGTTATGGATAAAAAAGTAAGCTAGAGGCCTGTCAAGAATGTCTCCCTTTAATAAATGCGGACTGAACCCATTACTTTATTCAGTCTATTTGCTAGGATCTTCGCAATAATTTTATAGACAATCCCAATAAGCCTAATTGGACAAAAATATTTTAATACCACCAGATTAAGAACTTTAAGAATCAAAGTTATAAAAGAGAAGTTACAACCTTTTGGGATCTCTGATTTGATCGGGGCTTGGTTGGAGGTTACGTTGCCTTTGACTTGATTCCCTATTGACCTTATTGGTTGGATTCAAATATCATCTTTACATGAGGCGAAGAAGGAATTGATGGGTGCTGTTATTTTTGTGGTCTGGTGTGTGATTTGGAAACTAAGGAACGGTGTCATTTTCGTGAATAATCATGGTAAAAAGGAGTTGTTATTTGATGCTGCTCTACAGTATTCTTTCATGTGATTTAGTAGTTTAAAGCGTAAATACTGTTTTTGTAACTATTTTGGCCGTCTAGTTTCTTTGTATGCGGATTTTAATATATTGCAACCGTTCAAAAAAAAAGATGATAGTATATGTAATATTAAACGTTTCTAAGGCCAAAAATTGAAGTCTTTCATTTAGATATACATAATCTTATTCAATAAAAAGGGGCATCTATAATGATTAAAGACTAAAGCCTTAAACCTTAATACTTTAGAATAGTCGCCCACATGAGCTGGCAAATTTCGATACTTAAGTTTTTCCGATTTAATCAAGAACAACACTTGTGCGACAAAGTGATTATCAATTAGCAATTTGTTAGAGTATACATGCAAAATTCTTATTATGCAAATATTAATAAACAATAGAAGGAAAAACTAAAACAAATACAAAAGTTGGACGATCTGTAGTTTTATAGGAGAACTATATCTAGAACACACAATTCATCGTATACAAAATCAATACTTATAAGCAGTGGCGGATCTAAAACAAAATTTCAGTGGCGAAACTATAAAACTTTTGGCCAAATACATATATTCTCTACTTTTTATCTCAGAAAATAGTTGCGATTTTTTGTGATAAACAATTTTAATCTACAAAAATCGCATTTATACTCATCGTTCGAGCTATTAAATAAGTCTACACTTATAACTTATAAGTGTAGGGTAGACTTATTTAATAGCTCGACCAATAAGTATAAATGCGATTTTTGTAGATTAAAATTGTTTATCACAAAAGCTCGCTAACTATTTTCTGAGATAAAAAGTAGAGAATATAATATTCTAAGACCATATAATATTGATTTTAGATTCATAAAATGACAAAATAAAGAGCAAGTTTTTAAAATCGAAAAAACTTTCTAGCAATTGCAGCGAGTATTTATTTTATTTTCATTTTTGAGATTTTACATGCAAATGAACTTGTTGAATTTCTTAATGATACTCTCGAATCATATTTGCCTTTTATCTAATTTATTACCACGTACAAATATTTTTTTCTTCTTTCAGAACCATTTTATCAACATTATTGTTACAGCATAATGCTATGGACTACGGTTGACTATGGTGATCTTATTTGGGTCGCTTTTGCTATGTATGCAAGATATGTTCATACGTGATGTGTGTTGATAATTACACACATAGGTTGGGAAATAAACAAAAGGAAGGGATAAAGTTACGTTTTCTGCGCCTTCGGTCAAGGGCTTGTTTTGACTAGGTTATAAGATTAAGGGAAAAATAGACATTTGATTAGAAAAGTTATAAAAAACGAATAACCAAATTTAGCCGCCTAATTCATGTACATTACTCTCATTAGCCGGCTAAGCTTAGCTTAGCCGGCTCATATTTCCGTGCCAAATTCATTTTTACAGCGTCGAACCAACCGAATTGCGACACATGGTTGGCTAAGCCTTAAAAAAGCGGAGGCTAAGCCGGCTAATAGTTTACTACAGCCGTCTGGCGCTTTTTTAAGGCTTAGCTGGCAAACTTAAAAAGCTTAGCCGGCAAACTAAACAGACTTAGCCGACAAGAGTAAATGCTTACCCAGCAAAAACCATGGTTTTAAAAAACAATATTTTAAGGTTTAGTCGGCAAACTTAAAAGGTGTTACTTCTTTATGTATATCGTGACTTCATAATATTTAACCTGGACAATGATGTAGTTTAGGATTATTGGTGTAACAATAGAGTATAAGTAACGTTTGCTGTTAAAAAAAATATATCATGACTTCAATATATTGTATTTGTATAATTGTTTTATCTGAAAATAATATGGGAAACGATTGATATACATGGAAGAGGAAAAAGGGAGATAGCCATAGTCTTGATAGTAGGAAGGAAGGAATATACAGTGTGTAGTCTTCTGTCACTCACTAGCATGTTTTCCTTCTCCATTTTCTAGGGCTTTTCACACTTCCTTTTGCCCCACGCTTACTCCCCACTTATTTTCCCTTTTTCATTTTCCTTTAAATATAATAAAATTTTAGACACTTTAAATTCAACTAATCAAAAATCAAATTAAATATATTCAATATAAAAATGTGATGGTATCATAAGTTAGAGCAGGTTCAAAATTAAATGTAAAATTTCAATTAAAACAAGCATAATACTACGTCGTCATTCTTAATCGTTAAGGATTAGAAAATTAGAGCACCTCCGACACTAACAATCAAGCATCGTTGAAAGTCAATCTTAATCGATCAAAATAAATCATGGTTGTAGTGAATGTAGTTTTAATAATAGTCGATTATGATAAGTTATGGTTAACGATTGTGATATCAGTTTACAACCGAAATGACGGTTGCATATATGCCCAATTTTATAGTAGTGATTTCGTTTAAATAATTACACCGTTGATGAAAGTGATGGTATGAAATGAAGTAAGCATGATGACATTTTCCTTGCGCCAATAAGACAATGTTAAGTTGTCACTGTTATGTTTGTCCGATCGTATGGAACTAGAAAGGTAGTAATGTTTTTAGAAAGTGTTTAAATGGACATACATATATAATGCTAATAACTTTTAGATTCAAAAAAAAGTGAATTTAATTATAGATCGAGGATAAAAAATCTAACAAATAGTCTCTATGGTTAGTTCAAACTTTGTGGATGCGTTATCATTCCACTAGTTTCATCAGGAAGTGATACTGTATCAAGCACATATCCATTAACATATGGAGTCCAGTTGCATTGTGCTTTCTTACGCACAAGTCTCGATTTGAAATAATAATCGATTTAAGGTTTTTTTACATATTTCCTCCTATTAAACTTCTAAATTACATATATCATCAATCTCTAACTTTAATTACATATTTCTCCACTTAACTTACTTAACTTAAAATTACCTAATTGCCCCTCAAAAATATTTAGGAAGGGGATGTATTTTAATTGGTCCATTAAGGGTAAAATGGTAATAAAATAAGTTATGTTAAATGAATTGGATAAATATGTAATATAAAGGTTTTAGGAAGGGAAATATATAATTAAATTTTAGGATTGGGTAAATCTTACTACTCTAATAAATGAAAATCTCTTAGGACACATGTCACTCTCTGGTTACTCCTCATCTTTATTTTTCCGCCTCTCTCTCCTATTAAATATTAGATTTTTTATTTCTCTCTCATATTAAATAATAATTTTTATATTAATAAATCTAATTACGAATACTTATTATTTAATTATAAATAGTTATTATATCATCAATCAAATGAACTTAATATGAACTAACATTTATCAATTAAATTAAAATATTAATAATCAATTGAAAAAAAAATGTTTTAAAAACTAACTTAACAAACCTTATAACTGTCACGACAAATTACGTTTTTTAAAAACATATTTTGACAAATGTGTTTGTTAACAAATTACATTATATTTTATTCAACCGATGTAATATACTGGTTTATACAACCCGTGTATTACATGGGTTTTTAAAAATATAAAATTTTTATTACTAAATATATAACATTTTATTTATTTAACTCGTGTGTAATACACGAGATTTTAACCTAGTATGTAATTAAGAAACTTAAAAAGATGATATATATAAGTGCAAATTTTGTAAGCTTTCCATAAGTCTATGATAATAGGTTATATTACACGGAACGATGCACTATTTCCTCTAAAAAGAAAATGATAATATATTTATGTGAATAAAAATCTATACTCTATAATAAATAAAGATTTTGATGAAATAAATTTTCTTGACTCTCTCTCCTAATAGTTACACAAGTTTTCTTTAATTGTTTTTTAATAATTTTTTATTTTCAGACTCTCTCTCCTATTAAATAATAATGATTTCTATAATTATTTTTATTTAAAAAAAATGGGTTTGTTCAAAAAATATTTTTAGAAATTGAATATTATTTCATTATTTTTATAAAACATTTTAAAAAGTAACTATATGACGTTTCTAAATTTTTTATTAAAAAACTATAATATGTCATAGATATGTAATATGTAAATATTTATTATTAAGTATATAGCATTTCATTTATTTAACACGTGTAATACACGGAGTTTCTAACCTAGTAGAACATAAATTTAACTTTTACTCGTATTTTTTTCAAGTGTCTATATATATGATTTTTTTCAACTGACCATTGGGGTGGTGGCCCAATGATAAAAGCAAAGCCTCTTAACATCAAGGTACTGGGTTCAACTCACGAGAAGCTCAAGAAATTTACCAATGAAAAAAATATATATGATTTTTAACATTTATTTAAATTTAGAAGCGACTAAATCATAGTATTCGTTGATTTGTTTATTTATTATTGGATCATTCCTATGCACAAAACTCTTGTCCTTTAGCATAGTTATAAGACCTAAAAACAGCTTAATTATTTAAATAACTTATCACTGTACCTGCATTTTAGCTAGGAAGGTGGCTTTTCTATAGCACAATAAGTTCATACTAATATGCATAAACAGTAAACAAGTTAGCTACAAATTGATAAGATATGGGTTGTGTTGGGTACACCGCTGTGTTTTTTTTCACACCTGACCAAGCCGTCACGTATATGTCTACAAGTGACGGTTGTGACCCAAAAGGTCACGTTGTGGCTTAAACGTGACGGTACGTCTATCGTGAGTCCTGGGAATAAAAAGGACACTGATGATACGAGGTTGTGCAGTCTGCAAAAAGGGAACCCTACCCGTCACGTATAGGCCAATACGTGACGGATAGGTATGCAGATTCAGCATATATTAACACAACTCTCACCACTCACTCGCATCACACTAAACCCACCATCCTACACAAACCCGACACTACCATCTTCACCATAATTAAAAAGAACATAAAGTATAGACGAAAGTGCGTGTTTGAGTTCTTGGTTGTGGTTATTTGCTGTTGGGACACCGCTGTTTTTTTTTGTTTCATGTCTGACACGGATGTCGAGTTCGGGAGATCCTTATCAGAAATCGAAGCTTCCAGATTTGAATGAGGAGCCAACCTTCGAAGTTCTGAACCAGGTTTAACAAGTCTTTATTTTATTAAGGGTTCTACTGGGACGGGTAAACTTAGGGGTGTGCAAAGTCGGGAGGACGTATAATCAAATACCTAACTATTTAAATAATATCCATAAAAGGTTAATTAAAATATACTAAAACATTATTTATATTTTATGTCGGGTATCTAACCGGGTATATCTAATCGGGTTACGCGTTTATCCAAAATATCTAACCTTTACGTTTTCATGAGTATTTCGTATTCGGGAGTCACCCTTCATGTGGGGGGGGGGGAACCAACCCGTTGAATACATACGGTCAAGAGCCGTCTCAGCAGCAACCATTACCGAATTACAGTCAAGAGACGTATATGTCACTATTTGGACCGACGGATTACGGTCAAGGGTCGTACCGGCCACAACTAGAACCGGATTACGGTCAGGGGTCGTACCGGCCACAACCAGAACCGGATTACGGACATCTCTCATACCTGTCACAACCAGAACCGGATTACGTACATCTCTTGTACCGGTCACAACCAGAACCGGATTACGTACATCTCTCTTGCCGGTCACAACCAGAACCGGATTACGTACATCTCTCATCCCGGTCACAACCAGAACCGGATTACGTACATCTCTCATGCCGGTCACAACCAGAACCAGATTATGTACATCTCTCGTACCGGTCACAACCAGAGCCGGATTACGTACATCTCTCGTACTGGTCACAACCAGAGACGGATTACGTACATCTCTCGTACCGGTCACAACCAGAACCGGATTACGGACATCTCTCGTACCGGTCACAACCAGAACCGGATTACGGACATCTCTCGTACCGGTCACAACCAGAACCGGATTACGGACATCTCTCGTACCTGTCACAACCAGAACCGGATTATGAACATCTCTCGTACCGATCACAACCGGAACCTACACACGTGTCGGATAGTTTCCATAGGAATGACACAGATGACAGTGACTCTTCCGTTCATTTGAAAGGAGACGATGGGGATGCGGATAATGCATTGGACGATGATTGCATACGCAGGGCGACAATTTCATATAAAACAGACAAAGTATGACAACATCTCTTTCGTTCGTTTAAATTGTTTATTTATTTGTTTTATGTACTACGTTTTAAGTCTGACCTTGTAACTCTTTCAGTATTTTAATTCTGGATGCTACTAAAAACCTATGCAGGTGGGACATCATGAAGAATATCACCAGAAGGTGAAAAGGCTTTTTTAAAGTCAACATTTAGAAAGATTTTTCATACTGGTGGAAGGTTCTGTGTGAGTCTCCCACTGACGCGTTGTACGATTATAATTGCAAGAAGATGGAAGAAAAATTAAATGAAGACGGTAAACAGGGTAAGATTTTCATACTTAATGTTTCTCTAAAAATCTATTTATTCATTTAATAAAATTTTTTCTTTGTTTCAGAGGATTGGGAATATATTTGTAATAGTTGGTTGGGTCCGTACAAACAAAATTTTGTTTCTTGTTGGATGTACGACCGCCTCAACTTTGGTGAACATACAACTAATAGAGTTGAGGGCCAACACGCCAACTTTAAGAGTTACCTTACAGGGACCAACAATACGTTGCACACACTTGTCGGATATGTCGGTAAAGTTGTACGTGGCCAGGAGATTGAAATCTCCAAAACCTTCGAGGAGTCCCGCATTAAGATATTAAAGGTCCATCGACTGCAAGTGTTTTCCGGATTACATTATAAGGTGTCTATTAGGTGTCTTAAACTTCTTGAAAATGAGATGGCGATAATGGAAAGTGTTACAGTTATGGTATCAGAGCTTAGGCTCTTTCCTGTAGAAAACTTAAACTAAATAATTACGACATGTGAGGAATTGGGTAGACGATGGGTTAGGTTTCCGTATCTAATGATTTTATTTTGTGTAACTACTCTGATCTGATAAACTTTGTGTGTATTTATAGATGCCTCCACGTAGACAGACTCGTCATAACTCTGCTGGTTCGGGCCCGACAGATCCAAACCTCCTGGCTACGATTAATCAAGCTTTTGCCACCATGTTGCCGACTCTCATTGATGCTATACGGAACCCGAACCCGAACCTGAATCCTAATCCGAACCCAAATCTGAACCCTAATCCGAACCCAAATCCGAACCCTAATCCGAACCTTAATCCAAACCCGAATCCCAATCCAAATCCGAATCTAACTGGGATACGTTTTTGGCTAAAGGAGTTTCAAAAACAGAACCCGAGATCATTCACTAAGGCAGCAACTCCTGTAGTGGCGAAAGATTGGATTTCTCACATTGAAAAGATTTTCATTGTGCTTGGAGTAGAGGAGCAGTATAAAGCTAGATTAGCTGCCTACAGGTTGGAAGAAGATGCCCAAGTTTGGTGGGAGAGTGTGTTAGAGGAAAGGGGCGGTGCTCCATTCGTAGAGTCTTTACCTTGGGCAGAGTTTCGCACTATCTTCTTTGAAAAGTATTTCACTAATGTGGATAAAGGGGCGTATAGACGCGAATACCATAATATCCGCCAGCGAAATGACGAATCACTTTCTGACTTCACAGATCGGTTTTATAGGCTTGTGGGATTTCTAGGAGCTACTGCAGGGCCACCTGAAGAACAAGCAGAAAAATATCAGTGGGCTGTTTGTGATAGGATCCGTAGGGCAATCATTGATTCGACATTCACTACTGTTGCACAAGCTGTTAATGCTGCAAAGAAGGTTGACATGGAGAGGAAAGAGTTCTTTGGGAATTCAGACGATAATAGAAAGAGGAACAGAGACGGAAACCGTATTCAACCCTCCGGTCAATCGTCGACTCAGGGTTCCACTCAAAATAATAATGATCGTCGCATTCAAGTGAACCACACCTTTGGAAATCAAGCCAAACCATGGAAGGGTAAGAATCAGAATCATGGTCAAACCAAGCCTTACCAACCACCTATCCGGGCCCAACCACTAAACCAGAGGGGAAACCCGAACTTGGTTCCCGCTCCCATATGTAACCAGTGTGGTAATCGACACCCAGGCCCTTGTCGCCGGTCTACCGGGGCTTGTTTTCGTTGTGGAGAAATCGGACACTTGGTGAAGGATTGTCCCAAACCAGGAAACACACAGGATGGTAATAAAGGAATGATTGTTCCCCGTACTACCGGGGGACGAGTATTTTCTCTAACTGCGGGCGAGGCCGCTAACACTCCAGGTACCAATTCGAGAACTATTTATCTGGATAAATTTGATGTTTATGTGCTATGTGATACCGGAGCAACTTATCATTTAACTTCTCGTTTATTTGTTAGATACCTTAATATTGTGCCTGAAATTCTTGTTGAACACTCTAGGTACCGTTTCGGGAACTATTTATCTTGATAAACGTGATGTTTATGTGCTATTTGATACTGGGGCAACTCATTCTGTGATTTCTCATCTATTTGTTAGACACCTTAATGCTGAGCCTAAATTGCTTGATTCTGCATTAGTAATTTCTACTCCAGTTGGGAATTCTATTATTATCACTCACATCTATCGAGACTGTCCGTTGCAAATCGAAAGGATTATCCGTAAAGCGAATCTGCTCCCCATGCAAATGGGTGATTTCGACATGATTCTGGGCATGGATTGGTTGACTCAGCACCGGGCAACCATTGATTGCCATTCTAAACGTGTTCTATTCGGAGATATTTCGCACCCTGAATTTGTTTATCATGGAACTCAACCTCGGAAACCTATTAAGGTTATATCTACATTAAAGGCCCAAAAACTCATGTCTCACGGATGTCAAGGATTCTTAGCTTCGATTAAGGATGTATCGGCAGAGACACCTCGTATCGAAGACTTTCCGGTTGTCCGAGATTTTCCCGACGTCTTTCCGGAAGAATTACCAGGGATACCACCTGAACGTGAGGTAGAATTCACCATCGACTTAATTCCCGGATCTAAACCTGTATCTAAGGCACACTATCGGATGGCACCATTAGAGTTGAAGGAATTGAAAGAGCAGTTGCAAGAACTATTGGAACTTGGATTTATCAGACCAAGTGTTTCACCATGGGGCGCACCCGTGCTTTTTGTGAAGAAGAAAGATGGTAGCATGCGTTTGTGCATTGACTACCGAGAGCTCAATAAAATCACAATCCGGAACCGGTATCCCCTACCACGTATTGACGACCTCTTCGATCAACTTCAAGGCGCCCAGTTTTTCTCGAAGATTGATTTGAGATCAGGTTATCATCAGCTGAGGGTCAGAGATCAGGATGTCCCTAAAACAGCATTTCGAACACGTTACGGTCATTACGAGTTCTTAGTCATGCCTTTTGGTTTGACAAATGCTCCGGCTGTTTTCATGGATCTCATGAACAGAGTGTTTCACAAGTATCTGGATCGTTTCGTGATCGTCTTTATCGATGATATCTTGGTATTTTCTAAAAGTAGAGGAGAACATGAAGACCACCTTCGTACTATTCTCGAGACCTTACGCCAGAAAAAGTTATATGCAAAGTTTTCTAAGTGCGACTTTTGGCTCGAACGAGTGGCATTTCTAGGCCACGTGGTATCGGCTAAAGGAATCACTATGGATCCAGCAAAGGTGGAAGCTATTACTAAGTGGCCCAGACCAACCTCGGTTACCGAAATTCGAAGTTTTCTTGGTTTAGCAGGATATTACCGACGTTTTGTAGAGGGATTCTCTAGCTTGGCTTTACCCCTCACTCAACTCATGAGGAAGGGTGTTAAGTTTTCTTGGAATGATGAATGAGAAAGGAGCTTTGAAGAACTGAAGAAAAGATTAGTGTCTGCTCCTATTCTTACTCTACCGTCAGGTTCAGGCGGTTATCAAATCTATAGTGATGCCTCAAAGAAAGGACTTGGTTGTGTTCTTATGCAGCATGGAAAGGCCATTGCTTATGCTTCTCGTCAGCTTAAGCCTTATGAATTAAATTACCCGACACACTATCTGG
Source organism: Smallanthus sonchifolius (assembly GCA_023525975.1). Classification (NCBI taxonomy): domain Eukaryota; kingdom Viridiplantae; phylum Streptophyta; class Magnoliopsida; order Asterales; family Asteraceae; genus Smallanthus; species Smallanthus sonchifolius. Next base: position 57,440,404 of record CM042045.1, read on the forward strand.
AGTTGGCAGCTGTGATATTTGCACTCAAGATTTGGAGACACTACCTATATGGAGAGACGTGTGACATCTTCACCGACCATAAGAGCCTCAAGTACATTTTCACTCAGAAGGAACTTAACATGAGACAAAGGAGATGGTTGGAACTACTCAAAGATTATGATGCCAACATTCAGTACCATCCTGGTAAGGCGAATGTTGTAGCAGATGCACTGAGTAGGAAGAATTCGGGTAACCTAGCATGTCTAAGCATTCAACCCCATATTATCTCGGACCTGGAGAGAATGCAAATTGGGTGGAAATTTGGTGAATCTGGCGGTTATCTAGCCAAACTTAAGTTAGAGCCGAACCTTATCACACAGATTAAGGAAGCTCAGAAACATGATGGTGAGCTTTGGGCTATATTACAGAACTTGGAAGTGGGTAAACAATCTGAATTTCTAGTTGACGAGAAAGGAGTTGTTTGGTGTGGGAAGAGATTATGTGTGCCAGATGATTCCACGCTTCGTGAATCACTATTAGCTGAAGCACACAATTCGCCATTTTCTATCCACCCAGGATCCACCAAGATGTATAGAGATTTAAGGCAAAACTTTTGGTGGAGTGGTATGAAAGAAGACGTAGCTAAGTATGTCGGTCAATGTTTAACTTGCCAGCAAGTAAAGATCGAGCATCAGAGAGCCAGTGGATTGCTGCAATCATTGGACATTCCAGTTTGGAAATGGGATGATGTCTCTATGGATTTTGTGACAGGTCTACCGAAAACTCTTAAGAAGAACGACGCCATTTGGGTTGTAGTCGACAGACTCACAAAGTCAGCTCATTTCTTGCCTATCCAGAAGGGGTACTCAGTGGGTAAACTGTCAGAGATTTTCCTTCGCGATATTGTTCGACTTCATGGCACACCGTCTTCTATAGTTTGTGACAGAGATCCGCGCTTCACGTCACGTTTCTGGAAAGGTTTCCAAAAGGCTTGGGGAACAAAGTTAAGATTTAGCACTGCCTTCCATCCACAGAACGACGGACAGTCTGAGCGCACCATCCAGACATTGGAGGATATGCTTAGGGCATGCGCACTTGAATGGACGGGAAATTGGGACGAATACTTGTTTTTAGTCGAGTTTTCATATAATAATAGCTGGCAGGCTAGTATCGATATGGCTCCGTTTGAACTGTTATATGGTCGAAAATGTAGAGCACCGCTATGTTGGAATGAGGTCGGGGAGAAGTTGATTGAGGGCCCAGAACTCGTTCAGATCACAAACGAAAAAGTTGCCATTGCACGTGAGAAACTAAAAGAGGCTCAAAGTAGGCAAAAGAGTTATGCGGACCGACATCGACGAGCTTTAGAGTTTATTGTTGGTGATAAAGTATTTTTAAAAGTTTCGCCGTGTAGAGGTGTTCGACGCTTTGGTATTAAAGGGAAACTTAGCCCTCGTTATATTGGACCGTTTGAGATTCTCGAAAGAGTTGGAGAAGTCTCCTACCGTTTGGCACTACCACCACAACTCTCTCATGTTCATAACGTATTTCATGTATCTTTATTGAGGGGGTACAACTACCATCCGTTACATGTTATCAATTACCCTCTGCATGAAATTCAGGAAGACTATCTTATGAAGAAGAACCTGAGGCCATTCTTGACCGTCAGGAACGAGTTATGAGACGCAAGTCAATACCATTTGTTAAGGTTCTATGGAAGAATCATTCTGAGCGAGAAGCGACATGGGAAACAGAGGAAATGATCCGTTCGCAATACCCTAATCTATTTGAGAACTAATTTATGTTTGTCAGATTTCTGAGTATTTTTGGCTTTCTTTTTAAGAACAGAGTTATGCTTATCTGATTTTTTAATTATTTTTTTTTATTCTGTTCGAGGATTAAATTATGTTCATCTGATTCCTAATTAGTGATAGTTATTCTACTTTATGGCTATGTGATTTCTTGGTTTAGAACCTAAGTTATGTTTATGTGGCTTTCAGTTACTTGCTATTGATTTATTTGAAACTTGTGATAGTTCATAAATTACTTGTTTTAATTACTATGTGTATACGTATAAGTTTGTTTATACTTTAGCTAAAATTTCGAGGACGAAATTAGATTTAAGGAGAGTAGAGTTGAAATAACCGAGTTTAATAATGATAATAATATGAAATAAATAATATACTGATCGAATGATATTCACTTTAAATTGGAATTTAATATAATTCAATTTAGTAAATTATATGATTTCATCGCAATCTCTTGATTGGCTTCCCTGAAAATCCTCCTTGATTACCTACCTTTCCTTTTTGCATTCAACTCCACCGAAGTATTGGGATTTCAAAATTTAAGTCAAGAATACGGGGAGCCTATTAAATCGATTGAAGCTTAATCAAACCTCACAATACCCACAGACCTCGCACCATATCATTCTGTCTCTGTTTCGGTGTGAAATCACCACCGACGCATCACCGTAAAGAACACTGTGATTCTGCACCACCGACCGTTCAAACCGAACTGGACGCCGCGACCATTAGTTTAGCCACCGACTGCTGCTGCGTCTGACTGTGAACCACCACCACGTGACCGACTATTTGATTCGACGTAAGGTACTGCTAACTCTATTTCCATTCGTTCCCTGTATGTAGTTACAGTAATCCATCAAACAACGTTTTGCCATTACTAGGTTTCAAAACATCACCATAGTTTCGTTGGTGATCTTAATAACTCGCAGCCACTACGCATCAACGCCAAGCATCAACGATATCGTTCGACTTATCCTAAAGCTTTGGATCGACTATTGTGCCGACTCAGACCGTCTATTTATCACAGCCGTTCGGACCGCCACTGCGACCTAAGGTATTGGTTAGGACTTGAGTTGACTTTCTACTAAATACGAACTCCGCAAAACATTGTATTTTGGTTTAGATTTTGTTATGGCGACGGACCCTAATCGAAATATTAACCGGAAGATTAATCAGTGTATATCAGGTTCATGGTTCTCACATTTGTCTGCTTCTAGGCCATGGACATATTTATCATTTTTGTATTTGTATGTTAGTTGATCACTGTCATCATTATTTTATTTTATAAATTATTGAAACAGTAGATTCTAGTTAATATATGTCATAGTTATTACAACAAACAGTAATAATAATTTACTAAAAAGGGTGTAAGTCTTCGTCGCCAGGAGGACGAATTAATTTTAACGTAGACGAACCTCCGTAAATCTAATTCGGAACATATTGGGATTTTAGGTTCTCACAATTGTCTGAGGACGACGTAAGTTTAACCGCCTTGCTGTTGCTTATCTATCAAGGTACGGATAATCTAATCCATTCTACTAGAAGTAGTGGACTTCTCTGAACTCTCTGTTTTATAATTAAATTCAGTGACACTGTGTTTAACCCTATGCGTTAGTTGGGATTGAATGTTTCCAATATGATTTTATATATGTGCATATCTGACACATGATGTGTCTATTCGTTGTATTATTTGGATTACACTAGGAAGTAATTTTATTTTGTTACTAACCTTGTATGATAAATTATGCTTTCTTGTTAAACTTGCTTGACTATGAAATTATTTGAATTTAGTTGCATTCATTGTTTTATTTAATTACATTAATTTTTTCTGCTACTTGGAACTCTAAATTCTGATACCCGAGCACACTTTCTATGGGGGTTCCATAGACTTGTCATTGCGGCATCGATGGCTTGGCACTATCCGTGGCAGTGTGATTAGACCACGGCGTCTCTATTTTATCTGTATAACTATGTGCTCGGAGAAGTACTTAGCTATATCTGTTAGGAGGCGTATGGACTGGTCCTAGGATATATCTGCATCTAGTGGATGGTGAGTGTATGCCAACACCCCATCGCACACATCTGGTACTTAGGGACTGCAGCCCTTTGTACACTATGGTTACTATTGTATTTCTGATATCTGAATCTGGCTCGTTGGGTATTTCTGTAAATCTGAACATGATTAATCTGTCTGAAATCTATTAATATGAATTATGTTAATGAGCTAAATTTGTATAATGAGTTGATATGAAATATGTTATTATGAGATTTACTATGACACGTTAATATGGATTTGAAATCTGATATCTGAAGTCTATATAAGAAACTGATAATCTGATATGTTGATATAAAATCTGAATAAGCAACGTGTAAATGACAATGTTGTGTGATACTATGGTATTATATGTTGTGTGCTTGATTATATCATAACAGTTCTACTTGTTACGATATTTGTGACTGCTCTATTTTATCTGTTCACTGAGCTTCGCTCAGCCGCTTCTTTCTTCGCGGTAGGTATGCAGGGAAATCATGGGAATGTGTGAAGAGGACTAATGGACAAGCTAGGAACTGAAGAGACCTGAAATTTATAGGAGATTAATATATATTCTAAGACATTTTGAATTTATTTTTAAGACTTTAATAAGTTGGGTATTTGGTTTTAAAACTTATGTAAGGATCTGAACTTTCTTATCATTTAATTCCGCCTTTATTAGTATCTCTGATTTCTGTATAAATGACACGTCAGCCCTATCACGGGCGGGGTGTTACAGTTATGATCTTAGCAGGGTCAACATGGATACCCTTTTCATTGACGATATGGCCTAGGAATTGAACCTCTTTTAGCCAAAATTCACATTTGGAGAACTTGGCATATAGTTGCTCTTTCTTTAATAGATCCAAAACCAACCTAAGGTGTTGCTCATGATCGGCTTTAGTCTTGGAGTAGATTAAGATATCGTCAATGAAGACGATCACAAATTTGTCAAGATACGGTTTGCACACACGATTCATGAGGTCCATGAAAACCGCGGGTGCATTGGTTAACCCAAAAGGCATAACCATGAACTCGTAGTGGCCATATCTTGTTCGGAAGGCAGTCTTTGGAATATCTTCCTCTTGCACACGGAGTTGGTGATAACCAGATCGAAGATCAATCTTTGAGAAACAAGTGGAACCTTGAAGTTGATCAAAGAGATCATCAATTCTAGGCAATGGGTAACGGTTCTTGATGGTAAGCTTGTTGAGTTCTCGGTAGTCAATACACATGCGGAATGATCCATCCTTCTTTTTGACGAATAAGACAGGTGCACCCCACGGTGAATGGCTTGGACGGATGAAGCCCTTGTCGGAGAGCTCTTGGAGTTGGCTTGCAAGTTCTTGCATTTCGGAAGGTGCGAGACGGTATGGAGCTCTAGCCACAGGATTAGCTCCAGGTACAAGGTCGATACGAAACTCTACTTGACGAACGGGTGGAAGACCGAATAGATCTTCAGGAAATACTTCGGGAAAGTCACAAATGATGGGGATGTTTTGAATACTCTTCTCTGGGTCCTTCTTTTGAACAATATGGGCTAGAAAGGCCACATACTTCTTCCGTAAGTACTTTTGGGCCGTTGTGCACGACATGAGCTTAAGCCTACTACATGGTTTCTCACCAAAGACTTTTAATGTATCGCCCGAGGGGAGAGGAATCCGGATGCACTTCTCGAAACAAATGACCTCGGCATGATGACTAGATAGCCAATCCATACCTACGATAATATCAAAGCTTCCTAGTTGCATAGGTATGAGGTTGACGGGAAAGGAATATTCATTAAGTTCGATGACACAATCGCGGATAATGGAGTCAATGATGATGGGGTTTCCATCCGCTACTTCAACGGTAAATGTTTTCTCTAACTTAGTTCGTGTTTTAGCAAGTAAAGGTTCAAAATCAAATGAAACAAAGCTCTTATCGGCACCGGTATCAAATAGTATGGAAGCATATTGGTTATTAACGAGGAACGTACCGTTTACCACATCATTATTGGCCTGGGACTCATTAGCATTTATGTTGAAAGCACGCCCTCTAGCTCCACCTTGATTTGGGTTGATAAGTTTTGGGCATCGGTTTCGGAAGTGGTTTGGGTTACCACATTCAAAGCAAGCATTCCCATTAGCGATAGCTGGAACCCCTTTGTTTCCCTGGTTGGCTAAATTGCCAGGTGGGTTGACTCTGCAGGTGTTGGCTAAGTGCCCATATTTTCCACAGCTGGCACATATCCGACACGGTAGGTTTGGGAAGTGATGGTAATTGCATGTGTTGCACAAAGGGCTGTTGCCCACATAATGTTTCTTGATGGAATTCTGAGCCATAGGGGCAACCTGTTTGACTGGGGCAGCTGGGGTAACAACAGCAAAGTTTTTAGCCTTTCGCTTCTTGTTGTTGTGATAGGGTTCAGGCTTGAGTTCTTTGGAGGGCTCAGAAGATGTTGTTGTGTCAGAGACTTTCTTGGCACCCTTTCTTGTCAGCGTACCCGCCTTCACATGATTATCGGTCAGGGTGGCGGATAGGCGGATGGCATCTTCAAGGGTAGCTGGGTTTCTCCCTAGGACAGTGTCTTGAATCTTCATCGGCAGCCCACCGATGTATTTTTCAATACCCCGAACCAAAGGTGTGACCATATGAGGTACTAGAAGACTTTGCTCATGGAAACGGGTGGTGTAGGCTAAACTTTCACCACTATCTTGGGCAAGATCCCAAAATTCTGCCTCTAACTTCTTCATTTCATTGCGAGGACAGAACTCCTCGGTCATGAGCCGTTTGACCTCATCCCATGGCAAAGCCATTGCCACTTCTATGCCCCTATTTCTCTTTTCGTCATTCCACCAAGTGAGCGCCCGTTTTTGGAAGACGCTGGTGGCATAGCGGACCCGGAGGTTGTCAGGACAATCGCTGTTGAGAAAAGTGTTTTTGTAACATCCGGCCCCTCATACCAACAATATTGTCCGCTTTGCCCACTAAGAGCTCACGGATTTGTTTTTGGTTACCCGGGTGAAAACTTCCCAGGGGGTCACCCATCCCTGGATTACTCCCACCCGAGCATGCTTAACTGTGGAGTTCTCCTCTCATCCACTACATTAAGCCCCAAAACGCGTTGTTGATTTAAGAGGCAGGGCATTCCTTATGAACCAATGATCTCTCTTGTGCACGGCCGATGTGGGATTCGCCTAGGGTGTTACAGAAAGGATGTTGGATACAGGAGGTACGTGTAGAAACCAGTTGTCCACATCCATGGGCTTGCCATGTGCTTGTCGTTTGGAGGAACACATCAACCAAGGTTATCTATACTTGAAATACATCTCAAACCGAAAATCAAAACTAGTTTTATAATAAAAAAAAGACGTGACCGGATTTTAAAAACTATAACTACCGATTTTTACAAACTCTTAACGTGATAAAAACAAAAAAAAAACTATATTAAAAAAAAAATAAGTCGTTATTCACTTTTACATCTCAAACCGATAATCGAGGTGACCGGATTTTAAAAACTATAATCACCGATTTTTACAAACTCTTAACGTGATAAAAACAAAAAAACTAAATTAAAAAAAGTAAGTCGTTATTCACTTTTACATCTTAAACCGATAATCGAGGTGACCGGATTTTAAAAACTATAACTACCAATTTTTACAAACTCTTAACGTGATAAAAAAACTAAATTAAAAAAAATAAGTCGTTATTCACTTTTACATCTCAAATCGATAATCGAGGTGACCGGATTTTAAAAACTATAACTACCGATTTATACAAACTCTTAACGTGATAAAAACAAAAAACTAAATTTAAAAAAAATAAGTCGTTATTCTAAAAAAAAGTAAGGGGTGACGGATTGCCCTATATGTGACATATACACCACCAAAACCTTAAAACCTAACTTAACCCTAAAAAAACCCACCAACACATCCCGACATTCTCTGGCGCGCTGATTCCAAAGTCTGTTGAAGGGTGACGGATTGCCCTATACGTGACATTTGGTGCCCTAAACGCCACATTTAGCACTATACGTGACGGTTAGGGCAAGTATACTTCAAAAATGTAGACGGTGTCTCTAAAATTTCCCTAAGATATAAAATAGTGTATGATTAAATTTGTTAGGTAAATATTAACTGTGTGAGCATGACGTCAACCAAAACCACTTCCACAATGGGAGTCTATTTTAGGTAGACATATCTGAATGTGATTAGTGTAACATATTTAAGTGTTGTGGTGGTCCAATATGATCATTGTACTTGAACTTTAATCATACTTTGGTTAAACTAGGTAGTTAAAAAGTTCAAATTTGATTATCCAGAATTAGTAAATGTTCAGATATGACAAATATCGGTGACATGCTCACTTAATTTATTAATTTGAGGTACAATTTACTTGATTATACATTAGAAAACATAGGAGTATAACTAACCGTCAAATCCACCATCAATCAGTCAGTAAACGTCGTTACCAGGTACCGTGGAGGAATTCGTGTTAGCATATATTTTCACGAATCCATATTGATATATCTCATATGGTTCCCCGAAACAAAAATCAATGTCAGTTTATGAAAAAAAAAGTTTATGAAAAAAAAAAGTAGATGAAGAAGCAGAAGACAACATAACCGCTATAGAAATTGATGGGTCTTGTGATATAGAAAACCACAATTGCCATGTTCTAGTGGATTATTTTGGCTATAGAAATCCACAATAGTCATAACAAACCCATTTTGGGCGGGTCTCGTGATCCATGTGTATGATTACTTTACACTATTGGTCGTTGATGGGTCTTGCGATACGTTAGTGGTTAGTTTTGGATACACAAACACATAATAGGTCATAACAAGCCCTTTTTGGCCTCGTGATCCATGTGTATGATTAATATACACTCTTGCCATTTTATAAGTGTTACCATGTGCTAGTTGGTTGTTTAGATTACACAAATTGAGAATAGGTCATAACAAGTTATTTTGGACCACATGATCCATATGTATGATTTTTATATACCATTGGGCCACGATAGACATGTGTTAGTGTGTTGTTTAGGCTACACAAACCCATAATAGGTCCTAACAAGCCATTTGTTAAAGGATTGTTTAGGCTAGACAATCCCAGATGTGTATGCTTACTTTACACTATTGAGCCTTGACTAAAAAAATCGGGCTATATGTGGCGATAGAGAAGTTGGTAGTAATGAAACATGTTCTGTAATGGAGAAACTATTTAAACAGTACTCCGGATTCCTTTAAGTTATATAATATGTTTTTTAAACATAATACTATTTATTTCTTGTGTGCTTGAAAATTGTATTTAACCCCTTTTAGAAAAATAAAAGATTAATGTCATCCTAAGATGCCTACGAGGAAAAAAAGAGAGATGCTAATAGTCCACTAGGGAAAAAGGGTAAATGTAACTCAAAGTATACCCTCTATTGTTTTCATTCAAACCAATGTTTTGAAACCCGGACCGGACCGGCCGGTCGGACCGGGAACCGGTGGTCTGACCGGTCCGGTTACATGTGTTGAACCGTTTCTGCAGCGAACCGGTGGTCGGACCGGTTGAACCGCTTGACTAATTTTTTTTTTAATCTTTTTTAAGTCTCTTGGCTTCTTATTTCGTAGGTAATTATTAGTTTAAAATTATTGGAATTGACTTGTTGGTGGTTTTTGAAAGGATTAAAAGCTATTTAGACTGATATATTTTTATAATATTTATGACGTCGTCCGGTTCTTAAATCCGGTCCGACCAGTCGGACCGGTCCGACCAGTGGACCGGTAAGGAGACCGGTTCGACGTCCGGTCCGGTTCTGAAAACATTGATTCAAACTACTCAGTTCTAAATTTTAATGTTGGAAATCAAACACAAACCATCATAAGAACGAAAACAATCACAGTACAAAGTCCTAATTTTGGTTATATTAAAGCAGCCCATTTGAATCTTGACATAACCTCTTTTAACACAAATCTCACACCCCTATAGTCAACTCAACAAATAGCTACTACACTACTTACCATATGTTATACAAACCATAAATCTAACTGAGATAGCCCTACTAGTTATGGGTCAAAATGAGCCCAATTTGCATCTTCAAGATAGTAAAGGGGACTTTCCCAAAGGTATGCTGAAATCAGCATGACCTATTTCAACTAATCTTGTTAGTTCTACAATATTTGTTAAAGTGGAACCATATTACAAAGATCTTTAGGCCATTATAATTATAACGAACAAATTAAAGTGGTTGTTGACTAGAAATCACATGCAAATTGTCAATTAATAACAAAAGACTTTTGTATCATTTCTAAGGGCTTTTGCATGTGTGGGACTCACGGGGTATGCAAGAAGGCTTGGAAGAAGGCCTACTATCTATGTTTCAAGATTTGGCTAATACGGGACCATATCGTAAATAGCATTAAGCTTAGGCGCATGCTTAGCATGCAAGTCTTATCTCAAATTTTGAATGAGTCAATATATGTAATCAATTATAAATATTAGGCTCTTTGTATTATGGCTTATTTATAACTAAATTCCAGGAACTTAATTAAAAGTCTTTTTTTATTTGTGTGTGGTTGTAAAACCAATTTTCTAGACCACAAAGTTAATAAAAAGATGGTTGTGTCTTATTTAAAAATACCAATTTAAAAATGTTGATGTGAATATTATCTTTTCACATTTTAATTTTATTATATTTATCATTATCAAACATTAATTAATCAAATACATAAACTCAAACACGATTACAGTTAAACTAACGACACGAACACCCTCATTTCGTCCTTTGGCGAACACCACCACCTAAACGCATGTCGCACCTAGTGGCGAAGTTTGAAGAAAAACGCATGGAGCGGGATTTTTTTTTCTATCAGGGGCCGGAACTTAATATACCTATAAAATTTTCGGCCGAATACGTATAAATTAACACTTCTGAGCAAAAAATTGGGGGGGGGGGCTAGCTCGAGCCGAAATTTTTTTCTATCAGGGGTCGGAACTTAATATACATATATATAAATTAATTAATATATAATAAACTAGCCGAGCTCGAGCTTATAAAAACTACCAACGAGCCGAGCCCGAGCTTCAAAATTAGAGCTCGAATCGAGCCGAGCTCGAGCTCACAGTAAGTTAAACGAGCCGAGCTCGAGCCTAGTCAAGCTCGGGCTCGGCTCGGCTCGTTTACACCCCTACGTACCAAATAACGTTACATATACGTGACACATAGTGTTTACATATATGTAAATTAACATAATGATAATTGATACATATACGTAACACTATGTTTTAGAATGGTTATCACATAAAAATTGGTTAGCATTTGAACCTCACCCTATATATATATATATATATATATATATATACAGGAGGAGGTTCAAATAATAAGTGTAATTTGGCTAAGAAGCCTAAGAAGCAATCTTAGCTATCCATTTGCTAATAAGGGATGAGATTTAAATGGGAAAAAAAATAAAGTTGGAGGGGTATATTTGGAATAACCATTTTTGTTGACTTTTTTTAAGTTCCCCTCATTTTTTAAACTTCCATAACTTTTTTATATTACATTATTTTTTGAAAAAAAAATTACACCATAAAATCGAGCATTTTTTTCTCTTTAATTTGAGTATAATGTTGATATATAAAAACAATGATTAAAAAAATCAAAATCTTTGGTGATTTTCGATAAAACAGCACTGATAATAGAATCTGTGTTGTTTTCTAGTAAACAACAGCAAACCAGCACAGAAAAATAGCATAACAACAAAATCAGCACAACAACACATCAGTACAACATAAAAATAACACAATAACAAAAACAACATAGGTAACTTTATAAAATCATAAATCATTCATCATCTTAAAAGAAGAATGTAAGTAATTAAGGATTGACCTTCGGCAACATAAAAAGCAGAAAGTACCTTATTTTTGCGTTTTCCGGTAACTATTGTTGTAGGGAAAAGAATGTACCATAAAATACAAGAAACTGAACTAAAAAAACTTCATGTGAATGCTATGAAACTTGGGCTAGAACCCAAAATCTAATTTGCAAATGTTTTTGTATATAATACAATCTTAAAAACTTAGTTTTGTTGTGTTGGGTTTTGTTCATTTTTGTGATAACCTACCTGTGCTGGTTTTGCTTGTGTTGGGTTATATTTGTGCTGGTTTTAGGATTATAACATGTCACTTCTAACTGTGTTCTTTGTTTTGTGTTGGTTTGATATACAATCTTAAAAACTTAGTTTTGTTGTGCTGGTTTTGTTTGTGCTGTGTTAGCTAAGAAAAGCAAGTCACACAAATAACCGTGTTGTTTTGGTGCTGTTTTATAGTAAAACAGCACAATTAATTGTTATGTTTGGTATTGTTTTATTATAAAACAGCACAGTTAAAAGTGTTGTTTTACAACGCAATACAGTTAATTGTGTTGTTTTACTATAAACCAGCACATTTATTAACGAAGTAGTAGCACGGCATGGGATGCCTTTGACGATCGTATCTGACCGGGACACACGATTCACATCGAGGTTCTGGAAAAGATTTCACGAGGCGATGGGCACGAGGCTTAATATCAGCACGGCGTACCACCCACAAACGGATGGTCAGTCCGAAAGGACCATTCAGACATTGGAGGATATGCTTCGTGCTTGTATTATCGATTTCGGCGGCAGTTGGGACAGTCATCTGCCGTTAGCCGAATTCTCCTACAACAATAGTTATCACACGACGATAGGCATGCCGCCTTACGAAATGTTGTATGGGAGGAGATGCAGGACCCCGATTTGTTGGGGTGAGATTGGACAAAAGGAATAAGGGAGTCTTGAAGTAGTAAGAGAAACGTCAAAAAGGTTTAATTAAATCAAAGAACGAATGAAGGCCGCACAAGATCGTCAGAAATCCTATGCGGACAAACGACGAAGGCCTATTGAGTTTGATGTTGGGGACAGAGTAATGTTGAAAGTGTCACCCTGGAAGGGAATGATACGATTCAGGAAGAGAGGAAAGTTAAGTCCGAGGTTCGTCGGACCATTCAGGATAATGGCACGGGTTGGTGAGGTCGCTTATCGGTTAGAGTTGCCTGATGAGTTAAGTGGGATTCATCCTACCTTCCATGTATCACACTTGCGAAAGTGTTTGGCGGATGAATCAGCTCATGTACCACTTACTGACATCGAGGACGACAACAGCCTTAATTACATCGAAGAACCCGTGGCCATCTTAGACAAGAAGGAGAAGCATCCAATGTAAACATCGAAAGGGATCGGAAGCCACTTGGGAAACGGAGAAGGAAATGAGGGAGTCGTACCCATATCTATTTGACTTGTGATAGGTTTCGGGGACGAAACCTATTGTAAGGGGGTAGACTTGTAACATCCTAAAAATAAAACGACAGTTAAAATGACGAAATAAATGAACGAGGCATGTCGGGTCGGGCCGGATGGGTCGGCGAGCTGGAAGGGGAGCCTCCCCTATAAATAGCCAAAGTCTCCATCATTTCTCTCATTTGCAAGTTCTAGAGAGAGATACCGTAGAGAAAGAAAGTTGGCGGATCGACCCGAGATTTCAGCAAAGTGTTGCTCCATAGCTCGTGAGAAGAACCCCCGGATCAGAAACTCGATTCAGGTAACGATCGGGCCTAAATCTGAGTTCTTTGTTCGTTTTTGGGTTTTTCGGGTTTTGGGTGAAAAGGTAACGTTTTCCCGGATAAAACTGAGAGATAAACATAGATTTGAGCTCCTTAAAGGAAAACAAACGTTTTGAATGCACACAGGTTCGGGATCTTGACGTGACCAGACCTGAATGCGAAAGTTAGGGTTTTGCGAAGAAACAGATCGTGCTGCGTACTTATCAAGTACGCAGGAAGAGGATCCTGCGTACTTATCAAGTACGCAGGAAGCAGGGTCTGCGCACTTGCTAAGTGCGCAGGCATCAGGTTGTTTAAGTAAAGTTAGTATGTTTAGAATGGTTAAACCGTTAGAGTCTGGATTGGGTTTGATGTGTATTTAACTATCAAATTCAGATCGGAAGTGACGTAGTGGGACCTTTGTTTAGGGCAACCCGGATTAGCTTATCAGGTGAGTTCTAGAAGCCCTCTTTTAAATGTTTTATGTAATGTTTTCGGGCTGGTGTGCATACATATGAAATGATGTTTTACGAAACGATGTTTATGAAACTATGTTTATAAAATGATGCTTATGAAACTATGTTTACGAAATGAAATGATTTGGAATGAACGGTTTATGGAAAGAAAGTTTTATGAATGGAATGTTTACGAACGAAATGTTTATAAAGAAATGGTTTAAACTAAAGGTAAAGGGTTTCAAAAATGAATGAAAGGTTTTATGAAAAGAAAAGAAAAATGGCAAAGGTTTTAAAGAAGTCATTACAAATCTAATCTGTCGAATGAATGAAATTGACGAATGAAGTCTGGGAATGTAATTCCCAGCCTTGTGGTAGATTATGGACAGCGAGCCATAGTTGCCATAAGATGAACAGGGGCAATGTCTTGGTGGCCTGCCAATGGTTTGATGTTGTACAACTGGTAGGGAGTAACGACGGTTACTCAGGGGTTAACGTGACCTTACGTAAGGTTAAATTATGATCCGACGGTGTTATGGCCGTGAGCCATAGCCGTCGATGGAGGTTGTCAGTCTATGGACATGAGAGCCATAGAGGCAACTGAATGGGTATTGTCGGTCCTCGTGCAGTTAGCCTTGGGGGCAATACAAAAGGGAATTGACGGAATGTATGGTATTGTGGCAATGACGGCGATACGTAACGGTTGCCCACGACATGCAAGGTTCCTTCGGGGACACAGAGACGCTTAAAGAAAGATACAGATTGTAGATAGTAATGTATGAATTAAATGAATGTTTAATGTTTTAAACAAATGATCCGTTCAATGTGTTTATGATGAGGAAAAATGTTTGAAGGTTTTCAATGATGAACGACAGGCCCTGTTTTCTTATACGTAATGTTAAACCCTAATGAATGTTTTGAATGATGAACCATTTCTTAAATCGAACGAAAACTAGAACTCACCAGCGTAGCTGACTTTTTAGTATGCACATTCAGGTTAAGGCAGGTATGGATGCTGGACGGTGATGCTTGGCAAGCGAGAAGAGTTACCCGGTTGATCATGAAGACTGGCATCCCGTTATGATTAGATTATGATATGTTTATGTAATAGAATATGTTACGCTTCCGTTGTTAAACAATGTAATGGTTATGTTTTATTGAAGTATTTTCCGCTGCGTTATTTGATATTCAAGTTTAAGAACTGTTTGTGAATGAATAAATCCAACAAGTGAGGTCTCCCGGTTTTGGGGCCTTACAAATTAAATCTCTACACTTGATCATCCATTTGAATGGATTAGATTGCTTCTTAGGCTTCTTAGCCAAATAGTAATTCTTAGGGGAACCATCCCCTATATATATAAATCTGTACATATGTTCGAAGGTTTGGATTGACATAACAAGGAGTAAAGCGTTTTATCAAACTAGTACTCAACCAAAACATGGATGGTTATGATCAATTTTTGACAGTATCTAAACTGCTAGGATATCATCAACTCGACTAGGATAAGGAGCAATATTTCATATGTAGGTGTATAGAGTAGACACTTAAAGCTCCAAAGATATTTTATGGTGCATTAGAAAGAGAGTTGCCTCAAATCAATTCCAAGCCAGGTTAACTGGATATCTTTGAAAGATCCAAAAGTCATATATATTTCTCCATGTCCACACACACATATAGGTATCATATCTGTATGCATGTATGTATATATTAATATGCAACCAAATATTTTTGCCATACATGATTTTCATTTCTGGTTGTAGTAAGGTAACCACTAAAAACATCGAAACTACTGATATTACAAGGAAATCAGGCATTGCATGTCATGGTACGTTATATCAAAATGATTTTGCATATATGTTAAATCAAGATACAATTAAAATTAGTTGTTTCTACCATCCGTTCTTACTTTGTCGTTAGGCAATGTGTAGTTTTTGGAGCTTGTTTTATCTAGTTTACGAGTGTTCATGTTAGATTCTTGCTTAGGTTTTATTGTGATAGGAAATGATCTGAAAGTTGTTCTAAATCTTGCTAGAAATCTCATAGCAGGAAGTTTTTTTCCAAGTTAAATTTGTAAATTGCAAGCTCACCAAGTCCCCAGGTACAACTAGCAATTTCTCACACCACACGAAACGAAGTTAAGCGGGTGTTTGGGTTTCAGTTAAACGGATATCAGTCATTAATTCGTCGACACGATTATGACACGCTTAAAATCATGTCTAAACGGGTCTAACCTGTTTATGACACGATTAGACCGGTTTAACTAATCGCGTTAAATGGTATAATATGTTAACACAAACTATTTATAACCTATTTATCAAAACTATATATTTTTATATATTTAAATGTTTAAATATATACAAAATTAAATTAGAATAATAGATAACCTAACCTTTCAATTTTCACTTTTTGGCGTTAACTTTTCAGGTTCTACTTTCGAGCGCTAACCTTCAGTTTCTAATAGGGTTAACAATTTTTGTCATGACTCTTTTACATGACACAACACGACACGAATTTAAACTAGATTGGGTTTGAGTTAAACGGATATGGGTCATAAATGGGTCGGCACGATTAAAATTGTGTCTAAATGGGTTCAACCTGCCTAATTAACCTGACTAGACAAATTTTGCTAGCCATAGGTAGATCCTTCTAGATCATAGGAATTTTGAGCTATAACGAATGTTGGAGCTTGTCTCTTTTTTCTAGAACTCGTGCAATCTTCACAAGGCCGTTTCAGACATCACGAATGAAATAGAAAAGATCGCGAAAGACATGGATGCCATAACCAAAATTTATGATGAAGTTTTTGAAGCAGACTGTGAATGTTGTGGCCAAAAGGAAGATTGCACCAAAGACTACATAGTTACAGTTAAGAACAAGCATGCAGGATCATGGGTTTGTGGACTGTGCTCTGGAGCTATTGAAGAATACTTATCAAAGAACACTGGGAAGACCATGGAAGAAGCAGTCAGTTCTCATAATGAAATTTGTCAAAACTTCAACATAACCACTAGAATCAACCCAAAGCTCACTCTAGCATGGGCATTGAAGGACATAGCAAAGAGAAGCCTCAAAAATAGAATGGTGAAGAATTCCCCAAAGTTGAATATTTATAGAAGTTCTAGTTGCATCCCAACTCTCAAGAATTAACCCAAAACACAAAGCAAAATCCAATAAATGATCATTCTGTTATTTATTAGTTATATATGCAAACATCAAGCAGTGGTTTGGTCAAATCAAAGTTCATTGATCATAAATATTGAAGACCCATGCATACGTACTTAAATATTTCTTGTAGTATTGTAATTTAATGTATTGATCATCCGCTAAGAAATTAAGCATGTATTTTAAATGTCATCATTGTGAAGTATATATATATTTTGAATCAAATCATTACATCATTAAACTTAAGACTGGAATTTATCAATAAGCTCTTATAGTTATTTTTTATTAATTCGTTTCTTCAAATCTGTTTATTTCAACGTGCATAGTCACCTTTTGACACACACCAAGCTAATAGTTAAAGTTCAGGGACTGTTATAGTAAATAGTAATAGTTCAGGATTAGACTGTGATGATAGTTCAGGGGTTACTTTTGTAACTTTCCTAATAGCTGTATTAACCCATAATCTGATGGTTGTTAGAAGTTAGTTAGTTGTCTGATTCCAATTTGGGTCTTTTCTTTGTAACTCCAATCGAGATTAATAAAGATCTTAATCGTTCGATTCTTTGCTTCAGTTCAATCGTATGATAGTAATTCTTTGTTTTTAACTTGGTGTGTATTGAGCTCCAATTATAACTATTAGTATCAGAGCTATGTGTCATGGGCCAAATGTTTTAAGATCGCTTTGCTATGATTGTCCTTGAACGCTTGGGTTTGTTGGCTAGTCCGAACTTCATCGGGCACGGCCTCGGTGGCATAGACGACGTGAACATGCCTAGGTGTGCTTGCATACCGAACGCATAACTGCTCGCGAGCTGTTACCACTCACCTGATGAGTCCAAGGCAGGATGAAACATGTATACCCTGAACATAAACAGGATGGATAGGCTAATCCTAAGGCAACCCAGGGCTCTACATCGGGCCTCGAAAGATGACCCCATGACATACGGATCGAATCTCTTGACAATATAAAGGTAATCGGACGAAGTTTGAAGGTTCGTAGTGGTTTCGACGAAGTTCGAATTAGAGAAGTTTGATGGCAAGAACGATTTTGGCCTTTGGATAGTGAAGATGAAGGCTGTACATGTTCATCAGGGTCTGGTAGATGCTCTAGAACCGACTGATAAGGAGAAGAAAGACATACTAGAAAAGGCTCATGGCGCCATCATTTTGACTTTAGGGGATCGGGTACTACGAGAGGTGTCAAAAGAAACCATTATAGCCGAAAGATTGTGGAAAATGGAATGTTTGTATATGACAATCTCTGACCAATCATCCATATCTCAAGAAGAGGTTGTGCACTCTTCATATGGCTTCTGGTAGCCCTAAAAGACCATACAGATGGGTTTAATAAATTGGTTCTTGATTTCCAAAACATTGATGTAGTACTTGATGAAGAAGATCAGGCTATCATATTATTGACCTCTTTACCCCATAGTTATGAGAATTTTGTGGATACGCTTTTGTATGGTAGAGAAACCTTATCAAAGGAAGAAGTGTTTGATGCTCTTAATTCAAATGAGTTAAAGAAAAGAACTGATGTTCAAGAAGAGACTGGTGATGGCATGTTTGTCAGAGGAAGAACTAAACAGAGAACTCCAAAGACTAAGAGTTTAAACATGTCTTGATCAAAGTTCAAAAGAAGATGTTTCATATTTAATTGAAAGAAGCATCTTAAGGGTGAATGCTTAGAGAAAAATAAAAAAAAAAGTTTGAGCCTAGTTCTTCCAAGAATCAAGGTAGTTCTTCACATGAAGGTTCTATAGAGGGTTATGATTTGTAGTCACAAATCAGAACTACGGTGGAGGAGTGGGTAGTGGATTCTGAATGTTTATATCACATGACTCCTAAAAGAGTATTTAAAGTAATTCAATAGTGAATGACTTGGTACTGTAAAGCTAGGAGATGACAGAGCGTGAAGGTCATGGTACTATTACATTAAGATTAGAGGCACAAAGGTTGAACTGACTAATGTAAGGTACATTCTAGAATTAACCAAGAACCTCATTTCACTTGGTACCATAATGGCACGTTGGTCTGCATCACGTCAAGAAGAACAAGTAGGATTTGGTGCCGCTTTGCTGTCGTTGATAATGGTTTTCCATCGTTAATAATGGTTTGCCATCGTTGATAATGAAGGAGAAACTAGAAAGTAGGTTAGGATCGAGAGACATAAAATAGGAATATGACTGATACCATGTAGTAATTGAAATCTCTAACACCTATTTGGTGAGAGGTATTTGAGAATACAAAAGGTTACATTACAACAATAAAATAATACAAAAGATTGCGGTAAATAGTTTACTTACCTAACATTAGTTCTAGAGTAAAATGTCATTTTTATCCCTATGGTTTTGTCATTTTAGCCACTTTCATCTAAAAACTTTTTTTTAGTTTTTTCGTCCCTAACTTTTTCAAAATCTAGTCATTTTTATCCAACACACTAACTTCATCTATATTTTAACGTTAAATCAGGGGCAATATTGGTTAAATCATGGGTAATTTGGTTAGAATTTAACCTATGAATTTTAAACCGACCTTTGATTTAATATTAAAATGTAGACAGAGTTAGTTATTTGGATGAAAATTGCTAGATTTTAAAATTTTAGTGATGAAAAAGCTAAAAAAAAAGTTTGTTAGTTGTCTAATTCTAATTTGGGTCTTTTCTCTGTAACTCCAATTGAGATTAATAAAGATCTTGATCGTTTGATTCTTCATGCTTCAATTCAATCGTATGATAGTAATTCTTTTGGTAATTATCTGATGGTTGTTACGATGAAGTTAAACCATATTCTGATGGTTGTTAGAAATTAGTTAGTTGTCTGATTCCAATTTGGGTCTTTTCTCTGTAACTCCAATTGAGACTAATAAAGATCTTGACCATTTGATTCTTCATGCTTCAATTCAATCGTATGATAGTAATTCTTTGGTGTTAATTTGGAGTGTATTGAGCTCCAACTATAACTCATGATATAGTTATTCTCTGTATTTTATTGTTTTTGAAGTAAATGTTGATATATAAATTTCATTCATATCCAAAAAGTACATACTTAGTCCATTTGTTTTGTAGCCAAGTTAAAACTCATATGCAATGTATTTTATTTTGTATATAGAAAACAGAAAAGAGATGTGTTAATATATGAATATGCAATGTATTTTGTTTTCCAGGAGACAGGAAATTAATATACAGTCATAAACATTAAGAATACAGAAGGTAGCATGTCACAGATAGGTTCTCGATCACTATATACATCTCGGGTTAATATCCGCATGCCTGGCAAAGCTACGGGCCTTTAGCCGATGATGAGAGTTTATTTTTCAAGTTAACATCTTAGAAGGAGCTTATAGTATGTACACTAACAAGGATGTTAGAGCGTGTAGATCGGTTGCTCAATTAACGACCTCGCGATCGTTCAATTCCCTTGTTATGGAAGGTATGCAACTTGAACTCCTAGCAAGACCACCCTTGTTCACATTTCCATAGCCTCTCTTATGATCTCTTGGGCTAAGAGATTTAGCCCTATTTCCATCTAACCTTGCACTTTTCTTCAACATCTCCTTCATAGCTGCCGCTTGGAACAACACTGGGTTCGTCCTGTCGAACCGATTAAACCTCACACAAACCCTAGTATGCTCATTCAATGCTTCCTCTATCTTCCCTCCTGTTTTCCCCATCTCCTCCTTCACAGCCTCAGAACACAATCCACAAATCAATTTCCCCAAAAACTTCTCACGCACTCGCGCAATGTACTCAGGCGTACACTCCTCGGACATCCCACAACACTCGCACTTCGCATCTTCAACTTCGGAAATAGGGGGAAGCTTCAATTGATCAGCAACCGCGTCCACTTCTTTGCTTAACTCAAAGGAGATATCCGATATAGTTATTTGCAACGTATCCATCGATAACCTCGAGGGCTTTTGGAGATTGGTTGGAGTGTTTTTAGCATTGTAGGAAGCCACAAGGGTATGATCTCTATCTGGAGACATAACTAGATTGTATTGAATTATTGATGATAACTCTAAGTGGTTTGAAAAGAAGGATATGTGAATATTGGTTAGAGAAGTTGTGAGTTGGGTCATTTACTATATAGTGTGTGATTTCATCTACTGGTTTCTAGTCCTTGTTAAATGTATGTGGATGACTTTTGTTCATTCACTCAAATTAAAAGGATGTGAAAATAAAAGTACCTTACCTTTTAGGTTTCGGGTGTGAACCAACAGTTGTGAGATAATGACCCTTTCTTGAGGGTAGTCTACTCATATGGAGGCACCCAAGTTGTTTAGAAGTCTTTAGTAAAGTACGTGATTAGTTTTTTTTAGAACGGCATATCAGTTAGGATGTCGCTAACCCCACCTAGCCCAGAGTTCAAGTCCTGTCACAGAAGGTGTTTCTGAAATTATGAAATACACCTTGTGAGGATTGAACATGTAACCTTCACATGAGAAAAACCTTATGGCAAAACCCCCTGACCACCAGATCAAAGGTCTGCCAGTACGTGATTAGTTGAGCTGTGATTGACTCGTATGTCAAGATAACAAGACACGTTTACCACTCCATGTTTAAATTAAGTTATCTTTTTTCAAGGTTGACACTGATAAACTAGAATCTACCTGTAAATATAATAAAAATGATTGAACATTAGAAAAGTATACGCCATATTGACTTTAAATTTTTTGTTACCTATATATAAATTTACACGATATTCAAAATTGTTAAATCTTACAACTCTATACACAAAAGGTTTTTTAATATTTTCAGAAAAATAGTATAAAGGACTCAAAAGGGCTAAAGCTCGTGTATATAATAATAGGAATTAGCTCATATATACATTATCTTTTATTAGATCTCGTTTAGTGGGCTAACAAATAATTAAGAATTGAAATCTTGAATTTGTTAAAAAAGAACTTAGAAAATTAACTAGATCATATAACTTTGCGGTGGAAAGTGGCGGCGACGGATCTATGTCTAGAGTAGGAAAATGATTGCGATGACAAGAAGCATGACGACATGGTTGGAGCGACATAAGCTACGACTATATATGACCCTAGTGACTCCGGTTGTAACGCAAGACCATGAAAAAAAATAAACAAACCTGATCTATAGACTAAGGTTTATTTATTATTTTCATAAATAACACTTGGTATCACATAGATGGTACATGGGTGAGACATGCCGAAGGAAGAAGAATTACAAAGAGGATCAATGTGAAGAACGAGCCACACCAAGAAAGGGAAGGTGAAATTGTAGGTTGCTGACGAATACAATATCAAAGAAACGATAAAGATACCATATAAAATAATGAAAAACTCGTGAATTTTAGATGTCATTAATTAAAGGATTATTGGGGTTTTAGCAGCGACAATTGTCGCTATTACTGCTCCTAAATCCTTGTAGTGACATCTTCTATATTGTATTTTTAAATGAGAAAAGATAAATACAAAATCTGAAGAAAAAAAAAACAAATAAGTAGATTTTATTTTTATGATGAAAGCAAAAAATTATTCTAAAAACTCATTTATAAAATAGTATTTAACTCCTGATATATGTTAATATAATTGGTAAAATATCCAAATTCATCGTAGTTAAAGCTCAAACTATTGGCTTGATAATTCAAAATATAATATATCTTTTTTATAAAAGTGTAAGTAAAGAAGTAAGCAATGTATTTAAACAATGAACCCACTAATGATGATTATTGTGCATTGAATCTATATTCATCGCATGAACGTTCACGTCACTCTATTAGGCTTTTCATGTATCCGTGATAACGTTAAAGTTGTAACAAATTAAATACCCTTCTTCTAGTATTTTATTTAATCTGCAAATTAATTTTTTTAAAAAGGGTTTAACCATCATTTGCGATTGATTTTAGCAGTCGCTTAAACCCTCGAGCAAGAGGTCGGGTTTAAACGCAAAGAACGTACGTCGATAGGTTTGTTTATGTAGTATATGAATAAAAACCAACGTACTACTAGAAAATTGTGCAATTGCGACCGTATTTCTGGTCGCAAATACCCATTTACGACCGTTTTGTGACTGAAATGGTTGTCACATATGTCTAGTTTTCTAGTAGTGATAACCGTAATTATAGTTGTAATCTTATATTTTTTGTCTATGTGGCGCCGTGGCGGTTAGCAATGGCAGTTTAAAATGTCTTCACGAGAAGGTTAGCTGTAGCCATACACACGTCTCGTTATTGAATACGGCATTCTTTTGTATAGTTGAAAGGACAGATTTATGGAAAATGACTACTTCACATGACTTCTATCCCTAAAGAACCCAACACATAAAAGAGAGAAAGAGAGAGATCGATCACAAGTATAATGATGGTGAGAAATGAAAAGTGATTTGCTGGTTCTTTATGTTTCTTTTGTTTTCTTTTGTTTTAAAAAAAAAGAAACTTTTTTACTGTTGATGACAATATTCTTATGTGTCGTACATCTAAAAGTATAATCATATAATATCACAATTAAAACAATAATTAATTTTCCAACTACAAATAATATAATATTTTTTTAAAAGTGATAATATCATATATATATATATATATATACCCTACAAACATGGGTAAATATCATATATACCCAACAAAAACTAAAAATATCATATATATACCCAATTTAAATAATTTATTATTTTATGATCATTCTACCCTTATCCATTATATGATTTTTTATAACATAATTTTTTAGTTTTATCCAATACGTAAAAAATCACGCGTTCTCCTATTATTGATGGTGACTATCGCGTTAATACTATAAAAGAAAAATTGCTAAAATTATAAAAAAATGAGAAAAATTCAAAATAGTATTTTGAGAAAACTAATTTTTATCGTTAAATATAAAATTTTAAAGTTAAAAATTTGTAAATATGAAATTTCAATGTTAAAAATTGATAAATATGAAATTTCAATGTTAAAAATTGATAAATATGAAATATTAAAGTTTAGAGAAATAAGTGTAAAATGGTCATCTTTTAAATGGAATTTAATGAAATGGGTATATATGATATTATTACTAGTTTGTAAGGGCACACATGATACTTTTAGTTTTTGTTGAGTATATATGATATTTTTCAAGTTTATAGTGGTATATATGAAATTGCCCATTGGTATATTGTCTGAATTTTGTCGTTAAAATTAAGGTTTTTTCGTCATTAACTTGCCAAAATTTCCTAACACTTTTCTTTTCGGAAATTTTGGTTGGAAATTTTGTCTTTTTATGCTATGGCACACTCTATAGAAAGAAAAAACGTTAACCGACTTATTTGTGTACAAATAGCTAAAGTTTTACAAACGAATAGGAAAAACTAAAAAATAAAGTCGTTACATGTCTAAAAGTATAATGACACATGTTCTACATCGATCGAAAACAAAAACAAAAGAATACCGATACTGATTCCGATAACACTGACGCCGGTACCGATGTTGTTCGGTCGGTATTGGTTAAGTGTTCAAATTTGTAAGGCTCGGTTTCGACTACCTATACAAAGGTACTCACCTCGAGAAAAAAAATCACATTAAAACGCTGAAAAAGAAACACGTGGAGACGGAAAATCCCATATTTTGGGGAAAAAAACATTTTTTTAAAGTTGTAAGAGAAAAACAAAAACTTAAGGAGGGTAGACTTGTAACAATGGAGGCATCAAAAAGGGTCAGAAGCTACTTGAAAACCGAGGCAGAAATGAAAGAGTCGTAGCTTCATCTGTTTGACTTATAACAGGTTTCAAGTACGAAACCTTTCATAAAGAGGGTAGACTTGTAACATCCCAAAAATAATAATAACAAACATGTAAATACGAACGGGACTCGGGGATTAAAAGAATAAACGATGATACAGAAAGAAAGCTTAATGTATTTTTATAAAACTAAGCTACCAAAATAAAGTTTACAGCATAACGTAAAGATAGAACTCACCGGTGTTGGCTGAGTTTTTAGTGTGCATGTCAGGTAGTAAAGGTAAAGCTAAAGTAATGTAAAGGAGTCGTGAGGGCTGGATAGCATGGACGCCGGGTTGTTACGCTGAAGACTGACATTTCTTTTTCCCGACAGTTTATGTTTGAACAATGTTTTATTAAAGTTAAAGTAATGAATGTTGAACAAGACTTCCGCTGTAATAGATTCTAATTCCGGTTTAAGAACTATGTTTTGTGTTAACTATGAGATTTACGCGGTTTGGGGAGTTTCAAATTGGTATCAGATCCATAGTTAGAGAGATTCAGACATTTGCGATAATTTCTGAACTTAAACTGAGAATGGGACAAAGGAAAAGAATGTCAGTCAGAGCAGCCCGTCCATGGAAAGATGGTATAAAGAAGGTAGTCAATGTCCTAACATCTATATCTATATCTATACTATATAATAAAGGAAAACCATGGGGGACACGTGTCACTCTCTGGTTACTACTCACCTTTATTTTCCCGTCTCTCTCTCCTATTAAATGTTAAATTTTTCTGTTTCTCTCTCTCATATTAAATAATAATATCAAATAATAATCTTTATATTAATAAATAAAATTTTATTGATACGTGTCACTTTCTGTTTCATCTGTATCATTTTTTATTTTATTTTTTTGACTCTCTCATATTAAATAATGATATTAAAAGAATTTATTTTTAGATTTTTAATATAAATCAAATTACGGATACTTATTATTTAATTATAAATAGTTCAACCGATATAATATACCGGTTTATTCAACCCGTGTATTACACGGGTTTTTAAAAATATAAAATTTTTATTACTAAGTATATAACATTTTATTTATTCAACCAGTGTAATACACGAGATTTTAACCTAGTAGAAGATAGAGAGTAATGTCTTAGTTCAGACAACAAATGCTTTAGCATAGATAGTGTACGGTATCTTCCTTACAGTAGAAAATCATGTGTCTCTTCAGAATGATGAGCACAATGAGAACAATGAGGGGTTGGTTCTAGAACCAATCGTAAGAGAAGCCTTGCACTTCGGGTTTGGAGATCAATACCCTTGATTTAAATTTAAAGATTTTAACCTTGGACTCAGGGTTTGAAGATTAATACACTTGAAATTTTTGAATTTATTACTAAAAAAACTCACCTTTCACTCGTGTCGGATCCATAATCCACTCCCATTCCACCTTTATACCACGAATAGAAAGTTGCCTCCTCTTCCCAATTAGCATACCATGATAAAACTTAGAATTTTCATTCGTCTCCATCCTCCACTGAATTTCCGATTTTTGGGCCGTATCACGAACCTGCAAATAATCCAACTCATCAAAGTTATAAATAATAGAACGCGCTCCTCGCTAACAATCGCAAATTCTAACCCATCATCAATGTGAAACTTGGGTTCAAGCTCGTTAAGCTTGAGTTCGGGGTCGAGCTCGTTTAAGCTCGGCTCGATTTAAATATTTATTGAGTCGATCTCGAGTAGCTCACGAGCAATTTGACTAGTTTATTTAATACATAAATAAAATTTTAAAATTTAAAGGCTCCTTAAGGCGGAGCCTACTCGAGGTTGATATGTGAAACTTGAGCTCGAGCTCGTTTATTAAATGAGACCTAATATAAGCTCAAGCTTGTTTAAGCTCAGCTCGATTAAATATTTAACAAGCTGATCTTTAGTAGATCAGGAGCCGTTTGTCTCGTTTACACAACTAAGCTAGATTCATTCTACCGTGCACCCTCCGGTGATGCTAAATGCCTAAATGTGTCTGCATGATTTTGACTAGCTGGGGCTTGGACCGGCTGTCTGCTTGCCTGGTTGATAATGTGGGCCGATAAAGTTGGACCAGTGATGCTACTGGTTTACTATCGTGGCCCAAAATCTTTAATTAGTGACTTAATTCCGTTCTCACAAATCATAATCTCACATTCTCACCTATTTTCAGAAACTATAATAAAATAAATTTTAATGCTTAATTAACTTTTAACATTTAACAAATCAACATAATTCAGTGAGACCGTAATACGAGTTTTAGGAGGTAAATGGTATGTAATAAAAATAAACAAAGTTACTAACTGACGTGTTGGTTTAAAACAAGAAACTATATGATGTGTATACCGTTGGCCACCAGTGCAATGGTAGCCTAAAGACTTCCCATAATGGAGGTCTTGGGTTCAAATCCTGGTCACAACAAAAAAGGGGTCTGTGGTCAGGTCAAGGGGTTTACCCAGTTGGGGGTTCCTCCTGTGATGGGCTACCCTGAATGTTCTAGGTGTTGCCCCGAGTAGACCCAATTATAAATAAATAAAAAAATATGATGTGCATCACTTTTAAGAAAAGAAATAGGCCTCAATACAGCAAATAATAATGGTTGTGTTGCGTGACAAGTGAGCTTGTGTCGTGTTATTATATAAAACTAGGATTTGCGTGTATATGCGCTTTGTTAATTTTTTTTCAATTTGCATTAACACGGATTATTTGAATATGTATTGTGTAATGTAAAGATTATTGTATAATGGAGATGATTGGTTTGTTAGTCAAAACTACGATGAGTTAAATTGTAATTGTCTTGTAATGGTGTATTCTTCTCATCAACTGATGAGGGTTCGAATCATACAGTGTACAAGTTTAATGTGTTTAGTTAATATGAGTAGATTATGCGTTGTTTGAAAAAAAAAAGTTCAATTGTAATTACCCTATAATTCAAAAAAATAGACCCTTATTTTTGTGATTTGGATGCCAATATTTTACATTAAGGATCATGATAATTTAAGGATATAATAATATAATCCGTTACATATATAACTTGGTTGTTGGTGGATAAAAGGCGTTAGTTTTCTAGTTGACACTATGATGAGTTTATTACAATAACTAGTAAAATCTACTCGCGCATCACGACGAGTGGATTACGAACAACTTGTTAAGCTCGGTTTTGATGACCCGTAAAGTGTACTTTAAAAAATCATTGGTTAAAGATAAGACCGTCTGTGTCGTTAGTTAATCATTTGATTATTAAACTTGTAAACATTCTAAAAAAATTGTTAGTGATTTAATAAGTTAATTAAATTAAGAGTAAACTGCAATTTGCACCTCAGTGTTTTAGGCCCGCTAACACTTTGCAACCCTGTTTTAAAAGAAGTGCAATTTGCCCCCTGTGGTTTGGTTTTCCTCTCTCTTTTGCCGTTATCTTTTCCAATGAAAATACAATAATACTCCTGATCTCACCCCAAATTTACCCTCTTTGTAACACCCATGGCTCAATCGCTAGCAACACCCGTGACACCTTATGTGTCTCTTTGTGACATCCCTGATTTTTATGCCTAATCATATGATCCTACTTTGTAATCTATTAAGAATTCTAATACTATGAACCTTTTGATGTCTCATATCACTTGTGATATCATTTTATTTCAAACTTTTGAGTCTGGTCTAATGCGAGTATTCTATTGCGTTTTAGAACGACTTGCTTATTCTATTTTGATACTAAATCTGATTCTCGTATTCATTCTAGAACTTGCTACTTGGTAACTTTGGATGCCTTTGATTCCATCTTAACCTAAATAATTAAAGTTTGTAACATTATTAAACTAAAGTGTAACTTTAAGGACTAAATTTACGCATGTGTAAATTTCAGGGTTTCTTTTGTAAACGTCTTCGAAATCTGATTAATTTTTGTAAATTCAACTATATATTATTATTATTATTATTAGATTTATATATATTATTATTATTTAAATTAATAAAACAATTAATAAAACCTTAAATCTATCTAAATTAATTAAAAACTATTATTTTAGTCTAAATTTTATGCTTATCTTTTCAATAACTAACTCAAAGTCATCTAAATCTTTTATTCAATATTTGGCCGTAAATCCCATCTAAATCCCTTATAATTCGATTTTTTTTAATTAAATTATATTATATATAACAAACTAATTTAATTATTTTGCAATCCAAGTTTAAATAACTATTTAATTTTTGCTTTTAAGTCCTTAATCCCACCCTATAAATATAGCCCTTATTCCTTCATTATTCTTCGCACCTCAACGATCCTCTAGGGTTCTCTAGCTACTAAAGGTCGTCCCTCTCATCTTCTGGAAGATTCTACCTTAAATTCTTTCATTCTAAGTAAGTTCTTCTCGTGTTCTTGCTCGTTAATACTTTTTCTTTTAAAATTCTTCATAACTAGCTAGATCTATGATTCCCTAACATGTTTATGTTATAATCATAGACCTATCGAAGATCAAAAGTTCTATTTTAATTAAACATGTTCAAACTTTTATTTAAAAAACTTGGTTTTGATCTATCTTGTTCCTTTCAATTTCAAAAAGCATGTTTTTACTAAAACTCCTTATTTTAAAATTAACCCCTTTAATATTCAATTAAATTCATTTATATCTTTTCTAAACTCATATTTTCACTTTAACCCTTATACTTTCCAAATTTACAATTCACAACCTAAACTTGGTCTAGTATTCAAATAGAGTAACTTTCAAACCAGTATGTAGTTATCTGACAACCATTAAAGTTCTGGCTAAGAAAAGACGGGGTTCCGATCCAACCAACTCTTTCCTGAGAACTTTTATGTTGGGGGTAATACTCTGGAATGATAACCACTCTAGTGTGCAACAACCACTTTCAACTAATTACAATATCAACCCCTTAACTTGTTTCTAACGTAACAAACTTACTTAGGAAATACTTAAGGCATTCAATCCAAGTTACATCAAGTACAAATTCAACCCTTTCACTTGCAAGGTGAGTTCATAGCCCCTCTTTACTTTCTGTTTTGGAGTGGAAAACATGCTCCTATATCAAAACGAAATCAAATTCTGAAATCAAAACTATTTTTTTTGCAGTCAATAACATACTTTCTAATTCTAGTAAAACTAAGCTGGTTTATACGTGTTGCTATACTATGTCACTTTTTCATTACAAAGTCTCTCTTATTTTCTAAAACTACACAGCCATTAACTTTGAGAAAGCCACGAGAGTACGTAAATAGATCTATTGGCTTGTCAAGCCCATCTAGTCCTTCAAGTTGTGGATTCTGATCAACTTGGAAGGAGCTGGATGTTCAGAAATTGCATTCTTGACACTTAAACTTAGTCTAACACCGTGACAAGGTGTTGGACGAGATAGCTATCGATCACTAGGGTTGGTTGTGGACTCATGTATAAAAGTTTAATTACTTGGAATTTGAAACTTGTTTATGACTTGCATCTTGTTATCTATTGCTATCTAAACCTATGTTCTCACCAACTTTTTAGTTGACCTATTTTATCATGTTTTTAGGTGAAGCTAACTAGGATGTTAATAAACTCGTGTTAGGATCAAGGATTCTGCTTTAGTGGACTTAGCTAGAAAATAACTATAGAATACTTATTTGTTCTACTTGTTTTGTTTGATTTTTGTAATCAATTATTCAATTAATAGAAATTTCTTTTGATCATGTGTAATGATTCAATTTCATCGCCCCCCTGTGTTTCCGTCTTGGCGGGGGTGTGACACTCTTATCTGCAACAGCTGCTCTTCGTTCAAATCCAATTCTGCTTCAAATTCTTTGTCATTCTCTACTTTAAATCCTCCCAAGGAAACAACGATGATAACTTTGTGTTTTATTATTTTTTTAATTTTGTGTGATGAATTGAATTTGCAGGTTGGTGGATAGAGCATTAGATGCGCTCGTGTGGGAGGAGTGGAGATACCTAACAACAAATGAGAGAAAATCTAAAAACTGGCAAGTCAACAAATGAGAGACTTCTCATAGTGGTGAATTCTGACAACAGCAAAAAAGGGGTCTGTGGTCAAGTCAGGGAGTTTACCCAGTTGGGGGGTGCAATGGTAGCCCCAAGACTTCTCATAGTGGAGATCTTTGGTTCGAATCCTGGCAACAGCAAAAAAGGGGTCTGTGGCCCAGGGGCGGACCTACCTATAAGGTAGGGGTAGCGCCTGCTACCCCTCAACTTTTACGCGCACTGCAACTTTTTTTTTACGATTTTATGTATCTGGTTACCCCTGAAAAAAAGTTACGTTACCCCTCAAATTTTTATAAAAGCTAACACTTCATAAAAAGTTTAAAATTTTATAAAAAACCTAATACTTTATAAAAAGTCCTCATATTTTATTAAAACCTTCCCTACAATTTTTTAGAACCTTTTTTTTAACCAGATTTCGTATGGACCTTCAGCAGCTTCTGGCCTTTTAATAACTAATATTTTGATATAAAATGATGTGTCTTCAGCAGCTTCTTGTTTTGTTGGGCTAATAACACTGTAACGGGTATAACAAAAAAAACACACAAGATTACTGAATTAGGGAAAGAAGCAAAGCAACAGGTCGCATCCGGCAGCCACCTCCAACTGTGTTTTCCCCCATTGCTCAGCGTTGCTCCCCTGTCGCCGCCGGACACCGAACCGCTGTGCTGCCGCCGGTCTCTCCACCCAACGCACAGGTTATTTTACTCTTTATTCCCTCTTGTTTGAAAAAGAAAATCTACGGTTAAAAACAGTGAACCCCTTGAAAAAAATTATTCCGCCACTGGTTTCATTTACGTGAAAGTACGGTTAAAAAAAATTCGCTACCCCTAAAATTTTGTTCTAGATCCGTCACTGCTGTGGCCAGGTCAGGGGGTTTACCCAGTTGGGGGTTCCTCCTGTGATAGGCTGCCCTAGATGTTACACCGGGGAAACCCAATTATCTTAGAATATATAAGTGTTGTTGTTAAAAAAAAAACTTTAAAAATAAAAAAGTTCCATAACCATTATTCCATTATACCTGCAAGAACCTTCTTTCCTCTAGCCACTGTTTTGCTGGCATCACTTTATCATTAGCATCTTTCCATTCATTAGCTACCACAGTTGCCAACTTGCCACTCTATTAGCAGTAACTTTAGCACGCGCAAGCTTTCTGTCTAGAGTTTTTCTTTCCTCCTGTGTTGAAAATCAACAAATTAATAATGATAAGTAGTTGTTGAAGAAATTGATCCACCGGTGATGGTGCAGGTGTGGTGGCCGGAGGAGACGGTGTTGCCGGATGGTGCAAGTGCGGTGGCCGGAGGAGATGGTGCAGGTGTGGTGGCCGGAGCAGACGGGAAGGGTGAGGGCGAGTGGTGCAAAGTGATAAAGAAACCAAACCACAGTGATACACATTACTTTAGGTTTTGCTTTTTGGGTGAAAAGACTTTAATACTCCTAACAGAGTTAAAAGATTAACGGTGATTGTAACGGCAGGGGTGCAAAGAGAGAGAGAAACCAAACCACAAGAGGCAAATTGCACTTCTTTTAAAATAGGGTTGTAAAGAGTCAGCAGGCCTAAACCTCAGAGGTACAAATTACGGTTTACTCTTAAATTAAAATACTAATGTTTTGTTAAAACAGAAGCCCACTTATTTAGAAAGTAGAGGAGCTATTAAAATTGAAAAATAAGGCATCGAGTCTAGAACCCAAGCCATAAGATGTGTGGATGGAACTCGTCTATCTGTATATATTGATTGCCACTAGATTATTGTGAAGTGTGTGCTTCGTAATCTCCGAGGCATGATTTCATATGGATTATCTACAATGTTTTGAAACCCGGACCGGACCGGCCGGTCGGACCGGGAACCGGTGGTCTGACCGGTCCGGTTACATGTGTTGAACCGTTTCTGCAGCGAACCGGTGGTCGGACCGGTTGAACCGGCGGTCGGACCGGAAACCGGGTGGTCGGACCGGTTGAACCGCTTGACTATTTTTTTTTTTTTTTAAGTCTCTTGGCTTCTTATTTCGTAGGTAATTGTTAGTTTAAAATTATTGGAATTGACTTGTTGGTGGTTTTTGAAAGGATTAAAAGCTATTTAGACTGATATATTTTTATAATATTTATAACGTCGTCCGGTTCTTAAATCCGGTCCGACCGGTCGGACCGGTCCGACCAGTGGACCGGTAAGGAGACCGGTTCGACGTCCGGTCCGGTTCTGAAAACATTGATTATCTATTAGACGACTAACAGACACTGTGATTCACGTTTATAAGATGTTGATCGGTTCTAGTTGCCTATATTAAATTACTAACGATTTTTTTTTTGTTTTCTATTTAGGTGATAGAACGAACTCAATGTAAGTGACCTTAATTAATTTAATACTTAGCTTAGTAAAGATCTATCTACCTAAGACATATACAAAAATAAAACAAAATAAAAATAAAGAATAATTATCAACCACAATTAATTTTGTGAATATGTAGATTAATCTCAACCACACAAAAGGCTTGTACAACCCCATCGCCATCATATTCCATTAGAATTTGACAAGATAAAATAACAGTTAATTACACATATAGTCCATATCATTTGCGGAAATTAACATGTTGGGTACTAAAAGTTTAAAGTAACAAGTTTGAGTTTTATATTTTCATTTTTGTAACGACTTTAGATATTAAAGCTAACTTTCGTTAAGTTTTCTATTAAGTTCGGGTATAATGAATAAAATACCCTTTTCAGAAAATAACAAATTTGGGTATCAAGAGACGGTAGTTTAAAGTAAAGGAGTATTTTGATCATTTCATCGAAGTTAACGGAAAAATTAACAGAAGTTAACCTTAATACTTAAACTTGTTACAAAATTGAAAATAAAAACTCAAACTTGTTACTTTAAACTCTTATTACACAAATATGTTAACGGCAAACACACACTCCTTAAAAATTATCTATTGCTTAATTTGTGGGACTTGAACCGCCCTAACTTTAGTGAAGATAAACACCATATACAATTAGATCAAGTGGCTATCGACATTAAATTCTACTTAATTTTAATAATCGTAATTTATGTATCTTGTATATTAATTTTAGAAAGTTAATACGCTTCTTTTAAATCTTTCCATTTTCTTTTGTATTAATAAATAATATATTTAATAATGCAATTTTAAATTTTCACGTTCAAAATTTTGTTATTCAATAATTGAAAGACGGTTAACCGTGTTTTCTCTCATTATTTTCCTCCGTGTACGGTTGGACCACTTCCTTATTTGGAAAGTCAATATAAGCCGTCAGATTAAAAGTGTTGGAGTATATAAAGAATATCAAGTCACTCGTGACATTATTCAAACTAAGGGTGTTGATCGTGTCAGATCGACGGTTTTTAGGTTGACGGGTTAAATTATGTAACCCGAATATGACTCATATTTTTATTCGTGTAAAAAATTACAATCCTAACCTGGATGCATATAAATTTGGGTTAACCCGAATATGACCCGTTTTACCCATTTATCAAAATTAAAATCATAAACTATTAAATCCAAAATTTAACTCATTTAAGGTAAATAAAAAAGTAATTAAATTAATTGTTAGCGACTACTAAGGGGTATTTTTAGTGAGCACGTGCGTGGTTTTTTTTATATTTATTAATTATTTTTTGGACAATTAATTTAATTACTTAATTAAAAACCGTTTACGAGACAAAACACGTGACAAAGGTCGATCACGAGACAAAAAATATTATTTCTAAACAACTCCGTTTAAATTGCAATTTATACGAGGATGTTCTGGGGAAAAAAACAAGATTATGTATACTGTTTTTCTTTAAATAACGAACACAAGTTTTTTAAGAAAAATAAATTTATTTCTATAATTATATATTATTAAAAAAAATCAATGACTATGTGACACA
This sequence comes from Smallanthus sonchifolius, assembly GCA_023525975.1. Classification (NCBI taxonomy): domain Eukaryota; kingdom Viridiplantae; phylum Streptophyta; class Magnoliopsida; order Asterales; family Asteraceae; genus Smallanthus; species Smallanthus sonchifolius. Next base: position 57,474,997 of record CM042045.1, read on the forward strand.
ATGCGAGTGGTTTGTTTGGAAATGAAATTAACAGAATTCCTTCCTTCACGAGCGTGAGACCACTCACTCGTAATCCACTTATGACCCACTTACAGATGACGGAAGTGGTGTTCCGGTGAGTCTGAGTGGCTCGCGGCACCCCTCACAGATTAAATGCTCTCATAGCATTAACGGTGTATAATTAATTAAAAAATATTTTTTATATACATTTGATGAATTTTTTTTGTTAGTTATCACTAATTATTTCATGAGTTATTTATATCATTTATATAGAAGCTATAACATAGTATAATGATCACAATAAAAAAGATTATCAGTTTTTTATTATTCATTTATAATGATCACAATAAAAAAGATTATCAGTTTTTTATTATTCATTATTTAATATTTATATTTAACCCGTTAATAAATTAATTTTTAATTTGTTGACATAAGAATGTATCAAAAACAACATGATATATATAAAAAAATAGATAATTTTATACAAGATCTTTTAATATCTATATATCGAAACTACCAATGTATTTTACATATTTTTTTATTTTCATATTTACAGTTTTACCCCCTCTACGTGTTATAAGAAAGACCCCAATTCTCTTCCTCCAAACTCTACATCTGTTCTTTAGCAATGGAAGGAGCGGTACACGTGGAAGAATTGACCTCCGGCGCCAGCGGCCGTATCATACCGGTCTTCAAAAACGTCCGCCGATCGGTCTTCTCCTCAGCCTCCATCCGCCGTGCAATAATCTTCGTCCAATCAATCTTCCTGTGGTTCATTTTCCACCTCCGCCGTTGCCGGCAGCATCATCACCGTCCTTCTCCGCCGTCCTCTCCTTCATCGAAGAGGAAATTTCCTTTCCGGAGGAGAGATGTTGAAGAGGACGTGCTTAGGCGGAGAGCTCTCGCGGAGGTAATTCCGATGGTGAAGTCATCGATCGATGATGATGATGATTTGACTTGCCAGTGCCGTGCTGCCACGTGTCTGTTCTTCGGTACCGGACGCAACGCCTTGTTTTGCCGGTCGTGGATTCCGATTTCTGATGAGATTAGGTAACTTATTTTGCCTAATTTTCGTGTAATTATTACGAATTTGTTTTCAGAAACGTTGTGTTATACAATTCTCAAGCGCTATGTTAATAAATATGATACTGTTTACGCATATTTGATTAGGTTAATGGAATTTCTGTGTTGTCTTTTTTATTTTGATGTTCTTCATGCTCAAATTCAGCATGCAAAACTGTTCGAGATCAAATGTGTTCCTAGATGATGATCGGTTTACATAATTTAGTCATGGAATTGGGAGATATTACTTAGAAATTTTGGCGGTTCTAAGGAATATTGTAGGTTTTGCTTATTAGTCATCACAGGCTAGTTGTCAATGTGCACTTAGGTTTGAGGTAAAGGATTCCACTTTAATATCTGTAATTTGCAGTAGTGTTTCTAACTTCAGTTTGATTTTAAAATTGTTCACAGAAGATTATATGATCTTTTCGGAAATGCTGCGTTATGCAATTCTCAAGCGACATGTTATGAACTATGATACTGTGTATGCATATTCGATTAGGTTGGTGGATTTTGGCAGGTGATAGCTGAAATTTTGGGTGATGTGTTTTTATTTCGATGTTCTTCATGCTTAAATTCAGCATGCCAAACTATTCGATATCAATATGTGTTCCTAGATGATGATCAGTTAACATAATTTAGTCATTGGATTGTGAGATATAACTTAGAAATTTGGGTGTTAGTTTCCACATAAACGGTTCAAAGGAGTACTGTAAGTTTTTCTTATTGGTCACAAAGGGCTAGTTGTCAATGTTCACTTAAGTTTGAGGTAAAGGTCTCCACTCCAATATTTGTAACTTGCAGTAGTGTTTTTTTATGTTCAATTAGTTTCAAATCTCAAAATTGCAGTAGTGTTTGATTTCTCATTTATTTTCCACTTAACAATTTGATAAGTTAGTCACTGGATTGTGAGATATTTCATTCTTTCAAAGGGGTTATCTTATTCACTTCTTTAATTGGGCATTTTGAACCTGTTTTATTGTGTTCTTGATTATCATGAACTCTGCTTTAAAGCCAAATGCTCCCATAATTCAAAAGTTCTGGAATTTGTGAATTAGTATAATCTGGAACACAAAAGTTGAAGATTTCTATTTGAATAATAAGTAATAAGTTATTTCTTTTCTTATCAGCTTTACAACCACCTTACATTTTAGTAAGTTATGTCCTAGTTGACACAAACTTAAGCATTCGTCTCTCCGTTTCCAAACAATAAATGTGCATTCCACAAAAAAAATTCATCTCAGTAGTTTCTATTTGCTAATTCAGCTGATTTCTTTTTTTCTAGGGGCATTTTGATCATCATACACGGACTGAATGAGCATAGGTAAATCATCCCCCCCACAACAGCAAAAAAACTCTCATTTTTCTAGCGTCATCAAAATACGTCACGGTGGACTATTTTTTAAATATATAATTAAATATCATGCCATCATGGTATGTTTAATTTGTCCTGTGATGCATATTTACAGTGGGAGATACGCCGATTTTGCAAGGCAGCTCAATTCATGTAACTTTGGGGTATATGCAATGGACTGGATAGGTAGGTATGTTGTGTTATATTTTTGTTACTGAACGAATATTGACTATATTAATTGCCATAAAACCAGGTGACAACATATTTCCGAAAAAAATATACTTCTTTTATAATTTTTTTTTGTATTTAGGTCATGGAGGGAGTGATGGATTGCATGGTTACGTGCCTTCACTGGATCATGTTGTGGCGGATACTGTGAGTTTACTTCTGCACACTCATGCTTTCTTTTTGCTATGTGTATATGTTATTATATGTATAGTTGTATACATATACAAACACATGTGTATGTATATGCACATATTTTGATTCTTTCATGTGTTTTCAATTTATTAGGGGTCTTTTCTGGAAAAGATCAAGTCAGATCACCCAGGAATACCATGCTTTCTTTACGGGCACTCAACTGGTGGAGCTGTGGTTCTAAAGGTAATTTCAGTAATAAATATTTCCCACCACTATATGTGGGAATGATATATGTTTATGAAGGTTAATTTTGACTATTTTTGAATTTTGACCAATTAGGCTGCTAGCTATCCTTACATTAACGAACTAGTGGAAGGAATTATACTAACTTCACCTGCACTGCGTGTTACTCCTTCACATCCGATAGTCGGGGTAGGTACCCTATTTTCACCATATGTTCCATTTTTATTAAAAAATATTTTCAATAATACGACTCGTTCATCTACACCATATTCTTTTGTCTCATGGACCTACTACCATACCTCTATTTATATTTCTTCTAGCACCTTACAAATGGGACCCGGGGAAATAAAAACATTAGAAGTTGAACAACATTAATGCATGCTGATAGATTTCTCAACCTATAATGAATATTGTAATACATATTCATTTATGGAATTTCAATGGTCATGCTAGAGGTGGCAAAATGGGCAGGGATGGACAGATCGGGCTGTCTAACGTGTCATTTTGCCGTGTGGGATGGTTGAAATTCGAGTTGGTTGATCTGTTGAGTTTTTGTTTATTTCGGTTCAGTAAATGAAATTTTTTATTTTTTTAATTGAACTGTTTATGAAGTTAAGAATTGATAAAAAATGAGATTCTTTATAAACTTAAATTATTATTTTATTAATTAATTAAAAGTTTAATACCATAAAAAACCAACCTACTTTCTTATTTTATTTTTCAGGAAAAAGTCGTGTACATAATTTTGGTATATTAAAGTCCTCAAACTTATAAAAAAACACATGAAAAAGTCACTAAACTAATGTTTGTATATTAACGGTATATGCCATTGGCGTCTAATGTGACATTTGATAACAATTTTTTACTATAAATTAGTGAAAAAAGATAATTCTCTTGAATTTACATGAAAATTGCATAATTAAAACTAAAAAGTATAATTAACCTTTTCCTTATGTCTTAATACAGGCTGTAGCTCCACTATTTTCACTTGTTGCACCAAAATACCAATTCAAAGGAGCCAACAAAAGGGGTATTCCAGTATCTAGAGATCCTGCAGCACTTGTAGCCAAATACACCGACCCGTTAGTGTACACCGGGCCAATGAGAATCCGAACGGGCCATGAAATTCTTCGGATCTCGTCTCACTTGACCCGTAACTTCAAGAATGTGACCGTACCCTTTTTCGTGCTTCACGGAACCGCTGATAAAGTAACGGATCCACTTGCTTCTCAAGATTTGTACAACCAGGCAGCTTCAAAGTACAAGCACATAAAGCTGTATGACGGGTTCTTGCATGATCTTCTTTTCGAGCCCGAGCGTGAAGAAATCGGGCAAGATATTATTGATTGGATGGAGATGAAGCTAAGTTTTCATCATTGAAAAGTAAAATACTAGATATTGATTTTAATTGTTTGTTAAAAAGAATTTGTCTATGAATTTGGATATGGATTCTTGGTGCTTGATAACGATCGTATGTTTAGAGTTATGTTTAATGGTTTGGATTTGTTTCTATATGTAGATGAAGAACATCAATTAGGTTTCTCATTTTCTAGGTTTCTTTATTATAAAAATAAAGAAAAGAGTAAACTTCGTTTTTGGCCCCTGTGGTTTGGTTAAAATAATGATTTTGGTCCATTAGTTTCAATTTGACTTTTTTTACCTCTGTGGTTACCTAATTGTCTCAATTAGAACCATGTCACTAACATCGTTAGTTTTTTTGTTAAAAATAAGGGTAATTTAGTCTTTTTTATATAGAGAGGCTAATTGTGTAATTTAGTCAAACTAGTATAAGAAATATAATAGAGTAAATTACACTTTTCGTCCCTTTGGTTTGCCCTAACTAACAGGTTCACTCCAGTCTTAACACCTTTCGTCCTTGACGTTTGATGTTTTAACAGTATTAGTCCCTGAGGCTAACGACCGTTAGCTTTTCTGTTAGTTTTTATGTGAAAGTACCGATTTACCCTTTTTAAATAAATAAATAAATAAATACCGAAATTACCACTCCCCACTAGCAGCCCCCCCCCCCCCCACCACCACCACCACCAGCCCACCACCACCACCAGCCCCACCACCACCTGCCATCAGACTCCACCAAAATGCATCATCTTCTTCACCATCCTCCTACCCAAACCCTAGTTTTCAAACCCACTCCACCCCCACCTGCCACCACCAGGTACAACCACCCCCACCTGGACGGAGCCTCGTTTCCAGATCCAGTTTCCGGCCGGGAATCGGAGAAGAGAAGGGGCCGCTAGTGACGTGAATGAAGGGGGATTCGTCGAGAAAACTCGCCTTCTCCGCCGGGAATCGGAACGTTCCTTCTCCGCCGTCTGTGGCCATCGCCACCATCATCATCTTGTCTGATGTGTCTGTAGGAGGGGCCGCCAGAAGTGGTGGCCGACTCCCTCTCTCTCTCTCTCTCTCCCTCTCTCCCTCTCTCTCTCTCTCTCGTGTGTGGGTTTCGAATAAAAAGGAGAAGGGAAGGGGGGTGGTGGTGGTCAAATTAGGTAACCATAGGAGCAAAAAAAAGTTAAATTGAAACTAATAGACTAAAACCATTATTTTAACCAAAACACAGGGATTAAAAACGAAGTTTACTCTAAAGAAAATGTGGTCGTATTTTATTAAAGATCAAATACTATAATTAATTACCATAAAAAAATAAATTTATTAGGATCAATATACCATGTGGCTTATGTTTCATCTTTTGTATATTAATACTCTATATTTAAAAATTGAAGTAATAACAATTCAACAAGATTGGTACAGTACTAATTCCCAATTGGTCCATATGGCATAGGCTGATTAGAACTTTTTTTTACATTTTCATTTTCAACCTTATATTATGAATAATATACACTTTTAACCCTTTTTATTTTCTATTAATTTTGTTCTCCTTTAATAACTTTCGTTCGTTAATTTATTTCAAAGTACGGATGGCACGGTTGTTTTTAGTTTTTTTTACTTTCTGATTTTTTTAAACAGAGTTTTATTCAAAATCAAGTTTTCTTCGTATTGTTGCCTATAGCGAATACTGATAACGTTGTGGTACCATGACGACCCAAACCTATTATGAGCGAACAACATCATTGTCGGTATCGGTATTATCGGAAACCGTATCGGTATTCGCTTTTATGGTTTTCGATGACCCGAACATGTAAATTTTTTTTCCCTTTTTATTATTTAGTTCTATGTTTCTCTTTTATTAACATTATTTTTACCGTTATTTCTACGTTTTTATTTAAGTTTTATTAACGATTGGTGGACACACGCCGTGAAACGCGTGTATAACATCTAGTTTATAAAAAAAAATACAAACTTATAGTAATGTTAATTTCTCTTTTAGGTTTTAAGTTTAAGAAAAAAAACCTAATTATCTTAAGTTTATGAAACAAAAAAAAATATTTTTTTTAAATGTCAAAAATACTTTATACAAAAGATATGATACGAAAATCTTGAGCTTGATAGCGTTTTTTTATTTACTTTTTATACATGTTCAATTGTTTGCAGTAAGTATTATATTTTATGGATTTTTTTAAAATTGTTGAATGATATATAACATAAAACCAACGAAGGTATAAATAAACTAGAACACACTTTAAAAACTTAATGCTATTATATTTACTCTATGAAAAGATAATAACAAATACATTTATTCAAAACACTGTAAATTTAGTATTTATTTATTGTATTTAAAAACTATAATGGAAACATTATACCGTGTTCATTCTCATATTTTTAAACTATTATAACCTGAATTCTTTATAATTCTGATAAAGATATCTATATTTAAAAGTATAAAGTCGTGTATATTTGATAGACGAAATTATCTCATAAAATAAAATCTCTTACACCATTAAGTTATAGTATAATTGTTAACTAAAGCTAATACAAAGCACTTATAAATTTGACGTAACTTTTTTCATAAATAGATACAAATACATATAATTTTTTTAACGGCGACGGTATATAAAAAACACTAGCAAGACGCTAGACAAAAATATACAAGGAATCATATAATCGAAGATCTACATCAAACATTCCAAACTAGACAATCTTTTTTAGCTCTAAACTTCATCCAATTAAAAGAATCAATTTTAATGTCCTCCTTCGTCTTTGCGGGGAGACCGTGTCTCTTTAAAAAACCAACATATTCTTTGCCTTCCAAATCTATCAAATAACTGTATTGATAAGAGCAAGCTTCCACCTTTCTCTCTTGCTAATTGAATTGTTCCCCAACCTCTTGACGAGGTCTTCTCTGTTGACCGGTGTCGAATAAAGGACTCCACTCCAAGAATAAAACCAATCTCAAACAGTCACCGCAAAATCGCACCCAAAAAATGTGTGATTAACCTCCTCTTCGCTAGTGTTGCGGAAAGAACAAGCGAAGTTATTCATCCGAACTCCTCGTCTCTTTAGATTATCAAGCATCGAAATCTTATTTTGAAACATGCAATTGGTTCATATAAATACTCGTTTAATACGCTTGAAAGTTGAGTGACTTTAGAGGTACAAAAAACTTTGAGGTATTTAAATAGAACACTTAAGAAACTTGATTATTATTGTATGAAGTTATCCCTTACTAAAAATAATCATTATTTAATAACACAAATTGGATTGAGAACACAATTTAACAATAGGGTGCTCTTATATATACACTCTTTATACAAACTTGTATAAGGATATACGGTTTTTTTTTCGTATAATCCAAAAGGTTAAACTGGCAGCGACTATACATGTCACATCCGGTATCGTGTCTCATATACAACTCGTAAAGAACCAATACAAGTCATATAAGATTTGTGTGTTAAAAGAATCTAGTTAGTTGTACTTATATCCGACTGCTAATAATTTTGCAAATATTTAGTTCATATTTTGTATATATTATTATTATTATATTATAATAATTATTAGAGTAAACTTCTGTTTTGCTCCCTATGGTTTGACCATTTTAACTATTTTGCTTTAAAAGTTTGAAAATGATCATTTTGCTCCCTGTGGTTACAATTTTTACCCTATTTTACTCCCCGCCCCTAACTCCGTTTGTTATCTTCGTTAAATGGCAATCATGTGCCCCTCACATGGAGGGGCATTTCTGTCTTTTCCCTTTCATGTCTGATTCAAACGACAAATAAAACCTTAAACCCTAAAAGTCCCCCACATGTTTGTTCATAATCTGTCGCCTTTCAAAATCATTATCTGGATCATCATAAAACCGATTAAAAATCCTCTCCTCAATCATCAAATCTTTACGAAGGTGAAGAGCTAATCGTTCATCAATGTCGCTGTGATACATTCGTCCTCATGGAGAAGAAATAAACGTTGACAATCTTTATGGTCTGATTATTTTTTTCAAAGTTTACACATTTTGCTTGATTATATGTTTAAAACTGATTATGGTTTCGATTTTACATTGGTATCTACGTTGTTCTCGCTGAAGCTTTTATCATGGGGGTATCTTCACAAAAATTCCTAATATAAGGTATGTCAATGGTCAGGTTCACTATGTTGATTATGTGGACAAGGATGAATTTTCAGTACATGAGCTTGATTGTATGATGAAAGAGCTAGGTTACCCAGAAAAGGATATCATGTCTTACCACTTCAAGGTCTTTAATGAAGATTTCAACTTTGGTTTGAGGGCATTAGGAAATGACTCTGATGTGTTAAGTTTCCTGACTTGTGTCGGTGACCATAAGCTTTTGGAAATAGATGCCGAGCGTGGAAATTCCCAACCATTTAATTAGGGGCACACAAGAAATCTTAACACTTAGTCTACGTGATATGGGACTTAGTTCAAGTGATGTTGAACTTAGTGAAGGTGATATGGGACTTGGTGAAGTTGATGCAATATTAACATTAGACTATAATGTTGATAGTGAACCTACTGAAATCAATGTAGATGATGTCCATAGTGATAATGAAGATGTAGATGTTGCACCTACTAGTGGTGATGTTCAGAGTGATGAACCTACTGATGAGGATTCTGACTATCTTGTTGATGAAGATAACATGATTTCTGATTTGGAGATTGATATGGAAGAATTCGGAAATAATGTGGACAATGACATAGGTGCTGAGTCTTTAGAAGAGCATAGTGAAGATGATATGGGATTAGAAGCTAACATAGATGATTTTGATAGCCTATTTGATGAAGAAAATAACCCACTACTTAAGAAAGCTTTGAGAAAAGAAAGAAAGAAACAGAACAGGAGAAAAGATGTAATAGTAGAACCATTCTTTGTTGGCCAACGGTTTGCAAATATAGATGAAGATGCAGTAGTAGAACCATTCTTTTTAGGGTTTTATTTGTCGTTTGAATCAGACATGAAAAGGAAAAGACAAAAATGCCCCTCCATGTGAGGGGCACATGACTGCCATTTAACGGAGATAACAAACGGAGTTAGGGACGGAGAGCAAAATGGAGTAAAAATTGTAACCACATGGAGCAAAATGATCATTTTCAAACTTTTGAAGCAAAATGGTTAAAATGATCAAACCATATGGAGCAAAACATAAGTTTAATCTATTATTTAATGGGGTAACTTTACTAAAAGTAATGAAGTTTCAAAAGTATTCCAATTATGTCACTCAAGTTTAAAAAATGTTCTAATTAAGTCACTCAGCTTTCATTTTTTATTTAAATTATAGGTTTTAACATGTTTTTTTAGTATGTTCTTTTTTGTTTCAATTAGAAATATTTTTTTCTTTTTTATGCTGATGTGGAATGGTGACATAAATTTTAGATTAACTTTTTACTTTTTAATATAATTAACATGTTTTTTTTTGTTTTTTTAAATAAAATTACATATATTGAAAATCCTGATTCACACATCTTCTCATCCATAAGTTTCTTGACATATTTCGTGTTTCGATGATGACTTGATTTGAAGGTTTAGTGACCCAATTTAAATAAAAAATGAATGAGTAAACTAATTGAAACACTTTTAAAATTTTATTACTATTTTATAAAGTTTAAAACAATTATAACAGAATCAAAAATCAAGAGGGAAATCTAATTTTCTCAACTGTTTTAACAACTCAAACGTTTCTTTTACATTTCTTCCCCAATTCTCACCAAATCAACCTGAAACCCTAATTTTCACACATTCTCCCTCTCGATTGAGTGTTCCCTTCAATTCTTCACTAAATTACGCTTTTTACATTATGAAACACATATTCAATCAATACACAGAACCTTCTTTCTTCAACAACCTGCCTTTCTCACCCAAGCATTCAAAAGTTGTTGAGAAAATGAAGAACTTATTGAAATCCAGTACCTTAAAACCCTCACAATTCCCAACCGTTTCAGCATGGTTCGTTCGATCATTTCATTGCTACAATGTGGGATTCGCTTGGAAACCTGTTCGTGAGGACGCATGATAATGACGAAGAAGCGCTCGGATTGGCTGCGTTGCAGAGATCGCCGACGGTTGTTAGGGCTAGAACCTCCGTGCTCAGAAATTTAGGCGGGGAGTTTACTCTTGTTGATGTTAGTAAGCTTAATGATGAAGAGAAGAAGATAGTGCTGGATAAGTTGGTGAATACTGTGAATTCGAACCCTAGGTTGTTTTTCGATAGGATTCGACAGCGGTTTGATAAGTAAGCCCTAATTTATTTATTGTTTCAATGTTAATTTTATTTTTAATCAGTTTTAAGGTGTTAAGATTCACTTCCAATCTTAAGCAATTACAAGGTTATTTCGATCTTACGTAATTACCAGGTTAACATGTTACTTTTTTTTATTTCTAGGGTGTTTGGGATTGTGTTGGAAAACTGTTTATTGACTTATTGGATTTTTTCAAAAGCCATAAGCCAATAAGCTAAAAAAAGTGTTTGACAAACATAAAAACACTTTTTGTTTTAACTTTTTGATAAAACTAAAAATTTGTTTTTTAAGAAACCACAAAATCCTGCCTTTTCAAATGACTTTTGGCTTTTGTAATAAAATATTACCAATCTATTCACCCTTTACCCTACAATAAATATAAGCTAAGCCAAACACTTTTTAAAAAACAAATTATTGACTTATTGTCTTTTCCCACCATAAAAGCTAATCCAAACACTTTTTTAAAAACTCCTTTTGGAAAAGTCATAAGTCAATAAACACTTTTAACAAAAAACACTTTTCGAGTTAAATAAGCAATCCCAAACACCTTCATATTATAGATATGATAAAAATGTTCGTTTACTCTTTCTGGATTTCATTTACACCATATTCATGTAATGAAATCCAAAAAAGAAGTAACCTGCAACCTGGTAATTGCGCATGATTTGTACAACATGTGAAACTTGGCTGACTTTAATGAGATAAAAAAAGTTTGAGTGACTAAAATGGAATAGACGGGAAAATTGGTTACTACTATGTAAAGTTACCCCTCAATTTATCTGTATCTGATTGTGTTCTTGCTAGTGTTGATCTGAAATTTCCAAAAGTGGAGGTTCGATTCGAGAACCTGCAGATAGATGCGCATGTACATGTAGGGAGCAGAGCATTGCCTACCTTACCGAATTCTGTTTATAACATCAGCGAGGTGAGTTTTTGTAGGAATAATAGTGTGTGTGTGTTTATAACTTTACTTTTCATTTTGGATTGGATATTCATTGACATGTCAGTATTTTAAATTATTTATTTTGGATATATTATGTTACTTTCTGTCATGTTACTCCTTGACACTTTTTAAGGCTTTCTTGAGGAAATTACGGATTTTTCCTGGCAGAAGAACGAAATTGAGCATTTTAAATGATGTTAGTGGTATTATTAGACCTTCCAGGTAAACATTTATGTCAAATTTGTACTTGAATAGTCACATTTTGAGTAAAGTTAGCTGATTCTTTAATCATTGTAAGCAAGAAAAATATTCCATTACCCAAAATTGAAATTTGCGATTTTGAGTAAAGTTGTCTGTTTCTTTATTTTTATTTTTTTGGTTCAATTGGTCCTTACAATAACTACTTAATGTCAATTTGATGTTAATCTTTCAGATTAACTCTCCTTTTGGGGCCCCCAAGCTCTGGTAAAACGACACTACTCTTGGCTCTAGCTGGACGTCTTGGACGTGGATTAAAGGTTTCTAGAATTTATTAAAGTTTATCATGATTCAAGTTTTATGGTTGTACTCAAGAAGTTGATGTTTAATTCTGATTTATATTGTATTTTGTGAAGTTGTCTGGAAAAGTCACATATAATGGACGTGAGTTAAATGAATTTGTGCCTCAAAGAACTTGTGCTTATGTCAGCCAGCAAGATTGTCATATGGCTGAAATGACGGTCAGGGAGACACTTCAATTTGCAGAGTGTTGTCAAGGTTTTGGTTATAAAAAAGGTAAATTCAAGTTGATTATGATTTATTTCAACATTTTAGATGTTTGTATAATAATGTGGTACTATGTAAATCTGATAACAGATATGATTATGGAACTTTTAAGAAGAGAGAAAAATGCTGGAGTTAGACCAGATGAAGCTCTTGATATATTTATAAAGGTGCATGATTTTACCTTCTATCTCTTTTGCTAATATATCCTAGTTTTCCCACCCACACACCCAAAGTTAGAAAAAATTGAAAGCTGGTAACTCAATATGAAAACATTGAAAGTTTATAACTTTATAGAGAAAGAAAATACTATATTATCATGATAAAAATCTGATATACGTTGGTTACCTTTTTATTCAGTTAGCTCAATTTTCTATTATAAAACTTTATGTTTCACTTTAGACAGTGGCACTTGGAGGAAACAAGACGAGTCTTGTAGTGGATTACCTCATGAAGGTACGCTATCGAATAGTTTTAAAGATCAAATCCTGACCATTGAAAATTAACAATTATTTTAGAGTGTTTTATGATTCTGATATGTGTACAAAGATTTTAGGATTGGATATATGTGCGGATACACTAGTAGGAGATGAGATGCGTAAAGGGATTTCTGGTGGTCAAATGAAACGGTTGACTTCAGGAGAACTACTAGTGGGACCCTCAAGGGTTCTTTTTATGGATGAGATATCAACCGGCCTTGATAGCTCAACTGCTTATCAAATCATTAATTACCTCAAACACTCAACTCGTGCTCTTGATGAGACAACTGTCATATCTTTGTTGCAACCAGATCCTCAAACATTTGAGTTGTTTGATGATTTGATTTTACTATGTGAAGGTCAAATTGTGTATCAAGGGCCCCGCAATGCTGCTGTGGCTTTCTTTGCTTCTATGGGATTTCAGTGCCCAAAGAGGAAAAATGTGGCTGATTTTTTACAAGAAGTAAGCAATATCACGTACCTTATTATTCCCAGTTGTTCAAACTTGAATTTTTCTTTTTGTAATCAGGTTACATCAGTAAAAGATCAAGAACAATATTGGTCACTTGATGAACATTACGAATATATTCCTGTTGAAAAATTTGTCGAAGTATTTCAATCAAATTTCCTTGGTAGCTCTTTATCACATGAGCTATCAATTCCTTTTGATAAATCCCGTAATCATCCTGCTGCCCTTTCTACACACACTTATGGTGTAAAAAGAATGAAGCTACTCAAAATGAGTTTCCAATGGCAGATGTTACTTCTAAAGCGCGAGTCGTTGGTTTATGTCTTCAAATACTTTCAGGTATAGTATACATTTTTATTGTTTATTACGCATTTTTTTACATAAAATAGTAAGATACCAGTTCTTGATTCTACCTGTTTAAACAGTCATTTTTTGTCCTTTTCTTTTGGGTTCTTTTTAAACTTTTCAGTAATCTTTTTTACTTTCATTTAAACAACAATTACTTTTTTTTCTATGAAGTTTATAACTAAAAAAGTAGGTTGATAGAATGAGGAATTTACAAAAGTCCTTATTATTTATTTTCCTTCAAAATTTCAAATTGAACTGATTTACTTTGTTGTTTTTGCAGCTTATGTTGGTGATTTTAGTTATGACAAGCGTATTTTTCCGTACAACTTTGCATCATAATTCACTTGAAGACGGTGGAGTTTATCTTGGTGCTCTTTATTTTGCAATAGTTATGATATTATTCAACGGTTTTATGGAGGTTCCAATGTTAATAGCCAAACTTCCTGTTATCTACAAGCACAGAGATGTAAATTTCTACCCCTGTTGGGTTTACACTCTTCCTTCTTGGCTTTTAAGTATTCCATCATCAATTATAGAGTCAGGTATTTGGGTGGCTGTCACATATTATCTGGTTGGTTTTGATCCCCAATTTTCCAGGTACACTTTCTTCAATCTGTTTAGATTTATTATTTTAAATAATTAGTATTTTATTCCTAATATATATTTACTTTTATTATGTTAATGTTTGCAGATGCTTGAAGCAGTTCTTGTTGTACTTCTTGTTGAACCAAATGTCGATCGGTCTTTTTCGTGTGATGGGATCTTTAGGCAGAAATATGATAGTTGCAAATACTTTTGGATCTTTTGCCATGTTGGTTGTCATGGCACTTGGTGGATTTATACTGTCTAGAGGTATATCTTCAACTTGTATCCATCTTAATATTTGAAACAGTGCTAATTTTATAAAAAAAAGTAACCAACTCTGGGCTGATTTCTATTCTTGGTAACCATCTTTTTAAGCCAGAACAAAACATCAAACTTAAAAAAAAAAGTCTTTAAGTAATTTACCTAAGATAGCCAGTTTTTAGGTACCCGGAAAAAGTCAACATTTTCTAAAGTTACCTACATGTCAGCTGGGACGTGAACTGTTACCGGATAAGATTTTTAATCAGAATGTTTGAAAGTTGGTTACTTTTGTATGCAATTAGGCCAATAAAATATACATATTGAAAGAAAATATTATTTCTGTAGATGGTATCCCGGCTTGGTGGATCTGGGGTTACTGGTTTTCCCCTTTGATGTATGCCCAAAACGCAGTTTCAGTCAATGAATTTTTGGGGGATGCTTGGGATAAGGTAAGACTTGTCCCGTTTTAGCTAAAAATTATAATTCTACTGTTTAATCCGTTAATAATAAAATATACCCAATTTGTCCCATTTTCTCATGTTCTATTTTTGTATGGTGTGCAGGCAGCTGGAAACTATACCGACATCCCTTTGGGGACTATGCTACTGAAAGTCAGAAGCCTGTTCACAGAAGATTATTGGTACTGGATTGGAGTTGGTGCTTTACTTGGTTACACAATTTTATTCAACATTCTCTTCACATTATTCCTTACATATCTTAACCGTAAGTTTCTTTTTTTCTATTTCTTTTCTCCAAAAATTAGGGATACTATTTGCCGGCAAATTTTGAAAAGACGAAATGCTCCTAATTCAAAGCTTTTGTTACATCTAGAGGTGTAAAATGACAGAAGTGTCCTGAATCTACTCAAATATGTTTCTAGAATCCATCTGGAGTTGATTCGTTTTAGTAGATTTAGGGGCATTTTGTCATTCTACAATTTTCAGGCATATTCTTTTGTTGGAAACAGCATAAACGAAACCGATTAATACTTGGGGTGGCCTCTAAAGCTGTCTTAATAGTTGGGTGCCTTACAGCTTTAGTGAAAACTTTAATATACTTAGGTGACCTATGTATTTATTGTCCCTGTTAATTAACTTTTAATATGATTTTGTGAATGACCATATTTATGTTTTATGTTTCTTTGGTATTTTTGTTATAGCTCTTGGAAACCATCAAGCGGTTATCCCTCGGGAGACCACCGGGTTGCAGAAGAAGAAAAACGGGATTGTATCTGCTATTATTGAGCTAAAAGATTACTTACAGCTTTCACCTTCACATGCTGGTATGCAATAGGAATTTATATAGTTATGTAAATAAATATACATTCTTTCTCAATCAAAGTTTACCAGTCAAACTTAATTATTTTCTTCACCTTAACTGTAGGTACCGAAGTCGGAGGTCAAAGAGGAATGGTTCTTCCATTTCAGCCTCTCACCATGTCTTTCCGCAACATTAGTTATTACATCGATGTCCCAGGGGTATATTAGAACTTTGCAAAAATAATAATATTTTTTTACTTATCAATCAAACAATAATAATAATATTCTCATTAAATCTTTTGCTCTAGGAATTGAAGCAACAAGGTGTATCAGTCAACAAATTACAACTATTGGTCAATATTACTGGAGCTTTTAGGCCAGGTCTCCTTACGGCATTGGTCGGGGTCAGTGGGGCCGGTAAAACTACTCTTATGGATGTCTTAGCTGGCAGAAAAACAGGCGGCCATATCTCAGGCCATATTTATGTTTCGGGTTACCCTAAAAACCAAGAAACATTTGCAAGAATTTCTGGTTATTGTGAACAAAGCGATGTTCATTCCCCGTGTTTAACCGTTTATGAGGCATTGATGTTTTCAGCTTGGCTTCGATTACCTTCTCATATTGATGTAGCAACAAAAAGGGTAAGAACTCAATTAAGCTAGCTTATCATGTTTTTGAAATCGCTTATGCCATAATTCGGAATCAGATAATTAAAGTAGAACCTGTTTATTCAAACATCAAAAAAATTTATTGTGACATCAAATCTCAATGATCAGGTAATCAGTTCCAAAACATGTCTTTTTTTATTTAATTTGACAATTTAAATTTCAGGACTTTGTAGCAGAGGTTATGGAACTTGTGGAATTAAATCCACTCAAGGGAGCCCTAGTTGGTCTACCTGGAATTGATGGATTATCAACCGAACAACGAAAAAGATTAACAATTGCAGTTGAGTTAGTTGCAAACCCGTCTATTGTATTTATGGATGAACCTACTTCAGGACTTGATGCACGGGCCGCTGCCATTGTTATGAGAACAGTCAGAAATATAGTCAACACGGGCCGAACCATTGTTTGCACCATCCATCAGCCCAGCATTGATATTTTTGAATCGTTTGATGAGGTAGCAGTTTCGACCTGTTTAAATATTTATGAGTTGATTTGTGCTGTCCTTCATTCGTAACGGGAAACAAAATAGCCCAAATAAGAAATTGGTCGAAAGTCCCCCAGAGTGTACTTTTGACTCGAAGCCTTGAATTTTTTTTTTATGAAAAAGTACATGTTTTGGTCAAAAAAGTGTTTCGGGTCATCCAGAACAGATCCATACCAGAAGTTCTTATTTTGACCCAAACCTATTTCGGCCCGTTACACAACCCACTCATTTTCCACCTAGGCTGACAGATTCATCTTATAGCTTTTACTGATGAAACGTGGCGGGAAGCTCATTTATGCTGGTCCTTTAGGCACTGGGTGCCACAAACTGATGCAGTTTTTTGAGGTTTGTCTTCATACAAACTATCCATTTTCAAAATGTTATAATATACATCTTGTTTAGATTGCTTAAATATTGAGTTATTTATAGGCGGTAAAAGGAGTTCCTAAGATCCGACCTGGGTATAACCCGGCTACCTGGATTCTTGAGGTTACTTCAACAACAGAAGAAAACCGTCTTGGTGTAGATTTTGCTGAAATTTACCGTAAATCAGATCTATATTTGTAAGCTAATTTGATTTAGTACTTTTTATTTATAGTATATTTATTTTAAACAGTTCAATTCTTAATCTTGTTTTATGTTTTTATTATTTCCAGGCAAAACGAAGAATTAGTTGAGAACTTAAGCAAACCAGATAGAAATTCAAAATTCTTGAGTTTTCCAACCAAATATTCTCAGACATTTTTCGGTCAATTTCTTGCATGCCTTTGGAAGCAAAATCTGTCCTACTGGCGGAACCCACAATATACAGCTGTACGGTTTTTCTACACAGTGATCATATCATTGATGTTCGGGACAATGTGCTGGAAATTTGGTGCTAAAAGGTTGATTATTTGAATACTTCAATTTAGGGATTATTGCATAAAAAAGGTAGCCATCTTTGCTAGGTAACCAATTTATTTTAGTTGAGAAAAACCCATCAAAATTTCAAAGAATGATGACTTGGCGGTAACTTTTTTTGACCATGTTGACTTTGCTGACGAGTCACTGATGTGGTAATCACATGTTAATGAAACCAGCAAAGCGAGGTTATGAACTGAAATAGAAATCATACAAAAGTTGGTTACCTTATGCAATTTTCTTATTAACTTATTTCATATAAACAACTTATTTTAGTCTAAAAACCCATCTAAAATTTTCAAATGTTATGGTTTATGTTAACACAATTTAAAAAATTCCGATGGAAGGTAATCTTTGCGGGCTAGAAATGCTGATGTGGCAGTAAGTATTGACCATGTTGACTTTTTCAGGGAAACTCAGCAGGATATTTTTAATGCAATGGGATCAATGTATGCAGCAGTTTTATTTATTGGAATCACGAACGCCTCTTCAGTCCAACCAGTGGTTTATGTTGAAAGGTCTGTTTCATACAGAGAAAGAGTAGCAGGGATGTATTCTGCTTTACCATTTGCATTTGCACAGGTACATTGTGCTTAATTGTTTGTACTATTAAGCATATACTTTTTTAGTTAACATATAAATGTATTTTATATGTTAATTTCAGGTTGCAATAGAGTTCCCTTATGTGTATGTGCAGTCACTTGTGTACAGCCTTATTTTCTACTTTCTAGCTTCGTTTGAATGGAGTTTTTTAAAATTATTTTGGTACATATATTTTATGTACTTCACATTGCTATACTTTACCTTCTTTGGAATGATGACAATTGCGGTTACACCCAACCATAATATTGCTGCCATTGTTGCTGCTCCTTTCTACATGTTGTGGAACCTCTTCAGCGGATTTATGATTGCTCGAATGGTAACTAAACTTTTATTATTATTATTATTATTATTATTATTATTATTATTTTGTATTATAAAAAAGAACATTATTTTGCCAATTTTTATCAACAGAGGCTTCCCATATGGTGGAGATGGTATTATTGGGTGAATCCAGTAGCATGGAGTTTGTATGGGCTGCTGACATCACAATATGGAGATGTGAACGAACCCTTAAAGCTTGCTGATGGTTTGCATTCAGTTCCTGTAAGACAGTTTCTTAAAGACGAATTAGGGTACCGCCACGAATTCTTGGGTGTTGCCGCCACTGCGGTGGTGGGTTTCTGTCTATTGTTTGCAGTGACATTTGCATTTACTATGAAATCCTTCAACTTCCAAAGGAGATGAAGATGTGTAAAATGTAATGGCTCAAACAAACAAGATAACTCCCTTTTCTTTTGAGGCAAGCTGCAGAACATTGTAGTGAGTTGTACATTTTATTACCAGTATCTTTAATGAATTTCTTGTAACCATTTAATGCAAACCTACTTGTCATATCTTACCAAAATATGTATTTATTTGCATTATATGGTAACAAAAGATTTTATGTATGTTCCGTTAAATGGTAAAGAAGGTAGTACATTGCATTTTTATGCGGTCTCCGTTTCAGTTTGAACAAAGCCTGTCTATGATACTAAAAGAGCTTTTAGTTTGTACAGATCTTGATGATACATATGTACACAACCCTCTTCAAAGCAATATATATAGAGAAAATCACTAT
This sequence comes from Smallanthus sonchifolius, assembly GCA_023525975.1. Taxonomy (NCBI): domain Eukaryota; kingdom Viridiplantae; phylum Streptophyta; class Magnoliopsida; order Asterales; family Asteraceae; genus Smallanthus; species Smallanthus sonchifolius. Next base: position 57,494,446 of record CM042045.1, read on the forward strand.
ACTTGTGATATACCCTTGTAGCCATGTTACGAAGAAATCACCGCTATAGCCATGACATATGCGATATATGTGGTGTGTATGCACTTTTCTTGTTGAATTGTTTGTTGATTAACAATTTTTTTCAGATCCGGCTGCATTGGGTTTGTTTAGTGTGTCTCACTTGTTTCATTAGAAATTATGAATGGTATCTCTCTTGTTTGATTGTTTTCGTTCCAGGTTTTTGTTTCATCGAAGACTACATCACGGCTTACAATAATCCTTTTGGTGGTGGGATTATATAGTCTATAACCCTTGCTATTTTCACTGTAACCATTCTGAATTGCTTTTTTGGTTTTATCATCCAACTTGTTCCTTTTTTTTTCAGGTACCTGTACATATGCTAGGCTTCCAAAAACCCTCAGATGGTTGACATTAGGTTTTGTTCCTGTCCAAGCTTCCTGAGGTGTTACTTTCGGAACACACTGTAGTCGTTCTATTCAACAAGTAGCACATGCTACGGCTTCACCCCAATACACGTTAGGTAACCCTTTTGCTTTTAGCATGCTCCTACTCATTTCCATTAATGTCCTGTTCTTTCGTTCTGCAACGCCATCCTGTTGTGGCGTGTAACTTGTTGTCAGTTGATGATGAATGCCATGTTCATTCAAGAAGTTTTGAAACTGGTCACTACAATATACCCCTCCTCTAGAGTCACTTTGGTTCTCTACCAAGGCTTTAAATATCTTGAAATAATGCATGGATTGAGATTTTTGTTTCAAGAAATAAATCCAACATTTTCTGGAGTAATCGTCAATGAATGTAATGAAGTACTTACAACCTGCAATAGTTGGTGTTCTCATGGGTCCACATATGTCGAAATGTATTAGATGTAGGGGTTTATCAGAACGCCACGTTGCTTGTTTAGGAAAATATTTCCTTGCATGTTTACCCATAACGCACCCCTAGCAAACTTGTGCAGTCTTGTTAATCTTTGGTAGGCCTTGCATTGTTTCTTTGTTTCCCATATCCGTTTGGTTGTCATTATGCTTATATGCCTTTTCCTCTGCCTCGTCCTCTACCCGAGATCGTATTTCTAAAACCTCTTGTTCTATCAAATTTGTGTTTGTGAACGTATTCTGTACTTGAAAAGCTTGATCGATCGGTTGAATATCATAATGTTTTAATCATAATTCATGAGACTGTAGTATGCCCATGAGTTGCCTCGGTAGAGATTTTTGTAACATCTTTAGATTCTTCAACAGCTACCACCACAAATTCAAACTTTCTGGTCAGGGTTCTTAATATCTTTTCTATGATCTTTTGTTCGTCGATTTGTTCTTCATTCATACGAAGTTGATTAACAATGTTTGTAATTTTATTCATATAATCCTCTATGGTTTCAGGTTCAACCATACGTATTTTGTCAAATTCGCATCACAAAGTTTGTAGTTTAACCCTCTGCACTCGTTGTTCCCCTCGATAGGCTTTGTGTTTTCTGAGTGTTCGGTGGCTATCGCCTCCGTCGCATTTTGCGGTAAGTACTTGCGATTCAAGCAAAACTCGCATTTGTATATGCCAATGGTAATAGTTTTGTCCTAGTAATTTCGGAATTTAGGTCTGTAATCCGCCACCTTGCATCGCCATGTTCGAATTTTAAAAGTATCAAATTGAATCCCTTGTTTGATGATATCAATCTGATGAGTATACCAAGAAGACATCGATGTCGATAATCAGATTTTCAGAGATGTCTGGCTTTGATACCAGATTGTTAGCGATTTGATGATCGAGAGAGACTCGATAAAAGTGTTCTTGATTATGAAATTCGTTAATAGTCAAAGTGAGAATCCCACTATCCCTATCGGGTTAGCGAGTTATTCGACCCACAAAGGAACCAGATCGATATAGCCTAAATAGTTATATATATTTATAAAGGGGATGGTTCACTAAACAAGTACAATTTGGCTAAGAAATATAAAAAGCAATATGATCCATTCAATTGAATGATCAATGATAAATATTTAAGTGTAGGAAAAATAAAGGATGAAGGGATATTGTTGGAAAACCCACAATTATTGACTTTTTTAAATTTCTTCACTTTTTTAAAACGTACATAACTTTTTATACGACCTTATTTTTTTTAAGAAAATACACCATAAAATTGAGCGTTTTTTACCTTTAATTCGAGTATAGTATTGCTATATTTTTTGTAAAAAAAAACCGGCACTATACAAAATTTTGCTATTTTACATAAATTGTGTTGTTTTATGGAAAATCAAACTAGCACAAAAAAAAATATCAAACCAGTACAAATAAACAAGCACAAAAATATCCAACTAGCATAAAGACAGAAAACCAACACAAAAACAGCAAACCAGCACAGTTACTAGCAGAACCAACATAAACAAACTAGCACAACAACAATGTGATTTAAAAAACAAACCAGCATAAATAATGGGAACAAGACAAACCAGCACATGTGATAAATAAAATGAACAAAACAAAAATATAATAAACAAAAACAGCATAAAAATGAGCAAAGTAGTACAATGTGATTCAAAATACGACACAAAACATATAACTTTAAAATTTATTAAATCAAAAATGAAAAAAACCAGGGCTCAAACCCCCCCCCCCCCCACCCCAACCCCACCTATCAGCAACTAGTGTGATTTATTATAGAACTAATTACACAGATGGTTTCTGTGGTTTGATCAAATTACGGTTTTCGTCCCTAGGATTTAAAAATTACAGACTTGGTTCAAAATACTTTCATTTTGTTTCAATGATGGCCCCTAAAGTGAATGAGGGTTAACTTTTCTATTAAATTTTTTAAAAATAACTATAATACCCTTATATAAAAAATACAAGAATAAAAAATAAAACTCAAATTTATATATTAACTAGGAAGTTTCCCCGCCAGCGCTGCGGCGCGAATTCCGTCACATATTATATATTACTCAGCACAATAAAGCAAACCTGACGCTACCGACAGATCCAGTAAAAACGGACGTAAACATATAACACACAGGAACTATAATGAAAAAGGCTATAACAGAAATACTAAAACGGTAACCAAGAAAACCTAAGCTAGTAAACACACACGTGTGACGCACCCTTAGCTACAAATCCTGCCATTAACACGTGACACCAAAATAACAATAAAATTGTAAAACATACACTTATAAGCATTAGGAAAACTTTAACCACACTAATACATCAGAAAAGCAATTGTATTACCTCTAAAACTGTACCAAAATATGACATCAAGTGATACAAAATGGGCTTTCAAATCATTAATGGGGTTTTTATTAAGACCAGTGTAATTGATTTACTGTTTTTTTGCATAATGATTGATCAGGAAAGAAGGCTCATCTTGAAACTCAGTTGACCTAAGGGCAGTCATTGTACCAATTCAACACTTGTCTTCAACACTTCTAACCAATTCAACAAAGGTTGATTCCACAAATTGCTTGAAAAGCGGTCAAAGGCTCAAAGCTCCTTCTGCAAGTACCAAATTAATATGTAAATCAATTGCACCGATATTTTTTTTTAATCTATTTTGCATATCAGTGTTTCCTTCTTGTTGTTCCCTAAACGTTATAACCGGAAATGCATGGATTTGAACAGATAATGTCAAAAAAGTTTACTTTCTAAGGTGAATATTTCAACGGGTGTAGAAACAAATATTGACCATCTAAAATCAATACAACAATAATTCTGATAAAAAGGAGAAATAAGTCTTGAAGATTAAAAATGGAATGTACCTCTAACGCGACAAAGTGGGTTGCAAGACCACATGCAAGCATTTCAGCACCAATCCAACCTAGCACATGTAAGACCCACATATTCTCCTGGCAAAATATGAACTTATAATTAAAAAATAGCATGCAACATTAAAACTTAATTGCCTATGAATATCAACACCAAAATGCTTGTAAGTGACATCCAACATTAAAGCATTTCAGCACCATCCAACCTAGCACCCTGAATAAATAAACATCCAATAAACCAGAAACTTACCTTACTAAGATTAACATACCTGTATAAACAACTACTAAAATTATCCGACCAAAAAAGAAAGAAATTTTTAAAAGCAATGAACACGGAAGGTATAGTAAGGTTGTGTCCATGTACTCCTTATACATGTTATGATATCCACATCTTGAATGGTACCATAGACAGATTCCAAAGTTCTTAATTCTTGTCGGATTTTTTTAAAAAGACTGTTAAAGCAAATATATATGATTGAAACAGATCAAAAAAGACAAATAAATACCTTATTCTTCGAAATCTTTATCTGTTTTCACAAATCCTGCCACAAAAACCCTCGGCAGTACTGTGATCCATTCAGCTCGGTTAGGTCTTTAGGAATAGCTCCCAAGACACTGTTTAGGAGGTCCTCCTCAACATATATAGCTGCTGCACAGCCATCATGACCATCAAAAATCTGCAAAGTAAAGGCTAGTGAGAGAATTACACCATTTGATTTGAACCCGCTTGAAATACAACCCAACCCACAATCACATTTTCCACCTCTACACGAACACATGTACTAACCAAAACCCTAACACACGAAGACTAACAAAATCAAAATGTGGTGATAAAAAACGATATCGTTGCCTAAAGATGCATATTTACAAAGGAAAACGCAATGAAAGGGCAATCTGCAAAAGAATCAAACGTTGTAGTTGCCGATAAAGGAATGGAAGGAGAAAAAAATACATTAAAGCCAAATGATCCGTGAGCAACAAAATCAGTAAAAAACATTTTTCTTTTTCCATTTTTTGTAGATAAAAACAAAATTGGGATTAAAATTAGGTTTAAACACATACAGTGAAAGAACAAATGAGAGACCATTGGCTTCCTGCCGGTGATGACTGCCACCACCTGCAAACCACCCATCCTCTAGTCCTCAACCCAAAAAAAAGGTCTAACACCAAAACATGTCAACAAACACCTTACCTGCAATAAAGAATGCAATTTGAATACAGACAGATGCATGCAATTAACAAACAAATTCTGGTTTCTATTAAGAGAAATGTTACCCGATTTTTTTCTGCAAATTTAGAAGCTTCACTTTTTTATAAACATATGATGACTGTAATTAAACTAATTCAGTGATAATCTAGCGTTCTGAATGCAATGATTTAGCAGGGATTTTGTATTAAAATTCATTTGAATGACTTTCAGCTACTTAAACTTCTATTTTAGTAGTAAGAGATAAAAATACGATCAGAAGGAAACGACTAATGGCATGCATTAGCGGAAATGATGTTATTTTGCACGTTGAATTCAAGCACACCCTAGTGATGCAGAATTTGGGCAGAATGCATAACTGCACAAAAAAAAAGTCAGATTATGCACAATTAGGATCACCAGCTTCTGACCTGTGTTATTTGACCTTTGCATAGCTAGAAAGATTGTACCCAGTGCATCAAGATATGTACAATTTGAACCAAGGAAACCTCATATTGAAGAGCACCTAAAATTACCAAAAATTGAATCAAGACAATTACAAACAATCTCATATACTTCATGTACATAAGCCCTAATCTACAAAAGTTGAACATAAAATCAAACTAAACTGACCTCGAAGATCCAAAGGCTCGGCTTTGTAGACATCAAAGTGCAAAATAGCATCAAATCGGAAGGGTTCGTCGTTTCTAGGAGACCTACCATATAACCACCGTCGCACGAACCAGCTTTCAGACTACAATCATTTGCATCTTTAAAGATCATAAAATGGTGCCGTGCAGGGTTGCAGATCCACGAAGAATTGCTACAAACTCACTTTAAACTATTAAAGCAAGGAAGATCATCTATTACATCCTATTACCATTTAGCAAACAAATTACACTCACATACCTGTGATGTCAACCACTAAAAACCTAAAATTATCAGCAGTCACATAATCAACCCAAAAGAAAAACTAAATTAGGTCAAAAACAAAGAAGAAAGTAAACATAAGCAGTCGATGAAATCAAAACCTTGAAGGAGACCATACCTACAAACGAATCTAATAAATAAAAATGATAAGTTTCGAAATAAGGGTTTAGGGATCGTAAAAAGCGTACCTGAGCGGAGTCGCAAACCTGGATCTCCGCTATCGCCAATCCACCTGTAAAGCTCACCTCCTTCCTTGAAAATGTTGCAGAACCGGTCAATGAAGGTCGATGAAGCGGAGGCGGTGCAAGTTGAGGATGCATACCTTTGATTTTGACGAAAAAGAGGAACATATATCGAATCAGAAAAGTGACCACCACCGTTGCAGGCTCCGTCGAGCCCTGTGACACCGTGCGCACCGCCACCGTCAAGGCCGTCATTAGCACCACAGCTGCTCCATCGTCGACCCACAATCTTTGTAGCGTGAAATCCTAATGTGAGTCTGTTTGCGTGAAAAGGTGAAAAAGGGGAACACTTATAGCCAGAAGGAACACATGTACATGAGACACTGTGTAGATACTATTCCCCTCCATCTGTTTTAAATAATATAAGAATATGTTAAAAACATGGGACCCATATTCCCCCACATCCATCTTCCTCTCTCTCTTTCTCTCTAAACCTATCACCGCCATTACTTCCGGCTACGACCACCGTCACTTCCGGCGAAGCGGTTGGTGAGGATGGTGGCGGCCGATTCAATCACCATCGCGTTTGCCGGAATTCGTGTATGCACGTGGGGAGCTGCTGAAATCGCCGCCGGATAACATCCATTTAAACGGTTAACGCTCAAATCAAAACTATCCAAAGCCTTTAGCCCTAATTGGAATACCCAGGTGGGAAGAAACCCTGTTAATGAGTTCTAACTCACATTCAAGACCTGGAGGTTTTGGCAATTCATCATGTGGGAAGAAACCCCGTAGTTACTTCCGGCGACCGCCGTCGGCTAAACCTCCATCTCCGGCTAAACTTCCTTCTCCGACGAGGGACTAACCAAGATGTGTTATGAATTCCTTTAAGCCTCAACACCCTTTTTGCTCCAGGACGTTAGCTTTATCTGATGGTGGTGGATACGAAGTCGGCGGCGACGGATTTCATAAGAGACGGGGAGGAGGTGATGGTGGAGGAAGACAACGATGGAGACGACTATGATGTTCCGGGAGGAGGTGATGGTGGAGGAACACATGAACTGATTTATGGGTTGAGAACCTGAAACCCCCGATGCACTATATTCATTGACGACGAAGGAGGCCAGCGGTGGCGACTCCGGCGACGACTTGGTCATGGTGGTTGTAATAGTGCAACGGTAGTGAGAGGCGGCTGTGGACGGATGTTATAGCGGCAGGTTGGTCATAAACGATGTCCGAAGACGAAGACGAAGCCGGAGATGAGAGCGTACGGAGGCTGCCCGGTGGTCGTAGGGAGGGTGCTGTGAAAATGGTGTGGGCCATGGGTTTTTTTTTTGAAAGGCGACTTTCATTTTTAAGTGACAGCCGCATCTCCGAATCGGAGACCCGTTACCCCTCAACCTGACCACTACGTTGTCTGAACCGGGCCCGCGGGTTCAGAATGAGAGGCTTAGGCTTTCACCGGGAAACCATGGAGCCTGCTGCCACTTGACAGCAGTTGCGCCGCTACACGGGCCAAACCCCGCTAACATAACGCACTCCGGACTAAAACCCGGTTCGGCTCGAATTCGAACCTGCGTGGGCAGGTTGAATCTTCATTGCCATAACCACTGGACCAAAGCCAGTGGTTTTGAAAACCCTAGAAGTTAATCATTTAATTGTTTTAATGTGGTGGGCCACATGAATTAAATATTTAATTGATTCATTTTGTTACCTTTAAGTTTAATTTTTTTGTCTTTTTATATTCAAGTGTATTTTGGTTTTTTCACACACATTTAATAAAAAAACTTAACCGAGGGACCATAAGTGTAACAAGTTGACAATCAGTGGAGATCAAATCGTAATTTTTTAATCCTATGGACGAAAACCATAATTTAACCAAATCACAGGGACTATCCGTGTAATTAATTCTTTATTATATAATACTTCAAGTAATAAGTTAAGTAATCCTTAACCTAATAAATGAACACAATTTTTGACACTTGACAGTTTCCATTCGATTTTTACCCATTTAGGAAGGACACGCGGGTCTTTACCCGACCCTATACTTCAATGTCGGATCTAATTTAAGTCGATAAACCCGCTCTTCATTCACTGTAACCCTAATTTTTTGTTCCGCCTCAGCTCCTCCTTCTCCGATGTGTCGATGCTCTTGGTCTTGATCCTTCGTTCTTTGGTTCTCCTTCACGATTCTGAGACAGTTACTTCATCCTTTGCATATTAACCGGTATGTTATGTCAAAATCCCCACAAAAATTTCGTAATCAAGTATGGCCGTGTTTGGGTCTGGGGTTAGCCGTTTGTTATGTGAACTTTAACTAATTGAGTAATGTATCCCAAAATTTAAGAGATTAAATAGAAATGAGTAAGAGTTTATAGTTTAAACCTAATTGTTTTGCCATACTCTTTTTATTGAAGTCCTTTTTTTTTGTTCGATGTTAATTTAGATTTGATTTTTGTTTAATTTGTTATTTGTTAACTTAGGTTGAATTTGTTTGATGTTAATTTCGGTTTGATTTGTGCTTAATTTGTTGTATGATTCAAGAAACCAGGAATTTGAGTTAATTTCGGTTATGATTTTGAATATATAAATGATCAGAGACTGAAAATTTGTCTGTTTCTTTTGTGTTTCAGGAATGATTGTTATCGGGAACATATGTTCAGAAGGTGGGACAATTCAACTTTCATGGGGAAGTCTTGGGCTCAAGTCAGCTATCAGTGTTTCTGTACGAGATTTATGGAAACTAAGTCTTCTCTATTCATACTAAGTTGATTAAACAGTTTTAATAATCATTTAGTATTTCAGTTTAACCCAAATCGAAGTAAACGGGTTGAAGTCGTTATCTCGCGTTTTCATCATTGATTCCTAAGGTCTGTACAAACAATGTTGTATGTTTATGATGAGGTTTCTTGGTATTGTGTCTGTACTTGATTGTTGGCTTCATTGCAGGGAGTCCTTCAATGATCATGGATGTGATGCTATCCATATTACTGAGATTTAAACAGACATTGATTGTGACACTTTCATCTCTGCTATTGATACTTCACAATTCCAACCATGGTGCTCAAGTATTGGAAAGCCACATGCCTGTAGATTTCATGTAAAATAGGTTGCCTCTTAAGATCACAATTAGTCTCTGATGCCCTGGTATATATACAAAAGGATACTTGTGAATGAAATAAATTAAAAGGCAAGTTTTGACTAGATTGTAGCCTTGACCTAATGCTTAGCTCAGGTCACAGGATCAAACCTGCTCCTACTTGTTTTTTTTTGTTGTTGATCTAGGCTCAGAGTAACATGTTATTATTGTTTTAGGTTTGGGACTGTGAAAAATTTGTCATCATACCCAACCATTATATGCTCAGAGCCGATAACAGAGCATATACATATGTTGATATCCTTAGGGATTTCTCACATGAGCAAGGGATCAAATTCAAGGTATCATGTTTATGCCTTTTGGAATCTTGGGTTTATACTTTTATATGTTAAGGATTATTTATAATCCCATGTTCTGTGAATATTACAATGAAATCGATTATATTTTTTCCCACATTAATCCTGATTACAATATGTTTTTCATGTTTATTATAAATGTTTGACGAACCTAATAAGAAATGTTTATCCCATGTTTATTATAAATGTTTGATGAATCTGATAGTCCTACATTACAAATGCTTATCCCACATTAATCCTGGTTACAAATGTTTATCCCATGCAACATGATTAATGTGGGTAATCTGCTCATTACACCCTATGGGTACTTCCAGAGGTGAGCATAAACTGAACCATAAACTGAATCAAGTAATATTTTTTGGTAATCAGGAAATGACCACACTTTGAGTACTAAGCTATTTGACACATCTAAACCTATGTTTGTTGGTCCATAACCGAAAAACAGATCCTTCGTAAAATTTTAACCGAAACCAGTTTCCACACACACACATACATATTATAATTATTTCATCTAATTTTCACTTTTCGAATTAGCAGGGAACACAGATGAGACATGGTATGATTTAGTTGCAGTTCTTGAATCTGAATGCAGTGATGAAGATTTCCAGAGTGTTCTCGATGGTTAGATCATTTTATTCATCTCTAAGAAAACAGATTTAATTACCATCTAACATCTAAATTTAATTTAAAACTCCTGCAGATGTGTTGTCACTAAACGACTCTGAAGTAGCTTCTAGGCCAAGCATTGAGATTCGGTCAAAATCATATGAACCTTCTAATGGAACAAAACATGTTTGCCTTGATGAAATATCATCTTCCATTGATAAAATTGCTGGAATGGATAATGGGTTGTTAGACTGTGGAATGATTCCTGGCAATTGTTTTTCTAGTTTTGATTTTAAGGATGAAAAAAGAAAGTATTCTAATTTCTTATTTCAACCACAACCAAGGCCGTGTAATACACAGGTATATAACCTAGTAGTTGTATAAATATCAACGTCTTATAAAACATAGTCTATGAAGATTATGTTGGATGTTATTGGTCACCAGTGAAATAATAAATAATGAAATAAACTATTTTTTAAATAAAAAACGTTTTATAAAAATAATTATAGAAATTCATTATTACTTAATAGGAGAGAGAGAGGCGGGAAACAAAATTTAAAAAAATTTGTATAATTAATAGGAGAGAGGCGGGAAAATATGTTGAGAATAAACGTGTGAATGACAAGTATCCATCAAAACATTTATTTATTATATAATATAGATATAGATATATAACTAGCTTTAATATATGTCACCCCCGAGACTCGAAATCACAAGCTTGTTTTGGATGAAATCACAACTCTTACTTTTAAAATATTTACCCCTAAACCTACCCCCAATAAACATCAATAGCCCATCTTGGACGTATGTTCCCACTTGCTGGTGATAATAATATCAACAGTAAATTTTGTTTTTGGATCCTCAGATTTGGCCTGTTTAACATTTTCAATCTAAAAAAGAATCTTTTAACATATAAACTCCTGTGGTTTACATTTTGTAACGGTTTTGATCCATTTGACTAACTCTGTTAGATTTTTCAGTTAACTAGAGGTGTAATTCAGTCATTTTAAATATAAGGGACTATTTGTGTAAATTATTAAGGTAACTTGATGTTTAGAGATTGTTTTTTCAATTTACTTAAAATAATAAAAATTTAAATTATGAGGGGCTATTTTTGTATTTATTATATAATATATATATTTAATATCCCTAAATCTAAATATTTTAATGAAGGTCTAAATAGATCTCAAGTTTGGATCGTGAGTAGTTTTTCAAGCTCAAGCTTGGCTCGGGCTCGACGTATTTATTATTTATTAATTAATATATATGTATATATATATATATATAAATACTTATAATTATTTTTATATGTAAATTATATAAATATATATTTATTATATTTATAAAATTTAGTATTGTGTTTTATATATTCAACTAAATATGTAAATCTAAATCGATTAATCGCTTAAAACTTGTAAAATATTCAACTAAATCGCTTAAAATATTTTGTACTGTATTTTATATATTCAATTTCAAACAAATATTTTGTACTGTAAAATATTCAACTAAATCTCTTAAAACACTTTGTACTGTTTATTCAATTTTAAAAGAATCATTACAAAAACAAGGATCAAACGACGATTAACCGATGCACATAAATCTCACGAACAAAGATATATATTTATAAAATTTATATATAAAAACAACTCATGAGCCAAACTCGAGATTTAATAGACATTCATTAAAGATATTTAGATTTATGTTTATATATATTATAAAAAATTTACTAAAATAGCCATTCATAATTTATATTTTTATTATTTTAAATAAATTACAAAAACAATCCCTAAACATCAAGTTATCTTAATGATTTATACAAATAGTCCTTCATATTTAAAATGAGTGAATTACCCTTCTACTTAACTGAAAAATCTAACAGAGTTAGTTAAATGGACCAAAACCGTTACAAAATGCAAACCACAGGGGTTTATATGTTAAAAGATTCATTTTTGGATTGAAAAGATTAAACAGGGCCAAAAACAAAATTTACTCTAATATCAAACTACCCAACTACGTAAGCAATGAGCTGGACTTTATCTCTTTCATCACATTCTTGCTTTCGTTTTTTTGAAACATACACTTCTCCGATTAAGAGCATTCCTATCAGTTTTCATATCATAATCTCTATCATTACAATAAAAATCATTAATTTTTCTCTCTCATTTTCAATTAAATAATACATTTTTATACATTTATCATTATCTTTTCTCTCTCCTCCACTCACAACACTTTCAAAAAATATTAAAAAATTTATGCAGATGCACTGTGTTTTCTCCAAATATACAAAAAATTTATACATTTTCTCTCTCCTTCACTCACAACCACTCCCTAAAATATAGTAAACCCCACTCACAAACATATGAGGAAACTGCTGGGAATGCTCTAAGAACGATCTTTGATTCTAACCTAGTTAACTAATGTACCACTAAACCTACCCCCAAGGCCCCACCCGGTTATCGCTTTAAATAATTCATATACACTAGTTTTAATCAATTATTGAATTCATAAGCTTCCAAATACCAGCTGGTGATGATATTATTAAACTATCCAATTACATAAGCAATGAGCACTTTAACTACTCAATCAAACTTGCATTTTCGATTTCATCACTTTCTTGCTATTGTTTTGAAACATACACTTGTTCAACTACGAACGATCTTTGATTCTAATATTAATCATGGGAGATGCAGCTGTTTCGGCCCTTGTGAAGGAGGTGTTGGGGAGACTCACTTCTTTAGTTATCCAAGAGTTTGGTCTTCTTCGCGGGCTCAAAGATGATATTTTAAGACTCAAGGATGATTTCGACGAGATCGAAGCTGTTCTTCAAGATGCACAAGAGAAATACACCAGGGAGAAGGCTGTAGAGTTATGGCTTAAGAATCTAAGATCTACATCCTTGAAGGTAGAAAATCTGCTTGACGATGTCTCAACTGAAGCTTTGATACAACGTCTATACAAACAAAGAGGCATCAAACACAGGGTAAGAGCCTTCTTCTCCTCCAATCATAATCAACTTATGTTTCGTGATAGGACTGCTCACAAAATTAAAGCCATAAGAGCAAAACTAGATGCCATTGCATCAAGGAGATTTGAGTTAAAATTGACCCCTTCAAGTGACATAAGTCATGTAGATATTGGATTTGAAGGTCAGATGCCAGATAGGGAAACTAGCTCGCTTATACATTCTTCAGTTAGTATCTTTGGAAGAAATGAAGAAATGGAGATGGTAACCGAGAAGATATGTAACAAAGATATAGGAAAAAATGAAAGTGACGTGATTCGGGTGTATGGTATATGGGGTATGGGAGGTGTGGGAAAGACTACCCTAGCTCAATTAGTCTATAACCATCAAAGGGTGAATCAATATTTTAAGTTCAAGTGTTGGGTGTATGTCTCTGAAAATTTCCAAGTAAAAGAGATAATAAAAAGAATCATTGCATCCATAGATAAATGTGAGTGTACACTTACACATCTTGATGTGTTGCAAGAGTCCCTTCAAAACAAGTTAAGGGGAAATAAGTTTTTAATTGTACTAGATGATGTTTGGATTGAAGACGGTGAAAAGACCAAGTGGGACCAGTTAAGTGACACATTAAGTTGTGGTGCAGAAGGAAGTATTGTTGTGATGACAACACGGTCCCATACAACTAGTCGAATGATGGCTAAGGTTCCTGAGTTACAACATAAATTGGGTTGTTTGTCAGAAGAAGACTCGTGGTTATTATTCAAGAAGCTAGCATTTGCAGAAGGTCGAGAGGGGGATGACATAAGTGAGCTAGAGCCTATAGGAAGGGAGATAGTTGAGAAATGTAAAGGACTCCCTTTGGCAGTGAAAACTTTGGGTAGCTTAATGTGGTCGAAAAGTAGTACAGGCGATTGGCAACGTGTGAAAGGCAGCAATATATGGGAGTTGCCAGAAAATAACATCTTTCCAGCTTTGAAGTTAAGCTATGATAATTTGATTCCACATTTAAAAAGATGTTTTGCTTATTGTTGTTTGTTTTCTAAAGGTTATAAACTAGATAAGGATGAACTGATTCTGTTGTGGGTGTCAAACGGTTTCATTCCACCAAGAGGAGAATTAGACTTGTATGTGATTGGGGAAGAAATATTTAATTGTTTGGTTTGGAGGTCCTTCTTCCAGGTTGTTAAGCAGTGGGATGGTAAGGAAAGATATATAATGCATGATCTAATGTATGACATGGCACGACATGTGATGGGAGATGATTGTTTAGTTATAGAGCCTGATAGAGAGGTTTTAATTCCAAATGAGGTGCTTCATTTAAGCTCTTCATGTTTGGTGTACTTTTCATCTGAGGATTTAGAAAAGTTATCATCCTTAAGGTCAATATTCATATTCGGAGAGAAGTATAATTTTGACATTCGCCAAATTTTTAACCAAGTGTATCTAAGAGTATTATACTTGGTTGGTATTGAATTAAGGACACTGCCTGAATCAATTTGCAAACTCAAACATCTAAAATACTTGAATCTATCAAACTCGATTATAGAAGTTTTACCCGAGTCCATTATTTATCTCCAAAACTTGCAAGTGATGCTTTTGTATCGATGTTTGAAACTGTCGAAGTTGCCCAAAGGCCTGAGATACATGATTAACCTTCAACGTTTGAACATCGGTGCTTGTCCTAAACTCATGCATTTGCCATCTGGAATCAAAGAACTAACTAGTCTCCGAACACTTTCACGGTTTCCTCTTTGTACCAAAAGTACTGCTCAAATAGGGGAATTGGGGGATCTAAATCTTCTTGAGGGGGAGTTGGAGATAGAAAGTCTTGAGAATGTTAAAGGTTTAAGTGAGGCCAAGAGTGCCAATCTCAAATGCAAAAAAAATTTGTCTACTTTAGAATTAGAGTGGTCGGGCTATTTTGAAAGAGAAAGAAAACCGGAAATGATTGCACATGATGAAGAGGTTCTCGAGGGACTAGAACCAAATCCGTGTCTCAAGAGATTGAATATATTTAATTACATGGGAAAGATTATTTCTCCAAGTTGGATGGTCAAGTTAACGAATTTGGTTAATATATTTTTTCATGCTTGTGACAACTGTGAGCATATTCCAACACTTGGTAGATTACCCAATCTTAGGTGCATTAGCTTCTTTTACATGAACTCTTTGAAGTCTTTACATGAAAATGACAAAAACATGTTAGGAGACACCCCTGATATGTTTCTTTGTTTAGAAGATTTATGCTTTTTTGACTGTCCAAAATTGGTTTCTTTGCCAAGTAACCTTCCAAAACTTAAGGAATTAAGTTTAACAGGATGTGATGGATTAGTTTCTATATCGGATGAGATTCAAAGTTTCAAGAATCTGGATAAACTTGAGATAAAGAGATGTAAATATCTAAGTGAAAGGTGCAAAAAATATATCGGTGTAGATTGGCCTAAAATTTCTCACATTCCCGATATCCGTATTGAATCTTTAAGGTAACTTGATTTTCTCTTTCTTTGCAATTAATTTCCTTATGATTGTTTCAACTTTCAATGGTTTTTATCTTAAATATCATTATAGTCGTACATAAATTGTTCACTATTTGTTTCATTATGCGTGATTTGATACCAAAACTAATGGTGCTTCAATATAGCTAACAAAACTTCCTTAAACCCTTGTTCTTATTTAGGCACTATGAAGAAGGTTACATAACCGGAAATGAAGAGGAAGATAGCACTATTCAATCTTCAAGGTAACTTTATTTTCTCTTTCTTTGCGATTAATTTCTTTATGATTGTTTCAACTTTCAATGGTTTTTATCTTAAATATCATTATAGTCAGGGGCGGATTTACATACTCGAGTTTCGAAATTGTAGAAAACTATATAGAATAACTAGGGTGAACCCCTTAAAAAAATATAGGATGAACCCTTAAAACGTGGTTGAAATGAAGAGAGAGAGAATAAATATTGAGATTTTCCGACGAGTGGCTTTGCCTAGGGATGAGATCAGTAACGTAGCGGTACGGTACCGAAAATACCAGTACCGAATTTATGGAAAAGTGGATACCGGTACCGAATTTATCGGTACGGTACCGGTATTAGTTACAAATTGTCCATCTTTTTCGATACCCGTACCGTACCGGTACCGAAAATACCGATACCGATACCGAATTTATAAAAAAGTGGGTACCGATAACGGTACCGAATCTATTAGTACGGTACCGGTTCGGTACAATACCGGTACGGTATCGGTATCCGTACCGGTACTCGGTACCAAATGCCCATCCCTAGCTTTGCCGCTGCTATTTTATCTTCATACGAATAGAAGAAGAAGAAGAAGCTGCTTAAAGGTATTTTTTTAAGGTTAGGTTTATTTTTAATATTTAACCCATCTGACAAAAACCTAATACCTAATATTCTTCTTTTCATTTCTAGTGAGTAGAACAAAGTAGGGATGACATCGGTACCGAAAATAACGGTTTCAAATTTTGTTGAAAAACGGGTATCGATACCAGTACCGAAAATATTGAATCCGTAACGGTACCGATACGTACCTGTACCAGTACCGATACATACCTGTATTTCGATACCGGTACCAGTTTGATACCCGAATACAGATTTTCATAAATTATTCACTAAAAATCAAGTCTGCTCTTTAAATAAACCATTGCATTTATTCCAACCATAAAATTATGAATATTATTATCAAGTTTTACCATATATATATATATATATCTCACAAAAATAACTGGACATTAGACATAATAGGTAGATAGGTAACATATATATACACCTAAACCCTAATGACCTAAAGTTGGTGAAACCCTCGCCTCACAAAAAAACATATTGTTTATTGGGTTCCATCATTTACTCACAAAAAAAACATATTGTTTGTTGGGTTCCAATGTCGGTGAAACCCTCACAAAAAAACATACTTTTTTATCAAACCTACTGTTGGTTGATTATTTATAATTTTATTTTTACTTCTTTATTTTATTTTATATTATTCAATTAATTGATTTTTTATAATTTTATTTTAATTTATGATCTATCACTATATACCATATATCGTCGTATATTTTTTCGTTTAATAATAACTTATAGTAACTCATTGTTTTTTAACTTTAACAAACATGTATAACTAAAAAAAACTTTTTAAGTCTTTAGAAAAATATTTCACCTGTAGAATGATAGGTGTGTGTGATGAACCTTATTCGGCCCGAACAATCGAATTATACCGAAGCGAACCGAATTTTTTTATGTCCGGCCCTATGAAATTAAGATATCTAAAAACAGTGAACCTCTGAAAAAATTCTTGTATTCGCCATTGATTATAGTCGTACATAAATTGTTCACTATTTGTTTCATTATGCGTGATTTGTCACCAAAACTAACGGTGCTCCAAGTCCAAAATAGCTAACAAAACTTACTTAAACCCCTTTTCTTATTTAGGCACTATGAAGAACGTTACATGACCAGAAATGAAGAGGAAGATGGCACTATTCAATCTTTAAGGTAACTTTATTTTCTCTTTCTTTGCAATTAATTTCTTTATGATTGTTTCAACTTTCAATGTTTTTTATCTTAAATATCATTATGGTTGTACATAAATTGTTCACTATTTGTTTCATTATGCGTGATTTGATACCAAAACTAATGGTGCTTCAATATAACAAAACTTCCTTAAACCCTTTTTCTTATTTAGGTACTATGAAGAAGATTACATGACCGGAAGTGAAGAGGAAGATGGCACTATTGAGATGGCGGATGGGGGGACTACTAGGCTAGGCACCCCCTAGGATTGGTCCAGTAATAAAACGTGGTTCTTGTTTTTATAGTTTATGCTCAAGTTCAAGCTCGTGAGAGCATAATTTTATGCTTGTGGGGGCATAGTTTTGTGTCTATGGGGCACTAACTAGCAATAACTCACCCCTTACATAATTTACTTTCAAAGTTCAGTTTTTCTTAATAAAATTGATATATAATTATATATTTTTTTTTAAAACCGTAGTTTAGGATTAGTTTTAAATGGTTTTTAGGCTAAATTATAATTTTCATCTTTAACTAAATTATAGAATGAGTTCTTTAAAAAATTGACTTTCACTAAGTGTCTTTTATTTGAAAAATGGCCCCCTTCTTTATTCTTTAGACTAATAGCCATCCACTTGATACCTTTTTTTTTAACGAACGTTAGATATTGTAGGATAATTGAGTTTCTCCGGGGCAACACTTAGAATATCTAGGGCAGCCCACCACAGGAGGAACCCCTCAACTGGGTAAACCCCCTGACCTGGTCATAGACCCCTTTTTTGCTGTTGCCATGATTCGAACAAAATACATCCACTATGAGAAGTCTGAGGGCTATCACGGCAACATGCCCTGATACCTTAAATCAGTCCTGTTTGTGGCACATGAGGGCATATAGGTAATTCCAACCAATATTTCATAAAGGACAAAACAGTTGTTTAAAGGGTCTCACTAATAATAATAATAATAATATTATTATTATGGTTAAAGGGTCCAACTAAACCCCCCAAACTCCCTGTTCACTTCGTCTTCCCCTCATATTTTCCGGCGACAACACCCAACTTCCGGTACACCGTCTCTATGTTGAGAACCAAAAAACCGTAAGATAGATCGAGTGATGGAGGGACGAAAACCAAAAAACCCACCACCAAGACGAACACCCACCGTCTCTGTTTTTGAGAAAATTAGACTTCCACATCGGTCTCTACAATGATAATAATAAGTTTAATCACTAATAAGGATTTCAAGCAACTAGTTGTATCATGATATGTATTATGTAACATAACCTATGCTCCTCAAAGTTCATAGCTTCTGGATCAAACACGTTGATGTCTAAAGGACAAAAGTTATAATTTAGTCTTGTTTTTAATATTTTGTTAAGTTCTTTGTTAATAACTTGTAGTAGTTACTAATTATATATTTAGATTAAAATACTTACCTAAAAACCATGAATCTAAGCATTTGTGTAAAAGATGGCATTGCTAATGTAACACCCCAACACAACCCGGTTAATGCTAACGTGCCACTATACGGTAATCAAATCCAAATCATAGTTCCAAAATGATAAAAATCCAAAGTTCAAAGTCCCAAAATATCAAAAGGTTCCTAATTAAATAGTTCATTACATAATTAAATGAAAGTTCCTTGTCCAGGTTGTTACTCTTTACTCCCATCCCAAATAACCCTGCTGACATGGCATGCATGAAAACAAAAGTTCGCTTGAGCATAACGCTCAGGGTGAAATACCATATAACTAGAAAAACAAGATGTAATGATAACAACAATACGATAATGTAAATATATCTGAATATAACTCGTATGAAAACAGGTATACCCATAGTAATAAGTAACATAATAAAATAACATGAATTAGGGGGAACACATGTAGCTATCCTGTGAACCAACGTGTGATGGGTTATGGGTAGTCATACAACCTTCCACTAGAGTCCTAAATGGATTGGCATACAACCATCCATTAGGAAATAAAAGGACTAACTTAATTAGTATCGATCCATACACCACTAAGGAAATATACATATAACAAGACGGCAAATATAATTTTAGGGTCCTCTTTAGAGACGCTGTGAACTCAGCTCACCGCCACGGTTGATGCCTCGCCATTGATTCCATAACGATGTGTCTTGGTAACACCCAAGATAGGGAGAGCTTGAGTAACATACAACCAAAACAAAAATTAGCCTAGCTACTTATGACAGAGATCAGAATTTAGAAATCAGGAACTAGCCTAGCTACTTATAACAAGAGTAAGAAATCAGATATCAGGGAGTAGCCTAGCTCCTTATAATATAACATGAGTAAGAAATCCGTACCATAGCCAAAAGAAGAAACAAGTAAAGTCGAGTTGCCCTCAAGTACGAGAATCTACCCTTTGATTATGGTTTAAATTAGATTTACAAAACCTAATTCACTTTGTCTAATATATAAGGTTGAGTTTAAGAGAAAACTGGAAAACTCCCCTCTTAGTTTTTAAACCTTAATAACTTTTTTAACTGTGAAGCAGCAACAAGGGTTATCAATTTCGACGTGCGGTCCTGAATATAAAAGTGCGATTGAGAAAACAAAACATCCAAATGGTTATTAGTCGTTAGCTTGCTAATGGATTGAAGATCTTTTAATTTAATTTAAGGTGAGACCGTAGTGTAACCAATATGGGAAATGGGAAGTGTATAGTTTGACTTGTATAAGGAGTAGTTTTGGCAACATCAGCCGGTATCTCGATCATGTGGTCGGTGGCCCCGGAATCAACAAACCAGTCAGGGTCCGGAGGGCGAAACTTGGCATTTTAGCCAGAAATGCTTTTGCAAGATCGGCATCCGTAGAGGGGGCCGTAGAGGCAAATTGAGACATGTTTGGACACAAATTAGCATAGTGTCCATCAGTGGCGGATCTAGAAAAATAGCTTAGGGGTAGCGAAATTTTTTTTACCGTACATTCATGTTAATGAACACAAATAAAAACACGATAATAAATGAAGTAAAACGAGTACCTAATAGATGATTAGATCTCTCCTCTTCGGTTTTTGAAAGCTTGAAATCGAATCATTACATCGTCATCCGTTACTTTGTCAAATATTTCCCTTTCGATCGCACAAACTAGAGAATTGTTCAAATACTCGTCTCCCATTCTATTCAGTAAATCCGTCTTGATAAGCTTCAATTTAGAAAAACATCTTTCAACGGTTGCGGTTGCCACCGGTAGAACCAACGCTAACTTCAATACCCGATAAACCAAAGAATAATAATGATCTTTTCTGGTTTCCACCATTAGACGAGCAAGGTCACATATTCCATCCAATTTTATAAATCTATCATCTTTCTTTATGCAGTGATAAAAGACCTTAAGCTCACCCAAAAGACACTCTCTATCATTCACATTAAAATCATCCGGATACATCTCAGAAAATGTCACAACCTTAGATATGTCAAACTTAGAAAACCAATCACAAGGATTTAAACCCGACATATATTTCTATCATTGTAGTTGATACCTCATTGAAATGATTTCCCAATTCTTGAATTTGCATATCCAAAACCGTATTAAAAACCTCAACTTCAAAATGATGTCGATTAGTAATGACATTCTTTCTGTTTCTTGGGTTACCATAACTTTCCGTCATATCCAACACCTTAATATGTTCTTTTCACAAAAAGAAGTCACTGTTTTCAACATATCATCAAACCCATTTTGTCTTAAATCATTCAATGCTCGTTTTGTTCCATTTATCATCTTAGTCGCTTCTAATAAGTCTTGAAATTTCATTATTAAAGTAACTAGTAATTTGAAATTTACCTTTGCAATTTCTTTGTAAGATCCAGGAGCCGAGAGAGGGGAGGGGCAGTGGCCGGCACACAGTGGCAGAGCCGATAGTGGCGGAGCCGCGACGCGGAGGCAGGAGGCGGAGGGAGGGGCGGAGGCCGGTGCTGGCGCCTGGCAGTGGCTGGGGGCTGCCGCTAACCTGCTATGCTGCTCGATGATTGACTGATGCCTGATGGTCTGATGCTATCGGCTAGAGGTGCACAAAAAAACCGGTTTGGAAATCCAAACCGGTTCCGAACCGGAACCCGAACCGCCCCATAACCGGTTTTGTGTGAACCGGTTTCAAACCGATACGAACCGCCAGTTTACAACCGGTTTAACCTATTTGTGCGACGAGCGGTTTACAACCGGTTTTTTGTGAACCGGTTTGTCAAACCGGTTTGGTAAACCGGTTTGAACCGGTTTAACGGTCAAAAAAAAAACTAGCCGTTGGAAACGGCTATATAGCCGTTGGGACCAATTTTTGACCGTTTTTTGACCCATTTTAACCCCCAAACACATTATAAATAGGTAGTGGGTGTTTTGGTTAAATCACACTTCTCAAACGCTCAAAAAACGCTCAAAAAATTTCAAAAAACGCAATGGCAGGTTCTTCAAGTTATGGTGTTTCCTCTAACGAAGTTAGCGTTGTGAAAATAATACCAACAACGAGGAACCCCGCAATTTGGTCAAACTACGATCTATGTGAGTTGTCTAACGGGTTGGAACGTGCTCGTTGCAAAAAATGTGGTGGTTTTTTTAAAAAGGAATCAAATTCTACTCTAAAAACTCATCTGGAAAAATCGTGTCCGAGTTTGAAGAATATTCCAGGTGAGGGTCAAGCATCTATGACAAGCGAGGGTGGAATTTGGAACTTCGATCCAAATATTGTTCGAGATAGAATTGCGAAATTAGTTATTCAAAGAGGTTTGCCGTTCAACCATTTCGACAACCCGCTCACGACGAGGATGATTCAAGAAGCCCTTCAACCACGTTATCATCAAGTAAGTCGTAGTACTCTTAGACGTGATTGTCTAAAAATGTGGAAAAAAGCAAAAAAAGAATTAATTTTAGGTTTTGAAAAATTGGAAACCGGTGTGAACTTAACCATCGACGTTTGGTCGGCTCCACATGGTATTCCCGACTCATATATTTGCGTTACCGCTCATTGGGTTGATCCCAATACGTGGCAAATGATGAAACGTACAATCGCGTTTGATATGTTTGAATATCCGCACACGGGTCAAAATTTATTTCACATTTTAGATGATGTGATAACCGATTTTAAATTACAAAATAAATTATTTTCAATATCTTTTGATAATGCCTCAAATAATACAAATGCGGTTCAAAAATTAATATTAAAATATAATCCGATTTGCAACGGCGCTTTTTTCCATAATCGATGTATTGCACACATCATCAACTTAGCCGTGCAAGACGGGCTTGGGGTTGAACCCGTTATTGAAATAAGTAATGCATTTCGAGTCATGCTTAAAGACGTTTTTAGTAGTAGTAAAAAAAGATACCATGAATATATTAGATTATGTAACGATACGGGTTTGATTTGCTTAGGTCCCAATTGGGACCTCCCAACAAGATGGAATTCAACTTATAAAATGTTTCATAGTGCTATACGTCAAAAAGATACTTTATCAATTTTTCATGATATGCTTTCCTCAAAACCGCGTCGTAAAATTCAAAGTTTTCCGTCTACGAGTTGGGACATTCTTGAAAATTTAACCGAATTGCTCGAAGTTTTCAAAACCGCCACTACTTTTTTATCCGGGGTTTATTACCCTACAAGTCCCTTGGCTCTTAAACAAATATTTCTAATGTGTAACAAATTAGCCGAACTTGAAAATAAAAATACTCTTTTTACGACAATGATAAAACCGATGAAAGAAAAATTTGTTAAATATTTTAAAGAAATGCCTCCGGTTATAACTTGTGCCGCCGCATTAAACCCTACAATTAATGTTTACGGTGTTGAAACCTTGATTGATAAAATAACTTACGATTTGGATTTGAATTCCGAAGATATTCATTTTTCAACCGTAACAAAAACTTATTTTAACAAATGTTTGCAAGATTTGTTTGATATTTATTTACATAAATATGGTACAACACAAACCCCACATGATACGATGGGCGCGGGCGCATCAAGTAGCAGCTCGAGGAATGTTAACTTAAATTTGTATAACGAAATGAGAAATGAATTTACTAAACGGGCTAGAGGGTCCATCCCGAGTAGCGAACTCGGAAGGTATACGGGAACAAACTTTTTATCATTTATGAGTCCGGATGTTTTTGAGGACTTTGATATTTTGGCTTGGTGGAAAGGAAACGAATCTACTTTTCCGGTCCTTTCCGCCATGGCCCGTGATTTACTAACCGTCCAAGCTTCCACGGTAGCTTCGGAATCCGTTTTTTCTCTTAGTGGCAGGGTTTTATCTATTCGAAGAACTAGACTCACTCCCGCGGCAATGGAAATGTGCATTTGCTTGAAAGACCATTTGGATGCGGTAGATAGGAGACAAGATAGGGCTTCGCTTGAAGAAGAAATTGAAGTTGAAGAACTCATACACGAATCTGAGGTTAACCAAGGATTGACGAGCCCACTTACAAATGAAGAACTCGCCGAAGATGATAGACTACGAGGATCCACTAGTAACTCCGAGAATGACGGCTAATATTAAACAAAAAAACTCCAAAAAATAAAAATATATATATTTTTTTCTCGTATTGTAATGTTTAATATTGTAATGTTTTGTGATTTCCGAACCCCTACAATATGAATAAACGTTGAACTATATGTTTTTCTTTTTCTCGTATTGTAATGTTGTAATATTTTTTAATTTATTTTAAATTTTTTTTTTTAAAAAAAAAACCGGTTTAAACCGGTTCACCAACCCGAACCGGTCCAGAACCGACCTGAACCGGTTCAATAGGTTCGACATTTTATACTTGCAAAACCGGTTTAACCCGAACCGGTTTGGGTCAAAACCGGTTTAGTGTTTGCGTTGACCAAACCGGTTCGGGCCGGTTCGAAACCGGTTCGGTTCAAAAACCGCCTTTTGTGCACCTCTACTATCGGCTGCTGCTATTTCTTTTTTGAAGCCAAAGCCCACACACAATAATAAATGGAAAAGCCCACAGCCCCACACAATATAAAATTTTGAAGCCCAAAGCCCAAAAATTAAATAGTTTTAATTAGATGTTAGAGTCTAAAGCTCAAATGTTTTAAGTAGTGGGTTTTTTTATAAAATTTTAAACTTTTTATTAAGTGTTAAACTTTTGGGGTAACGTAATTTTTGCTCAGGGGTAACATGATACATAAAACCGTAAAAAGAAAAAAATTTCCACTGCGCGTAAAAAGTTGAGGGGTAGCCCTAGCCTTAGATCCGCCCCTGGTGTCCATCGGTGCGACATAACTAACAGTGTGGGGGGCGACGTCCCCTGCCACGACCACCACCCTGATATGCTCGGCCCCTACCTCGACCACGGGTAGACGGAGCCCGGGAATAAGTGTTGACAGAAAAAGCAACGATTGGAGTAGAGGAGCCATGAAGGGACCATATAAACATTTCATGGCTTTCAGCCTGGGCTAACGGATCATGAAATAAAGGAACCTGTCGAGAAGTACGTAACTGTAATTTACAATAGGAGATGCAAAGAATATGATAATTACAAGATAGATACATAACATATATCAACATGTACTAACATGATTGCATTACAATTAGAAATGAACAGGATTCGATACTAACCTAGAACTCGCACCAGACCGAACTGAGACCGTCCGATTTAGCTAATTCAGTTCGGTTCTCGGTCTCTGATTAAGGATATCTTCAGTTTCGGTCCACTTCGGTCCATACCCGAGAATAAACGCCCCAGAGGAGGAGGACCAAATTTCTAATTCAAATTGGAATTGCTTTTTTAGTTGATAAACATGAATTGTTTTTTGTAAGGTGATGCACAAACGTTTTGAGATATGTTTTTTTTTATGCACAACACATTTGATATGTAGTGTGCTCGTGATGGCCCAACACATTTGCAGATGCAATGCAATGGCTCAATATAGTAATTGAATTCACTTATACTATACACATCAAATTAATAAGTGGAACGCTCAACAGATTAAGTCGGCCCCCATAAGTAACGGCCCAACATCTCAATTCGGTCTGGCACAACCGCATAGAGGTGAACAAAAAAAATCGGAACCGGTTAGGGTCTGGATAGGTTCTAATATTTCTAGTCAAAACCAATTCTAAAAATACCCGGAACCGGTTCTACCCGGAACCGGTTCTACCCGGAACCGGTTCTACCCAGAACCGGTGCTTGTAGTATCATTTTGTAAGCTAACTATTTTATCTCCATATCCACTAACCTAAGCGACAAAAAAACAAGACCATGAGCAATTTTGCAAAAAAAAAAAAAAAATAGATACGTAATTACTATTTACTAATCACAAGAAAGCTAGTCACCTTGTGAATCATATTACTGTCTTTAATATATTACAACAAATTCACTAAGTTAGTTTCAAAAAATTAATATAAAGTAATTACTGAAGATAACATGTATGGTCAAAAGCTACCCACACTTAAGTGCCATAACAACCTTATTTACAGTGCACCGGGTCAAATTGGCTTAAATTAAGAATTTTAAAACATCAACAAAAAAAGCAAAGTTGGTTACCGAAAATAGGTTATTGAAATACCCATCTTGAATTAACAGAACCGAAACCGGTACATAGGTTCCGGTTTTTCAACCAAGAACCTGACCTGGAACTGGAACCCGAACCGGTAACAACCGAAACCGGTTTTTGAAAATACCCGATTTGTGCACCTCTACAACCGCACAACATGATAGAAGTTGTCCGAACCCATCTAGCTGGAACGACCGAGCCTGTATGTCTTCGGTTTTGATTTTTCATATACTCCGGTTTTGGGTTTGAACTGGTCTTGGTTCAACCCGACGCACAACTCTAAGTATAAAGGTCTTATTTTTTTTAACAACAAATGTTCCTTCAACTATACTTTACATAAATAATTTTATATGGTGACCAACTATTTAAAAGGCATGTGTAGTCTATCAAGTGGACTAGCTTCACATTGTGTAAAAAATCTAGACCTACCGAGCCTGTATAAATCTGGTCTTCAGTTTTGATTTTTCTGATATATTGGTTTCGGGTTTGGTACGGTCCGATTTCAACCCAACACACACCTCCGAGTGAAAAGGTCATATTAATTACTAATTGGTACAAATATTTTAAATATATTTTTATTTAAAAGAGTGACTAAGATAAAAATGTTCTTTTCTGTCACACGAATACGCAGTCTATACTCGCGCTTCACAAGATTTTAACTCATAACGATTTAATCAAAGAAGGTCTAACAAAGTGATATATAACCACAAAATTTAAAAAGTTATAGCAAGATAATACTTTTTATTCATATACAGCTTCAACTATTATTCGAAAGAAATAAGAAAAAAATTAAAGAAAGCAACAAAATTCAAAATTATAACATAAAATATTTAATGTTAAGGAATGATCTCATCATCCCTACAAATCAGCCTTTCCTTTGGATGATTATAATTATTTATGTAATGTATTTACTTGTATTATTGGTCAATATTTTGTCTTAATGTTTTAGCTTAATTGTCTCCTATAATCATTCCTGTACATTGTATTTATATTATCATTCCATCAATGAGAATTATCAATTCGATTTTCATCCTTCTGTTAACTTGTCTGAACCTTTTCATGGTATCAGAGCAAGGCTCTAAAACCCCATCCACAAATACATCTAGCTCTTCATCACCAGCCTCCTCTCGTTCTTCATCACCCGCTCCCTCTCGTCCAAACACACCAACATTCACCATGACAGATTCCAATCTCCTGCTCAACAATCCATCGATGAAAGATCTCACTGTTATCACATTGCCGGCCACACTGAAACTCACCGCCTCCAACTATCTAGCCTGGAAGACACAGATCGAAGCTTTACTCTATGGCCTTGATTTATTCAAGTTTATAGATGGATCTCATTGTGCACCCAAAGCCACAACTGCAGAAGACGGAACTGAAACACCCCATGAGGATTTCCCAAAATGGTTCCGTCAAGACAAGTTACTTTTCGGGGCACTTGTTGGAAGCTTGTCACCGACAATCGTTCC
The DNA here is from genome assembly GCA_023525975.1 of Smallanthus sonchifolius. Lineage (NCBI taxonomy): Eukaryota > Viridiplantae > Streptophyta > Magnoliopsida > Asterales > Asteraceae > Smallanthus > Smallanthus sonchifolius. The sequence goes on from CM042045.1 coordinate 57,522,029, forward strand.
ACTCATCACTGGTGCTCCATCGTCCTATGAAGCATGGCAGATCTTAGCCAAAACATACGCCTCCCCTAGCCGAGGCCATATCAAACAATTGAAATACCGTCTCAAACAACTCTCCAAGACACCCACTCAATCCATAACTGAATACATGCAAGATATCAAAACTATTGTTGATGAATTGGCTATACTAGGCAAGAAGATGGATGATGAAGACGTGATTGATGCCATTCTAAACGGACTCGATCAAACAGCCTACAAACCCATTCTGGATTCCATTCACGCCAGAGACTCCACCATCTCTTTTAATGAGTTACACGAAAAGCTCATCAACCATGAATTATCTCTCTTACAACAAACTGCATCAAATGTTGCACATCAGCCTGCCTCTGTGTTCTATGCTCAAAACAGACCCCAGGGAAGATCTTGGGCAACTAAACAAAGCAACCAGTTTTTTCAACACAGACCACATAACAACACTTCTGGATTACTACCTACACCGTCGGCTACCAATGCTTAACGTCCTTACCTTGGCAAATGCCAATGGTGTCACCAAAAGGGCCATTCTCTTACAAACTGTTCTGCCTTTAAACAGGTACATCCGACGATTTCTATTCCTGTTTATAACCGTGGGTTACAGGTTAGGATTGCGCAAGTAAACATGATGAACACAAATGGTGGAAGCTCCACCAACTGGATCTTTGATAGCGGTGCCTCTCACCATGTCACAAATGATTTGAACAACCTCTCTCTTCATGCCCCTTATGATGGAACGGAAGAACTCGTCATCGGAGATGGTTCGTGCCTTACAATCACTCATATAGGCTCTCTTGTTATTAATACTCCTAACACACCTCTTATTCTTACAGATGTATTATGTGTTCCCTCCCTATCTAAAAACATTATATCTATCTCTAAACTGTGTTATGACAATAATCTTTCTATGAAATTTTACTCTTATATTTTTTTCATTAAGGATCGGGCCACAAAACTCAAGATCCTTCAAGGAACAACAACCAAAGGAATGTATGAACTTCGCTCAGCCTTCTCGTCTCCTCCATCGGTCTTCACCGTGCAAAGCATCAATTCTACAACTTGGCACCACCGTCTTGGACACCCACATAATAAAGTCTTTAAGCTTTTGTCATCTCTTATTTCTTTTAATTCCCGTTTTAATGAAAATTGTAATCCTTGTCAAATTAATAAAAGTCATCGACTAGCTTTTTCAACCTCTTCTCTCTCATCAAATGCACCACTTGATTTGATTTTCTCGGATGTATGGTGTTTCCCGGTTACTTCATTTGACAATTAAAAATATTATATTATCTTTGTGGACCATTTTACAAAATACACATGGCTTTATCCTTTACAAAGAAAGTCCGATTCCCTATCTACATTCACTAGGTTCCAAAATCTAGTTGAAAATTTCTTTCACCGAAAAATAAAACAACTATTTTCTGACAATGGGGGTGAATACATAAAACTTTTACCCCATCTAATATCTCATGGCATCTCACATCTCACATCACCCCCTCACACCCCAGAACACAATGGATATGCCGAACGATGCCACCGACACATTGTCGAAACCGGCCTCACCTTACTATCCCATGCCAAAATGCCCGTCACATTCTGGCCATTTGCCTTCACTACAGCAGCCTATCTCATTAATAGGCTTCCCACACACACCCTCCATAACAAATCACCTTTCTACAAATTATTTCAAAAACATCCTAATTATACCAAACTTCTAAGCTTCGGTTGTTTATGCTACCCATGGCTTCGACCTTATTCCCCTCACAAATTACACTCACGATCTACTCCGTGCATTTTCGTTGGTTATTCTCCAAATCAAAGCGCCTACTATTCCTTTGACCCTGTAACCTATAAAACATATTCCTCAAGACATGTTGTTTTTGTGGAAAATAATTTTCCCTGTGAACGCCTTACCAACTCTCCCTCCACCTCTTCTACCTCCTTAACTGATTGGGTCTCCATATCCCTACCCATTTCAACATCAAGTACTTCCAACACCACACCTGCTTCCTCTACCAACGACCATACTTCTACTGCCTCCTATACTTCTATTGCCCAAAATTTACCCACCTCCCCTCCTGCCCAAAATTCCCCTACTTCACCTACTCTACCAAACCTTAATACTCAAACCCCACCTATGTCACCTTCCTCCACTACCTCTACACTCATGCAAACTAACTCCACTTCCAATCCACCTTCCCCTTCCCAACATACTGTTGCACCCTTACCCTCTCTATCTATTGAAACAGAAACCACACCTCTTCCCAAACCTACCACTCGTTCAAATCCCAAACCAAACCCACGATACCACAACTCTGATTTCCAGTTATATACTACTAGTCCTTCTGCTCCTATCGAACCACAAACCATTACTCAAGCGTTAAAACACCCGTCTTGGCGTCACGCCATGCAAGCCGAGTTCGATGCGCTTGAACGAAACAACACTTGGACCCTTGTACCATCTACACTTGCTCCTAATCTAGTTGGTTGCAAATGGGTATATCAAACGAAATACAAAACGGATGGATCTGTTGAACGTCTTAAGGCTCGCTTGGTCGCTAAGGGATTTACTCAAAGACCAGGCATTGACTACATCGAAACCTTTAGTCCGGTCCTAAAACCGGCTACCCTTCGGCTTGTCCTTTCTTTAGCAGTTTCTCTAGGTTGGTCCCTACGCCAACTAGACATTAACAATGCCTTCCTCCAAGACGTTTTCATGTCTCAACCACCGGGTTTTATCAACCCATCTTTTCCCACTCATGTGTGCAAGTTAAATAAAGCCATATATGGGCTTCGCCAAGCCTCTCGTGCATGGTATGATGAACTAAAATCCTTCCTCATATCTCATGGTTTCAAACCTACCGTTTCTGACTCCTCTCTATTCACCCTCACCATTGGCTCTTCACCCATCTTCATTCTTGTTTATGTCGATGATATCATCATCACCGGTCCATCTAACACTCTTATAGCTCGCTTCATAAACCTACTATCCACCAAATTTTCCTTAAAAGATCTTGGTCCATTATCTTACTATCTTGGCATCGAAGTCTTGCCACATTCCCATGGTGTTCTTCTTTCACAAAAGAAATACATCTCCGACATTCTTCACAAAGCAAATATGAGTGATTGCAAGTCTATTTCCACACCGATTACATGTTCTGAACCGCTTACATTGCATGGTGGCACTTCTCACCCTAACCCAACATAACATCGAACCATTGTAGGTGCTCTTCAATATCTGTCTCTTACTAGACCAGACGTGGCCTTTACTGTCAACAAGTTATCACAATACATGCATACACCTACATCTCATCATTGGGCAGCTCTAAAAAGACTTTTACGCTACCTACATGGGACATTACACCACGGTATTTTACTTCGCTATAATTCCCCCTTCACTTGCATGCCTTTACAGATGCAGACTGGGTCGGCGACAAGAACAATTACAGAAGTACTACTGGTTATCTCGTCTACCTCGGTGCTAATCCCATCTCCTGGAGCTCCAAACGCCAAAGCACCTTGGCACGTAGTTCCACAGAAGCAGAATTTCGAGCCGTTGCGTCCAGCACCACCGAGGTACAATGGCTGCTCTCACTACTTTCTGAGCTAGGTTACAAATCTTCCATTATACCTACCATCTACTGTGACAACCTAAGCGCTACCACTTACTCAGCAAACCCGGTTTTTCACTCTCGTATGAAACATCTAGCTTTGGATTTCCATTTTGTAAGGGAAAAGGTCCAATCTGGCTTGCTACAAGTAACCCACATCGCTGGAGATGACCAGCTCGCGGATGCACTGACCAAGCCCCTATTACGACCCAGGTTCCACTCTCTTGTTACCAAGATTGGTCTCACATCCGGTTCGTCCATCTTGCGGGGGAATGTTAAGGAATGATCTCATCATCCCTACAAATCAGCCTTTCCTTTGGATGATTATAATTATTTATGTAATGTATTTACTTGTATTATTGGTCAATATTTTGTCTTAATGTTTTAGCTTAATTGTCTCCTATAATCATTCCTGTACATTGTATTATATTATCATTCCATCAATGAGAATTATCAATTCGATCTTCATCCTTCTGTTAACTTGTCTGAACCTTTTCATTTAATACTCTTGCAACTTATTTTACTTCATTTTATAGCAACTTAATTACAAAACTAACGCCAGGCTTAACTTGTAAAAACATATCAAATCCATTCGTTAGTTATAAATAAAAATAAACATATCGTACAACTACTAAAAAAATGAAAAATTTGCGACAACAGTTTCGTGAGAAATTTGTCAGCCGTTAACGACAAATTTCGGACAAAAAAATGTTTGTTGGAAAAAAAATCTGTAGGAAATTATTTTCCGACAAAATCCAGACTAATTTTCTGATTAATTAGCGACAAAAGCCTTGCTTAAATAAATAAGTTAACTTTTTTAATAAATTTGTCGGAAAATTGTAGGAAATCTTGTGGTTAATTTTTGTTTTTGTTTTGTCGGAAAGTTGTCGCAAACTTGTGAGAAATTTCTTTTGTTGGTAACTTGTCGGAAGCTTTTTTACAAAATATACATATTTTCTAGTAGTGAAATCAAACAAAAAATTTATATTCCAATCAATGAAAAGGTTTTATGGATGCCGAGGAGGAGCGACGGTTACAGGTTTTTCACATGGTTGTAGAAGATGATTTTGGACCACTTGCATTTTCTTTATTTTAATCAATTGCATTTAGAAAGTAAATTAAATCTTCTAATATTTTGGTTTAGAGATCGTTTGTTTTCTCTCCCTAGACTTAGCATAAATTCCTTGTGTGTGTATTGGTTTAGAGTACATGTCATTTAGGCTTAATTTATTGTTTATGTTATCTTAAGAGTCATTTGTCCTACACTTGGCATAAATTCCTTGTGTGTGTATTGGTTTACACATGTCATCTAAGCTAAATTTATGGTTTATGTTATCTTAAGATTTGGTAGATGTTATATTGATTCTATCAAATTGTTGATCTTGTGTGGTTTAAGAGTTAGAATCACATATTTTGAAATAATAATTATGGGAGACGCAGTCGTTGCGGCCCTTGTGAGTGATGTGTTGGGGAGATTGACTTCTGAAGTGATCAATGAGTTAGCTCTAGTATTGGGACTCAAGGATGATATGTCGACTCTCAAGGATGATTTTAATTGGATCAAAGTTGTTCTTCAAGATGCAGAAGAGAAACACATCAGGGAAAAGGCTGTAGCATTATGGCTTAAGAGTCTCAGATCAACATCCTTGGAGGTAGAAAACGTGCTAGACAAGATCTCAACAGAAGCTTTGCTACAACGTCTACACAAAGAAAGATGCATAAAATATAGGGTACGAGCCTTCTTCTCCTCCAATCATAATCAACTTCTGTTCCGTATTAGAATTGCTCACAAAGTTAAAGCCATAAGAAGAAAACTGGATGTCATTGCATCCAAGAGATTTGTGTTAAAGTTGACCCCTTCATTTGACATAAGTCATGTAGATGTGGGATTTGAAGGTCACATGCCAGATAGGGAAACTAGCTCTCTTGTACATTCTTCACTTATCTTCGGAAGAAATGAAGAGATGGAGATTGTAACGAGAAAAATATGTAACAAAGACATAGGAAAATATGACAATGGTGAGATTTAAGTGTATGGTATATGGGGTATGGGAGGTGTGGGAAAGACTACTCTAGCTCAATTAGTCTATAACCATGAAAGGGTGAATGAGTCTTTCGAGTTTAAATGTTGGGTGTATGTTTCTGAAAATTTCCAAGTTAAATATATAATCAAAAAAATTATCGACTTCATAGATAACTGTTGGTGTACCCTTACACAACTAGAGACGTTGCAAAAATCTCTTCAAAGCAAATTAAGGGGAAATAAATTTTTAATTGTACTAGATGATGTTTGGATCGAAGCCAATGAAAAAACCAAGTGGGAGCAATTAAGTGAAACGTTAAGTTGCGGTGCAGAAGGAAGTATTGTTGTGATGACAACACGATCCCAGACAACTAGTCAAATGATGGCTAAGGTTCCCGAGTTACAACATAAACTGGGATGTTTATCGGAAGAGGACTCGAAGTTATTATTCAAGAAGTTTGCATTTGCAGAAGGAAGAGAGGGGGATGGCATAAGTGTGCTATAGCCTATTGGAAGGGAGATAGTTGAGAAATGTAAAGGTCTGCCTTTAGAAGTAAAGACTTTGGGTAGCATAATGTGGTCAAAAAGTAGTACAAGCGATTGGCAACATGTGAAAGACAACAACATATGGGACTTGCGAGAAAATAAGGTCTTACCTGCTTTGAAGTTAAGTTATGATAACTTGCTCCCACATTTAAAGAGATGTTTTGCTTATTGTTGTTTGTTTCCTAAAGGCCATAACATGGAAAAGGAGGTATTGATTCCGTTGTGGATGTCAAATGGTTTCATTCCAGCTAGAGGAGAAAACGACTTGTATGTGCTTGGGGAAGAAATTTTTAATTGTTTGGTTTGGAGGTCCTTATTTCAGGTTGTTAAAGAAGATAGATTTATGCATGACATGGCACGACATGTAGCGAGAGATGATTGTTTACTTGTAGAGCCTAGTAAGGAGGTAATAATCCCAAATGAGGCCCTTCATTTGAGTTCATCGCGTCCAGGTTTTCTCTTTTTACCCACAGATTTAGAAAAGTTAACATCATTAAGGTCAATATTCATGTTCGGAGAGGAGTATAGATGTAGCATTAGCCAAAATTTCAACCATGTGCATTAAGAGTATTATATTTGCGTGGTAATAGGTTAAGGACATTGCCTGAATCAATTTGCAAACTCAAACATCTGAGATACTTGAATTTATCAAAATCACATATACAAGTTTTACCTAAGTCAATTATGTATCTCCAAAACTTGAAAGTACACCAGAAGTGGTGTATACTTATGATAAAGAGGTCCTTGAGGGGCTCGAACCAAATCCGTGTCTCAAGGTATTGAGAATATCTAGATACCTAGGAAGGATTATTTCTCCAAGTTGGATGGTTAATTTAAGAAATTTGGTTGAAATTATTGTTGATGGGTGTGCTAACTGTGAACATATTCCAACACTTGGGAGATTACCCAATCTCAGGGTCATTAAGATGAAGTTCATGGCTTCTTTGAATTGTTTTGACGATGAGGAGGAAACCATGTTAGGAGACACCACCAATAGGTTTCTTTGTTTACAAGAATTGAACATTTACAAGTGTTCGAGTTTGGTTTCCTTGCCAAGTAACCTTCCAAAACTTAAAGTTTTAGAATTAGAAAGTTGTAGAGGATTACATGATTTACGGTGCTGTGAGCTTCCAGAACTCGAGGTTTTGAAAATAATTCGTTTACCACGTTACCTTCCAAACATAAAAAAGTTGCATTTAATTCGATGTGACAAATTACTCGATCTACCGTATGGCATTCAAAGTTTCTAGGATCTCAATGAACTTGAGATATTATATTAAGTCTCTCCCTCCCTCTCTCATTCTTTATTCGTGTAAGCAAAGAAAGTCATCATAAATTATTTAGTGTTTTCCCTTTTTGTACCAAAATCAACAAAATAATTAGGTTAATTACATTTTAACTGACTTTTCTATTACAAGTAATTTCATTAATATGTTTCACTTGTGATTTTCTAGTTAATGACAAAAATGTCCAAACTTGAGCTTAGTGGTGGTGGTGGTGGTGGTGGTGGTGGTGATGATGATGATGACGACGAATAATGCATCAATGGGTTGGTGACTTAACTTGAACTTGGTGTTTTACAGTGTTGTTATGGTACTTACGTCCAACACTATATTTGGCACTCTTAAAGTCTAAACACAAGTTGATTTTATGATTTGGTTCTTGTTTACTTTTGTTTCATTCTAAAGAATTTGTGGTATATTCATGTTCGTTCATTAGGGATCATTTATGGGTAATTCATCAGTGTAGCCCATGAACTATATTCACGAACATAAAAGTAGATTAAGAAATCGAACATAGAGAAAAACTATTGGCTCTTTACTCACAAAATCTGGATAACACTTTTGATTAAAAGCTAGAATATACGAATTACAACCTGCGACCCATATAAATAAACCTATGACTCTTATTCATAAACAATCCAAACGCTAATTAATAGATAAATACTAACCCATAATTATCTTTTTACCCAATAGATAAACACAATTAAATAAATAAACCCAAATAAAATACTTAAATATCCTTAGACCAAATTTTGAAATTAACCAAATTTGCACACCAAGTTTCAATTTTTTTCTCATGTGAACAAACACGATTAGTCCAAGTTAGCTTGTTGCATATGCTAAGTGAAATATGTAAGAGGTCACCAAATTTTAGATGGTCCGATACCCTAAATGAAGTGGTGGAATGGTAGAAAAAGAAGAGGAAGAAACTTATGTTATTTAAAATTGATTTTTGAGAATGCTTATGATTCCTTGTCTTGGGATTATTTGTTTAAAGTGATTGAATTTACGGGGTTTAGTCGAAAATGGATGTGGTGGATTATAGGGTGTTTACAATCGGCAAGGCTATCAATTCTTATCAATGGGAACATGTCGTGAGTTTTAGATGTTTAGAGGTTTAAGGCAGGGCACCCGTTATCCCCTTTCTTGTTTATTCTCGCAATTGAGGGATTAGATGTTGCTTTGGAGAATGTGGTTCAAGCGGGAATCATTAAAGGGCTCAAATTGGATCAAGAGGTTTGCATCTTTCACATTTATTTTATGCTGATGATGTCATTGTTCTTGGTGAGTGGTCTTATTCTAATGCCATGGCAATTGTACCATTACTTAAAAGTTTTTACTTATGTTCTGGTTTGCAAATCAGTATTCATAAGTCAACCTTGTTCGAGGTTGGGGTTCAATTGGATGATCTCGAAGGAATATCGTTCATGACTGGGTGCCAACCAGGAACTCTTCCTTTTGTATATTTAGGTTTACCGGTGGCAGAATTTATGACAAAATCTCGTGGTTGGAAACGGGTTATCAATAAGTTTTATTCTCGATATCATTGTCAAAACCTAATCTTTTATCGGTGGGGCTCGACCGATCATAATTAAATCGGTTCTTGGTGCACTTGGTGTGTATTATATGTTGATTTTTAAAGTGTAGAAATCAGTGTTGGATGTTCTTGAACTTATATGTGCAGTGTTTTTTTGGGTTGAATCTGAGGATGATAAGAAAATTAACTGGATCTCTTGGAAATCGGTTATGGCTTCAAAGAATAAGGTGGTATTGGTATTGGGTCTTTAGATGCGTTAAATAAAGCCCTTCTTCTCAAATGGAGATGGAGGGTAGTGAATGAACAAAAAAGTTTATGGGTAAAGACGATAGAAGCTTTATATGGCTCACAAAAGGATCTAAATTCGGTGGTGATATCAAGTAAAGGGGAATGGATTTGGGCTAATATGTGCAAGTTGTTCCTCAAAAAGGACGAATCGGGTGTTAACACTACAACAATATCACCTTAAGCCGACGCCTCCTATACCGACGACAATTGTCGTCGGCATAGGTCACTCTGTATCGACGACATGTCGTCGGTATAGGTCAAAACCAAATTTTTGTCTAGGATACCTTATACCGACGACATGTCGTCGGTACAGGGTTGGGCCAGACTCGTGGGAAAAAGGCGCCCAATGAAATTTTGGGGAAAACCTATACCGATGACTTGTCGTCGGTATAGGGTAATTTTTATTTTGTTTTTGTTTTTTTAATGTATTAATTGTTTTGTCGGTAATTTTTTTTAACTTAAAAAAAAGCTGGAATACCCTATGTCGACGATATATCGTCGGTATAGGGTTTTTTTCTTTATTGACTGGTCAACATCTCTTTAACCCATATACCGACGACATGTCGTCGACATAAGCATCCTGTACCGACGACATGTGGACCTATAGCGACGACATGTCGTCGGTATAGGCTGCAACGCGAACAAATAGGGAAAACAGACGTCAGACCCTCATTTCCACCCCCCCCCAAACTCTCCCAAACGATTCTCTCTGACGATTTTGAGTTTTTTAGTCTTTTTGGGAGCATTTTTCACAAGAACTCTTGGGTTTTAAGGTGAGGTAACATCTCTATTTCATATTTTAGCTTAATGTTCAAGATTTTGAAGTTTTGATTGTTTATTTTGGTTAGGTTTTGAGGAATTTCACCATTACTTGGATTTTCTAGCTCTGTGAAGGTAAATACTCGTTTTAATTACTAATTTGTGATGAAAATTGGTTTAGATCTTAGATTTTTATGATTTTATATGTATGTGTATGTATGTATGTATGTTTGTATGTATGAGTATGTATATTTGTATGTATGATGGAATTATTAATTTATGATTAGTTTATGTAATTTGGTTTAGATGTGTGATTAGTTTAAATAATTTAGTTTATGTATGTGTATGTATGTGTGTAATTTATGTTTATGATGCTTAGTTTGTATGTATGTGTGTAATTTGTGTTTATGATGATTAGTTTGAATGATTAGTTTGTTTGTATGTATTTGTATGTATGTGTGTAATTTGTGTTTATAATGATTGTGACATCCGGCATTTTCAGGTTAACTCAAACCTCGTTAGTTTAAACATTATTCATTTCAAACTCCGTTAACTCAGTTGCACGTACATTGCATTTAATCGCACACATCGGATCGCACTCGAGTCTAACCCGGAACGTTGGTGATTAATCGAACATTAATATTACGAACATTAATAATTTATATTTTATATAAATTGCGAGTTTTATATAATCTTATGTGATTACGTGAATTATGTGAATATTATTGTTTCCGTACGTATTTATCGTATGTAAAGCGTAGTTAGTATTTTTATAAAAGTTAATAGTTTTATAAAAAAATAAAAGTCGAATGTTTGTATTATTAATTAAATGGTTAGTTAATTAATTAGACTTATGGACCTTTAAGAAGCCCGTAGCCTAACTTAAAAACCCATTAAGGTTAGATAAGGATAAAGTTTAAAAAAAAAAAAATTTAAACATAAACCCTAACCACCACCCCTTGAAATCGTCGACTTCATCACCCCCACTCACCATCTTCGACCGAAACAAGAAACAAGCCAAGGAACCCCCGTTCGATCTCCGATCTCGCAATTGAACGCGTATTTGGACTCCTCTCGACATTCCTAACGTTTCTACGTAAGTCGTTTCGTTAAATTCCGTCACTTTTTGATCCCTAAATTTTAGGTCAAACCCTACTTCATCCAAACATGAAATTTTATAATAAAAATGTTAACTTTGTTATTGTTTTGCATGTATTTGTTGATTTTATGGTTAATTGCAAAACCCTAGATCCGTGTGGTTAGTAACTTGTTAAATATTGAAACTTTTTGATTATGTGAAGGATATGAATCGCATGCTAGACGTGGATTATGATTTGTATAGTTGTAATTATATTAGTTGAAAGATTTAGAATTGATTTGATGTGTTAATTTTGTGATTTGAGCGTGAAATGGACAAGTTACTAAAAAGGGAAACTTTTTAGGTTTTCTAACTTGCATGCTAGACATGGTGAGGATGATGTGATGATGGTTATGAGCTAGTTGATACATGGTTAGACGAATTGTGAAATCAGATTTTGAATACATAACCCGGATTTACAAACTTTCCAAATAAGGAAACTTTAATGGTTAAATATGGTTAACACTTGTTATTTAGACATGCTTGATATGGTTGATGATTGGTACATGATAGATAGGACATAATAACCTGTTGTAACGTGTTAGGTGTTTGAAATCACGCATGCTAGTCATAGGTTACTAAAGATGGAAACTTTATTTGGAATTGTGATATACTTGTTAAGTTCTATGCAATGGTTATGTGATAGAACGATCTTGAACATGTTATAGTAGTCTTACAAACATATTAACGATGATAATTTCATGAGACACAAACCCCGAACATACTTTCTATTTATAGAAACCTGCTATTTATAGAAACCTGCTATTTATAGAAACTTTCTATTTTTGGAAACTTTCTATTTTTGGAAACTTTCTATTTTTGGAAATCATGCTTGTTTGATTAGAACAATTAGGATTTGTTGCTAAGTGTTACAGCATGATCATTTGTGTATAATATAGAAGTATTATACTGAACAAACGTTAAATCACTAAACGGGTCACCAACGGGTCGTCAGGTCAAACTTGGTCAAATTTGGTCAGACTTAGTCAAACTTGGTCAAACATGAGTCAAACTTGTAAACTCTTTTCAAACACTTAAACAATGGGATTGTTTGGATACTTAGGGTTTGTATCAACTTGCACAAACATACACTTATAAACCGGTGTTTATAGGTGGTAGTTAGTCGTCAAGCATTTTAGGTTCGCTTTCTTACGCACATACTCTAAGGTGAGTTTCACGGCCCCTTTTCTTACGTTTTAAACTTGGGGGAGAAAACATGGGTACGAACATTTAGATCTTACGTTTCTTTTATATCACTTGTGTACTAAGCGCAAACATATCACGAAAGTCCTTACTTATCGAACCGTTAGTATATGGGTTAGCGAGGAAATCTTGAGTAGTACTACTGGGCACTGACAAGCCCCACCCGCGTTAGTCGCGCTAACACGACAGGTAGTCGAACGGGTGTAACATTTACCTAAACATTACCATTGATTGTGATAGTCATGGTGGAAGGCAATTCAAACATACAGACAGTCAGCTTCGGTGTCGAAACGCTTTAGTAACATGTACTAGGTTAGCTACCTGTGATATAATTGAATACGGTATTATCTAGTAAGCTTTAAAAACATATAAACCTGTGAACTCACCAACCTAGTGTTGACACGTTTTAGCATGTTTTCTCAGGTAATTAAGGTACAAGCACGAGCTAAGGCATGCATGCATACGAAGTCTATCATTTGCAAACTCAAGAATTATTTATTTTAATTATCTTTGAATTGTTTATTTTGGCGCAACTGTTTTGGCGCATGCTTTTCATTTAACTTTTCGCTTCCGCAAGTCTTACATTAAATCAGTATTTTCATTACTAGAGTTGCATCGTGACTATGAGCAATACTAGTGGTTTTTATTAAACTCATATAGAGTCGTTCAACGTAACTAATGACTGAGATCCTGTTATGTCACGCCCCTAACGGTAAAACTCCGTTGGTGGATTTTGGGGGTGTGACAATGATTAGTTTGTAATTTAGTTTATGTGTGTTTATGATGATTAGTGTGTGTGATTAGTTTATATAATTTAGTTTATGTAAATTATGTTCAAGGATGTATGTGTGTGTATGTATGTATGTATGATGGAATTAGTAATTTATGATTAGTTTATGTAATTTGGTTTAGATGTATGATTAGTTTATGTGTGTTTATGATGATTAGTGTGTGTGGTTAGTTTATATAATTTAGTTTATGTAAATTATGTTCAAGGATGTATGTGTGTGTATGTATGTTTATATGTATGAGTATGTATGTTTGTATGTATGATGGAATTAGTAATTTATGTAAGTTGGTTTAGATGTATGATTAGTTTATGTGTGATGTATTTATATAATTGTGTATGTAATATGTAAGTGTATATGTATATATATGTTTATATGTATATGTAACTTTATTTAATTTTGTTACAAGTTCGGAACTCGTTGCGGTTGACGAGGTGGGAATAACATTATATTTGTGTTTCATTGAACTTATTTAAGGTACGTATCCCAACTTTTTTACCTTTGTATATTTTTGTTTATGTAGTTAATTTATTATTTCATTTAGAGTGTAAACGGCTCGTTTATCATTATTTTATAAATACTATTACTTATATATTAAAAAATATATATTTATAATTTTAATAAATAAATAAGAAAAAGGCTTACACCCCTATTGTCATGTTGTGTACACTAGTATGTTTATTTAGGATAACCCTTTAGAATCTACCCGTCCGAAATTTATCTGATAGAGATAAATTTTGGATTGTCCCCTTTGTGACTGCTTTTTGAATATTCTATCTCATTTATGATATGTATACATTTTAACGTGTTGACATTTAAGAAAAAATTGGTAGCTATTTCTCCTTACTCATTTGAGTTTGAGGTTTATCTGCATACTTGGGGAGTTAAGAGGAAATGCTGCTGATTTTTTCTTAAATAGTCAACTCGTTAAAATGTATACATATGAGATAGAATATTCGAAAAGTGGGTTGGGATCCATCGCCGTAGAGTACCGATCAAATCATATACATTCATTTATATCATTTATTACATGCACGTATATGTGTATGCTTATAACACAATAGATATGACACTAGATATGACAATTGATAAAAGATGGGTTACACTGGGAAATCGGAATTCTCCGGCTTTCTTGAGCGGTCTTCGCAAGTTTATAGAGACTGCCAAGAACCATGTCGACAGTCGAGGTAGAGCGTTTTGCCCGTGTAGACGTTGTTGTAACGCGTGTTGACAGTATTTGAACACGATATTTGGCCACATACATAACCGTGGGTTTCTACAATCATATCAGAATTGGATTTATCACGGTGAACATCATCCTCGTGCGGCGAAGATAGCATCACTTTTTTCAAAAAATTTATGCACGACCAGTAGATGTGAAAGACATGTATTAAGCAAATGAGGAAGTGGTTACGATATTATGCAATTTGGAAATGATATATCCTCTAGCATTTTTTGACATAATGGTTCATCTCATTCTTCATTTACCTGAAGAAGCTATTCTTGGTGGCCCTGTGTATATGAGATGGATGTATCATTTTGAAAGATACATGAAAAAGCTCAAAGCATATGTTAGAAATAAAGCCAAACCTGAAGGCTCAATTGCGGAGGGTTATGTTACAGATGAAGCCTTGACATTCTGCTCTATGTATCTGGACGGTAAGCAGACCAAATTTGACCGACCAGATAGAAATGCAGATGCTGGCATTCCCAAAAGGCAGTTTCAAGTGTTTTCTTCACAATGTCGGCCAATATCAAAAAATAAAATCAAGGCGCTCTCTGAACATGCCAACAAATCATGACAATGGTTTGTGTTGAACAACTGCGATGAAATCAAAGACTACAAATCGTAAGTTTTTTTGTCCATCTACCAGTGATAAACAATTACTATATTTTCATTTAATTCCACTAATTTGAATTTTATTTTGTCCATCTACCGGTGAATTTGAATCTAAATTTTCTGAACGCAATATGCAAACCGATTTTTCTTCATGGTTAAAATATGAAGCAAATGTATTTTCATCTTCATCTTCATTTTCATTTTCATCTTCTACACCCGATAATAAAGAATTAAGGGCATTGACACATGGTCCCTTGTACGCATATTCTTACATTGCTTGCATAGTCAATGATATTAGATTTGTGGTACAAAATTGTGATTACCGACGCACTACTTAGAACAATGGTGTGGTTACAATAGGAGAAGACGATACTCCATTTTATGGTAACTAGAGGACATCATAGAGCTGAACTACATTGATGGTTACTCGGTTGTACTATTCCGTTGTAAATGGTTCGATACGAGAGGTAAAAATATTAATTAAGCAAAATAATACTATCATAATTGACATCGACCGTGAATGATATGTTAGCAAAAAATGGTATGATGATGTCCAATATATATTAGCCACACAACCTAAACAAGTGTTTTATCGGATTTGAATGTTTGAATGGTTTATATTTAATGATTTGCAGGTTTTTGTTTTTAGAAATTTAATATTTCTGGATAAATATTAAAAATTAAAAAATATAAAAAAAACAGAAAAGACCTATACCGACTATTTTGGGTAAAAATTATGTAAACTAACTTTGTAACCAAATTTTGATAGTGAGGTAGCGTGCTTTATGAAATCGATATGAAACAACGTAAAAAGGTAAAAGTTGACACGGATGATTACGAGGAAAACCCTTGATCCTTGATGATCTCCAGCATAAAACCTCGGGAGGTGACAATCGTCCCCTGCCTTGTTTCTTGAATAAATGTTAAAAAGATTATAAACGTTGAGCAGTAATGATCGATCTAAACGTGTTACAGAAGTGTTTGTGAATGCTAAGAGCTAAGTGCGTAATGAGTGTTGTGCCTATTTGATCAATATTTGCTGAATAAATACAGGGATAATGCTAACTAACTACCCGAGAAATAAGGTCTTGACTCTATGTTCTCCTTGTGACCGTTGCAAGCTAATTTACACGTTTTCCACACGTAGTCCACGTCCCTTGAACGAGTTTTTAGGTGGGTATTGCGTTACGAATGTTTTGCCTGCAATTAATAGAACAATAAACAAGTAGCTGTTAGTACTATTCAGGATACTGACCTTATTGGGATACCAGATCTTGAATCACATGTTGCTCAGGATCCTGCTCTGAATTTTAACACGTAACAATTGTCCCCAAATTTGACAGCTGTAATAATGATTTACAGCTGTAAAATTTTCAAATTTTGAATTTTAACTTAATACGGCTGATTGATAAGACTTGGTACGGGAAACGAGGGAGCGAAACATCGTGGACCGAGGCGGTTATCATTAGGGCTATATTCACTTCTCTTTTCTCATTATTTCGAAGTCGTCTTCTCCGAATCCTCTCTGGTATCTTCAGGTAAAAAAGCTCATCTTTCTTTCTCGTTTTTTCTGGTTTTTTGCTCAACAATGGCTAAAAAGCATACACGATCTTCTACCCCTTCCGACGATCTCCAAAGCTAAAACTTGATTGTTAATCTGGATTTTGAGAGATGCACATTTACGGATCTTGACATCTAATCTCTCAAATCTGGAGGCTTTTTCCCTGAGAATACTGTATTCTGGCCCTTTGATCCCAAAACTAGGGCTGATTTCACCTCTGAAAGTTGGGTTCGCTTTCCATTCTTCCCTTTTTCTCTAGGGTTCACTTATCCCTTTCCTCCTCTCACTACTGACTTTTTTAGAAAGAGCGGTCTTAGTTTTTCTCAAACCATGCCCATGGTCTGGAGAACCCTGTATACTTTGGAGTTCTTGGTCAAACATCACGCTGTTGACTTTTCTGCTTCAGAGATAGCCCAAGTTTACAATATCAGGGGTCACAGTTCTTCTTGGCTCCTTTTCCAAATTAAATCAGGCATGACCCACTTGATCCTGAAAACCACCCAAAATGATTCTAACTGGAAAAAGAGTTTCTTTTTTGTGAGAAGGGATTCTATCCCAGATGGGCATAAACTGACGATCAAATGGATCGTAAAGGGTAGGATTCTGCCTCGTAGGATTTTCTTTTATAAACTCGATATTTGGGATACTAACTGATGATTTTTTGTTTCAGTGCCGAAGCTCGACATCCTCACTCCTCCGACTCCTGACACGGCTAAGAACGTTGCTTTTTTCTTAGGTTTGAACCCATCGAACGGACCTTTCAATTCAAAGCTCCACTACAAGATGTTGAACCAGAGGTGTATTTCTCCGAATCGAGTATGTCTGGTAAGAAAAATAGCAAGATTTCCTTTTATTAGTTATAAAAAATAAGAATAAATTAACCTGCCCTCTTGAAATAAGCATTCGCAAATCAAGCTCCAAGTTTGCCCTTGACGACATTGATAGCATGGTATCTAAGGGTAAGATCGTCAAGAAGGAGGTCCAAGCTGTTCCTGCTCCAGTTTTCAAGTCAAGTGCTCCCATTTCTGATACTTCCACTATTAAGCCCTCTTCTAGCAAGAAGCACAAGATCCAAGATCCTGTTGATCTGAACATCCGGGATTGCATCGATTTCTTTGATGCTCACAAGAAGTTGCATAGCTTCAATCATCTAGTAAGAAACTATCTTGTAATTTGATTATAATCCTTCATTTAAAAATGACATTTATATTATGTGCAACAGGATTTAGACAAGCTGATGGGATTCCATGAATAGCTGGTTAAAGAGACGGAACTATGCAAACAGAAGCTTGTGGACTCCCAGAAGAGTGAGGCTGCTAAAGGCAAAAGGCTCTTGGATGTCACCAAAGAACTCCATCAGATTAAGGCTGAACTGCAAGAGGCACATCTCCAACATGCTCGGGACATTGATATATCTAATGAGCAAGCCCAGGCTTCCGCTGCTATCTCCATCTTTCAGTCCAGAATAAAAATGGTTAAAGAAGCAGAGGAAAAAGACTTCGAAAGAAGTGCTTGGGATATTGAAGGGTGGAAGATAGTGGTGGTTGAGCTGGGAGGAGAGCTGACTTTGGAGAAGGATGTTGAGAAAGCGGTGGCCGAGGACTAGGTTCAGGGATCTGCAATGGAGGCTAAGGAGCATGATGTTGAGGGTGCGGGGAAACAGGTGAATCAGGGCGATGAAGCTAATGATGCTTAGGCTTGAGCCCTGACTTTTGTGGTTTTTGACGTGGTTGTCTTTAACTCGTTAGTCTTGAACAATTTTAATTTTCTTGTTGATGGGATCCCGCAATGGGATAGGCAATTTTCTCTGACTTAAGTCTCGGGTGGATGGGTCCTGTTTTTGGATAAAGCCGAGACATATTTTGGTTTCCTGCACTTATAATATTAGTAGCTTTTGACTATCTTGCCATGATTGTTCTATCGATTGCTTGTATTTACAGAAAAATATATTTGTGTATATAATCAGGATTCATGATCCTCTAGGGTAATTTATCAAACTTAGTCTTATAAAACCATATATTAGTTTCGATAAATAGATTAAATCATGATAGATTTTGATTCTACCTTTAATGGTGAATCAAGAAATAATATTAAGTTTTAAGAATTGAAATAGATAAATGTACATACCAGAAATCTGATGAAAGTAATAATAAATGTTGTAACCTCGAGTTGTCCCCTGTGTATGTTTGCCAATCATATTGTATGATTAGTAGTTGAATTTTAGAATTGGTGTAAGTCTTTGATTCTGTCGCGAGGATCCCTGGAGATACTTCCTGCAATACAGGAACTCTTGGTGAAGGTGGGTGTTAGCTAGGCTAACACCCCTCCGACGCTCAAGTCAGTATATTGATACGGAATGATAAATAAATTAATTGAAATGGAAAGAATACGTACCGTTCTAAGTTAGAATATAAATTCTAGCTTACATGAAGTAGGCCTTTAGATGAATAGCGTTCCAGGATCTTGGCAGTAGATCTCCTTCCAAATTTGCTAACCAATAAGCACCTTTACCTGCCTGAATCGATCAAATACGGGCCTTCCTATTTCGGTGCAAGCTTACCATCGCTAGGATTGGTAGTATTCTTGAATGCTTTTCTCAGTACAAGATCACCCACTTGAAACCTCCTGATCCTAATATTTTTGTTGTATGATCTTGCTATCCTTTGCTGATAATGTGACAATCCGGACTTTTTAGTCTAACCTCGTTAATTAAATCCGGTTAAAGTTAACCTAGTTAACCCTATCTATAACTTCAGGGACTAGTTTTGTCAATAATCCAAACTTAAACTCCAGAGACTAGTTGTGTAATACCCCTAAACTATTTTTTTGACTTTGCAAAGTCAAAATCATATTCCTGTTGACTTTTAATAGTCAAACTTAACCAATTCATAACCTAAGTAACCTAGTTCAAATCTCAGGGATTAATTCTACCAAGTAAAACTTAACCAATTCATAACCTAAGTAACCTAGTTCAAATCTCAGGGATTAATTCTACCAAGTTTCAAACCCTAAGACATGAAACCACAAGAACTAGTTCTGTAAATTACCCAATTTCGATTAGGTTGACTTTCAAGAGACAAACCTGACACCTTTGATCCAAATTCGCAAGCCATAACCAATTTCTACTGAAATTTGTAACTGATCTCGCACGTAATCTACATTAACGGTCATAACCATCTAATTAATCATCATCAATTGTCAAATTAAACCAAATAATGACTAATTACTTCGTAACCGCCGACCAACATCATGTATCCAACGAATTCGAGCAATTCGATCGTAATTCTCACAAGCAAACACACTGCACGCTTTGTTCGAATCTACTTGAAGCTGTTGCACGCGTTATTTCCATCGGAGAAGTAATTCAGGTCGACGGAGATCAAGTTCTTCACGGTCGGCACCTGTTTTAGTCAAGCTCCATCAATCCTATATCATTTCAGGTAATTGATTACACCTACAACTTCATTTCCATCGCTTATATGAAAGCCATAACCTAATTAGGGCTTACATTATCGAATTCGACTCAAGCCAGATCCTAGGGTTCATCGTAAACCAGTTTAATCGAGCTATACCCTAGACTCTGTTTAAATCCAATTAATATACATGATTAGCTTCACAATCCCCTTTATATTAAAAGCCCTATGCTAATTGGAGTTCATATCATCGAATTGTTCAAGATCCTTAATCTAGGGTTTGTTCTTGAAACGATTTGGGGGTTTTTGATCTTAAACGCATTTTTAATCAAATCAAACCACACCATCAGATTCGCAATGATCTATTTAGTGAAAACCCTATGATTCAAACAACTCTTAATATCGGATTTTATCAAATCGATCACGTGTTCATACCTAGGGTTTTCGGCATTTCAAAACAGAATTTAACGACCTTTAACCTGTTGTTCTTGCAATTGAATACACCTACAGGTTCAGTTTGAGTCGATAATCAAAACCCCTTTACTACTTTGATCGGTCATGAACAAAATCGATGGATTGGGTTGGGTTTCGAACTGGGTATACTTATGGGAGGGATGAACACTGGACTTATATGTTAAAACCATTTCGATCCGGATAATGTTGCGATAACCCTAGCGGGCGGACTGGTTAATCATGTATGCATACAGGGAGGAGACCCGAGTTCGAGTCTCCCTCCCCCTGTTTTGAGTTTTTAATTATTTTAAAGCATTATTTTAATATAAAAACCCACTCCTATTATTATTATATCTCTATATTAATATATTTTAATCCCGGAACACCCATAGGCTCGGTTTTGAATTATTAACCCATTTTTATATTATTCTCACTTTAAAAAAAAATATTTATGTTATTATCGAATTAAAATAATATGTTTATATTATTTTCAAATCGTGACTCATAGAATAAAATAATTTATATTTTTATATTATTTCGTGTCGTTTATCCACCTCGTGTAACGTTTCAAACTATTTAATAATATAATTGTTTATATTATTTACTCACGTTTATATCCTCGAATAAAGATAATATATTTATTATTTTTGTCACGTAAATGATTATCGTATATTTCCTACGAGTTCAAAAATAATATATATGTTATATTATTTTCTTAGACCATTATTAAATGGTACAAATGTATGGATATATTTTCATATAAATATTATTCGTAATTAGAGGCGTTCGACACGAAAACATATTTATCTTAATAATTACATTAAGAAACCCTTATTCCCGTGGACACGTTTGTCTACTCGTTGATCCTTAGAATGTCTATGACGTTCAAATCTTCTGTGTCATCACAAGACCCCATTGTATCCCTAACTATTATACTTATAATTTTAGGGCATACGTAAGCAGTTCGCAGGCAAACTCTTGTGTTTCCTACTTGCATCCTTGTGTGGTGCTATCTACTACTCGTACACAACTCAGGTGAGTTTTCACGGCCCCTTTTTACTTGTTTTCCTATTGGGGGAGAAACATGCTTACAAAGAAACATCATTTTACTTGTTTTCCTGTTGAGGAGAAACATGCATACTCACAAACATTATTTTACTTGTTTCCTCGTTGGGGAGAAACATGCATACACACAAACAGTATTTTACTTGTTTTCCCGTTGGGGAGAAACATGTTTACAAACAAACATCATTTTACTTGTTTCCCGTTGGGGAGAAACATGGGTATGAACAGAGATCCGTTACTTGTCTTCCAGCCAGGGAGAGACACACATAAACGAACATGGATCACATAGTATTTCACTACCACTTGCGTATTTAAGCGTAAACTCTATCATGAAAGTCCTCACATCGAATCGTTTAAATATGAAGAATAGCGAGGTATGTTGAGTAGTACTACTGGGTTTGACAAACCCCACCCGCGTTAGTCGCGCTAACTCGATTGGAGGTCGAACGAGTGTAATATTGACCTAAACATGCACCATGGTTGATAGACCTGGTGGGAGGCATTCAAACATAAACAGTCAGTTTACGGTTGTGAGCTCTTAGAGTAACTTGTACATTGTCTAGCTAGCAATAGGTGTGACTACGTATGTCGATCCTGCAAACACACAACAGTTTATTTACTTACAAACCTGCGAACTCACCAACCTCGTGTTGACATTTTTTCTTACATGTTTCTCAGGTCGCTAAGGCACATGTTGCACACCTAGGACATGCATGGAGTCCTACTGTCATTGCATTCTTATGCAAACATTTAAAACAATTCATTTGTTTTGCTACACTAAATTTAGGCGCGCTTGTTTTGCGCATTAACTTTTGACATAAACCGCTTCCGCATTTAACTCTGAACTTTATGACATTTCATTTATGTCCCATATAGTGTCGTTTGATGTAACTGATGTCTGAGATCCTGGTTTGTCACACGCCAAATGGTAAAACTCCGTTAGTGGAATTTGGGGTGTGACAGATAAGCCGCCATGTGGACCTTGGCAAGATCTCTGATTTCGCCAATAGTGTCAAGATCATTCGAGAGAGCTTCATTATTATTTTTTCTGAGTTTGAAGACTGGTTCTGGCTGTAGGGATGACTATTTCTGTGGGGATCATAGCTTCAGTGCCAAACATCAAAGAGAATGGGGTTTGACCTGTCGCATTTTTTGAAGTTGTTCTATCATAGTGCAAATGACAGTTCTTCGGCTCACTTCCCTATCTTTGTTCCCAATCTTTTCTTTAGGTTATTGATGATGATCTTGTTGCTGGATTCTGCTTGTCCTTTGGCTTGAGGATGCACAAGGGTAGAAGTTATCATCTTAATTCCCCAGCTAGCACAAAAGTTGGTTGTTCTTTGACCAATGAATTGAGATCCATTATCACATGTTATTTCCGTCAGGATGCTAAATCTCGTCAGGATATTGCGCTTGATAAAAGATATAACTTCTTTTTATCTGACTTGAACGAATGCTTCGGCTTCGATCCATTTGGAGAAGTAGTCAGTCATTGCTAACATAAATACTTTTTCACCTGGTGCCTTTGGGAGCTTGCCAACTATGTCCATTCCCCACTTCATAAATAGCCAGGAAGAGATAATTAGGTACAAGGGCTTAGCTGGCGGGTGAAGGATGTTGCTATGTCTCTGGCATGCATCACACTTTTGGGAATACTCCATGGCATCTTTTCTCGTGGTTGGCCAATAGTATCCTGTCCTTAGGATCTTTGAGAAGAGTGCTCTTCCCCCGGTGTGATTTCCACAGTCGCCTTCGTGTATATCTTTGAGGACTTCAAGTGCTTCAGGATCTTCTAAACATTTCAAATAAGGACCCGCAATAGATTTTTTGTACAAAACACCATCTAACATTATAAAACGAGATATTCCCATACGAAAAGCCCTGTGATCCTTTTCATCCTTTGGGAACTCTCCATCCTGTAAATATTTTATAATAGGTGGGATCCAGGATCTTTGGCTTGGTTCCGGATCTCGGTGTCTCTTTCTTTAGCTTCCGTATTGGATACTTCGTTTTTCTTTTTAATTGCTGGACTTAGGATATGTATAATCGGTATTGTGGTTCTTTCCAGGATTTTGAGTGCTGAGGCAAGATTTGCTAAGGCATCGGCTTCAGCATTGTCTTCCCTTGGTATCTGTATTATACTAAAAATTTCGAATTTCACAGATAATTGTTTAACTATCTCAAGGTACTTGATTAATCTTTCACCCTTTGCTGCATAGGAGCCATTGAAATGGTTAGTAATCAATAGTGAATCCACATATACCTAGAGATACCTAATCTTCATATCACAAGCAAGTTGTAATCCTGTTATCAGCGCCTCGTACTCTGCCTCGTTGTTGGTTGCTTGGAATTCACAACTTATTGAATGGGGTAGTATGTCCCCTTGTGGCGATTTTAGTATGATTCCTAGACATGTACCTCGTATATTAGATGCACCGTCTGTGAATAGAATCCATTTATCTTTTGATTCTTCTAGTTGTTGAACTTCGATATCTGCTTCTTGTTGGATATCACTGCTGAAATCAGCCACAAAGTCTGCGAGTGCTTGAGATTTTATTGCTGTCCTGGGCTCATATTTGAGATTATATGCGCTGAGTTTGACTGACCATTTAGCCATTTTTCCCGAATTTTCTGGCTTTCTCAAAACACACTTAATTGGGTAATTAGTTTTAACATGTATAGTATGGGTCTCAAAATAATGTCTAAGTTTAGTAGATGCCATTATTAAAGCTAATATTAATTTTTCTTAATGAGAATACCTAGTTTCCGCTGGAAGTAGACTTTTACTTACATAGTATACTGTAACATCCCAAAATAAATAAAAACCCAAATAAAAGAAAAAAAAAAAAAAAAAAAAAGGTGGGCTTGGCTAGGGGCCGGCCCATGGGCCCGAAAACTGAAAAGAACCCTTCTAATCAGCAGTCATTCCTCCATTTCCTTCATTTCTTCCTGCGCAAGAACTTTAGAGAGAGAGAGAGAGATCGTCTAGAGAGAGAAAGCTCGGATCAAGCTCAAAGTCTCGAGGATTGTTGCTCAACATCTCTGGAGCATAAAGGAACGAGAAGGAAGCTGTAACAGGTAATTATTATGCCTAAATCTGAGTTTTTGTAACTTTCGGGTTTCGGGTTAATAATCGAGTAAAGGTTTAGATTTTTACGTGTGAAACTGGAAACAAACCACGGGTTTGGGTTCATGGGGGAAAATGGAACATTTCGAACGTAAAAAGTTCAAAGCTTGATCGATTAGAACAAAGGGACCAGATCTAGGGTTCTGTTTGGGGAAGAAGACTGCACAGTCGAAACTACTAGTTTCGATATGGACGCATCTATCGAAACTACCTAGTTTCGACAGGGGCAGACCCATCGAAACTACCATAGTTTCGATATAGACCCTAGACCCTAACTAAGAATTTATATAAGTCATACGACTCGAAACTACATGTTTCGATGAGAAGCAGTGACTCGAAACTACTTAGTTTCGATAAGAAGCAGTGACTCGAAACTACTTAGTTTCGATAAGAAGCCAGGGCTCGAAACTACATAGTTTCGATAAGAAGCCATGACTCGAAACTACCTAGTTTCGATAAGAAGCCATGACTCGAAACTACCTAGTTTCGATAAGAAGCCATGACTCGAAACTACCTAGTTTCGATAATGAAACCATGACTCGAAACTACTGAGTCAAGCATAGTAGTGTCTAAGTGTCCCCTAAGGGCACAACCTTATGTCTATGACTTGATTATACAGATTGTGAGAGACCATAGTGACATTCAGGAACCGGCTAGGTGTAAACAGAAACGATTCATCTGGTGAGTTCTTATTGCCCTTTTTCCTAATGGTTTTGGGCTGGCATGCATACTGGTATAGTATTTTATAAAAATGTTATTTTTATAAAATGAAAGGCAAAGTATAGTATTTTATAAAAATGTTATTTTTATAAAATGAAAGGCAAAGTATAGTATTTTATAAAAATGTTATTTTTATAAAATGAAAGGCAAAGTATAGTATTTTATAAAAATGTTATTGTTATAAAATGAAAGATAAAGAACAAAAGAGCATAGTATTATCTTTTAAACAAGTTTTTGAAAGATAACAATGAGCTAAAGAAAGAACGATAAAGGAGCCGTACTCCGGTACAGCTCGACAGTGACAGTGACAGTGACAAATACCATGTTATATGCTTATGTGTTAATATGTGTTATTTGTCTATATGAAAGTTATGTGATTGCATTTCTATTTGTGTAATAGTGTAATTGCATTGCATAGTAGTTGCATAGTAGAAAGTCCTGCAGGCATGCTAAAGTAGAAGTCTCACCCTGAGGTGTGAGCAATGCTAAAGGAGTCTTACACTTCGGTGTAAGCAATGCTAAAGGAGTCTTACACTTCGGTGTAAGCAATGCTAAAGGAGTCTTCACTTCGGTGTAAGCGAGAAAGTCTCACCCTGATGTGTGAGCAATGCTAAAGGAGTCTTGCACTAACGTGCAAGCGAGAAAGAAAGTCCCACCCTGAGGTGTGGGCAGCGCTAAAGTAAAAGTCTTACCCTGAGGTGTAAGCAAGATAGGGATCTGGTCCTCGGACCACGATCCATATGTGATAGTTAAAGTATGATAAAGTCACTTGTCAAGTATAAGTGAAATGATAGACAGAGTACAGTGGGACACCCTAACGGGTTTCCTTAAAGATAAAGTTTTAATGACAGATAGTAACGTAACAGATTTATAATTGTAACGTTGTAAAGTTTTAAAGTAATAGTTAAAAGTTTATTTCAAAGAAAGTGAAAGTAAAGCTTATTTTATTTTAATAAAACTAAGCTACCAAAGATAAAGTTTACAGTTTAAAGTAAAGAGAGAACTCACCAGCGTTAGCTGACTTTTAGTATGCATGACAGGTAAAAAGGGTAAAGCTAAAGAAAAGTGAAAGAGCCATGTGGGCTGGATAGCATGGACATCGGGCTGCGGTATTGAAGACTGACATTTCCAATCCTGATAGTTCATGTTATAGACAATATTTCATGTTATAGTTTGATGAATGATTTGAATTAAAGACTTCCGCTGTAATAGATTCTGATTTCCGGTTTAAGAACTATGTTTGTTATGTTGTGTGCCAACTATGAGATGTACCCGTTTTGGGGCGTTTCAAGTTGGTATCAGAGCCATAGTTTGAGAGATTCAGACATTTGCGATAATGTCTGAACTTAAACTGAGAATGGGACAAAGCAAAGGAAGGAAAGGAATGTCAGTCGGAGCAGCCCGTCCATGGAAAGATAGTAGACAGAAGGTAGTCAATGTCCTTACATAGAACATAGACAATAATGCCTTAGTACTGATAGCAGAAAGTAGATGCTTTAGCATAAATAGTACATAGCACATGCCTTAGCACAGACAGTAGACAGTAGATAGTACGTGCCTTATAGTAGAAACTCTGAACTTGGATGCAAATGTTACTCGAAAAGGAAATGTTCAGAACCCGAGTAGTAAAGTAAATTAGTAATTTCATACCGGTCTCTGTAATTAGTAATTTACAGTACTCGAGGTGTTCTAAATTGTTACCTATCTTGATAACACGAGCTATCTTTGTTCACAGTAGACACTAAATGGCTAGAGCAAAGAGAGGAGGTCGCACTGGGGGTCGTACTGGTCGTCGAGGCCGACCTCCAGGTAACCGGAACCGTCCTGAAGAAAGTGAGCACTCCCGCAACGAAGCTGAATTGGTGCATGTGGAGCATAATGATAGTGGGAACCATGTGTCGGCTCCTAACGATGCCCCTAATGAGGCGCTTGAGTTGGAACCGATTGTGAAAGAAGCTATAGCGGCAGAGGTTACTTCAACCTTGAAGAAAGTTCTACCAGAAGCATTGGGCGAGGCCCTTAAAGAGTTTAATATAGGGAAGAAAGAAACGAAAGAGGAAAGCAGCAAGAGACTTGGAGTCACTGACAGTGATGATTCTGATTATGAAATGGCAACCCGGGGTTGCAACTATAAGTCCTTTCGGGGGTGTGACCCGCCGAAGTATGATGGACGGAAAGATGCTGTTGCCACTTTTGAGTGGATAGAGAGAATGAATGGGGTGATCAACATTAGTGAGTGCCGTGATGATCAAGCGGTCAAGTTTGCCGCTCACTCATTCACTAATGAGGCATTAAGCTGGTGGAGATCGATCGAAAGAATCAAGTCTTCTGCTGAGATGAAAAAGATGAAATGGGACGACATGAAAAAGCTGCTAATCTTCTTCATTTAAGGAGATTATATTTTCTTCTGTTAGATTGGAGGCTTTATCTTTCCGACTGTGTTTTTGACTTCTTCGCTGAATCCCACTAGCACTGTAGATTTAGAGAAAATCTCGGAATCCGGGATCCCCATTCTTTTCAAGACATCATGCTGGATTATGTTCACCGAGCTTCCTCCATCGATTAGTATTCTTCGAATGAAGTGATTTGTAACATATAGGGTGATCACCAGACCGTCATGATGAGGATCTTGTACATTATCCATATCTTCTTCATTTAAGGAGATTATATTTTCTTCTGTTAGATTGGAGGTTCTGAGGGGTCTATCACCTTTCTCTTTTTTGGCTTTCTTGGAATTTCATTTAGTTGCAGAGTAAGAGGTACCACAAATGTCAAAACCACCAGAAATAAAACCTATTACCTTAGCATCGGGTGGCGGAGATTTGGCTCGTTGCGGTATCTTGTCATGATCCCTGACTTGTTCTTTCCTTTGCCCAGAAATTCCTTAAGATATCCCTTGCTCAAGAGATAGCTTATCTCTTTGCGCAGGGCAATGCAATCTTCAGTGATATGTCTGAAATCTTCATGGAAGGCACACCATTTGGACTTATCTTTGCCCCCGGTATTCTTTTCGAATTTATGGGGCCATCTGGCTTTGTCTCCAAGATCCGGCATAGCATATAACAAACCAGTTGTGTCAGGTGAAAAACAGTATTCAGATAACTTAGGATATTCCTCTTCTTCCTCGTCATCTTCCACAACATTGATTCTGTGATTATCAGGTTTGGAATACGGCTTGGATCTATATGGTTTGAAAGGTGCAGTTTCAGTCTTCCGGTTAGGTTGACTGTAACTGGTCAGAGCATCCATCTTTTGCTGAATCTTTTTATCGTCTTCAAGTCTGATGAACCTAAGTGCCTTGTTTCTGACTTCGTCAAGATTCCTGTAAGGGTTCATGACAAGGTCTTCATAGAATTGGAAATCTTTCCTCAATCCCATTTTGAAGGCCTGGACTGCTGTGGCTACGTCGAGATTCGGGATATCCAGGGATTCCTTACCAAACTTGTTGACATAATCTCGGAGGGATTCTCCGAGATTTTGGATCATCCTGTATAAGTCACTTGTCAATCTTTTAAAAGTTCTACTACAAGAAAATTGATTATTAAACAGGTTAATTAAGTGAGCAATTGAAGTAATAGAGTATGGAGGGACATTAAGTAGACATTTTAAGGTTGATCATGTTAAGGTAGAACCGAAGCCTTTGCATAAGCAAGCCTCTTTCAGGTCTAAAGGAATGGGGTTGATCTCCATTCTTTCTTTATATTGCGCCACATGCTCCTCAGGATCCGTTGTTCCATCATATAGCTTCATGTTGGGAGTTTGGAAACACTTGGGGATCTCGGCATCACAAATAGGAGGAGCCAATCTGGAAGTCATGTGACTAGCAGCGGTCATCTCAGGTATGGGTTGTACTACTCCAGGTACACTGGAAATCATCTCTCTTAGCTTTTCCAGCTCTTTCGCCATGGAAGGAGTGATCCCTGTATCATGCACATATTCGTTAGCATTCGAAAAATTATTGAATGTGTTACCCATGCCGATATCTCTGAGAGATGATCCCGGGGTAAATCCAAGATCTTGAGTTGTAGTGACTCTGGTAGCCAGAGTTGAACCAAGAGTTGCGACTCCAGTCTGCATAGGTAGGAAGTCTCCCTGATGGACCCCCGAAAATCCTTGATAGTCAAAGTTCAAAGCTCTTGGTTGCAATGGAGTCGTCACTTCCACCGGTTTCTTTGAATCTTTGATCCTTTCAAGCACTCTGAATATTACCTGATTAGTCTTTTTCTGTTGTTCCATTGATTGCTTTACCTCGGAGAATACTTTGAGAAGTTCATTGTTTGAAATGAGCACATGCGGGCTAGCGGATATTCCGGATCCCGAAAAACCCGCAGGAACAGTCTTCTGAGGCTAACCATCATTCTTTTTCTGGAATGAAGGAGGTGGAGGAATAGGGCTAACTAGCCCGGAGGTTGAAGATAGAGCAGAGAAAGAAACATTTTCAGATTGGGACAACATTTTTGAATTCAATTTTGAAAGGTAACGATTAAACAAAAGTTTCAATAAAGATTTGAAGATAAAAAGCACCACTTGCCCCACGGTGGGCGCCAAATTGTTTTGGGTAAAAACTATGTAAACTATTTCGATAGTGAGATAGCGTGCTTTGTGAAATCGATATGAAACAACGTAAAAAGGTAAAAGTTAACACAGATGATTACGAGGAAAGCCCTTGATCCTTGATGATCTCCGGCATAAAACCTCGGGAGGTGACAATCGTCCCCCGCCTTGTTTCTTGAATAAATGTTAAAAAGATTAAAAATGTTGAGCAGTAATGATCGATCTAAACATGTTACATAAGTGTTTGCGAATGCTAAGAGCTAAGTGCGTAATGGGTGTTGTGCCTATTCGATCAATATTTGCTGAATAAATACAGGGATAATGCTAACTAACTACCCGAGAAATAAGGTCTTGACTCTATCTTCTCCTTGTGACCGTTGCAAGTTGATTTACACGTAGTCCACGTCCCTTGAATGAGTTTTTAGGTGAGTATTGCGTTACGAATGTTTTGCCTGCGATTAATAAACCAATAAACAAGTAGCCGTTAGTATTATTCAGGATACTGACCTTATCAGGATACCGGATCTTGAATCACATGTTGCTCATGACCCTGCTCTGAATTTTAACCCGTAACACCAACGACATGTCGTTGGGATAGGCCTTTTTTAAAAATTATTAAAAAGGGTGAAAAACCCTATACCGACGACATGTCGTCGGTATAGGTTGACCCTATGCCGATGACATGTCGTCCGTACAGGGCTGGACTCTATACCGACGATATGTCGTTGCTATACATTTTCTTTTTGAATTATTTAAATAGACCATATACCGACGACTACCGACGACAATCTTGGGCTATTAGTACGAGGCAATCCCGACGACATCTATACCGACGACAAGTTGTCGCTATAGGGCAAAAAAAAATCATCGGTATAGAGTGATACTGTTGTAGTGTAATCCCAATTATACTATTTCTAGAAAAAGTTGGCAAGGGTGATTCGACTAGATTTTGGAAGGATACTTGGTTCAAAAACTTGTCGTTGGCTATGATGTTCCCATGGTTATATGTCACACCCCGGCCGGCGGCGGATTATACGCCGGGGCTGACGCGGTTGTTCATAAGCACATGATCATCTATTAAATATGATAATATTTATTATTCAAATTAAAAGCATCCGTTACAGAGGAAAATGAAACGTTCAAAACACGATTTAAATTAAACTAGGTCCAAGTCCTAGGTGAGCAAGTAGTCCTCAAACAGGTACACCTGAAACATGTAAGTAACTGTCAACTACAAGTAGTTGGTGAGATACATAGGTTTTGACACCAAACAAAAGTTAAGTATAGATTTCAATTCAATATGTTCAAAGCATGTCTAAAGCATATATGTGAAAACGCACAAGGTTCCAAGCGTACAATTCAAGCCTGATAAATAGAAAACTAGATACGCAATCCCACTGATTGCCATTTTAAAAAAAAAGGGAGCAAGCGGATACTCCAAGTTATAGTTGATACCCAACAAAACCCGCCAAGGTCTTGTGGTAAGTTATAGGTTCAGTTTCCCATATAAATGATCATGTTAGGTACTACCTTAGGCTTGGGCTGCAAGTTAATGAATGTACTGGCATGAAACACATGCAATGGTCACCAAGTAGTTCAAATATCAAGCATAAAGATCAAGCACAAGAACATAGATATTGAATTGTTTAAATAGATAAAGTTGATAACATGTTTCACCCCAAAAGCAAAAACAGTAAAAAGGGGCTATGTAAACTCACATTGGATTGGTAGCTTGAAATCACAAGTACGGGTAGTCGCACAAGGTGCTTAGCTAACCGCAAGGTTAACCTATGTTTGCATGTATATATGTATTAATGACATGCTCAAAAGATTTAAGTAGCTAGGTTGAATGAGCGTGTATCTATTTGTTGTGAATGATAAGTTTGTTAATATGGAGATAATATGATTGTTTGGAAAATAATATGTTCGTTGATTAAAGGATCGAATACAAGCTTATATATATATATATAATGTTGTTTACAAAATAATGATTTAGATTAATAACATATACATTTTAATTATTTAGATAGTTAAACGGATAATAAAGAGGGCATAAGTCATACTAAATAATTGTGTATATATATAAGAAACATAGTTAATAAGGGTTCTAAATAAAATGATTATATAAATTCTTTAATTATTAGTTTTTAATTCTCTAAAACGATTAAATACTTATTTAAAATTGTTAGGTTAACATTTTGATTCATAGAAAAATTCCCGAGTTTTGAAAGGTTTATAAAATAATTCTTGTAAGGAAAATGAGGTTAAAATTCGATTTAGATACAATAATAAAATAAAATAAAAACATTGCAGACCACGGGACTCGAACCCGGGTCTGCTGGGAGAACCACAAATGCGCAAACCACTAGACCAGGCAGGTCTTAGTGGTAGATGATAGGCCTGTTTACATGACAACCCCTATCCGAGAAGGGACCGAGTTTCAGGTCAAAAACATGCGCAAAAGACAAGGTGCGGGGCTAGACTCGAACCCGCGACCTTTCTGTTGTAAGACAAGCGTGTTACCGGTGGACCAGGGCTAATGCCTTGGTCTTAAACAGACGCGAAATCGTTTTAACAAACAACCCGAACCTCGTCTTCTTCCCCAACCCGTAACCCAAACCCTAGCCATTCAATTCGATTGATTGAGCAACCGATAGAACTCGAGTTCATAGGGCTTTTGATCCCTGCATCAAAACGAATCAAAAGACACCAAAATTACCTGAAATGATTAGCGATAGAGGAAGAACGGGACCGAGGCCGAGATCGGCGTTTCTTGAGCTCGCCGGAGTTCTGGAGAGGATAAGCGAGTGATTTAAGGATGTAGGGAGTTCGTATTGAGTTTCGTCGATGGATTGGGGTACCTATTTATACACAATTTGTGCGAGAACGAATCGATCGATTAAATGAGCCTTCAATGGCTTTCGGTTACTAGTTCAACCACAATGGGTTCATAAAAACTCAATTACTCGAAGGAGATGGATTGATCGCGTGGTATGAACGTTTAGCTGGTTTCTTTTAAGCGTGATAATGCCTCAGGGATGAGTTCACGATTGTGGCTTCGGAACCGGTCTTGAGCGGGTTTCGAACCCATGACTGAAAAGAGGAAAGGGGGAAATCCGAGTTTGGCAAAACAGGTCCCTGGCCTTTCATAGTTTTATCATTTTATGTAGAAACCTTTATTTTTAATTGGAATTAAGTTTCAGGAATTTACATTATCAACCCTGTACTTTTATAAAGTATAAAAATTTGTAACTCTATAAATTTATATAACCCAAATACTTTATTTAGTTATAATGATAATGTTAAAATGTAATAAGACTTATTTTAATTAAGATCATAATTCAAATTGAAGTAATTGTTTTTAATAAATTTATATAAATTAGATGGTTAATTCCTATTTTCTTGAATGAATTTATTAAATGATCAATATCATCTATTAATTATAATTTTTATATTTTTGAAGTTTGTAAATACATGTATTAAGTAGGTTTTGAAATAATTATGTACATTTATTTAGTAGAATAGAAATAAACATTTATCTACTTATCATTTTGTAATGATGGTATTAAATGTATGCATATAAAAGATATTAAATAATTTATTAAAATGTATAAATGTATCTATTAAAATAAATGAGTTACAATGCCGGAATAGTTTAAAAGGTCGGAATTTCTTGGGGATTACATTATATGCTTTAGAGATTGATAAATATTATCTTGTTTTGAATCAAGTGGATCAAGATAATTGGGAGTGGGGAAGGCCGATTTGGGGGTGCTGAACTCTCGTAATTTCAAGATTTGATAACGGCTATGGGTAACACTGTTCTTAATGATCATCTGGATTCGTGGGTTTGGAGTCTTCAAGATATGCATCAATTCTCGGTTAAGGAAGTTTGCTTGTATGTATACGACTTGTCTTTGCTTAACGCATCGAGACCTACGGTTCGTTCAAGACAATTCCTAATAAAGTAAATATCTCTGCTTGGAGGGTGCTTCTCAATCGTTTACTAAATAGTGTTAACCTAAATAATAAAGGGTAGATGTTCCAATCATCTTGTGTTATTTTTGCAACAATGAATTAGAATCAGGAGATCCATTTTTGGGTTATGTCATTTTGCATATCGGTTGAGATCCTTAATCAAGGCATGGCTTGAACTTTCATTGCCAAAGGGTTGTACTCCTCTTTTCATGATTGATTGGTTCGATGCTGTTTCTCTTCCGGAATAAAAGAAACAAATGGTAGCGTCTATTATTTTTATCGCATGGTGGGTAATTTGGAAACAAAGAAATGGTGTTGTGTTCTCATCCAAAAGGGCTTCTAAGTCAACGATGTTTGAGAAAGTTCAACATTTCTCCTATATTTGGTATACTAGTAGATGTCGGAAATGTAAGAAAAAGTGGATCGAGTGGCTAAATAATCCTCTTATTTAATGTTTAATACTTGCTAGGCTTTGGCTTGTTTTAATAAAAAGTGAATAGTAACTAGCGAGACGCCGTTGAACAAAGATGTCTTTCGTTTGGTTAATCGTCAAACATATAACCTGAAACACCCTATGGTTGGATTTAATTATTGTTTATTCGCGTGTAATCGGATCACTGTCGGGATCCTAGTTTAGAACTGTTAATCGTATCAAATGCTTTCGATGTATAAATCTGATTTATATATTTAAATAGTTTAAATATAATTTTGTTTTAAAAGTTAAAACGGATACGTGGATTCCCAATAAAAACAACCGTTCTAGCGGTGGTGAAGAGTTATGGGGGTTGTAGAAGAAGACACTCATGCGCTTCCGACAACCCAGTTAGGGTTCCGGCAAGACCCAATGCCAGCAACTCAGTGACAGAGGTGGTTCTTCTTCCATTCTCCAACGACTAGTTCGTCTTCCATTTTAGTGGTGGTGGGTGATTACGATTTTGCAGGTGGGAACTGAAGATGATGATTTAAGTTGGTGCTGGTGTGGCATGGTGGTGGTAGGAGGAGGTGAAGGGGAGGAGGGGTTAGCTGCGAGCAATTAGTTAATGAAAAAATAATGTCGATTTTGTTTAGGATTTTGAAAACAAAAGCAATTAGTTAATGAAACAATTTAGTGGGGAAGATGGTTTTTGTTTTATATAATTTATACAAATGGTCCCGGTATTAACAAAAAAAAATTAGTGGATTAGAATTAATTGAGGCAATTAGGTAACCACATAGAACAAAAAAGTTAAATTAAATAAAATCGCTATTTTGACCAAACCACTTGAACCAAAACGAAGTTTACTCCTATAATTAACTTTAGAGTCGCTTAAAATTTAAATAAAATTAAGAGTAAAGTTCATTTTTGGCCCCTATGGTTTGGTCAAAATAACGGTTTTAGTCCATTAGTTTCAATTTGACTTTTTTGGCTCCTGTAGTTACCTAATTGTCTCAATTAAAACCATGTCACTAACACCGTTAGTGTTTTATGTTAAATTGAAGGGTATTTTTGTCATTTTACTGATAAAGACTAATAGTATAATTTTAAAGGGACTATTTTTGTAAATTACTTAACTTAATATACAAGATGATTAAAACCCAACCCAACCCAACCAGCCCCTCCCCTTCATCATTCATCATCATCATCGTCTCAAACTCACCCTACACCCTTGCAATCCACCACCACAAAATCGACACCATCGGCCATCTACCACCACAAAATCGAAGACTCCCACCACCACTACCACCATCTTCATCTTCATCACTTCTAAACATACCTCCATCCACCAGCACCATCACCACCACAATATCTAGGGTTTCTGTCAATGATAGGGTTTTTACAGGTTTGATTAGGGATAGATCTGTGTGTCTGTAATTCTAGGGCTTCGATTGACGGCGGTACAAGGTGGAAGGTGGTTCTAGGGCTTCGATTGATGGGGTCTTCGAATTTAGGGATTTTGTAAGGCTGCATTAGTGGTGGTAGTGAGATAAATATACGGTGGTGGTGATACTAATTGCTTACCAGGAGATTTGAAGTTGAAGTTGTTCACAGATCACACAAGTCTATGGGTTTTATGATGAATGTCTCAGGAAGTGAGTGCCTTGCATCGTTATGCGTTACCTTTGGGTTTTTGATAAAGTAGTTTCAAAGACATCTAAAAAGTCATTGCTTGAAAAAGAACTTGTTACCGTCGATGGTGTGGGGGGTGGCAGCGGTGGTGGTGGTCGTGGTGGTGTAGGATGCCGGAAGTGATCATTTCCGTCGATGGTGTGGGTGTGGCAGTGGTGGTGGTGGTGTAGGGTGCCGGAACTCCATCTAGTATACCAGTAGCCATCAAACTTCTAACATTTGAAGGGAAGCTATTAGGGGCTTCCTTTTTAACCGGTTTCGGTTCCTGAAAGCCACCAAAAGATATGCTATTGGCATTTGATATGTGATTAGGGATTTTGCAGGTTCAATTAGAGATTTTGCAGGCTTCAATTAGGGATTTTTGCAGGTGGTCGTCGAAGTTTGCCCCACCACGGGGTTGGTGATGGTGGTTTCAGTTCCAAGTGGGGGTAGGGCAGGACTTTTAGCGGTGGTGTTAGTGGTGATGGTGGTTTCAGTGCTAAATGGAGATTTGGTTGGAAGGGGATGGTGCCGGAGGTATGGGGTTGGGTGGTGCCGGTAGTGTGGGGTGGTAGTGGCAGAGGAGGGTGGTGGTGGTGAATGTCTGTGTGTGTGTATATATATATTATTTTAATAATTTACAAATGTTCCCTTTATCAGTAAAAAGACGACAATACCCTTACTTTTAACAGAAAAAACTAACGATGTTAGTGACATGGTTCTAACTGATACAATTAGGTAATCACAGGGGCCAAAAAAGTTAAATTGAAACTAATGGACCAAAACCGTTATTTTGATCAAACCCAGGAGACAAAAACGAAGTTTACTCTAAAATTAACCTAGAAGAGTTCATGTGTAAAACCTTAACCAAGAAGCAAGGGGCAAAAAGTAATTCGTACCGAAGTACTGAAAAGTCATAGCTGCCAATGAAGAAGAAAACCATGATGTATAGTATCTTCTATTTTATCTTTAAAGGGAAAAAAAATCGAAAAAAAAGAAAAAAAAAACATATCTACTACTATCGCTTATGAGTTATGAATTATGAAATGTTTTCATTTCAATTTAACGATCAATGAAAGCAATCACAATTAAGTAGGCTCTTGGTTATTTCTGTTCCCTTAATTAGTTACAATATATTATTGCTCTAAATAATTATAAACTACTTATAATCAACTATATTTTTTTCAAATACAATTGTGAATAGCCAAAATTGGAAAGGTATTCGCCCTGGCCCATGATAATGATATTAAATTATCCAATTTCGTAAGCAATGAGCTGGACTTTACAGCAAATGGATAAGAAAAAAACAACCACATTAATTCAGGAAAGAAAGAGCTACATAGGCTGCTTAAGCTGACTTGCTTCTTCAATTCTTCATTTCTTTCTTTGGTTTGAAAAACTTGCGGTTAGTTTTTCATGGGAGATGCAGTTGTTTCAGCCCTTGTGAAGGAAGTGTTAGAGAGATTGACATCTGTAGATATCCAAGAGTTTGGTCTACTTTGGGGATTCAAGGACGATGTTTTGGCTCTCAAGGATGATTTTGAACGGATCGAAGCGGTTCTTCAAGATGCAGAAGCGAAACACAACGAAAAGGATGTAGAGTTATGGCTTAAGAGTCTTAGATCAGCATCCTTGGAGGTAGAAAATGTGTTGGACGAGATCTCAACTGAAGCTTTGCTACAACTTCTACACAAAGAAAGAGGCATCATAGACAATGTAAGCGCCTTCTTCTCATCCGATCATAATCCACTTATGTTCCAAGTTAGGATTGCTTACAAAGTTAAAGCCATAAGATCAAAATTGGATGCAATTGCATCCAAGAGAATTGAGTTAAAATTAATCCCTTCAGGCGACATAAG
Organism: Smallanthus sonchifolius; assembly: GCA_023525975.1. Classification (NCBI taxonomy): domain Eukaryota; kingdom Viridiplantae; phylum Streptophyta; class Magnoliopsida; order Asterales; family Asteraceae; genus Smallanthus; species Smallanthus sonchifolius. The sequence goes on from CM042045.1 coordinate 57,559,891, forward strand.
TCTTGTAGATGAGGGAGTTGAAGGTGAGATGCCAGATAGGGAAACTAGCTCGCTTATACATTCTTCGGTTCTCTTTGGAAGAACCGATGATATGAACATGGTAATTGACAAGATATGTAACAAAGATATAGGAAAACATGACAACGATAAGATTCGTGTATATGGTATATGGGGTACCGGAGGTGTGGGAAAGACTACTCTAGCTCACTTAGTCTATAACCATGAAAGGGTGAATCACTATTTCGAGTTAAAATTCTGGATCTATGTCTCTGAAAAGTTCCAAGTTAAGGAGATAATAAAAGGAATCATCGAATCCATTGATAAACGTAAGTGTGGACTTCCACAACTAGATATGTTGCAAGAGTCCCTTCAAAACAAGTTAAGGGGAAAGAAGTTTTTAATTGTATTGGATGATGTTTTGATCGAAGAAAGTGAAAAAACCCAATGGGACCAATTAAGTGAAACATTAAGCTGCGGGGCAGAAGGAAGTATTATTGTGATCACAACACAATCTGAGAGGACTAGCGGAATTGTGATTAAGGTCCCTGAGTTACAACATAAACTAGGATGTTTATCAAAAGAGGATTCATGGTTATTATTCAAGAAGCTTGCATTTGCAGAAGGAAGAAAAAAGGATGACATAAGTGAGCTAGAGCCTATTGGAAGGAAAATAGTTGAGAAATGTGAAGGACTACCTTTGGCGGTGAAGACTTTGGGTGGCTTAATGTGGTCGAAATGTAGTACAAGCGATTGGCAACGTGTGAAAGACAACAACATATGGGAGTTGCAAGAAAATGGCATCATGCCTGCTTTGAAATTAAGCTATGATAACTTGCCTCCACATATAAAGAGATGTTTTGCTTATTGTTGTTTGTTTCCTAAAGGCTATGATGTTGAAAAGGATGTAGTGATTCCATTGTGGATGTCAAATGGTCTCATTCCACCTAGAGGAGAAACAGAATTGTATGTGCTTGGGGAAGAAATTTTTAATTATTTGGTTTGGAGGTCCTTCATTTCTAAGGTCAAGAAGTTCTCGGGTGATAGATATTTAATGCACGATCTAGTGCATGACATGGCACGACATGTGATGACAGATGATTGTTTAGTTATAGAGCATGGTAAGGAGGTTATAATCCCAAATGAAGCTCTTCATTTGAGCTCATCAAGTCCAGATTTCCACTTTTCGCCTGAGGATTTAGAAAAGTTGATATCATTAAGGTCAATATTCATGCACGGAAAGATGAATGAAGGTAGCATTAGCCAAATTTTCAACCACATCTATTTAAGGGTATTATATTTGCCTGGCATTTGGTTAAAGACATTACCTGAGTCAATTTGCAAACTCAAGCATTTAAAATACTTGAATTTATCATACTCAAGTATAGAAGTTTTACCTGATACAATTATTTATCTCCAAAACTTGCAAGTGCTTAGTTTGTATTCTTGTCAGAACCTGCATGAATTGCCAGAATCAATTTGCAAACTCAAACATCTGAAGTACTTAAATTTATCACACTCGGGTATACAAGTTTTACCTGAGTCGATTATATATCTACAAGAATTGCAAGTGATGCTTTTGTGTTTTTGTAGTGGACTATTTAAGTTACCAGAAGGGCTAAGATTAATGAGGAAATTTCAACGTTTGGACATCAATTGGTGTTATTCACTCAGGCATTTGCCATTAGGAATCAAAGAACTAACTAGTCTCCGAATACTTTCACTGTTTCGTCTTGGTAACATGAGTGGGGCAAGAATAGGAGAATTAGGGGATCTAAATCTTCTTGAGGGGGAGTTGGAGATAGTTCCACTTGAGAGTGTTGGAGGATTTAGTGAGGCCAAGAGTGCTAATCTCAAAGGCAAAAGAAACTTGCAGGTTTTGGTGTTACGTTGGTCTGGCGTTCGTATGACAGACACTGCAACAGGAAGTATGCGAGTTGCACATGATGAAGAGGTTCTCGAGGGACTTGAACCAAATCCGAGTCTCAAGGGATTGAAAATACTTTATTACATGGGTAAGACTATTTCTCCATGTTGGATGGTCAATTTAAGGAATTTGGTTGAAATTACTTTTTTTTATTGTAAGAACTGTGAGCATATTCCGCCACTTGGAAGATTATCCGGTCTTAGAACCATTCGCTTGCAAGACATGGATTCTTTAAAGTGTTTATATGATGAAGAGGAAAACATGCTAGGAGACCAAACCAATATGTTTATTTGTTTACAGAAACTAGACATTTACAAATGTCCAAATTTGGTTTCCTTGCCAAGTAACCTTCCAAAACTCGAGGCCTTAAGATTAGTCGAGTGTGACAGATTACTTTCTCTACCGGATAAGATCCAAAGTTTCAAGGATCTGAATAAACTTGTGATAATCAATTGTAAAGTTCTAAGTAAAAGATGTGAAAAGGAGATCGGTGTGGATTGGCCTAAAATTTCTCACATTCCTAATATCAAAACAGACTCACCAAGGTAACATTGATTTTATTTTTCTTTCTTTATTGCAATTCCTTATTCCATAACTTTGTTTCACTACGCATGATTGCTAGCAAAATGGTGTTTGAATATAGCTAACATAAGTTTATTAAATCCTTCTCTTGTTTAGTTACATTTGAAGTTGAAGGTGAAGGTGAAGATGAGATTGGGGAATGATGGTTGGTGACTTTACTTGGTTTTTGTTTACTTTTAGTCGAATAAATTTGTGGAATATTTACTTTGTTTATTAGGGATCACTTATGGGTTCAACCGCTTATTACATAAGCTAAGTTAAATCATGCTTTCAATAAATATGTGTTCTTTTACGTTGTTTGTTTCCATGGCATATCATTTCATCAAGTTGGATTACACACCATATTCATGTCTAACGAAATCGTTGTTTTACAACCGTTTCCATTCAATAACGAATTATAATATATAATGACAGCGGTGAGTGCAACCACTCTGTAACAACTGTGATTAAGCATCTTAGCCGTCCGATTTGATTTTAAGAAGATCCTGACCGTGATAATTGATTTTGTCCGATTTCCAAGGACAGTTAATTTGGTAGATGAAACAATTCTGATGGTGATTTCTGGTGTAGCAATGGCATCCTGATAAGAAGGTGGAGATGCACAGGCGAAAGAAGAGTGATGGTGAAGAGGGTTTGTTTGGTCAACATCTCAAATCTGCAATTTTCTGCTCGTGTGTAGTATGGAAGGTACGGTTATCTTCATATTGGTATCTTTAAGGAAATCATTTTTCTTTTATTTGCCGCTTTTGACCAAAAACACCTGGTCGAGTTTAAGATTATTCAGTTTGTATGTGTGTGGGACGTTGATGTTGTTGAATTTACAGTTTAATGATTGTTGGTTCCTCTGCACAGAAAGTTAAAAACAATATGCCCAATTTGTCTGCAATTTCAGGTATATTTCTTAACCGTACATTTACGCTCCATCTAATTGCATTTGAATGGTGAAATCTATTGTTCAAGTGTTTCTAATGGCTACTCACCAAATTTTATATATTACTTCATACAAAGAAAGGTCCAAATAATCAACATATGATTAGCAAAACTTGAATGCGTCTATACTTTTGGAATGTATTATAGCTTATGAAATTTGTATATGAGTTGTGGTGATGTTTGGGTTTCTATAGCATTTATTCAAACTTACCCAATTTGGTTTCAATTTAGCTCAAAGAACTTAACTTCAGACTTTAATATTGTTTTGACATGCATTTTATAAAACTATGATAGTTTAATGCATATACGGTCAATGAAGTTTGCTGATTAATGACTAATGAGACTTTTTCACATGCTCTGTATTTAAAAATGTCACACTAAATGAACGTTTATTTTTGGTACCGAAAGAGTATATAGTATAAAAGAAATATATTGTTGTAGATTGTAGATGAAGTTCGAACAAAAAGTTGAACAAAAAGGCTGATACATGAGGTCTTGGTCAACTACAATGCGCAATTTGGTCTGTGGCATGAATATTTAAGTGCATCAAATTTTGATATTTTATATCATTATTATATGAGACAAGAGTACAATTCTCATGGTGATCTTTGCCTCAATTTCTAACTGCAGATTGCTTAAGAGACTAGATTTTTCTGATATGAAATTTAGCTTAAACTCGATATGAGGTAAGAAATTTAGTTCTGATTTTTATTTGCATCTTGAATATATTTTCTTAAAAAGTTAACTATAGTTTCTTTCAGTCAACTTTTTAAAAATGATTTTATTACTGTTTCAGAGGGACAAATTGGAAGAGGGAACCCTACATAGTGAGAATGCTGATAGCTCTATTAGTAGGTTGTTGCTTGATAAATTTGTTCATTTTATTATTGGTTGACTTCAAAGCTGAATTTCTTTTTAATTGATTATTTATAACACGTCGAGTAACATGCAATAACTGACTGATGCTCTTCTGGTAATTGAGGAGGAAAGGGAAATATGGTGCACCACAGAAAAAGCTTCAACTGAATCCATCAGAAACCAATCAAAATCATACACTGCTGAGATTGCTTTGTTAACAGATGCAATGTCAAAGGTAATGGTCAAGTTTTCTTTTTTATTTATATGTTAATATTTGGTTCATTGAAATAGTTTATTCTCCTAACTTCCAACAACTGATAATGCTTACATTTCTTTAAAGTTTAAGGTGAATAACGAATTGGAGGCCTGCAAAGAAGAATGCCAAGTCATCAGTGAAAAATGGCTTTTGCAGAGGAGAAAGTCGAAGGTGAGAAGGCGGTCAGTGTGGAAAATCACTTGAAATTGAGCAACTAAAGAATAACATTTGGTTGGGATTAGAACCAGTTGAGGCTTCCAGCGCGGTGGTCCGTGTGCCTCCTCTTCTCTCAGGCAACCCGGGTTCAATTTCGAGCCCCCCCCACCCTATTTTGTTCATTGAAGAAACAGGTTTGGTTATTGGAGAAACTGATGTTATTGGAGATAGAGTTTCACTAATGCAGGTAAGTTCAACTTATAGCTAATTTATTCAGTTAATTTGCATGGACTGTAACTTTAACCATCTCACTATACTAAAGTTTGAGTTATATTTAGGAGCTCGTGTATATGATTTAAGGTTAAATTTCTGTGTAAAGTGAGGTCTGAATTTTATAAACCACTAACATGAAAGATCCGTTTTTTTATGAATGGGTGATTCAGTGTAAAGTAGGTCCATTCGAACAATTGAGTCACACCATCTCCTCTCTCTCTCTCTCTAAAATTATACTTATCTCTCCAAAACCCTGTTACCAGTGCACCTTTTTCTGTTTTTCTGTTTAATGTGGATGGGTTGGCTGTCTCTGTTTTTCTTACTCTTGGTCAGATTTTAATGTGGACGGGAAACAACAATCTACATTCTCTGTTTTGAGAATTAGGACAAATGAGGATAGGGAAGATCAATTGCCTGAGAGAGCCGTTAAACATGTTCGGTAACTTTTTATCCTCCATATCTTCATTTGGTAGCTTGAAAGTAACAAAGTTCAATCGATATACTCATTCTGGCTCTGATTACAGGCGTTTCAATCGAAAATTGTTTCAACCGAAAAGTGTTTCAAACTTTCTAATTTCTGTTTGCAGATCTGAGTTCAATTGAAACTTTCTGCAGCTGTTTGCGCCTTCGCAGCTCTCCTATCAGGGTTTTATGCAAGTTCCATACTCTCTTTCTTGATTTCATATGAGCAATATATGTTTACTTTGCTAGAAATTCTGATTAAATTTTGTTTTTTATTGTTATCTGCTTGATTTCAAATGGGGTTTTTATGATTTCATTTGGGTAATGGTTATCTTTGTTTTGTTTTGAGATTGTATGGTAGAATTTTGTGATGTTTTTGGTCTTGGTTCTTTGGGCTCCGTTGCCATATCTTGCAAATCAGTTTTGTTGATGGGCAGACTTCAAATTATCACACCAATACACATCAAGGTCTTTAGTATTGAAGTTTTCATGTTATGATCTGGATAAGCTTTTCATTGCTTGACCTTTGCAATAATTGTGTGCAGGAAGCAGTAATTAAGAAAAAAGTATAGAGAATTACTATAAAGGAAAACCTCATTAATCTCAAAGGTAATTTTACTAATTTGATATTAATTTGCTCATTTTTTGTTTGGTCTGTTTGATTTGTCATTTTATTACGGAATGATTTGGTACATGGACGGGGTTGGGATGGGGTTGGGATTTTCAGTATGCTCAGAGAAATAGATGAACATGAAAGTTTGATGATGAATTTGTATAGCCATTCACTACTTTTTTTTTTCTGAAGTTAAATAGGTTGTACAGTAGAACCTCTATAATTTAATACTCGATAAATTAATAACCTCGATAAAATTAATAATTTGTCCGGTCTCAACTTGGGACCAGTATAAAATTGGACCCCAATCGATAAAATAATAAGATAATAATTTTTTTGAAATCCCAATGTAAATATATTGGTCCCAGCGAAACTATAAATTAATAATTACTAAAATATTCCAAAATTCTAGGATTTTCTAGTAAAAAATGAATCTATAGTCACTTGTTTTTTTGTGAACTTCAAATCTATATTGAGTTCATCTTTAAATCTCCCCATTGCACTATGTACATTGAACTTGACAAGTTCATTAATGTGTGAATGTACATACATGGGAATTTTGAAGGTCCTTGTTTATGTTTTATTCAAGTAGGTAAAGTGAACGGACATGGTAATTTTGAATGTCGATGCATTAATTTGAGAGTTGCTCACAAATATAGGCCTACTTTTTAAATTAATAATTTATTAATTTATCGATATAATAATATCTCGCTAAATTAATAAAATATCCCGGTCCCAACATTATTAATTTATAGAGGTTCTACTGTAGTTTGTTTTCAAACTTATTCTTATTTTGTTTATTCTTATTTTGCATTCTCACAAGTGGGTTGCGGTCGTCTTAAAAAAGGTGGTGCTTGCTATTCTCCAGATAATGCAATCAACCATGCCTCCGTAGCCATGAATTTGTATTTCCAGTCAAGAGGAAGAAACACTTGTAACTGTGATTTTAAAAACTCTGGTCTCCTTTCCGTCAGTGACCCAAGTAAGTGATCAACTTCACCAAACCATTTATTTATTGTTTCCGTTATGTTTTATTTCGAACGAGTCTTATAAAAAAGCTTAGTTAAAAGGGGATGGGTCAAATGGGTTAAACGTCAATCAAATCCTAATTCCACTGCTTCTCCTCAATGTTCCAAGACGGTTTAAAAGCCTTTTCCTCGAGTTCCATAATCGGAGAGGTACTTTCTAGCCTGTTCATGTTATTTCCATTTGGTCAATACATTGATTGCTTATAGGAAACCTAGGCCAGAATGGCTTGCTACTAGCAACGACTTCAAAGGCTTGATATTGAAGATTTCATGCAAAAAAAAGGTTTTCTTGGAGGGTTTTTTTTTATCACTTTTTACAATTTGATTGACTTTTTGTATTATATATGGTGGTTATTTGTAAAATAGTAAAAAATTGTGGTGATTTTGCATTGTATTTTTTTGTGTGTATAGATATGAGATACAAAGTTGCAGAACTAGCAACACATTAACTAACTCAAATAGTCAACTAACTGTTGTTGACTTTTGATTAACCGAATTGCCTATATTTAACATGTGACAATATGTGATTCATGATAATCGCGCACATTTATTTAAGGATTAAGATATAAAAAAGATTCTGAACTATATATGGTGATGGTGGGTTGAAGTGAAGATGAAAGAGAATTGGAGACAGGATGAAGGGCTATTGAGGTACTATAGATATGGGGCAAAATCAAAGCTTTGTGATACTGAAGATGTGGTTAAACTATGCTGTATAGGGTTGCTATTGAGGTGCTATAGATATAGGGTAAAATCAAAGCTTTGTGATACTGAAGATGTGGTTAAACTTTGCTGTATTTACTTATTATGTTTGTAATAACTTTTTTCTGATTTGTTTGTTTTTAACTTTATCAGCCAATTGATTTCTTGTTGTGTTACTCTTTTCAAATATCTTCTTTATTTTTTTCATTTCATTATATTAAAATACCCGATCAACGGGCATGTATAAAAACCAGAACAACACCCTTAGGGTAGGTACTTGGTATTGTGGTTTGTTACTTTGAAATAAACTATTGTGTTACGTTTGTTAATTTCCAGTTACATAGTAATTTTTTTAGGTGAATATTTTGGTTAAGTTTTAATTTTATTATTTTAGAAAACCCGGACTGAGACGGGTATAAAACTAGTTATTATTTTGTCACAGATGAACTTGTTTGTTAGACTCGTTAATTAACAATCTTAAACATATAAAAAATAAAAACTTTTTTACATCAGAATGTAACAAAAAGAAACAATGTTAACATACACAAATGGGATTCAGAAAGACGTACAGTTTTGACGAGAATGTTATTTTGATAATGAAGCCCAGGAATTATAAGGGGGGTGCGAGTGGAAGGCGGGGTACCCAGCAGGTTGGGTGGAACACCGCCGCAGCCTCAGCGGGTTCAGAGGGTAGTGGCCAGCGGGTTCTCTCAGCGGCTATATATGCCCGCTAGAAATGGGAATTTAACCCGTTGAATTGAAATCAATATAGCCGTTTAAAAAATAAATTTTTTTTACCCCTATAAATACATACCCAATCATTTTATTCACTTCACAAAAAAATACATTCTTTCTAAATATAAACCATTTCTTTTGTATCCACTCAACCAAAATATGAATCGTACGTTATAATACCCACCCGAATCATCGGACGAATCGCTCGACTTCGTGTTCGGCGGTGATAACATGCAATTCATATGTGATATCGTCACCCAAGCCGAAGAGGAAGACACAGCTACATCATCAAGGACGTTTGTACACCGTGATCGTGGACATGCTCTAGAGATTCTAAAAAGAGATCATTTCGACGAAAACCCAACACACGGGGAAGCGACGTTTCGAGATAGATTTCGGATGTCGAAGATGTTATTTTTAAAAATAGTTGGCGACGTAGAGGCTAGGTTTGAATATTTTCAAGAGGGTGAAGGCGCTAGGAACAAGAAGAGTTTCACAGCTCTACAAAAATGCACATCGGCGATTAAACAACTCGGAACTGGTAATCCTCCCGACGAATTCGACGACTATTTAAGTATGGCTAGGAGAACCTCAAGTGAATGTCTAGAGTATTTTTGTAATGCTATAATTCAAATATACGGCAAAGAGTTCTTACGCAGACCGACAAGCCACGACAATACACTTTTGTACAACGCGCATGAAGTAAAACATGGTATTCCGGGTATGGTCGGTAGCATCGATTGTACACATTTTGTTTGGCGAAATTGTCCGACAAGTTTGCGCGGACAATATATGAGAGGCGATCACCAATACCCGACGATCATGTTAGAAGCGGTGGCTTCAAATGATTTATGGTTTTGGCATGCATTTTGTGGTTCACCCGGCTCTAACAACGACATAAATGTTCTCCAACAATCACCACTTTTTACCAACGAGGAGCTTCGAACCGCACCTAAGTGTCCATTTTTAGTTAATGGTCGACTATACAAACGTGGATACTATCTTACGGATGGGATATACCCTACTTGGTCTACGTTTGTTAAATCGTTTCCATATCCAACAATCTGTAAAGAAAAGGCATTCAAGAAGGTGCAAGAGTCGGCAAGAAAAGATGTCGAGAGAGCTTTCGGTGTGTTAAAAGGGAAATGTGGTATACTTCGTCGACCAAACCGGCATTTAAAATTGGCGAAGATTAGGAACAAGGTATATACGTGCATGATATTGCACAATATGATCTTAAAGGATGACGGGAACGCAATATCACATGTCTACATACGGGATATTGACGATAACGTCCTTTCGGAGTAGCACGATGTAGCTACACATATTCGTCTTCGATTTGATCTCGTGAAACATATTGCGAGAAACACCCCGGATTTGGACGAAGACGAAGAGTAGATGAATTTTTATTTATTGTTATGTATTTTTATTTATTGTCTTTTAATTTATTATGTACTAGGTTAGTGATCCGTGTATTACACGGGTTGAGTACCTAAATAACTTGTAACCTAACATAGGCAACCACACAATATGTATAAACCCAAAAGGTTTCACTATTATTGTCGTATCTACATAAATCTAAACGGGTAGGATATGCCATACAGGTATTAGAAAGACCCGCGTGTAAATTAAATGCACAAGATTAAGGATTGGAAGTTTAGGCGGGAAAACCAATTTTTACATATGGTGAATGAATGGCATGTGTCACTTTAGATTTTCATTTATTAGATGAGTAAGATAAGATAAGATGCTATATCTTAAGCTTGGATCAAATTTGGAAATTATATAACCAGCATACTAATTTGTTACTACGGCACCTTATTTTAGTATAGGCGACAAAATTGATTGGTTGAGTCAAAAGAATAATATATGTTTGTTTTAAAAAAAAAACTAACCAAACCAAACCAAACCAAACGTACCCAGTATAATCCCACACATAGCTAACGCTATTAGTAGGGTCTGGGGAGGGTGTGATGAGGGCAAACCTTGCCCCTATCCCAAGTGATAGAGAGGCTGCTCCCGTTTAGACCCCCGGCTCCATGGGAAAGAAAAAGATAAAAATATAAATAAAATTAATGAGTAATAAAGTAAAATAAATCTAACAGTAATCTAACAATTAGCAGTGTATGACTAGAGTATATTAGTCACAAGAAACACAACACACCTACAAGAAACAAGACATACGCAAAATCTTTGCTAAACAACTCTACTCTCCCACACAACGGGTCACTCATCCTAAAACCCTAATACGACGTCTCCATGAAATCCTATCATTGATCATGTCCTCTGAGAGGTGTAAATCTAGCAAATCAAGCCTAATCCTCTCATCCCACGTTAATTTCGGTCTCCCCCTGCTCCTTTTCCCCTCTACAACGAGAGTTTCCACCGTTCTCACTGGATCTGTGCTCTGTCTCCTCTTGACATGTCCAAACCATCTCAATCTTCCTTCTCTTATCTTATCTGAGATACATGTGACTCCCAATCTCTTCCGAACAACTTCATTTCTTATTCGGTCCTTTCTTGTGTGTCCACACATCCACCTCAACATCCTCATCTCAGCTACATCCATTTTTCGAGCTTGTGTCTTCTTGATGGCCCAACACTCGGTTCCATATAGCATCGCTGGGCGAACTGCTACCCTATAAAATTTACCCTTTAACCCTATTGGGAACCTCTTGTCGCACAAAACACCTGAGGCCGCTCTCCATTTACACCAACCAGCCTGCACCCGATGGACTACATCATTGTCGATGTCCCCGTTACTCTGGATGACAGATCCTAGATACTTAAACTTCAGTGTCTTAGGGACAACCCCACCTTCAATAGAAATCTGGGTCTCCTCGTCGACGTTTGCACCACTAAAGTTGCAGTGAAGGTACTCGGTTTTAGATCGGCTTATTTTCAAACCTTTGTGCTCTAAGACTGTTCTCCATTCCTCTAGTTTGTTGTTCAATGTCTCTTTACTTTCTGCAATCAACACGATATCATCAGCAAAAAGCATGCACCATGGAATTGCATCTTGAATCGACTTTGACAACTCATCCAAAACTACTGCAAAGAGAAAGGGGCTTAGTGCCGACCCCTGGTGAACTCCCACTTCCACCGGAAAAAAGTCTGTATCCCCCACGGATGCTCGGACGCATGTCTTAGCCTCATGATACATATCCCTAATTGCCTCAATATATTTACTAGGGATCCCTCTTCCCTCCAGACTTTCCCAGATCAATCTTCTAGGCACACTATCGTACGCCTTTTCAAGATCGATGAACACCATATGTAAATCATGTTTCTTCTCTCTGTACTTTTCCATTAATCTTCTTAAAATGTGTATCGCCTCCGTAGTGGACCGGCCTGGCATGAACCCAAATTGGTTTGTTGTAACCTGGGTTTGTCGTCTAATCCCTGTATCTATAACTCTTTCCCATAATTTCATTGTATGACATAGGAGCTTAATCCCCCTGTAGTTAGCACAACATTGAGCATCTCCTTTATTTTTATATAGGGGTACTAAGACACTACGCCTCCACTGATCTGGCATCCTCCCGGTTTTGAAGATATTGTTGAACAGTCTTGTCAGCCACTGAACGCCTTCCTCTCCCATACACTTCCACGCTTCAATGGGTATGTTGTCTGGACCGACTGCCTTAGCTCTTCCCATCTTCTTAAGAGCACTCCTCACTTCTTCCTGTGTGATATTTCGACAATAACAATTATTTCGTTGACCGGATTGAGTAGTGGGATTCTCCGTTATGGCTAGACTTGGTCTACAACTGTTGAAAAGGGTGTAGAAATAGTTTTGCCATCTCAGCTTGATGTCTCGTCCCTTTACCAAAAATCTTCCATCATCTTCCTTGATAAACTTCACGACCCCAAGATCTTGTCTCCTACGCTCCCTATTTTTGGCAATCTTAAACATATGATGCTCCCCTTCCTTGGTGTCTAGTTTTCTATACATCGTTTCATAGGCAAAATTCTTTGCCTCACTCACTGCCTTTTTAGCTTCCCTCTTTGCCTGTCTATAATTCTCCCGTAGTGTCATTATCTCCTCTCCATTACTGCACTGCAACATCTCTTTAAAGCGTTGTTGCTTGTCCTTTATCTTGCTCCGCACCTCCTCATTCCACCACCAAGACTCCTGATGTCCAGGAAACGTACTTTCATATTCAACAAAATAAAATGATTCCCATGAGATACATAAACCATACATACAACGTTTGAGAGATTTTAGAGAGTAAAGAGCGTTTTTGAGTGTTGTGATTCAACCAAAACACCCACTACATATTAATACTAACATATGAGGCCAAAATGGTTAAAAAAAAAAAAAGGTCAAAAAAGAATGTTAACTATAACAGTTAGTTTATAAACAGGTTTGCAAACCGGATCGGGTTGGAACCGGTTTGGGTAGTGTGGTTACGAACTGGTATAGGACCCAGCGGTTTGGGTTGGGTTCGAACCGGTTTTTAGTGGGTTCCGGATCAGGTTATAAACCATTTTGGAAATCCAGACCGGGTTTTTTCACCACCTCTATTAGAGTTAATTATTTTGATTATTGGTTTTAAATATAAAAGAACGTGGGCTGAAAACTAAATCATTGGGCTGACTTGATTCTTGTTGTGCTAGGCCTATGATTTATATTGGGCTAGGCCCTTGAGTATTGAGGAGAAGGCTATGAATGCTCGCGTGGGCTTGGATTAAATAAAAGGGTTAAGTAGGCTGACATGAAGTTTGGGCCGATTGAGGGCTGGAATTAAAACGGGAGTTCAACAGGAGGTTTGAGGAGTTTTTTTAGACCGCAATTTTAGGGATGCTTGTGGAACCAAATTACGTATTTTAGTTTGATTCATTTTTGGTGAATTTGGTATCCATAGTACCATTACTATTGGTAAAATTCATGTGATCAATCCCGGGTGTAAAGTTTGTGTTAGTAATTGTATTCAACCTACTTTCTAAGTGTCTTTGGTCACGAATCCTATGTAAATCATTTGATTCTCGTGTTTGTGGGTTTAACATATTTGATTAAACACTTTATTTTCCTTGTTCAATCATTAATCTATCAAGTCATTGCTTTTTATTAATAACAATTGACACATGTTTGAGTATTTGAATTTGGATTAGTAATTCTTAGATAACATCTCACTTGTGTTCTTGTTTGGTTTAGGATCGTCAGATCAACGTAATCAGATTAAGTAGTCTTGTAATTATCTCCCATGTAAGTTATTTATCCATTCATGTCTATGTGAATTTCAACTGACAGTAATTATGTTACACAAATTGCTTCTTAAACCCGAAACCTGCGTGCGATCATATTTGTTAATTATTTGCAAGTCGGTAGTTTTATTTGAGTTTATTTTATTCATCAATCAATCTTTGAGTTGGTATAATTTATGTAGTTAGGTTAATTAGATTTAATATAAATAACCGAACGGAATGTATAACGCTGACAAATGCTCCTTATGGATACGATACCTTACTTCCCTAACTATTAGGTTATATAGATTTTTTCCTGACTCGAACGACGGTCATCAATTATATATGTCATTTGGTTTCATTTTTTTAAGTTTTCTTAAATATCATTGTATTGGAAGAAAATGTTCAAAATTCATATGCATTAATTTTTGCCACCATGTGTGTTTATGTGTCTATATATATGGTCTCATACTTTTCAGAACCGGTAATATGTTAAGAATTGTATAATGTTTTGTACATAGTGCGTTAATGATGTGCAATAAATTACAAATGTTTTTATAATCAAATTAATCCAATTTAAGTTATGTTTTACTGTGAATTTATAACTGTTGTGTTAAGTTGCGTTATCATTGAACTTACGAGTATACTTGGTGGAAGTGATGAAGTTTGAAGGAAATTCATGTAGAATTTGGAGAAGAGGGACTTGGATGAAAAGAATAAGAAATCGAGGAAGCTATCGTACGGGAGTATGATTCTATGCGGGTCGTACGCTTATATAGTTCCAAGTTCGTAGCCGACAAGGAAAACTGTACGGCCATACGATTCTTTACGGGTCGTACGTCGGTGATCGCAGAAGCCCTAATTGATACATATATAAAACACATGATGGCCAGAGGTCAATTATCTCGAAATTAGGTTTTATTCATGTTGAATTATGTAATATTTAAATTAGGTTCTAATTTTGTTTTAAATTAAGTTTAAATTAGGTTTTAATTATGTTTAAAATTAAGTTTTAGTTATGTTATATATTAATTTTAAATTAAGAAAGAAAAAAGAAAGTACTGAATGGGCGAGGACCTCAACGCCGCACGCCGGGCGTGTTGTGAGTAGTCTTAGGGTTGTACCCGTTGTACCCTTGATATTAGAATGTCCCGTTACATAAGCAATGAGCTGGAAGTGAGATGTTAACTTAACGCTTTAACTAATTGCTGGTGGATTAGAATAAAATAATCACATAAAAGAACGGCCTAGCTATCAATTCCTTTTTTTTTTTTCATATTCAACGGTGGATCATTAACAAAAAAAATATTGATACTAATATTAAGGGAAAAATACGAAAATGGACATTTGACCAAGAAAATACTCAAAAATGGACATCCTTATTTAGCCTACTGTATCATGGACATTGTACTTGCGAAAAGGCTAAAGACGGCTAAGCTAGCCGGCTAAAATTTTTCCGTGCCAACATTCCATTTTTCAGAGTACGAGCCAATAAGCATGTGACACGTGGCAGGCTTAGCCGTCTAAATAAACAGTTTTAGCCGTCTAATGCATTTAGCCATATAAATAAACAGTTATAGCCGTCTAAATAAACAGTTTTAGCCGTCTAAATAAACAGTTTTAGCCGTTTAATGCATTTAGCCGTCTAAATAAACATTTATATCCGTCTATTAGACGGCTAAGCCTCCGAAAATTTTCAAAAAAAATTCGGAGACTAAGCCGTCTAATAGACGGCTATAACTGTTTATTTAGACGGCTAAGCTTGCCACGTGTCGCCATATTATTGGTTCGTACTCTGACAAATGGAATGTTGGCACGGAAATTTTAGCCGGCTAGCTTAGCCGTCTTTAGCCTTTTCGCAAGAACAATGTCCATGAAACAGTAGGCTAAATAAGGATGTCCATTTTTAAGTATATTTTTGGTCAAATGTCCATTTTCGTATTTTTCTCTAATATTAAACTATGTTCGCAATGTTTGTTTAGTTGACATCCAATCCTTGCATTAATATATTGCAAATGCTGGCCGGTGACATTAATATCAAAATGTCCAGTTACATAAGCAATGACGATCAAAATGTTAACGCTTTAACTGCTAGCAGATTAGAATAATATAAACCCATAAAAAAACGACCAAGCTTAATCTCACTCGCCTTTCAATCTCTTCGATTTCTTGCTTCGATACTTTTGATTCTAACATTTTGAAATATTAATCATGGGAGATGCAGCTGTCCGTGTGAAGGAGTTGGTGGGGAAACTGACTTCTGAAGCTATCAAAGAGTTAGCTCTAATCGGGGGTCTGAAGGATGATATTTCGAGTCTCAAGGATGACTTCGACGAGATCGTAGCTGTTCTTCAAGATGCTGAAGAGAAACAAAGCAAAGATAAGGCTGTAGAGTTATGGTTTAAGCGTCTCAGATCTGTATCCTTGAAGGTAGAAAATCTGTTGGACGATGTCTCAACTGAAGTTATGCTACAACGCCTATACAAAGATAGAGGCATCAAATACAAGGTAAGACACTTCTTCTCTTCCAATCATAATCAATTTATGTTCCATATTAGGACTGCTCACAAAGTTAAAGCCATACGAAAGATGCTGGATACCATTTCATCAACGAGATTTGAGTTAAATCTGACGGCCACTACTGCCATAAGTCATGTAGATGTGGGAGTTGAAGGTAAGATGCCAGATAGAGAAACTAGTTCGCTTATACATTCTTCAATTACTATATTAGGAAGAAATGAAGAGATGGAGATGGTAACTGAAAAGATATGTAACAAAGATATAGGAAAACATGACGATAGTGAGATACGGGTGTTTAGTATATGGGGTATGGGAGGTGTGGGAAAGACTACTCTAGCTCAATTAGTCTTTCACCATGAAAGGGTGGATCAATATTTTGATTTAAAATGTTGGGTGTATGTCTCTGAAAACTTCCAAGTTAAAGAGATAATAAAAAAAATGGTCGAGTCCATAGATAAATGTGAGAGTGGACTTCCACAACTAGATATGTTACAAGATTCCCTTCAAAGCAAGTTAATGGGAAAGAAATTTTTAATTGTATTAGATGATGTTTGGATTGAAAACAATGAAAAGACCAAGTGGAACCAAGTAAGTGAAACATTAAGCTGTGGGGAAGAAGGAAGTATTGTTGTGATGACAACACGATCTCAGACAACTAGTCGAATGATGGCTAAGGTTCCCGAGTTACAACATAAATTGGGTTGTTTATCGGAAAAGGACTCATGGTTATTGTTCAAGAAGCTAGCATTTGCAGAAGGAAGAGAGAGGGATGACATAAGTGAGCTCAAGCCTATCGGAAAGAAAATAGTTGAGAAATGCGAAGGACTACCTTCGGCGGTGAAGACGTTGGGTAGCTTAATGTGGTCGAAAAGTAGTGTAAGCGATTGGCAACATGTGAAAGACAACAACATATGGGAGTTGGATGAAATGGAAGTCTTGCCTGCTGTTTTGAAGTTAAGCTATGATAACTTGCTTCCGCATGTAAAGAGATGTTTTGCCTATTGTTGTTTGTTTCCTAAAGGCTATGATCTGAGTAAGGATGTAGTCATTCAGTTGTGGATTGTTAACGGTTTCATTCCACCCAGAGAAAGAAAAGACATGTATAAGCTCGGGGAAGAAATTCTTAATTGCTTGGTTTGGAGGTCCTTCTTCCAAGTTGTTATCGAGGACGAAAAATATAAA
Source organism: Smallanthus sonchifolius (assembly GCA_023525975.1). Taxonomy (NCBI): domain Eukaryota; kingdom Viridiplantae; phylum Streptophyta; class Magnoliopsida; order Asterales; family Asteraceae; genus Smallanthus; species Smallanthus sonchifolius. The sequence continues at coordinate 57,577,299 of CM042045.1, forward strand.
ATGCATGATCTGATGCATGACATGGCAAGACATGTGATGGGAGATGACTGTTTAGTTATAGAGCCTTGTAAGGATGTTGTAATCCCAAATGAGGCCCTTCATTTGAGCTCATCATGTCCAGAGTTTGAGTTTTCACCCCAGGATTTACCGAAGTTAACATCATTGAGGTCATTATTCATATTCGGAGAGGAGTATAAATGTAGCATTAGCCAAGTTTTCAACCACATGTATCTAAGGGTATTATATTTGTGTGGTATTGAGTTAAGAACATTGCCTGAATCAATTTGCGAACTCAAACATCTGAGATACTTGAACTTATCATACTCGAGTATAGAAGCTTTACCCGAGTCGATTATTAGTCTCCAAAATTTGCAAGTGCTGCTTTTGTTTTTCTGTGAAGAATTGCGTCATTTGCCTGAGGGCCTAAGATATATGAGGAATCTTCAATGTTTGGACACCAAATGTTGTTACTTACTCCGGCATTTTCCATTTGGAATCAAAGAACTAACTAGTCTCCGAATACTTGAGAGTGGGCCCAAAATAGGGGAACTAGGGGAGCTAAATCTTCTTGAGGGGGAGTTGAAGAAATCAGGACTTGAGAATGTGGGAAGTTTTAGTGAGGCCAAGAGTGCCAATCTCAAAAGCAAAACAAATCTGTTGGATTTGGTGTTAAGTTGGTCGAAAATTTATATGAAAGAAAGAAATTGGGAAGTTATTGGATATGATGAAGCGGTTCTGGAGGGACTAGAACCAAATCAATGTCTCAAGAGATTAAAAATAGATCGTTACATGGGAATCATTTCTCCAAGTTGGATAATCAATTTACAAAATTTGGTTGTAATTAGTTTTGACGAGTGTAAGAACTGTGAGAGTCTTCCATCACTTGGGAGATTACCCAATCTTATGGTCATTCAGTTGAAAGGAATGGATTCTTTGAAGTGTTTCCATGACGAAGACCCGAAGATGTTAGGAGACACCACCAATATGTTTCTTTCTTTACAAGAATTATACATTTCCTCCTGTCCAAGTTTGGTTTTCTTGCCAAGTAACTTCCCAAAACTCATGATTTTAAAATTACATTATTGTGAGGCATTAGTTTCTTTACCGGAAGAGATTCAAAGTTTCAAGGACTTAAATAAACTTGAGATTATAGGATGTCAACAACTAAGAAAAAGGTGTATAAGGGTGGACTGGCCTAAAATTTCTCACATTCCCAGACTTTACATATGGTAACATTATTTTCTCCCTCCATCTTTTTTCTTTCTTCTTCTGCAAAAACACATCATTAACTAAATTATTATTCCTCTTTGTTCAAAAATCAACAAAACAAATAGGTATGCTAAATTTCCAAATATTACACAACTTTTTTCTTTATTGGTTAATTTCTTTAAGATGGGTTTTGTTGTGATATTCTATTTGATGAGGAAAATGGTCAAACTTGAGCTTATTTCTTTATCAAAAGAGTAGTGGAAATTCAGAAAACATATACCGATTAAAGTATTTCTTTTGCTATTGGAAAAACCAATAGATGTTGATTAAGAAAATGTACACAAAATAGGACGATTACAATAAAGTGGCAGGTAAACGGGCAACAAGTTGCGCTGCAACCCCTTTTGAATAGCAAAACCGATCCTACTAAAAACAAAGTTTTGGGTCTTAGAGGCCGAAATATTACTATGCACGACTCGTTGAACCCTGTTTAGGAATTCCACTGCCTCCGGTGCTAGGAACCCAAAAGTATCAAAAGCAAAAAGGGATAAACACGTGTTGGTTCTCTAAACAAGCTTTCTCGTGTTTAGAAAATGTTCAAAATTCGGATGCAATTAATGATTTTGGATACCATAATAATATTTTAGAAAGATAATTAAATCCATATATAATACAATAATTACTAAATATTATTCAACATTTTAAATGACATACGCACATAACTTCTTCACTATTTGTTTCAATATACATCGTTTGCTAGGAAAATTAATGGTGTTTAAATAAGCTGACAAAGCTTCAATAAATTTTTTTTTTAATTTAGACCAAAGAATATGATGTGACTGAAGATGAAGATGAAGATGAAGATGAGATTGAAGAGATTAAAGAAAGATTGTTTGGTGGCTTGACTTGAAAATGATGTTCAGTGGCTTATCCTGAAACTTTTGCCCTTTTTGAACTCTGATTGAAGAGATTGTTATCATTTCCATTCTAGTTCTCAAATTCCCAATCCAAACACCCTTAAATGTTTTAAAACAACTTATATACCTCTTTTAGTTGTCCCATATTTTGACGAGATTAAATAGCAAGACAAGACACATAAGAGGTGACAATTTATGTCACAAACACCTTAACACAACATGACTTAACATGAATTTTAGCAGGTTAATGTGTGGGGTAAAAAGGTACGGGCCAAATTGAGTCGACACAATAATCACACGACTTAAAACGTGTCTAAACATGTTCAAGTAACATGTTATGACACTCATAACACATTTAACTTTTCAACACGCTAAGTGGCTAAAAAGTCGACACATGTGTTTAGTGAATCAAGCAGTTTAATAACACGACATACACATCACATACACGATTCACTAAACACAGTTGAAATTATAACTACATTGAACACGATAAAATAAAAGTTACCAAAAATTTCATTTCATATTTTAAAATAATATATTTAATTAGTTATAAAACTATGACATTTTGATAAACCGGTCATAAAGTTGTTCGCCCATACCGGTTTTAGTAGGTTCTGGGTCAGATTATAAACTGATTTGAAAATCCAAACCGGTTTTTTTTACCACCTCTAGTGGAGTTAATTATTTTGTCTATTGGGACAAATATTAAATATTATTGGATTTAAATATAAAAGAACGTGGGATGAAAATTAAATCATTGGGCTGACTTGATTCTTGTTGGGCTAGACCATTGATTTATGCTGGGCTAGGCCCTTGCGCATTAAAGGAGAAGGCTATGAAAGCTCGCGTGGGCTTGGATTAAATAAAAGGGTTAAGTAGGCTGACATGAAGTTTGGGCCGATGAAGGGCTGGAATTAAAACGGAAGTTCAACAGGAGGTTTGAGGAGTTTTTTTAGACCGCAATTTTAGGGATGCTTGTGGAACCAAATTACCTATTTTAGTTTGATTCATTTTTGATGAATTTATAATGCTGACCACATGCTTCTTATGAATACGATATGTTACTTACCCTAATTATTAGGTTATTTAGGTTTTTGTCTGACTTGAATGACGATCTTCAATTATATATGCCATTTGGTTTCATTTTTTTAGTTTTCTTAAATATCATTGTAGTGGAAGAAAATGTTCAAAATTCATATACATTAATTTTTTTCCACCATGTGTGTTTATGTGTGTGTATATATATAGGGTCTCATACTTTTCAGAATTAGTAATATGTTGAGAACTCTAATAACTGTATAATGTATTTGTACATAGTGCGTTAGTGATGTGTAATACATTACACATGTTTTTATAATCAAATTAATCCCAATTTAAGTTGTGTTTTACTGTTAATTTATAGTTTTTTTTGTGTTAAGTTGCATTAAAATTGAACTTACAAGTATATTTGGTGGAAGTGATGAAAAGTATTTGAAGAAGAGGGACTTGGAGGAAAAGAATAAGAAATCGAGGAAGCCATTGTACGGGGGTATGATTCTATGTGGGTCGTACACTTATATAGTTCCAAGTTCGTACCCGACAAGAAAAACCGTACGACTATACGGTTCTTTACGGGTCGTACGTCGGTGTTCGCAGAAGCCCTAATTGATGCCTATATAAAGCACATGACGGCCAGAGGTCAATTTTCTTGAACTGAAGCAATACATTAACCACAAAACCGTTGTTAGAAGGTCTGGAAGATAGGAAGAAGCCAATCAGAGGCTGAGATCAAAGCATTCAAAGTGAAGATCTTGTTCCATATTGAAGATCAGAAGACTGGCGCCCTTAACCAGGTTTTACTATTCTAGTTTCTCATTGATCATATCTTTTACTTTGTTTGTTTGTTCTTTAAACATCATGAGTAGCTAAAAAATCTTTATGTCATCTAGGTTGATATGAATCTTGATCATCAATGATTAATTGTTTGATTAAGATTTTGAAGCTTTATTGAATTGAATGTTTCTTATACATACTTATGATGTATATGTATGTTTACAAATGTTAATACTATCTTGATTTCAGTGGAGGTTTTAATTATGAATTGTAGGCCTGCTCTATAGGATTGATAATCTTCATTCTTAGGTTATAGTGTTTTGTCTATAATCTAGGTCTTGTTACTCTAGCGAGTGCAAGGTAAGTCTAGGGTATTATTGGTAAAAGTAAACATGCTTAGCCTAACAAATCAATAGCGGTTTTAATTATGAAGTGTAGGCCTACTCTATAGGATTGATAATCCCCAATAGGGTCAAGTTTTTCCAAATCCTATTCTCACACATTAATGTCGTATCAAAAATTCACCTCTTATTAAATATACAACTCCGTTCATATTTTCATACAACTATATTTACGCATGTCAGTCAATGAGGTTGAGACTTCAAAAGCAACCTACCACTCACTAAGACAAAATATAAGATTACTGGACCCGAAACTTGAAAGAGAAACCCCAAGCAATAAATAAACACAATTTGTTTCATGTAGTGTGGGCCATGTTTCTTACAAGAATAATATCACAATCATCTTCAAGGACAATGACCCTACTATGCATCTAATGCAACACAAAAACCTCCAAACATGTAACATTCTTCATGCATTCTTCACTTGCACCCAATAAACCCTATAGAAGAGCAAAAGTGTAGCATCCGTCCCCTCGTATCATCCCCTCGTATCATTTAACCAATAACGTAAAGAGCTTACAACTTTGTTTTTGGTTGCCAGAGTAGAGACTTCCCATGACGTCACATCGTTTATTGGATTGTTCTCACTCAAGCACATTTAAGTAGTGGGTTTCTCCTATCATTCACAGCTAATGCGTTCAAAACACGTCGGTGATATTTGACGCGGATCATTCTTTATCACTCAGTATCTCGTTTGTGAACAAAACTAAACGAGGTAGGATTCGCCTAAAAGGTCACTTAATTAACTATCGATTTACAACAAGTTATTTAAACGTATGGGCCAACAATCAGTCCAAAATTCCTTCATATGGATCTCCCTTTTATGTTTGCCCAGTTATAAATATTTAATTTTAGTTTCTTAATGTAAATTGTGTGAACTTGATATCAGGGGCGGATCTACCTTAGACCCAGGGGTAAGTACCCCTCAACTTTTGAACGAAATTTTTTTTACCGTTTTTATGTTTCCCGATACTCTTGAACGAAATTTTTGATACCCTTAAATTTTTTTTCTAGATTCGCCACTGCTTGATTTACTCCTTAACCACACACTATTTTAGTCAGGAATATTTCTTTTAAAATAATTGCTTACGAGTTACTACGAGCGTAAACTATTATTTTAACACGACTACCTGCTAGTTCAAGGGTTCGAAACCTCGTTTGTAACCCTAAAAGTATTTTTATAATAATATGCCGGCCATGTGTTTCGTTTATGTCATGTATTTTATACGTACACATATATACAAACATATATATACATGTGATCGAGTCGGTTGTCTTTAGTTGAATTCGGAATCATCGGAAGCAAATTGTCTCAGACTAATTAATACGAATTTTCAGAAGTCCAAAACTGATAGTGATATATTGATCGATTTGTCTTGTGCAATGAAGATATGGATGGAAATGGAAGAAGAGAGTAGTAGTACAGTGTGTGGACCTCTTCATTCAAATCTCTAAAAGACAAACACTCTTCGATCTAGGTAAGTTGGGAATCCAAATGTTTAACGAATCGTTACTTTCCAACCGTTTCCGTTTGGTAACGAAGTTATTATTTTGGGACACATATATGAAGTTGTTTATTTAACTCATTGTGTTTTAATTAACTCCCTTCAAGATAAGTGTAGTTGATTATAAAAAGTGTATATAATATCATAGCTTACTACTCTAATAAATAAAAATCTTTGTGACACACGTGTTACTCTCTGGTTAATACTCACCTTTATTTCCCCCTCCCCCCCACTCTCTCTTATTAAATACTAATTTTTTCGTTTCTCTCTCTTATTAAATAATAATATTTGTATTAATAAATAAAAATCATATGGACACGTGTCACTTTCTGATTTATTTTTATCATTTCTTCTCGTCTCTCTCTCCTATTGAATAATAATATTAAAATATTTTTTTTTAGATTTTTAATATAAATATTATTTTATTATAAATAGTTATTATATCATCAATCAAATAAATTTAATATTAACTAACATTTATCAATTAAATAAAAAATTAATATTTTGTTGAAAAAAATATTTTAAAAACTAATTTAACGGAGCTTAAACTGTTACGAAAAATAATAATTTTTAAAGACATATTTTTTATGAGTGTGTGTTAACAAATTACATTATATTTTATTCAACTGATGTAATACACTGGTTTATTCAACCCGTGTATTACACGGGTTTTTTAAAATATAGTTTTTATTACTAAGTATATAACATTTTGTGTACTCAATATGTGTAATACACGAGATTTTAACCTAGTATTACAATATACACACATGAGAGTGCGTTTTTTCTCAAAACAAATAAAATTGTGATAACCGCATTAACCGTGATACCACTGACAGACCTACTAAGGAGGAATGGGGGCAGCTGCCCTTTATAAAAAAAAATTAGTGATATATACGCGTTAAAATCACAATCGTCACCCGTAAAATTTTGAAATAGCACTCCCCGGTCGCCCTAATGAAAAACTTTTAGTGTTATATGTCATTTGTTAACTGACCCCAAAATTTTCCGACCCCCATGGAAAAAAAATTTGGGTTCGCCACTGCGTAATACTATCCTTATTCTAATAAAAAACTAAATTTTTTTACCACTTGTCAACCTCACATTTAACCTCACACTTTTTTTCCCGTCTTTATCTCTTATTAAATACACCTGTCTTTTTTTAATAATGATTTATATTTAAAGAAAAATATTAATATATTAATAAAACAAATTTATTTTAAATTATCTCTTATTTTAAGAAAGTTTAAAATTTAATTATGTAACTTTTGTTTCTAAATAAATAGTTATGTAAGTCGAACTATAAAAATTAATGCATTCACCCCTTATAATATACGGGTTTTTAAAGCTATAAAAGTTTTATTACTAAGTATATAATGTTATATTTTATCAATCTGTGTAAAATATAACAGGGTTCAACGGGTCGTGCATAGTAGTTTTTCAACTTCTAAGACCCAAAACTTTGTTTTTAGTAGGATTGGTTTTGCTATCTAAAAGGGGGTGGCGGCGCAGCTTGTTGCCCGTTTACCTGACACTTTATTGTAATCTTCTTTAAATGAATGGAATACTTATGTTTAACTTTCAAAAAAAAAATCCGTGTAATACACGGGTTTTTTAAAATACAAATGTATTATTAAATATATAATATTATATTTTATCAGACCGTGTAATACACGGGATTTTAACCTAGTTTATCATATAAATGACTAGATTGCATATTGATTTCAAAATGTTTAAGATTTGGTCTTTAAAAATATGGTATTGATAGTATTTTGTATGAATGCACGCATATATGCATATGTGCATATTTTTATACTTTAAAAAAAATCAGAAAAAAGTAGATAAAATGAAAGAATGAGTGATGGTAGATAAATAAGCATTGTTTTTCGGTTTTATCATTTACATTGATGCAATATATACGAATGTTTATGTGATTCTCGTGGTATTACTAAGTAACTTTAAAATTTTCTTTATAATTATAGAGACAACCCAGTTTCTTACTATAAAACTGGTTGAATTGTTTATTCCACATTGAATTATATATTAAACTATTTCTTTTTTAAACCGGATTTTACACAAGATTTTGTAAGGGGTGTACATTGGTCCTTTAAATAGAAAATGATTTGTGTAGAAAAAAATAGCCAACATGCAAAAGCAATAAATAATAAATTATATAAGTTTAATAATATAAACTTATTATATCTTACAAATTTTACATAAACATCAAATATTACTCTGAAATCGCTGGCTAGATATGAAACAAGAAGCATTTTGTAGTGAAACAAATTAAGGGGTGCAGTGATATATCTAAATTACATGGAAAAATGGCATGCATGGCATTCCACTGATTACTACAACTGCATGCCAATCTTTGGATTTACATGCACATACCATCTCCGTCAGGCCCATCACTCCTGCTCAGTTCTTTTGAAAAGATTTACATTTAGGTTTTAAAAGCTCATACTAGCTTGAAGGAGGCCCCGAGCGTTGCGACGGCCTCCGGGCGATAATCAATGGCGGGGGATAGTGAGGGTCCGCCCTACCCACTCAATTTTTCGCTCAGAAGTGTTAATAAGTACGTATTTGGCCGATTTTTCGCTCAGTAATGTTAATTTATACGTATTCGGCCGAAAATTTTATAATTCCAGCCCCCTTGATAGGGAAAAAATCCCGCCTCCTGCGTTTTTCTTCAAGCTTCGCCACTAACGATAATGTTAGGTTTTAACTACGTGTGTTGTGGCGTCTTAAACTGCGAAAGAAATTAACGTCCTCGAAACAAATTAACATTCTCGAAAGCTTATAAAATTAAGTCAAAACGTTTAGGTAAACTCACAAAATGAGAGAAGAACGCATGGTTATAAATTAAAACTCAAGAAAGAAAAAATATAGTTAAAAAATAGCATCAAATGAGTTAAAAACGGCCTAGCGGTAGTTGCTAGAACATAAAATACAATTACCACCGTACCAAACCAATCTTTTGCTTAACCTTCCAACCTCCAAAGACTTGATTGAAAAGTAAAATAACAAAAAATGCAAATTAAATAACTAATGCATAAAAACTTGTAAATCTTGCATTACCCACTTGTAAATTTGCTACAATAAGTTTTACCTCACATTTCATATATGCCTTTTAATATATATTAAATATATTCAACGGATATTAACAGGTAATATTATTTTTTTTATATAAGTTTTTTTACTTAAATATATTAAAAAGGATATGTTATATAAGTCAAGTTCTATACCTAAAAGAATAATTATTTTTTAATCTTTAATAGGTGAGTTTTCGTAATACCCATTTTTCAAAAACACAATAATTAATACTTTGCGGAATATAGGCCAACATTTTTCAAAAACATTACTTCTTAAAAGTAAACGTTACTTCCTTTTATTTTATAAATTAACACCCGTGGACCATAATTTTTAAACATCTCTTCTAGTCTCCAATTTTTTCTACGCTCCAATTTTCTCCTTAGTGGCTTCTAAAAAATATTTCATCCATTTGAAAATTAACCCAAAGTTGGTTCTAGACAAAATCAACCGATTCCAACCCAATCGTTTCAATTCCCAACATACCCACAATACCTGAATTATAACAACTGAATTTCGTCTTCCTACGGAACAACACAATTTCGATCCTTTTCATATTGTGAACCAACCCCCCCACTACTAAAACCTACCCTTTTGTGACCCAATCCAACACAACTTAGATATGGAGCCGGGCGAGTCGCCCGTTTAAAAACAAGAATCCTAAAAGATATGGAGTCGGACGAGTCTCTCGTTTAGACATCACAACACGCAAAGACGTCTTAAAATCGGGCAAAGTCGAAGCCTAGGGAGGACAAATTAGAGGAAGTCTTGGCCAAGGCTTGGGTTGATGTTTTCGAAGACGCATTGGTTGGAAATAAACAAAAGCCGACCCTGTTAGGAGAAAAATACTTGAGTATTTTGGTAATCAAATCCGGGGAACGAACCAAACCATCTATCAAGTAAACTCAAAGTGGAAGGACATGAACACAAAGATGAGCAAGTTCAACGGCATCAACGTCGAAAAGGTATAACTTATTCGTTGATCTTATTTTTTAACAGGCTTGAATGAGGAATGAGTCGTTGGAAGCTTTAATAAAAAAAACTTAATTATGATTTAGTTAAACTATCACACACTTTTGAGGGTTTAGTTAGTTAAAACCATACTAACTACGTAACAGTGACAAGACATTAAGTTTTTTACTTATAGCATTACAAAAACGCCAATGCTTGCTTCATGAAAATGTGGTTGATTTATCACTTTGATTGTCTACACAACAGTTTATCATTGTATGCTTTTATCTCCTAGGTGAGCTTAGCATATAGTGATCTCTAGATGAATAGCTTCTTTTATAATATATATTTGTTTGATCCTCTTCTTACTCTCCCCCTAGGGCTTGTCTCAGGTGAGGGATATTTGGATTGTCTTTATATTTTTTTTTCAACAAAATTTGTATTGGTCTTTTTACCAAAAAATATTGTATTAATTGAATAATTATGATTTTTATCAAGTAATTAGAGATTTATTATAGATCAAACCAAAGTATTGAATATGTATTATACAATTAGATCTTTATGAACATAATATTTATGTAGAGATTAAAACGAAAAGATGTTTTCTACTTTTCTTAGAATTCCAATGTAAGAAATTTTCAACGTTGGCCTATAGTGAATTAATGTTACATGCATGCATGCAATATAAATATAAAATAATAGTGGTAGTTTTTCCCTATACACCCTACGCAACATAAAACCTTTCACATTGCATTTCTAGAAATGAATATTATAGCATTTACTTTTTGCAGAGTGATTAATAGGAAGTTGGCGAGAAGATATCTATAACATTTAAGGAATCGTAAAATAATTTTGTTAGGCAATTAAAACTGATCGATGGGACATATATTGGTCAAACCTAAATTAAATTACCAATTATTTCGTTTTGGATAGACATAATATCGACTTGAGCTTCTGAGGAAGAAAAAAAAAAGATAATAGGGCTTTTCACATATAGCTAGCTATAAAACGTTTTGACTATCTCTTGTTTTTTATTTATTTTTAACGGAAACAATGAGATAACTCATATAAACACTATCGGATAACTAGTAAAAACCATAATTACAAAACACCAACTCAACGTCAGCAACCAATTGAGCGCACCACAAAACAAACTAAAGAAGAAAAAAAGGAATTAACAATAGCCAAAACCAAAACAAAACAGCCCACGTGCTTAGCCAAAACCAAAAAGCGGGTTGCTAGACCACAAGGCAGGCCAGCACAGCCGAGCCCTTCACTCCCTATTTCCGAGCCATGAGAAGGAGATTATTTTGACGTCCTCCACCAAGTTTTTTACCCGCTTTCAAATACCCGAAAAAATTCATGTGTTCCTAGTGTTTCAAATAATCCAAATGTGTGGTAAGTAATAAGAATTCGAAACTTTTTTTATCCCTTTCTAATCCTCTCACTTCATGTGTAGATTATGCATGCTCCATTAAGTAGTTCTTTCGAGAAACATCAAAATTCATCCAACTCCAAATCCGTTTTCAAGTTTCCTTTGCCACTGGACATCGAATATATAAATGATCTTCATCCTCTCCCTCTAGTGAACAGAGGGAGCCCCAAGGCGACGGCAATTGAACCCCCCCAAAAATCAAAGAGGGTGCTACCGGTATCCGATATTGGAGCAACCGTCATACAAATTTAGCGGGATCCATTTTAGCCATATAACCTCATGTTTAGTTTCCGTTAGAGATCTGTTTTCCAGCTACTATCTACACGACCAGGTAGAGAACACGCTAGCTAATAATATGGGTCGTGTTCGGGTTGCATAATTCAACCAGCCAACCCGTCAACCCGCTAACCCGACACGATTGACACCCTTAGTTCAACCTCCCAAGTCCACTTGTGGCCCAACCACAAAATTGTACGCTTCGATCATATTCTCCAAATTATAAATTTATTGAGCATACATTTCAGGCCTCTTTTTGCTTTTCCAATTCCAGTTAAACACAAAAGTATCCCCCACTATATTAACCCTTTCAACACCTGTTTTCCTTTTTTCCAATTCAAATAAACATGGGAACAAACTTTTGAAGGGGATATAACCATACTAGTCAAGATTCTAGAATGAAGAGCAACTACCAGACCCCATTTTCTTGCTGAACATTTTGTTTAATCCAGTGTCGGTTTCCCCCATAAACTTATCTCCGATGCAATTTAAGACCAACTACAAACGTTGCCTCGCGCTTCGCGGCGGGAGACGGATTTTAAACGGTTGAATCGGTAACATTAACGTATGAAGAATAAAAAAGAAGAAAAAAAAATAAGTATTAAACCATAGATAGAAAAAAGTATTAAAAATAAACTAATCAAAATAAAAAAATAAGATTTATAAAAAGAAAAAAAAAAGGTTGTTTGTAGGTTTCGAACCTGCAACTTACACAACAAAAGTGTTTAACAATCAAAATTATAACCAATCCACCAAAATAAAGTTTTGATGTTTTAAAAAAAAGAATCAAACTCGAGATTAAAAATCATGTGAAAAAAATCATGCGAGACGGCGCGCGATGCGGCGCGTTTGCGAACTTCATTACGTGTATCGTGACGGTGATATTGACATGGTTAGGTACATAAAAAAACGTATTAAGTTGCGACGGACGGGTGCTGGATATCACAATATAGATTGAAAATAGTACATATGCCTCGTATGTTGCGGAGTAAAAAGAACATAACATTGAAATGAAATATTCGTTAAAAAGGTTATTAACAAAGAAAATATAATAAAATTTTACAAACAAAACAAAAAAGTAATTTAAAAGTAAAATAATACAAAAAAACGAAAATAAAAGTAAAAGCAAAAAATGAAAGCATAAAACGAAAATAGGAAAAAAAATGAAGGCAAAAAACGTTAAAAGAAAAAATAAAAGTGGGAGTAGGAGTCGAACCTTAGTCATTGTCCTGAAAGACAAAGCACTTAACCAATCCACCACCAACCACTTTGAAACTAATTGCAAGAACAAAATATTTAAATAGATAAAATGATAAAAATGAATTAAGCCTATTGGCCGCCGACATTGGTAATTGAGTGTTTATGAATTATCACCAATCCTATTCTTTCTAAGATCTTTTAATGCTTCGAATTTGACGTCTGCACAACCCAAATGCAAGTAGCCTAAAGATTCTTGTAGGTTTTGAGCATATCTGTAAGCAACAGATCCGCATTGAAATCATTCAAAGACTCCAAATCAAGTGACGGAATCCCTTGACTCGGTATCACTCTCGAATAAAAAAAAAGGTACAGACGAGTACATGAATCACATACACAAACAAACATATAAAACAAAAATATGGTAGAGACGGGTGTTGAAGATTACAATCAATGGCGGACCTAGGAATTTTTTTTATGGGGGTCGAAGATTTTTTGGGGTCTATTGTCAATAATTAAATATTAGTTTTTTTTACTCGGGTCGGGTTGGGTCACACAATAAAACGATGAAAACTAACAAAATTATAAACAAACAATAATAATACGATATTTGTCATTAGAAATTTATAATTAAAAAACAATATACCTATAATTGTTCTCTACGGGTTTTCATGTTTTGAAACCGAACCTTTACATTATCTATATGAACTTTTTTAAGCAACTATTTTTCAATATAACAAACAGAACTATCAACTCTTTTTTCAATAGTTAATTAGGTTTAAAATATTTAAATGTGTATTGGGTTTATTTATGGGATTATGTTTTATTTGAGCCTATTTTGTTTAAAGATTATTGGATTAAACTATTAAAGGTTTGGTTTAAGTAGGTCTGGCAAACATAACCCAAACACTTTAATTTAGGTTGTTTTGGGCACTTAAATATAAGTCTTTCGGTTTTTTTGGGTCAAATATTATTTGTAAGGGGTCTGAATGGGTAAAGTTAAAATTGAGGGGAAAGAAAAACGGGTCAGAATGGGTCATGTAAAAAGAGGAGATGGGTCAAGCTGGGTCATGTAAAAAATTTGCCCTACATTCTCATTCATTCCCTTTGCTGCTTTGCATCTCAGCCTATCTCTCTCCCCGGCTCCCTATTTTCCGCCCAAAAATCCGACGACCACCCCCGTCGCACGAATCAACAAGACCACAGCCAAAACCATCTCATCTTCCAGTTCCGACCACCCCCCGTCGCACGAATCAACAAGACCATGCCAAAACCATCTCATCTTCCAGTTCCGACCACCCCCGTCGCACGAATCCGTCGATCTTGTCACTTCCGCTACCTTGATTTACGACTCGACATCCTAGCTGCATTAGGGTTTCTGACTTTCTGCCGTTTGTGCTCCCCGTTCGTCTTCGAAGATTCCATTTCATCATCATCTTCTTCGTGCTCCTCGTTCGTCTTCCAAGCTGCATTAGGGTTTATGACTTTCTCCAATTGATATAGCATTTTTCGTTGATAATTTCAGATATTTGATTGTATTCTACTGATTAATTTGAGTTCTTTAGTATTTTAAGAAGTTTTGATTGAACTTAATTTGGAGGTTGAAAAGTAATCATTTAACTACAAACTGTGTCTCCTTCAGGTGGATTGGATCGAGTTTGAAGCTTCAAGCTTTGTTTGAATTTATCTTATTTTGGTATTATAAGTAACATCAGGGGTTTTTAGCTTCAAAGTTCAACCCATTTGACATAAAATATTTTTTAGCCAATTTTTATTTTATTAAAAGTAGTAATTCTGTGATTGTTGCATTAAGGAGCATGTCTAACGGGAGGCTATATATTGAAGCATGTGAATGGTTAACAGTTGTATTACGTGGCCTTGAACCACCTCATTTGGATCCAAGTTATGCAAATATCAGAGCGGTATGTACAATTTCTTTAATTTTCTTTTGCAATTCTTTGTTTACCCGTTCTGACCCGAACCAAAATATTATTTTTTATAACAACTTATTCTGACTCGAACCCGTCCTGACCCGAACCCGTTCTGACCCGTGACCCGAACCCGCCCGACCCGCCTAGTTTTCCGGGCCTAGGTTTAAGAGTTTTATAATTATAGGGTTATGGGTCAATTGTTATAGAGTTAAAAATTTAGTCTAATTGGTTTTTATTTATAAAATTGATAATCCTAAAGAATATTTCTTGAGAGTCCGTGTCAAATTTTATTGGGGTCGGTGTCAAAATTTTACGGGGGTCGATTAGAAATATACCATATATATAACAAATATAAAAAAAAGTTTAACGGGGTCGGCCGACCCGCCGAGACAAGCCTAAGTCCGCCAAGAAACAGATACAAGCCACTAGCCGTATTCATAACATATATAAACAAGTTTATCGTATTCAGTTTATATATCTATATCTATAACTATATGTATATCTATACAATATAATAAATAAAGGTTTTTCTGGACACTTACCATTCTCATGTTCATTCTCAACATTTTTTTCTCGTCTCTCTCTCCTATTAATTATACAAATTTATTTAATTTTTTTTGTTTCCTGCCTCTCTATCCTATTAAATAAATAATTATTTTTATAATTATTTTTATAAAACGTTTTTTATTTAAAAGAATATGTTAGTTCATAAAATATTTTTATAAATTTAACATTTCATTCATTCTTTTTATAAAATATTTTTAAAGAATAACTATTTCATCAATAACATCCAACATACAAATATTTATAGAAATTGTCAGTTTACAACAAGTTATCTTTATTCAACCCATGTAATACATGGATTTTAATCTAGTTCTACATAAAACTCACTAACTTATTTTTTTCCTTAAATTCCAGACATTTGATAAAAAGAAGAAAAAAAATCTAAAAATATTCAGGTAGTTAACAAACTTTTTTATAAAATAATATTAATTTATAAAAAGAATATAAATAAGTAAAATTGATCTGATTTAGGGGGTTTATAGGCTCTCTCTTCATTCAGTCTGTGTTGATATGGAGTGACGTAAGCAAACCAGTACTTGCAGCAGTGGGGGTGAAGACTTACTATCATTGGCTTTACTAAAGTCAGGTACAGAGATCTTACAGTGGACACGCTTCCACATAATTCCCTCTTCGGCTCTTCACATGTGTAGTGTCCATGTACACACCAGACTATTTACATACACTTTTCGTCATCACATTTTTTATTTTTCCTTTATTTCTTTCTATCTTGATTTATTTATTTTTAAATAAATACTTTCATATTTCAATTCAGGATGAAATTTACTTTTATATGATTAATGATAACATATTTTTTTTTGACGAAGTCAGGAATTTTTACCTAGACACTATTCGTAACTTCGTAACTATGTATATATATTACATGTAAAAGTAAAAATAAAATATCAAAAAAAATACAAAAAATTTGTGTCACTTGACCCAATACCGAACATTTGGATTCGGAACTATAATAAAAAATTGAACTTTAAAAAAAAAATTAGATGCAAAATTAAGAATAAAATAAAAAAGAAGGTCAAAATTATGTCACTAGCAATGTTTTGAAACCCGGACCGGACCCGCCGGTCGGATCGGGAACCGGTGGTCTGACCGGTCCGGTTACATGTGTTGAACCGTTTCTGCAGCGAACCGGCGGTCGGACCGGTTGAATCGGCGGTCGGACCGGTTGAACCGGCGGTCGGACCGGAAACCGGGTGGTCGGACCGGTTGAACCGCTTGACTATTTTTTTTTTTTTTTTTAATCTTTTTTAAGTCTCTTGGCTTCTTATTTCGTAGGTAATTGTTAGTTTAAAATTATTGGAATTGACTTGTTGGTGGTTTTTGAAAGGATTAAAAGCTATTTAGACTGATATATTTTTATAATATTTATGACGTCGTCCGGTTCTTAAATCCGGTCCGACCGGTCGGACCGGTCCGACCAGTGGACCGGTAAGGAGACCGGTTCGACGTCCGGTCCGGTTCTGAAAACATTGGTCACTAGTTACTACCATTTTCATACGCAAATTCTTCCCTGGAGTAAATATTTTCACCTACAACCTTGTTCTTTTACAAATGTTCAATTATAATGTTGTTTTATAACTACTTACTAGCTTTAACCCCATGGGTTATACGGTATGAAACGTCAAGATTATATTGATAAATATATGTTAACAACTTTTTTTTATAAAAAATTGATATTGTATCTGTAACTTTTTTTTATTTTGTTAATGTTAAGATTATTTAGATAAGAGTAATTCAAACATCAAAAAATACATGAAAATTCATTCAATAAGTTCTGCACTTTTTACAATGCATTAAATTAAATGTCAAATGAAACTTTACAATGATTATTTACAAATTTGAAAATATTTCATTATATGTAACATTTGACACGGTATTGGTAATTTTTCCATGTTTACCAACGATTAATAGGTTGAGTCCATCTTTACTTTTAACTTTTGATAATGTAACATAATGTTGATCATGAAGAAACACTGGATCTTTCAGTACAAACCAACATTTGAAAGTGATTACCCTAAACTTTTATTCATTGTCATTGCAAAAATACAACAATTGTAAATTTTTTCTTTGTAGTTTAGTGAAATTTTTTTATCTGAATATGTTAACCTAATTATAGGGATAAAACTGTGATGATCAAAGTTGCTTCAAAATATACGATTCGCTTCTATAACGCGATTACCTTGTGATTTGCCTAAAGACTTGTTACATTACTTAAACCATTTTTTCATCAATTTAATAATAACATAACTGAAACACCGACATTTAAAACTAATTTATGGTTTGACAAACTTGATAATGTAAGTCCATTTAGAAAATCAGGAGTTTATAAACTTGGATCAAAATCATCATCAAGATACTCTGATTTACGGATACTATTTGTACTTGTATACGAAAAATCTTGCTAAACTTTTAATACTAAATCTCTCATTAAAAAAATAATATAAAATACAAACAAAATTTAAATTCAAATTTTAAAACACCAAATTTTAAAAATTCCACTCCTTAATATTTTAAAACAATTAAATTTAAAATTCCAAAATTAAATATGATAAATTTAAAACTAATAAATTATAATTAAAACTTGTAAATATGTTTTTTTTTAAATCTCGTCATTTAAAAAAAATAAAGTTTAAAAGATAATACATTTTTAAAAACAAAATTTTGCAAGTTTCTTAATTTTATTTAAAACTAAGTATTAAAATTTATAAATCAAAATAAAAAACTTTGTTTATAAATATCAAATTTAATTAAAAACTACTAATTAAAGATTAGTAACCTTTATTCTAACATATATTTATTTAAAATACAAACGTAGTATTTTCAAATTTTATGTGTAAAAAAAATTGTTTTTTTTATTTTAAAAAATCGTTTTTTAATAATAAACCTTTAAAAACTTGCTTTTTAAAATCTCTTGTTTTTTAATTATTGATTTTTTGTTTAAATATTAACTTTTATGATAATTTTTATAAAATGTGAGTTAGTGGTAATAATGATAAAAAAGTTTATTTATGTAATTTAAAAAAAACTAAATATGAATGTATTAAATAGAGGATATAAATGTGTTATTGAGGGAAAAAATTTGTGAGATTGAAATGTGGTGATGCCAAGTAACAAAATCATTTAGTTTTTTTTTATTATAAGAGAGATTCGAAGTTAGTGTCAATTTGATTGGCTATTTGTAAGGCAACATTATAATTTTCTGTAAGAAGAGACTATTTGACCACCTCCTTTTTTAGTTTTTTTTTTTATCTTTTTCAAACAATATAATATGAAAATTAACTAAAATGTATTTATCTTGTTTTCACCATCATAAATTTCTTTAATTTATAACTAAACTAGTTTCAAACCCGTGTGTATATACATGGTAAAAATTATCAATAAATAATTTTTTTAAATCTTTATTTATATACCAGTTTTAAATCCCGTGTAACACACGGGGTGAAAAATTAAGATTATATTGATAAATATTTTAACAAATTTATTTATACAAATTTGATATCAAAATTGATTAAAAAACTCCTAATTAAATATTAGCAAACTTTATTCTGACACATATTTATTTAAAATAAAAAAATAGTATTTTCAAATTTTATATGTAAAATTAAAATTTTGGTTTGTTGTTGATAAAATTTTAAAAACTCGCTTTTAGATAATAAACTTTAAAAACTCATTTTTTTTAAATATCCTATTTTTTTTAAATATCCTATCATATTGATTTTAAATTATTATTAGTAATAAATAAATTAAAATAAATATTTAAGCAAACGAACATAAATGAATGGATAAGAACGAAAGTAAACGAACAAATATAACCAAACGTAAATAAATGAATATAAACGTAAATGAACGAATATAAACAAACGTTCGCGAACACAACTGAATGAACATAACATGTTTTTATGTTCATTTGTTTAATTAAATAAACAAAAATTTGTGTTCACGTTCGTGCGTTTATTAAAGAAATAAATATAAACAAACTTTTTCCTCAAACGATTTACGAAGAATTCATTTAACGTTAAGCCTATTTATAATAGAAAAACATTATTAACATATAATTGCCCATGCCATTGAATAGTATTTTTTTTTACCCCAAAAGTTTTTTTTTTATAGAAGTGACACAAAAGGTTTAGGCTTTTATTTTTTTGACAAAAAGTTTTTTTTTTAGATTTTCCACAAAACTTCAATAGAGTAAACTTTAGTTTTTTTTCCTCAAGTTTGATTTTTTTATAAAACTGTAACAAAAGTTCAATGGGTTTATTTTTTTAGTAAACTTTCGTTAACTTTTTTTAAAACGGTATGCACGATTTTGTTTAGTTTTTTTGTACCGTACACTATAACGTAACTTTTATCACCGTAGACGAGTCGAACCGATAAATATCAAACTCCCGCCATGTAGCACGGGGAAAAAACTACTTAAAATAAAAAGTAAACTTGGATGAAGATATAATCCATCTTTTGGTTGGTTGTTCACTTGTTTTGGTACTCTTGGAATCCAACGTTTGTTCTTTTCACAAAAGTAGTATCTATTATTTATTAAAAGTTGTATTCTAATAACATCTTAAAGGTTATTTTTGGACGTATTTGCACATCTCCTTTGTTTATGATCACTAAATAATTGTTATCTATATTAATATATATATTTGGGTATTTTAGTTTACCTCGAATATCCAAAAATAATATTAACAAATACTTTCACAACAATATAGTCGACTTGCTGGAGTTCAAATTTTAAATGCATAAAGTATTTGTTAATGAGGTTGGTGGTCCATTAGTAGAGGAAAATCCTCTAGGAACACTAAGAATTAAGAAAGTCATGGATTTAAGTCTCACTTTTATAGAAATAAAGAAATTTACCTTTAAAAAAAAATGCATAAAGTATTTAAATGTCAAACTAATGCTTTACTTATTATATCTGTTTTTAAATCTAGATCATTTAAGACTTTAAATTAAGTAAATAGAACTTATTCAATGAATTTATAAAAAAATATTCTAATTATAATTATTAAGAACTCAACGGGATCCGAATCTGAAACCGAACCCGAATTATCCGAAAATCCGAATCATAATTATCCGAAAATTCGGATATCCGAATTTTCGGATTCGGATTCGGATAGTGATTTTCGGATATTTCGGATAGTTCGGATATCTGAATATCCGAAATATTATATTTATATATTTTTTTTAATTGTTTTTATTATTTAAAAATAAGAAAATTTGAATCAAAACCCGATATATTATATTTATATATTTTTATATGTATATTTTCTAATGTTTTTTAAGGTTTTTAATTATTTTTGTAATTTAAAAATATTATTTATATATAATATTTATATTTTCGGATATCCAAAATTCGGATATCCAAAATTTCGGATTCGGATAGTGAAATCCACTATCCGAAAATTTCGGATATACGAAATTCAGATATCCAACTTTGAACACCCCTAACGGGACCTTCTCCCTCAAATCAAACAAATAAAGAAGGGAATCCGTTGAGTTCTTTATGCTTTCATGTATACAACTCCTTAACCATTTTAAATGATTTAGGATGTCATAAAGCTCAATTTGAATAAATAATGTATTTATTAGAATTAGTTATTTTAAACACTATTTAAATAATTAACTTTAACAAAGTAAACTTGCATTAAAAGGAATAAAAGAAATTCAAGAGTGAATTACAAAACTTGTCAATTTACAATTTTGACCCCACCATCCCTCTAAGAAGTAACCAAATAACATCAGAAATTTTGGACCTAAAGACATATGAGCAAGAAGATACCCCCATCCATTTATAAAGTACAATCATACCCCTACATCTAAATAAAAATAAAAACACTATTTATCTCTATGTTATTTCAAATTTTCATTATTCCAATATCATTACATCATTTAACCTAAACTTGTCCTTAGAATTGCAAGCCACGGGTTGCCTTTGATCAGTAACATCCTTAGCAATTTTAAGCGCGTCACATGTTGTACCAAACAGACCTCTTCGTGTAAACCCGACTGTGTATAATCCGTTCTCCCCTTTCCATCCATTTGGAAAAGGCGTTTTCGGCATTCCATCATCAGTAAAAAAATCACTTCCCTAGAACACATGATACATAAATATTAATTTATACCAAGAGTTTGCTATATTTATATAAATCAAGGGTTGCTTATGTTTAATTTAAAAGTTCATATATATACATATATAATTATTTAATAATTTTAAAATAATACACCTATTTGAAGTATGTGGGCCATACTCAATGCACAACTCATTATGAAGGACAAAATAATGAGATCATAATATGCACAACACATTTCAATTCTGATTCTCTCTAGAAAACTGCAGTAACAGAATATTTTATGGTAACTCTATTCCAGAAATTGTTTTTACTAGAACCAGACAGTAATGCTATTATGATTTATACATCATGCATCAAAAGGTGGACATTACTCTTGATTTAGAAACTTAATTTCTGTCATTAGCAAGTTTCTTAAACTCATTTTTTAGGCAATAAGATATAAAATGAAAGAAATATAAGCATGGGGATACTTGTTGATAGTAACACATCATAAAATGACAACAAAAATGTTAAGAGATGAGAATCATCCAAACAAGTGCCATCAGTTTTTCACCTTTTTGGATACAAAAAACCATTTTGTAGGCTTATGTGTAAGGCTTAGAAAGGGATGTGAGATAAGATAAAATTCTACAAAAATATATCAAAAAATAAAGTATGATTTTGGTTTTTTTTATAATATGTTAACTATCATGGGAAAAATAAAGTACCTTAGGGTATGTTTTGCTAGGTAGGGATTTTCATGATCTGGTCTTGATACTGTTTGAAAGTTTTAAATCGAACCATGAACACTGTTATCAGTTATCTTCTGTGAACAAGGGTATCTAACGTAATCCCCTTCTTTATGTAAAAGAATCTATTTTGACTTGATGAAAGTCTTTGATTCTAACCATCGATAACTATGTTATGCATGATTTTAATAATAAAAACTAGAATTAAAATATTTTTTTTTTTCATAATTGGTGTCATGAAATATACCTTGAGCCAAAATGGCACATTGCTTTTGTATCCTGTTGCCAAAACAATAGAATCAAATGCAATTTCTTGACCATCCATAAATCTTGCACCATTTCTTGTTACTTCTCTCACTCCTTGCTCCACCACCTACAAACATTCCAATAAATCACAAAAAATAAAAGAAAATGTTTGTCTTGTACCACACATTAACCCATGTGTCAGGAATCTTTCGATAGTTACCTTGATGTTACCGGATTTGATAAGTGATAAGGCACCGGTGTCGAGCACCGGTGTCTTTCCGGTGGCATTTTTAAGCTCAATGGGGCCGGTTTTTGGCCTCCGGAGTCCTAACTTTTCGGTGTTTCCAAGTGTTAAATTGGCCATAAACAAGATTAACTTGTCCACCACTCTAAGAGGTAGCCATTTGAGAAGTGTCATAACTATTCCAAATGTTGTGAATCCAAACATCTCTCTAGGAAGAACATGAACCTGTAATTACATTAAAACAACAAAGCAAATGTCACAAAAAGTCAACATGTTTTAATAAAATCTTGAATGCAATGAAATAATCATTCAATATACAAGTTTTAAAGCATGGAGTACAACTACTTTGTTCAAGAAACACTTGTTTGACTAAAGATGAAACTCCCAAATGGAAAAAAGTAATCTTTAATTTTTATAACATAAAAAGAAAGCATTCAAGAAACACCCAAATGAGAAAATCTTGATACTTTGATAGTATCAAAATTTTGGGACTCTTGTGATTTAACCTACTTTTGAGTGATATTTTTTAAAATAAATTTTGGGAGTCTTGTGATTTAAACTATTTTTGAGTGATATTTTTTAAAATAAAAAAAGACCCATTTCAAAAAGTGAACTTATAGTCTAAAAGGCAACTTTGATTGACTTTGACATATAAAATTAGGACAATAATTCACTAATCATAACCACACACACAACACCAAAAAACACACACTGAAAAGAAGAATATGATGAGATGATGATGATGATGATGATGATGATGATGATGATGATGATGATGATGATGATGATGATGATGGTGATGATGATGAACTTACAGAGTTTCTAACAACCATAAAAGGACTTGCATTGTAACGGCAAAGGTCCAAACTAACCTCCATACCAGAATTCCCACACCCAACAACCAAAACCCTTTGATCCCTAAACTCACAACCACTTTTGTACTCACTTGTATGCCTAACCACCCCTTCAAACCTCTCAATCCCCTGAATCTCCGGCACCACCGCCTCCGCATTCTCGCCGGTAGCCACCACCAACCACCGTGACTCATACAAACAATCTTGTGAACTCACTTTCCAAACCCCATTTTCAAAATCAAACTCAGCATTTGCCACCACTTGGTTGAACTTTGGCTTGATGTCAAAGTGTTTTGCATAAGCCTCCATGTATGACACAAACTGGTTTTTTGAGGGGTATTTTGGGAAATTCTTGGGGTACCCAAACAATGGAAGCTCACAAAACTGTTTGGGGAGATGAAGTTTCAAACGATCATAAGTTTTATGTTGCCATAAAGATGCAATGCAATCACTTCTTTCAAGAACAAGAGATGGGATTCCATTTTGTTTAAGACAAGCTGCCACTGCTATACCGGAAGGACCAGCACCCACAATGATTGGCCCATCAAATTTTATAAAAATCTTGTCTTTTTCACAAGAATCCATCAAGAAAGATGAAAAGATCAAAACCCAGAAAGGAAATCAAGAAATTTAAAGAATGAAATGAAGGGTCTTTAGAAATCTTGAAGAAATGCTCTGTTTTAGTTTAGAAACTGAGGGTTTAAATGGGTGTTTGAGTCAATGGAAATGTGAGGTTTTTCTGACGGTATTTAAATGCAGAGAGAGAGGGGTGAAAATATGGAGGCGTGTAGGGTTAACGAAA
Organism: Smallanthus sonchifolius; assembly: GCA_023525975.1. NCBI lineage: Eukaryota > Viridiplantae > Streptophyta > Magnoliopsida > Asterales > Asteraceae > Smallanthus > Smallanthus sonchifolius. Next base: position 57,601,541 of record CM042045.1, read on the forward strand.
GGATTTGGTTCACTTTCTCAAGGCTCTTTCTTCTGAGGATTTGAAGTGAAGTGAAGTGAAGTGAAGTGAAGTGAAGGGGCAAAGTGAAAGGGGAGAAGAGAGGGAAAAACTATAAATACATTTATGTGGATGACTGTGTGTTTTACTTTACTGTGTAGTTGAGTTGAATTTATAGGGTTATAGGTGGGGTCTCAAAGTCAGTCATCAACTCTCTTCTTGGTTTTTTTTTTTATCTTAAATATTTTTTTGTTTTAGTTATTGGATTTTTAAATCTTTTAAATGAGTATTTTAAGTGATTATTTTGAATAATCAATGATAACATATAAGACTACGTGTAATGGGAAAAACATATATGGCTATGTGTAATAGGGGCAACGCTTCACGCCCTATTCTTATTAAGCCCCCTAAAACACACAAACGAACCCTCTCTCACGTCGTGACTGACCCCTCTCACAGAAGTGTCATACGCCCCCTCTCACGAAGAGGCGGCACGGTGTTCCACACCCCTCAGGCCGGTCACGTTAACCTCTCACGTCCGCTCACGAGACCATTACACATAGCCTAAAGTCATGAGCCCATCTTGTATACATTCCACGTACGCCATAAGTGGGATTTGGTGCTCACACAAACGAGGTCTCCTTTTTCCCCCCTACCCCACCTATCTCTACCACATTACTCTCTGTCACAGTTAAATCCACACCCCGTAACCATGTGGGATGAGTATACACCACGGCCTGACTTGCTTGACGGGAGTTGATAAATTGTTCGTAACTCGTAGCTTTCTTAAAAAACTCATTTGAAATCAGGCCAAATAATTATCAAACTCGTTTAAAATTCGCGCCGTACTCAAGCCAAGGTGACTCGTTTGAATATTTTTTTTTGTAATTATAATATATGTTTATTTTCTCGGTTATACAAACTTGAGCCGAGTTAAGCTGGCTTGTTTAAAATTTGATTTGACCCTGGCTTGGCTGGATTCGACTCATCAACAACCCTAGTACGACCACGAAGAAACGACAAATACTAATTACAGATATATAAGAGCCAAAACTATTAAAGGCGGTCCATCTGGGATAAACCGGTTCTCTTTAAGGATTTTAAAAAATAAAATTGTAATGTCTAGTTCTAAAATTAAACAGGTGGTGGTATTTATTATAAGTCGTCTTAATCCATTATATGAAAACTTTTAATTCTTGTATATTCTATATTCTTATAAAAAAAAAATGTAACAGTATTTAAATAAAATAATTGCTATGTGAACAGAAATAGGTGTTGCATTAAGACATGTATTGATTAAATCAAGTGTAAATTGAAGTATTTTTAAAACAAACAAAAACGTGTATAAAGAAAAATAAAATGCGATTTGGTTAGGTAACATAGATTTGGAGGTGGTTGGTTTAGACTTTAGGGTGAAGTATATATGTGTGGTCCTACTGAAATTATAAAAAGTACAAGGGGAATGTATGCAAAGTTTAGAAGTTAATGGGGGTGTTTTGAAAGTTTTGGTTTGGTGGGTATCATAAGATGGAAATAGGTTACTAGGTCGTACATTACAAGGTATGTGCATCATGTTCGCATGACAAAAGACAAATTCACTAGGATTTAGACAAGATTTGTTTTGTGATTCTATAGCTATTGAATGATCATATGTAATCCCAAATTTGATTCTATAAATGTTTGTTAGATCTAGTTGCTAGATTTGGATATTATTACATTGATTCGGTGAGGTCACTATTTATCTTTTTAATATGCGGTTTTGTTGGAAACCAACCATCTTATTGTCACGGATTCAGCTTGAACATGAATTTAATTTTACTAATTAAAATATGTGAATATTGGGTGAACTGGGTTTATCTTTTAGCATCATGTCTTGCTTGTTTGGACTAGATTTTGACACTTGGATCTTGGTAAATGAATCTTCAAGTTTTATTGGCACATCGTCACCAAATTTAGTCCCATCCTTGTCTGATAATGTTCTAATCCAGTCTCGATCAATTGTTTCTCTTATGTTGATAAGTTGAGGCCTTTTTCATTGGTCAATATAAAGTAAGACCGTGACAAAGAAAGTTGATAAAGTTGCTCAAATACCAAGTATGGAAACATTCGTGCACTGCAAATCAATGGACCTCCAGCGATTGACGTGATCGTCAATGATCATTTGGTGAAGGTAGGGTTATCAGTAAGGGTCCATGGGAAAGGGGTTTGGGTAAATAATTTACCGTTGGATTGCCAACGGTAGCATTCCCAATGGATTAAGGTCAACAGTCATGGTCTGACAGATGTGGCAAAATTTCGGACAGATTAGCGACATACATTTCATCAACGGGCTAGTGACGGATTATTCCTTACTCTTCACCAAAGGATTAACGGCGGTTCTGTCTGCTAGCTATATCAATTTAGAAAAAAAAAGATATTGTTGATCGCATTCCAAAAAATAATAATATTTTGTTTTTAAATTTTATCAATTCTTTCTTCTCTCTCAGGGTAGTGGGTATACCCACGGGAAGCAATACCATCTTTTTGAGATGGATTGGGAAGGGATAGAAAAACTGTTATGGCACTGATTTGGCTTTGGGATGGGATCCCAACTTAGGAAGCATACCCACCACCCTCAATAATCACCAACGTATAATGATATTTTCCTCGCTAAAGTGGGTATGGTTATGGAACCAACCCTTCCTGATTTGGGAGCCACGGGACCACCCCTCCCCTTTTCCCGGAAAAATCATCCCAATTTGGCATACTATCCCAATTGAGTACCGATCATCATCACCTCCAACAGTCATTTTGACAAAAAAAAAACTAGTCGTTACTTTTTTTTTAATTAATTTATTTTTTAACACCATAAAATACCAAACTCTTCTATCATTTTTAAAAAATATCTCAACCTCTCCTCTCTCAGGTTAAATTTGTTTTTATACTTGCTTTCAATGGATTCACGAACCCTTAGCGCAAAGAAGGGCGGTTCGAGCAAGTCTAAATAAATATCGAAATCGTCCAAAACCCATCCCCAATTTCAACCAAACCTAAAATCTCAACAATTCGTACAATTTCAAGACTATGCCAACTCTCCCACCACACAATTCGCACAACAATCTCAACTACCCATTCAAACATCATATAACGAATTACATCTCCAACCCGAACAAACTAAGCTCGACCCATTATTCTACCACTCCTCAAATATACCTCGTCATCAATCCCCCTCCGATGAATCAAGCGATGTAACCCACCCCCCTTCCGATGAACAAATCTTACGCGCGTCTACTAAGGCGAAACTAATAGCATGGAGTGATGATGAAGAAAAGGCGTTGGCGAAAGCTTGGGTCTGGATCTCTGAAGATCCAAAAGTTGGAAATCAACAAAAATCCAATTCTTTTTGGGGGTGAGTCACGAAACCTTTTAAAAATCAAGTTGGGGGCGATCGAACCGTCCATCAAGTTCAAAATGAAAGGATATGAACTTTAAGATGTCAAAGTTCAACGCTATATACAACAACAAGGTGACCAATCGGCGAAGAGGGCAATCAGAAGACGACATAATGAAGGCGGCACACAGACAATTTAAGGTGCTAAACAAAAACAGAACATTTACTCACGTGTCGGCATGGGACATTTTTAAAACCCACTCGAAGTGAATTCCCGTACCTCTCATGGGTACCGAGTTTGAAAGTCAATCATCCAAAAGGTTGAGAACATCTGAAAATAACCCGCCAAGTAGGTCATCCAAAGTCGAGATACCATTCGACCTCAACGAACTCAACATGGGTGATGAGGATATACCCTAGTTTGTAGAGCCGCGAAGATCACAAAGAAAAGGGAAGAATACAAGCTCAACATCATCTGATCAACAAGAGTTGATTAACATGGTTCTAACTACACTATCTTGAGGAAGGAAGATATCGATGATAGGAAATGGGTTCGAGCAGAGTGGTTGCAAGTCAAGAAAGAGGAGAAAGAAGCTAGGACCCGAAGATATGAAGAACAACAAAAGCACGAAGATATAACATTTTTGTTAACGCCTCATGATCACTTGATCTGGCCAATGTTGAATGCTACTAGTTTGCAAAGGTGAATTATTCCAAATGTGCCTTCTAGTTGACGGGTGGTTGTTATTTTAATTTTAGTTTTTTCCTTGTATTTTTTTTTGTTTAATGAAATGAGTTTTTATTCAAATGTGTTTTTTAGTTTAATTTAATATTATTATTATCTATTTATTAAAAACTTTTTTTTGGGATGAATTGGGATAGACTAGGAAGCAATACCATCTTTTTTGGATGGACTGAGAAGGGATAAAAAAAACAGAGGTGATGATGTGGCTTTGGGATAGGATCCCAAATTGGGAAGCATACCCATCACATGTCAATTTTTTTAGTAGTGACAACAATGGCGGGATTGGCGGGTTCAACTAGGTGTTCCCTTTCAATCCCTAAATTTTTTATTTGCTAGCTAGTACCCGACTCGAGCATTTTGGGTTTTTAATTTTTCATCTAGGTTTGACGTACCGAAATTTTGGATGTATGTGTTATTAATTTTTTATCTAGGTTCTAATCCCTCTTAGTCTTCTTCATATCCATCAAAGCGATGCGAAAATGACAATCTTAAATTGAAAATTGGACGAGGAATAATTTATAGAACAACTTGAAAGGTTTGGTTGTTCCCATCCAAGATGCTACATTTTAAAAACTCATAAAATCTCTTCATGGCATCAAGCAAACTCTAAACTAATGTCACAAAATATTTCCAAAGATAGGCTATATTGTGATGGTTCACCTAAATACATGATGTTTGTTAACATAAACATATCGCCTTCTAATCTTGTATAGATTAATGTCAAGTGTCTGTCACAAGGATTATGAGTCATAATATTAAAAAGATAAATAATTTCTTGTCTAAAAAAATATCTTATTTTGAGACCCCTTAACTATATATTGTCACATAACAAAGATCATAATATTATATATGATGATGAATACATAAAGTGCGATCTACAGTTTTAGTTATTGTCACAATTTACTATTGTCTAACAGTTGTAGCCACTGTGTCATATATATATACTGACAATGGCAACATTTTGATGTCAGCTTTTGTTGGAAGAAAGATCATGAGTTATGTGTTTGGTTATATGTATTATGTCAGTCTTTGATGCTAATATCATTAGGTGCTGATGAACATATATTGGTGCAGCCGCATGCTTCACTATCTGTATCCCAACTCATGTGCTAAAGTTCCACTCAATCATGAATTTTGCATATTGCAATCATCAATATTCTTGCCTAGTTTCAATCACCACGGGGGCACTTTATGGTCCGGTCCAGGTCAGGGTAGGTCCCCATGCCACGCCCCATGATGTAGGTAACTCGATCACGCTAAACCACGAAATTTCATTAAGGGTATGTTTGGTATAAGGTAATGAAATGAACGAGAGATTGGAATGGTCGAGTGAATGGAATGAACAAAGGAAAGAAATTGATCATTAGGATTCCGTTGTCCTGTTAGGTTACCATATGTGAATGAAATTAATCATTACTTCGTTCTGTTTGGTAGACAAGAAAATATTTTATGAAAATTAAAATATTTTTAACTAATACATTTATCTTATGCGTCAGGTCATGGGACGTGCCATAGGACGGGCCATGGTTCGGTTTATAGATCAGGGCATGGGTCGGGTCATGATTCGGGGAATGGGTCGGGTCATTGGTTGGCATGAGAGGGGGCATGGGAAGAGTCATGGTTTGGGTCATGAGTCGGGCCATGGGTCAAGTCAATGGTTGGGTCATGGATTAGGTGATTACCAAACATGTTTTGTTTCATTCCATTGTAATGATTCATTCCAACGTAATGATTCAGTCCATTCCAACATAATGATTCATTCTATTCCACCATACAGTCATGCATACCAAACACTACCTAAGTATTATTTTATTAATTCACGTTGTGATTGTGTTTGTGTGTGATGTCGTGTGATTGCTTATCTTTACGCACTCGCTTTTCACAAACTTTTGTAAGTTCTAGACGGGGTAATAACGTTTTGGGTTTATGGGAGACTTACATAATTGATTTTGGTTTCTAGGTAGTTCACTACCTCATGTAGCTGACTCTAGCAAAGCTGCCAGGTTCCGCTCATATGACAAGCCGACTCGGTGACTCCACTAAAGTGGCAAACAACTCTGCATGAGATCTCTGAAAAGGAGAACTAAAACTTTCTAGTGAAGAAGAAGGTCGAGTAGAGTCCACTACCTCAGCATTTGAGTCTGCTTGCTACCTCAGCGGAGTCACCGAGTCCACTTCCCACATGAGTGTAATCCTGCCAGTTTTGCTTGAGTCCGCTATCTCATGTAGCGTACTATCTAGAAACCAAATTGTTTTCAAATTTCACTCATCATCATCATCAACATCATCCATACCGAGTAAAATCCCACCAATGGAAAAAGCTATTGATAGGGTCGAGAGAGGCTGCAGATGTACGCAAACCATACATCTATCCTAAAGAATAGAGAGGTTGCTTCCAAGGAGACCCTCAACTCCAAAAAACCCGTCTAAGCATGAAGAAAAAATAAGAACATGTGAGGAAACAACATACGACAACAAAGAACTAATAATAATGATAATAATAATATAATATAGTAATAGTCAGCTACATATAACAATAAAAGGTGAAACAATGTAAGTGATAAAGTTGTATAAAAGGTGAAAAAGTAAAAACATATAACATCGTATATACACAGGCAAGGAAGAAAGTAGCATGTATAGGTCAACCTACCCCCCCCCCCCTTAAGAATCCTTAACCCTAATTATATTATCCTCAACCACGTCCTCAGAGAGATGTAAGTATATCAAATTCTGTCTAATCCGCTCATCCCAACTCATTTTGGGTCTACCTCTACCCCCATTTCCCTCTATAGTGAAGGTTTACACTGATCCAACCGGCTCTGTCATCCGTCTTCTCTTCACATGCCCAAACCATCTTAATCTTCCATCCCTTGTCGTATCTGATAAATTCACCACCCCTAATTTGTAAGTTCAAATTGTTTTCAAAATTAACTAAGAAACCAAGTTCTTTTCTGATTTAACTCAGACTCCAATATGAAATCTGTAAGTCCCGTACAAATCTAAAAGATTCTATAGAGTAGTCCTGCAATCAAGCTAGCCAGAAATCATGTGTTAACATATTGAAGTATATTATCATTTTGTTAGAGAGAAAGTTTTAAGGGAAGAGACCGTTATGGAGCAAGTAGATACCCAAGATCAAGTAGTAGACTTGCTTACTAAAAGCTTGCCTATAGCTCCAAGTCACTTAAGCATTGCGCAAGTATGGGTTTAACCCAAGTTGGTAACGTTGCGAGGGAGTGAAGAATTTATGTTTCACTAATTATGTTTTAATTATGATTTTACCATGCTTTATTATGCTTTAGTGTTTCATTTATGCAGTAATTAGTGGGTAGCTAGATTAATGCACTTTGACAGTGGGTTAACAGTTATATTTTGACTCTTTCCTATATACCATTCCAAGTTTATCACCTATAAATCTAAAATATTCTGTAGAACAGTAATTTAGGCCATGGTTTTTCCTGTTAAGAGCAATGATACAAGTATGAATGTTTGAGGCCCCATAGCTTATAATTATAGGAATATTTGGTATGGTATGATTAGAAAGGGTGACATGAATTTCCATTAGAATAGTGAATTGGTTGATTCTGCAACAATATCATAAGATACTATTTACAGTACTGAAATATATAGTTGGCCATCAAACGTGGGATGAGATATTGACGGTGCACGATTCACTACGATATAAGGACAAAGTTTAAGGCTAAATTTCAACACATATAATTCGATAAATAGTATGTTCTAATTAATCAATTACTATTGATAGTGTAATGACAAAAATGGATAGTAAATTGTGTTGGAAATTTTGGGTGAAAACATGTTTTTCACCAAGTTACAAAAATGATTTTTTTTTGTCAATTTTGGACAGAAATAAGTATATGTAAATGATGTAGTTTTGCGTATTGCTTTCTGGTTTTGTGTTCTATGTTGTGAGGGCTTCGCAACGAACAAAACTCCGTTCAAAACGGAACTAAGATGAATGAGATATCGATTCTCAAAATTGTGTGCTTAGGGTTGTGTAAAGTTACGAAAATTGGAAGGAAAAGTTTGTAAACTTGTCCCACATAGGTTGGGGGGGGGGGGGGAATCTTGGAGTGGTATATTAGCTGGAGCCTCCTAACAAGTTTGTTTCTTTTATGGTAAGCTCTAGTTGGACCCTATAGGGCGTTAGGCGTAATGTGGCGTCTTGATGACACAATGAGTCCTGAGTAAACAAGGTCGGTTCCACAGTTTCTGATACGCAGAATTTTGTTACAAGTTTGAGAATTAAAACAAAATAAAATTCATTGAAGACGTTTAATGTAAATTATTTTTGCTATAATTCTTTTAAACTGTTTCAAACACAAGCAACTCAAAGCTTTACACTTTTCTCTTTCAAGGTATTCTTTCAGGTACTAGTTCCTCACCGGCAGTACATACTGTTTTGCATGTTGTACCCTAGGAAACAAACAAGTTCTCTTGAAAGACTCAAAATTTGTTTTAAGGGACCCGTATTGTATATGAATCCTCAACCACAACCATCTTCTTCTTCCCCATTCTGTGTATTTTTCTATTTATTTCAGTTGTAACTTGTATTGTAATTTACTGCTTTATTTCCTTTATGTGTTTGTAATTAGAATTAGTGAATTATTTTTATTATTTTATACAAACGGTTTCCTACAAATTGACGTAGGATGGAAGCGATAAAAAGTGTTACATGTGTCATAGCAAACGTTTAGATCAAGAAAATTTAGTATAATATCAGAAGTTATCCAAGAATTACTCTTACTTACGAATACCAAAGAAGAATAAATCAAGAAGTTAAAACCAAACGGTTGAGTTGTCTATTCAAGAACAATACGGATTACAATATCGATACGAATAAGAAGAAATTTGCGAATAAAAGAAGTATCAACGATTCTGACCTAAACACACAAATTCCCTAATAACTGGCTAACTAACAAACTTATTAGAATTACCACTTCAGTCCTCCAACTTCAGTTAATGACATATTAACCCTTGAACTTATTATGAATTAGAACAGTTGACTTCAGTAGACTTATAAGATTGGCCACTTATTATGCACTACGTATAACAATCTCCCCTAGTGCATATTAACCAATACCCAAAATGCCCAAACAATGCTCAAAACTTGAACTTGGCAAAACTTTTGTGAGTGTGTCTGCTAGATTATCTTTAGTATTAACCTCCTTTATGATGACCTCCTTTGATTGCACAACCTCCCTTATAAAATGAAGCTTTACATTAATACATTTTATGCGCTCATGGAATACCTAATTTCCAGATAGTTGTACATCTCCTTGGCTATCACAAAGTACCACTGCATCAGACTCTTTTACTCCCAATTATGAGACAAAACCCTTCAGCGAAATAGCTTCTTTAGTTGCCCCGGTTAGTGTTATATATTCTGACCCTGTTGTAGACAAAGCTACAACATGCTAAAGTGATGTCTTCCAACTAACTAGACTTCCCATAACCATAAAAGCATATCATGTGATTGATCTTTCCTTGCCAATATCCTTTGCAAAATCAGCTTCCACATATCTTGCTTCCCCGGCTAATGCATCAACCACACCTTGATGAACTAGCATTGCCTTCATCTTGAGTCGCCATAGCCCAAAATCGTTTTTACTGTCGAACTTCTCCCGATCGAACTTAGTGGACAACTTGACTGTTAATCGAATCGATTATCACCTCCCACTTTGAATCGAGCCATCACCAAGCTCTGATACCAATTGTTACTTAAGAACACCAAAAAAGAATCAATCATGAAGCTAAAACCAAACGATTGAGTTGTTTATTCACGAACAATACGAAGAAGAAGAAATTTGCGAATACAAGAAGTATAATATTTTTTGACCTAAATACTCAAATTCCCTAACAAACGGCTAACTAAAAAACTTATTAGAATTATCGCTTCAGTCCACCAACTTCAGTTAATAGTAGATTAACCCTTCAATGGGCAACTTCAATGTCCGTTATCGGTGTTATTGGAACCAAAGTTGTTATTGTTTTTATTGTTTTCGATCGATGTAAAACACATGATGTTTTTTATTTATCTTTTTCTTTATAACCTTTTTTTACCAGTTTTTGTTTTTTTTTCTTGACGGTTTCACACGGTTTTATATTTTCATTAAACAATTTTTTTCATTTATACAACGTGATTTCCGAAGATATCGTTGATAAATACTTTTTTGTCCAGTTTTTACATTCGAAACCAAGCCGACTGAACGCGAGGCTCACTAGTTATTGATTTTTATTATTATGAGACGATGATTATAGTCAATCTAACGCGGCCTAACCCAATACCAAATGGGTCCATAACTCAGCCCATTGTATTAACCCAACAACCGCCGAACGCCGTCGTGGCCATCTTCTGCTCCAAGAACGCATTTCGCTCAGGTCTGGACCTCTTCCATCGGGAATTCGCAAATCAAACGAACAATTAGAAACCTGAAACTGCACGATTTGCCCTAAAGGTTCGATCTCTCTCTATTTTCCATAACCTAATTGATTAATTAACCTCAATTTCATTATTTCCTTTGTTGATTCGTTTAAAATTGCATCGTATGGTTGATTACTTGTGTGTGTAATCGAGTGATTGGATGCTGAAGGTACGAAAATCTAATTAATTTGGTTTTGGTTCTTGTATTTGACTACGGTCTACAATAGTCAAATTAGTGGACAGATTGTTAGGTTTTTAGTTCTGTGTTCGATTTTGATTTTAGTTTGTAAGTGTTGGTTGTATAGAGATGACAATAGATCAATGTGTTCTTGTTTACATAGCCAATTTTAATATAAAACAGTGAAAAACATACAGGCGCTTGTACATTGTGTTTGTTAGACAAAGTGGGACAGTTATGCAGTTACATAACCGCCTTATGTATCGTAGTTTGTAAAAATGTTTGTGTTACTCGCAGTTTTCTACTTAAAATTAATTATGTGTTGAACGCCCCTCGTGAAATGATAATCTTTATTATGTGTTTGCTGGAATTAGTTCTACAAGTGAGATCAAACTCTAGCGTTTTTTATGAACTTTTTAGTCTATCCATAAGTCGCAACACTTGCTTTTTCTGGATGTCCCATGAAACTTGTAACAATTCCTTTCATAGTATGGTTCAAAGTTAAAAAATTAGTTATTTTGATGGAAACGATGAGGGAATTGTAGGGGAATTTGATCACTATTTTCATGATTTGGAACCTTTAGTTTCTATAAATTTGTTTTTATATTGGTTTGGAAAATGATATCCGGATAGGCGGATATTCAAGATTTCAGAAGTGCAATGCTGTTGAGTTGTAAGTGACCCGCCCAACCCGAAAGCCATTTGGCCAGTTCTTTAAAAAACTACCCATTTTGAAATTAAAATAACTCGCTTTGACCCATAACTCAATCAGACCCAAGCTACACAATTTTTGCCATCTGAAGTAAAGTATAACCCAAATCGACCCGTTTCTAGATAAACAAGTATATTGCAACATCTATATATCATTGATTTTTTGGTGCTATACTAAAGTTAAATTTGCAGTTAATATATTAGGGCCTCTTTGACTGAATCTACGATTGACCAAATTAGGGCCTCTTTGCAACATCTATATCATCTAGAGTGAGATTTTTACTAGATGTGTTTGTTTGTTTTATTAGGGCCTCTTTGACTGAATCTACGATTGACCAAATTATATTATGATCTAGCTTATGAACCAATGCAAGAAAAGTATATCAAAGATTGATCTTTATATATATATTTTCATTACATACCATCATAATGAAATCCTATTTTTTATTGTTATGCAGGGGGGATAATAATAGATAAAAAACAGTATACTTGAATCTATAACTGAAGACAAATTTCTGAAACTAAGACTCGATGGGAGCATCGCGGGCACAAAAGCTATCTGGGATTCAAAAGCAAGTTCTTTCATTATATAGAGGATTTCTTAGAACCGCTCGTTCTAAAACTCCTGAAAACCGGGCCCACATTGAATCACTCGTATCAGCCGAGTTTCGTAAAAATTCGCATTTGATTGATCGTAAGAATTTTCTACATATCGAGTATTTGCTTCGTCGTGGTAAGAAACAACTTGATCAACTCAAAACTGTTGAATCTGTTAGGTTATCTTCATCAAATGTAGAATTGCCTGATACTAAAACACAATAATCTGGTTGATTCTGTTTGATTATTTGACTTCAACTAATGTTTGATCATCAACTGTTGTTTATTGGAGGTTGACTCTCCTAAAATAAATTTAGAGAAAGCATATCCTTGAGCTGTTTGATTCAGGTTTAAGATGTAACCTTTATTAATTTTAAACATGAAGGTATTTCTGATTTTCTTTATAATAATTTCAAGACTTGTTACAAAATTATTTATGTTTTTTATGGTTTCATGCTGTACACAGAATGATAACAATATGACTCAAATAGTAGTCTGCGTTTGCTCTTTCATAAAAACTGTTGAAACCGCATGAACTGTCAAAACAAGAACTTGGCCGGTTTGAGATTTATGTGGTTCAGTTGATGGTTTGGCGCTGATGGTTTGGAACTGCCCATGTAAACCTCACCCATTGTTTAATGTTTATTATCTATTTGTTTTAGTTTTAGAATATGTAATTATGTGTGTTTTATTATATTTATAACTAGGGGTGAGCAAGAAATGGGTTTAGAACCGAATACCTATAAGAGAAACCGTACCCGACTCGTGATTACATGTTTAAGCAATAAAGGGTACAGTTATGGGTTTCATAAAAATCAACAAACGGGTACGGGTCGGGTAAACCCGCATGAGCCAGGTAATACCCGTTTGCTCACTCTTATAATCATAACCTGTCTTTATCATTTTAAAAATTTAATACAAACCAACGATTTTGAAAACCAAGCTGTCATATGCCCATTTAGCCTGGTTGGTTTAATTTGTCATTAACGAAACTATAGTTAGTGGTTTGATCTAAAATTTTTTTCAAAAATGACCGAACCAGACTGTGAACAACTCTAGACTACAAAAAGATGAAAGACGAGAAATTGTTAACTATGAACTTTGATTTATTGATGGTCAACCCCCTGTTCCGGAAAGAAACATAGAATTACAGGCTTGGCCCGTGTCTATAATACAACTCATAACTATTTAAGTGTAAACCTAAACTGTCAAACTGTTAAAACTAGTTGATCCGACTGACCCACTTGACCCAACCTGTTTGGTTTGTCGTTTTCTGAAATCGTAATTAGTTATTTTGCTATGAATTTTTATTAAAACCGGCTGAACTAATTCGTGAACACCCATACTTTATGTGGTTTTGTAACATCCGCTTTGGTTAGGTTAAAATTGGTTTTTGGTTTGGGATATTTTCAAAAAACGATTATTGTGTGCACAACATCTAGATTCTTTCTAATTAACATGAATTGGATCAAGAAACGACGGTGGCATCAACATCTTGTAAAAGAGTGATCAATTAAACAACCACAACTCTTTGGTGGACCATGGTTGGCTAGTCAAGCTTCTCTCTTGTACTTCAACAAGCTAAACAAGTTTGTACTACAATTTTCTAATAATTCTATCCTTCACCAACCAAAGATATTTTTGAAAAAAAATATAGTTGATAGATAACTATTATTAATGATTATTTAATGTTATTAAATAAAAATAAACAAAAATGTTGTGATCTACATGGCTAACGTGTTTATAATGAAAATGTATCTCAGTTTGTATATCTGACAAAACACGGTCAAAAAGTTTGCTACTGGTTGAATTCATAGACGGTTGCTCTCTTTCGGTTCAAGGTTGGTCTTGTTTTTTTCTTCACATAACATGTGTCATAAAGTGATACGATTATAGTGACTCGAAAGGTATCCAACAAACTTATGTGAATCTTTTCTATCTAATGTATAAAAAGCGCAAACATATTTTGACATTTTGACATACATAAACACTTCATTAAATACGTTTATAACGTTACACGTGTCACAACGTATGATCTATCGAGTTCATCAAATTAACATCAAACCCTTTTTGAGTTTTAAGTCATGAAACAAGAAGAAAGGTTCTTTGTCACTATGAACGTGTTGAATAATGTTCCATACTAAGTATTTGATATAAAGATGTATCCACAAGTATAAAATATCTAACTTTTTAAGTGATCAAGAATCTACAAAGAGAAACAATCACCACCCGCGGTGGTGATGGTGGTGGTGGAGGATTTATGTGGCGGAGCAACTCTTGAACGATCACCAACCGCCTCCCAACGTCGCTTGAATGACGGTCGTGGGAGATCTTCGGGCACGATTGTCTCCAATGAGTTCAATTGCCATGCCGGGCATATTCTTTTGTTACTCCACCTCTTTCCCTTCACCTTTGACTCTATAATGGCTTTCTGCTCGATGGCGATCGCGAGGTCATGGTTATTTCCTACTATGCCCTCCATTTGTAGACCAATTATCATACATGCCACCCCAACTACACATTGCTTCCTCCAAGAAACCTCCATCTTTGGTCTACACAATCACAACCAAAACATGTCAAATACAAGTATAATTTTGATCAAAAGTGGTTGACTTGACATACCCGGTGGGTGGTGGTGGTTGTGTGGTGGTGGGATGGGCGGTAGGTGGCCGAGGGTTGAGACAGCAGGTGGTTGTTAACACCATCTTTCTTTCTTCTTTGTTTTTCCGTGTGGGACTATTAGCAAATTTGCCCAAAAATATTGGAGGTGATGGGCTTATTCAAGTCCTTTTATAGGAAGACATTGGTTGGTCATGTACTCAACTATCGCCCAAAAAGCATGGTTCGCCCACGTGGGATGGACCCACAAGCCTATTTTCAAATGTTACAATACCAACTTTCTAAGCCAAAATATATTGTAACACATGATTTTATTATTATAAATTTTTTTGGTAAATATAATGATAACAATACTAATCATAATCATGATTTAACTATATATACCAAATAAATTGAAAATTAAATGAACACGAAGATTGAAAACTCAAAACCTTTGAATACTCGTCGTGTGCGAAATCCATATTTTCCAATTAGGGGTAAATATAGGAATATTGAAAACTCAAAACCTTTGAATACTCGTCGTGTGGCGAGATCCATATTTTCCAATTAGGCGTAAATATAGGAATATTGAAAACTCAAAACCTTTGAATACTCGTCGTGTGGCGAGATCCATATTTTCCAATTAGGCGTAAATATAGGAATATTGAAAACTCAAAACCTTTGAATACTTGTCGTGTGACGAGACCCATATTTTCCAGTTAGGCGTGAAGGGCGAGGGTTCCTTACCGTTGACCGTTTATGGATGGAGACTAGGGGTTACATGCTTGTACGTTACCATATGGAATGGACCACTTTGATTTTGGAGTTAGCTACCACTCAGATTTTGAAGTTTGCTAGTTTGGTTATTGATTTTAGAGTAAATTTCAATTTTAGTCCTTATGGTTTGCTTAAAATAACGTTTTTAGTTCAATAGTATTAATTTCATTTTATTTAGTCTTTGTGGTTTGTCAATTGTCTCAATCAACTACGCGTCTCTAACACCATCCAAATTTTCTGTTAATTTTAAAATGACAAATATACCCCTGTTAATAAAAAAATATAAACCCCATCCCCTTTCTACTCTCTCTTATCATCTTCAACATCATCTCCTTCTCTGTCCGAACCCTAGAATCAAACCCTTTCCACCGGTCGTTGCCTGTGTCGGCGACATCACCGTCGCTATATCTCCGGCAAGACAACCACCATCATTACGCAGCCACAGATTCCCCATCCACACCCTAAAATTGTGTCTTCACAGGTGAACACCCCTCTCTCACGATCCTTTTCACATGTGGTTCTTGTGGCAAGAAAAATGAGTCATGATCATGTTCAGCGCCACCCCCACTCCCTTTTTCTTCTCTGAGTTCCAGTCGGCTACCCCCACACAAAGTGAAACACCAACTCCGAAAAATATCGCAACGTTATTAGGGGTGTTCATTGGTTCGGTTTTCGATTTGTTTAGTTTATTCGGTTTCGAGATTTTTTTTTCTAATAAAAAACTTAACCTAATCGAACTGAAAATGTGTCTAACCTAACCTAATCTAACCCATTTCAGTCCAATTCGGTTTCGTTTTATTGGATTCGGTTTCCTGTTTGTTTTCCGGAGAACAACACATATTTTTAACATATCCTAAACCAAGAGTTTATAACCTTTACAAAAAGTATCAAACCGAAAAATAATCTTGAACATAATTGATCAACAACATATTAGTAGAGATTTGATTAAATCCAATGGTGACCAAAAGATAAGTGAGTTATACTTGGGAAAGAGAATACACGTTCAATGGATGAGGATTCATCCAAGAACAAAATCAAAGAGACCTGGCAACAAATGAAGGAGGGGCGTCAATAACTTTCCAGTGCCCGATTCTCAACTCCACAAATTACACCATATGTGTTGTAAAGGTTAGAGCAATCTGTAACGTCCATGGTATATGGGAGGTAGTGGAACTAACCAAAGAAATTAAAGTTAATCAAAAGAAAAACAACTAAGCAATTGCATTATTGTACCAAACAATTCCTGAAAATATGGTATTGTAAACTGCCAACCTTATTTCAACCAAAGATATTTGGGATGCACTAAAGCTTCTACATGTAGGAGCAGATAAGTTAAAGAGGCACAACTACAAACACTCGAGTCGGATTTTTGAATCTCTAAAAATGGGTGTTAATGAGTCACTTGATGTTTATGCCGGGAAAATTAGTAAGATTGCTTCACAAGCAAGCAATCTTGGGTATACGATGAATCACAAAAGACTAGGTCATAAATTACTCTGCTCGGTACCAGTAAAGTTCATACAGATAGTTGCTATAAAAATTGAGCAGTTTGTTGGTCTTAACACATGTCGTTCCAAGAAGCCATGTGAAGATTAAAGGCCTTCGAAGAACGAACTAAGAAGCAAACTAAGGAGGAACATGTATCTAGTAAACTGTTATTTACCAAAGCAGATAGAAACGAGAAGGATGTTTACCCTTGTATGTGCTAGGTATATCAATTTCCATGTGATCTTGCTAGGGTTGTGCATAAACCGGCTTGCGATTCTCACTGCATGAACAATGTCTACCCTTGTATGTTCTAGGTATATCATTTTTTCTATTAATATTTGATATCGTTTTCTGTGAGGATATATGCAAGTTTTTCTTTGAATTGGTTATGGTTCATCATCATCGAGGTTTTTGCTGGTTTGCAATTCATAGGTCATGTTTCAGCTAGGAGATCCAAGACGTACTTCCTATGTGGGATGAAGATTCTGTTGGTAGAGCGTATTACCTTAAGTCAATGAAGTATTTTAAACCTCAGTGATCTTTCATCCCAAAATATGAGAATATGTTCTTTAGAAGACACTCCGATTCTTTTTTTTCATTCTTGTAATGATTTTGTCTCCCGTCCTTTTTAGGAAGAGTGTGTGATCCGAGTAAGTTGGTGTATACTCGTATCTTTTCACAACTAATGTAAACTTGCCAAAGCATGCTCTAGGTGCTTTTTTAGACCATATTGTGCTTTCAATAGTCTTCATCATTCTCCATTCTTGAAACTTTCTCTAAAATTCGATGATGCCTTAACGTAAACGTCTTCAAATATCCATGTAAGAATGCATTCTTCACATCATATTAATGAAGTGACCAATCTTCTTCCTTCAAATATCAGAGAATATGTCACAAATCGTATGGGTGAGAAGGTCTGTCAATAGTCTATCCCATTTGCATTTGTTTGAGTATATCCTTTAGCTATGAGCCACACTTTATATCTTTCAACCTCTCATTTGTATTGTATTTTATGATGAACACCATTTACAACCAACTCGCTTTTATTTTCCTTAAGGTAGTACGCATTTTCCCCAAATCCCATTTCTTTGTAGAGATGCCATTTCATTCTCCATGGTTTAGTTCTCTTATTTTTGACACTCTCTGAGAACTCAACTTATTATTTATGCACCGACTTAGAAAGTTTTTCACATCGTACCATATTAGAAAGTTTTGCTAATATTTCCTAGGTGGTACTCCCTATTTAGTTTTTGGTGGTGGAGTATATCTACCTTTTGTATGTGCATTTTCATTTTAATGTATAATTATTTTTTTTGTGCATTTTCATTTTAATGTATAATGTTAAGTTAGATACACAGTGGGGTAGGAGTACTTAATGTATAATTCTTTTTTTTGTGCATTTTCATTTTAATGTATAATGTTAAGTTAGATACACAGTGGGGTAGGAGTACTTATTATTATTATTATTATTATTTATCAATTTGGCATCCAAGTTCTCAAAATTGGCTGTTTATTATAATATAATGTTACTTTTGTTTAATATGAAAAAAAAGTACTTATTAATTTTGTCTTTCACAAATTAAAGGACTTTTTTATTTTGTATTTCAGCAAATGACATATTCACTATTCAAATTTTGAAATATAAATGCATAACTAAACATTTTTATTCAACTATATACCATGTCAAATATAATTCATTTGCGAGTAATGAAATACCCGGGACGTCTCCGAGATTTCGGGTGTCCTAGACGAGTATTAAAAAATAGGCCCTTAAATATAATTTTTTTTCCAAAGATGAATGATAATTGTAATAACAATAAAAAAACGTTATTGTAACGATAAACAAATACAAAACAAAGTTAAACAATAAACAAAACAAAGTTAGACAAATCGAGAAACTCTCATATCATTTTTTGAAGTAAAGTTGTTATCTTACTATACTAACAAATAACAACATAATTATCAATTATTATCTAACATAAATAATCAAAATATTACAAATTTATAATACCTACATGGCCACACAGCAATTACAAATTAGTAAATAGCATCAATATACCGAAGAAAATTCTTCTAACATCTAAATTGAAAGGAATAAGAAAAATTAAAACCCACTTTACAAGATGGCTATAAAGAGTTCTGAGTACTAAAATTCAAAATCAAAATCTATTGTACAAGATGGTACTAATCCAAATACAAACTTACTGTATAAGATGATACTAAAATCCAAAATCAAAATTGAATAGCAAAATCAAAATAAAAAAATGAATAACTTCTGGAGTTTGCCGAAATCCACATATTAATATTCTTACTAAAATCCCCAAATTAATATTAACGTAAATCAAAAATAAAAAACAATATGGCTATCAATTAATATTCACTTATCGATTGGATAAATTTGGGATTAAATTGTGGATATTGAATCGTCAATTTTGGGATTGCAAAGAGTCGAGAATTGCAAAGAACGACTGCTGTGTGCCAAAATAATGTGCTTAATTGTTACACATGATTATTTAATTATTATTTTTTAATTAAAAATCCACATTAGCATTTAAAAGAAAAAAATAAAAGAAAAAGAGTATTATTTATGAGTCTCTCAACAAAATTAAGTTATTGATTTAAATGAGTATGGTAATAATTAAATAGAAATATTTTTTTAGGTTTTTATTTATGGGCCCCCATAAAAACAGACCTCAAGCGACCGTCGATGTCAGCTTGAACTCCGAGACATCCCTGGAAATACCCTACTTCTTTTGAGTATTCGTATTTTCCAAAACAAGGAACATGAGGCATGGGTTATGCATTGACCTCATGGTTATGCAAATAGCATGTTTTAGCTTGTAACAAACCAATACCACCCGGCCCGCTAATTAATTCTTCATACATAAATTATTATGCGATTAAAACACATGCTAACTTTATACTAAAATAAGTGATCTTTTAAATAATTGAGCCAAAAGACATATGCACTAACCTCGTGAATTATTAAAGTCAGTATGCAGTATGGCCCAATATGATTAATTAATTAACTAGTTTTTTTTTACCCGCGACGCGTTGCGGCGGCGTTAAACGCGGCGTGATAAAGTATAGACTACAATCTACCCGACTCGTTCCGAACTAAATTTACGTCGATTGTACCCGTCGAATGAAAACGTATTATATTTGACCGACTCGTTTCCAAGTAAATTTACGTCGAAACGTACATAAAAATAAGTACGAAAACATATTATATTTGACCTGGCTCATTTCCCAACAAAATTTACGTCAAAAACAAAATTTACGAACTTGACTTTATACCGACACGTACATAAAAATAAGAACGTAAGAAATTAGTTTTTTTCAAGTAAAAACGAAATGGATAAACCCGAAACTTTAGAAACTCAAAGAGGTGAAAATGACATTTTGTGAACTTTTTTATAAATTAAAGGGACTAAAAGTGCAATATTTGAAAGTGAATGGGTGACATACTTTGCCAATTAAGAGTAATAAAATATCTGAATATTTTCTTTTGTTGAGTCATAAATACATTTAAGAAAAGTCAAATGGAAGTACACCAAAGTTGAGAAGCATAGAAGCACTTGTACATCATGCAGAAATGAAAGGACGTTATTATTCACAACTTGCCTTTTGTTTAGTTTAGTATAATAATAATGTGCTTCCCATTTCTTCTCTCTTTCTCTTCTATCTTTCTTTCATTGTGCTTTCGCCTTCCCTACTATGTTGTTTCATCCTATCTTCTTTTTAGATTGATATAAGTTTGCTTGCTAGCTTAGTTGAAGTGGAAGCAAGCATTCATTTGTAGCTCCAATTGTACCCTTAGCACTATTTCATTATTACCAAAATCATAGCATGCCTCCTATAGAAGAGTTTGACCGCCTTAGAGTTCCCCTTGATGCTATTAAGTTGGCCACCAACAACTTTAATGCAACAAACTACATCAGCCGAGGTGGATTCGGGAAGGTTTACAAAGGTGAACTTGTGCTTCGTGGAGAATTGGTTATGGTTGCTATCAAGTGCTTAGATCGGACTCATGGACAAGGTATCCCTGAGTTTTGGAAAGAAATCATGACGCTTTCCCGTTATAGACACCAAAATCTCATCTCTCTTTTAGGCTTTTGTGATGAGAGAGGCGAGAATATCCTCGTGTATGAGTATCTCTCCAACAAAAGCCTTGACATGCATCTGAGTGACGCTAATCTCTTGTGGATTCAGCGTCTTAAAATATGCATTGGGGTAGCTCGCGGTCTAGAATATCTTCATAATCCTAGTGGAACTATGCAAAGAGTGTTACACCGTGATGTTAAGAGTTCCAACATATTGTTGGATGAGAAATGGAAAGCCAAGATTTCAGATTTCGGGCTATCCAAATTTGGTCCTGCTAACCAAGAGTACACATTCATGTTCTCTAATGCGGTAGGCACGATTGGATATTGTGATCCACTTTACATTGAAACGGGGTTCTTGACAAAAGAATCTGATATCTACTCTTTTGGGGTAGTATTATTTGAAGTCTTGTGTGGGAGGCCATGCATCAGAAATTACCATGATAAGTTTCTTTCTAAGTTGGCACAAAACAGCTATGAACAAAATAAAATTGATACAATTGTACCGGCTTTTCTACGGGAGCAAATAGTACCAAATTGTTTACATACTTACGCAAACATCGCGTATCAATGTCTGCGAAGAGATCGTAATGAACGTCCGTCAGCAGCCAACATCATAAAACAACTTGAAATTGCACTTCAGTATCAAGTAAGTTTTATTTCGAATCATTTGGAGAAATGGTGTTCTTTTGAAAACCATTTTGCTTTGCGGGTGATTTTTGGATCTGAAAAGGTTTATGGAAAGTTCACTCCCACCAGAAGCGGATTTAGAAATTTGGAATTGAATCCGTTGTGATGGTAAGCGGACTCAAGCAAAACACTTTAATTTTTTTTTCAATCGGAGAGGATGGAGAGTTGAGGTGGAAGCAGGATTGCTTGATTCCCCTTGCCACGGCAGCGAATTCAATTCCAAAAGTTTAAGTCCGTTTCTGGTCGAAGCAAACTCCTCATAAACCAATAACTTTTTTCTGAAAGAAAAGCTTCGGTGTTTTTAACACGTTTAGTATATTTGAAAACATACTTTATAGTAAAATTTTAATTTGTAAAGTAAGAAAATAAGAAATTACTACTCTGCTACAACTATTGAGAAATTTTGGTTTTTAATTATAGTGCACGCCTTCATCAATATTGGAGTATCCTTCACTCCTTGGGGATGGATACAATCTGAAGAATGCCCGGGCAACTGTTCATACACAAGCTGCATTTGAAGCACACGACTCATTTAGACCTCGAACAAAAGTAGCTTTGAAGTACTTTGATACCGACGAGAAACAACACTATGTCACAGCGGCTATAAGAATTCAACGTGCATATCGGTGCTACCGAAAAAGAAAACAAATGGCAGCGGCTGCACTCGTTCATTACATTTTCCGTTAATGAAAACAACAAAGGATTTTAAGAAGAAAAAAACGTCATCAAGTAATCGCAATCATGTAAACAATAAACTTAGAAAAATGAATATTTGTCACCATGGTTGCAGAAGTCGCTAAGCGCTGCCAGGTCGGTCGAGTAGGGAGTTGTGAGTACTCTGCCTAAGCGGAGAGTACTCGGACATGATAAGTTACAAAAAAGTTAATTTTCGGGAAATTAATAGCTTTGGATCGCTTGAATAAGCTTTTTGAATCGTGTACAAATCATGATAATTAGATGAAAGGAATTCTCGTGCTACTACAAACTTATTAATTAGATATAACAAAAGAAGATAGAACAAGTATGATATTCAGTTGTGACAAACTGTACCAGAATTCGTATTTAAAAGCCGAGCCATGAAGAAGTGTAGCACCCCAACGCGGTTAGGGACACTTATATGAAAATAAAAAAAAATTCAAATGTCATTTCATACATGCTTACATTATTACAATAAGTCGAATAAATTTCAAAATAATTTTTATTACTTTTACATAGGTCTCTTTTAACTCTAAAGCACTTTTTGAATTATTATTGTTATTTAAAAATTTTGGTTAAACCAATTGATAACCATATATAACCAAATACAAATGCATAGATAAACTCAAACTTACAAATGAAAATAGGTTGAGGAAAGAACAATAACTAACACCATTTCAATCTGAGTTCTTAAAAAACAAACAATGTTAGTTCGTTACTAGGTTATATGTTCCCATTGCATGTTGTTTTATATGCTTTTCATGGAGACATCTCAAATCAGAAATAAAAACATAAACAAAAACAATATGCTTAATGACAGATGCAGAAATAATAATCCCTCCCTAGTCGTGCCCGAGATTGGACCTACACCTGCAATTCAAAGAAATATTGTATTTATTTATTAGAATTAATTACACGGATGTCCTATGGTTTACACAGATTTTATTTAAGCCCTAAGTTTGGAAAATTACAACTTCAGTCCAGTAGTCTGCATGAATATAACAAGTTTAGCCCCTAAGTTGGATGAATGTTAAATTATTCTGTTAAATATGTTTGAAATGATCTAAATACCTCTAAATATGAAAAAAAAACAAATAAAACTAAAATTCAATTTGGTTTTTTGATGTTTTTTGAAATGTATTGGTGTATGGAGAGTTTGCTACAGACTTAGACATTCAGGCTTGAATCCGCTGTCGTGACAAGTGGAGTTGGTCAATCCACTGTCTTGACAAGCGGACTTCATCATTTTTATGAATCTGAAGCCTAGAAAACATGGACTCAAGTGGAAAAATAAAAAGTCAGTTGAGTCCGCCTCTACAACCAGCGGAGTTGGTGAGTCTGCTTCCACCGCTAGCGAGCCCCCCATAAACCATAAATATTTCGAAATCCATCTATAAACCAAAATGGTTTTTAAAAAAATACCCAACAAATCCAAAAAAATGCTGGAAAGGATTGTTAGTGTTACCACATTGTCTTGTTGAGTTGAAGGTGGGTGAGCAAATGCACAACATTCCTTCGGTTTCAACATCAAACCCACAAGTTCCACCGGATTTCCGGCACCGATCACACCCCGTATCCGGCAAACTATAAGACAGCTTTATCCCATATGACCAATCCAAGGGCTTTTCCTCCTCCTTCAACCGGTCCACGTCATAGAAGCTAGTATAATGAGAGCAATCCAATATATTCATGCTCATAAACTTGATCGTACTATATGACGTAAAGCAGCAGGCCGGAGGCGTGTCATTGGACAGCATGCTAAAGATCCTGAAGGAAGTGCATGAAGTGTATAGCTCGTCACACGAGTGGTCCGCAGAGATATTGAAGCAAAGGGACTTATAGTGGTTAAGAACGGGGGAGTCGATGGAGCAATTGATGAGGGCAAAGACAGTGTCTGGAGAGGGTGGGATGATGGCAGACTGGATATCAGACATGAGAAAGTCGTGGTGCGGTTGAAGGATAGTGCATGTGGACATGGAGGGGTCGTAGATGGTTAGGGTTTTGGAGTCGTAGTCGATAGACTCAACCTTGTAGCTCCCGGACAATGTCTCGAAAAAGAGAGCCGTGGTCATAGTCGTGGTCGTGGTCATGGGCGTTGTCGTGGTTGTGGGAGTGGGAGTGGAAATGGTGGGGGTGAGGACGGGCGTGGTGGTGTTAGTGGTAGTGATAGGGGTGGAAAGAGGTGCGAAGGTGGTGGAGCAATTGAGCATATTACGGTAGAGAGGGGCACCGCAACCATCATCGATGCCAAAAGGATAGTCTATGCGGATATTGTCGCATGAATCCCGGCAAATGGGAAGAGAGTGAGAGACAGGGAAAAGAAAGAGGATGAAGAATACGAGAGACATATTTTTGTGCGTGTGACAGAACTATTTTGAAAATATGAAGGAAACCGTTTGCATCTCCGTAAATTACTCAAAAAAAGCTGGTCTTTTTTTGACCTTTTGAATCTTTTTCAAACTAAAAAAAATGATTCTTTTGCTTTCGGTGTCGACTGTGGAGTCTAGAGATTAGCAAAAGGGCAATTTTGTCAATTTGCATTTTTTACTTTTCAATTTCGTTTTCAAACTAAACACGGTATATTTTTTTGGATTCTAGTTCCCTAAAATTTAAATTCCTTTCAGATATCCAAAAAGGTATAATAGAACTTACAATAGTAAACACATGAAAATACTACTGTTGGTAATCAATGGAAATTGAATAAGATAATCGATTAACACAAACTGGAGTCTTTTTTAGATCGATGTGCTTCCAACCGGTGCCTTCCAATCGACATATAACGATTAGGAAACAACAGTTAACCTAATGACCTTTGACAATCTAGACCCCTAAGTATTTACAATGACACTTTAACCTATAACCATACTTTACAATAATGACACAATGGCCGTTATACTAATCAGTGGTGGAGCCAGAAAATTTTATCAATGGGGTCGGTATGTTTTGATGTTTGGATACCTATCAACCGCATGTATAGGTTTTTCGGGCCAGGTCGAGTCGATTTGTAAATTTTCGGTCAGGTTGCATATCCAATCTACGCAGTTGTAGAAAGGTTTGCTCATCCAAATCTCATATTATGTACCCTATTATTTCATTTTTCATTATTTCTTTATTTTTTATCCCCAAATCTCTAATTCTTCTACGTTTGTTCATCCAAATAACACTCTATAATTCAATGACAAAACACTAAGAACTCCTATAGTCCTATATGAAGCTTGAAGTTTAACTTATAGTAAAACGGGACACGTGAAACTTCAAGTTTGTGGAATGGATTGCGAATTTATGGTAGAAAACCAAAAGGGGCACAAGAATAATGAATTAGAGAAAAAAGTAAGGGTAGCATTTCAGACTTTATAAACATAACAAAATTGAATTTTTTAAAAGTGGGCTTGGGCTCCTGCTCTGGTGAGGAAAGAAACAAAATTTCTATGTATAGTTTAGATGGAAGAGTGGCTAGCAAAAAAAGAAACAAAAATTTTATAAAAATTGCATAGAGTGAGGATTGAACCTGCACATGTTTTAAGAAGAGTAACATGGATCTATATTCTACCATTGTGACAACATGATAATTGTTTACCTATGGGGTCATTGTTCGAAAACGGTTGGGGTCGATCGGGATTTCCTCTATATAGTTATATATAAATTTCAAAAATCAATGGGGCCGCTTGAACCCGTCCCGCTCTATATAGCTCCGCCCCTGATACTAATAAGTTCAATTTAACTTTCAATATCCCCCTTAAACTAAACTTAGTTTAAACGAGGTATTCATCTTTCTTTGAGACATGGTTTATCATTACAACAATGTAGGTTTATCATCCTTGTGCCAGACTAATCTTTTTAGTCTCCCAATGGCTTCTTGAAATGACATGATATTAAGATCAATCAACTATTCAATTACATAAACAATTTGAATAAACTTTGCCTTTACAAATCCTATAAACTTTCAGACTAATCTTTTCTTGTCAATTGTGGATCCAAGATCGTTGGCTTGTGACACAAGTTGACTAATTTTCCCGGTGAACATATCAACGGTGTCAGAATCTTGTATTTTCAAGAATTTAAATTTTGAGTTTGCAATCGAGCCTCCTTTACCCTATCGGCGCCCACAGATCGAGCCTTTAAGTCTTCCCAGATATCCTTGACATTCTTATGTTGAGCAACTTGAAGGATAAGTTCTTCAGACATTGCTTGAAAGAGATAAGCGATGGTCATTGTATTTTTCTTTGTATTAACTTCTCCTGTTGGTTCGAGCGCTTCCCAGATCCCATAAACATTGAGAAGTTTGATCTTCACCGCCCAAATAGTATAATTCGGTCGTGAATTAAGTCAAAACCAACTGCTTCTTGGTATCAGATCAAATTGATATCAACCTTCTAGTATCGGATCAAATCGATATCAACTTCTTACGAGAACAGTGCACGGATTTTACGGTCATGAAGCGAATCAAAACCAACTGCTTCCAAGCTTGGGATGGTACATGGGTTTTTTGGTCGTGACGGTACACGAGTGTTTCAGTCGCAATGTGAATCAAAACCAACCGTTAATAATGACAATGGTACATGGGTTTCTCGGTCACAGAGTGAATCAAAACCAACTTTTATTACACAGAATAGTGCACGGGTTTTTCGGTTTCAGCGCAAATAAAAAACAATTGTTTCCAAAGACAACGGTACACGGGTTTCTCGGTCGTAGATAGAATTGAATCCAATCGTTTCTTAGTGACAATAATACATGTGTTTTTTGGTTGCCTAGCAAATCAAAACTAACTGTTTCTTGACCGATTTTTTTTCTTTCTAAAACATGTACTATTTATACTTTTCAATAAAACATACAAAATCAATGTTCTTGGTCGCTCAACGTATTTGAAGTTTGAATGTGATATCAAACCTTCAATACTCCAAAATTGACTTCAAGAAACTTTAAATTGATGTCAAATTTCTTTGTAATTTAAATAGACAAATCGTCTGCTTATTTTTTCTTAAACACAGTCTGTGATTTTAAACAAAACATGTCGTAGGCAAATCACCAAGACGATCAGACACAAAACGAACCATTATTGTTTTAAATTCAAATAGCAAATTGAAAAATCGGTTAGAGAAACGAATCAGAACTTACTAAGGATCTCACATGATAACCCTAGTTGGTCCAAAAACCCGTGTACAAGTTGGTGGTCGGATTTGCGATTGGGAGCCTCCCAATCGCAAATAATTGTGGATTTCATGAAAGAAATAAATAACATGTTTAATTTATTAATTTTCTAAAATAATTTGTTTTATTGATTCATTATATATATATATAAAGATTTGACTATGGGCTGAATTAAAGTGCTTTGGTCGAAAAAATGAACACTAGCCGAGGGTTACTAGCTGGCGTTGACCATGGGTTTGGCCGGTCAGAGTCGGTTGAGATATTAGAGCCAGCACACGAGAAAAACGAGAACATATAAAGTAGTAGTGATCTTGTGTTGTTCATAGTGAAACAAGATTTAATAAAAAAGGAATCTCTACTACAATAGTGACAAAAAGGAAATTTATACACATTATCGTAGTTTCAATTCAACATATCATCCCAAAAACAATATCTTGAAATGAAACATTACAATGACAACTATACCCAAGAAGATTACTTAGAATTTTGGGTTTTGATTGTAAAGCATACATTTCTTTGGCTTAAAGATATACCTTGAACCATATATCGACTGATATACGTCCACGAGAAGAGAATACTGCAATTTAGCATACAAGATGACCGGTAAAGCAGCCACTACACTAATAACGATTGGTACCCATATCAACTTGCTATGATAAAGCACAAAGAAGCTTAAGCTAAAAGAGACCATCATTGTCATTATAGAAAGGAAAAGTGTTGCTAAGCCTATCATAAGGCTTTGGGGTAATGATTCAAAGAAATCTTGTTCATCGTAACGAGAAGTTAGTATGGATAAGAACATGAGGATTGAAGCTGAAGAGAATATCAAAGAGATAGCATCTGATATGACAAATGCAATGAAGATTTTCTTGCGAATAAACATAGGAAAACCACTATTTTGATCATACCCACCTGGAATTGCAAATGCTACTCCAAATACTATGGTGGCTATGAGAGCAGCAACCACCATGCATTGATTAGCAGTTCCTTTCATCCACTTTTCACCTCTGGAAACTAGTTCTTTGTGATTCTCGGTGAATAGTTCACGTGGTGTTTTGCCGGCTGCATTCCTCCTTTCTCTATAAGAAAAAGGGACCATAGCCTCTACTTCCTACATTACAGTACCAAGTTAATAGTATGCTCTATTACCAACATTTCAAAATGTGTAAAGCCCTTAAGTATGATATGTGTTTTTCGTTGTATTAAAAAAAACAATAACTTATTCACAAATCCAAAAGCCATACGTGATGGATTTACCTTAAACCAAAGCAATTCCCATTGCATTTGAAAGGCGTCTCCTGATACATCATGAAGTCGATTTTTCTCTGCATTCTTCCCAACCAAATGCAACATGTAGTTTCCTTCTGGGTCTTTTAGAGGAGTTATCAAGTCCTTCATAGACCCTATCTCTTGTAATAGATTGTAGATACTCTCGTGGCGATGAGAGACCGCAATGTGAAATATGCTTTGATTATTATCATTTACCTTCCATATGAGATCGGGATATTGACGAATTAGCTCCACCAAAAATCTGGTGTTGCCCATTTCTGCAGCAACAAATAGCACTCGGGAAGAGTATGTTCGCTTCCCGTCCTTCATAATCAGGTTCCCCTTTTTATCTTTCATCACCGGGTCAACGGGGCCTCTGAGTAAGATATTAATATCAACCTTAGGCATTTTCATTATATTTTTCCAAATAATTTTAAGGAATTGTATGGCTTCATTTTCCTTTTCTTTCACATGTACACCAAAACCTATAAAAAAAATAAGAGAAAACGATGTAGATTATGAGAAAATCCATGAACATAATTACTATATTTTGAAGTCATATATAAGAAAATGTAAGAAACTTAAACGTAGATACTATGCCATAAATTTGGTCGGAAGTTTGTGGGAAACGCCGTTTTCAGACTATTTTGCCATAAAAAGCTTTGTGGGAAAACTGTTTAATTTCTAGTAGTGATATATTAACTAACGAGTGGAGATACTTACACCAATTTATGGCTCTCCAAGAAAAATGCGGATCTCTATCATTAAATGCGTAAGACTTTCGCGCCAAAACTCCAAGTACACCCTCAGTTGGTGCAAGTTCTGGGTTATCTTCCAAGATTTTTAGTGCGATATCTAGGAAGAATATAATTATCAAAGAATGGTTGAAAAACAAAATATGAAACAACCACAGACAAAGAATACTTACCGAAAAGATCAGCCTCGACGCATTTCAATAGGACCCAACCTCGATTCTGGCTTGTCCAAAAGTCTCCAGTCATTTTTTGGGAATTATCATACAAATATTTGACTGTGTCATGGTTACCAAATAAAGCAGCCATGTAGAGTGGCATCATTCCTTGACCACCTGGGATAGTTAGTAGTCCTCTATTCTTATTCACCAAAATTTCGGTCAAGTTCTTGTTCCCAGCTAATGCTGCCAAACATAAGGCAGTGTTACCACTTTTATTTTGAAGCTC
The DNA here is from genome assembly GCA_023525975.1 of Smallanthus sonchifolius. Classification (NCBI taxonomy): domain Eukaryota; kingdom Viridiplantae; phylum Streptophyta; class Magnoliopsida; order Asterales; family Asteraceae; genus Smallanthus; species Smallanthus sonchifolius. The sequence continues at coordinate 57,631,549 of CM042045.1, forward strand.
TAGATCCTCTTTGTCCATTATTTTCATAAGTTCTTCCACGAACTTGGTGTTTTGGGTTGAAGCTGCAATATGGAGTGCGATTTCATGGTTTTCACTGATGCTAAACCGGACAAGCTCTTTTCGTTTACTTAGGATGAGATTTGCAGCATCCCAATCTCCACTAATTGAAGCATTATATAGAGGAACACATATATTGATGTAGTCTTCTCTTTCTGGAAAATAGTTACAAAAGTTATGTATATGCTCCATTCATCAAAAGGTAAGTGAAATTATTTTGTTTTAAATTAAGTTGAAGGGAAAATTATTAGTGCCAAAACTTCAAACATTTTTATTATGGATCCAATCTATTAGAAAAATGTAAAGTTAGCGAAAACCAATTACAACCAATCAAGTCATTTTAAAACTATTTATTCTCTTAATTTTTAAATGGGTAATTTTATAAACTCGCAATCCCTTAGTAATGAACCCCTGACGTTTCTCTCTCTCTCTCTCTCTCTCTCTCTCTCATCACAACGATCGTCACATTCAAAGAACCTAATCACAAAGATATTGTACTACAAGTAAACTCAAATTCACCAACCACATCACAAGAACATTAAATCCGATGAGTGACAAAATCAAAGGAATCAATTAAAGTTGATGAACGCAATCGTTTGTGCAAGGTAGGACGAAATCTTAGAGAAATGAGATTCCTCGTAATCGCAATCGAAAATCCGATAAGTGACGAAATCAAAGGAATCGATTGAAGTTTATGAACACAGGTGGAGATGATGGTAAATTCTATAGATTGCGTATATGTAAACGTACACATCTCATCTCTGTTTTCACAGAAGACAAAAACCTACATCATCTTTACTCATTAGTTAAGTATACATAACTCATATTAGCTACATATATGTAACTCATAACCCATCTCTGAATTCCCAGAAATCAGGTAGTCATCTTCACTTGTGAGCTACATATATGTAACTAGTGTGAGCTACGTATATGTAACTGAGTTCTACTTCTGCATTTTTTTTTGTATGTGTTTTTTTGTTTTTTTTTGTTTTTGTTGACCCACTTTTAAGTATATGTAAACCTGTTTTTTTCTGTTTTGATTCATTGGTTTATTTAAGAGCTTAGTTAAATAAAATACAATTGAGAGAGAATTTTCAGGAGATTTTATGAAAATTTTCTAATGTTAAAAAAATGTGTTGAAATACCAAGTTTACCCCTATAAGCTTTGAAACTCATGAATTTTGACATTTACAATATTCACCCTTATTGATCTAGACCATTGATTACTTTAAATCAACGGTTAAAAGTGGTTTCTTTGTTTTCCCCTAGCTTTTGGTGTTCTCTGAATATATATATGTATGTTAATTAGGGGTGAGCAATAACCGAACCGTTATTCGAAAACGAACCGAAAATCGACGAAACCAAACCGAAATTAACCGAAAACCGACGAAGCCGAACCGAAAATCGATTAACCAAAAACCGAATTAACCGAAGATCGGTTATTGGTTTTTTTTTTGTAATCTTGGTTCACCGAAATTAACTGAACCGAGCCATTCATATTTCCATATGTTTCTAGCTTTTATACCTTCATTTCATGTATTTATATATCTATTTCTTGTATTTATACATCCATTTCATGTATTTATACATCCATTTCATGTATTGCTAAGCAAAAATTATAGCCAAAGTTTGGTTTTAGTTATTAACCAAAATTAACAGAAACCGAACCAAAAACCGACAAGCTACTCCGAACCGATTAACCGAAAATCGATCGGTTAATAAAATAGATTAACCGATGACTTCGGTTTCGGTTTTGTTTAAGGCTAATAACCGAAACGAACTGAACTGTGCACACCCCTCATGTGTGTCTGTGTGTGTGTTATCTTTTTTCGGGGAGAATATTTATCTATTTTGGAGGCGAGGTGTTGAACCAATGTTTTTAGAACTGGACCGGACATCGAAGCGGTCGTTTTACGTGACCACTTGTCAGATCGATCAGACCGGTTTTAAGGCTACCGGTTCGACGTTGGTCCAACTTATCCGACCAGTGAACCTTTAAGGCTACCGGTTCGACAACGGTCGGTCCGGTTCTAAAAACATTGCTTGACACGACAGGTTCTATATCCGGTTCCCTGATAGACCGGTCCGATCCGGTTCTCAAAACATCGTGGTGAACTATTAAAAACAAATTTTCACTTATATAAAGTCAAACTGTAGATGACTCGCCAAAATATGCAATGTTTCAAATTGTGAGAAAAAGATCATCCCTTATAATTTATAATAATGCAACTTACCAGCAAGAAGATCGCCACAAGGAAGCTTGAGTGGTAGTGCTGGTCGTATGAAACTTGGTGCAGGACGGAGTGGTGGCGGCCGTGGGGGGTTTGGCGCGTTTGGTGGTGGTTGCTGGTTAGTTGACATGGACGCTGCCGGCTGAGCGCTTACACCATTGGGCTCACTTCCTGTAGTTGTTGTAATCATATTTTTTATTGCTTAAAATACTTGAAATTGTAAGATAAGCTTTTTAGATCTACTCTTAACAAGAACTAGACATGAATACCAATATATGGATCTAGATAAGAAATTGCATAACGTGCAGATTAATAATTAATTATTTGTCTATTTTTTAAAATAAATAAAAAAATATGCTTTTATTTCTCCGATACCATTTCGTTTTCATTGGGTTTATTCCAGCTCACCCCATACACACCAACCACATACTAGCTGGCACGCTGTTAGAAAAATACAACTAAATAACATAAAGTATCACAACCACTAGGATCTATTATACGGATTAAATAAATAAAATATTATATATTTAGTAATGAAAATTTTATATTTTTAACAACCCGTGTAATACACGGGTTGAATAAACCAGTATATTACATCGATTGAATAAAATATAATGTAGTTTGTTAACAAACACATTTGTCAAAATATGTTTTTAAAAAATGTAATTTGTCGTAACATTTATAAGGTATGTTAAGTTAGTGTTTAAAGCATTTTTTTTCAACTGAGTATTAATTTTTTTATTTAATTGATAAATATTAGTTCATATTAAGTTCATTTGATTAATGATATAATAACTATTTATAAGTAAATAATAATTATCCGTAATTAGATTTATTAATATAAAGATTATTATTTAATATGAGAGAGAAAATAGAAAATCTAATATTTAATAGGAGAGAGAGACGGGAAAATTAAGGTGAGAAGTAACCAGAAAGTAACACGTGTCCTGAAAAAATTTTTATTTATTAGAGTAGTAAGATATGTATCTTTTTCATGCAAGTGATACTGTGCTCCGGTCTCATTTGAAACATTGAGTAAATTTGGAGTGAAAGTAAAATAAAATTAGCCGTTTAAAACAAAAAATGACATAAAATATTAGTTAAATTATCTTAATTAAAAATAGAAAATGTTCGTAAACGAAATTATACTCTAACTTAAAAGCAAGTGTCACAACATCACCCCTCCACTTTACTAAAATGGTAAAAATGACCTTTTAACTTAATAAAATGTCACTTCAATCCTATTAAGTTTTTAAAGTTTCAAGTTTACTCATGTAGTATATATAATCTGATTTTTTCTTAATAGTTTTCTTCCTTTGTTTGTTTATTTTTTTTTTCTTGACGTCCAGGTATGAATTTTGTTAAAAACGTAGTCGTATCCTTATTCTAATAAATAATTCCAAATAATGTCATATGTAATCACCATGTTTTTTCTTATCAAAATCTTCTAATTTTTTCTATTTTAAGTAAGTTTGAATTTTGAAAGTTAATTATGTTAATGCTTTTATTTTTCAAAAAAGATAATATAAATTTGAATTTGAATTATTACTTAATTAAGGAAATAAAGAATTGTATTTCTTGTTTTACACATTATTTTAAATCTTTTTACACATTATTATATTTTAATTTTTCTATTAAACAACCTAATGTAATACATGGGTATATAACCTAGTTCAAAATAAAGTATTTTAGGTATCGTGGGTTATATCGACTGACGGTGACGTGCTGGTACCGTGCAAAATGAGACCGATACCGACTTAAAAACGTCGGTATCGTTATATAACTATCTTTTATCTATGTTTAGATCTCCACAATTAACCGAGTCGACGTAACTTCATACATTTCTTTTATGTTTTTAACTATGTACTTTTTGTGCTTAGCCACGGTAATATCACCGCATCAACCGTTTAAGGTCCGCGTAGCGTGGAGCAAAATATAATTAACGACTTTTTTTTTGCTTAGCCACGTTAATGTCACCGCCTCAACCGTTTAAGGTATGCCTCCCATCACGGAACGCTGGACAACATTTCTAGTTAAAATTTGTTATTATATCAGTTCTTCTTTTAAAAATAGTTATAATCAGATTTCTTTCTTAGCAATATTTTAAATACGAACTTTTATATCCATTGAAAAAGTTGAAGTGTAGAAAATTTTCTTTGATACTACTTATTCTTTTAGCAATGTGGGATGATGATACATGTTTTATAAACAACTAGTTTAGGTCCCGTGTCTACATACGGGGTGAAAAATATTAATATTTAAATTTTTATGTATATATATTTCACAGGTGTAAAAATATATTACATATACTACGGATATAAATAAACTCGAAATATGTAAAAATTAATATATAATTAGGTTTCGAAAATACGTTAATTACTATTTAATGTAATTTCACTTTCAATTACTATTTGATTGAAATAAAAGTTACATATTTAAATTTTAAAGTTTTCTTATAATAAGGGATAATTTAAAGTAAATGTGTTGTATTAGTCCAATTAATACTTTCTTTAAATATATATTATTATTTAAATATAGAAATGCATTAAATAAGAGAGAGAGAGACGGGAAAAAAATGATGTGATTGAATGTGGAGATGACACGTGACACTAAAGAACCTTTATTTATTAGTATGTATAGATTTTTTTTTTCTTTGCTCATTATATACTTTCTTAATTTCTTTTAAATTTACAGTTTTCTTCTTATTGCGGCTTGACAATTTATAGGTTTATTTATACGGGTTGAATAAATATAATTATTATATTAATATCGAATAATAAAAATTTTATTTTTTAAAAACTCATGTATTATACGGGCTGAATAAATCCTTGAAATACAATATAATCTGTTAACACATACACTTGTCAAAATATGTCAAAAGATTTATTAATACAAAGATTAGTATTTTCTTAAAAAGTTATAATCTATATTGTATAATAAATAAAGGTTTTGGTAGATAAATTTTTCCGTCTCTCTCCTATTAATTGCACAAGTTTTATTTAATTGTTTTTTAATAATTTTTTTGTTTTCCGTCTCTCTCTCCTATTAAATAATAATGATTTCTACAAATCTTTTTATAAACGTTTTTTATTTAGAAAAATATAGGTTTGTTCATAAAACATTTTTCGAAATTGATCATTTGTTTCATTTTTTTTATAAAACATTTTTAAAAAGTAACTATATGACGTTTCGAAAATTTATATTAAAAAACTATATTTTTTTTATAAAACATTTTTAAAAAGTAACTATATGACGTTTCGAAAATTTATATTAAAAAACTATGTAATATGTCATAAATATGTAATATGTAAATATTTATTATTAAGTATATAACATTGCATTTATTCAAACTGGGTAATACACGGGGTTTCTAACCTAGTTATTAAAATATAGAAGTGTATTTAATAGGAGATAGAGACGGGAAAAAATGATGAGAATAAATATTGAGGCGACACATGGCATTAGAAAACCTTTATTTATTATATAGTATAGACATAATTATGAATTTAAAAGAACCAAATTAAAATTTAGTGTTTTGTTTATCGGCCAGCAAATAATATAATTAATAAGCTACCAAAAGAGAGATCGACTTGGAAAAATTACAAGCCCTAAGTATAGGAACCACCTAGTTATTACATCATAGATTCAAGATTAAAGTAACATCATTCCTTCCATGTTATCTCCGTCCTTTTCTCCCATGTTATCTCCATCCTTTTCGCTTGGTTTCGTACCCATAAAAACCCCAAAATTTTGACTTTCTCCGGTGTTCTTTCAATGTGGGCATGCTTTTGATTAAAAGTCATTTCATTGTGAGCTTTCCATATACTCCATATTGTCATTAAAATAATGGATTGAATTACCTTGTTTCTCCTCTTTGGACCCGAGTGAATCTGCGAATTTGTAAAACATCTCGAATAATAAAGATGAAGAAAGAGTGTATGTTGCACCATTGAGAGATTAGTTCCGAAACTGTTTGGACAATACTACATGATACAAAGATGTGTTCGGCTATCTCTTGATGTTCCCCACAGAAAGTGCACATGGAGGACGCGCGACGTTAATTCTTATAGTTGTCGGTGCCAATAATGTTATTGGGAGCCGATCTTATTCGGCCCTCCAAGCAAGATAGTTGACTTTAGATGGGACCAAATTAAGTGTTAGGCCTTGGAAAATATTGAGTCACCTCTCGTTTCACTTCTCATGGACAACACCAGTGGCGGAGGCAGGAATTTTTTTCAATGGGGTCGGATTTTTTAAGTATATATATGTTTGTTTGTTCATATAGAGATGCACTTGTCGGGTCGGGTCACTAAAATATTTTAGCGGATCGGGTGATGAAAAACTTACTTTTGATGATTTGGTTAATTTTTATTGATTTCAATTGTGTTAAGGTGATTTCATTTAACAAGTAACATGTAATGATTATTTTTGAAAAACAACCGCTACTTCAACTACAACAGCTGGTTCTGCTATATATAGGATTGTTGGATGGAGATTCCAAATCGCTATAGTGAACTTGGTGAATCCTGAAACTACTATTAAACTTATGCAAGGAACAATTAATGACTAGCATCAAGTAGATAAAGAAACAACTTTTGTCACAATCAGAAATGATAGTTCTCTGATTTCCATTTACAAATAATTAGCATGGCTAAACTTGGTGAATCCCCTACAAGTAAAATTTTATACGTATCTTTTCATGTGACTATTCTCAAAACCATTGTTATTAAATTTGAATAAAAGCCAGACAAATTAATTTGTTAAAACAAGGAGCAGTATATATAAAAAAATTAAAGAAAAATAAACCTAACAAATATCATTTGAATGTTTCATATTAGTCATTTGGAAGAATCAAAAAGCATGATTTAGGTTTAAGAAGACAAAGATGAAAAGCGGCGGCTAACTTCTGTGATAACAGAAGCCCAAAAAAGAAAAACACAAAAAGAAGCAACAAAAATGCACACAACAAGACTCGAACACTGGTCAGTCGATTAAAACCAAAGGCATTTACCAGTTAACCAAAACATAATTCATTTGTTGTTTTGTCGCAAATAATTTATGGGGTCAATCTAAATTTTCGTAACATACGTTCTATGTAAATTCCATCCAAAAATCAATGGTGGCGTTTGACCCCGTCCCATAAGGAGTAGTTCCGCCCCTGGACAACACACTTCCCTCCTATGAACCTATCTTGCATTGAAATCTAAAGTGGGGTTTTTAATAATAAGAGACTGGATTAAAGGAAACAAGTATACTTGAGAATTGGAAAATTGGTTAAAACTAAGAACGATCATTTAATTATTTGGGATTTGTTCCTTTTAATTCCAATTCCAGATGTTTTGAAGTACAAAATAGTTTTATCTTCCTTATACAATTCATATACTAAGCTTCTTTTGTTTGCTAGATGGATAAGGAAGCTTCTGGGCTTTGTGGGCTTGCTTGATGGATATGGAGCTGATAAGGCAGATATTTTCATTTAGATCTTAGTCGGGTCGTCGGGTCTCTCTCTTAACCGTTTGTTCTCTAGTAAGAACGCGGGTCAAGGGTGACCCATATAAACTGGTGTTGTATTTAAGGGATGAGAGAGAAGAAATAATTAGTCTCTCTCATTTTTTCTACACACCACACATTCATCTTCTTCGTTTTCACATATTAGGGTTTGTAGGTTCGTCTCATTGGCGACCAAGTTCGAGTTTGTACTATTTTCTGGTTGTATTCCGATTATCTCATTGATAATCGGAGAGATTCTTGTGTTTTGTTAGTGTATTTGGATCGTTCAGAACTTTGATTCGATTTGAGTTGAGTTGACATTGATATTCAGTTTATCAGATCTAGCTTCGCTGACAAATAGGTTTTGAATGATATAAATAAAAAGTTTATTCTAGTTCTTAACTTATTAGATCATGTGGTATACCCAAGTGATGAAGGTGTCAAGTGATAATAAAGTACACGGCACGTGGCGCCACATCACACCATTCATTATCACTTGACAGGGAAATACCCAAGTGATTGAAATGAGTAATTGAAAGTAAAACCAAATGATTTCTCTTATTAAGAACTTAAAAGAAAATCCCCAAAATTGACAATTTTACACTTCGATAGCAAACTCATACTTCAGTAGTAATTTTGTTGTTATTATTGATGGGTGCTTTCTATCAATGATATAAAGTTAATTAAATTTTTTTTTTTGAACGGCAACACCTAGATTTCCTAAGATAATTGGGTTTTTTCGGGACAACACCTAGAACATCTAGGGCAGCCCACCACAGGAGGAACCCTCCAGCTGGGTAAACCATCTGACCTGACTACAGACCACTTTTTTACTATTGCTAGGATTCGAACCCAAGACCTCCACTATGGGAAGTCTTGGGGCTATCATTGCACCAAATGGTCAACTTAATTAAATAAAAAAAACAAACATTCGAAATACTAAAAAAAAGTAGTGATTACACCTCACACCCTATACAACAGAATCTAAACCACAACCCCACTTCAAGCAATAAAAGATCAACACCACCAACCCTATCCACATTTTTGAAAAACTGATTACATCATCATGGCAAAAGTAAAATCCAACAATACTAAAGCAATTACACAATTAAAAGATAGAAAATCCAGCAGATGATGACGTTACAGGCATAATGGAGTTAGAAGGCTGTTTCTGTTCCCATGGCCTTAACCAAGGTTCTTGAACAATACCCATTGATGATGACACATGGCCATCACCTTCATACCAACCACAAACATGGTTTGCATACTCTAATCTTTTCTCCAACTCCTCTTTCTGTGATCTCAAAACCATATTCTCCATCTCCATCACCACATTCTCTTTCGCGATCCCTTCGAGTTTCCATACCATTTCATCTCTCTTTTTTGTGAAATAAAAGATTTGGTCATTGAGATCTTTCATGTGTTGTTCTTTCTTCATTCTAGACCTCCTTGCCGATTCTCGGTTCGAGATCATTCTCTTCATCTTCTTCTCATCCACCTTTAAGTTATAACCCTTTGATGACATGCTTCTAGTTAAATTGTATATATTAATGATAAACAAATGTTTATATCTACAAGATTGCACAAAAGTTCAAGAAACTGAATAGAACCAATAAAGAAAGAAAACGGAGAATGATTGGACAAGACTGATTCTAGTTAAACTTGGGGCAAAACTCATATCACTTAGGATTTTTGTGATGGGTTTTGTTCTTGTTTGAACATCATATGCTCTAATTAAGGACTTTCAAAAACTGTGTTTTTTGTGTGTTTCTTTGAGAAAGCTTTGAAGGTAAATATATATAGGGAACGAATATTCTGACCACAGGACTTGTTTTGTGAGTGTGTAAGAAGACTTTTTTGGAAAAGAGACGTGAGTAGTTTGATAGCCTCCTTTTGGATTTCGATTTGGATAAGTCGATAAGATTAAACTTTATAAAAATCAATTTGTCCATTTGGTATATTAAATAAATTATTAATCAATCATTGATTTTTTATTGAAGAAATATTCAATCTATATATAGTTTCTTTCTTTTACCAGTCTATAGTTTATCTAGTATATATATGTCAATAGATTTGTCACTTATATACAAGAGTAACAATTAGAAAAGCATGAAAAAGACTATATAGTAGCAATATAAAAAAATATCGTGTATTACATCGAGTTGAATTTGTTCATATTTATATATAGAAGTATGTATTTAGCTTTCGTTCTCTTTATACTAATAATCGTAATTAAAAATTAATAATGACATAGCGCTAGCCAAAATGACAATAAATATGAAATAATCAAATACCGTAGAAAAGTCAAAGTAAAGTACTAAAATAGTTTAGGATAAGGGCATGAGGTATACCAGGTGTGAGTGTGAGTGGTGTGAGCAAAAGTAGCAGCTCCACTGGGTGTGGTGATCCACACGACGATGACACCGTAAATGCGAGCCAAAACTTTTCAAATTTTGATCCATAAGATATTGATGTTAATGTTGTCTCCTTGCACACATGTCAGGTGTCAGGGCGTCCCGAATGCTATGATGTTGGCTTCTAAGCATCTTAACTACCGGTGAGCTTAAACTAATTGGCGAGAAGTTAACATGTCACATTTTTTTATCTTTAATTTGAGTATAAAAAAATAAAATAAAAAATTAACTTGTCGGATCTTTTCGAAACTAAATATATGTAGTATCATCATACTGCATTATATAGTTTTTAAAAAAATAAAGATTAGTTTGATTCTAAAAATGATAATTCTAGTAATTAGTTTCTAGAAAAAGGAATCGAAGTGTAGATTTCATATTTAAGGTCAACATAAAAGAAGTATGTTTGTATATATGTTCTATTTTCTCTTAGTTATTGGAATCATTTAATTTGTGTAAAAAAGTAGTTTCTAGATGTTTTCATTTCGAAGCAATACATATTAAACGGAGGATTATGTAATTTTTAATACTGTCAAATAAACAAGTTAAACGTGGTTAATTAGTCCAATATAAAACTATAATGTGTACTTTAGTTATACAAAATAAAATAAAAATTAAAAGTCTTGACAAACTAACAAAATTAAAAATTCAAACTATTAAAAAAAATTGATGGACAGATAGAATTCGGTGAAGGGACATCCTTTTAGATTAAATACACAAGTTTAAAAACAAAACAATTGTGTGTTCAAATTGAGTTGTTATTTGTTAATTAATCACTCCAAAATGAACACATATATGTTTGAAAGTTTCAAAACACAGTTTTTATAAACTAAGTCGTATAGAACTTAAAGTTTATAAGAGATTGCTTTGATATGAAATCATATTTTCGAAAGTTCTAAAACTGAAACTTACACCCAAGTCCATTGTTTATGTAGGATTGACAATGTCTCAACAATGTATTCGACTAAGCTCACTTAACGCGGTAATTAACAAAATTATTTTTTAATTTTTAGAACGGCTAACTCACACGTCGTCTGAATATAACCATCAACCTTTTAGGGATGAAGTAGGAACACGTTTACTGATACCGCTAGACTATAAGCCTTTTTGTTAACAAAATTACTTACCATGCCATTGTTTCTTGTCATGTTATACCAACATCTATGCAGAATTTCGGGTTTTTTTTGTACGGATAGATATAAAGAAATAAAATAAAAGGATTTAAGACGACATTTGGTGAGACGTGGGAATATTGAAAGTGACATGATAGAACTAAATTCATGAACTTTGACATATAAGCCATAAAGGATAACTATGTATTATATTCTTTGCTTTTTTTCGAAATATTGAGTTATTTAAGATAGTCTTGGGACCATAAGTACGTCTTTGGTTTTTCACGTTTTTAAGGAATTGTATTTAGTAATTATAGGTTTCTTTTGTCAAGGTTCGTGACTTCAAAGTTTTCTTGCTTCTTTTACACATTTCTTTACTATTCAAATAAATTAGTCAAACTATAGGATATGTGTAATAATTTTACTAAACGTAAAAAAAATACCATGTCACGTATCTTACATGTAAAGAGAAGTGAAACCACTGATAAAAAATAAGTTTTATAATGTTTTTACTATCAGCCATCATTAAATATTTAATCATTAATGATCATTGTTTAATATTATTTACTATTTATTCAAGATTTTATTTTTCAATAAAATATAATATTTATTTAAAAATAAGACAAAAAAAATTTAAATATAAATTGTCACATGAGCGATTCTTCCAAATATGTTCTACCAAATCGAAGTGAAGGCTGATATGTGTTTCTCTATTGTGTATTGCGTTACGAATTGCTTGTTTCTCTTCGGCATTTAGTAGTACAGTCGGTGGTTGGAGATTATCTACACGGTTTTGGAAAATCGCTCTCTTGTCTTCTAATATCATATCATGTAAAATCACACAAGCGTACATAACATTCCTTTTTTTTTTTCTTTTGACCAAATTCGTGTCGGATTGTCCACGGTAGCCCATTTTTTCTTCAGAACTCCGTATCTCCATTCAATATGGTTGGAGATTATCTACACAGTTTTGGAAAATCGCTCTCTTGTCTTCCAATATCATATTATGTAAAATCACACAAGCGTACATAACATTTTTTTTTCTTTTGACCAAATTCGTGTCGGATTATCCACAGTAGCCCATTTTTTCTTCAGAACTCTGTATCTCCATTCAATATCCTACCATACCAATTCTTGGTTTTTTTTGAATAATTTCCATTTATCCCCTTGTGTGCATGTAAATGCTTTGGCAAACATGGTGTACTATGAATTAACACCATCAGCAAGATAATACACGTATCGGTACTCTACATCATTGATATAAAATGAAGACCCCGGTGCAACTCTGTATATAATGTCGTTGAAAACAAGCGATTGATCTAAGACATTAATATCATTGTTTGATCTGGCAACACCAAATAACACATGTCAAATCCAAAGATCATATGATACCTTAACTTCAAGCATTATGGTTGGGTGTGGATAGTTACCTTGATGATGCGGACCTCGCCAAGCTATGGGGCAGTTTGACCACTCCCAGTGAATGCAATCGATTCTACCAAGATTCCGAGAAAGCCATGTACGGCTTCATACACCTCGTATATTTATTGAATGTCAGTTTACGTCGGTCTCCTTAAATACATTATACCTTAGATATCAATCACACCTTTAATAGTAACTGTAACTAAGATTAAATAATATTAACAATTGAACAATAGACAATGGATTGAATAGTAATGTACAAGCTTTTGTTCATTTGGTACAATTCAACTTAGATACTATCTTTATCTCAATATTTACCTCAAACCTGTCATCTCCTTAACAAACCACGTTTCCTTCTCCCTTTGCCCCTGTCATCTCCTTAACAAACCCACATATTGAGCTTCATTTCCATTCAAAAAGAAAGAAAGAGATAGAGAGAGAAAGGAAAGTCTACAGAGAGAAGGTAATCATGAAAAGAGAGAGAGAGAAGGATTTGCATTCGTTTTATATATAATTATGTAGGCTTGCTAATTATATAGTTATTGTTTTTATCTTCATTTTGGAGTGATGGGTGATGCATGTGTATGTGTTGCAGGGCCATGAATCAACCAGGGCATTGTGTGAGTGTTGGTGATTGTGGCGTTGCTTCTAATCTTTCTATGCAAATTTGATGTTGTACATTTTGCTAGATTGAAGGTCATTGGTGAAAGCTTGCAGAAGCCATTGATGTGTTATGACAACAATGTTGTTGGTACTTTAACTATGTTGTAAGTTATGAAAGCTCATGGATGAAAAAGGCACAATATTTTTTTTATTTTGTAAATGATATTCATATGAATAATATACAATATATAATTCGTTAATTTGACTATTTTTTCCTGGTTTTTAAACATTTCAGATTGTGTTTTTTTAGGGGTGTAAACGAGCCGAGCCCGAGGCTCGAGCTCGGCTCGTTTAACTTACTGTGAGCTCGAGCTCGGCTCGATTCGAGCTCTAATTTTGAAGCTCGGGCTCGGCTCGTTGGTAGTTTTATGAGCTCGGGCTCGGGCTCGGATCGTTTATTATATATTAATTAATTTATATATATTTATAATTATTTTTATATAAATTTTATTATAGTTTTTATATATAACATAATACATATTATTTAATTATATTTATCTTAATTTTATATATACTAATTATTATTAATATTTTAAAAATATATATTAAATATATTAAAAACATTACATAAATAAAAGGCTCGTTAAGGTTCGCGAGCCGGCTCGAGCTCGATAAGGGAAGCTCGGGCTCGTTTATTAAACAAGCTTATTCTTAGACTCGAGCTTGGGCTCGAGCTGATCTCGAGCAACACTGTTTTCATCGCCAGCTACTGTGTTATGGTTGGCCAAAGGAGGTATCGTGATAATGTCTATAAAATTTCTAAAATCAGTAACAGAGAGATCCAAAACAAAGCCATTGCCAGATTGTGGGAATGATTCATTATATCGCAGTAAGTTATCTTTACAAATTGTAGATTGGACATAAATGTGTTTACAGGTCATCCCGAAATCAAATAAAGGAATTATCCAAAGGGGAATGGGTCAAACCGATTGAAGTCGGCCCAACTCTGTTTTTAAGACATATAACCTCTGATACTTTTTATTTGAAGGTTTGCAAAAATATTGTTTTGTAATCCTAATTAACACATTATTTGGTACATCTCCCCCATGTTTTAACTTCAATGATTTGTACAATCTCCTTAACATTTATGCGTTGTTCACATCTTTTTTTTTTACTTTTGATCAAAGTAATGTTCTTCAACTTCTAGATTATATAATCGGTATATGAATTTTACCTAAATAATTGTTGTGTAAAGTTTTCGACTAGACTTGGTCTCCCTCGAGTTTGAAGTTCGATTAATCATCCTATTCAAAACAGGTACTTTTTTATACTGCCCTTTTATCCTCTTTACTATTATGTAAAGTTAGAGCAGGATTTGAATTGTTGGCCATTAATGGAATTGTTACGACACTTATTAAATTCTTGATAATCTTTTTTACAATTCTGAATGTAGGTTTAAGAGGACGAAAATAGAGGTGCATCTTCATAGCAACCAAATAGTCTTTCATCTCCTCCAAACTTGAAGCGACCAAAGGTACATTCAGAATCAAAATTTACGCATAAAATCGGCTTCCTATGACCATGTTTCAATTTGAGGTCATAACCTTTATTAGCATTGAAATTCCATTTAGTTCGAGTGAGCAGGTTTTAGTTAGGACTCAAAATTAGGAGCTTGATGTTATATTATTTTAATTACTGACCTCAGATTTTATGTTTAAAATTGTATTGCTATTTCTTTTTTCCACAAAAGTTGTTGGTATTGCATACAAAATGATAAAAAAAAAAGTTGCTATATGCAGTGTATATCCGTCTAAGCAAGCCACATTGCAGTGTTTAGGATGTGTTAAAGCCAAATTACCTATTGCTAAAAGCTATCATTGCACTCCCAAACATGTACAAGAATGTATGTATGTAAATTTTATATGTATTTTGGCAAGTACATATGATATATGTGTATGCATATATGTATGCAGGTATGTATAAATTTTGAATGTCATGAGTTCGACCTCATTCTTTCTTACTTCTACAAAATGGAACCACAAAGCGAACGACCATGGCCGGTAGGAGTTACCAAATGGGTTTAACCTACCAGACCCGGTCTAGACCGATGAACATAAACCATATTTTGCTTAAAAACCCGCCGCAACGCGCGGGAGTAAACCACTAGTTAAATTAATAATAATAATTGTAACGACAGTTAAAAAATTAATCATAACTTCATAAAATTTATGAAGACCATCTTGCGAGGATTTTTCCGACATCTTCACATATTCATCTCACGAATCGTGAGAAGTATCGTACGCTAGTTGACGAATTGTGGACGTATATTTTTATATACCAGTGAAACCTAGTTTACGTCTATCGTCTTCCCTTTGTTGAAAATTGAAACTCTCTCTCGAAAACCAACATGTTTTTTTGTTTTTTCTTAAAAGATCACTCAACAATTTTTTGTACTTAAAAAAGCCAACATACTTTTTTGTTTTCCTCGTAAAAGACTAACAAATTTTTACATATAAAAAATAAACATACTTTCGTGTTTTTTGTCACACCCCCAAAATCCACCAACGGAGTTTTACCGTTAGGAGCGTGACATACCAGGATCTCAGTCATTAGTTACTTTGAACGACTCTATATGAGTTTAAGAAAAATCACTAGTATTGCTCATAGTCACGATGCAACACTAGTAATGAAAATACTGATTTAATGTAAGACTTGCGGAAGCGAAAAGTTAAATGAAAAACATGCGCCAAAACAGTTGCGCCAAAATAAACAATTCAACGATAATTAAAATAAATAATTCTTAAGTTTGCAAATGATAGACTTCGTATGCATACATGCCTTAGCTCGTGCTTGTACCTTAATTGATTGAGAAAACATGCTAAAACGTGTCAACACGAGGTTGGTGAGTTCATAGGTTTCAATGTTTGTAAAGTTTACTAGATAATACCATTTACAATTATATCATAGGTAGCTAACCTAGTACATGTTACTAAAGCGTTTCGACACCGAAGCTGACTGTTTATGTTTGTACTGCCTCCCACCATGACTATCATCATCAATGGTGAATGTTTAGGTCAATGTTACACCCGTTCGACTACCTGTCGTGTTAGCGCGACTAACGCGGGTGGGGCTTGTCAATGCCCAGTAGTACTACTCAAGATTACCTCGTTAACCCATATACTAACGGTTCGATAAGTAAGGACTTTCATGATATGTTTGCGCTTAGTACACAAGTGATATAAAAGAAATGTAAGATCTAAATGTTCATACCCATGTTTTCTCCCCCAAGTTTAAAACGTAAGAAAAGGGGCCGTGAAACTCACCTTAGAGTATGTGCGAAAGAAAAACGAGCTTAGAATGCTTGACGACTAACTGCCACCTATAAACACCGGTTTATAAGTGTGTGTTTGTGCAAGAGAATACGAACCCTAAGTATCCAAACAATCCCATTGTTTAAGTGTTTGAAAAGAGTTTACAAGTTTGACTCATGTTTGACCATGTTTGACCAAGTTTGACTAAGTTTGACCAAGTTTGACCCGATGACCCGTTGGTGACCCGTTTAGTGATTAAATGTTTGTTCAGTATAATACTTCTATATTATACACAAATGATCATGCTGTAACACTTAGCAACAAATCCTATTTGTTCTAACAAGATAGCAAGTTTCCATAAATAGCAGGTTTCTATAAACAGTAAGTTTCCAAAAATAGCAGGTTTCTATAAATAGAAAGTTTCCAAAAATAGCAGGTTTCTATAAATAGAAAGTTTCCAAAATAGCAGGTTTCTATTAATAGAAAGTTTTCAAAAATAGCAGGTTTGTTCGGGACTCATGTTTCCTGGAAACTATCATCATTGATATGTTTGTAGTATTACTCTAACATGTTCTAGCTCATCATATCACATAACAATTGCCTAGAACCTAAACATGCAAGTCATATTTCAAGACAAGTTTCCAACTTTAGTAACCTATGACTAGCATGCGTGATTTCAAACACCTAACACGTTACAACAGGTTATTGTATCTTAACTAACATGTACCAATCATTAAACCATATCATGCATGTCTAAATAGCAAGTTCTAACCACTTTTAACAATTAAAGTTTCCTTATTTGGAAAGTTTGCAAAACCGGGTTATGTATTCAAAATCTGCTTTCACAAATCATCTAAACATGTATCAAGTAGTATATAACCATCATCATATCATTCAAACCACTTCTAGTATGCAAGATAGAATTTCTAAAAAGTTTCCATTATAAGTAAGTTAGGGTTTTTAAGCTTGTTTAACGAGATCTAAAGTACCAAATCCATCACGTATGATTTATCTAACATAGTTATAACCATAACAAGTGTCAAACATCTCTAACATGCGATTCTACACCATCACATAATCAAAAAGTTTCAATATTTAACAAGTTACTAACCATACGGATCTAGGGTTTTGCAAATAACCATAAAATCAACAAATACATGCAAAACAATAATAAAGTTAACATTTTTATTATAAAAATCCATGTTTGGATGAACTAGGGTTATGATCTAAAATTTAGGAATCAAAAACTGGTGAAATTGAACGAAACGACTTACGTAGAGATGTTAGAAACGTCGAGACTAGCACGTATCTACTTCCGGATTCACAATCGGGGCTCGAACGAAGGTCTTTTGGGTGCTTGAATGTTTCGGTCGAAGTGGGGAGTGGGGGGAGGGGGTCGACGGCTTCAAAGGGTGGTTAGGTTTAGATATGTTTTTTTTTTTATTTTATCATTATCCCATTACTAATGGGTAATTAGTTTGGCCTGCGGGCTTAATTAAGACCCATATGTCTAATTAATTAAATAATCACTAATAATGATTTAAAAACTTCCAATTATTATTTTTATAAAAACACTAACTTTTATAAAAATACTAATTATGTTTTACACACGATAAATACGTACGAAAACAATAATATTCACATAATTCACGTAATCACATATAAATCATAAAACTCATAATTTATATTAAATATAAATTATTAATGTTCGATTAATCACCAACGTTCTGGGTTAGACTCGAGTGCGATCCGATGTGTGCGACTGACTGACACATTTAATTAATCCTAATTAAATGCAATGTACGTGCGACTAACTGGGATAACTGAGTTTGAAACGAATAATATTTGAACTAACGAGGTTTGAGTTAACGGAGTTAACCTGAAAATGTCGGATGTCACATTTTTCTCACAAAAGTTTATTGACAACTTTTTATCTTAACAAATAAACCGCGAGAATCAAGACAAATGAAATCTACTGACAAAACTTAGTGTGTACACAAATGAAGACTATATTAGTTTGTCCACCTCTCGCACCACTTCTTGATAAACCTAACATGCACGCCCAACAAAAAGAAAAACGCCTAGCTTATAAAGTAATTAACTTGGGCTTAGTAGTAGTACTTTCAAAGAAAAACAATATATCATTTTCTTTTCAAGTAAAAAAAGCAATAAAATCTAATTTGCTCAATTTTATTTATATCACAATGATTTGATATTGATTCATCACATCCTAACAAGGGTTTTGGGTTATTACATTATTCTTATTAACCATGTACTTTTTTAAATAACAATTTTTTATATCTAAATACCACCTAACCTTTTATTTATAAGGATTTTAACTCACGTCACTTTTATGGAGGTAAACACTATACCATTAGACACTAGGTTATGGGTTTATTTACCACTTACTAATTAACTACTAAAGTTAACATGTCTCAATTACTAATATTAACATAATTATACGAAAACATGTCTTAATTAGACTTAATTCATACATTAGCTTAGTTTAATCTATCTTATATAATAAACAAGTAAAATTATAGAACACTTAGCAATCTGTGATTCAATCTCAACTTTATTCATACCACCCATTTTCACAATCACAACATTCCATTTTCAACACTAATTCGTATGCCTAAATCCTTTCTTCTTCCCCAATACTCCAAGCCGCCTTCACCATCGTCGACTAGTTCTCCCACACACAGGTAAGATTCCTTATCCATTTAAATTTTCATTCATGTTTTTGTTATTTTTCTTTCGATTCATTCCTTTTCCCATTCTTGATTTGATTATTTTGACATCACTGAAGTTCAAACTCATTCCGCTCATAAATTCATCAAAGCATGTCTGATTAGGGTTTTTGAAGGTATGTAAATTTAATGAAACATTGTTTTTTTCTAAAAGGTATTGTTTTTCTTTTATGTGGTGAACCATATTTGATAGATTCAAATTACTGTTAATATTTTTGTTGGCGATTATTTAATCGATTTGGATCTTAATTTTATAGGGGTTCTTCAATTGAAAGGCTTAACCCTCAAAATTTTATATCAAGCTGTGTCCAAAGAGAGTATGCATCCTTACTTGAAAATTTATGTTCCATTTTACAGTTATTATATCCTAGAATTGGTAGATGTTGTTTGAGTATCTCTATTTCAATTTGACTTTGACACAAGGCTGCTTCGAAACATTTGGTGTTCAATCATGTCGAGGATTTTAAGGAGGTTTTATAATCAAACCCCCACTTTAACACCATTTGCAACTCTACAGGTCGGGATATCTCTATGTTTATGATTACATTTTGTTTCATAAATGTTATTCATTAGAGGTTGCAAAATGAGTGAGTTGGGTGATGGTTCATACGAATCTGTTTCGAAACAGATACATTTTTGTACTTGTGGAAATGGTCAGATTGGGTTGGACTCGAAACAACTTGTATAGAATTGTAAATTTTGAGTAAACAATTAGGCATCAACCATGATTACGAATTATATTTTTTCAAGAATAAACTAATCTTTTTAATTAAAAATATCAAAACAGGTCAAAACTCAAACAGATTGATGGAAACAGTTGGGTTAGGTTGTACGGGAACACCTTTTATCCAATTATGGCTAACGAGTAGGTTTATCTAATACATATATTATTAACAGATTCCTGATGAAAATGGTTCTGGATTTGTTTGGGATGAAGAACGACACATTGTCATGATGTAGGGTTAAATATCTCATATATAAGAGTCGGTTTTTGTATAGTTTAGTAGTTTAATTATGTTTATCGAGTCGGTTTTACGTGTGTTTCGTAGTTTGATGTGTTACAGGGTAATTGTGCTAAAGAGCGACCTTTACGAGTGATTGATAAAAAGGCACGAAGCCCGAGAGGTCAAAGAAAGAGAAGTCAAAGCTTAAAAGTCAAAATCTTGGATCCTGGTGAAGAAGTTCGCGACACGCGAGGGGCTTGAAGATGGGCTGCGACTATTTTGTTCTTCGCGCCACGCGAAGAACTGGGGCTGGATGTTCGCGACACGCGAAGAAGGGGAATTACGGCAAATTAAACCTAATTTCAATTATAAAGCTATTGTGACTCCCATTATCAAATGACCTTCTTCCTTGCCGTCCCAGAGCTTCTCTAAGGCGATTCCAGAGTTTTCTAGGCCAATTGTTCTTAGTTTCTAATACTTGTAAGTTTAAAGTTTAAACCTTTAATGTTTTCGACAATTATGAGCGGCTAAACGCTTTCGTGATCCCTCCGGGTGAACGATTTATGCTTGTATGTGTATGATTTCAGTAGATGATCAGTATTGGATTGAAGTTTTGTGAACCTATTAAGTTCTTTGAATTCAATTGTGTTTGATTTATGAATAATTGCATGTTTTCGATTTATTGTATCTATCGTCGTTTCTTGGTTTTCTTGCATCGGAAATAATCCAATTTTGTGATTGAATTGATTATTGTGTGATTGGGTTAAACAATTTAAACAAGGTTATTTGTGTGCGTATGCATTGCTAAATCTGAATCCCGGAGTGGTCCGTTTTTCTCCAATTGTTTTACAAATCAACTTAAGTGTTTTTGATAATTCCAAATCTTTTAATTAATAAAGTTTAGAATTTTAGTAGTCATTGAATCAGTTTGGTTTAAATAGCATTCTTCATGTGTTCCTTGTGTATTCGACAACCCTACTTCCCTGTCTACAGTCTAAGTAACTAAGAAGTGGTTTTTATAAATATTTTTTATTAGCCTCGACACCGCGATCAAAATGGCGTCGTTGTCGGAGAACTTGTGCGCAAAGTGCTATTTTTGATTTATTTTGTTCAGTGCTACTAATTTTGTGCTTACGTGTGCAGGGATAGTTTTATGCATACTAGGCGCTCAGGAAGAACTTCACCGTTATTGTTTGATCCCAGAGATAGAGAAAACAGCAAAAGAAAACAGAAAACTTCAAGGAACAGTCCAAAAAATCCTAGAAAAGCTTGACAGTCCTTCGGTAAGGATGTCATAGAATCAACCCATGAATCAAGATCTAAATCAAGGTGGTGAACAAAACCCACCTATTCCAGCTCTACCAACAAAACCAACCAAACCCATCTCAAAACCAACAACCACCAATTCCACTAAATCAAAACCAACCACCTCCTCCATAAAACCAGAACCAAAATCAACCACCACCCAGATTCCAACAACCATTACCTCAACCTGTATTCTGAAATCAACCATACCAACCGAATGACAGCTACCCGAGCTATTCTGATTATGAAGATATCTACCATCCACAGCACGGTTCTCAATGTGAGAATTGGAACGAAGAGGAAGAGTGGTATGATTTAAACCATCAGGAGGCATTCCCTCCCCAAAATCAAATGTAGAACATAGATGGATGGGTTCAACCACCACCAAGTGCAGAGTATAGGTTTCCACCTAGGAACCATCATCAGGGGTATATGGGTAATTTGGAACAAGAAAACAGGTACAGACAGCCCAGGAACATACAACCACAGAGACATGATCAAGGAGTGGACAGTCACTTCCACCCACTTTGGCTTTAAATGCTTCCCTAGTCATTCCACCGGTTCGTAGGGGGAATGCATTCGAGATCAGACCAGGTTGTCTTGGGATCCTTCCACACTTCTATGGGAGAGCTACTGAAGAGCCGTACACACATCTATTTGAATATGAGGCTACTTGTAGGACCATAGGTGGTCAGGGGTTCATTACTGATGAGATGAAACCGGTGCTTTTCCAGTTTTCACTAAAAGACAGGGCAAAACAATGGTTTCTATCTTTGCCATCTGTAAGCATTGCCACCTGGGCATAGTTACAGCAGCAGTTTCTTGATGAATATTTCCCACCTCATAAAACCAATGAGGGCCGAGCTGCTATACGGGATTTCAAACAACAATCAGGGGAGCCTTTCTATGAGGCATTTAAAAGATTCAAGGAATTGCTTTGAAAATGCCCGCATCATGGGATACAAAAGTAGGAGCTCATACAGGCCTTCTATGATGGGCTTTTACCTAGGGATGTGAGAGATGTCAATGCCACCAGTGCAGATTCATTCTTCGATAATCATGTGGATGTTGACTGGGATATTTTGGAGAAAATGGCAGTGACATCAAAGAGGCAAGCTAATGCCAGCAGAAGAGCAAAGATGGGAGGAGCTGCGAAAGCTGTTGATTATGAAACGCAAAAGTGTTTGGATGTCATGGAAATTAAAATGGCAAAGCTTGGTAGGCCTAGTGGAAGAGAGGTGTCCAATGTCTCATAGGGATACCCGGTGTGTGATGGATGTGGTTATTTGGGCCATACTATGGAGAGTTGTCCACGAGAGCAGGGCAAGCCAGACGAAGTGAACCAGATTGGAGGTGACAGGAAGCCGGACATGAATGCAACACACTACCATTCGGGACTCAGAAATCATCCTAATCTCAGGTACGTTAATGCAAATAATCAAATGAATCCTAACTTTCAGGTTCCTGATGTGCAGGTTGGGAGTCAGCAGCAGTACCAGAACCGCAAACAAAGCTACAATTCAGGTGAGTACCAAAGAAATTCAGGTAATCAGGGGTACCAACATGGGGGATATCAACAGAGAAACTACAAACAGAACCAGCAGAACAAACCTGCAACTAGCGGTAACCCACAGCTTGCAGCAATATTGGATTCCCTGAAAAGAATTGAACAAGACAAAGAGATCCAGATAAAGACCAATGAGTCATTTGAACGACAACTGGGTCAACTAGCTGAGAAATTGTCAGAAGTAGTGGGGCGAGCTCCGGGGCAACTCCCAAGTGATACTAAACTAAACCCACAACATCAAGGAACATGTTCCTCTGGGACAAAGAATGCACATGTTAGTGCAGTTGGTACCCAAGAAGTCAATGAAGATAGTGAGTTGGAGGATGAAGATGAGCAGGGAGAGCCCATTATCCCCACTGAAGTAGGAGGGTTACAGGTTGAGTAGGCTCTGTTAGATTATGGGTCAAGTGTCAGCATCCTACCAGGAAAGTTGAAAATTTTCTAATCTTTCTATCACCAACGTGTCTTCACGCCACGCGAAACCCCAAGGCTCAGTCTTCGCGACACGCGAAGAACAAACATGATAACTCGGATGACCAATGAGTCTTCGCGACATGTGAAGAAGTCCTCCCTGGTTTTCGCGACACGCGAAGGACCAAGAAACCCTAATTTTTAATTTTTTTTTGTAGTCGTTCGAGTCCGTCGGGTCTTTTATTTTTCTTTGAGTCATTCTATTGAGTCGATATGATGCTTGTGGGTTTGTTTGGAGCTTATTTTGCAGGTTTGGATTTTAGTTTCCTGTACTCAATCTCCATATGGGGACGATAATCCGACTTTTGCTTGATTCTTTTGTACAAGGCAACCCGCTTGTATCCATGGAGCACGATCGCGAATGAAATGCTATACGAACGTCTTTCCAGCTAAGTTTTAATATTTTTGTATTTTATTTTCGCTTTGAGTCGCTCTTCCTACATTGAGGACAATGCAGAGTTTAAGTGTGGGGTGGGAAAACCGTGTCCAGGTCTAGTTTGAGTCTTTTGTTTTGAGTGAGTTTGAGTCATAAAAATACAAAATAATAATAATAATAATAATAATTTTGAAAAAATGTCTTTGGATTAGAGTGTTTGCAATTAAATGGAAAATGATAGTACAATCGGGAATTTGCGTGTGGAATTTAAATAAATAATGATGATCAAACATGTCCTAATTTGTAACGTTTTGGTAGGCCCAACCGATTTAAGAGCTTAAACATCCTGATAGTGTATCTAGGTTTAAAATAAATAATTAATTCAGGATATCTTGTGGGTTCTCATCTTAGGGGTGTCGGTAAGGTCGAAACTGTCAATATAGGGTGATAGGTACCTTTATAAACAAGAATTTATAAGTTTTTAAAATTATTTGGCACACTGATTTCTTTTTATGAAAATAAATCCGAAATTTGGTGACGCTTGCATTCCATAATCCATCATTTAATGAGCTTTAATTAATTAATTTGAGATCTTAGGTTTTGCCTACGTGTTACCCTCCGGGTTAGTGACTTGGTTGATACACCCACGGGTAGAACTTAAGTGATCATTATTGGATAACTAAGTTAGGTTCACGTGTTTCCCTTCGGGATGGTGACTTGAAGGATACACCCATGTTCCGAAGCTTATGTACTTCATTGCTTAAAAACTGCAGCCTAGGTGTCATATATCGTGTTCCAACGTGATTGAAACACTAGTGGGTTAGGTTTATTCATATAACATTAATAAAAGCTCGTATCATTCATTCATCGATCCATTTTAATTTTTAAAACTTATAGATTAATGTTTATAATGGTGGGAAATCTATAAGGTTTAACCCGGGCCTAAACATGACCTTAAGATGGGATTAGGCTGAGTCGTAACTTTCTGAGTGTGAGACCCATAGATTGACTGTTTGCTTGGTAATGTATAATATATAGATCACATAATTGGGGGCTCGAGAGTCGGTGGTTGGGTTTAATCGGACAGAAATACCGATTGTTACGGTTAACGTGTTATGAAAGTCTGTGCTGTGTAAAATGAAAGTAAAGTTGGAAGTTTTCCTGTTATGATTCCATTGCATTATTCTTTTTTGAGACGAAAAAGGTCAAGTGTGGTGATGTGATGTAGGGTTAAATATCTCATGTATAAGAGTCAGTTTTTGTATAGTTTAGTAGTTTAATTGTGTTTATCGAGTCGGTTTTACGTGTGTTTCGTAGTTTGATGTGTTACAGGGTAATTGTGCTAAAGAGCGAACTTTACGAGTGATTGATAAGAAGGCACGAAGCCCGAGAGGTCAAAGAAAGAGAAGTCAAAGCTTAAAAGTCAAAATCTTGGAAATTAGGATCTTCGCGGTGAAGAAGTTTGCGAAACGCGAGGGGCTTGAAGATGGGCCGCGACTATTTTGTTCTTCGCACCACGCGAAGAACTGGGGCTGGATGTTCGTGACACGCGATGAAGGGGAATTACGGCAAATTAAACCTAATTTCAATTATAAACTATTGTGACTCCCATTATCGAATGACCTTCTTCCTTGCCATCCCAGAGCTTCTCTAAGGCGATTCCAGAGTTTTCTAGGTCAATTGTTCTTAGTTTCTAATGCTTGTAAGTTTAAAGTTTAAACCTTTACTGTTTTCGACAATTATGAGCGGCTAAATGCTTTCGTGATCCCTCCGGGTGAACATTTATGCTTGTATGTGTATGATTTCAGTAGATGATCAGTATTGGATTGAAGTTTTGTGAACCTATTAAGTTCTTTGAATTCAATTATGTGTTTGATTTATGAACAATTGCATGTTTTTGATTTATTGCATCTATCGTCGTTCTTGGTTTTCTTGCATCGGGAATAATCCGATTTTGTGATTGAATTGATTATTGTGTGGTTGGGTTAAACAATTTATATAAGGTTATGTCTATGTAATCTCTGATCTGACTTGAAACTGAAATTGTGCGTATGCTTTGCTAAATCTGAATCCTGGAGTGGTCCGTCTTTCTCCAATTGTTTTACAAATCAACTTAAGTGATTTTTATAATTCCAAGTCTTTTAATTAATAAAGTTTAGAATTTTAGTAGTCATTGAATCAGTTTGGTTTAAATAGCATTCTCCACGTGTTCCCTGTGGATTCGACAAACATACTTCTCTATCTACAGTCTAAGTAGCTAAGAAGTGGTTTTTATAAATATTTTTTATTAGCCTTGACACCGCGATCATGTCACAAAAATACACTTTGATGGCTTTCAACCCGTTTCCTATTAAAAGTAAAAGGGTCACTTTACATCTCCTACAGCAAACGGGATACAAAAGTGAGAGATGAAAATATTACCTGGAGTAGATGGCCCGAGTCGAGTTGGTTGCTCACCTTTCTCTGCAAGTAGCTACATTGTACTAGGTAAGCATAATGTATATGACCAACTATGAAGTCAACCTATTAATGAATAGGACCTACACCTGTTTGCATTGCTTCAACAATTATTCATAAGATTATCTTATCATATTAATCTGATCTCAGTATGGAAAACAATTACAAAAGTATAGTTTTTCCTATATGTCATAACATGTGAAAAGAAATAACAAGTTCCTCTTATTTTGTGAGCCCAAGATTCTTTTTTTTGTTGAATTGTTTAGAATGATACTCTGATTATGATTTGTTTTTCTTTTTTCTATTCTCAGCGGGTTCGGGAGGATCCTTCGATGACCAAAGAATTATAACACAAGACGAAATTGATTCAATTTTTGGGACGAAATACTCCGATTATCCTTCAGAGTGATGATGGACCTTGTCCTCTCCTCGCTATCTGTAATCATTCTACCAACAATGATGTGAATTATTTATGCTTTGTGTGATGAAAAAAATTAGGAGAATTAACTTTCACATGTTATTGAGTTGTTAATTGGGGAATTAACACCAGGTTATTATGAACAACTCCCAATTTTCAATAGGTCCCCGTTTTTAATATTGCATTTCTTACTCGATTTTGATTTTGGGTTGTCACCTATCCGACCTTGCTTTTTTTTCACTCCATTTTGATTTTAGATATATACATTGGATATTAATGACATTAATAATGTTGTACCTTTTGTTTCATCATACTTGAAAGTTGCAATTTGCGTTTTTATAGTCTGTATTCAAATTAAGGTTGGGCTTGGGGAAATGTCGAGTATTACGCACTATGAGGCTTTTTCTGTAATTGACCAATAAAGCGTCTAACCAAGTTATGACTTGCGTTTCTTTAAGTAGGTTAACTTCGCCTTGCCACTCTCAAATCAGGGGTTACATACCAATTCAACCATTTATATTTGGAAGACAAAGCTTGCTTACTGGTGAAGACAAAGCTTACTTTGACAAAGCTTACTTTGACAAAGCTTACTTTGACAAAGCTTACTTTGACAACTTAATGTGAATTTGTGTACTCTTAAAGTTTGAATATTGCATAAATCTTTTATACATAAGTTAGTGTTAATATTTAAGGTTTTATATGTTTAGAATGTAATGCCTGATTGTCTTAATGATACCAAAATTCAGGACATTATTAGCTTAAATGGAAAGGGCTGAGCAGGTCAAACGGGCTGAAAGTTGCCCAAGATGTATTCAACATGCATAACACCTTCTAAATCATTAGATTTCTATTGTGATAGTACTATATTTATATAATTCTAAAATGTAAAGACAAAAAAGTGTTTGCATGTTAACATAATACCACCCTACATGTTCCAACAATCCAACATACACTAGAACTACCTAATTTGACTGGAACCTATTTGATGATATATCATTTTCATCATTCAGCCTCGTGTAATACACGGGTTCTAAAACTAGTGTTATATAAAACATCAAGAAATTTAAATTAAAATATTGAACCAAAGCAAATCTTGTCGACCACAATCAGGGGCGGACCTACCTTGCCGGGAGGGGGTTCACCGGAACCCCCCGAGTTTCGAAATTTTAGTGTAACGCTAGGTAAAAAAACTGGGGTGAACCCCTTAAAAAATTATAAGGTGAACCCCCTTACAAAGTTTAACAAGTGGTGTAGTGGTTTGGGCTTTACTTTATAATCTTGAGGTTATGTGTTCGAATCCCTCAACTGACATTTTTTTAAACCTTTTTTTAGCGATTTTAGCCTGATGATGATGGATTCTTTGTTTTTTTTTTTGGTGAATTGGGCTTTTCACTTGTGGACTGGGTCTGTGCATCTTACATCTGGGCTTTTCCTTGTCCGGTAATCAATTAAAACTCAGAAGATGAATCGATGATTGAGGATTTGAAGGTTTCTCAAGAACAAACGACTAAAAGGACCACAACCGCTCACTGCCGCCTACCACCACCGCCGCCACCGGGCACCGCTGCCGCCTCCACCGGCCACCGCTGTCCACTGCCACCACAAGTTAGTTGTTATCTTGTTGACTTGTTTCTTGTTTCTTGTTTCTTGTTTCTTGCTCTTGTTAGATGCTATTGTTTAGTTTGAGTTAATCTAAAATTTATGGGAATTGGGTCAATTCAAGTTTTGATTCTTTACCCAACCTACCCGGATGTATTGACTGTTGATTGGTTAAATGCAACTAACTAGAATTGGTCGATGTTGTTTTATACGTTGAGTCTCTAATTGAGTCCATTATGAACATGACATCTAGACTTTCTATTCCTTCCGCAAAATCTCCATTGGGTGTATCTGGTTTGCAATTGCCTAGCTATGAAAGTTTAACTTGAATTAGATATTGAATTTGAGGTGAATAGGTGATAATAGAAGTGGATTTCTTTTGTACATATGGTTGATATTTTAAAAATAAAAAGTTAAAAACTAAAATTGATGGTTCAAGAAGAGGATAAACTTATAAAGTTGTTATTTACTTGTTCACTTTTTATTCAAGATTTCAAAGTTTGTTCATTTACAACAAAATTCAACGTTAGTTTTGTTACAGGTTGTTGAAGTTTCAACATCTAAGACCGGACAGCATGGGCATGCTAAGTGCCACTTTGTTGGAATTGATATCTTTAACGGAAAGAAACTCGAAGATATTGTTCCGTCCTCCCACAATTGTGATGTAAGTTTATATGTATTTGTGTGGTTTTTTATTGCAGCAAGTATGATGGTTGTTTGTTATGTGATTCTTCTCTGTTTTTTATATGTATCGTATTTTTGTTATGTGATGAATCTTACCCGACCCGAACCATCGAACCGACCTGAATTTTTTTATGTCCGGCCCTATAAAATTAAAGCATCTAAAAACAGTGAACCCCTTGAAAAAAGTTTCATGATCCACCACTGACCACAATAATATGTTTTATGTAAAGTTCACATCCAACAAAAAGTCAGAAATTGTTTAATTGCAGTTACAAACCCAATCACAACAATGTGACAAACCTAGATAAAATAAAAGATTGATTATTAATTAGCATGATACAAAAGATACAAACTTTAACAAAAGCATATTTTAAAGGATATATACACTATAATTATGTAATTATAATCTATGTGTAGAAAACTTGTTACAAGTAATACAGAGATGAGATAGGAAAGGGAAATCATATAATATATTTCATTTATACATTTTCTATAATAAATAAATGATTTAGATTGGTTCTTGAGCGTTCTTATAATATTTATGGTACTGTAAAAAACCTTGAGTTAATAACTTGTTAAAATTGGAAATTGGAAATTTATAGTAGATGACATGATTGAAATTAAATGGAGTTATAAGTATGATGTTGGTCCCATGGCTCTTGAAAACCACCAATTGTTGATATTGACATATGACCATCACCTTCACACCATCCACAAACACTCTTTGCATACTCCAATCTTTTCTCCAACTCTTGTTTCTGTGAGCTCAAAACCATGTTCTCCATCTCCATCGCAGTGTACTCGTGCATGATTCCTTCCATTTTCAGTAACATCTCATCTCTCTTTTTCGCGAAATAAAATATTTGGTCATTGAGATCCTTCATGTGTTGATCTCTCTTCATTCTAGACCTCTTGGCTGATTCGCGGTTTGAAATTTTCCTCTTCATCTTCTTCTCATGATCCACCATAAAACTATACCCCTTTGATGACATGCTTCTAACTAACTAACTAACTAACTTGCTTTTATATATGTAAACTGATTCCAATGTAAATATACAAAATAAGAACAAGAAAATTCAAGAAATCGAATAGAACCAATGTAGAAACACGACGGAGAACGATTGAAAAAGTCTAATTGTGGTCAAAAGTGTGACAAAGATCATATCACTTTGTATTCTTTTGATGGGCTTTGTGTTTATTTACACATTATAGACTCATAAACTTCTTTCAAAACCCTAATGATTTGGTATATGTATATATGTTATATAGATGTAGGAACTTCTAGGAGGGGAACGAGTATTATGACTAGGAAGACTTTTATGAAGAGAAACGTGAATAGATTTGATAACCTCATGGATTTCGATTTGGATAATGTTTAACTTTATAACTATCAATGTATTCATGACGTATTGTTAAACAAATGAGTTAACCGTACAAATGTTCCTTGTGGTTTGATAAAATTGCATGTTTGACCTTCAGGTTTTTGAAATTTACAAATTTAGCCCAAACTTTTGGGACAGGTTGCGTCTTTAGACCCTGGTGTTAGTTAGTTTTTAACGGAAAGTTAACCATAAAAATGAGTTAAAATAACTAAAAATCATTAAAAAGTTAATGATTTTTACTGAATTTTTATGATTTTTTTATTTTTAATGAATTTTACTTACTTTAACTCATTTTTAGGGTTAAGCTTGTAATCGTAAGTCACGTGGATGACAAATGAGCTGACTTTCCATTAAAAACTAATTGATGTTAACACAAGGGGCTAAAGGCGCAACCAGCTAAATTTGTAATTTTAAAAGCTAGGGACCAATTATACAATTTGATCAAACCATAGGACCCATTTATGCAATTAACTCTAAACAAATTGAAGGAAATTGATGAACATATGGACTTGTCACGGTTTTGTTGCTAGTTGATGCTTACCTACTAGACATGCAAATTATACACACTTTTTGAACGTCACATAAAAGAAATTATAAGAGTTCAAAGTTTATATGCTTTCAGTCTAAAAAAATTCTTTAAATCAATGAATAAATACAAAGGATTGATCTTATCTAAAATGACTCTTACAAAAGGTACTTTTTTAAAAGTAAGCCTAAAAAGAATACAAAATATTTTATGAGAAAAGTTTGTGCTAATGAAAACGGGTGGAAACCTTATGCACAAAGTGATGGTTTGCTTTAGAAAACTTTGGTTAATCTTTTGGCCCGTAAAGATTTGACAATTCCTGAATATATGTGTTCAAATGTGACATAATAACACACTAATAGTTTTTTTTTTTAAGTAAATTACATTTTTCGTTCCTGTGTGGATATATGAGTTATCGATCGAAGATGTTTGAATAAGAGGTGGACGATTTTGCCATCTTATTGAAAGTATGTGAAGGCCTTGGTTTCGGCATCTAGCTATTAACTTAATAGGACGATACTTATTCCATAATTATGTATATACCAGATAGAAAAAGAAAATCATGAAAGTAGTCATTTTTTTGTGATACAATATACTCTTATATTCATGTCGGTAATTAATTACATGTATAACCAGATGTTACGCGACACCATGGTCAGGTAACTATTTTACCTCGTGTATCACTCATTATTCGGGTCCCCAAAGGCTATCAACTGATCAAAAGGTGAGAGTTGGACAAGTCACAAGTGTCACGTTGCAGGTATATATGACACTTGGTGGTAAAGGGTAGGGTCTTCATCTAATTTTGTGTTCTTTTATAAATGGTCGAGTCTTCTTGTCTTTTAAATGAATTTAAAATGACATCACCTATGTCTTAAGACAACTACAAAGTTGGGTAAATTTATCCACTTAATGTCTTTTACAACTTCACAAATAGAGCATGGATGGTGGGAAGAGTTAGCCACGACGTTAAAAAAATGTGTTCATATTCTCTCGCCTTACAACACGTAAACAGTGTCTATAAATTGTTCTTATACCTTACTAATTTAGTGGCAGGTTTTAATGGTATAATGCATAGAGAGATATGTTATGGAGAAGCCCAGAAATAATCATTTTAGTAAGAGTTTATATCTAGTGAAAATAGGTTGGTATAAAGACCTAGTAAAGAGTTTACTGCTCTGTATAACAAATGGTATGTGTTGAATTGCACATCGTATCCATCTGCAACTACCGCAGATTTTGAGAGTTCCGGAAAAGAAGCATCTTTCAGAACAAAACTATAGTGCAGCCTATATAACTAAAAAGTTGTACTTCTCCCACACCAACACCTTGTCGTTGACAATTTACAAGTGCAACACGTTTAATGAATGGATGATAGTTCGTAAAATGATACAAACTAACAACGAGCAGATACGAAAAACCTAAAATATTACTTTAGTATGTTCCATCATAACTATATAAGCTTATATCTCAAGCTCATTTGCATCCTAGAGTTTGTAAAAAACTTGTGCGCAACATAACTACTTCTACATAGGTTTATCATCAATTTTTAACAAACAGATACCAAAGATTCAAGGACAACAAAAGCGTTTTGGTCTGTATAACTGGATCAAAAGTAGAATTTTCTCAGTTTCCTTTCAGAACTTCAATGTACAACATATACTCTCCCAAAAGGGAGGATTCTGCCATTTTTGACCTAATTCATAACCATTCCTCCTTTTACACAAACCCAACAAAAAACACTTCAGATAGCTTAAGAGAGTGTCCATAAAATCAAGGCAAAATTTGTGAGTTTAAAAGTTTAACTTATACAGAGGGTTTGTACAAATGGGCTAAAAGCATCAAGAATAAGACCAACCCGGAATCTCGTTAAGAAACTGTTCTCAGTTTACCGCCATTCACGTATCTTTGTTGAAAATGTTGATCAGGTGACATGAACCTCGTAACTTCTTTTACTTGAACGGGTCAGGCCATCAAATTGGCTTCTAGGTGCCCATAACTCCTTTTTCTTCAGGAATTTTACTCGTGTGGTTACTATTCTCAGATGGGCTAACTGGCCCGTTCTTTTCATGGCCCGTTTCATCATTGCCGTGTGTACTGGTGGTTGGTTTTTTTAGAGGTAATGCTGCATGACTTAATGTTGAGCATAATGTAGCAAATAAACTTTCTTTTGATTTAGGGTTTTTCCCTACTAAACGATGTTTCTTTACTAAGTTGGGATCTTCTTTTGCAGCCAAAAGTTTTCTTTTTAATCTAAACTCTAAACTTTTCTCATCATCTTCGGGTTTTTCAGACTGTTTTTTTGGAGGTGGTTTGTAGTCTTCATCATCATCATCGTCTTCATAATCAACTAGTCCACCAATCCTTGAGCATAGAAACACATTTCAAATCAGATAAATTAATATTCTCAAACTAAAGGTTATTAATTATTAAAGTAAATACCTTAATGATGGAGAGCTGGCATCAGATCCATTAGATAAACCAGGTTTAGCGCGTATCTGTGCGGTACGAGGCGTTGATGCAGATGCCGAATCTTCTTCATCGCTATTAACATACCCAATTCAGCCAAATAAATGGGTCAATATAGGTTCGAGTTAAATGGATCTAAGTCGCTGCCTCTACTAATAACAAAGAAATAAAATGACAAAATTACCTCTCTTTGTTAAAATAATCCTCCTCTTCCTTCTCCAAAACCCGTTCTTCTACACGTCTTCTAGAATCTTCTTCTTTTTGGAACTGATCATATCTAACTTTGAGAGATTGAATGGACGGTAAACTGTCAAATTTGACCAACTGATCCCAAAACGTTTCAACTAAATACTTAAGAAGTATCTTCAAGTTTTCCTGCATGAGGTTCATTGTGTCATCAAATCACTTGCTACATATCATACGCCAAAAAAGTGAAAATTCAAATAAATAAATAAATACCTTACGGATATGCTCAAAAAGCTCAAGAACTGCAGAGTTTAATAAATTATAGCGATTTCCATTACTGATAAAAATATCAATAACTGGTCTTAATACATTGTTTTTAGCAATATAACTCGCAAGATGCTCATCCTGTGAAACATGATTAAATTATAATTTTGTTATGAAGTATAAATTTTGATTAAATTCCAAACACAGAAAACGTGTACTTACATTATGTGAGATTAGAGTTCGAATAAACCGCACAGCTGCAACTACAAGATATTTTTCCTTTCTTAGAGTCAAATATAGAACTTTATCTAATACACCATTAAGCAAGAAGTTGCACCTGCAAACCAAACAAGAAATTTGCATTCATATACATGCCAAATGATAGTGATCTAAATGATTACTTTATTATTTAGGGGTCAAATGATCTGATTTGGATAATGAGTTTCATACCAACTGCAACAAAATTGATCGGCCAAGGATAAAAAAAATTACCAGTTTACCCTTTTTAAACCGATTTGAGAAGTTTCTACTTCCATTACATAAGGTGACTCAATTTGACACCAAAATGAATTTTGGTCAGTATATCTAGCAATTTCTTAAATAATCATAGAAAATATCTCCTACAGCCAGTTTTATTACAGTTGGTTATCTGATTCTGATTATTTGCTATCACATTATCATTTTCAAAACACACATCCAAACACCCCATTAAAATAGAGAGATTATAGGAGTACTTTATTCTATAAGGATGGTGAAGAACACAGAAGCATAAAAGATCACATATGTTCAATAGTATTTCAGGCTTTGCACTCGCTTGAAGTCCATGATTTCCACTAATATCCTTGCAAGACGATGTTATAACACTGATTAATTGATCCAAGTGCCTCTCATAGAAGATTTCAACAATCGCATCCCTCTGCACCAAAGTTCAATTGAAATGTGAGTTGGAACTTAAAAAAGAAAAAAAAAAGTTACAAAAATACAAAATAACTGCCACCTGTCCTGCTGAAGAAAAAGAATCTAGAAGACTTCGAATTATTTCAAGAAACTGGCAATGCATATCATCCCCAAAATCTGTAAGCATCCCTTTCACCTGTAAAAAAATTACCCCCATGTGATCTTCTCGATAACAATCAAATTACCTAAAGCGGGCAATTTCCACCCATTTACTGAATAAAAAACAAACTAAAAGGAAGCGGTCATATGGGTTAAAAGCTGCCCAATGTGTATTCTTTTAATGCATAAAGCATCCTAATTCATCTTAAAAAAACGATTAGTATTTGAAAATAAGATTTAATCATCAATAACTAATCATAAAAGAAACTAAAATATACAAACAAAATGGATTTCAGGCCAACACAACCCAGCCCAACCCATTTTGACCATTTTTCCACCTCTAAAACCACCATACTCGTATCACATACCAGAAGGCCGAGTAACGGGCCACCTTCCTTTCGACTAACATAAGAACGCAACAAGGTCGGATCCTGGTTCACAGAAAACATGAGGATGTCTGTCCTGCATCCATAAGATTTATCTAACAAAGTATTAATTTATGTGCGTACCACTTAAAATAATTAAAAAGAAAACACTAAACAAAGTGAGTTCTACACAAATTGATTACCCAGTTAGAACAAGCTTCTTATCTTCACTCTGTAAAATACTGGTAATGACACCATATAGGTCCTCATTCACTAGATCTCTATAAGCATACAAAAACTCAAACCCATATTAGAATATCAGGATTCATTTACATTAAAAATAGGAATCAAGATACATACCTAAATAAGCGGAGTTGTTGGACCATTTGCAAGCTCTTGATTAGGCAACAAAACTCTTGCAAGAAAAATACCTACACATTGCCAAGCATACATAACTTCTGTTAACATTGATTATATGTTCCTTTAGGAAGGGTGAAGTTGCTTTTTCTAGCAGCTACATATATCATAAAGAATTAGGAGAGACGAGGAAACAACAATTGTGCCAACATAAAGATATGTTTAGATGTGCATTTTGAAATTGATTATGTGAAGCCACATTCGTTAATTCTTATTAGAGTCCCAATTATAGAAATTTTAGGTTACTTCGAAGTACTTGAATTAAGCTACCACATAGATTTTGTAGCATGGTGTCTGATTTAAGTATCTTGGTACAAGTCTGATAACCCTAGACCACCGTCGTCGAAACCCTAATCACCACTATTACTGCTCATTGTTCTCGTGACATGATTACCCGATCAACAAAACCCAAAATCCAAAATATCTGTGAAAAAACAATAAGAGACAATTTAGGACACCCAAAGTTGATTCGGGTGTTATTTTCTTTCCCTTAGATACGGTCTAGAATGTAGGGAAGTGGTTCAAATGTCTCTCTGTCTGAATCAGAAGCACAAATCCTATAATTCTCATCATGAAAAATCATCGAATGACCATGGTTGTTCAAGTTTTCTTCATGGGTCATCAATATTATCACTAAGATCACCAACATCCCCTCCATTGACCCGTGCCAATTGCATAACCGTGTGCTTTAGAACATGATTGTGATGTATAAATCACTTCAAGATCAATTCAAAGACCATTAAGAGGAAAAACATTGCTATAGTAATTTATTCTCTTATGATTGGATTGTATATACATTTCTAATCTATCTACACCCAATGTTATCTTTGGAATTCCCTTTGGAAGTTTCCGTCAAGACAGTGATCACTCTTTGCATTTAAATGA
This sequence comes from Smallanthus sonchifolius, assembly GCA_023525975.1. Taxonomy (NCBI): domain Eukaryota; kingdom Viridiplantae; phylum Streptophyta; class Magnoliopsida; order Asterales; family Asteraceae; genus Smallanthus; species Smallanthus sonchifolius. The sequence continues at coordinate 57,668,307 of CM042045.1, forward strand.
ATTCAGACAATAACAATGAGGCTTAAGACATCACACGTATATACAATTCAATGACCAAGGAAATGCATGATTTTCCCTATGCCACTAGGCCTCCCGGCTGTAATGAAGCTTTTAGCTCTTATGGTTTTGGACTTAAGTAATGCGAACATCTCATATTCAGGCTTTGTTTGTGCAACCAAAGGTTTACATCCATGGCACAAGTCAATGGAGGGATGTCAGAAATCTTCCCTATGTAATTGATGATTATACCAAAAAAGAACTTTACAACCATGTTCATTGGATGACTTTTCATGATAAGAACCACAGGATTTGAGCGTTTGATTTGGAAATAAGACCATTTCTAACAATTTCCCAACTCCGGCAGGTACAGAAGAGAAAGAAATTAAACTTAGCCAGCTACTACAGTCCTAAATGATTGTTTATGTCTCTTATTGTTCCTTCAATGACATTTCGATTTTGGTGATTAGAGAATATAGGATCACGTAATCATGTTCAGGTCATAGACAAGTGCCGATGTGTCGGTATGCAGTGTCATTGATCTATTACAGATAAAGGTATCAAAGTCGATTGTAAATAAGACTTTAGAAACTTGAGTCTCTTGATGGTGCAGGATCGCAAATCAATTGATCATATATCATCCTTGATCCTCCCACAAATACAATTAACACATTTTCATGACAACTACTCGCATGTTGTGTGTTATTATCCTAGCTAACTTTGAATAAGAGAGAGAGAGAGGTTATTAGCTCTGTAATGGTGAACAAAGTTGTAACATTTTTTTGTGAGGCAACTCTATAGATAATAATCTTTGTGTAGCTAGTAGCAACAGTTTTCTTTTGTTTATCCTCTTGAAGATCAAGTCAAGAAGTTGCAACATTTTTTTGATCATGATGAACTTGTGGTTCCTAAGGACACAAAAGTTCCTCTTCTATGAAGGTCTCTCTATGGCCTAAAACAAAAACCCTCCAGTCTCGAACACTAGAGAATTTTAGAATGGTGCGAAGTGTGAATGACTATTCGATTTTCATAAGAAATATCGTAAGAAAACTATTCTAGTGGTCTATGGGGACAACATTGTGATGACACAGAAGGATTCATTGCTCTAAAAACTTTTCATCCTGAAGAAGTTTCAGACTAAGGACTTGGGAAGTTTCAAGTACTTCATTGGCATTGAGGTGGCCAAGTCTGGAAAAGGCATCTTTCTTTGCGAAGGGAGTCATTAACTATTAAGATACATTGTTTTATTTATGTATATAGTGGTTTTCAGACTGAGTTAGTTACCGATAAACTTTGTATCAAGACAAGAATCATGTATTCAGTTGTAATAGAAGTGGTCGAAGAAAAATTATGTTTAGATGTGATTCTAATGTTTAAAATTGTAGTAGCGGCAATCAAAAGCAGGGGAGTTTGGCAAATTCTGTTTATTTAAGAATCAAAGATAAAAGGACGAAAGACACTTTTGTGAAGAAAAATACCACAATTGTGAAATGGGAATAAAAGCCCCTGAAATTTCATTAAAATGATATAAAAAAGTAAATACAAAATTACCCTATGATAATTACTTCAGTTGGCTTCGTATGCACAGATAATCTGAATTTTATTATCGGACCTCTATATAATCACATGATCAGAAGTAGAATACGTTTATCCAATCTAACATTAAAAATTGGTTACTGTGGCTAGAAATCAAAATAATCATGTGAGCAGTCAATAATGAACTTACAACTTCTGAAGAACTTCAATAATAAAAAGAAAGGAGCATAAACTTACCAAATTTCTCTTAGAATCGGGGAACGTAGTAGGAGATTTTAACTTTGCAAACAACTCTTTGATAAATGTGCTATCATCTTTCAATAAAGTGACAACCTGACAAAAAAATACATATTGAATAAATACAAAAAATCAAGCCTTTAGCTATAAATATTAATATATGACATACCATTCCATTATTTGAGTGAATCATAGAATTAAGGCTTGCAGCTGTAGCCTCATCCAAAACCCTAGGCAGCATGACATCCTAAAAAATAGCATACATGAGAATTCCATGACAAATAGTGGAACAGTAATTTAGGAGCACAAAATTATGGTTCTAACCTTCAAATAACTGATTCTGTATGTCTGATGTATCTTTGACAAAGTTAGAGGATCTTTAATTGGTATGGCCTACATAAGTGAACATTTAAGTTATATAATTGATTACAAAATGATTAAAAGAAGTTAAGAACATTATTTACATTATAAGGTAAGAATAGATACCTCCTTGAAGACAACATGTTCTTTGAGGAAGTTTCTATGATTGACATGAGGTGTTTCTAGGTCATCTGTAAGCCCGACAAAAAGCAGTGATCATGAGTCGGCATTTTAAAGGAACAAAGAAGATTTCAGAAATTTAAAAAAAAAACAACTTACATTCAAGACATCCAATAATATCCATGATTAATTCATCACCAAAAATTTTCTCAAAGATCTGAGGACTGTTGAGTAGAACTGCAATAAAGAAAAATAAAAACTCATTAACTTCAGAACAGAAAATGTGAAATTAATTCTTGAAAATGGCCAGGTATTAACTGATCCCTTTGACAATTTTGTATATCAGGTGAAGGCCTTCCGTGTTTTCCAAATCTTCGCATACTCTAAACAAATCCATCAACTTCCTGAAGAAATTTTGCTGTTCACATCATTGATTTAAGCATTAGAATTGATAAAATAAATAAAAAAGAAGACTACTATTAAGTGTCATGGAAATTTATAAATACAATCCATTATATTATTCTTGAGTAATAATTGATTAGAATAACATACATCATGCAGTATGAGCTCTGTTACACACAACTGATCTGTAACACTACTGTCGACCACAACCTGCAACACAAAAACCAATTAACACCAACTTCACTAAACAAGTTCAAATATTTAAATGCATGGTTTAAAAGCCCGGCAGCAAAAAATAAAAGGAAACTTGCATTTAACTATGAACCTTAAGTATTTTAGGAAGTGTTGATAACTCTACTGCAGGTAACTCCCTTAACTCATTGTTAGTCCCATGATATGTCTCATCTACAGAAACAAAAAAAAAAAAGACAACTCACATGTCATCATGAAGGTTAATATCTACAATACATACAAAAAAAAGTAAAATCATAAATACTTACTGCGGATAGTACTAAAATGCAGATTGCGCTGCACATTGCAAATATTGTCCCTGTGTAAATAAAATTTCAATTAATACAACAATAATAAGGATAAAAACGAACTCGCAAGGAATAGAAATACACAAAAAAATTATTTATTGGGTACCATATGTACGAGCAGCCCGTAGTTTCTTGAAAGCTAAGAGCTAGTTCACTTGAATACTCAGAATCCCTCCATGAAATTATTGTGTCTGAATAATGAAACGTAATAATCTGATAATAAAATCTTTAAAAAAAACTACAAAACAATTACACGTTTAAAATGGATTTATAAATTCAAAATATGCCTTCTTGCTTCCGATATATATCATCCGAGCAAATACGGTGCACAAGCAGTGTTTCATTGTCTTCTTCATCAATGACAAACAAACTCAAATCTTCAGACCTCTGTTTTAAAGATAGAGAACAAACTATTTTGAGATAAATTCAAATATAAACCTTTTTTTCACAAATGTGAAAACGAAATTTAAAAACAGACCTCCAGATAGTCAATGGTGACATGACCAGTCCCTTGATCATCCCATTTTCCATCATCATTGAGTCGGTATACCTTGACACGCTATCATTTATGACACTTAACGGTCAGTATGAATTGCATACGAAATACATTTTATATTATCGATCATAGAGGAATAACAATAAACGCAAAGCAGTATCCACATTTTTTAAATATTCTCCATTTCTGTCCAATGATGCTTCTTTCTAAAAATAACTTCAGGTAGAACTTTCTTAGCCATATATGCACTTCCGTACAGTTAGGGAAGCTTTGCGTAATGCATATACTCTTGGTTTAAAAAAGCGCGAGGCGAGGCGAGGCGTTTCGGTCCCAAAATCCGAGGCGCCACGCCTCAGGCGCGAGGCGAGGGCTTCACGTATGTGAGGCGCTAAAACTAAAAAAATAATAAAAAATGTATTATGCATGACACACTTCACTTCTTAATCATAAAAACACAAAACATACTTTAATACTTAGAAGTTAAAAGCTTAGAACATAATTAAACATTCATAAATTGGTCACAGCCTCACAGGATAAGCCCAAATATGGTTACAGACCTGATTTAGGGTTATTTAAATTGGTCACAGCCTCACAAGTTATGCTCAAATACAGATTTAGGCCCAAATTGGTTTAAATGATAGGCCAAGCCCAACTGATTTAAAGCTAAAAACGTGAAAATACATGAAGCGGCGCCTCGCCTCGCGCTTCAAGCCTGAGGCGGCGCCTCGGAGCGCTTCATGTTTCTCGGGCGCCTAACCCATTTGAGGCGTTTTGCCCAGCGCCTCGCGCTTAAGGCAGCGCCTCACGGCGATTTTTTAAACCAAGCATATACTCGTCATCAAATTGAAGTTTTTAGGTTATTAAATTTAGAGGGGAAACAAATCACGTAATAAATAACACTACTCTTGTAAATTAAGCAGTAAGCCACAAACATCTCAACCAATCTTGGACCAGTAATTTTAAAACACAGCTAATATGCTCCAAAAACTGAACTCAAAGACCAAGACTTTCATTGAGCTCATAACTTCCATAAAATCATACAATGGAAACTGTAACTATACCATACTAGTCTTGTTAATATCTATGTTCAAGCTAAGTTAGCTACTTTCCAATAACCAAAAAAATCATGTATTAAATATCAATACTCTTGTGAATTAAGCAGTAAGCCACAAACAACCCAACCAATCATGAACCATAATTTCAAAACACTACTAATATGCTCCAAAACTATACTTAAAAATCTCAAAGACCAAGACTGTCACTGACCTCATAACTGCCATTAAAGCCTATTGAGTGAGGTCCAAAAATCATACAAAAGAAACAGTAACTACACAATACGACTAGTCTTGCTAACAACTATAGTCAAGCTAGGTTAGCTACTTCCCAATGCATATATCAGCTTACATATCGAAATAACCCTAAATAGCCAGTCACCATCTACACAGCACCAATTTGATGTCTCTACAACTAATTTCACATGAAAAAATACATCAATTCGCCCACATATCTCCACAGATCAACGAATAACGAAACAAAAATACTCCAAAACAAAGCAATAGCAATACAGCATCAACACATTCAATTAAAGTAACGCAAAGTAAAAAAGCAAATTAACGAACCTGCATCGAATTGTTGTTTGAAGTAGCCAGCTTCTCCGGTGCTCCCATCGAATTGTTGTTTGAAGTCGCGAAGATACGATTGGTGGTAGGTTGCGAGCGAAATTAGGGTTTTCTGATTAGAATTGAAGAAAGGGGATTACGAGGAAGAAGAACGAAGGTGGAGGAAGAATAGATGTAATAAAGCAGAGGAATTGGATTACGAAGAAACCCTAGAACGTCATTGACAGAGCAGAAAAGCCCTCTTTTCGCTCTCTATCTTCTTCAATGCTTTTATTTTTCCCTCTGAGAAAAAGGTTTCCGTGCTCGACTCTGCTTGCTGCAGATAATAATAATTTTATGCTGAAAAATAATTGTGTGTATTTACATAGCTAACCCTAAGGTTTAAGTTAGTTACATTTTTTAACTGATTTTTATTTTTTGATCACAAGTTTTAGCAAGTATTAAAATTTAAAAGTATGATATCTTGATGAATAAAGTATTATTGATTTATTTCAATTATGTTAAGTGAATAATTGTTCACTTTATGTATAACTAGAATTTTTTTCGTGCGCTTCATGGCGGGAATCAGACCTTAAACGGTTGATGCAGCGACATTAACGTGGCTAAACACAAAAAAAATATGGTTAAGTAAATTTTGCCACACGGTCTGCGACGGGAGGCGGACCTTAAATGGTTGAAGCGGTTACATTGACGTGGCTAACCACAAAAGAAACGTAATTATTAAATACATAAAAAGAAACGTATGAAGTTACGGCGACTCGGCTGTGGAGATCGAAACATAAATAAAAGACAGTTAGATAACGGTACTAGTGTTTTTCAGTCGGTGTCATTCTCATTCTTCACGGTACCAGCACGTCACCGTCAGTTGATATAACTCACGATACCTAAAAAATACTATATTTTAAATACGATTCAGTTTTTAACAAAATTTATACCAGGACGTCAAGATAAAAAACTAAACAAACTAACGAAATATCACAAGGAAAAATCAGATAAAAAAATAAACAAACAAAATTTATACCAGGACGTCAAGATAAAAAACTACATGGGGTAAACTTGATACTTTAAAACTTGAGGGGTCAAAGTGACATTTTACAAAGTTAAGGAGTCATTTTTTACAATTAACAAAGTTAGGGGTGATTTTGTCAGTGTCAAATACCACCGACACCTGTTATTAAGTGTATTGATACTGTGTACAATGTGAAATTTATCTATCATTTATTAAATATGGACTTATCGTCCTTGATGAGTTTTTATATGATTCATTCAAGTGTAAACACCGTTTAGGACTCGTCGATGAGATTTGACCAGAGTAGAGTTTATGGTCATATTAGATAGAAATCACTAGCCCGTAAATGAATACTTTGATGAACAGATTCAAGAAATGACCAATAGATATAAATGAGAACTAAACAAATATAGGAGCCATAGAGGCGTGAATTTGTGTACCATACTTTCATATAATCAACAAGGTTGGTACCTATGTTAGCTAAACTAGCCCTTGTCAGCTACAGTGTCACAAATGGCCATAGAAGTCATAGTCACCCTTGAGCTCATAGCTGCTAAGCACGGTGAGACTAACCAAGCCTTGGTTGGCGATGTCCTAAGAGTAGCCTCGAATAGATATCTAACGAAAGAAAACGAATGACCCTTAACACTTGGACACCCCTGGGAGCCCCATTAGGATATTCCACACGAGTATAAAAATAGGGGTTCTTCTCAAACAAACCACTTAAGTCTACATTCAAAAACTCAAACATTACACGAGTGGTTTAATACCATTTGTAACATCCAATCCTCATTCATATCAATGAATGTTGTTCATTTTGCGTACAAGTTAACACGCGTACAAAGTACAAATGTTAACGCGCGTAAAAACATTAACGCACGCGGGGTAAAATTCGCATAGATTAATCCCAACCAAACAACTCTACTAGTCTTATCATTTTAAGTTGAAAATTTAAGAAAACTAAAACATTAGAATGTACATAACTAAAGCAATAATCTCAAAGGAAATTATCATTGATAGCATGGTGAAACACAAATTGATAGCCATAACATAAACATAGAAGAAGTTCTAATTGATAAAAAGTCTCAAAACACAAATATCATAACCAAACACTAAAACATCTATTCTTCTGCAGCAGAATCACCACTCTGCTTGTTGTGCTTCCTTGCATACCTCTGGTTCCTCAAGAACTTGGGATCCATCTGCATCAAAAACAAAAATTTCAATAAATAGAGAACATCAAACACCATTACATCCACCCTTGAATAAGAAAAAAGAACACAATAAGTTGTTAAAATTGTAAAGTTTACTGCAAAAGATATGGTTTACTGAATACATAACAGAAATCACCAATTATCTTATCAAACAAACAGATAAGCAGTTTTGGTAAGAAAATTGCAAACGCCTTCTTCCAAACAGTTATAGAGTTATAAAAAACACGATAAGCAAATAAGCAGTTTCGATAAGCAATCTCAAACACCTTCCTCTAAACAGTTCATAGATTTATCAAAAAAACAATAAGCGGATAAAGCAGTTTAGATAAACAATCACAATCAGCCTCTTCCAAAAGACTTATAGAATTATGAAAAATGCAATAAGCAGATAAAGCAGTTTTGATAAGCAAACTTAAACACCTTCCTACAAACAGCTGAAAGATTTTTAAAAAAAATGCAATTAGCAGATAAGCAGTTATGATGAGCAAAACCAAACAACATAATCTTATACTGTATCCATACAAAAACAAGTCCACCATATATTCAATGAAATGCTTCAAATTTATGAACAAATATGAAAGCAAGATTAACATTTGAAGGCAACAGAATGAAAATAATGTCAACCTATTAACACAAAAAGTAGATCTAAATATCTAATATCAAAAAACTGATGATTTACCAAACAGTAGTAATTTGACAATCGCAGCAAAAATCATCATACAAAACTATGAGCATCGTTAATTCGCTGAAAAAATCAACTAAAACTACATCTAATTCTCCATAAACTTTTGTAAAGGAGATATCGCACATAACAACTACCGATTACGAGCAAACGAAACCCTAATTCACTAACAGAGAAGAAAACGTACGCCTTTGGTGGACGTGTGTCGGTGCTTCCTCGGCTTCTTGATGCCGTTCCGGTGAGCCTTGAATGACTGGTTATGCGCGGTGTGGTTCTTCGATTTCGCCATCTCTCACACGCTGTTTTCACCAAAATTACAACAAATCAACACAAGAACAGATCAATAGGCACTAGACTATTCAAACTAATCACAGATCCGAAGCCGTAAACAAAGTTTCAGATCGAAAAATTTGAGAGAGAGAGACCTGTTTTTTAGCTGCTGCTCGATAGAGATTAGGGTTTCACGGTAGACAGAAAGAAAGAAAGAAATGAGTCCTCGTCTCACTTTAAAACCTCCCATTCCCCAATTAGCCCTTGTAAATTGGGCTCGGCCCAATACCTTCTCAACGTACGTTAAAATCAGTGTAAGTTGGGCTCGGCCCAATACTATTTACTGTTATCCTTTTGATCGAATCATTTTGACTAAATAGGGCAATAGGCATACTTTTAAAAGAAAGTGGGATAAAATAATGACACTTGTAGTTTGTGCCACGTCGGCGCAAAAGCGGCATAATCTTGTGTCCATAGCGCCACGTTGTTAGCAAAAGAATTACATATTTTTACGGCAAGAAAATGTTTTTGAAGGGTGTATATGACAAACTATAATGCGTCTCAGGCAAGAAAAATGTTTTCGTAGTGTAAAGATTATTGATGCATGAGTTTGCATATTTTTACGCCAAGAAAAATCTTCTCTCAACTTACTTCACCTCAAAAATCTTCTCTCAACAATTCTGTCAACAAATTTTAGAAATGCTACCTCTAAAGATTATTGATGCATGAGTTAGTGCCACGTCGGCGCAAAAGCAGCATAATTATTTATGCATGTGTAAAGATTATGGATGCATGAATTGTGCTAGGGTCAAAGTTTAATATGTCCGACATGTGAATGTTTATTAGGTCGTAGGGTTGTATCGCTTCTTGTTGAAGCGTTGCGTATGTACAAGGGTTACAAGAACCCATCGATAACATGTAATTGGGTTCCAACATTCTCAATCAAAATCAAGCAAAGTTACATCCATAAGCATTGTGTTTGTTCATCATATTCATCCCTAATTACTAGCAATTGGTATCAGAGCACAGTTAATCGATCCAATGAAAGAAGAAAGAAGCAATTGCAAATCTGGAAGTACTGCAAAAAATCAAAAACACGATTGAAAGTGAGGTTGGAATTGATTGGGGTTGTAATTAATGCCATCAACAAAGGAGGAAGCATAAGTGGGTTCAATCGATTGCAGATTAATAAAATGAAGTGAAGAAGAAACCCAAATCGCATAGCCTTTTGTTGTTGAAATCAAATTCGACTTCACGTTTCAATTTGTAGAATGAGTTTATTTTTATAATCCTGAAGGACGGTTGATTACCCGGCTGAAGGATGCGAACCATGAAAAAACACAAAGGTTATACTCAAAGGCTACAAACCAGGAAAATCACAGGTTATATCCGAAGGCCACAAATCAATTTCAGACAAAAGAAATTTGTGCGGATCCCGTTTTAGACTACAACTAGGAAGTTTGCCCGCCTCGCGTTGCAGCGACGGCGAACGCGGCGGTAGTTTGATAGTTATCGATTCGGCTTGTTTACGGGTATAAAACTTACATTTTAACACATTATAGGTTCGATGCATTTGGTGTAAAAAAGTAAAAATTTTAGTCTCACATCGTCAAAGGCAAGAAATCCAAGTATTTCACCTCTCTATATGTTGAATTTCTCATCCCACATCGCCTACAGAATAAAACTCAACTCCTCTCACCACTATAAAAAATAGGAAAGCCAACACATGTTATGGCACGGTTGTGCCTCAGGTCAAGGCACGGTAGTGCCTACCAAGCTTAAGCCATGGTCGTGCCAATCCTTGGCACGGTGGGCGTACCTCATGCCTTGGCACGGTCGTGCCTCATGCCCATGCGCGGTCGCGCCTCATGCCCAGGCGCGGTCGCGTGGCGCGATCGTGTGGTTACTGTTCAATTCCTTTGGTATTTCAATAAGGAGAATAATTGCAGACTACATCAAACAAATTGAAAAGATTAGAAGCAGGGCCGTCCCTGAGATTTCAGGGGCCTATGCGATTAAAGAAAATGGGCCCCTAAAAAACAAAATTATAAAGTTCAATATATGTAAAAAAAACTAATATGATGAAAATTGTAACAACACTAGATTTGATTTTTCTTCAGAAAAAATCAATTCGAAAACCTCTATTTATTGAATTCATCAGATTTGCCGTATGTTTTTTTTTATTAGGTAAAATTGTTAATTTGGACATGACCAAATGATGGAGTAATTGTTAAAGGGTTTTTAAACTCAGTTTATTTGACCCATAAGTTAACTATTAATTATAATTTCTTTTTTAAACTCAGTTTATATTAAATATATTTTATATATAATATAAAAAATTTATAATTTTAGGCCCCGGACAAAACCGGGCCCTGAGCGGTCGCCCACCCCGCACATGCTCAGGGCCGTCCCTGATTAGAAGAGTAGCTGTGACGAAGAAGACATTGGGGAGGGGTTAGGGTTTAGTATTTGTTTTATTTATTTTTGTTAAGTAAATGATGTTTGCCACTTTATATTTGATTTAAATTAGAAATTAAGCCCGTGAGATGTGGCGTGTTTGTAAATCTAGCAACGCGTGTTGCGACGGTGACACTGACGTTGTTAAATACAAAAAAGAAACCTACAACGTTACAACGTTTCGTTAAAATAGAAAAGATTATGGTGTAAACATGACGTAACATTGAAACGAAAAAAATTGCTCAATAACAAAAAATCTATTGGGAAAAAAGTAAAAGAAATAAAATTATTGAAAAAAGAAGTAAAAACAAAAGTGACTGGAGAAAAAGTAAAAAAAAATTAAGACAAGAAAAACATTGAATCCTAGGATTCGAACCCATGAACAAAATTTTATTAAACATAGGACTTACCACTCCATCTAAGCCACCTTTTGTTTATTATTTTGAAAACTAAATATTTAAACATTAGTTTAATATTGAGTTGGTGGCCTCACATTGGCCACCGACCTTATATTTTAAGGATTACTAATGATTTTTGAACGTCTGTTACTGAAAAGTATGAAAATTGAAAAGTAATAAACATATTACATTTTAGCAAATAGTACACACCATATATGTAATTTTAGAAAGAAACATAATAAACTAAGGGGTGCTTCTCATACTTAGGATTAGAGGTGCACAAATCGGATTTTTTTTTTAACCGGATCCGAATCGGATAAGTCAATGTTGGTCAAGGACCGGATCCGGTTTTGGGGTGTGAAGTTTGGAACCTTTTATCCGGTTTTATCCGATTTTGTCCGATTTTGTCCGGATTTTTTGTGTCCGATTTTTGTCCGGTTTCAAATTTGTCCGGTTTTTATCCGGTCCCTTGGAAAACCATATAACCGGTTCCAGATCCGGCGGTTTCAAAAATATCCGATCCGGTTCCAAAAAAAACCGATTTCGGATAATCCATCGGATCGAATCCGGATCCGGTTATAATGCCCACCTCTACTTAGGATATACAAAGCACTCTTCCCGTGATGCTAGGTAACTAACGGGAACACCACCGCACCAAGCTCAGTACCAAGCAAATCGTTCCCTCTCCAACTTCTTTTCCTGATCGCTACCTAAGCTCCCCTTTAGGGAAGTCCAAGGAAGAAATGATGTGACAACTTGATTGGTAGTCGGCTTGGAATGGTTAGTGAAGAAAGATGAGTGCCCCTTCCACCCTCAGGTATAATGAAACCACTAAATTTCAATTATATGTTGAATGAAAGGTCGGCCTACCTTACATGAAGCTCATCAAGATCCGTGAAAATAAATACATATTGTTTTTTAACAACAATTCTTAGATTTTCTATATTAAATGCACTACAACCTACACCCTATAAGATTTAAAGCCCTAACTTTTTGTTTATGAGGTGCACCACTTAACCACTAGGATAACCTTAAAAACTAAATACATATTGTTAAGAGTTAATTACATGGATGGTCCCTATGGTATGTTCAAATTTTGGATTTGGTCCCTACTTTTAAGAAACTACACTGACAGTCTCAAACTATGCATAAAAGTAACATCATTAGTCCCTAAGTTAGATGGAGGTTAAAATTTTTCGTTAAGTGAGTGTGTAATTACTAAAATACCCTTTAATCAATTTTTTTCTAATGGAACCCGCATTCATATACCCCCTCCCGCTCCAGAGTTCGTCTTCTCTGCGACCTTCATCTCCGGTTGTCTTCTCCGGCCACCATCAATACTCTAGTCACCCGCCACAATCGATTTTCCGGCAACCAAACTCCAGTTAATTCCACATAAACATACCGATTTGGATATAAAATCATCATCTGCAGTTTAAACATATCAATTTTTAAGCATATCAATTTTTAGTATTAGTATTAGTATTAGTGGTTGGGGACAACACTCTCGGAAAGAGAACGCCGTCACCGTAAGTTTTTTTCTCTTGTAGTTCTACTTCTCGGAAAAAAAACTCATGTGTTGTGGACGTATTATTTCTTCAACTTTTATCTCCCATGGTAGTTGCAGGTCGATTGGAGCAAAAGGTTTAGGGCAGATCGAGAAAGAAGTAGATTTGGTTGCATAGAACACATACTCACAAAGATCTATTGGAGCAAAGGGGAGGATGGTTCAACAGATTTGGTTGCATTTAAGGCGGGATCGTTTCCAGACGATGGTGATGGTGGTGGTGCTGGGGAGGTTGCCGGGAGGGTGTGTGATGAAGAAGGAACTGGGAGGGGGTGATTTAACAAATTTATGAATTCTAAATTTATGTGTTTATTTTATATATATTATTTTAATTCTGAGTATTTTAGTAATTGCACACTCACTTAACAGAAAATTTAATCTTCATCCAATTCAGGTACCAATGGTGTTACTTTTATGCATAGTTTGGGACTATTAGTGTACTTTCTTAAAGTTAGGAACATCCATGTAGTTGACTCGAAGAACAAGTTGGATCACAAAACTTGTTTACAAGGTACGACAATTTTTGTTTACAAAAAATAATTTAACAACTCTAAACCAAATCAAAATTAACGGATTCAGTTTAGTTAAACTTGTGGAGCTTAAGTATTTGAAAAACACACCTTTTTAGCACAAGATTATACATAAACCATCCAAAATACTATCTTAATACACATTTAACACAATAACTTCTATTTATCAACTCAAACATCAATGTAATCCATTTGAACCCAGAAACCATAGAGTATTCATCAAACACTTCTGCATATTACAGTCTTATAGATCTTTGATATTCAGTTACATAAACTACACTTAAACGAGAAATTAAACAAAATAAGACAAATCCCCCTCGGTTTTAATAAAACAGTGCCACCGATGAAAACCGTCGTGTGATAAATCTAGCAGTCAAACTCCTCATTTGCATCAAATCTAGCCCTAAACAGGCGTTTGACCCAAAGGGAGACTCCCATCGATGATTATTCATTAGTTCAAGCTTAGCATTTAATTAGGAAACAGTATTTCTCATAGAACTATAGACAACAGCATAACTTAATAATATATGCATTTACAAGATGCAAGGGAAAGTCAAATACAAACACATGCGGTCAAACAGCCTCCGATTCTATTTTTCCATGTCAGTTGCAGGGTCAAGGCTCTCATTATACTCGAGCTGCAACAATTAAAAAAGAATGAAAACAGAAGTAAAAGTGGCAATTTTGACCCATTTACCTATAAATGGGTCGGATTTTGACCCGTTTACCTATAAATGGAAACTTTGAGTCAATAATGCTAAAAGTGACAATTTTGACCTGTTTACCGATAAATGGGCCGGATTTGGGGTCATGTGTTATTTTTAACTCGGTTAAGCCAAAAGATTTAAATAAAAAACGGGTTAAACAGGTTGAAAGTCATCCAAAGTGTATTCAAACGCATAAAAAGCTCTTAAATTACTTTATTAAAGAAAGTTCGATTATTTTTTTAAGAAAAAAAAAAGATATTTCTTGCATGATCCGGTTTTAGAAACAAACTTCAAATCAGGCTCAAAATGGAAATAATCAAGTTACATTTTATTTCCAACAGGTAGCAAAATTTTTACTGATTTTCAGAAGTTGCTGACATCATATTTGTCATTTTATTAGTTGCTAAATTGTTAACAAACTATAAGTTGGTTTCTATTTTACGCCTAATTTAAAGATTGTTGCTAAAATCAAGAAAAAGTGAAGGTTTGAATCTTTATCATGCAGTTTTCCTTTTAACTAATTAGAAAATCCAAAAAATAGTAAAAATGAATTTGTGGGTCTGCCAAATCCATTTTGATCCGCATTAAAAATTACATGTTTTGACACGCTATCCAACCCTGCAGACCTGTCCGTTTTGCCAACTCTTAATAAATTGGGTTATATGGCTAAAAGATATAAATAGAAGGAAACGGGTCAAATGGGCTGAAAATCTTTAGAAGGCGTACTCAAATTATAGTTTTTATATTCATACTTAGCACCTAAAAGTTCAAAAAAGATGTATAAAAAATGTTTGCAGCTTGATCCAAGTACCCAACCTGTTTTGACCGGCACTAGGAATTTCCAAAAAAAAATTATATTAACCCGTCACCAACCCAACCATTTAATGTCATCAAATGCTTATAATAAGGATAGATATATATACCGACGCTTGGATGTGTTCTAGCTTCATTTTTCTATAATCTTCTTGAGCTTTTTTTGATCTAAACATGGTTTGCACACGAACAACAGATCTTTCTACACGTTCTTCGGCTTGTTTTCGGCTCGCATGAAAAAACCCTTCTTCGCCATTATTTTCTTGGTTTTCGTCTTTTTCAGCATTTTTATTATCCACTTGAAGACCTCGAAGACCCTTTCGCTTCAAACGCCAACGAAGAATCACTTTTTCAAGCACTCCTATGGACCATAGTATCTTTGTGTATTGTCTTCTAACTTGGTGACCTCGGAAAACCGCCTAAAATAAATTAAAAAAAAATGTTACCAAGTAATCCACATATACATAACATAAGGTTTGAAGTTCACAGCAATTGGAATTCTAATGTTCGGGTAAACATATTTTCTTTTGATTATCTGGGTGTCAAATAATCAGTGATGGCCTATTGGGTAATCATTAGTTTCACCAAAACTAATTCTCTAAGAGCACTGGCAATGGATTTGGTAAATCCTCACTTATCTTTATATTTTATGGTAAAATTTTAAAAAACCATCCAAAATATACCTTCATCCCATTCTTTAAATTAGTCTTTATCTTTAAAACTTAAGAACTAAATTTAAGATATATGGAGTGAATTGGTATATTTACCAATCCATTTCCACACCATATAACATCCTTCCCTTCCCCCCTCCTTCTCCCCCACGAACATGAACCTCCCTTTAATATCACTTTTTCCCACAAGACCTCCATGAAGCTCTAGAATAGTTAGGAACTTATTCTTCCTACAAATGCTTTTACATGTATAAAAATAGTACAGAAAATATAATTACTTAAATTATGTGTAGCTAAGATCAAGCATTAGCTTATAAAACCAAATCTAAGGTAACAGATTGTAATTGATATTTTATTTGTTGCATTCATAGTGGTTAATAGTTTTAAACTTATTTTTATAAAAGATGTATTTGAAAAGGATATAGATTATGCAAGCTGAAATTTTGGTGATTGATTTTTATTTTTTGTGTAAGTGGCAGTTGTGTTATTGACCCGTCTTGACCCGAACCTGTCCTAACCCGAATCAACTCTATGCAAAACGACCCATAAATTCGATAGTCAAACTTCTATAAATATTTATTAAAAAACAATTTTTAAAGTAAATGATAATAAGACAAAATAGTTTATAGTTAAGATTTTAGATGGAATAAAGAGGAAGAAATAATAATAAAAAAAAGAATATAGAGATAAAGATGAATAATGGGATGTGGGATGTTTTTGAAAAATGAAATATAAATACAAGGGATGGTGATTTTTAGTTAAATTATATGGATGAGGATAAAAAAAACCCACTGTGAGTGCTCTAAGGGTAAAATATAAGGGAATAACATAGGTGGTGTTAACAGCAATTAAGTTAGGGTTGCAAAGGCTAAATGAAAAATTATATGTTCAACCTTCTAACTTCTCTAATATATACACACAATGACCCCTCATTACCCTTAACATTAAGCAAGCTTGCGTGATGTTAACATCACGAGTCATTTCCCAAATTATTGTCCACAAAAAAGACCTAAGATACTTCAATTAATGAATTATTAGTTACCAGAATGCCAATAATACCCTTAATGCATTTAAGATACCATTGACTAGCAATATTTATGATAAAGGTGCTTAGGGGTAAAATGGGAAAATTAGTTATTGTAACCATCTTCTTTTAGAAGTGGAAACTAATTTAAGCACAGAATAAAATAGTGTGGACTGTGGACAATTAGTTTGGGACCGAAAGAGTAACTACTTCAAGGGCAATTGCAAACATGCAAAATTTTCAATGCATAAGGTATAATGCTCCTAAAACAGGTTTTGAGTATGTATGCAATTTTGTATGTTTTGAGGTACCCATTCTTTTAACCTAATTGAAGAGACTTGTTTTCAATTCAGAAACCTGTCTTTACCTTTCCTACAAAATGTTGTTTTCTGGTCATTTTGTTTATTAAATCCTTATATAATTAGAATTTATCAAACAATAAAACCTAAATATCTAGAGATCTTACCTGAATTTTGATGGCATGACGACGTTTATTCAAGAAATCTTTTCTTATTTTCCATGTACGAAACCTATACTGTATACGTGCAGCAGCCGCCAATTGTTTTCTTGATTCATGGTTCCTAAAAGCATGTTGAATTCTCATAGCTGCTATAATACACCGTGCTTCATCTTCAGTATTAGAATATTCAACTTCTTTTGTCCTAAGTTTAAATGATTGTTCCCTAAATGCAGCCTGTATGCGGGCTGCAGCATCGGCAGCAGTTCTATAAGCAGCCAGGGTGTCCTTCAAATATTGTTCCTCCTCGTTGACTTGAGTCAATGGGGCCGTAGGGGCAAAATCATTATTTGTAGGGATTGTACTTTGCAACGAGCCACTAACGTTCCCAGCTAAAGTCATGGCCTCAAAATGTGACACGAGTGCCTTTTCAGCAAGATAAGCAGCCAAACCCTCATAACCACTCTTGGATGCCAGGTCAGCAGGGGTGCATCCACTCGGGTTTTCAGAAGTGGGATCAGTTACCAGATTTGGGTTGGCCCCTGCTGATAGAAGAGATGCAACCGTCCTTTGCCTGAATGTAGAAAATGTATTTGCTCCTCAAATTAAGTGAGCACATCAATAACATAATCTAAGGGATTGTTTAAACGTGCATTATAAAAGTAATTCTCTGATTATTGCGACTTGCAGTCTGAATAATTATTTTTAATATTTGAATAAAGTGATTGATGTTGACTATTTAGGGGTCCAATACCCAGTTTCATACCCTACTAAAGCAAAACAAATTATTTGTATTTTAAGATTACTTATTTACCTCTTTTTATCGCATTTTCATTGTTAATAATACTATGAGTAAAGTGCACGTATGGTCCCTGTGGTTTACCAAAATTTTGGATTTGGCCCCTAGCTTTTCAAAAGTACATGGATGGTCCCTGTGGTTTGCACTTTGTAATGCATTTAGTCCCCAACCAACAAATCTAAAAGTTTTAGAAGGTCCAAGTTAGAGACTAAGTGCAAACCACAGGGACCATACATGTACTTTTGGAAAAGTTTGGGGACTAAATGTGTTACAAAGTGTAAACCCCATGGACCATCCGTGTACTTTACTCTCATACTATTAAAGAACATGATATTTTAGAACTATATGTGATAAATGATTCTACATACTTTGTTCAGAATTATAACAAATTAACAAATATTAATATAGTTAATACAAAAATAAACTGTCATGTTTAAAATTATGAACATTTCAATAATATATAAAGTTGTCTGATTTGGTCATTATATCTAGTAGTTCCTTAAATAAGCAGAATTCAACAAGCACTCAAATAACTGATTATCTATTCTACAACCTCATATAGCCAGAAGCACATCCAAACACTATCTACTGTGAGACGTCTTATTACATTTGATTCCCTGATTTTGATTATTCATATAACATAACCAATTTTAATTAGTCATGTAACATGTACACCACCTCTTTTCGCCACACACTACTAAATTAATGTTTTTGACTATCTTACCCTTCACAAATTAAACTCTACCATTCAGCATTATAAAGGGCAAACTAGTCAAAAAAACATTAAATGTGGTGGCGTATGGCTAAAAGAGATGGTGTACAAATCACCTCCCTTTCATAAGCACATCCAAACACCCTGCTAAATCCAATAATATATAAAGTTGTCTGATTTGGTCATTATATCTAGTAGTTCCTTAAATAAGCAGAATTCAACAAGCACTCAAATAACTGATTATCTATTCTACAACCTCATATAGCCAGAAGCACATCCAAACACTATCTACTGTGAGACGTTTTATTACATTCGATTCCCTGATTTTGATTATTCATATAACATAACCAATTTTAATTAGTCATGTAACATGTACACCACCTCTTTTCGCCACACACTACTAAATTAATGTTTTTGACTATCTTACCCTTCACAAATTAAACTCTACCATTCAGCATTATAAAGGGCAAACTAGTTAAAAAAACATTAAATGTGGTGGCGTATAGCTAAAAGAGATGATGTACAAATCACCTCCCTTTCATAAGCACATCCAAACACCCTGCTAAATCCAACAAAAAGAAAAAAAACAACTTTATTATTATTCTACTTAAGAAAACATACCTCCCGTGGTGTGCAGCCCAATGAAGGGCAGTCCATCCAAATTTGTCACGGAAATCCAATGATAGGCCCGACCAAGAATAGGGGTAAATGGCCCAATTATAGTCCAAGATTGCACATAAATGAATTACACCTTGACCTTCATCATCACGGTCAACTATTTTACAACCCTCCAACACTCTTTCCAATAGCCATTCAAGTAATCTATTTTGCAAAGTGAGCTCAAATAAACTATTTTTAGCTCGTTGAAACGATATTCCTTTTTCTTTAATTGAAGTTACTAAATAATCCCAACTATCAACAATATGCCGTGTTTTTTGAGCAAATATTATTGCTTCCTTTTGGGTTTTTGGTGGTACTTTACTAGATAAAATGTTAAGTGTTTTGGAAGTAGAGAAAAGCAAATGAGCTAGTCTCATTTTAGTTTGGAGTTGTTGCCAGTCGGGCTTCTCGTCTAAAACAGGTATTGAAGTAGTTGTAGGTGGGGCCCGGAAGTCAAATTCCATGAGTTGACTGATGGGTTTGTGGCCATCAAAACTGAGAAAAAGATTAACGACTCCCGGACTTTGTGGGGTAATTATACACCGAAACAATCCTGATTGGATAATTTCTGCTGGCACACAAACATCCCCGCAAACACAAAATAGGTTTGTGTTTGCTAGGTGCGTATATTTTTCATGGAAAACACCAACGACTAAGATCTGCCGGAAAAACATTGATGTCAGTATTGAACAATCTTTAAAGGAAAAATTTGTATAAAAAAGAAACCAACTTTGATCAAATTTCTATTTCAGGCAAACAACATTTCTCACCCAAGAAAAATCATCAATGTTTTAAAATTTTGATTAAAGGTAATTAATTACCTAAGATGATTGGTTTTCAATCCACGGACAGGGTCAGACTACCGTAATCGAAACTTTGAAAGTTGGATGCTTAAAATCATTTTTGGGGTTTTTTTTGCTTAAATTGATAAAATACATATGTACTTTCACTTTTGTCTAGTGCAGTCATTGTACCTTCTTTTGTACATTTGATTCATTAAAAAATTGTTATCGTCTTGTTTGAATCATTATAGGATATTTTAGTGATTACCCAAACGTGATTAAATCATTTATAACTCCACATAATGACACCCAAACCGGACAAAAAGGCATCTTTTAATGACTCAAATGTGAAAAAAAGAAGATACAATGGCAATAGTCAACAAAAGTGAAAGTACATTGGTATTTTATGCAAAAAAATGGTCTAAAAAGTTGATTACCAAAAATAGAAATTTGACCAAAGTGGGTTACCTTTTTATGCAAGTAACCCATCTACAAGTGGTAAACATAGATGAAATCATGAAAGAAAAAAACAGCACCTTTGTTTCTTCAGTTGATAGAGCCCATGACGGCGAGACTTCAGTAATGTTGAAAATTTGGAATTCATGGTGATCACCATTTATTGTTCCTGGTGATGGTTGACCGATCAACAACGGTTCGGGAGTCAAAAATGGGTCATCAATTGATCCAGGAGAATCAGCTATAATGTAATTCATCCATCTTCCAAAACTTTCCTGAGCTGGCAATCCATCTTTTTGCATCATGTCTAAAACACCATGTCCGACACTTGCAACCTGAGTGTCGTTAATCCCTGTTTTTTGAAGGTCAATGGTGTGGTCAATGGGATTAACTTCTCTGACTGTTTCTTGATGAAGCGTCGTTAAAAGATTTTCCAAGGTTAACGTGTTCCCCAATGAAGAGTTGCTCTGTAAAGGCGTGCCATTGTCAAGCAGTTAACAACAGAGATGGCAAATTCGACACATTTACATATGATTGGATCAATTCAGGTTATAAGTCAAACAGGTAAAAGATTTTTATTAAAAATAGCTTAAAAGGAAACGGGTCAAAATGAGTTAAACCGGTCAATCATGTCGAAAGTCGCCCAAAATGTATTTTTAATGCATGAAACCTCCTAAATCAATTTATTAAGAAAAGCATATTATTAGTGAAAGAATATATATTTTTAATCATACTTGACACACTAACGATTTATAAACTATGACAAAAGGTGTTCCAAGTCAAACCAACCCGACTTGCGCCATTACCCAACATGTCATCATGCTCATTAGGTACCATAAAACAATCATTTTTATTTGTAAATAACATATTGAATATCTCTCTCTCTCTCACACACACACACAACACATAGCAGGCTTGGTTTAAAAAAGCACAAGGCGCGTGCATCACGTACACGAGGCATTGCTCAATGTACAGCAAAATAAGCTTTACTTACAACCAGTCTCTCATTTGTTTTACATATCAACCTTTTTATCGAGTAAACCTTTCATAATTTCTTCACCACTTTGGTTGTTTTTACATATAAGCCTACTATAGACCCTAAATTTGACCAATTTTGACCCAGAAGTACATGAGGGGCCGCCCCAAGCCCCTGATGCATTTTCCTGAGCGCCTCAGGCGCACCTTTTAAAACCAAGATACCAGATGTGAGGGAGTGACTTTACAATAAAATTTGATTGCTTTGCTGTACATGATCAACATGGAGACATGGCACAACAGTTGTATTTATTTTTTCTCCTTTTTAATGAGGATGGACTGATAAAATAAAGATGAAGAAAAACAATACAAAAAGCCAAGTGATGCTCTACTTACATTACATACTGATCCATTTAATCCGTAATGGTCAGGTTGATCCAAATGTTCTGCGAATAAATTAGCACATGAAGATAACATGATGATCGTCATTCAAACAACAATTTAAAAAAAAACTACCTCCTGATATAATCAACTTGTTGGAATCATTTGGAATCCCAAGCTCATCCCAATCAAGTGTGTTGATTTCATGAATTTTCATCTCATAATTTATTACTGTCTCATTAGGCTCCGCTGAATATCAAATACAGAAAGAAGAAAAAAAAGTATTTAGCCTCTATCTTTAAGAATTACACATTTGAGGACTATAATTATTTCATCTCATAGAATCAACTTTCCACCCCACTAAGATTGGAACATTGATCACACACATAGTTTAAGAACATTAACGAACTATTAATCTAATGCAAAAACAATATGCTCGACAACGATAAAACAAAAGGAATCTTACGGACCAAAATCAATAGGTGGCAGTTTCAACCCATTATGAACGGGTCGATTCAGGTTTAGTCTCCCTTCTAAATGGTCAAAAGGGTAAAATCAAAATGATTATCTAAACAGGAATTAGGGAACCTGTCAAATGGGTCTGACAAGTAAAACGCACCCAAAGTGTATCTTTAAAGCATACAGCGTACTAAATAGCTTAGTTCCAAAAATTACGTTATTAGCATGATAATAGACTTTTATAACTTACCAAAAATATTTCAACAAAAAAAAATTATGACAAGTTTTTATGAAATGGACAAAAGTAATTCAAATCAAACCAGCCCCTGATTTGAACCATATACAAACGTTGCGCATTTTGATTGAAAAGTTTCCCAAAAACCTGTAATGCTGACAACGGTCAAATAGATGATTTTAACTGAAAAGTTTCCAAAAATTATGTTGCAATTCATAGTAGACATCCAAAAACACAAATACTTGCAGAATTTACTGGAAGGAGGGAATATAAACTACTGGAAAAAGTATGTACCAGAAACTGATATCCACTCTTAACTAAAATGTGGTTTTATGTATGGTAACTAAATTCTTTTAATAGAACCCGATAAACTTACACACCAGTAAAGTACACCTGATCAATCCCATCAACTTCTTCAGATAGATTAGATGATGTAGGTGGGTCTGAACTCGAGCTGGAGTCAACAAGCATCCTGGGAGAACCTTGCAACTGCATGATGTGTTAAGCATACCCGTAAGATATACATAATATCTTTACGTGTGTGTAAGAAACTAATCAAAAATTTGATTTCAAATAATATACTTCTCCAAAATCACAATTATATATTAATGTTTGATGATATTTTGAAGCATTGAAGTCAAAAAACTCACAATTTTATACTGGTGCATCTGAATTCATCGATGTATCTAGGTTTCATCCAGATGCACATATATAAAAATGTGAAACTGTGGACTTTTATCAAAGGACAATGCTTCAAAATTTTATCAAACACTTCGATGGAGACATATATTTGTGAATTTGTGACTTATATGAGTAGGATTCAAACTTTTAATTTGTTGTTACTTGTTATGGTTCTTACCAATATTTGAGTTCTCATGAGATCCTTCCCCTACATTATACACACACGTGTGCGTATCGAGAACTAGGTGGTCTTTCATTTATGTATGTGTATTCAATTTTTAACAAATACTTTTTTTAAAAATGCACAGTTTCTGAATGCATGCCATAATATCTAAAAGAATGAACATAATTTCTATGCCAACCTCTTGAGTGTCACGATAATGAACAAGTACAATATGTTCCAGTTTCCTGTAACATAAATCAAATCAAACAATGAATAAAATCACAAATACAAGTAAAAGAACATTTTGATAATATTCATGAAATCTTCAGTTGTTACATACTTATCAAGAAGCCAATAACATCTACGAACAAAGGTTGTCCGGTCTTCACCGTGTGCATAATATACATGAATTCTTTCATTGTTACCAACCTGTATCAACAGCATTTGGAGCTTATGAAGTTACAAAGTTTACTTATAAAAAGAAAAATGAACGAAAGTAAGGCTCTATTCGATAATGTTTCCAACTTTTATTTGGACTAGTTTGACCTTTTTTCCTGAAGTAGCCAGGCTATACAGTTCAGTAACAAGGCCCAAAGAAAAATACAAAATATATATATATATATATATATATATGTGTGGGGGGGGGGGGGGTGTGTGTGAAGTAACTTATAAACTAAATCTCTTAATTAAAATTTAAGGTACATCCTCCATTTCAAGGGCCCCATCTTCAATGCTAATCATATCAAGTAAATGGAACCAACAATCGCTTCTTGAGTCTATTCACATCATGTGAAACTCATAAACAATTATGTTGGCCTATTTATACAACAATTAGCAACATAATAATGTAAATGGTAAGAATATATACAAAAGGATCCAAAGTTGACTCTTGGTAGAAAAACTCACCTTCAAGTGTTCATGAGCTTCTTTTACAGTTTTTCCATCTTTTTTCTTTTTCCAGTTGTGGCCATCCTTCCGGAAGTTTCTGAGCATCTTCCGGTCAAAAAGGACAATCGTGCCACCTAGATTGTAGAAGAAAAAGTCCCAATAGCATAAGTATAACCTCAAACACAATTATGACAACAACAATAAAAACATGATAAGAATGGTAATAGTAGATATGGAATGTGCTTTTTTATAATTACTTGGTGGCAAATTAACCGGCTTCACACAGATGTTGAAATACTTGTGGTTACAAAGTACTGCATGAATCTCATTTGGCCTGAGCCATCTTGTTTTTGCTTCCTCCATCATGTCAGGCACATCCAAATCTGTTAGTTAAGACAAAATAGATAAAACTTTTATACCACAATGAGGGTTCCAAATTTCAAATAACAATTACCAAGGGGCAAAAAAGGAAATGTTATATCTCGGGTTGGTAACTATCATTTTAAGACGGTGAATCATAACTTTGGGGAAGGGCGTATAACAGTTAATATGATATAATCTAAAATGTGTATCACATGAACTTCTTATTAGTCAATCTCGCATTTATGTAGTTTATTATAATTCCTGTAAATTAGCCTAGTCAATATTTTGTATTATTCTTGTTTCCTATTTTAGCTCTAGGTCAGTTAGAGGCTATCGCTATTTATGCTGTACATTATATCTGTTTTGGGCAAAGGAAATCAGACGATTATCATGGTATCAGAGCCCACTGCTCTGTACCCTAACACTGCCGCCACCAACATCTAAACCTACGGGTTTTTTTTAAAGCTGCCGCCGCTGTGTTAGCTACAGCAGGAAAATTGATCCTGCTTCCTGCATATTTTTTTTTTCCTTCTTTTTCATTACCCATCATGACAGGTGCAGAAACCAACTCTGGTTCATCCAGTAACACCCAACCCCCTGCCCTTCACCCGGTTTACACCGTGACAAACATTCAACACAAAATCCGTGTATTGGATGGTACCAAGGTGTCATATTCATCTTGGGTCAAGCTTTTTCTGCTTCATGCACGAGGTTATGATGTACTTCATCATATTGACGGCACACAACCTCCTGCTACCACAGATCCAAAGTTTGATTCCTGGAACAAAATTGATGCCATCGTTCTACAGTGGATCTATGGGACACTGTCGAATGAGCTGTTAGCTAGAGTTTTGAAAACCGAGTCCACCGCCTTTGAAGCTTGGACCCGCATTAAGAACATCTTTCTGAACAACAAGGGCACCCGTGCTGCAGTCCTTGAAACCGAGTTTATAAATCTCAAGTTAACTGATTTACCATCCCTTGAAGCGTATTTCCAGAAGTTGAAAGAGATAGCCGACAAACTTTCAGATGTGGAGAGCCCCGTGACTGAGAGTCGCCTGGTGCTACAGCTAGTACGAGGGTTACCTCCGGAGTATGACACTATCGGATCAGTAATTAATCAGCAGTTGCCCGCCTGGGAGGAAGCATGCAGTATGCTCCAATCTGAACTTCAGCGCCGTCAAGCCCGTGAGCCACATCACCATATTGCTGCAGCCATTATCAATGATCAGCCCACCCGTGATCAGTCTCGTGATCAGCAGCGTCGTGAAGGTCAGAACCGAAATCAGCCTCGTAATCATCCCTCCTACAACTAGCGCCGACCAGGCCCAAATCGGTCCACTCGGCCCAACCGTAACCAGGCTCAGTTTCACTCTCCTAACGGAGGGCCTTCTCGTGGTAACTATCCTCCCTGGCCGGCCCAATCCAACTACTATTGGCCACCATACTGGGCTCCACCACCACCCTGCCCCTATCCAACCCAGCAGGGGTGGGCCACTCCTTATCAGCCCACAACCTCTCCATGGCAGAATCCTCCAGTTTGTCCACCTACAAAGTCCACTACCCAACCACAGGTAAATCTTACTGAGGTGAACCCCCTGGAACCTTCTCAACTCGGATATGCTTTTGAGGCCATGTCAATGCAACCCCCTGATGATCAGTGGTACATGGACACAGACGCCACCAATCACCTCAGCTCCGACTCAGGTATGGTTTCGGTTCCCTCACATGTTACACCTATTAAGTCTATTTTTGTTGGTAATGGCCAATCGATACCAATTCTCGGATCAGGAAACACTACCCTACCCGGTTCCTCACACAACCTACACCTTAAAAACGTCCTTTATTCACCAAATATAATAAAAAATCTTGTGTCGGTTCGCCGTTTTGCTATAGACAATTGGGTCTATGTTAATTTTGACCCCTTTGGTTTTTCTGTGAAGGACTACAAGACTGGGAGGATCCTGAGCCGTCACGATAGTTCCAGCCACTTATACCCAGTCACCAACACTTTCAATGTTTGCAGCTCTGCATTGCTTGCTTCATCTTCACCCGATCCTTGGCATGATCGTCTTGGACATCCGGGATTGCATGTTTTAGACTTACAATTGTTCCAATTTTATTTCTTGTAATAAAAACAAACCCTTTGGATGTTTGCAATTCATGCCAGTTATCTAAAAATAAGCGTTTACCATTTCATACTTCATTATCAAATACACTTGTGCCATTTGATATCTTGCATTGTGATTTGTGGACTTCTCCCATTCTAAGTAATAATGGTTATAAGTATTACATGGTATTAATTGATGACTTCACCAACTACACTTGGGTTTTCCCACTAAAACTCAAGTCTGAGACTTTTACCAAATTCACCCGATTTCACAATTTTGTCAAGACTCAATTTCACTGCAATATTAAGTCCTTCCAATGTGACATGGGGGGTGAGTTTGTTAACACCTCATTCAAAAATTTTGCAAACACACACGGTATTCAATTCCGCTTCTCGTGCCCTCAAACCTCCCAACAAAATGGGAAAGCCGAACGTATGATCAAACGACTCAATGAAATCATGTTGTGTCTTTTAACTCATGCCTCCATCCCTCCCACCTATTGGGTTGAAGCTCTTCACATCCGCTTACCAACACAACATTCTCCCTACCAAAGTTCTTCATAACCGTACTCCTCTCTCCGCTCTCTATCTCAAAAATCCCATCTATGACCATTTACGGGTATTTGGTTGCACATGCTATCCAAATCAATCTGCCACTCGCCCTCACAAGCTTAGCCTTCCCTCCACTCGTTGTGTTTTCTTGGGATATCCCCCGGACTATCGGGGTTATCGTTGTCTCGACCTAACAACGGGCAAAATTATCCTATCCCGTCACGTCACCTTTGACGAAAACACTTTCCCTTTTCAAACCATTTCCAACTCTTCCACCCATGACTACTCCTTCCTACAAGATGACCCCTCACCCCTCTTGTTTCAACAATACTCCCAACCTTCCCCCACCAGCTCCACCACACCTTCCTTCTCCCCTACCACTTCCGCTGCCCCAACAGCCTCTACCAGCAACACTGTCACTTATTCCAGACGACCCAAAACAGCCCCTAACATCACCACTGCCCCTACCAGTACCACTGCCCCAGCAGCCTCTGTTCCAGCCTACCAAGCCTATCAAAACACATCTATTCCAGCCCAATCTGCACCCCCTCCCCCAGCAGCCCCTGTCCCCGTCCACCAAGCCTATCAAACCACCTCTACTCCAGCTCAACCTGCACCCCCAGCCCAACCCGCACCCCCTGCCCCACCCACACGGCCACCTATACATCCTATGCAAACGCGTTCCAAAACGCGGACGCCACAAACCACCGGTTCAGCCTCCTTTCATACCACGTCACCCTCCCACACATCCATTTCTCCTGTTCCTAAATCCCTCTCCCAAGCTCTCTCTGATCCGAATTGGCGTGACGCCATGTCCAATGAATTTCAGGCTTTAATAGACAATAACACGTGGGAACTGGTTCCACGACCAAACAACACACACATAATTAATTGCATGTGGCTTTATAAACATAAATTTCAGGCAAATAGATCTCTTGAGCGGTATAAGGCCCGCTTAGTTGTAAATGGAAAATGTCAACGGGTTGGTTTAGACTGTGATGAGACTTTTAGCCCCGTTGTGAAACCTGTTACCATACGGATCGTTCTCAGTTTGGCTGTGTCACGTTCTTGGCCTATTCATCAACTAGACGTAAAGAACGCCTTTTTACATGGGGACTTACATGAAACGGTATACATGCACCAACCCCCAGGTTTTGCCAACAGGACCAACCCGTCACTTGTTTGCAGACTTCGCAAATCTCTATATGGTTTAAAACAGGCCCCACGAGCTTTGGTATCAAAGATTTGCTAACTACATTATCTCGTGTGGGTTTCACAGCTCTTCTTGTGACACATCCCTCTTTATTTACAAACAGGGTTCTCGGATGGTATATCTTTTACTCTATGTGGACGACATCATTCTTACCGCATCCGATAACCAACTCCTTCGTGACATTATTTCATCTCTTTCAAAGGAGTTTGCTATGACTGATTTGGGACGACTACATCATTTCCTAGGGATTAAAGTCACTCAGAAATCTGGAGGTTTATTCCTCTCACAGGGAACGTATGCTGCTGACATCATTGCCCGGGCTCACATGCAGAATTGCAAACCCAGTTCCACTCCCTGTGACACTGATTCTAAACTGAGTGCCACAGCGGGAGACCTGATTTCGGATGGCACTCTTTATAGGAGCCTTGCAGGTGCACTTCAGTATTTGACCTTTACCAGACCTGACATCGCCTACACAGTGCAACAGATCTGCCTTTTCATGCATGCTCCCCGTGAACCTCATTTTCAGTTTCTGAAACGAATTCTGAGGTACTTAAAAGGTACGGTCTCTCATGGCCTTTTGATCACTCCCTCCAAGTCCACTAAACTTACTGCATATTCGGATGCCGACTGGGGGGGTTGTCCCGATTCGAGACGCTCAACATCGGGTTATTGTGTATTTATGGGAGATAATCTTCTCTCTTGGTCTTCTAAGAGACAGCACACGGTCTCCCGTTCTAGCGCAGAAGCCGAGTATCGTGGTGTTGCAAACACCACCGCCGAGGTCACCTGGCTGAGAAATTTACTGCTTGAGCTTTCAGTTCCTATCCGCGATGCAAGTATTATCTTTTGTGACAATGTATCGGCTGTTTATCTCTCCGGTAACCCTGTCCAACACCAACGCACCAAGCATGTTGAAATTGATATTCATTTTGTGCGGGACAAGGTTCGCATGGGCGCTATCAGGGTACTACACATTCCTGCTGATTATCAGTACACAGATATCTTCACAAAGGGTCTTCCTAGAGTTCTATTTCAGAGATTCAAGTCCAGTCTTCGCATTCATCCCCATGCTCGGACTGCGGGGGCGTATTAGTCAATCTCGCATTTATGTAGTTTATTATAATTCCTGTAAATTAGCCTAGTCAATATTTTGTATTATTCTTGTTTCCTATTTTAGCTCTAGGTCAGTTAGAGGCTATCGCTATTTATGTTGTACATTATATCTGTTTTGGGCAAAGGAAATCAGACGATTATCACTTCTATTGCAGTTTTATGCATCATCATTCATCCACTAAACATTTATTGTTTTGAATTTACTTTTTACAGAAAGCCATTGTTCTGTACAGGCAAAACTATTCATCTATAAAGTAACCTCTTGGTACAAAATAATGTTCCAAAATTCATGAAATTAAAATAAAAATGATGGACCAAATAGCCCTCTTAAGGAGGACTGCCAATTACATTTAACAATAATGAAATGAAACAATTTATTGCAACCACCAATCTTTCATTGAACTCACCACTTTCCCTCTTTATTTTAACTCCTTTTTGTATAAAAAAAATATATATATGATCCTAATGAGAGTTTGGTATAGATTTCCACAACCACAACCAGATGCTTTTAAAACCGGACCGGACAGCGAACCGGTCGCCTTAACGGTCCACTAGTCAAACTGGATGACGTAATAAATAATAGAAAAATTATCACTATTTATATATATCTAATTTAAAACAAAATATGAAAATGCTATATGTTTTGGTTTGGATTTGTAATTTTAATAAAATATGAAGACTTAAATAACTAAAACATAGAGCATGGAACACTAACTTAATCAGAAATGGGATTTTAAAGGAAAAAAAATAAAAAATTTGAAATCCGGTCCGACCATCCGATCCTGTTCACCGGTCCGACCAGTAACCGGCAGGTCCAAATAGGCATGACCGGTCGGTCCGGTTCTGAAAACACTACAAAAACCACTCCCATTTAGTTAAACCTTCATCCATAAGTTATTCAGTAAAGCTATTAACACAATTCTCACAAATTATCACCAAATCACCTCTTTCTTCAAACATCAAACACTATCAATAACACAATAATTCCCCAATTCCAACTAAAACATAACCACAAACAACAATTTCAGCACCACGAAATCACAAACGCAAACTCAATCCCTACTTAAAACATGATAAGGTTAAACTAGAGAAAGAATAACTTGGAGAAGAAGAAGAATTCAAATGCTCAAAACTTGTCATTAATCATACGTAATAACCAACATAAATAGAATTGCAAGTTACACTAGGCACCCTCAACTAATAATAAAAGACAAGACAAATATCAAACCAAAAATAAAGAAAATAATCGTAACAATACTCTCCACTTAACCGACTTTTTGTCCTCAAAAAGTGATTCAAAGAACCTTTCCTTCATCCTCTACAACAAACCCCTCGGTTGCTTGTTTTTCATCATCTTCCACTTGAAGTATGTAAAGTTGTTTTTTCTTACACTTATGGCCTGGAACGAACCTTTCGGTACACCAAAAACATTCACCTTTTGACCTTTTCAACTCGAGTTCCTCACTCGTCAACCGCCTCGAGCTAAGAGTTCCTGGTTTAAAAGTCGATGTCTCGGTGGCTCCGGTTGTTGGACTTGGCAACAAAGGAAGTTTTGAAGCGTTAACCGGAGGGGTAATTCTTGTTGTTTCGTTCCCTGCTTGAGAGTTGCCCTTGGTGGCTATCGCCCCCATTAAATTCTTGTCATTGATGTCTTGAATTCGTGCTAACCCATATGCCTCATGCAAGGTGCGCGGTTTAAACATCTTAACCGGCCCCCTAATGTCCGGCTTAAGGGCCTTAAGATAAAGGCTAACAGCTTGGGTTTCACTCAATGTTACCTTATTCAATAGTGAATCAAAAGCAGTATTGAGATCATGAAGTGAACCCGTCTGGTTGAGGGAAGCCATCTCTTC
The DNA here is from genome assembly GCA_023525975.1 of Smallanthus sonchifolius. Classification (NCBI taxonomy): domain Eukaryota; kingdom Viridiplantae; phylum Streptophyta; class Magnoliopsida; order Asterales; family Asteraceae; genus Smallanthus; species Smallanthus sonchifolius. Next base: position 57,699,810 of record CM042045.1, read on the forward strand.
CAAGGGATCCTCAAACATAGCATTAGAAAAACGGGTCGAGATAGCTCGCACATAGTCTTCCCATGAGATTTCAGATACGGTAGCCCCGCGTGTGCGCATGAAAGCCCTGTGCCATTGGATCGCCTCCCCTTCCAAATGAATAACAGCGTACCTAAGTTTCATCTCCACGGGAGTCTCATCAATCGCGAAAAAGTGTTCGCAACGGTAAACCCAAGCCTCCACGTCTTCACCCGAGAACCTTGGAAATTCAATCTTCCCGATCCGCATGGGCCAAGTACCCTTCGAGTCTGCATCGCCGAAAGAGAACGAAGAACCCGAGCTAACCCCACCGTTGCTGCCCTGGCCTGATTTACCCCGCACCGCCTTCAAGATCTCTTCTTGTTGTTTGGTTGACTATTCCTGTTGTTTCATTAGTAACGATAGCGTTGCTTGGATCTCTGTGATCGCCTTATCGTGATTCTTGAGGGTGTTGTCAACATCTTGGTTGCGAGTGTTCGTCATGATGACGAGAGTAATTCCGACCGGAGATCGGAACGGCTCTGATACCCTTGATAGGGTTAAACTAGAGAAAGAATAACTTGGAGAAGAAGAATTCAAATGCTCAAAATTTGTCATTAATCATACGTAATAACCAACATAAATAGAATTACAAGTTACACTAGACACCCTCAACTAACAATAAAAGACAAGACAAATATCAAACCAAAAATAAAGAAAATAATCGTAACAAAACATAAGCATGAAAAACAAAAATTCAAAATCAAACGAACAGTCAAATACCTTCCATAGACTTGAATCCATGAATCTCCGAACCAACAAGTCCTGCTGGCATCGATTGTTCCATCTCGGAACGGAACCTCTAAATTTCAAAAAACCTAGTCAAAATTCAGTCAGAACGATTCAAATCCGGAAGAACGACTAAAAAAACCTAACTCCGTATATAGTTAATCGAATTCGATCACTGCGATTGAGTTTCAGGATCTCGCAAATCAGAAGCTCAAAATCAACCAAAATATCTGTAACAACCTACAGGATCGGCGTAAGATAGAATTATAAAAGACCAAATTGAATTATTTTAGGCGTATATAACTATTAGATTATTATATTATATCCTAGTTTACAACCTGTGTATTACACAGGGTGAAAAAATATCAGTATATAAAATTTTTAAATTTGTATATATATATATCTTATAGGTGAAAAAATGTATTACATATACTAACGATAGAAAACAAAATCAAAAAATATGTAAAAATTAATATTTTTTTTAGTTTAAAAAGTAAATGAAATACTATTCAATGTAATTTGACTTTCATTTACTATTTGATTGAAAACATAAGCTAGGTAATTACATTTCAAACTTTCTTATAATATGAAATAATTAAAAATAAATGTGTGTTTATTATTATAATTAATAATTTATTTAAAAATATATTATTATTGAAATATGGAAGTGTATTTATTATGAGAGAGATGCGAAAATTTTTTTATAAGGATGAATATGGATGCGACACGTGGCATTAAGAAACCTTTATTTATTATATAGTATAGATTTTTTAATACAAATTTTAGAAACGTTATACAGTTATTTTTTAAAAATATTTTATAAAAATAATAAAAGAAATGTTCAAACAATAAAAATGTTTTATGAACAAAGCTATTTTTTAATTAAAATGTTTATAAAAATAGTTATAAAAATAATTATTATTTAACAGGAGAGAGATGTGTGAAATAAAAGTTATAATTTTTTTTATAGAAACTTGTGTCATTAAATAGGAGAGAAAGATTGGAAAAAAATGTTAAGGATGAACATGAGAATGACATGTGGCATCCCAAAACCTTTATTTATTAGTATGTATAGATCATCACTAGTCTATATGCCCGTGTGACATACGGGTTGAGAAAATAATAATAAAACATGCAAGCAATTAAATTAAAGGGTTCAAACATATATTAATTAAGGTTTAGGAATCATAAAATGTCTTTTTTTAGATAACATATGATTTAAATTATGTATAACCAACTTTAGGTTATAAATAATAATATCCAAATCAAGAAAAAATATGAATCTTATGAACACAAATCAATATAATCAACTTCATTTCAATATTGATGATAAGTACATTGTTCTTATTAATTAAATTACATTTTGTATATCGTCTTGCATTCCAATTTAGTACTTAATCCAAAACAACTACAAAACCCCTCATTTAACTTTTTTTTGCTTTAAATACAGTAAGTTATAATAGTAATAGTATCAACTATCAAATGTAATAAATGTTACATGTAAGCACAACATAAAGAAACTGTATATTCTGTCAAAGCTCCTAAAAACATGTCAATACGATCGCATCTCCGTAAATCTACAATCTTTTGACAGCTATATAATGCATAAAAACTGCATAAATCTACATTGTTATGGCAGCTTAATGTGCACAAAAAGTAAAAAACTGCAGAAATTTAAAACAATAAACTGCACAAATTTGCATTGTTTTAGCAGTTATATAGTGCATAAAAAATGTACTAATTAAACAACAATAAACTATATAAATCGACACTTTTTTACAATTATATAGTGCATAAAAACTGCACTAATTTGATGAGAATAAAAAATACTGTGAATTGTGTACATAATACATAATTAACAATGATTTCCTTTTACAAAATTTACATTTAATACAAGTGCTTTACAAAATTTACAACGATAATTTAATAATAAATAAAGAAAAAAGTCAAACAAACAAAACTAAGAACTAAAAAATAAAAATAAAAATAAATAATAATAAAAATAAATGGAGCTTTCTCTTCAATAGCACTCATGACACATACCTTGGGGCACATGTCGAACAACCATTGCACCGTGAATCCTGAATCAGAATATAAATATAAAAATGAAGCAGTAAATAGTAATTAAATAGGTACGTCCGAATAAATACCATAGGATATACATATATAAAAAAAAGTACCTTAGTTAGAGTAAAATGTCATCTTTCTCCAAGACCACTGTAGTAGTATCGAAATATCATGGTATCATCATTTTCTGTGTTTTATATAATTTGGGAAACAAATGATCTTCTATTTGATAATTATAGAAACTTAACATTTCCATTCAACAACACATTCCTGCAACAACACATACCAATTGCCTTCATGTAGCTCCTGGCTGGAGAGCATAAAATATCTCCACCTACCTACCAAAATAATAGTAATAACTAATATTCACATGTATATGCTATTAAACAATAAGTCCAACCAAACTCTAATGTTCAGGCTGTTTGGATTGCCTTTTCAAACCAACTTATTAACTTATTAACTTTTATAAGTTAATAAGTTGTTTGGGTTACTTCTCAAAACTACTTATAAAAGGAGATTTTGAGAAGGAAAAATGAGATTTTGAGAAGTAAGTGGGAGTTACTTCTCAAAACTACTTATAAAAGTCAATAAGGAGAAGGAAATAAGTAATCCCAAACAGGGGCGGACCTAGTGAAGCCGGGGGGGTGCACAGGAACCCCCCGAGTTTTGAAATTTTAGTGTAACGGTAGGTAAAAAAACTGGGGTGAACCCCCTAAAATACCCTACGGTGAACCCCCTTACAAGGTTTCACAGTAAGCGTAGTGGTTTAGGCCCTATAAAATTAGGGCATCTAAAAACAGTGAACCCCTTGAAAAAAATTCATGGATCCGCCACCGATCCCAAACACCCCCTCAATACAAAAAATCATGAAATTATTGTTGGCAACCTAGGAAATACTGCCCAGCCAATAAAAGGTTAGTGATCTCTTCTTCCATATCCACACCCCACCTTCATTAAACCCTAGATGGTCCTCTCCCTATTCAAACCTCACAAAGAACGAGCTCTCAGGAACAATGGCGACAACGGAGGTTGCAGGTTGGCCGGAAAATCGGGTGCGAAGTGGAAGGAAACAACGCTGGTGGCCGGCGACTATGGTGAACTCCGATGATGTCCGGTTGTAGCGACCAGTTCACGGATGATGCAAGCATTCAGATGACACGAGTGGGGGCGGGAGGAGGAACACGACAGGTGATGGTGGCGAGAGAGCTAGCGACGACGGTAGTGTAAGTACCATGATGGTGATGGTGGAATTTTTTTCTTAAAAGGTGCTGCTTATGATAGTAGTTTCACAAGCGGTGTCGTATACGAGAAGTTTACAAAAATGGTTTTTCCACGCTTGCTAACCACGAATTGGTGTGATTCCATGTTCCCAACCACGAATTGCGTGTGATTCCAAGTTCCTAACCACGAATTGAATGTTTCCCCAATTGCCAACCACGAATTGCATCATTCCACAATTGCTAACCACGAATTGAATGTTTCCCCAATTGCCAACCACGAATTGCATCATTCTTCAATTGCTAACCACGAATTGAATGTTTCCTCAATTGCCAACCACGAATTGCATCATTCCTTAAATGCTAACCACGAATTGAATGTTTCCCCAATTGCCAACCACGAATTGCATCATTCTTCAATTGCTAACCACGAATTGAATGTTTCCCCAATTGCCAACCACGAATTGCATCATTCCTTAAATGCTAACCACGAATTGCATGTGATTCCATATTCCCAGTGGGATTCATTATTTTTTTGATTAATTCGTTGCCAACCACGAATGTAATAGTAGTTAGTTACCAACCACGACTTCATTCAAGTCTTGTTCAGCCACGAATTCATTCACAACCCAACAATAATCCCACTGACTTTGGCTTTATGTCTATTATTGTTTTATTTATCACGGGTTGTAAATGACTTGACGTTTCACTACTAATATATCTATTTATTTGTATTTTTGTTTCACATGTTATGTTTAGTAGCTAGTAGGTATTACTTTTTAATCAAAGTCAAGAATTTCAATAATGATATCATTACAAATACATTTTTATAAGTAGCATATAAGTTCATCTTAGACGATTCACATTTGTCAAATTTTTATCAAATCACATTTTCACCTGTTATCAAATCACATTTGTTTCACAATTCACACATGGAACCACAAGTGTTTCCCGGTCCTAGTTGTCCAGAAGTATTATTTCTTGAAAGAAACCATAGAGCTTATCAGTTGTTTCATTCATCATCCTATAGTCATGAAGCACTTATTCTTAGACGTGCTGATCGGAAATTCTGGAATCACTTTAAAAATTTTGAGGTTCCAGAAAATGTAATGTTACACATACGAGAATCTGGTTTTGGTGGTGTTTTTGACTGTGGTTACCGAAAGGTGGATAATCACTTGATAACCGCACTTGTAGAGAGGTGGCGTCCAGAAACCCACACCTTTCATTTTAAATTTGGAGAAGCCACTGTTACATTGCAAGATGTTCAAGTTCTTTGGGGTATGCCGATCACCGACAACGTTGTTTCTGGAGAGGACATAAGATTATCGGAAACTCAGTGGAAAAGCCGTTGTTATGAAATGTTGGGTTTGGATCCTGCATTTTGTCATTTGAAGGGTTCTCTGCTTAGGTTATCTTCTATAATGGAAGAACTAGAGAAGCCGCTTCCTGAGTCCACTGTATCGCCTTTACAACGAGCAAGGTTATACATCTTACATTTATTGGGAGGAACCCTATTTCCTGATTCTACTGGGAACCACGTATCTTTACATTTTTTAAATCATCTAGAGGATTTAAAAGAATGTGGTCGGCTAAGTTGGGGGAGCGCTGTTCTTGCTAGCCTTTTTAGAAATCTCTGCAAAGCATCATCCCCGCAAGCCACAGAAATTTATGGGCCGATGGTATTGTTACAGTTATGGGCATGGGAGAGAATACCATCAATTGCTCCCATACGGACAGAAGATTATGCTAGAGAAAAACCGTATGGTGCACGGTAAATTAAAAACAACATATATTATATATGTTTATTTTTAATTATTTATAATATCAATTTTATACGATTTTGATAGGTGGAGTGTTCCTTTAAGCTTCAGAGAAGCAACAAGTCATGTTCTTGTTATGTTTCGTTCACAATTTACATCTCTACAAGCGGATGAGGTAATTTAAATTATATACATTTCTTTTTCATTATAAAAATATACTAATGTAATTTAGTTTCAATTTTGTAGTTCATATGGACGCCCTACTTTGGGGTTATGTTGGATCTACCGGAGATGTGTATAAGCGACCACCTTAGTTGGAGGTGTGATACCACTCTCGTATTTTGGGACGTTGTTGAGGCCCATATAGCAAGTAGGGTAATGCGACAGTTCGGTTTTGCTCAACCGATCCCTTATAATGTAATGTTCGACAAGAGCGAACATGAAAATTTGCATAAATCTAATCGTAAGGGCAAAGGTAAAGATTGGAGACAACGCCATCATCAATACATTACAAATTGGGAGTCTCGGTTAGAGCGTGTTGTCGACGGTGTCCCTGCTAATACGGTTTTTGCAAGTAATGAGTATTTGAATTGGTATTTTCCACGTACTGTTTTATTCATTACTAAACCTGGTCGTCATCATTCTTCACAATCGCATCAAGATCATGGTGGCAGACTTGAACTACTGGTAATTATATTTTATTATGATTTTTTTGTAAATTAAAAACTTTAACATTTATGGTTGGTTATTGTAGGGAGATGGAATGAGTCAAATATATAGAGCTACAGGAGAATTAATGGGAATGGATACACAAAATACACAATTTTTGCAGCCTTTACAAAATATGGCGAACCAATATATGGGGCTTGCAAACATGGGAGAGCATATTTATTGCCCAAGTTCACATGTGGCTACGAACAACAGTCAATATTCTTTCCCAACTGAACCCTTAGATATGGTTCAAAGTGTCCGTAGACGCGGTGGTAGACGAGGTGGTAGACGAGGTGGCATCCATGGTGTTGGTAACCAAGATGGTGACGATTTACAAAACCCTGATCCTGATGGTCGAAACCAAGAATCTGAACACCAAACACAAAATCTAAATTTGGAACTAGGCGGTTCATCGTCTAATAATGTTGGTTTTGCACATTTTTCAAACATGATGGGTAATTTTAGTCAAGCTTATTATACACCATCACAACATACTAGTCCCCCATTAACGTATAATCATTCAAACGATTTTGTGAACATGGTCATGCCTCAAAATATCAACACCGACACCATGACAGATCAACACGTACGACCATCTGTAACCCCTATACCATTCCCAAACTTCGATATTAGTGAAAATCCAAATCTTACAGATCAAGAAGGGCGGCCTAGACGGACTTCTAGGCCACCTTGGTGTGGCACGCATAGCAGATTAGACCGTCATTAGATTATAAACATGTTTTGTTTTATTTAAGTTTAATTTTTTTTTGTATGGTAAAAGTACATGTTTTGTTTTATTTAATTTTTATTTTTTATTGTATGGTAAAAGTACTTGTTTTGTTTTTTTGTAAAAGTCACGTGAATCTGATGCAAGTTGGATCTATTTGAATTATAACCATTATAAATACTGCCATTCACATACATCACACTTTCATTGATCTAAATTTAACACTTAAATAAACATGTCTTCTAGTGCACCCGGTAGTGACATACCGGCACCGGTAGAGAACCATTTTTGGAGAAATAATGAGAACTGGTCTAGAAATGTTGTCCAATTCTTTTACAACGGAGATAGTGATTGGTGTAGGGTTCATTGTATGGGCGATGAAGTACTTGACTGCGAATTTTGGGGTACCCTTTTAGGGCTTTGTGGAGACGCTTTTATACAGGAGATGGTAAGTATAAAAAATTATGTCATATTAACGTAGATAGTAATTCCTGTAATAATTATTTTTTTTTGTACAGCATGTTCGCGCTTGGACAAGAAATCTTATGTATTGGAGGTTATATTACATATTAATAAGCGATGAGTTACCGAGGGGGGATCGTTGGACTATTCTACCGCCTAAGTTTATGGACCTAATAACTGACGAACATCACGATTCATTTGAATATGGTGATGGGACGAACCAGCTGTATCCTGCACTTTGGGAGGTCGAAACGGTAAAGTTGTATAATTAATAAATAATTATAATTTACTATAAATAAATAATTATTATTTATATGTTTTAACAGGCATTTTTACCTCTATCTCCTGATGGTATAAACTGGTACCTTTTTAAGATTTGTATGCATTCACTACAAGTTCATGTAATTTATCCATATGATTGTGTTGCAAATACATGTGCTAATTCATGGTGCATACATCGTGGTATTCACCTAGTATTTTTGGAATTCGAGTTACATTTTAGATGGTTTCTACAACGTATTTTGTTTTTTCAACGCTCTGGCCTACAAGAAGTAGAGACTTTAGAACATTCCGGGGAAAGTGTCTGGCCTCCAAATGGTGTTCACATTGGTCGAGATGCGGGAGTCATAATATGTATGTTATTACGCAGGCTAGTACAAAACAGGTCATTAGTGTGGGATGAAGATAGTGTTCAAAATGCTTGTCTAAATTATAGACGTTTTATGGCAGATCAATTATATGGTAGTCGTATATGAACACCAATGTAAGATTATCATTCAACTTTATGGCAGATCAATTATATGGGGGTCACATGACTTGTAAGATTTTGATTCCTCATGTGTAAGATTGTGTATTGTACAAAGATTCTTATCTTTTATTATTGTCAACAAAGACTTTTACATAAAACATTAAAGTTACATTTATCTAAACAAATATAAGTTACATAACTTAATTCCATAGAAATATCAGATAACATTATTGAGCAAAAACACATCATCATAAAATCTCCAGTTACGACCGGTTGGGACATCTCTTCCTGTTATGACCGGTTTCATTGCAGATTCCGCACCTACGAGCGACAGATTCTTCATTGTAATGAACATCCATCTCGTTATGTATCCTACGAGCTCGTCTCCTACCACGGGATGTGACAATTTTTGATTCGTCAGCTATAATCCTCCAACCAGGATCTATCCATAAAGCAGGATGAGGTAGCGGCCGAAAATCACTCTGATATTGTTGTAGATATGTTGCATTTTTGTATACCCTATGAACAATGTCATGAGGTCTTTCACCTCGATGACGACAAATGGAAATTGCATGTGAACATGGAAATCTTTCAGCTTGCCACTTTCCGCATGAGCATTTTTTGTTTTTATATTGGACAATATAATCGTTGTCGCCATCTTGATTTGTTTGCATCATTGATGTAACCCTGTACCACCCTTCTTCTTCATTAAACTCAGTTACAGTGTGGTCTTGACCCCGTTTGTCACGTTCATCAAAGGTGTGCCATACACGTGGGGGTAAAGATGTTTTACAATGCTTTGCAATGTCAGTATGGTTTCGAAATTGTTGCACGACTTTATTAAACGTATAATCAATACACGCCTTTATGGGCAGCACCTTAGCTCCACGTAATGCGTTGTTTAAGCTCTCTGAAATATTTGTTGTTAAGTTACCCCAACGACTATCTTTTTCATCATGCATAAGTGTCCACTTATTGAAACCAATTTGTTTCAAATACTCCCAAGCCTCAGGATTGATCTTTTTAATTTGTTGTATACAGCTTCGATACTTTCGACGTTGTGTGGTGCTACCAATAGACCAACATAGCCTTTTTAAGCTAACATTCTTGAACTTCTTCATGAAGTTGCTCCTAACATGACGCAAACAAAAACGATGATATGCAAGTGGCTCCTTCCACATATCAAGATTATTCATTGCATGAATAATGCCTTTGTGTCTATCTGAAATAACACACAATCTTCTCCTAGTTAGACTAGCAATATGTTTCCATAACTGTATAAAAAACCAACCCCAGCTATCATTAGTTTCCTCGTCAACGATTGCATAGGCTACTGGCAGTATATAGTTGTTTGCATCTTTTGTAACTGCAATTAACAACTTACCACGATATGATCCCGTCAAATGTGTACCGTCTACGCATATAATGGGCCGACAATGTTGAAAAGCTTTTATGACAGGCCCAAATGCCCAAAATACATATTTAAATGTATTGTATTCACCTGAACCATCTATTTGATGATACCATTCCACAATAGTGCCATTATTTGATGACATCAAGGCTGTAACGTACTTAGGTAACTCCTCGAAATTAGACTTCCAGTTACCGTAAATACTATCAACAGCTATTCTTCTAGCTCGCCAAGCCTTAATATAGGAAATATCAACCTTCAATGTTCCCTTTATGTACGTCTGGATTTGTTTGACAGGGAAAGCAATGTCCGTACGAACCGCATGGTTGATGTATGCTGCAACATTTTTAGATGTAAGGCTTCTATTGTTGTTGCGAATGACCGACCCATAACAGTTGTGAGATGCAACCCATTTTACTATCCTCCACAATGTTTCACCATGCTTCACACGTGCATACACATACCAGTTGCACGGAGGAGCGTATGGAAGGTTACTTGTTTCACAAGCGATTGTGGTGTAACATCTTGCCCTCCATTTTTGAGGTCTAGTTTCAACTACTATTAACTCTCTATTACAGGCAACATTCCACTTTCGAACAGCATACATCAACTCAGTTTTAGATTTAAAGTACATACCAACTCGAATTTCATTTAACTCATTGTTCCACAAATCTATGTGGTCATCTTCTTCAAAACCACCTGCGTCGTAATCTCTTAATTCCTCTACATCATCAGAATAGTTCACCGGGCCTTGAGAAAGCCCTTGAACAATTCCGAGATTATATTCTGCTGGAGTTTCACCGTAGCCGTCGTCATCAGTTTCGTCAGTGGACATATTTAAATCCTCTCTTACATCTTCAGAATCTTCAGACCTTAATTCTTCAACAATCTTATCCAAGACTTCTTCATCATCACCATGAATAGTGTCAGCAACTTGTTCATATGAAATATCTTCTACTATGGTATGTTGGTTTGACGGGCTGGCTTCAAAAGTTGATGGGGATTGTATTGGATCATTGTATTGATAACAAGGGGGTGTTGGTGTTATTTGGGGTGCCATTGAGACAGAAACACTACGAAGCAGATCCATACATCCGTCTGGTTGGACTGACATTATTGGCTGACAATTAACGTATATGTTAGCCCTGAAATTTGCTTCTGCTTCTGCTAAATAATACATAATATCTAAACTTGCATCACTAGAAATATAGGATGCTTCAGATATCCCTTGAAACTGATAATATAATAATAATCCTAAGTTAAAAGATTCTTTTTGAACACCAAGATGATTATAAACCATACGAAGCAATTCTTCATATCGGATTCTGTGGTGAATAATAAAGGAAGTCGTTCGAGTAGATTCATCTGAGGAAACAACTCCGTTATCATACGAAAAATTACCACCATAGAATAATCTAACAAGAAACGGACGGGTTAAGGACATTATGAAAGAAAGACTTAAAAGAGTTTGAAATATTTGAAAGAGTATGAAAGAGTTGAAAGGGTTTGAGATGGTTATTGTTGCAGTCTAATATATATTTGTTGAGCAAAAATTCTATCAAATTTTTCACACAGAGTAATCAGAAAGAGAAAGATTCTTTATAAAAATAAAGCTGACAGAGATTCTCTTGTTTCTTCATAAAAAATAAAATTGACATAGATGATTATCAGAATAAGATTCTCTCAACAAAATAATAAAACAACAATAAAAAAATAAAAGAAAAATTAATACTCAATTTTTAAGAGAATTCAATATTGTGCCAGAACATGTGACAATTTAACAATAATTGTTCAACTCTACTATCTAAATAATTGCGTCTATTATGTAGTCACATAAAAAGACAAATACGAATTATTTGATGTAGTGAGTGGTCACAATCATTTGAACAATAAAGTCAAGTTAATTATAAATATATATCTATAAATATATATCTATATAATTATTGTATTAATGGGTTTAGGAAAATAAAAAATAAACAAAAAAAAGGAAAATGTAGAATTCGTGGTTAGTAATGTATGTTTTCAACCAATTCGTGGTTGGCAACCACAATTCGTGTTTGGCAAGCATTACCATGTACAATTCGTGGTTACCAACCATTAAAAACTACATAATTCGTGGTTGGCAAGCAACAACTTGAAGAATTCGTGGTTGGCAATGAAGAATTCGTGGTTGGCAACCGACCACTACCTACACTTCGTGCTTGGCAAAACATGTTTGAAGAAATCGTGGTTACCAACCACGAATTAATCACCAATTCGTGGTTGGCAAAACGGAATCACACCAATTCGTGGTTAGTAATCATGGAATCAAGCAATTCGTGGTTAGCAACCGTGGAAAAACCATTTGTGTAACTGATTCGATTACGACACCGCTTGTGAAACTACTAGTGATGACCAGCACCGTTTAAGAAAAAAATTCGGTGATGGTGGTACATGGTGGCTTATACGATGGTGATGGTACTGTGATGGCAACGACGGATCGATGGTGATGATTTGATGATGATAGTACCATGATGATGATGATGATGATGATGATGATGATGTTAGGATGATGATGATGATGATAGTACCATGATGAAGATGATGATTATATCATGATAGCGATTGAAAAGCCGAGTCTCGGTTACATCACGGGTTCGTGCTCGATAAGGTATAATCCCTAAACCCGTATAACGTTAATTACTATTATTAGTTCGGGATTACAAATAGGGTGATTAAGGAAGTGTAGCAATGATTTTAAATGATAAACGATAACCGACAAAAGGTCGATTGTTTGGATAAAAGTCTATTTAATAAATATAGAAAAATGGATATTTATGATAGAAGTTAAAACCCGATCATTATGGATAATTATTGGTTATGATTTGACAATGGAAATAGACAATCTAGATTGTCGGGTATTAGATAAAAACAAAGGGGACTTTGTCCGATTTTCGTTAGAATTAAATAAAGAGTATTTCACAACTTAGACGTCATCGCTACGGTTTGGGTATAGATAGTTTTTGGACGGAATGTTTTCGGTCGAATTGGATTTCGGTCGAAACAGATTTCGACCGAAATAGCTTTTAGAGGTAAATGTTTTCAGGGAAATAGATTTCGACCGAAAAGAGATTTCGATCGAAATAGTTTTCGAACAAAAGATTATTGGAAGAAAGACTTTTCGAATGATAGTTTCCGATCAAAATAGTTTTCGGGCAAGAAGTTTTCGAACAAAAAGATTATGGGAAGAAAGACTTTTCGAATGATTAGTTTCCGGTCGAAATAGATTTCGACCGAAATAGATTTCGGACATTGAGATTTCGGACAGAATGATTTGTTATTAATGTGTCTATTTCACTTAATCCTAGAGATAGAAACGAAGTATCGGTTAGATCAGTTATCTTAATCATATACGAATGATTTATACAGATTATGTGTGACACCTAGAGACGCCTACTGACAATGATAGTATCTTAGTCCCGCTTATCAGGTGAGTTCTATTTGCCCCCTATATGTTATGTGCAAATGATTTATAAATGTTTTGGGACTGAAGGGTATACTCTAAATGGATAAGTGTTATGAATGTCAATGTGATCATAAGTGATATATGTGTATATATATATATTTATATGAAAATGAATGATGAACAAATAATGAAATGTATGTTTACAAAGAATGAATGAAATATTGCTTTATATTTATATATATATATATATATATATATATATATATATTGCATGTTATGAATGTATGTATACGTTATGAACAGAAACGAAGCTAACGGCTGCTACGATAGAAGGACGACCACTTGACTATTATGCAGCCAGAAAAGAAAGTCTAGAAAGGTATACTAAATAATGGCCACTACGGTGGAGTAAGTCCCTAAATCGATGCACGGTTGTATAATTAGTTCAAGTGGGAAACGGATGCCTTAGGGCAGACGGGCGAATTACGGACTACGACGGTAGGACGGTATGATGGACGGCCAAAGGTTGCCGGACGATTTTAAGTAATGACGGACGGTTTCTAGAACCGAACGATGTAATGGAGCTACGACGGTAGTTCAAAGAACGTTTGTCTTTGTGACTTACATAAGATGGGTTGATCACCCTTATGTGTATGACCAATGAATGCTAATGAAAGAAAAGGTGAATATATAATTATCTACTCGCATATGAATGATAAAAGAAGGCAAATGATGTGTTAATGTGTATTTATATATATATGTATATATATATGTATATATATATATATACTTATAAAGAAATGATGTTTATACCTAATTGCTTTAAATTAGAACTCACCAGCGTTAGCTGACTTTTACTATTCACTTCTGGTAATAAGAAGAAAGTACGGGTAAAGCCATGAAAGCTATCTGACACAAGACTGACATCCTATTTAAATGTTTATGTGCTAAATTCTTTTGTATGATAAGACTTTCGCTGTTTATTTAATAAAATAATGTACGCTTCCGCTATGTTTTAAAGTTATAGTTCATTCAGTTTTGATGACTATGTTTATGAGTATATCCAACAAGTGAGGTCACCCGGAAAAGGGGCCTTACATTTCAATCTGAACTTCAAGATCTACCTATTCATGAATAGTGCGGCGATGTAGCAAGAACTTATCTAGGGTTTGCAAATGAAAAACAAAAAACGATTGCCCAACATGAAGAATAATATATATAGCATAAATCAAACAAAAAATGATAAGAATAAGCAAAAATCAAGCATAGCAACTAAAAATCTAAGTTGAATAGAAATATAATTAGTACCTGGATGTTCTAATCTGGAACGGCATCAATCGATCGTCAGGGGCAGCAATCGGTCTTCAAGTGAAGACGATGTCGAAGGACTGTAGGGTGGTTGTGGCGGTAGGGGCAGCAGATGGTGGTTGTGGCGGCTAGGGGGTTTAGGGTTGAAGATGAGAAGATGAAGGGGATGGTGGGTGGAGGTGCTTGGTGGGTAGAGCAGGAAGAAGGGGATGGCAGGTGGAGTAAGATGGTGAAGACAATCTCCAATGACTGTAGGGTGGAAGTTGGCAGGGGAAGCCGATGGTGGTTGTGGCGGCTAAGGGTTGAAGATGAGAAGATCCAAAGTGAAGATGTGTTGAAGGGAGAAAGAAGGGTTTGAAATTTGAAACCGGGTAAAGAAAAGGAAACGGGTTAGACCCGTATGAAACCTAACTTAATGTCAAGTGTTAAACTATGTCTCAAAACATGTCATTTATCTATGAATGCTTTAAATTATGACAAGTGTCAAAACCTTTCTTCTTTATTATATATAAAGATTTTCTACTTCCCAAAATCTATACATGACATAAACAAATTAATTAAATATTCGATTTTCTCCTTTCAAAAGTCTAACTTTTTTTTTGAACGGCTCAAAATTCTAAATTGGTTTGCGAATATTTGCGTATTTTAGATTAGGAATGAGATGAGTATCGTGCCGGTAACAAAAATACTTATACCAAGTTCATGGCCATCGAATCATGAACAATTATAAAGAATAAAATAGGATGAACCCTAATGAACTTGCAATTTAATCGATTGAAAAAAACAACTGCTTTACATGCTTCATCGGTCATATATACCGATGTAATACAAACTACGCAACTTTTCCTAAACAACGTAACCCTACATACGTACTAAACAGTTTCAAGTTTACAAATTGCAAGCCTATCATAAACTTTCAAAATGGTTTTTTAACATACTTGAAAGTGGATTCCTAAGGCTTCATAAATTAGGAGCAATACTCAGATTCATCTTAGTGAAGATCTATTTGATGACTTATAGAGTTTGTTTTATTCGAGTAATCAACGAAGATGATTGAATAATGGGAGAGATTAAAACTCACATTTTTTTGACAGAGAATTGTCCCACATCGATCTGAAACATTTTCTTACCCTTTATAAATATACAACACTAACATCGTATGTCTCCACTAAAAATATGAATTATTGTTAAAGCTTTGACCAATATTAAGCTAAATAATAATTAACAAAAAACATTCAAACAAATGATTATTAAGACGCAAAAAATATAGTACAAATTTTGTCGGAAGGTAAAAAAAAATGGTTAACCAAACCGGCTACCCTTTTATGACTGAAAAACCAAAACTGATTTAACCGAAACCGATCGGTTATTAAAAACCATTAACCAAAAATTTCGGTTTCGGTTCAGTGGGAGCTAAAAACCGAACAGATCTGAACCATGCACACCTCTAATAATTTATACTGGTAATTTAATCAGTGACACTGTCATAACTTTTACATTCGTTGCTAAGACAAATACCACTCACATAAACATCATAGATTTACACTTAATTTTTATTATATTTAACTCACTGT
This sequence comes from Smallanthus sonchifolius, assembly GCA_023525975.1. Taxonomy (NCBI): domain Eukaryota; kingdom Viridiplantae; phylum Streptophyta; class Magnoliopsida; order Asterales; family Asteraceae; genus Smallanthus; species Smallanthus sonchifolius. Next base: position 57,716,029 of record CM042045.1, read on the forward strand.
GATAATTACGAACGAAATTGGAAAACATAGATTCTTCGTAAGCAAATTTGAATACAAATCAAAATCAAATATAAATATATAATTATTATGTGAGTAGAGTTGATTCTGACAGCAAAAATAAATATTTTATGAATATCGATTATTATCGGTCAATTTTACATATCAAATTCAATTTCCTAAACATAGAAAAAACATTAAATAACTGAGCAAAATTCTAATAAATAAAAGTTGCACTGTTTATTATATGGGATGATAATTATATGGGGCCAGATAAAGTAAATTTATTATATTTTTTTTATTTTTTACTAGCTTAGAACTTGTGTAATACATAGTGTGAAACAATATTAATAAATAAAATTTTTAAATTTTTATATATATCTTATAGGTGAAAAAATATAATTACATATACTAATAATAGAAAAAAAAATCCAAAAATATATAAAAGTTAATGTATAATTGAGTTTTGAAAAAAAAAATTACTATTCAAAATAATTTGACTTTTATTTACTCTTTTACATATACTAATAATAGAAAACAAAATCCAAAAATATGTAAAAGGTAATTAGATTTCAAAGTTTTTTATGATATAAGATAATTTAAAATAAATGTGTTTTATTAGTATAATTAATAAGTTGTTTAAAAATATATTATTATTGGAAAGACGAAGGTGTATTTAATAAGAGAGAGATGCGAGAAAAAAATGATAAAAAAGAATATGAATACGACACGTGTTATTGAGAAACTTTTATTTATTATATACTAGTTTAGATCCCGTGTCTACACACGAGGTGAAAAATATCAATATTTAAAAATTTTAAATCTTTATGTATATTATATATACTACGGATATAAACAAAACTCAAAATATGTAAAAATTAATATATAATTGGGTTTCGAAAATAAGTTAATTACTATTTAATGTAATTTGACTTTCAATTAGTATTTGATTGAAATAAAAGTTACATAATTAAATTTTAAAGTTTCTTATAAGAAGAGATAATTTAAAATAAATGTGTTTTATTAGTATAATTAATATTATTATTTAAAGATATAAGTGCATTAAATAAGAGATGGATGCGGGAAAAAAATGGTGAGAATGAATATTAAGGCGACATTTGGCACTAAAAAATATTTATTTATTATATAGTATAGACTAGGTTAAAACTCATTTATTACATGGGTTAAATAAAAAATATTGTTGTAAACCAACAGTTTTAATAAATATTTTTATTATGTATTGTATGTTATTGATGAAATAGTTATTTATTATACATTATAGATATAGATTTAGATTTGCTCAGTTCCAAATATTACAAATCTTGAATCAAACAATAAAAAAAATGCAAGTAACTTATATTTAATAGGTTCAGGGATCTCAGTTGCATTAATTAAGCCGGATAGGTGTGACATGTATTTAATGAAAGATATTAAATAAAAATAAAATTATATTTGAATATAAAATAAAAAATATACACTTCAAATATTAAATGATTGTCATGCAAATATTTTTTTTTGACGACAACACCTAGATATTTTGGGATAATTGGATTTTTTCAGGGCAACACCTAGAATATGCCCACCACAGGAGGAACCCTTCAACTGTGTAAACCCTCTGACCTGACCACAAACATTTTTTTACTGTGGCTAGGATACAAACCCAAGACCTTCATTATGAGAAGTCGTAATGCTACCATTACACCAGATGATCAATAGTCTCATGCATGCAAGTAGTTAGTAGGGCAAAATGGTGGAATGCATGTTGGTTTAGCAAACCAATAGGAATTTAATAAGAATGTGTTTTTATTTGTTAAAATATAAAATACAATTCGAGTTTGGGTTTTAAAGATATAGCTTGGAGGTGATAGAACATAAACTCGAACTCTCTTAATCTCAAATTATCTTAAATTAAATAAGCCTAATTCGATCTTATTCATTTTTTTATTTTGCTTTAATTAAGTTAATATTTGTGACGCTATGAATAACACGAATTCTATTAGAACTTTGCTTCCAAATCTATTTTTGCCTTTTTGTTCAATTGTTAGGTTTTTGACTTTTATACTCTCATATACATTATATATTAATTTCGGATGCCGATATTCTCCTAATCTTTACTGCTTAAAATATCAAATCCAAGTTTACGCTTCAAAGCCTTCATGCATTATTATAATTTACTGTTCAAAATATCAAATCCAAATTTACAAGTGCTTCAAAGCTTTCAAGCATTATTATACAAGCTCAAATAGTATGGATTATTAAACTTATAATATACCATTTGGGTGGTGGTGTACAGACAAAGCCTCTTAAATACCTAAATATCTAACTTATAATATTTCCTCCTTGAATTAATTACACTTACACTTAGTACTTCATATCCTAAACTTTTTTTTTGCCCAACCTGTGGGGTTTATGCCAGTGGTGATAAATTATATTAGTTATCAAATGTGGTTGATAAGTAATTTTAGATTAGTAATAATTATTTAGTAATTATTAAAACGCAGCGGAATGAAAACCGATTCAACACAATATAAAAACCCGACATGATCTGGGTTACAAAACATACGAATACGGAATAATATTTAAATCTAACTACCAATGAGATAGATATACCTTAGTGGTTAATGATTAACCGATCAAGACACCGAGGTACAACGAACCGATGCTAGATCACGAACCGAACTGCGAGAACGGGTGGCACCGGGAATCGCCGGTTAAGGCGGCGTGCGGTGGCAAGGTGGGTGGCCGGAAGTTACGAAGGCAAAAGCCTTTGCTTTGTTTTTTCTTGTCGCTAGTTCCGGTCAATCGAAAACAAAGAAAAAACTTGCGGGTGTGTTACCTTGTATGGCGGCTCCCACTTAGAAGGGAAAATCAAAATTCCCTTTCTGGGCTAGAATTCTCTTATCTATATAAAAACAAAATTAGATTATAATTATATAATAATTATAAACCCTAATAATTGTTTCCGAGCCTAAAGTCCAATACGAGATAAAAAGCCTGTACCCATTTAATTGTTTTAATAAAAGGATTAAAACAATAAATATGAATTATTATTTATATACTTGTATAAATAATAAATCCCGTGTAACGTATATATATATATAAAATATATCGTCTCACTAAAAGTTCGTAATTACCAGTTAAGCGGGTTAAGTAGATTTAATGTTCGTTGCTCAAGGTGTAACTCTTACGGGTCATAGCTCGGTCAGTCGCGTTGTCCATCGGGTCGGTCCATAAAATCCAACAATCTCCCACTTGGACGATCCACGATAAATCAACGCAAACAGTCAGCGGCGCTCTAGCTGCACATGGCTGTCCCTAACAAGGTTTGACGCTTTAAAGTCATTAACCAAATATCTTGGTGTTAGTAATAGCTAACTAAAGCAAGACAATAGGCTTATGGCAATAGTTGTCATTCATCCTTTCCGTATAAGACATCAATTGAATCAATGAGACATGGATTTAGTTCATTCTCATATGGCGTTCAATTATTATTGTTCTCGTTCAAGATTCATAGTGGTCCAATCAAACACACAGTTAGTTTGGGTAAGGCCTTACACTTCACCAGTTTGAATCACGAGGGCGCCACGATGTCTAATTGTTACATATCATGTAAGAGTACAGAATCCTTTATCGACTACATACAACTCCCACTGAACTTCAGATCTGTTCCTAACCAATGCCTTTATGACTGGCAGTTACGCGACATCGGTTGACAGTGACTAAAGAACAGTCCTTGGTAAACGAAAGTTCTAGTATGCATCTCAGGTCAAAGGATACTAAATGAGTATACCAATATCAAAACATCTTATGATTAAAATCCATGAAGATGATTTGAAGCGAGTTACATCCAACGTCATCCAAGATGAGGTCTGTGAAATTGGAAGTCAACTACTTGTGTCCAAGTTCAGAATAGTCTTAATTCAGAGTCGTTCCCACGATTCTGATCGACTACGGATGATTAAGAATACAAGATTCATGGATTAAACGTATTAAAATCGAACACAATTGTAAGAATTCAGAATTGCATTTAAATCAGTAAACCAAAAGAATTCAAAAGTATAACTGTTTAATTGTTCACACATTCAAAATACTAAATCAAAACACATCACTAGCAAATCTAAAACCAATAGCATCTCTATGAAGATCATGCTTGTCCTGAGTCATAGGCTTAGTAAACGGGTCCGCTAGGTTTTGATCTGTGTCTATTTTGCTTATCACGATGTCACCACGTTCCACAATTTCCCGTATATAGTGGAACTTTCTGAGAATGTGCTTGGCTTTGTGATGAGATCTGGGCTCTTTGGCTTGAGCTATAGCACCTGTGTTATCACAAGGTATCTCGATTGGTTGGTGAATACTCGGAATCACATCGAGGTCAGTAATGAATTTCTTCATCCAAGCAGCTTCCTTAGCAGCATCTGATGCAGCTATATACTCAGATTCGGTGGTTGAATCCGCCACCACACTCTGCTTGGAGCTCTTCCAGGAGATAGCTCCTCCGTTTAGAGTGAATATGAATCCTGATTGTGAGCGAGAGTCATCTCGGTCAGTTTGGAAGCTGGCGTCAGTGTAACATCTTACAGTGAGCTCTTCTTCCACTCCTCCAAATATTAAGAACATGTCTTTAGTCCTTCTCAAGTACTTCAGGATGTTCTTGACTGCAGTCCAATGGGCAATGCCAGGACTTTGCTGAAAACGACTGGTCATGCTTAAAGCATACGAGACTTCAGGCCTGGTACATAACATAGCATACATGATAGAACCAATCGCCGAAGCATATGGAATTGCTTCCATACGCTTGGTTTCAATGTCCGTTGAAGGAGATTGCGATTTGTTCAGCACGGTGCCTTTAGTCATAGAAACACCTCCTTTCTTGGAGTTTTCCATATGAAAGCGTGTCATGACTTTTTCTATGTATGTGCTTTGACTAAGCCCTAGAAGCCGCTTAGATCTATCCCTGTAGATCTTGATTCCTAGAATGTAGGCTGCTTCTCCAAGATCTTTCATTGCAAAACAAGTTCCTAACCGGTGTTTAACATCGTTAAGCATAGGGATGTTGTTTCCAATGATAAGTATATCATCCACATACAAGATGAGGAATGATATAGTGCTCCCACTAGCCTTTCTGTAAACACAAGGCTCATCTTCATTTTTGACAAAACCAAACTCTTTGATCTTTTGGTCAAAACGAAGATTCCAGCTTCAAGATGCTTGTTTAGTCCATAAATAGACTTATACAGTTTACATACCCTATTAGGATATTTTGGATCAACAAAACCATCAGGTTGTACCATATAGACATCTTCAGAGAGATGCCCATTAAGGAAAGCGGTTTTGACATCCATTTGTCATATCTCGTAGTCATAGTACGCGGCTATGGCAAACAATATCCTGATCGATTTGATCATAGCAACGGGCTCTTCATCATAGTCAATGCCTTGAGTCTGAGTAAAACCTTTCGCAACTAGCCGTGCTTTATAGGTGTGTATATTTCCATGCATGTCGGTTTTTCTCTTGAAAATCCATTTGCTCCCTACTGCCCGAGATTCGGGGGGTAGCTCAACCAAGTCCCAGACTTGATTATCACGCATAGATTGCATCTCGGCGTTCATGGCTGTCACACCCCGACCGATGGCGGAATCATCGAGGCGGACAATGTGATGATTGTTCAAAAGCACATGATAACTAGAGGTTGCATAATTCATTAATTAAGTTTAAAGACAACAAGTTCCAAATACAATACATTTCAAATAACCTAGTCTAGTTCAAAACATTAATTTATTTAACTAGGTCCATAGTTCCTAAGTGGAGAGATCTTCGGCATGCAGTCACATTTCCAAACCTGAAACATTATTTAAATCAAGTGTTAACTAAAAAGTTGGTGAGTACATAGGTTTAGTGAATCCAGTAAATAGTAGTGTAAATCGTTTTGCAACTCATTGTTTATCTTGTTAAACATAGCATATGATGTAACATTTATTTAATCACAATTCAAACCGAGTTTGACGTGCTTGAACAGAGCACAACAGCTAAGTCCGGTATGCTTGAATATAGTTACCCACTATATCCGGTATGATTGAATATAACACGCGGTTATATCCGAGTATGCAGTAATAAACACCCTAACCGGGTGGGCTGGTCAGGCACAATAGATCTATCAATATTACAGTTGGTTGTCTTGTGTATAAATGTATGTACATCCAAAGAAAAAGCATTTAGTCTCATGTATAACACGTATAAACGATGTGAGTAGCATGAATAATGTTTCACCCCAAAACTTATAAAAATGTAAAATAGGGGCTATGTAACTCACCTTGCAAGCGGGTATTTGTCCACGCGTGTAGGTGATAAGTATGTTGAAGTCTAAGCACAATGAAACCCTATGTAGATAAATGGGTATTATTGTATGTTTATATGTATGTGTGTATTCGTATTTAAATGAGTATAGGTTTTATAATAATATCCTTAATATAAAATGTGGTAGGAAATGAATATGATTTTGTAAAACTTTGACTTATAAAATATTACATTTTTAAATAATTAATCATTGTGTTTAATGTATTTAAACAATAATAATAAATAAAAAGATAAGTCTTTATTTGATCAATTATGTTGCTATTTTATATATTAAAATTTATTTTAACAAGTTTATTAACAATATTGCTAGGTTCATATAAAAATAATGAGACATTTTATATATTAAGTGTATTTTAATAAGTTTATAAAATGTTACAAGATTTATAAAAATATAGAACATTTTATATTTAAAAATATAATTAAATAAGTTTATAAAGATATTACAAGATTTTATAAAAATATAGGACATTTTATATCAAAAATGTAATTTAATAAGTTTATAAAGATATTACAAGATTTATATAAATATAGGACATTTTATATCAAAAAGTGTAATTAAATAAGTTTATAAAGATATTACAAGATTTATATAAATACAGGACATTTTATATCTAAAAATGAAATTAAATAAATTTATAAAAAAATGGGATGGTTTATAAAAATATAGTTTAATTGATTTTAAATAAACGAACGAGTAAACCGACTCGTTTTAGTCTTTATTGTATAAAAAGAATATTAAAATAAGTTAAAGAAATTAAATAAGTTAAATAAAATGAAAAACAGTAAATAAAAAATTGGGCCGAAGGCCAACCGGTTTCGAACCCACGACCTGAAGCTCAAACACACACACGCATAACCAGCCGGGCTACTGCCCATCGCTAGTTATGTGTGTATCATTTAATTGATATACATGACCGCGAAATTGGTCGCTGGTCCCCGGCAACCGGCAAACCGTGTCCGAGGACATTGGTTTGCCCGACAATCGATGGATTGAAGCCACGATTTCGATTGGGCTAGATTGCCAGAGGGTAACAGAAAGTAACTAAACGAATTTGAGGCTCGAACCTAGTCGCGAAGGGTCTGGTCGGCAGGCTTTTTTGTCGAAAATACCAAGATCGTGATTTCAGGTTTCGGGATGGAATCGGTCCCTGATATCCTGGTCCAAGCTTCACTCAGAGTCTACGAATGCAATGGTGCCTTCAATTTGGAGTGAGAGTGGGTGGAAGAGGGGTAGCGAGCTCGGGCAGGTTCGTTAATGGCTATTTATAGTCGAGCCTAAACCTGATAATAAGACAAGCAATTGAGCATGCCCCGACACTCGTCTGGACGAGACGAAACTGTCGAGACCACTTGCAGGCGTGGAGGTTGACTGTCGGGGCCGTATTAGAGGCGTGAACTTTCGGCTACGAACACGATCATACGATTGGGATGATGGGGAGACAAATTGGTCGAGGCCTTTGGTTCGCGTGGGGGAGACGAGGCCAGACATGCCTTTAGCGGCTGTTGAGGTGCAGGAAACATCCTTGTCGGGGGGGTCGCCGGAGAAAAGCTCGGACCGCCGGACAAATCGAAGGGGTGACCGGAAATACGAAATGGGTTTTGGCAGATTTAGTCCCTGTAGTTTGGTATTGTCTTAATTCGACCCCTGAGATAATTACGGATGAACCCTCGTGGTTTGATTTGTACAGAAATAGTCCCTTAACTGATTTTTGTTTTAAAACCTTATAGTTTAATTATTTTCAAAACAACCCCTAAACTTTTATTAAATAAATTAATTTATTTTCTTTTTAAATCAAATTATCTTTTAAATGTTTTTATAAACTTATTTTATTATTATCTAAATAATAATTTTTATAAAAGTTATTAATCTTATTAAAGTATGTTATTTTATTAAATATGCAACTTTGTAGATTTTTTTTTATATAAAAATTTATATAAGTTTAAAACTTATAAAATTTTAATTATTAAAAATAAAATATATATTTTGTACAAAATTAAATAAAAACATTTGCATTTCATTAAATAGAACAATGATTACATGATATGTATTACAAAAGCGTAAATAAAATCCGGAATGTCACAGTCTCCCCATGTTAAAGGAATTTCGCCCCGAAATTCAACTAGTGGAGACTATGAAAAGAGATGTGGGTACTTGGTCTTCATGTGGTCTTCACGTTCCCAAGTGAACTCGGGTCCACGTTTAGACTCCCAACGGACCTTGACAATGGGGATGCGGCTACGCTTGAGTTTCTTGACTTCTCGGTCCATGATTTCCACGGGTTTCTCAACAAAGTGCATCCTCTCGTCAATACGCACTTCATCAAGAGGGATGTGGAGATTCTCGTCGGCTAGACACTTTTTCAAATTAGATACATGGAAAGTCGGATGAACGTTGGTGAGTTCTGAAGGAAGATCGAGTTTGTAGGCCACTTTTCCTACCCTTTCGAGTATCTTGAAGGGACCCACATATCGAGGTGCAAGTTTTCCTTTCTTTCCAAATCGGACTACGCCCTTCCAAGGTGATACCTTTAGGAGAACCATATCCCCAACTTGAAATTCCAAGGGTTTTCGTCTTTTATCGGCATAGCTCTTTTGCCGACTCCTTGCCACTCGAATGTTGTCACGAATAAGAAAAATTTTATCGGTGGTCTCTTGGATAAGCTCGGGACCGGTGATTTGTGCTTCACCAATTTCGTTCCAACAAATCGGTGAACGACATTTTCGTCCATAAAGAGCTTCAAACGGTGCCATGTTAATACTTGTGTGGTAGCTGTTGTTGTAGGAAAATTCGATCAGTGGTAGGTGAGAATTCCAATTGCCACCAAAGTCAATAACACAAGCTCTAAGCATATCCTCGAGAGTTTGGATTGTTCGTTCGGTTTGCCCATCAGTTTGAGGATGGTAAGCCGTACTTAGATCCAAACGAGTACCAAGTGCTGATTGCAATGATTGCCAAAATCGAGAAGTAAAACGCGAATCACGATCGGAGATGATGTTCAAAGGGATCCCGTGACGACTTACGATTTCATCAATGTAGATCCGAGCCAATTTCTCGACTCGATAGTCCTCACGAATAGGCAAGAAATGAGCAGACTTTGTAAGTCGGTCGATAATAACCCAGATACTATCGTGCCCACTAGAAGTGCGTGGAAGTTTGGTGATGAGGTCCATAGCAAGGTTCTCCCACTTCCACACGGGAATTTCAGGTTGTTCGAGGAGTCCGGAAGGCTTTTGGTGTTCGGCCTTCACTTTAGAACAAGTTAGGCATTTTGCCACAAAGAGGGCAATATCCTTTTTCATGCCGGGCCACCAATATTGCTGACGGAGACCCATGTACATCTTATCAGCTCCAGGATGTACCAAATATCGAGTTTTGTGGGACTCGCTCATCAAAAATATGCGAAGATCGTCGCGATCGGGAACCCAGATACGGTCCAAGTAATACAATAGGCCGTTGGCTTTGGTTTCTAACAAGAGTTCTACACCACATGCCATTTCTTGATACATGTTTCCCTCGGTAACCGAGGTGTGTTGTGCTTTGAGAATACGGGCTTGGATATCATTATGAATATAAACACTATGAAGCATGATATGTTCTTTACGACTCAAGGCGTCGGCTACAACGTTTGCCTTGCCGGGGTGGTAGCGGATCTCGCAGTCGTAGTCGTTTAGAAGTTCAACCCATCGTCGTTGCCTCATATTAAGTTCCTTTTGATTGAAAATATGTTGGAGACTTTTGTCGTCGGTGAAAACCACGCATTTGGTGCCATAAAGATAGTGTCTCCAAAACTTTCAAGGCGAAAACGACAGCACCAAGCTCGAGATCATGGGTCGTATAGTTCTTCTCATGGATTTTGAGCTGACGTGATGCGTATGCAATTACTTGACCACGTTGCATTAGAACACAACCAAGACCTTGGTTGGATGCATCACAATAAACGACAAAATCATCATTACCACTAGGAAGAGTTAGTATAGGAGCATTGCAGAGCTTGTGCTTGAGAGTTTGAAAAGCTTCCTCTTGCTTGGGTCCCCACTCGTAAGATTTACCTTTATGAGTCAAGGCAGTGAGTGGAACCGCAATCTTGGAGAAATTTGAGATGAAGCGACGATAGTAACCTGCTAGTCCAAGGAAGGAACGAATCTCGGTAGGAGTCTTAGGAGTACTCCAATTCTTTACCGCTTCGATTTTTGCCGGGTCCACATGAATTCCCTTATCGTTGACTATGTGTCCCAAAAATTGAACTTCCTTTAGCCAGAATTCACACTTGGAGAACTTGGCGTATAGTTGTTCTTTCTTCAAGAGTTCCAGAATCAAACGAAGATGTTGTTCATGCTCTGCTTTCGTTTTAGAATAGATGAGAATGTCGTCAATGAAAACGATCACGAACTTGTCCAAATAAGGTTTGCACACACGGTTCATGAGGTCCATGAAGACCGCAGGTGCATTAGTCAAACCGAAGGGCATGACCATGAACTCGTAGTGACCATATCTAGTTCGAAAGGCAGTCTTTGGAATGTCTTCATCGAGAACACGAAGTTGATGATATCCGGAACGAAGGTCAATCTTGGAGAAACATGTTGAACCTTGAAGTTGATCGAAAAGATCGTCGATACGGGGTAAAGGATAACGGTTCTTTATTGTAATCTTGTTGAGTTCACGATAATCAATGCACATTCGAAACGATCCATCCTTTTTCTTTACGAACAGCACGGGAGCACCCCAAGGTGAATGGCTCGGGCGGATGAATCCTTTGGATGAGAGTTCTTGTAATTGACTTGCGAGTTCTTGCATTTCGAAAGGTGCAAGACGATAGGGGGCCTTTGCCACGGGAGTTGCCCCGGGCACAAGGTCGATACGAAACTCCACTTGTCTAGTGGGAGGAAGACCAGGTAAATCCTCGGGGAATACCTCGGGAAAATCTCGGATGATTGGAATGTCTTGCAATTTCTTACCCTTGTCTTTCGTGTCAACTATGTGGGCCAAGAATGCAACGTACTTTTTCCGCAAGTACTTTTGTGCCAATGTGCAAGACATGATTTGAAGACCACGACACGGTTTTTCACCGAAAATAACTAACGTGTCGCCCGAAGAGAGAGGTATACGAATACACTTTTCGTAGCAAATAACCTCGGCATGGTGCTTGGATAACCAGTCCATGCCAATGATAATATCGAAGCTTCCCAATTGCATTGGAAGGAGGTCAACAGAGAATTCATGATTATTAAGCTCGAGATTGCAGTTGCGGATAACAGAGTTTATAGCAATAGATTTCCCGTTTGCTATCTCCACGGAATAGGGATTGTCAAGTTTCGTTCTTTGTTTAGTAAGTCGAGATTCAAAGGTAAGAGACACGAAACTCCTATCGGCACCAGTATCAAATAAAATGGATGCATAATGATTGTTTACGAGGAACGTACCGTTTATCACGTCGTTGTTTGCTTGAGCCTCATTAGCGTTTATGTTAAACGCTCATCCTTGAGGACCACCTTGACGATGAAGTTTTGACCCTTTCGTTTCTTGTTACGGTTAGAAGACTCGGGTTTTACATCTTTGACGGCTGCAAGAGTGGAGACAACCTTCTTGGAACCCTTTCTTGTTAAGGTTCCGGCTTTGACATGGTTGTCGGATAGTGTAGCGGATAGACGGATAGCAGCTTCAAGAGTAGGAGGATTGCTTCCTAACACAGCATCTTGAATTTGCATAGGCAGGCCGCCTATGTATTTTTCAATTCCCCGAGCAAGGGGAGTGACCATATGAGGTACTAGTAGACTCAGCTCATGAAACCGGGTGGTGTAAGCCAGATTGTCCCCGCTGTCTTGGGCAAGATCCCAAAACTCAGTCTCAAGTTTCCTCATTTCATTCCGAGGACAGAATTCATCAGTCATGGCTTTCTTCAGATCATCCCATGATAAGGATGTAGCAACCTCAGCACCACGAGTGCGTTTCTCACCGTTCCACCAGGTGAGGGCTCTCTTTTGGAGTACACTTGTGGCATAACGAACCCGAAGATTATCGGGACAGTCGCTGTTTAGGAATGTGCTTTCCATGCTTTCAAACCATTGCAGCAGGCCGGTAGCACCTTCAGTCCCGAAGAATTTTGTAGGATTGCACGAGTTAAAGTGCTTAAACGTGCATTGAGGCGGGTTATTACCCCCGTTTCCTTGGATGTTGTGAGACCCATCACTGTTGTTATTAGCTTGGGTCATTTGCCCCACCAGCTGGGCAAGAAGAGTAGCAAGATCCGGGTTGGAGGTGCTAGAGTTTGCACGTCGAGGAAGCATTCTAACACCATAAGAAAAGACAATGATATTTTAGTTAAGGTGGATATATGAGTTATAGTGGGAAATAATGTAAGCAGAAAAACGAGATTCATCATGACGCGTGCCAGTGCATGTGTATTTATTTAAAGTTGGTGGGGGGGAAGTTTAAGCCATCTATTCCGGATAGAACATGAGGTCATAGATCATTATTTGCATAATAGGAATTGCCGGGACTTGCATGCACTATAAATCGTTATTACGTGTGCACCCGCAATAATGATTTGCTTTGCATGTTCGTCTAGTTCTTCCTATCTTGCTATAATGTCCCCAAATTTTGAGTTTAAGTTCGGATTGTATCATTGCGAATACATTGACTTATCAACGTTAAGTAATTCCTCAAAACTTTCAAGGAGACATGCTTTAGCCTATAGGTAAACACTCACTTCAGGAATTCCCAGGAAAGCATACGGGTCCGTTTATTTGGATTTATACGAAATGCTTTCCTAGACAGAAAACCCAATGTACAGGTGTCACCCTTCCAGATTGCACGTGTCCTTTATGGTTTCAAGAAATTAAGTCGTTGACGAGATTTTTAAGATTTTAATAGAATTGAGAGTTTATGTGTATAAAATGTGTAGGAATGTTGCAATTAATATGGATTAGGAAAGAGTATGGATGAGTAGTGTATTTGTTTGCATAAGTTTGTTTGTCAAATGTGTATGTAAAGTATGTAGCATGTATTTAAGCCTTGTATGTATGTGTATAAGTCTCATGTACCAAACTTGGGAAAATTCAAATATTACCTAACTACAAATAATTCACATAGCAATTAATCATTTAGCACATAACACATAAAAGGGAGTCCTAGGGTTATAGTCTAGGTCATCGTGTCTAATAACCTAATTCCCTATAACCATGGCTCTGATACCAATAGAGGGTAACAGAAAGTAACTAAACGAATTTGAGGCTCGAACCTAGTCGCGAAGGGTCTGGTCGGCAGGCTTTTTTGTCGAAAATACCAAGATCGTGATTTCAGGTTTCGGGATGGAATCGGGCCCTGATATCCTGGTCCAAGCTTCACTCAGAGTCTACGAATGCAATGGTGCCTTCAATTTGGAGTGAGAGTGGGTGGAAGAGGGGTAGCGAGCTCGGGCAGGTTCGTTAATGGCTATTTATAGTCGAGCCTAAACCTGATAATAAGACAAGCAATTGAGCATGCCCCGACACTCGTCTGGACGAGACGAAACTGTCGAGACCACTTGCAGGCGTGGAGGTTGACTGTCGGGGCCGTATTAGAGGCGTGAACTTTCGGCTACGAACACGATCATACGATTGGGATGATGGGGAGACAAATTGGTCGAGGCCTTTGGTTCGCGTGGGGGAGACGAGGCCAGACATGCCTTTAGCGGCTGTTGAGGTGCAGGAAACATCCTTGTCGGGGGGGTCGCCGGAGAAAAGCTCGGACCGCCGGACAAATCGAAGGGGTGACCGGAAATACGAAATGGGTTTTGGCAGATTTAGTCCCTGTAGTTTGGTATTGTCTTAATTCGACCCCTGAGATAATTACGGATGAACCCTCGTGGTTTGATTTGTACAGAAATAGTCCCTTAACTGATTTTTGTTTTAAAACCTTATAGTTTAATTATTTTCAAAACAACCCCTAAACTTTTATTAAATAAATTAATTTATTTTCTTTTTAAATCAAATTATCTTTTAAATGTTTTTATAAACTTATTTTATTATTATCTAAATAATAATTTTTATAAAAGTTATTAATCTTATTAAAGTATGTTATTTTATTAAATATGCAACTTTGTAGATTTTTTTTTTATATAAAAATTTATATAAGTTTAAAACTTATAAAATTTTAATTATTAAAAATAAAATATATATTTTGTACAAAATTAAATAAAAACATTTGCATTTCATTAAATAGAACAATGATTACATGATATGTATTACAAAAGCGTAAATAAAATCCGGAATGTCACAATGGCTTCTAGCCATTTTGCAGATTCTTGATCTGAAATAGCAGATTTGTAGTTAGTAGGTTCGTCATTAGACTCGGCTACTAATAGGACCTCGGTACTATCAAGATGCCATAGGTATCTGTCAGGTTCTTTGCGAGTCCTTACACTTCTGCGAACGCTTGTGTTTATGTCTGATTCACCAGCAACAACTTCTTGTTGTTCAGACGCTCCGACTTCATCAGCGGTTGTTTGTGGTTCTCGAATTTCTTTAAGATCCACTATATTATCTCCAGTTCCTCGTTCAAGAATTTCTTTCTCGAGGAAGTGTGCCTTCCTTTTGATGGAAATAACATTTGCATCAGGATGGTAGAAATAATATCCGCTTCTGTTATAGTATCCAACGAAAACGACCTTTTCGCCTCTAGGATCGAGCTTGTCATCAGAATCGCTTGTGACATATGCATCACATCCCCATACTCTAAGGTAGGACAGATTGGGTTTAGACCCATGCCATATCACATATGGAGTCTTGTTTACCTTCTTAGTCGATGCCAGATTGACAATGCGGGCGGCGGTCATAAGAGCATAACTCCAGAAGGAGTGAGGCAAGTTTGTTCTACACATCATCGATCGAACCATATTAAGTAGGGTTCGATTTCTCCTCTCGCTCACGCCATTAAGTTGGGGTGTGCCAGGTGGAGTAGGTTGTGAAACTATTCCACGCTCCTTGAGATGATTTATGAACTCTGTGCTGAGATATTCACCACCTCGATTTGATCGAAGTGTCTTTATCGTTTTACCGAGTTGGTTTTCCACTTCGTTTTGAAACTCTTTGAACTTTTCAAAAGTTTCATGCTTGTGTTTCATAAGATAGACATAAGCATATCGACTATAATCGTCGATGAATGAAACGAAGTATCTTTCATGATTTCTAGACATGGTTATGAAAGGGCCACATACATCAGTGTGTATGAGTCCTAGCAGATCCTTGGCTCGTTCACCAACGCCGGTGAAGGATCCTTTAGTGAGTTTGCCAGCTAAGCAAGACTTGCAGTCTTCAAAGGATTCTTGTCCGGTGGATTCAAGGATCCCTTCGGATTGGAGCCTTTTCATGCGGGCCTTGCTTATGTGACCAAGTCTACAATGCCATAGAAATGTATCATTAATGCTAGATTTGATACGTTTAGAAAGATTGTATATGTTATTATTAGTTTGAACATCAACCTCATAAATTCCATTTTGAGGTTTAGCCTCAAAATAGAAAATATCATTTAAGTAAGTAGAAATATTAATTCCATTAAAAACGTACTTAAAACCTTGTTCAAACAATAAGGAAACTGAAATAATGTTTCTGGTTAAACCAGGTGCAAACAAACAGTTATTTAAGATAACTACAAGGCCAGAAGGACATGAAAGGTGAAATGTTCCAGTTGCAAGAACTGGTACTCTCTTCCCATCACCAACGATGAGTTCCATATCGCCTTGTTTCAGCTTCTTCCACTTTTCAGGCTCGTGCAATATATTAACGATGTGATAAGCACATCCGGTATCAAATACCCATGTGTCGCTAGAGATAGTGAAAAGTTCAATAACATAGATAGAAATACCAGAAGAGATGCCTTCACCATTTGCACTCTTCGATCTCAGCTTAGCTAGATATTCAGGGCAGTTACGTTTCCAGTGCCCCATATTGTTGCATTCAAAACACTGACGCTCCTTGGGAGGGGGTGCTTTTGCAACTTGTTTGTTTTTGTTGGTGGGATTCTTGGCAGCAACAATAACTTGCTTCTTACCTTTGCTGTTATAACCTCTTTTCTTGGTTTTGGGCTTGTTAACACCAGCAGATTTGACCATCAACTCTTGATTAGTCTCACTTGATATTCTCATATCGGCCGTTTCCTGCATGCCGTGCAGTTCAGGCATAGTCTTCTCCCATGTGTTCATATTTAAGTTCATTACGAAGTTGTCATAAGAACTAGGGAGAGAGTTCAAGATGAGGTTGGTGTCATTCGGTTTTTCATTCTCAAGCAAAGACTTGAGAGAGAAGGAGGAGTGAGATTCCTTTTTCAGTAGACATCTGTTAAATAAGCAAATTAAATGTTAATTAGTATTTTGGATGTAATAAATTCTTATATTAATGACACATGGCAAGAATAGATTAAGAATAGAGAATCTGGTTATATCAATTAGTAATGGCGGATGTGGCACGCAACATTAGTAAGTGATTTAGGCAGACTGACAATAATTGCCAATTGTGGAAAAATGCACAATTCTCGAGTATGAGGCCGCTAAGACAACTCTTGTCTATGCATTGATACGTTTAGCCTCATCTATGCCCACTTTTGGTCTCCATACAGCTGGGGCATGTATTAGAGAGAAAAGTAATAGTCGCCCTAGTACAGGTACATGTGGAAGGGTCGGATGTGTCAACGAAACCATTGCACCTTGGAGGGATAGGTTACGCACCAAGTGCGGTGCTGTGGCTCCAAACACTGGTGTTTCACGTTATGCCCCAAGTGTTCCTTATAGTAGGATAGCATAGACTAAGGATTTTAAATATGGGATTTAATTTTAGTGTTTACCGAATAGGGTCAAACACAACGAATGATAAATCATACGTGTGTTGTAAAATCCAGTTTTACTATATATTAGATCGTGACAACGTGATGAACCCTTTCATCTCTCAGGACACTTAATTTTAAATAACCTATTAAAACTAAGTTTGTCGCGATGTAATTAACCAATTAAAAGTTAATAGTTTAAATGAACTATTAAGTTATTCGTTTTGAAAATTTAAAATTAGTTTAAATTGCAAAACTTTATTGGTTATCATTTATTTTAAAAACAAACTGTTTGTTTTAATATAAAGTATCCACAAGTTGTAAAAAAAAGGTTTAGAACTTGTTATTAATTTGATTGTGAAAATTTTGGTATTTGGTCGGTACGTTATAACATTTATAAGATAAAAGCAACCACAATAGCAAACACAAAAATATGTAAATCATATGGCCAAGGAAAAAATGTTTGATCTTGCTAGAGCCTAATAGCAAGACCAAACTAGGTCACGGGGTCACAACACACAAACAACCACAAGGATGAATTTCGTGCATGCATCTAGCTGTTCCGTGTGACTCCCACTAAATCCAAGATCCTGTCTCCGTCTTCTGTTTTGTCTTCGGGTCTTTATCTTTACAATATTTATACAGAATAAAAAAAAATAAAACCCTAAGCTATTACAACTTTGAGCCATCAAAGTGGGCCAAAACATAAAAGCTAACATATTACAATTTTGAGCCATCAAATGGGTCAAACCATAAAACCAAAAACAGAAAACAAACACAAGACAGGGTCGGGCCAGATTTACATATTTAATACAATCAAATAACTAGGCAATCCTTTTGGTCAAACAAAATAAATAAAAACTTTGACCAAAATAAATAAATAAAAATTGCCCTAAAAAGATCTAGATCAGAAACTTTAAACAAGTTAAAGTTTGTGATCTATAACCGGTTAAAAGACCGGATCTGATTCGTATGTTGTAACCAAGGCTCTGATACCACTGTTGGGTTTATGCCAGTGGTGATCAGTTATATTAGTTATCAAATGTGGTTGATAAGTAATTTTAGATTAGTAATAATTATTTAGTAATTATTAAAACGCAGCGGAATGAAAACCGATTCAACACAATATAAAAACCCGACATGATCTGGGTTACAAAACATACGAATACGGAATAATATTTAAATCTAACTACGAATGAGATAGATATACCTTAGTGGTTAATGATTAACCGATCAAGACACCGAGGTACAACGAACCGATGCTAGATCACGAACCGAACTGCGAGAACGGGTGGCACCGAGAATCGCCGGTCAAGGCGGCGTGCGGTGGCAAGGTGGGTGGCCGGAAGTTACGAAGGCAAAAGCCTTTGCTTTGTTTTTTCTTGTCGCTAGTTCCGGTCAATCGAAAACAAAGAAAAAACTTGCGGGTGTGTTACCTTGTATGGCGGCTCCCACTTAGAAGGGAAAATCGAAATTCCCTTTCTGGGCTAGAATTCTCTTATCTATATAAAAACAAAATTAGATTATAATTATATAATAATTATAAACCCTAATAATTGTTTCCGGGCCTAAAGTCCAATACGAGATAAAAAGCCTGTACCCATTTAATTGTTTTAATAAAAGGATTAAAACAATAAATATGAATTATTATTTATATACTTGTATAAATAATAAATCCCGTGTAACGTATATATATATATAAAATATATCGTCTCACTAAAAGTTCGTAATTACCAGTTAAGCGGGTTAAGTAGATTTAATGTTCGTTGCCCAAGGTGTAACTCTTACGGGTCATAGCTCGGTCAGTCGCGTTGTCCATCGGGTCGGTCCATAAAATCCAACACAACCATATTTATATGTGACCCACTAACATTTTTTTTTCTTTTTTGTTTTACTTTTATAACTTTTAAAATATGATATTTTACAAAATTTCAAATATGTTGTGACGTATTTATTTTTACATACGTTTTGATGTAAATTTCATTTAAATAAAGGTTTCGTGATAACATTCAAGTGATATTCAATCAACAAACAACGTTAAAAAGTTTAAAATCATTTTATGTTCTATTTTTATTTTTGTGGTCTCGTTAAAGTCTCGAGTTCGATTACAATTTCTAAAACAAGTATTTATTTATGATAAATGCAATAATATTTTGATTAAACGATATAAATTATGCAATCATTGTGTGCATTTGAATTAAATGGTTCATAGATTGGAGTTGTTTGGCAATCTAATTATTTGATG
The DNA here is from genome assembly GCA_023525975.1 of Smallanthus sonchifolius. NCBI lineage: Eukaryota > Viridiplantae > Streptophyta > Magnoliopsida > Asterales > Asteraceae > Smallanthus > Smallanthus sonchifolius. Next base: position 57,735,423 of record CM042045.1, read on the forward strand.
CTAAATATATATATAAATAAATAAGTTATATTCAATCAACAAACAACACTAAAAAGTTGTTTATAGAAGAAATTCCAAATTGTGAAAGATGAATTCCCAAACAACTCTTCTTAATATGAACCATTCACTTCAAATATAACAAACGAAACATTGATCATCTATTACTTTTTTATTGAGAAGAATATAATATTTTTGTCTTATTATTTTTTAAAAACTTCATCATATTCATAATAAAGTTATTATATTTTAATCATTTATTATAAACCATCTTATGATGATGGTTATGTATATGTAACGGTGAATATGCCATGTTTTTTGTAACACGGTAATCTTAAATTGTTATGGATAACAAAGATGTTGAATTCATAAACAATGTCCCACCTTAAATACCATAAATATATTTTTGAAGCATTGTGTCACGTCCCACCCAAATTCTGGATCGCATGTAGCGGAATCTAGAACATTCTAGGCTAGCCTAGAAAAATCAAGTGCTACTTGAAATTCTCTATAATATGCTACACGTTCTAGTCCAAGCAAAGTATATATGGAAGCTTCATGGAAGGATCAAGGGTTAAGATGGACGATTCCTTACAATTGTCTAGACATGTTGTATTGGACTATTATAGATTAGAAAAACATAGATCACAAGGCGTTAGAAAAAGTAGTAAAATATACATGAATGACCTTATTTTTAATCATCCCATCCAACATAAAAAACTAGGGTGTAAACAAGTGGAGTCAAGCCTGAGTTTGATTATGCTTAAACTTGACTCGTTTATTATTTACTAGGTTATATACACATGTAATACATGATGTTGTTTAATAGAAAAAATAAATGATAAGAATGTGTAAAAAATTTAAAATAATGTATAAAACAAAAAATAAAATTCTTTGTTTCCTTAATTAAGTAATAATTAGAATTCAAATTTTATATTAATATTTTAGAAAAATATAAACATTAACATAATTAAATTTCAAAATTCAAACTTACTTAAAATAGGGAAATTAAATTTTTTTGGTTAGAATAAATACGGTGATGACATGTGGCATTATTTGAAATTATTTATTAAAATAAAGATTAACTAATTTATATATTTATAACTATTTTTAGAGTAAATTGCATTTTACGTCTTTTAGGTATTTATCAAGTTTCAGTTTACATCAATAAACTAAGGAATTACGGTAATCGTCCTTTATGTTTAAATTTGTTAACAACTTTCGTCATTTCCACTAATGGACATCTATTTTTGGCATTAAATGTAGCCATGTGTACCTCACGTAAGGACAAAATCGTCTTTTTGTCGTTAATAAATGAACAATTTACACTTTTCGTATTTTTTCTACTTAATTGTTTTGTTTGATGGATTGATGTTATAATCGAACTACTTGTTTATTTTTCGTTTCTTTGTTTGATGTATAACTCTAATGCTTTAATTAAATGTTGTTAACTTGTGTTTTATTTTTCCTCTATTTTCAAATGCATTTGATGGTACTAGTGGGGAACCCGCGCGTTGCGGCGGAGAGTACAAAATACGGGTTTGTAATCGTCTTTTGTTAGTTTATCAATTGGTTTGTACTCAAGAGGAATAGACTTTTACAACACATAACATATTATTTATGATTGCTAAACATGTATGTTGCAACAGAGTAACTAAATATGGATAAAATGGAATTTAATGCATGTGTGTGTCTAAAGTGGTCGAAATTCACCTCCAATGAGTTTTTGATATAAATAGTGTTTCAAAAACTAATATTAGGTTAAAACTAACAGGAAAACTTCATCAAATAGTAACCAAGTTTCTCAAGTGTTTCATTTAAATATCTCAAAGTTTTTTTTGTCCCTTTAAAGTCACTCAACTTTCACTAACTGTTCAAATCCTATGTAATATTTTTATAAATGTTTAATTTTTTTTAAATTGAATGAGGCAAATGAAATATATATGAATATTAGTTACCATTAAGTGAAATTTTTATTCAATTAACTTAAAATAGGAGGTAATAGTGAAGAAATAAAAGTCATCAAATAATAAACAAGTTTCAAAATTGTTATATATAAGTCGAATTAGAAAAAAAATAATTGATAAATAGTGAACAAAATTCATATATGTTTCATATATCTCATTTAATATTAAAAAAATTAAACATTTATAAAAATATTACATAAGATTGGAACACCTACTGAAAGTTGAGTGACTTTAGAGGGACAAAATTTTTTTGAGATATTTAAATGTAACACTTGAGAAACTTGGTTACTAAGTTATCCCAAAAACTAACTACAATAAATTGTTGCTAAATACACTCAAATTGTGGTTTTCGAAAATTGAAAAGAAGTTTGGATAAATTCCTATTTTGAATCTCTTCTAGTGGGAAAGAATCCAGACTCCTAGTGAGCCGGCCCACCTAAAGCGACGGGTATCCTAATCAACCAATAACAATTTACTAAAGTTACAAAAGATGAAAACCAAATTGTAAACTTATAGCTTTTAAATATTGTAAAATCAACCAATCTATACATACTAAGGGTGATGGGGGCGCCCTACCCGGGCATGGCCGGGTAGGAAAGAGAATAGCCGAGTAAAATGGGTACACCACCCCCTTTAATTCGAGTAGCTTAATCGAGTAAGTGGGTAGCTCAATCGAGTAATTGGATCGAGTATATTTACTCGTTTGTGGGAAATGGAGATTGAGCCTTCTACAAGAGAATTAGAGGATAAATCATAAATGCACCATTTGTTTTATTTTATTTTCATAAATTTAATGAAACTTCACGTTTTTTATTTATTTATGTGATTACTTTTTTTACCATAACAAAGTTATATTTATTGATTTTATCTCAAACTTTCTTTTAATATATGTTTAATTTTTTTTATATGATGTTAGTACTGATAAATACTTTTTTTGTTTTGTAAAAAGAAAACACTCAACTTTTTTTTTGTAAATTAAAGGCGTTAACATTGTTAAAAGTAAATGTATTTTTGAAAAAAAAAATGACTTGTTATTGTATTTTGTTATTTTTAGTTGTCTTTTGTATTTTTAATTAATGAAAAAGTATGTTTTTGTATTCAAATGTTTATTTTTTTTAAGTTGGTGAGTAAATGAGTAGGATGTTTCCAATAAAATCTGAGTAAATGAGTAGTTTTGAGGTGTCAGAATACTATTGAGCAGTTTTGATGAGTAAATGTGTTAAAGACCCCATCACCATAATAAATAAAGGTTTTGGGTGCCACATGTCATATCCATATTCATACACAATATTTTTTTTCATGTCTCTCTCTCCTATTTAATTATACAAGTTTCTATAAAAAAATTATAATTTTTGTTTCCCACCTCTTTTTTCTGTTAAATAATTATTATTTTTATAACTATTTTTATAAAAAAAAATTAATTAAAAAATAGTTTTGTTCATAAAACATTTTTATAGTTTGAACATTTTTTTCATTTTTTTATAAAACATTTTTAAAAAATAACTATATAACATTTCTAAAACTTATATTAAAAATTTATGTAATATGTCAAAAATATGTAATATTAGATTTTTATTACTAAGTATATATAACACTGCATTTATTCACCGTGTATAATATACAAGGTTTCTAACCTATATTATAATAAATGAATAACTATACTTGCTACGTGTCGACTTCTGATGAAATCTAGATTTTTGTTTTTCGCTTTCATCTCCTATTAAATAATGATGATATTAAATATTTAAATATCTAACATATATTTTAATATTTTTTTAAAAATTACTAAATCGTAAAAAAATATCAATTATTTTTTATTTCACAGATGCCTAATAACACCATACATACAAATCTTCATAGAAAATACTGTTTTATAACAAGTTGTATTTTTTCAACTCATGTAAAACATGGGCTTTAACCTAGTTTATTAATAAACTTGATTATAAATATACTTGACCAAGTGATAAAATTGCATACACAAGGTTATAAAATAATGAGTCGTGGATCATTGGCGTGCTTCATCCTAAGTATTATTAAAAAGTTTCTGTTGCAGCATTGCACTAACCATATCCCACCACCAATGACCATCCTATTAGTAATGCATCTTTGGACCTGAAATAAGAACACAAAAAATAAATCAAATCAAATAAAAGTTTTTACATTGCATATCTATCATTGTTCAAGATTCACACAATAATACTCGTCCTACCTCTTTAAAGCATTGAAGCTGTCAATACCTACTTCTTGTTCTTGGATGGTAAAAACGATCGTCCAAATGAAATGCCTAACTATTATTGGTGAAAAAAAATTAATAACGCCACCCATTAAACGTGTCACCATTAACCCCCTAACAACCCGCTTATAACCTGTCAACCGTTTGACTCATTTACATAAATGGGTTAAACATGTCATGGTTTGGTTGACCAGGACCTATATGTCTAGGTTAGGGAAGAAATCTTCGACACAAATAAAAATATGGGTCGTGTGCAGGTTCTACTAATTAACCCGCCAACCCGAAATTTATGACTTATTTCTGACTAATCTTTTAATGTTTACATTGACATATAAAAGTGTACACAATGAAGATTTTTGGATTGAAAAACTACCCATTTTGACCCAAACATGCTTTAACCAATTACCCAATCAACCTTTTTGCCGTGTAGTATATGAAGGATGTTGCAGCTTCCCTTACTTACCTGAATGAAATCCACCGGACATGGGACAAAGATAATCCTGCAATTGAGAAGGATTAGGAGATGATACATGATTCATAAAAGGTAAGGCAATTATATACTGGCCTGAATTTAAAGAAAGCTAACAATATATGCTAAAGATTCCAATTTCGAGCAACCAATCAAACATCAAAATTGCTGACCTGAAACTGGATTACAGATATGCATCAAGCAAGTTGATAGTCAAATAAGTAAGGTCTCAGACCAACCCGCCAATTTTGCCACGTCTACCACCCACGTTAGACTTTTCTTTGAACAAATCACCTAATTTATATCAAAATCAAGATTACTAAACTTGGAATGTACCAAACTCATCCAAAGGGGCATCATAATCATAGCTCGGGGCAAAAAAAAGGGCCACATACAGTCCTACCAAAATAGGTTCCCCCATGGTACTGCCAAAATACAAAAAAATAATAATAATAATAATAATAATTGACAATATCAAGAGAAAAAGATTACTGAACGATCTACAGGTTTGAATAAATTTAGCAACCGAATATGCTAAACTCTGAACCTACATTAAAACAAGATTTTAATAAAATAAAATAGAGGAAGATAATAAATTATAGTATTGAATAATAATTAAAAAAAACTAATATTACCATCCTGACCACGCTTTGGTCCACATTTTCGGTTTGAAATGTTTATTTGGAGTGAAGTAATCACAGTAAAAACCATTGCAAGTGTTGATCTGTTAATACCAAAAACAAGATTTACTTTCTTGTAAATATGAATCACAAAAAACTTTGGTGAATATTATATTGGGGACGATGTAAAAAGTGGCCTAGTGCACTGGATAAAGAATCCAATGATGAAATTAGGGGAATAAAAGAAAGAAAAGAGTCAATAATAAGAAGAAGATAGACATGTGTGTGTTAGTTACCACTTCTTAAACTGCCTTGCCAATCAACCAAAAGTTAAAAGCACATTCCATATTTTCATATACAAAGTAAATGGGTGAAAGTATAACAGAAAAAGCTACACATATACAAATTAAATGGATGATCAAAAACATTAAGACAAAAGTTATAACAGCAGTAAATCAATGTGCAACAGAAGTAAATCCTAATCATCATTCATATTAAAATAAAAAGAATAGTAGCTATAAAAACGATCATTATACTATTGAACATGTTTTTTGTAGATTCGATCATATCAACGGATAGTTGCGATAATATCTAAAAACCTTGTCTTTTGAACTAATATACTCAATAAAATCATAAATCGGCATTCACAAATTCACATTCAAAACTTTAAATAAAACGATGGACGTTGTAAGCATTTGACCACACATTAGATCCTGCATTAATAAAAAAAAAATAAGTAACTTACATCCTCACAGGTTCTAGGTACAAATATGAAGATAATGGTGGCCTTGAGTCCTCATATGCCCGTTGGTCCGCCACATGTAAAAGACAAAATAAAAGGTCCAAATTAAGCATTATTAATCTTGCATTAAAACGTAAAAAGGTTCCCTGTTATGAAACCCTCTATAATGGTTTAGTTTTGCCCTGGACTCTTTTTAGCTGAACATAACTAAAGTTACATAAAGTTTGCATTCTAATATTGACTGATCTTAACCATAAAAGTCAAACTGTGCATCTTTTTAGAGAAGTGAGTACGACTTACTTCGTGAACAATCAAAGCAAACAAGAAAACATCAACACTTTTTCCATAAGATTCCCTACGATATACTTCAGGAGCCATGTATATCTGAAAGAAACACAAAAAAGTTATATAATCTAAAAAAATATTAGAAAAACAAAAACTTCATTAATATGATAATGTAACATATTATAATACATGATCCAATTCCTCCGGTCATTTTATAGCCATTAACATCTTTCTCCCGGGCAATTTTGCTCAAGACAAAGTCAGTAACTTTGAGACGCCTGGCTTCATCTTGCAATTACATTTCTGATTTTCACAGGAAAAAAAACTATATATTAAGAAGTCACAAGTTCAAATAAATTCTTGACCATGAGAAACAAGTGGGACCTACATGAGCTTCCAGGTATGCATATGCATGTCATGAAAAATGTTAGTAGTGCAAAAATTAAAGAATTGTTATTTTAGTTCATACTCGAAAACAAAGTTTGTTTGGATACATACCTTGGGGTTAAATCCCTATGAATTATAGTATGAGGTTTATGGTGACGAAGATAAGTCATACCCCTGCAGATCATAAAAAAAATCCTCTTTCAAGTGCTAAACTTAAAAAATTGAAGTTGATTCTTCAACTTTTCCAGAAAATGTATATGATAACAATAAAATTTATAAAGTTAAAAACATTTCAAAACTTTTCGGTGCTATATTTGATAAGAAATTCCACATCAAAATTGATTTAGAAAATAATCAGCTTGACCTCATAAAAGTCAAACTGTACTCTATTGGACATATTTTGGGTGAAGATGAAGCCGCAAACAATGTTCTGATTTTATTTTTGCATTCGGTAGAACTATCCTTTCATATAATACAAACCCAAAATGAAACTAATGAGATAGATAAAAAAAAGGAGGGAAAACTAAGTGAGATATATAATACCTTGCAATATCCAAAGCATAAGAAACTTCTTTCTTAGAAAATCATACAAACTTCCCTAAAAGAAATGAGAACAATGGTCAGTGAACCTTACTTGTGATCAAATCAAAACAATATCGAAAAATAAAACGAATTCAATCACAGATAGAAGCAAATCAAACAAACTAAGAACACTTACAGAAGTCAAATTGGGGTTTCCTAAACTGAAATCGCACCTGGAAATATGTTAAAATGTAAATGAAAATTCAATTATAATTACTCGTCGGAAACTCACCTCAGTCACTGGAGACCATATCTAACCATGAAAGCACCGTCTGTATATCGCCGTCATTTGGGCGTGATTCTGATTTCCACGGCCGAGTTCTTAACAGGTTCGTCTTATGCGAAGAAGGCATAACGAAGGGGGGCACACGAAGTGTCATATCCGGCGCCAGAGGTAGAGGTCCGGCATACATACATATATACATCGGTTTATTGAAAGGAAAGAGAGAAAATAGGGTTGGATGAATACGTACCCGTAGCCCGTCTTCCCAAGATTGATGCTGGGTTGGATTTTAGTTTGGAGTGGGAAGAAGGAGACGGAGAGCAACGGTTCGTCTTCTGCGGATGGAGGGATCGTTGAACCAGGTTGAAGATGAAGAATAGGATTCGCAGGAGGGTGGTGCAAGGTTAAGCCGTTAAAGTGGAATGGCTGTTGGGCTTCTCAACATAAGCAGGAAATTGATTGGGCATTAACGATAGAAAAAATAATTGGGCTTTAATTGTAGTAATAATAATAGGATTAAATTGTAATTTAACATATTTCTTGCATTGGTAAGTTGTATTTTATGTATAATAATTGGTATTAGATGTCTTAAATTTTTTGTTAAATTACAATAGTGTCATTTGAATATGCATTATATAGTAGTATAGATATAGATAACTGAATTGCAAGGTATACAAGATCGATGTTAGCATACACATGTCGGGGGGGGGGGAGTATTTCTAAACCAAATTTGTATTTCTATTACTTTTCTATGCTTGTTGTATTTTTGCTTTGCATTGTTTTCAAGTACATTGAGGGAAATGTACATTTTAAGTGTGAGGATAATAAATTATGGTTTAATAACACTCCTAAACATACATTTTTCAAATTTTTTGATAAATTTTAAACATTTGCAAGCTTTTCTTGCGACTTTACAATAATGAAGACACTCTCATTAGACATTTGAAGTAGATAGCAGTCCTTGACATAAGTTTTATGCATAACTGTGTTTTGGATTCAAATATATAAAAGATCCACCATATGTTTTTCAAAAAGTTGGTAAAGGCATATTCCAAGTGTGTCAGGTGGAAGGGAGGACGGTTAGACATGTTTAGAAATTTTTAACCCTTATTCCTTTCGTTTCCAAAGGAAAAGTTAGCTTATATTTTTGGTTTAGTAGATATTGTTTAAAGTTTTTAGTTTGTTTGTGGCTTATCTAAACCGAGAATTTTCACCTTAGCCACTTTTTTAATCCCTTTCCATAGTCTGAACCTTAGCCTCATTACAACACAACAAAATACGTCTCGATTATGTAGTTTTTATGTTAATTGATGGAGATTTAATCTCTCTACAAGCTTATGATAATGAGGTTCATGGTTAGGCGTAGTGAGTTATCATATATATAAGGGAGGGTTTCAGAGAAAACCACAAGTTAGGCGAAAACCGAGAAAACCACTAAAAAAATCATATAATAATTTTTATTTTTTGTTTGGTTTTATTTTTATTTATTAAACATTTTTACCAAAAAACATTTTTACACATAGTGTTACGTATACGTAAACATAAAACAAAAAAATTGCGGTTACGTATACGTAAATCAAAAAAATTGATTTTGGATACGTATACGTAAATAAAAAAATTGCCTAAAATGATATGGTTTTCGTCTAACTTTGTGGTTTTCTCTTGATCTCTCCCCTATATATATATATATACTAATACAATTTTTACTAGTCTTCCATAGATGAGCGGAGTAGAGTGAATATTTTGAGAAAATGTAGACTCATGGATAAACTAAATCTTGTAGACATGTTCACCATGTGAATTTCCTTGTTTTCTAACAATGGTAGTCTTATAAAGTTGGATGTATAATAAAGTGCTGGCTTCTTTGAAAATCGCTTATATCTTTAGATATCTAAATAGCTAGGACTTGTTGATTGATAACAAAACATATGGGAGCTGTCAGAATGTATTTCGGGAGTTTGCTTGATGGCAACAAAGTTTAAATGAGGGGTGTTAAATGGCATGTGAGGATGGTCACAATCCCAATCATTAAGGTGGTTGTTGATTCTTCATAGTAGTGACTCTAGGTGGACCGTCAATGAGACCAGAATTCTTAGATCTCCATTCGTCTAGTTTACTTTGGCGAGATTCTTACTCTTACGGAAACTACCTTCATAAACCAATTATTGTATTAGTCAAAAGGATTCGAAGTTTAGATTATACAGCGTCCCATTACTAAAACCTATCCAAACTATCCTTTTTTGTTTATTTAAGTATTTCATTTTAAAAAACCAAAACAATAATCAACCATATATTGATAGAAGGTATACTATTATGAGTTGTTATACGTGTTCGTTGATCGATATTTGGTTCTTATCATTACTATATTGTAGGGACGATATGTGCACTTGTCTAACGTATGTGCAGTAGTTTTATTAAAACATTTTTATATATTTAAAACTTGTAATGCACTAGAGTCTTAGAATCTCTGTACACATACGCACAAAATCATTGCACTCGAGCTCGAAAATCACCCTATGACTGACAGTTGTATGCGAATGAAATGAGAACTTCATTATTAAGTCTGCTTGATTTTAGGACGAGTGACATCTAGAAAGTTTCTGGGCAGACAACCAACAAAAAACACATTCATAAGCTCCTTACTAACAAAACAAACAATATTAATTGGTATTAGAGCTCGGGATGTTACATTTTCAGTTTCATATAAACATTTTCATTTCTTTCTTTTTGAAACAATGTCTTTTCCTATTATATTTATTTTTGAAGAATATTAATACTATAATTTTCTTTAGTTTAGCTTTTACTTCAAGTTACTTGAAAATTACCAGCTCCGGTTTTAATAGCATTTGGGACATTTGCTCTAAGCCAAATTGTATACTAACTACGGGAAATCTCGCGTTCCACTGCGATGAAGTAAATCGCGGTAATTGTGATAAAACAGATGTGTGTAGAGGTTTATAACGTAAAAGTCAAATTATAAAAACATAAGAAAATATTAGGTTAATAAAAGTTGAGGAAAATCAAATAACAAAAAAAAAACATTTAAAAACTAAAAAAAACCCACTTCAAGGTTCAAACCCGAGTGAATGGGATGAGTGTGAGGGATAAAGAGGCTAGGCATGACCACCAGGCCATGCCAGTTTTTTGTTAACGTTTCCACCAAAAACTATTAATACATTAAAAAAATGAGTAAAGCAAGAAAGAACAAAAAACACACAGTGGATGATCGCCACATGTTGCATTTTATATTTTCTTATTCAGATGCGATTGATGTGGCTCGTACACTACTAACAGATATACAAAACAAAATGCATTACCTTTTTCACCTACAACATGGGTCGTATGATGACAACATCTGGTGTTCTAATGACATCATCCTTTTGAATATTTAAAATTTAGAAACACACATTTTAGTCAGGTCGATGAAAATAGCTAGATTTTGAAAATAGTTAGATTTTGAAAAGTCAGGTTGATGAAAATAGCTAGATTTTGATGAAAATAGCTAGATTTTGAAAAGTAAGAGATGAAAAAGCTAAAAAAAAATTCTGGACGAAAGTGACTAAAATGGTCAAAGCACATGGACGAAAATGAAATTTTACTCTAAATTCAGTTTTATCTTGGGTGAGATAAATAACAAAATTTTCAATTATAAAGAGATTAAGCGACAACTAATATGTTATAGATAAAAAAAATTTCTGACATGTAATATATTACTTATAAAAAATATAAAGGTTGGTTCAATGTCAGTTTGGTTTGGTTAGGTTAATTCGGCTATTTATTATACACATATAACCATAACCGAAACATAAAAATCGGCTATTACAAAATAATAACCGAACAACCGTTTTCTCACTTGATTCGGTTTTTTTGACTATTTTTCTGTTATTTCGGTTATGATTCGGTTTTCATGTTAACCTTAATTACTGTGATTGCACCAAACATCCCATCAATGTATGAAGCCCATTTTGGAGTTCCAATGAGTGGAGCAGTTATAAATGCAGTCAACATTCGTCTAAATGCTCCCACCATTGGCTTCCTTCTAGAACACTCATCATCAGCAGTTATAATAGTTGTCCAAGGGTACTTCAAACTTGCTGAAGAAGCTTTAAAGATTCTTAAACACAAAACACAATCCAACTTCAAATCTCCACATCTAATTGTTGTTAAAGATGAAAGCATAGAATGTGATCCAAACAACCTCCAATACGCTCTACGAAAAGGTGCGGTCGAGTATGAGAAGTTTCTAGAGTCCGGTGACCCTGGGTTTGTTTGGAAGCCGCCGCAAGATGAGTGGCAAAGCATTGCTTTAGGTTATACTTCGGGTACAACGTCTAGTCCTAAAGGGGTGGTGTTGCATCATCGCGGTGCTTATCTTACGTCTACTAGTAATGTTGTGGTGTGGGTTTGCCTCAAGGTGTTGTTTACTTGTGGACTTTGCCTATGTTCCATTGCAACGGTTGGTGTTTTACTTGGACTCTTGCAGCCATCTGTGGGACCAACATTTGCCTCCGACAGGTACCTCTTTACTTTACATAGGTGTTTTATTTCATTCTGGTCGATGGGAAAAAAAGTTTAGTTAAAAGGGAAACGGGTCAAACATGCTGTCCTAAATCATTTTATCACAGATTTAAATTGTTATCGTAGTAACATTATCTTGTGATTATAATTAACATACATGTGTGCGTTATATATATATATATATATATATATATATATATATATATATATATATATATATATATATAACTTTATAAGAAAAGTGGATAAAAAGTATTTACACGTCAACCTCCTAGATCATATTGTCATAGATTTATATTATTGTAGTAACATTGTTTTTTTAATCACAACTATAAACAGTCCTAGTCAGTATGCCACATCAGCTTTTCTCTCATTCTTTCCACAAACTCATTTTACCCTCAACACTACCATACCCATCCATCCCACAAACAACCTCATTATTTCCACATCATCTTTTTTTATTTTCATTTATCGATTTAAATTACTATTAAATAACTTAAATTAATTAATAAATAATTAAATAAGTAAATTATTAAACAAAAATTAAAATTACATTAAATTAAATAAAAACAACAACAACCTAAAACAATAAAATCAAACAAGAGTACAAAGTTAATAAACTAAAAATACAATAATACAATAATACATAAATTAAAAAATAAATAAACTAAACCTAAAAATTGAAACTACTAATTGCATCGAGCCATGTTATATTTCTCTCTGATCTCGTTACACAAAGTTTCATGTTCTGCTCGTTGGTATTGATCCATATGGCTTGTGTCGATGAAAAGTATTTTCTTTTCTTCTACCATAATTTTTCTCTGTTCCAACTCATAGAACTTATCAATTTTTAATTAAGGTTTAATTAGGTTTTAAATTAATTAATAAATAAGTAAATAATAAGATTTAAACTAAGTTTTAAAAGATAATTTCAAATAGGACAAAACAAATTTTTTATTTATTTATATTTAACTAACCTAACTGTTAGAAAGGGAAAAAATTTAAAATTATTTAATTAAATTAAAACTAACATTGTAAAAAAGAAAAGAAAAAATAACATGATGGGGTCCACAAACTTTAAACAAATGAAGTTCATGGGTATGGATGATTGCTCATGGATGGCTGACAATCAATGCTGCCTTGTCCCACATGCATATGCCACATAAGTCATGGATGGCTGAAAAATCATGCGTTGGGGCAGTCTAACACATAAGAAAAGTGCATACACAGTGTTTATTTGTCAACCAAACCAGATTTAAAGATCATCTGAAGTTATTCTGACCGTTATCTAACCAGCCGTCTTGTCATCTTTAATGTCTTTTTTTTGGTATTTTTGATGTATTAGGTGACGGCTAAAGGTGTTTACTTGGCTATAGCCAATCTCGGCGCCACACATTTTCGTAGTCCTCAACTCAATAGTAAACGCCCCGCCTAATGACACCATCCTCCCACTCCCCCGCCTTGTCCATGTCATGACCGCCGGAGCCGCCCCACCGCCAACCGTCCTTTTCAAAATGTCCCAAATCGGTTTTCGTGTGTCCCACACATACGGTCTATCAGAAACATACGGGCCATCAACAATTTGTGTGTGGAAGCCCGAATGGGACCACCTCCCTCCCGAAACCCAAGCCAAACTAAACGCCCGCCAAGGTGTACCCTACACCACCCTCGAACATCTCGATGCTGTTGACACCCAAACCATGAAACCGGTCCCACCAAACGGGACCACCGTCGGTGAGGTCGTGTTTCGTGGGAACATTGTTATGAAAGGTTACTTAAAGAACCCAAAAGCCAACTCTGAGGCTTTTGCGAACGGGTGGTTCCACTCCGGGTGACTTAGCCATGAAGCACCTGGATGGTTATATTGAAATTAAAGATCGGTCCAAGGATATTATTATATCGGGTGGTGAAAATATTAGTAGTGTAGAAGTTGAGAATGCGTTATATCAACACCCGTTGATCGCTGAAGCATCGGTGGTGGCCCGACCCGATGAAAGATGGGGTGAAAGCCCGTGTGCTTTTGTGACGTTAAAAACCCCGGTAGACCAATCGGATGAAAGTAAAATCGCAGTGGATATAATGAAGTTTGGTCGCGCGAACATGCCCGGTTATTGGGTCCCGAAATCGGTTGTTACCGAAAACCGCTACGGGAAAGGTTCAAAAACACTTGTTAAGGGCTAAAGCAAAGGAAATGGGACCTGTTAAGACGAGTAAGTTATAAATTTATGTTGTATGTTGTTAAATTCATATACAAATTGTGTCAAAATTGTTATGTGAATTGGTGCATTGTTTTGTTATATTATTTTGTTTTGTTATATCATTTGCAGGTAAATTAAAAAAAAAATTAACCGTTTAATAAAGATTCATACATGTAACACTTCACTAATTTAATTTAAATATTTTTTAACATTTTATAAAAAAAAAATTCATAAAATACAAAATCGAAACACATTGTGAAAGTTGATTGAATTTTAAAATGGTAAAAAAAAGAGCTTTGAACGACTTTATTAGAACTTTTTCTTTTTTTAACTACTTTGTTACTTGAAGTTTCACTCAATACCGAACAACTCTTATCCTCTTTATTATAGAAACTTATATTTTTAAATAATGATAACTTACGGTTGTAACCAATAAAACTAAGAGTTACAATGAGGTTTCTAGGTTGAACCCATCATAACCCGTTGACCATTTTGACTAATTTAAAATCTGCCCATCTTGACCCCTTTAAGAATTTAGGTTAACCAAAAATAACCCATTACTTTATTTTCAAAACAGTCCAAATATAAGAATGTAAGTTAAGATTAGCGTACCGATCACTAATCTCATTCGAACTCAAAAGTACCACCACACATTGCCCAAGTCCAAAGACAAAGAATACAAGCCCTACATTACATCCCAAAACAAGAGTAGAGGACCGGTATTAATAATGCAAAAAGAATAATTCAAGTGTACAACCCAACAATGCACCACAAAACCAACACTTTTTAAGCAAATTCGATTTGAATAATGACAAGCTAGATTCTTTATCAAATGTGGAGAGAGAGACATCATGAAATTGGAGTGCTAGGTATGTGTCCAAACCCCTTGAAAACAGATTTTGTTACAATATTCTTATGTGGTTTTATGTTATACTAGGAGTAATTACCTGTGCTCAATGAGGACGAATATTGAATAAAAGTTATATGAAAGCGTAGATGAAAATAAACATGTCACAAATGTATGTTTGGAATTTTAAAAAACAGTATGTTATGAAAATGTTAAGGAATGCGAAAACCAATTTAAAACAAAAGAAGTAGAAATATAGTATATTTGACGTAGCTCAATTGATCAATTCACAGACTATTTTATAAGCCTAAGCCTGCCTAAATGTAGGGGTGTAAACGAGCCGAGCCGAGCCAGAGCTTGACTAGGCTCGAGCTCGGCTCGTTTAATTTACTGTGAGCTCGAGCTCGAGCTCGGCTCGATTCAAGCTCTAATTTTGAAGCTCGGGCCCGGCTCGTTGGTAGTTTTATAAGCTCGAGCTCGGCTCGTTTATTATATATTAATTAATTTATATATATTTATAATTATTTTTATATAAATTTTATTATAGTTTTTATATATAACATAATACATATTATTTAATTATATTTATCTTAATTTTATATATACTAATTATTATTATTATTTTATAAATATATATTAAATATATTAAAAACATTATATAAATAAAAGGCTCGTTAAGGCCCGCAAGCCGGTTTGAGCTCGATAAGTGAAGCTCGGGCTCGTTTATTAAATGACCTTATTCTTAGGCTCGAGCTCGTTTAATTAAATTACGTTGTTGGTATTTGAGGCGGACATTCCTTATGAACACATTTTCCTTGTGGAAAGAAAAGAACGATGTATGAATTGCCTAAGGTGTAACAAACAACCCCCCTCTATAACTCGTCGACGAGGTTTGCTCCACGATCATAAACATAACAAAACATGAGTGGCTCTGATACCATTTGTAACATCCGGCCTTTTGTATCAACAATATTGTTCGTTCACAAATTTTGTTTTTTGTTGCCCGGGTGAAAACTTCACAGAAGTCACCTATCTCTAGATTATTCTCACTCGAGTACGCTTAACTGTGGGTTCTACTCTCATCCATTACCAATGCGCCCAAAACGTGATATTTGAGGCGAGACATTACTTATGAATGTAACAAAACACATCAGAACAATGTTAAATTTACCAAAGGTGCTAGAGTCATAATTCTTCGTTTCAAAATACATGTTATGTGTTTCTCAAAATGTTCAAGTTACTTTCTATATTCTTTACATGTGCCATTAGATAAAACAAGCTTTTAAAAATGTAGAAATTACATAACATTCTTAAAATATCCAAAGGCATTTGACACTAACAACACCACCTTTCCAATTTCAAACATCAATTATCACACCATTAAGAGAATATATAAAGTTACACCTACACATGCATAAATCTTGCATATTTCACGTGACCTAGGTCTAAATGAGATGGTTCTCACTCTCACCACTTCATATTAGTTCTACATATTACCGGTTTAAATCAATATGTCGCACTCTATATCTAGTTCTTTTGATTATCTCAATCGTACTTGTTGAATATACTTGACCAATTTACTATGTACCATATTATACTCCTCATATGCACTTCACCAATTTACTTCATTTTACAAAATCTTAGGTCGTCCGATATACCATGGAAATTCACGGTGTGGTCCTTGCTGGCAACCCCATTCACGACGTGATTCAAATTGTACACCGCCCCCTTAATTTTTTTTCACGGCGTGATCCTCGCGCGTGAGATTTTTTACGGGAGAATTCAACTCATTTGTGGGGTATATTATCGTTCAACTGCTCCTTTTGTGGGGTATATCATACCAGCACAATCACACGGGTATACACCTTGTCAAGTGATGAGTGGTGTGATAATGAGTATAGTGATGTGGCGCCACGTGGCGTACACTTTATTATCACACCATACCAAAATCACACTGGTATACCCCATGCTCTTATAACTCAATTTACTAATAACCAATCAAGAATTTGCATATTTTCACCATTGAGTCATTTTCCAAGCCATTGATTACTTTTTCTCTAACTTATTTGCACAACTAACACTTTGAACAAATTTTCACATATTCACTTTTTTCCAAACTATTAACTACTTAATTTACCTTTCACATTATGATCACACATTTTTAATAATATCTCACCAACTACTTAAAAGCGATTAGTTACTTATTCAACTTGTATAACAACTCTATAAATAACAATTACTTTGCACGCTACCATCTTAAGAGCACTCACACTTCGATCTTCATCCTAAAAATTTAGAGAAAGTTATAAAAAATTTATGTTTTCACTCCTATATCAGAATCTCCATCCTCATATACTCCATCATCATATTTATATGAAAAAGTAAAGTTTCCAAATTTAAGGAAAACTAAAGTGAAAAATAAAACCTCATAATTTTAGGGATGATGAATGAGATGCGTGAGTTTTTAAAAAATTAGAAATAAAATTAATGAATGATAATTTTTAGTTAAATTATATGGATAAAGATGAAGCTTATTCTGAAAGCCGAAAGCCGTAAGCAATTGATTACTTAGTTCACTTAGTCACATCATTGACTAATCAAAATAAATTACTTTCACCAAATTACTTATTATAAAGACGATTTGCTTGCTTAATTTTTACCATTTAAAATTCATCATATAATACTTAAAAATCTTATTAAATCTTATTTTAATGTGTTATCCTTTTTGGAAGTATGTGTACTCACATTGACAACCTATACATCTAAATTCATTACTCTAGAAATAATCACCTTGTATACCTAGTTTCACATAGTACTTGTAAGTATACTTCCAAATATATTTTTTTTAACGATAATAATGAGAATTTTCATAGAAAAGCTAGCAAGGAACTAGCAAAAACCAAACTAACACTCACCCAATGGGAAACGACACCAAAACTTCCAAATACATAACACTTTGTAGTATTATAACCCATAATCGTCCATGATTAAATCAATCATCCATACATATATTGACCAGTTTACTAGTAACCAGTCGTATTCTTTGTCAAATTGCACGTGTTATAAACTTAATTTTACAATTAACTGTTTTCGGTACGAATTAAATTATTTATCACATCAAAATATATTTTACAACCTTACACACCAAGTCATTGTTTTAAGACACTTTTAGAAGTGTTTTCTATGGTTCAAAACACATTGTCAACCATTTGATCAAATTTCTATGTTGGGTTAATTCTGATTAAAATCATCAATTTCTTAAAATTCCAATTTTACCGTTTCAATACTTGAATTTAAATCGTGGTTGTGAATCGATTCCAATGTATTATTAGTTTGAACACATTTTTATTCAAAAATCCAATATAGGGTCTATTAACAACCATTTTAGCAATTCTCTTCCACACACATCACTAATTATTTAATAGATTATTAAATTAAACATGTCTACCAAGTCTCTTTCACATGCAACCTAAAAATAGATATAGATGGTGGTACAATATAACAATGCCATGTGATGACACCTTTTGTAAATATGGTAGAGCCCTACTCAAGATTGCATTTAGTGGTTGTACGGTACAACCCCATGCATTAGTACATCCCATGATCCCTAGTCCCATTTGAACTCAAAAGTACAACCCCACAATGCACCCTGTCCCAAGACAAAAATACAAATATACATAACCCTACAATACCACATCCAAAACAAGAGTAGACCCGGAATTGATAATGCAAAATGGATAGATCAAGTGTACAACCCTCCAATGCACCACATTCCACAATATCCAACAATGCAAGTCCACAGTTAAGTCTTTTTAAACCGTCATCATTTGATCCGGTCGGTTACGGGTTGAACACTTGAACCAGTAAACCAGACCAGGTGATAGGACTAGATTTAAAAATTTATATTTTTTCTTCCAAAATCTTATTTACTTATTCATTTACCACTCAAGTCCCTATATTTTGTTTAATTAAAGTTTCTTATTTCGATAAATTAAAAACATAGTTTCATATTTGTTTTAAATTAGCTCTATTCATATACTTTTAATTTTAAATTATTTATAACATCATCTGATTTTTAAAACTGGTCTGATCGATCTATCAGTAGACCGGTTCGTTGACCGGTCCATTTAGGAAAGCATTAAAAATACATACACAGGTGTATTGTAAATTGACAATGACCTTGAGACAATAAATAGAGAGACAATCTAGGTTAACAAACGGTCAAATACAAAAAGAGTCCAATAATTTATTATACTAACATGTATTACCCTATTACGCACTAGTTTTATGGATGTCCAACCCAAATTCCCCAAGAACTCATATGCACAAAACATAAACAAGTTGATCAAGACCAATTAAAGCACTTTTCTTATTACAATTCACAAGAATTCGCAATAAAATTAAAAATAAAAAACAACCGAAAATTTCTAATTTCTTAAAAATAATGTACAAAAATACCATCTTGGTGGGAAAAAGAAACCATAAACATAAGATCAATCAACAAGATTTTATGCATGTGATAATATCAACAACAGCTTCATCAATTAAGGACTTAAGTAGTCTCCCCTCAATCTCAACTCCAATTTCAAATGCTTCAAAGTCAAAATCAAGCCATTTTTTATGTTGACCACTACTCATATCCTTGTCTACAAGCTCATCAACCATACAATCTTTCATCTGTTCCCATCCTGAGATCTTATCACACACTTGTTCAACTAACCGGTCTTTTGTTCTCACAAACGCTAGCCCTCTTAACCAAACTTGACATCTCGAGTCAACACACTCACTCACGCAGTCAAACACAAGCTTACGCCTTAATTTAGGCTCATGTTTCTTGTCAAAAACCGACTTTTGAGCTTCTAGTTGATCAAACAGACGCGGGTTCACAATCTTGCTGGTCCTGTTTAAGGTGAAATCCTCAAACATTGACTCGATGTTGGAAAGTATGTCCTTCACATAACCGAGTCGTGACTCGGTCAACTCAGTCCCAGATGACTCAGTGTCAACCTCTGTTGTTTTCGATTTCTTTGAGAAAACTGCACCGAATTCTTGACCCGATACCTAAAAACATTACAAAAGTCAAAGATAAGTCAACTGTGAACTGCATGAACCATATACACATAATAAAGTTACATACTTGATCATCTTTATTGATTCTTTCTTGGTTTCTTGTATCTTGGAAGATTATGGTTCTGGTGATTCTTGATTCTTGACTCATGGCAGTTAATTCCCTTAGTTGTTGATCCAAAAGGGTACTTAAAGAACCGCCTCCCGTTGCTGAATTCAAACTATTCCGGTTAATCTTATCCGTTGATCTTGAAATTGGGGATGTGAATGTAAAAGAAACAACATCCAATCCATTAGATTTAGCTGCAATTTTTCCATTTCTATCTTGTTTAAGACCACCCCTATTTTTCACATCTTCTGTAAAACGTTTCCTTCGGTCAACTGCTTTGTTCACGGGGATGAGAGTCGAGATCTTATCAGAAACCGGTTTTTTAACAGATTTTGCAACAGATTTTGCTCTATCAGTTGCACAATTCTGTTTCTTGTTGTTCTTAATGAGCACTTTGTTTGTAGCAGGCTTCTTGAGTGTGTTCTTTTCACCAATTGGCTGGTTATTGATAGATTTTGACCCGATTAAAGTCAAACCCTCTCGCTTTTTAACGTTAACTTTCGCCTGAACAGCTAAAGAAACCGACTTTTTTCCATCTTTTTGTTCTAAACAACCATCCCAACTTTTGTTCATTGATTGCCCTTTGAGCTTCCTAGCAGCATTTGATTCCACTGGCCTTGTTGAAGACAATTTTCGATTAGAAAAGTCAACCGAAGATGGTCCAACAAGAGGGATTTTTGATGCTGCTGCCATTATCCAGGCGGGGTCATCTGAAGAAGCGAATCCTGAGCTTTTGATTGGAGATAAGAGTTTGTGTTGAGTAATGGGAACTGACCGAGCCGATTTTGGTGGTAAAATTTCGGCTTGAAACTTCTCAATTATTTTATGTTTCTGCTCAATTTGGCGGTAATCTTTTTGTTCAAGTTCCGGGCTTTTTGTAACATGTAATGCAGAAGAATTTTGCATAGATCGAGTGTCGAAAAATCGGTTTGACTTTGACTGTGTGTCGGTCAAATTTGAAGTTGGGAGAGAATCCAATCCCATAAGCCTAGCAACCACCCCAGGGGATTTACCATAATCATCTTCATCAACTAGTGAAGATGTACAGCCTTTAAGAATTAAACTGCTTGCTGCATAATCTTCAATCACCTATATGTAAATTAAAAACAGACATACTCGTATCTCACATTGACTTTTATGGTCAAACAAGTTGTTTTCAGGTTAAAAATGTATAGTGATTCATACCGGATGATCCTGAGTGATTTGCGTGTTTGTATTGATGCTCGTTTTCTGCTTCGGTTGTACTACATGAATTTGAATTCAAGGTTAAAGCTGACTAAAGTCAAAATGCACAAAAGAAACTCTTTTTGGATACTGAGTTAAGAATACCTGATAAATCAGGAATCTTGGAGACCAACTTCTTACTTGATTTTGAATTCCAGTCAAACAAATGGTGCAAACCGCGGCCTCCTTCACCCTTGGAACCTTGTTTCTCAACTCTCATATTTGCATCAAGTTCTACAAAGTATCCAGATATGATCATACCAAAAAGAAGTATATAAAGAATGCGCAGGGGAGTTTTTGTACACCAAAATGCAACTTACTTTCACCTTCTTGTCAGTATATGTAAAAAGGTTTTTTTTTCCCATTATGTCTAACATGTTTTCGGTTTTTTACCATTGTATGTAAGTAACATTATATAGCAGGTAAAATATGGTGACGTGACACCAGTTTTTAACGACGTGATGGCGTGTCATGTCACTATTTTACCTGATATATAAGGTTACAACGGTCAAAAAATGGAAGCATGTCACATACAATGGTAAAAATTACATTTTTTACTACAACTTTAAAAGAAATGGAAATCAAAATTTATAAATAAATCATGGGATCGATTGCTTAGAAAAGCATCGAAAGTATTGATTCATCTATATAACAAAATAATCTAGTGATGAACTGATATTCACCAACCAAACCTTTGGGGTTGCTTGCAAAGTATATATGTGATACTCTAGTTAACTTTTGACTTTCAAGAGTCAAACTCAAACATTTTAGCAAATAGTGATATCTTATATTCTTGTATGGGGCATGGACAAGTATTATAATTTCAGAGATTATAATAAGTAAAAAAAATGTTATTGTAGAACATCCAATGAGAAGAATGTGTACTATATGACTGTAAGTGTGTATTGTGGTATGAAAAGGCCTATAATTCCCAAAGGGTACAACCAAATTGTGCTAAATTTCAATGTGAAATATTGGACTTTAATTTCAAGAAGTCAAACATTCGGTCAGCCTAAATTGGTTAACTAAAGCATTAAAAACATGAATTCCATTGTACAGTATTATCATTCTCTACCAAAACACCCAAGATTTCAACAGCAACCAGATCATAAACCACAGAAAAAAGTTCTACCCAAATTTTAGGCAGTAAACAGACTTAATTATATGATTTCAACTCATAATCACATACAAAAAACAATTAAAATTACCAAATCCCAGATGGAATATCGAATAATTCAACAAAAAGACTTATAATTTAACTACATTGGTACAAATTAAACCCTAGATATTTCAATTTGAGTATTATTGATCAATAAGTCAAAGTCTTTACCACTGAATTTCACCCAAAAAAAACCAGAAACTTTATACATTGAACTTAAAATCCCAGATCAAAACAAGCATAAAATTCATAACCCACATGATATTTTCAAGAATCCATCAAATAAAACAAACCCAGATCAGTGAAAACTTACATGAAAGTGAAGAAATCAAGATCTGCAAACAAGGGTTTCAGTCTTTTCACTCTCTTCTATGCCCTGAAGCTAAAACACATAAAAAAACAAAAAAGAAGGAGATAATTGCAGAATGCATAGATTTTGAGAGAATTTGGAACATTATTGAAGGGTATAGGGTTTTTAAGTGGTCACATTCTTTAATAATTTAGAAAAAAAGAAGGCATTAAATGGTGTCATGGGGTCAGCAAAATGGTTGGATTCTTGCAAATTTTTTAATTTTTAATCTGACTTTTAAGGGGAAAAAAAGTTATTTGGAAATCAAGAAAAAGATTATGTTTTTTTATGGGTGAATCTATTAAGACACGGAATATTGCTAATTGGACATGCCGTCGCCCTATACGCACTCGTATAGGCCAATACGAGGCGTATAGGGTTCAGTCTCTGCCAACAGAATGCCACGTCGCATTCCCGGTCTGGCGGCTGGGTCCAATACGGGCCGTATTGATCTATACGCAGCGTATGGGCCACGGGTTTTAATTTTGCTTCAAAAGTTGGCAGAAGTCGATTTAAAAACCTCTATACGTGGCGTATTGCCCTATACGCCACGTATAGGGTATTTTATTAATTTAAGTTTGTTGTTTTTTTTAATTTAATTTATATAACTTTGTTAATATAAGTTTGTTATATTTTTTAATTTAAATTATATAACTTTGTTAACATTTATTATATTTTTGCATTTATAATTTATCATTACAAACAAACAAAAAATTAAACATTACAACCAAAGAAATAAGTAAAAGACTATATACATTACATCACAAAATTAAATATATACATCAAAATGTTTTTACATACATAACCGAAGAAACAAACTAAATACAAATAAAAACAACTAAGCCTGACCCGCCCCGCCGTCATCCTGACCGGCCCCGCCGTCATCCTGAACGGGGTCGTCTGGATAATGACGTGGCAGTGGTAGTGGTGGTAGCTCGATGCCGGCGGCTCGTGATAGATCCACGAGGCTACCAACCGCCCACATCATAAGGTCCTCCATGCGGTCGCTCTGACGAGCCTGTCGCCGTGACTCGGCAACAAGTCACCGTGAGTCGGCAGCAAGGGTCTCAAGCAATGCCTGGGTGGCCCTGTCCAGCCTAACAGACCGACGCGCGTGTCGGGGATGCTGTGGCGGATGGTCGTGGATGGGCTCCACGTGCGGCTGATGCGGCGCCGGCAACGGCACACCTAGTGGCGGGTCAGGCATCTGCGGGCCCCCCTGTCCAGGCATCGGCGGCAACGGCACCGGGACCCAAACCTGGTCCTGGACGGCCCCTACAAACCGTAGGCCGAGCCCCGGGAAACGGTGCGTGATGCGCATGCCGCTAGCCGTGCGGCGGTCTAATCTGACAGGGGGAATGGGCGGTAACAACTCAGGCTCATGCGCATGCCATGGTGTAATACTACGCATGACCTGAGTGATAAAAGCGCCGCCATACAAAAGCCCGCGCCTCTGCCGCATATAGGCAGACGCGAAATAACTAGCGAGGCATGTGGATAGGGCGCACCCCGTGCCTGTAAGCAGGCAGTAGAGAAAGAAGAGGTCTCTATCGGTGCACCACTCACGGCTTTTCTGACGCGGTGCGATCGACGTCGAGATAAGCCGGTGCAAATATCTATAGAGGGGGTCTCTAATCCCCGAAACCTTCGCCTTGGTACCTAACCAAGGGCTATCGGAAATCAAACCCCAAAAAACAAGGAGTACCTCCTTGTCCACCTCCGTCACCGCCGCGGTGTAAACCGACAAAATCGTCTCGGGCTCAAAGTACAAGCCCGTCGCGACGGCCCACTGACGGAGGGTCAGACGGTACTGGTGGCCAAAAATACGGAAGGAGACCTGATCCGGCTCCTCTGCCGGCGCCTCCTCGGGAACGGGCGCTAGCCCCTCCTCTGAGTAGATGAACGTCGAAAGAAACTCGACGACCACCTCTCGGTAGGTCTCGGTGAATGATAGATCAAAAAGCCGATCCCATGGCGTGTCCTCGCCTATGATGGCCCTGGCCCGCTCCGCCTCCTGGACCTCCTGGAGAAGCTCCCAGTCCACCGCCGTCCCCGGCCCCAAACGCACCTCCCGTAGCTTTTGGCACCGGCCATACCACTCCGAGTCTGCCGGAAAATCCAAATAGGGGTAGTGCGCAAGATCCTGTAACTCGTCCATCTGAACATCGTCGTCGTGATCCGCCATATCTGAAAATAATAATATATTTAAAATAATAATAAATTGTTTATTTAATATAAATAAATGATTTAAAATAATAATAAATTGTTTTTATTATTTAAATAAATTATTTAAAATAATAAATAAATTGTTTATTTAATATAAATAAATGATTTAAAATAATTTTTTTAAAAACCTATACGCCACGTATAGCTTTATACGTGGCGTATAGGGTGTTACCGGGTAAGCAAGCCATACGCAGGCCAACCAAGCCATACGCAGGCCAGTTACCGGGCAAAACGAGCCATACGCGGCCAACCAAGCCATACGCAGGCCAGTTACCGGGTAACTTAAACCATACGCAGCGTATAGCCCCATACGTTGCGTATTGTTTCATCTTCTTCCTCTGATGAACTATACGCCACGTATAATTCTATACGCTGCGTATAGTTCATCGAATTCAACTTATAAATCTCTATTTCTACGCAATTTTAATGACTAATAATCAAAATTAAACCTATATTATATATCACGAGTCTAGAATACGTACCTTTACGAGTAAAAGAGGAAATTTTTGACCCGACAATCTCAATCTAGCGTCTCCTCGTATGTGTGTGTGTGTTAAAAATGGGGGGCGTTTGGTGCTGTACGCTGGCTCTTCTGAGTATACCGGTCGCTATACGCCATCGTATAGAACATTACGAGGCGTATAGCTCATGACCTTTGGAATTCCATACGGTACGTATGGATCTATACGTGGCGTATAGGTTTTTTTTATTTTTTTTTAATTAATATAATTAGTATTCTTTTTTGATATAATTAGTATAATTGTATTCTTTTTTTTTGTTTTCTATTTTGATATAATTAGTATAAACATGTATTTTATTACAAACAAACTTCATCCATAATTCGTGACGTATTGTGAAAAGTTATCGCTATCAGTAGCCATTTTTTTCTTAAACCGTTCAATACGATCACTGTATATATTTTCCCATTCTGCTGCATCACCATAATAATTATTTAATATTCAAAACTTACTTCCTCGTTTGGCTGCATACAGTCGTTCGTAAAGCCGGTTGAAGTTGTACTGGTATACTTCTGGCGTAGGAGACTCACACAATACCGACCAAGAATACTTGAAATTTTCCCAATCTTCGTCTGTAAACGATGCCTTGCAATGTTTTGAGATATTCTCGTGTATGTGCCACCGGCATAGGTTCTTGGAACTTTCCGGGAATATTTTGTCACACGCGTTCATAAGAGCTTTGTCCCTGTCTGTTACTATCACGCGCGGCTCCATACACTTTTGCAACATACCTTTGATTTGCAATAGCAACCAGACGAAGTTTTCCTCCCGTTCTTTAGATATAAATGCATGAGCGACGCAGAACGACTGGTGTGTGGAGGTCACACCGACCACTTGGACAAATGGAAGTCTATACATGTTTGTTTTGTACGTTGCGTCGATCATCAAAACATGCGGGAACGCACGCCACATCTCGTAGGATTTCGGATGAACAAAGAATATCTCCTCCACGACATTTGTGACGGGATCCTCCCGGGTATAGTAGACGTAATGTTTAGAAGAAAGCAGGTGCTCCAGAACCTGCATTGGAGTTTCACCGACTCTCGTTTCGTTTTTTATCTTTTGTATTGCATTATAAATGTCCTTTTTAATGCAACTACTATCGGGGTTTTGCTCCCTTATGGTTGCCAAAATGTTTCGTGGCATCATGTTTTGCGAATACAATTTCGCCACCAAAAGTTGTTCCGACTCAGACAGTCTCCTGGCAAACGAGTGCGCCTCAAGATGTTGACTAGGATCGTGGTTATGACTGTCATCCTTCACCGTTAATTTCCAATCACCAGTATTTACTTGGTACTCTCCTTCCAATTTAAAAGGACAACCTGTTTTCTTGCTACCGACACGTCGAACCGTGGCAGTAGATTTACGTTCGCCGTGACGGTCACACACAAGCCACACCTTGATAACCGGCTCCGACGGGTCGTCGCCTTTTCTCCTCGATCGTCGGGTGACAATGACGTAACCATTCTCACGTCCTCTGCGGACAGCCCAATCCACCAACTGATCACGAGTCTGAAAATTCTACAACAACGGTACGGTAAAAGTTAAGAAACAACAAAATAAATGTATGCATATATATAGGAATGTTATACCTGGTCAGTTTTATACGTCACGAAGCTGTCGGTTTGTTGTGTCGGGTAAGAGTCTTCACCGTACACGAAGTCGTCCGTGGGTTGTGTAAGGTAAGAGTGTTCACCGTATACGAACTCGGGATTGCTTAGTGGCTCGTTCAAATCGGGAAGCCTTACCCGTTGATTAGAATAAACGTCGGACGAGACCTCCTCCCGGTTCACATCTTGAAATCCAGAACTTTGCGGGTTGTTTTCCAGCGACTCGTTAGAATATACCTGAAAACCGTAGTTACCATCCCACCACCAAGACATTGCTATAACTTTTTGAAAACCGTAAATTGTTTGAAAATTTTTGAACGATACGTTCAAATGAGAATTGTGCATGGTAAAATACACAAAATTTGGCCCCTATACGCATCGTATAGCTCTATACGATGCGTATAGACTCCTGGTCAAACCGACAACATCGTATAGGTCAATACGATGCGGTTTAGGGTACGAGGTGACTTCTGCAACTAGTCATCCATCACATCTCTATACGCCACGTATAGACCTATACGTGGCGTATAGCGATGTGATGGATGACTAGTTGCAGAAGTCACCTCGTACCCTAAACCGCACCGTATTGACCTATACGATGCGTATAGGGGTTGGAATGTCTAGGAGTACGATGTTGTCGGGTTTGGGAAATTGTGAAGGCTATACGCATCGTATTGCCCTATACGATGCGTATAGAGCCCGGTCCAGATAGCAATTCCCGTGTCCCATTAGTAGTCCCCTTTTTTATAACGTCTCTTTCCATAATTTCTTTTTCTTGAAAAGTAAATTTATCACAGTTGAATACTTGAAACGTAATAAAGAATCAAGATAGTCTTGGGGGGGAAGATTACAAAGGGAGCAGTGGTGATATGGTGGCCCCATCAGGTTAGAATCTCGTGTAATATACGACTAATTTGCATATAATGTTATATACTTAGAAATAAAAATCGTATTCTTTAAAACTTGTTATTACACGGGTTGAATAAACTTGTTTATTATGCGTGTTGAATAAAATGTAATATGTTAACACATACACTCCCCAAACTATGTTTTTAAAAAATGTACTTTGACGTGACAATTATAAATTACGTTAAGTTAATTTATAAAATATTTTTTTCAACTGGGTATTAATCTTTTTTATGTAATTGATAAATGTTAATTTATATTAACTTTATTTGGTTAATAAGTATCCATAAACATTTTTTTATTAAATACTTAAAAAAATGTATTAGTTTAATATCATCATAAATAGAAGAGAGAGACGGAAAAACATACAATCAAAACCTTTATTTATTATATAGTATAGATATATATTTTATTTAAGGAAAATTTCACAAAATAGTAATAAAGTTTTTTCATCTGTTTCATTTAAGTCACTTAAACTTTTTTTGTTTCATTTTAGTCACTTAAGTTTCTTGTCTGTTTTATTTTAGTCACTCAAACTTTTTTTTGTCACATTTTAGTCACTCAAATTTCACATGTTGTTCTAATATTTGCACAATTACGAAGTTAACATGTAACTGTTTTTTGGATTTTGTTTTATGAATATGGTGAAAAATGTTGGTTTTACTATTTTTGGATTTCATTTGCCCCATAATCATAGAATGAAATACAAAAAAAAATAACTCGTAACATGGTAATTTCACAAGACTTGAACAACAAGTGAAACTCGAGTGACTAAAATGAGATAAAAAAAATTAATGACTAAAATAGAACATATAAGAAACTTGAATGACTAAAATGAGATAAAAAAAGTTTGAGTGACTAAAATAAAATATATGAGAAACTTGTTTACTATTGTGTATAGTTACCCCTTTTATTTATACCAAATTATCAGAAACATGCATATTCTTGTATCGAAATATCAAACAACAATTAAAATTAAAAAAAATAAGGTATTTTTGTTATATTATAAAATTCAGATACCTTTTATTAGATTTATAAACAAAACCAAATACATAATTATGATCATACAAACTTGTTTAATACAAAACGAAATTAAGTAAAAACTAGTGAGAATGTCATAATGCATGTTATACGTAGTGGTGAAAATATTTAATAGGAAAGTGAGGAGTGGAGTGGAGTGAAGAAGTTTTCGATTCAATCCATTTTCTCACTTTATTTTTCCAGTACCATTTAAGGAAGAGGCCATTAGTTACTTCTCATAATTCTCTACCTAAAATTAGTTTTGTATTAAACGACCTCTCTATCTTCCTGATATTAACTTGATTGTTTTAAACACAACATTTATTTATTAATTAATTAAGAAATATTTTCGTAAAGCTATTAACAATGCCATGTTAACAAAATGGGCATGGAGGTACAAAAGTAAAGATCAAAGTCTATGGAAGAAAGTGATATCGGCTTAACCTCTTAACAACAAATGGTTGTCAATACTCCCAGTGAAAAGAATGTTAACATGTACTTGGAATAATACTATTAAATTAGAATCAAAGTTTTCTTTTGCATGTCTGAAGTTACAAAACATGATTAAAGGTCGATTCGGTAACAGGATAAATATTTGGTTTTGGATTGATCCTTGGGCCGCAAATGAACCCCTCAGAGACATCTTCCCAAACTTACTCTCATTGGAGGTGAAGAAAAAATGCAAGGTAATCGATTGTTACAACTTGCAGAACCAAAACTTAACATGGAAATGGAGACATGTCGTTGATTACCATCAAGTCAATCGGAAACCTAATTAACCTAGATATCTAGGGTAATTCAGGTATCGTATCCACAAGAAGCATGTGGTTAGTGTCACACATTCGTTTGATTATGTAGATTAAAACACGAAGATTTGATTATTAAACAGCTTGAATTGCATAAGTTATGAACAAAGTAATTCAGTAAAGTTTAAGCAATTAAAATATGATCGCATTCAATAGACAATTTGACTTGATCATACATACATCACCACATAAACATAGCTTAGTTTATCAGATTTACACATAGGATAATCAATGGCCGCTTCACTCGAACAACAACTCTGTTAACAATTCTAGACCAAGTAATTTATGCTGTATGATGGGGTACTTATCAACTATCAATTCACTATCCGACACTATCTATCAAAACACCTTGTTCTCTAATGATGAAAACCAAATAGCAGAAACATTGTTATGAAATGTTCAAAAAAGCAAACCATTCAACATATAAACATGATAAACACAAGAATTCACTAAAAGTATCGAGTACTCAAACATCTCAATGAAAATTCATGTCAAATGTACTTACAGATGAGATTGAATGTCAAATGAAATCAAACCCTACATCTGGATGTACCCATGAAGAAATCTAGCTGCTTGTGATGATGGAATAAGATGATGAAATGTGAATTCAGGGAGCAAGTTCAATGATTTGGATGATAAAAACACTTTGTCACTAGAGCCTTTTCATCATCCTCTGCTCCTTGGCTCTTCGTATTATCAATGAGTGAAAAAAATACGAATTATGCCTTGAAACTCGTCAAAAAAACGTTTAAAACCCCTTCAGGTCTTGGTCTGGGCGTAGGATTACGCTGGCTCCTTAATCCATTTTTCCAGTTTCTTTAATTATTGAATGAATGACTAGATAAGTAAAATAGTTTTAAACAAATAAAAATACAATTTAACAATAACTAATTAGATCATAAATTTAGCAACCTCATGAACAGTAAGGTACAACTCTCTCTCAAAAATATAGGAGCATTATTAATTAATTTATAAAGTACTGTAAAGATGTTCTTTTGACTACAATCATACAACTACTTATTTTTTTTCTTCTTTACTAGTATTTAATAATAAATTTATCTAATTAACATTCTTAGATCACTACAATTACAAAGTATTATAATGATCTAAGAATATATAACAAAGTTTTTTCTTCTTTACAAAGTTTTTATTATTATTTATTTTTTTAATAAAAGTAAAAACTAAACATATATAAAACAAAGTATGTAACTTATAAATCATTAAAACCATGCATCTACTAGAAAATATGATATACATAACTCATGGTAGTGACTAAATAAAGACCGACCATTTGGATTGGTAGCCCAGTGACAGAAGCAAAAGACTCTTGAAACACATAAGTTTGAAGGTATTGGGTTCAAGTCCAACAAAAATAAAGAAATTCGACGTTCTAAAAAGAAGACTAAATATGCACCATAGCGTTCTCCATATGCTATATGCCTAACAACAATACTCACTTTTCTTATAATAATTTACTATCAAATTTATAAAGTTTTGAAAACATGTTTTTGTTTTTATTGTAATATTTAATGACTTGTTGTTTGATAAGTGACCAAAGCTTCATGCATTAAAAATATGTTTTATTTATGCAAATTAATATGGGGAATACAAAAATTTTGTGTAGCTATGCATGTGCAGGTGTTGAAAGCTTAAAGTATGATTTTGGAATATATTAGGTGAGAGATGCAAGAGTCGGAAGAGACACGGAGAAAACGGGGCAGAAACTCAGGACCTGGCGTAAGCCTACTCCACCTGGCGTAAGCCTACTCCACCAGCGTAAGCTTACTTCACCCAGCGTAGGCCTACTCCGAACCAGTTTATTCACAGCAAACTTCAATGTTGCGGAGTAAGCTTACGCTGGTTACGTTATTTTGACGTGGATTTTCAGGAAACTGCCGAAAATGAGAGTTTAAGTGGGGGTTTCTTCCCCAAATTCAAGAGGAGATTTTTCTACACAGTTCTTGGGCCATTTTGGGGAGTTTTGGAGGCTAGAAACATATTATTGAAGATTGGTATCAAGAAATTGAAGAATCGAAGATGAATTCCACAACAATGAGCGGCTAATCCACCGGTAATCATTCCCGGGTGAATTGTTTGTAAGTTTTTAGGGTTTTTATCATATACTAGCTTTGAGAAACAATTCTTGTAATCGTTTGGTTTGAAATACTTGAATCTTTGTGTTTAGTATGGTTATGAACTCACGGGAGTCGATAAATTCTTGCACCATTAACCCCGTTAGATGATAATTGCTATGAACTTTGATTTGTGTTGAATCTATTGATTAATCTAATTCTATATTGCATACATTTGTCTCGATTTCATTCGTGAATATTGTTTTACACTATTTGTCGATGATGTATGAATGTTGATGTTCTTGGTTAGATTTGGTTAATTTGATTTGGATAACCATTTGATTGTTTGAACTCATATGTTGGTGTGATAATTCCTAATTACTTGTGAACTTGAAACCCGGGTGTGATTCATTTTTAATTATTGTTTACACTTTAAACCGTTTATTTACTACTTGATTACTCGTGATCGTTTTGTTAGTTGATAATCATTGCTTGTTGGATTTGATAAGTTTCACCTAAATCATTGCTTGTGTTTGGTCAGAAAGACCCATTGTAACTTCATAAATCGCATTGTCAATTGAAGTTGAGCACCGACCACAAACTCTTCGTGGTTCGACACCCTTCTTACCCTAACTAGTTTAAGGTGATTAGGACACTCTAATTCTTTATCTTTGACCGGTCCCTTCGACACCGATCAAATTTTGGCGCTGTTGCCGGGGAGTGTGTGCGCTTGGTGCTTTATTTTAATTGACTCTTGTGACTATTTGTTACTTGTTTTGTTTGGTTAATCTTCTTCTATTTTTGTGTTACGCGTGGTGTTTGTTTGTGTGTGCAGGTGACAGATTAGTGCATGCGTACCCGTTCATCTGGGAGGATTTCACCGCTTGTTTTTGAACCAGAAATTGAGAGGATAGCAAGGTAAAACCGAACCCAACAACAAAAAAATTTACAACCCATTTCATCGGAACCATCATCTATGGATAGTCGAAGCAGTCATTCGGGAACTAGCATAAGAAACCGTGGCCCAACTCCAAACAGAGGCCCTATCCCTAACCGCCCACCAACTCCACCTCACCGAACCCCAACCCCATCTATACCTATTAATAACAACCAACCCCGTGGGTCGGGTACAGTTTAACAAAACCGACCCATTAACATTCGTACCAATCCCGCGTACCAAGGAAGAAGGGGACCACAACAAAATCAAACCCCTCCTGGAAACATATTTGGAGCTCAACCAAGAAACGACAATGAGAACGATGGTTGGGAGGATAACGATGGTGAATACTTTGGGTATGATGATAATGAGGATGTTGGGAATGGTGATGGGTTTGGAGATTACGAGTATGAAGATGGTGAGAGGAGCCAATTTGGAGAATATAACGAGGGGCAAGGCTTTGGAGAGGAAGAAGAGGTGAATTATGTTCACCAAAGGGCGAGACAACCAATGGGTCGAACGGGTAGACCTGAGAGATTTGGTTATCCTCCTAGACAAGAAGGGAGGAGATTTAATGGGGGCTACAACAATGAAAACCGAATACAACCGGTAGCCCCTATGGGTGGAGTTAATGGTCGCTTTCGACCGGCTATTTCGGAGAATGCTTCTCCAATTGTTCCACCAATTCCCGGAATGAGGCGATTCAAGTCAAGGCCAAATTATATCAATGTTCTCCCACATTTTCATGGCATGGTTACCGAAGAACCATACACCCATTTAGCCGAGTTTGCCGCCATCTGTAACACAATTGGAGATGAGAACTTCGATCAAGGCGAGGTCAAACTTAGACTTTTTCAGTTTTCCCTCAAGGATCGAGCAAAGCAATGGTTCATCACATTGCCGGCTAATAGCATCCACACATGGGATGAAATGCAACAAGTCTTCTTGGATGAGTACTATTCGGTTGCGAAGACGGATGATTCCCGAATTGAGTTTCGGACCTTTCAACAACAAACGGGTGAACCTTTATATGAAGCCTTTACACGCTTCAAAGAGTTGTTGAGGAAATGTCCCCACCATCAAATCGAGTTGTGGGAACTAGTGAAGTGTTTTGTGGATGGTTTGACTCAAGAGGAGAGAAAGTACTTGAAGTCCACAAGTAATGGGACATTGTTGTCTAATCCTGAAGAAGATGATTGAGATTTCTTAGAAAGGATGAGCCAAAACTCTAAAGCCGAGGCATCGGCTAGTCGAAGAACTAAACACACGATTTCTAAGTCCGTCCCGGATTATGAAACAAAAGAGAGGTTGGCATCTATGGAAAGAGAGTTAGCATTGCTGAGGAAAAGTGAGAAGAAAGAAGTAGCGGGAGTAAAACCCGATTTGATGTTTGTGAAAATTGTGGAGATTTGGGGCATAAAGCGATGAATTGCTCAATGCAAGATGATAGACAAGAAGAAGTGAACCAAGTTTTTGGTGATAGGAAACCATATGATACAAACTCAACCTCCTATCACCTGAGCTCAAGGAATCATCCCAACTTCAAATATGGGGATGCGTCAAACCAATTGAACCCAAATTTCCATGGTTCAAATCAAGGTACTTCGTCATACCAACTGTCACACCCCAACCGACGGCGGATTATACGTCGGGGCGGACGCCGTTGTTCAATAGCACAAGGTTAACTATTAAAGTTTTGATATTTCATTTATGAATAATTTAAGATTCAATACAAGGAAGAATAATACGAATACAACATTTAATTTAAGTAGTCTAGGTCCAAAGCATCCTATGTGATCACGAATAAGTCTCATGATGTAAACCTGAAACATGTGAAAGAATCTGTCAACTACAAAATAGTTGGTGAGATACAAAGGTTTTGACACAGTTTAACAAGTATTTGAGAAGGATTACAATTCACTATGATATACGCATTCTATAATGTAAGTATGAGAACAAGTATCTTAAACATTGTGCACTTCAACCCTCCAACCAAGTTTAGGCATAACCCACAGGTTACCCTTATAAGTCTCAAGTTTAAAGTTTAATTCAGTAACAATCACCAAGGGCTCCCCCCGAAGGGGTCAATCAATCAAGGTGGATTGGTCAAATGCAATAGATCTATCATTGTTACTATAGGCTTGATCAAAGTTAATGAATGTGCTAGTTTTAAGTTTAATCTAAGCATACAAGTTTCAAGTTTAACATAAGAATAAGCATCTAGTCATAGTTGTACAAGAATTGTATAAGTTCAAAGTTTTTGAACATGTTTCACCCCAAAAGTATAGAAAGGAAAAAGGGGCTAAGTATACTCACTTGGATTGGATGAAGAGTATCCGACAAGGATTGAGTGTAGCAAGAATTTGAGGGAGAATATCCTCGCAATAAGCCTTAAACGATGTTGAAACGAGTGAGAACGGGTCGAAGGTCGAGATCGGCTGTCACTGGGATCAAACGAGCAATGCAGGGGACGAATGGCTAAATTGAGTGTTTGTGTAGTTAGAGTGTGATGTCGTTGGTGTTTAGTAACTAGTATTTATAGGTGATTTCGATGATTAATGCTTGAACGGTTAGGGAGTTTACGGTTGAGAGTAATAACTCCGATTTCGAACCCACGCGTTGATACGGCTGGATTGGAGCATTGAATTACCTCGGGCTAGGGTCGCACGCTGGAGGTGAAGCTCGAGGTGCAACGCATTTAGCCGGGATTGCGGTTTCGGGTGAAAGAGGGTGAAAACCGGTTGATGTGGGATTCGAACTCGTGATCAGTTCATGACTCAGATGTTTGGTCAAATTACATAAATGGTCCCTGAAGTCTCAAGCCTTTATTATTTCATGTTAAAACATAACTTTTAAGTTTAAAATAAATTTCTATAATAGCAGTTTTAGTCCCTGGACTTTATACAACAAATAATATGTTTTATTAAAACTACCTAAGTTTTATAGGTTTTATTATTTTATAATTTTTATAAAATGATTAATAAGATTTAGAGCTTACAAGTTTAAGTATTAAAAATAAGTTTATAAATTATTTTATTTATATAATTATAAACTTATAATGTTTTAAGAATTTCAAACATTTTTATTTATAAGATACATCTATATATATATTTGTCTTATATATATATATACCAAGTATAATTGTTTTTACTAATTGAATTAATATTTAATATTTAAAAAAATGTATTTTTAATAAGTTTCTAAGATTTGAATGCTCAATACGTGCACGGGTTTAGGGAAAGATACATCGGAAAAATCCTGGATATTACAGTCTCCCCTACTTTAGGAAATTTCGTCCCGAAATTAAAGTAGAAGGGTCTAGTTCAGGATTTAAGTTTATAGTACGTACGAGATAATGAGAGAAAATACTTTACGTTCCTAAGTAAAACCCTGGGTTACGTTTAGAATCTAAATTGGATTGTAATGATAGGAATAAGATTACATCCGAGTTTCTAAGTTTCACAGTCCATGATTGCTAGAAGTTTCTCTAAGAAGCATATAGTTTCATTGAAATATATAAAGATTTTGTTTTCAGACACGTATTCGAGAGAATAACTGCGGAATTACCATTCAGAATTCAAGGTGAGATGCATCACTCAGAATGGATTCGGTGATAATTTAATGATCTGAGTTTGTAGTCTAATACGTCTAAGGATTGCTACGGTACCTAAGTTCCGTGGCCACCTTTTACGATAAGTCTTAGATCATAGCACACGACAGAGTTCACTATGTCTTCCCATACGTTGATCTTCATACTTACGTGTGCACCCGCAAGCATTTAAATCGTCGCATAGTCCGCATAGGTCCTTCCGTTTGTGTGTGGATCAAGAAAGAGTATAAGAATTTGTTTAACTCATGACTAGTGTTTCCACGTAAGAGTGATCATTGATTAACGAGTCTCTTAGAGAGAAACGTCATTCAATGATTAAAGAGAGAAGAATGTGACAAGATTTAGAGTTTCAAAGTTTACTCGTGATTGATTAAGAATACCTCAATCATCGAGTAGTTTAAAGTCTTTACACTTTCCTCGTGTTTGATCAAGAATACATCAAACCTTGAGTAGTTTAAAAGTCTCATACGTTCATCATGTTTGAACAAGCATACGTCAAACATGGAGTAGTTTAAAGTCTTATACGTTCATCATGTTTGAACAAGAATACGTCGAACATGGAGTAGTTTAAAGTCTCATACGTTCATCATGTTTGAACAAGAATACGTCAAACATGGAGTAGTTTAAAGTCTCATACGTTCATTATGTTTGAACAAGAATACGTCAAACATGAAGTAGTTTAAATTGTGTTTGATCAAGAATATGTCAAACATAGAATAGTTTAAATTGTGTTTGAACAAGAATACATCAAACATAGAATAGTTTAAATTGTGTTTGAACAAGAATACGTCAAACATAGAATAGTTTAAATTGTGTTTGAACAAGGATACGTCAAACATAGCATAGCTTAAAGTCTCTTAGTTTAGCTTCAGTGTATAGAAGTATACGATTACGTTTTGAGTATAAAGTGGTTATCTAAATACTCTAGTGTTTAAGACAGGTATGGGACAGCGTTTGGAACAGGCTTAACCGTTATACGCTTTCTCACAGAAGATTCGAGTTGTCCAGAAGATTTGTGGATCCCGATGTTTGGTTTAGATAGGAGTCAGGGGATGTACTCTGCTAAAGAGAGTAATGTCCTCCTTCCTGCTAGTGTCTAGTATCAAGAGTTAAGTTTTCTCGTATATATGGAATGTACGTTTATCAAGTCTTATAGGGTTTGGTTAAGATGGACACACAAAAGTTTTTAAGACTAAGAATCCAAGTATAAGTTTGAAAATAGGATAAGTCAGTTGAGTTTCAAGTTTCAGTATTAAGCTTTACATGATCCTTTATTGATCATGTTTAGTTTTAAGAATACGGGATCGAGTATTTGTACAAGTTTTACATGACTCAAAAGTCTCTGACCTCATAGTTGTGTATACGAAGTTTAATGTTTTAGCAACGTGTATTTAAGCTTTTAGTCCCCGTTGTGATTTATAGTAAGTCTTTTACGTGACAAGAGTTGAATGAGGAAAGTCTCCAAGCATAGGGTAACGGGAAAAGTTTCGATAAGGTTTATGATAGTGTGTTTACAAATGATTTTTCTTGGTTCATAACAGAAAGTATAGTTTTCTTTTGTATAGAATGTAATTAAGATGTTCAAAAACGACGAGTTACTTGAGAAAGGATTTATCCAACCGAGCATCTCGCCGTGGGGTGCTCCGGTATTGTTTGTAAAGAAGAAAGATGGTTCGATGAGAATGTGTATCGATTATCGCGAGTTGAATAAACGAACGGTAAAGAACAAGTACCCTTTACCAAGGATCGATGACCTGTTCGACCAGTTGCAAGGCGCAAGTTGGTTTTCGAAAATCGACCTTCGGTCCGGGTACCATCAGTTGAAGGTGAGGGAAGAAGACATACCGAAAACTGCATTTCGCACGCGTTATGGACATTTCGAGTTCCGCGTAATGTCTTTCGGATTGACGAACGCCCCCGCAGCGTTCATGGATTTAATGAATAGGGTGTGTCGACCGATGCTGGATCGATCGGTAATAGTGTTTGAGATGGCAACGATCACGAAGTTTACAGGGTAACACAGTAATGAAGCTTTATAGAAGAATTTGTAGGGTAATACATAGTTTAAGGGTTATATTACAACGATCACGAAGTTTACAGGGTAGTATCTATAAATATAAGTTTATGTAGTTTTTAAGTATAATCTCGAAAGAATTTCTCCATTGAAGGTCACTCCTTCAGGTTATGACGAGTAAGCATGCTGTCATGTGACAAGACGGGACTTAAGAATCATAGAATAAAGGTTATAGAGGAAAGTTTTTGAATCATGAATTTATGAAGCGTAAAGTATTTGAGATGGCACTCATTTAGTGCATATCACTAAGTGAGTACTTTGACATATCAAGAGAAATTTAAGCTCACTAATGTTTAGAGAAGTCGTGCATTCCTATAAGTGGATACTCATCCCAAGAATTCCCAGGAAAGCATACGGGTCCAACGGTTGATTTGGATTTATACGAAATGCTTTCCTTGACAGAATTTCCCAGAATACAGGTATCCACCCTTCCGGTCCGCACAAGTTCTCACACATTATCTAGAACTTAAATATTCTTGACGAGAGTTTAGTGGTGGCTTAGACTTAAAGCCTAAGAACGTATCCTCGATGTAGTAGACTCTTGTAGCACGTAGATAAGTAGAAGCATAGAATTTCCAAGCGTTCACGTATAAGAATTAAGAATAGAATGAGGAGAAAGTTCCTAGTAAAGGACATGAGATAACTCATGTTTAGGTCTCCTAAGTTATAGTATACGTCATGTGTTGTAAGGCCCCAAACCCGGGAGGCCTCACTTGTTGGATTTACTCATTCACAAACAGTTCTTAAACATGAATATCAAATAACGCAGCGGAAAATTTCATTCAAACATAACGTCATCATTGTTCTTACATGCGGAAGCGTAAAGAATGTTTAAAACATAATTACATCATAACTAAACATAACGGGATGCCAGTCTTCATGATCAACCGGGTAACTCTTCTCGCTTGCCAAGCATCACCGTCCATCATCCATACCTGCCTTAACCTGAATGTGCATACTAAAAAGTCAACTACGCTGGTGAGTTCTAGTTTTAACATAAAACCTTAACTTCAAATAATTTGCCAAAAACATAACTTCGTACTTCATTTAATAAATAGCGTACGCAAAATAATGCAATAACAAAATATAACACTTTATAAACATAAGTCAACGAACATATCGAATCTGCGCCTTCTCGTAACCGTCAAATCCATACGTTACATACTGGTTGAATAATCTAAGGATCACCACCACTAGGCCCATCATCACCGTACTGTCCTTCGAGTGAGGAACTCCTAGGGCCCGATACTTAGGTCATCCAACCCTTCAAGCACGGCGTCCCAAAGGATAGCGCGTACCAAACTTCAAGCACTGCACCCCGTAGGGCGCAAGTACCAAACTTCAAGCACGACTACCCCGTAAGGTAAATCGTACCAAACTTCAAGGATCACGATAATCCCCTTGGCGACCGTCATCGCCCCAGTTGTACAACAGTTGGCCAGCCACAGAGGCCCCTAAAAGGTAAAGGCCCATACTTCCCATCCCTTAACCTTCATTCCCTAAGGAATATTGGCAGATTCGTTCGTTTGTGACTTTCATAAACCTTCGCTTCTTTTACTTCAAAAACTTCAGTTAAAGCATTCGTACGTTTTATTAAAATCATTCATTCATTCATAAACACTTCGTGAACTTCGTAAACTTCATAAACTTCTTTTGGCAAAATATTTCATAAACACTTCCTTCAAAACCTTTCCTTCTAAAACATCCTTCATAAACATCATTTTATAAAAAATTACATACAACCTTCATAAACATCGTTTTATAAAATCGTCACATCGTTACGTATGCACACCAGCCCAAAAACATTATTAAAACATTTAAAAGAGGGCTTCTAGAACTCACCTTATAAGCTAGTTTCGGTTGTCCTAAACAAAGGTCCAACAACTTCACTTCCGATCTGAATTGATTAGTTAAATACACATCAGACCAATATCGACTCTAATGGTTTAACCCTTCTAAACATACTGGCTTCACTTAACCAGTTCTGATGTCTGCGCACTTGGCAAGTGCGCAGACCCTGCTGCCTGCGCACTTAGCAAGTGCGCAGACCATGCTTCCTGCGCACTTAGCAAGTGCGCAGGTCCTTCCTCCTGCGCACTTAGCAAGTGCGCAGGACCTGCTCCGTGCGCACTTAGCAAGTGCGCACGACCTGTTCTTCGTGAAAACCCTAACTTTCGCATTCGGGTCTGATCATGTCAAGATCCCGAACCTGTTACATTCAAAACGTTCGTTTTCCATTAAGGAACTCAAATCCATGATTATCTTTCAGTTTCATCCGTTCAAACCTTACATTTTCACCCAAAACCCGAAAACCCCAAAAACAAACTAAAACTCAGATTTAGGTCGGATCGTTACCTGAATCGAGCTTTTGATCCGGAGGTTCTTCTCACGAGTGCAAGAGACACGAGCGGGTGCAATCTTGTGCGATTCCGACACTTTCTCTCTCTACGGTTTTCTCTCTCTAGAATTGCAAATGAGAGAAACATGTGGTGATCTTGGCTATTTATAGGGGAGACCTCCCCAAGCCCGGTTCGTGACTGACCCGGCCCGACTTCGGCCCGCTTGAACTCGTTAACTTTATTTCTCGACATTTTGGGATGTTACAAGTCTACCCCCCTTATAATAGGTTTCGTCCCCGAAACCTATCACAAGTCAAATAATTGAGGGTACGACTCCCTCATTTCCTCCTCCGTTTCCCATGTAGCCTCTGATCCCTTTCGGTGCCTCCATTGGACTTTAACCAATGGAATAACTTTATTACGCAAAAGCTTCTCCTTTCGGTCTAAGATAGCCACGGGTTCTTCGATGTAATTAAGGCTGTTGTCAACCTCGATGTCAGTAAGTGGTACGTGAGCCGATTCATCCGCTAAAAACTTTCGCAAGTGTGATACATGGAAGGTAGGATGAATCCCACTTAACTCATCAGGCAACTCCAACCGATAAGCGACTTCCCCAACCTGTGCCATTATCCTGAACGGTCCGACAAACCTCGGACTTAACTTTCCTCTCTTCTTGAATCGTATGATTCCCTTCCAGGGCGACACTTTCAACATTACTTTGTCCCCAACATCAAACTCGATAGGCCTTCGTCGTCTATCCGCATAGGATTTCTGGCGATCTTGCGCGGCCTTAATTCGAGCTTTGATTTGATCAAACCTTTCCGACGTTTCTTTTATGACTTCCAGACTTCCTAACTCCTTCTGTCCAATCTCACCCCAACAAACCGGGGTCCTGCATCTTCTACCATACAACATTTCGTAAGGCGGCATGCCTATAGTCGTGTGATGACTATTGTTGTAGGAGAATTCGGCTAACGGCAGATGACTGTCCCAACTGCCACCGAAGTCGATAATACAAGCACGGAGCATATCTTCCAATGTCTGAATGGTCCTTTCGGACTGACCATCCGTTTACGGGTGGTATGCCGTGCTGATATTAAGCCTTGTGCCCATCGTCTCATGAAATCTTTTACAGAACCTCGATGTGAATCGTGTGTCCCGGTCAGATACGATCGTCAAAGGCATCCCATGTCGTGCTACTACTTCGTTGATAAACACTTCTGCTAACCTTTTCGATGAGAACGTCTCGCGAATAGGTAGGAAATGAGCACTCTTCGTTAATCGGTCCACAATTACCCAAATGGTGTCATGACCTTTAGCTGTGCGGGGTAGCTTGGTTACGAAGTCCATGGTAATGTGTTCCCACTTCCATTCTGGTATATCAAGTGGTTGGATCTTTCCATACGGTTTCTGGTGTTCAGCCTTTACTTGCGAGCAAGTCAAGCACTTGCTTACATACTTCGTCACATCACATTTCATTCCAGGCCACCAGTAGTCCTTCTTCAGGTCTTGGTACATTTTGTTGGTACCAGGATGGATAGAGTAACGAGACTTATGAGCCTCATCCAAGATTTTGGTTCTAAGCTCGCCACCCATAGGTATCCATACCCGTCCATAACGTGTTCTAACACCAAGGGTGTTATATTCCAACTTGTCTTGTTGGCCAACCATCCTTTCCTTCTTTATGTTTTCTCCTTTAAGTGCCTCATCTTGAGCTATTTCGATCTCTCTCATCACATCCGATGTTACCACCAACTGGCAATCTTTCACTCTAATAGGAGTAGGCACATCTTTACGGCTTAGAGCGTCAGCCACCACGTTTGCCTTTCCAGGATGGTACATGATCTCACAGTCATAATCCTTCAGGAGTTCCAACCATCGTCTCTGCCTCATATTAAGCTCCTTTTGTTCGAAGAAGTACTTCAAAATTTTGTGGTCGGAGTAAATAGTAAACTTCACCCCGTACAGGTAGTGCCTCCATATTTTTAATGCAAATACGACAGCAGCAAGTTCCAAATCATGAGTCGGATAGTTGACTTCGTGAACTTTCAACTGCCGCGACGCATACGCAATCACTCTACCGCGTTGCATCAACACACACCCTAATCCCTGACCTGACGCGTCAGAGTATACCACCAGGTCTTCACTGCCTTCGGGAAGGGCCAAGACTGGAGCTTGGGTTAACTTTTCCTTCAATTCTTTGAACGCCTCATCTTGGGTCGAACCCCATTCGTACTTTACTTCCTTCCGAGTCAACTTTGTCAACGGCGAAGCTATTTTCGAGAAATCCTGGATGAATCTCCGATAGTAGCCTGCCAATTCAAAGAAACTGCGGATTTTAGTTGGCGTCTTAGGAATATCCCATTCTCTTACCGTTACTATCTTTGCTGGGTCAACCATAATGCCGTTTGGGTTAATGACGTGACCTAGGAATTGGACTTCCCTAAGCCAGAAACCACATTTGGAGAACTTAGCATACAACTTCTCCTTCTTCAGAGCTTCCAATACTTCCTTTAAGTGACACGCGTGATCACCCTCA
Organism: Smallanthus sonchifolius; assembly: GCA_023525975.1. Classification (NCBI taxonomy): domain Eukaryota; kingdom Viridiplantae; phylum Streptophyta; class Magnoliopsida; order Asterales; family Asteraceae; genus Smallanthus; species Smallanthus sonchifolius. Next base: position 57,779,056 of record CM042045.1, read on the forward strand.
TTCTTGGAGTAGATAAGGATGTCATCGATGATGTAACATCCCAAAATGTCGAGAAATAAAGTTAACGAGTTCAAGCGGGCCGAAGTCGGGCCGGGTCAGTCGCGAACCGGGCTTGGGGAGGTCTCCCCTATAAATAGACAGGGTCACCACATGTTTCTCTCATTTGAAATTCTAGAGAGAGAAAACCGTAGAGAGAGAAAGTGTCGGAATCGCACAAGATTGCACCCGCTCGTGTCTCTTGCACTCGTGAGAAGAACCTCCGGATCAGAAGCTCGATTCAGGTAACGATCCGACCTAAATCTGAGTTTTAGTTCGTTTTTGGGTTTTTCGGGTTTTGGGTGAAAAGGCAAGGTTTGAACGGATGAATCTGATAAATAATCATATATTTAAGATCCCTGAGGGAAAACGAACGTTTTGAATGCAAAGGGGTTCGGGATCGTGACATGATCAGACCGAATGCGAAAGTTAGGGTTTTTCGCGAAGAACAGGTCGTGCGCACTTGCTAAGTGCGCACGGAGCAGGTCCTGCGCACTTGCTAAGTGCGCAGGAGGAGGAACCTGCGCACTTGCTAAGTGCGCAGGAGGAAGGACCTGCGTACTTGCTAAGTGCGCAGGAGGCAGGGTCTGCGCACTTGCTAAGTGCGCAGGCAGCAAGGTCTACGCACTTGCTAAGTGCGCAGACATCAGGCTGTTGAGTAGAGATTAGTATGTCTAGAATGGTTAAACTGTTAGAGTCGGTAATGGTCTGATGTGTATGTAACTACTCAATTCAGATCGGAAGTGACGTGGTTGGACCCTTGATTAGGACAACCGAGACTAGCTTATAAGGTGAGTTCTAGAAGCCCTCTTTTAAATGTTTTTATATAATGTTTTTGGGCTGGTGTGTACACGTATGAAATGTTGTTTTATAAAATGATGTTTATGAAACTACGTTTACGAAAGGAAATGATTTGGAACGAGGGGTTTATGGAAAGAAAATTTATGAACGGAATGTTTACGAACGAATGTTATAAAGAAATGGTTTTAATGAAAAGGTAAAGGGTTTTGAAAGTGAAGGAAAGGTTTTATGAAAAGAAAACAAAAAGGGGCAAAGGTTTTAAAGAAGTCATTACATATCTAATTTGTCGAATGAATGGAATTGACGAATGAAGTCTGGGAACGAGATTCCCAGCCTTGTGGTAGATTATGGACAGCGAGCCATAGTTACCACAAGAACAACATGGGCAATGTCTCTGTGGCATGTCAATGGTTTTGATGTTGTACAACTGGTAAGGGAGTAACGACGGTTACTCGGGTGATGACGATCATCCTAAGCGAACGAGGTAATGGGAAATCAATGACGGCGATACGTAACGGTTGATTTCCAAAGGAAAGATGCGTGTTGGGCAATGACGGCGATACGTAACGGTTGACCCCACGCATTGAAGGGTTGGGCATTGACGGCGATACGTAACGGTTAACCCACGTAGTGTATGGTTGTGGCAATGACGGCGATACGTAACGGTTGCCCACAACATTAAAAGTTCCTACGGGGACATTGAGACGCGTAACGATACAGATTTTAGATAATAATGTATGACTTAAATGAATGTTAATGTTTTAAACAAATGATTGTGTTTAAATATGCGAAGGTTTACGAATGAAAGGCCCTGTTTTCTTATACGAATGTTAAACCCTAATGAATGTTTGAATGATGAACCATTTCTTAAAACGAACGAAAACTAGAACTCACCAGCGTAGCTGACGTTTTTAAGTGTACACATTCAGGTTAAGGCAGGTTCTGAGGATGGCGGTGATGCTTGGCTAGAGATGAAGAGTTACCCGACTGCTTTTGAAGACTGGCATCCCGTTATGTTTAGTTATGATGTAAATATGTTTTAAACTATGTTTACGCTTCCGCATGTATGAACAACGATTAAGTTATGTTTAAATGAAATTTTCCGCTGCGTTATCTGATATCCATGTTTAAGAACTGCTTGTGAATGAGTAAATCCAACAAGTGGGGCCTCCCGGGTTTGGGGCCTTACAAGTTGGTATCAGAGCAATAGTTTGAGAGATTCGGACACTCCCAGTGTCTGAACTTAAACTTTGAATGGGACCGAAAGCGGATGCCAGTACGGGTAACTCGAGCCAAAGCATCAGGTATGAAGGTAGTATATGTATTTACGTATATAGTATGCCTTAGAAAGGGTTAGGTAAGGACTTGTGTTCTGATGGAATCACAAAGGTGGTCAAATAGAAATCGAAAGGTAGTGTAATGGTTAATTACAGATGGCCAGTGTATATTAACATCTTACAGTACTTATTGAATTTTATTTGTTAACTAGCGTGATGACATTGGATTTCTTGTCCTATAGAACGAAATGGAGAGAAGAGGAAACGGAAGGCGTGGTGGCCGTACCGGTGGTCGTACCGGCGGTCGTAATGGTGGGCGTGGCAGGATCCCTGCGCGCCAAGAGTATAGTGAAGAAGGAAGTGTTCACACTGAACCGGCGGTTAGTGTGCATGAAGCCGAGCAGACACAGGTTGAAGAGCAACCTTTCACTTTTGAACCAGAAGTGAGAGCAGCAATAGCTCGAGAATTCACAGAATTGATGAAGAATTCTCTGCCAGGTCTGTTGGCTGAAGCGTTGAAGCAGGTCAATGGGGCGGGTGGGTCTAGCGCGGCAATTGGTGCTCAGAACAATGAGACCGACAATGCACCGCCTGCTCGCGGATGTGATTATAAGTCCTTTAAGGCATGTGACCCGCCGATACTCACTGGAAAGAAGGACGCGGTGGCTACATTTGATTGGGTGATCCGTATGGAAGCTGCTATTCGTCTGAGCGAGTGCCGAACGGATCAAGTGGTAAAATTTGCTGCTAACTCCTTGAGGGAGGAAGCATCCCACTGGTGGGAAGGTGTACGTCAAGCTAAAGGGAGCGAGATTGTGGATGCAATGATGTGGGCTGACTTGAAAACTTTAGTGATTAAGAATTTCTGCCCAAGGAACGAGATTGAGAAGGTGGAAAGGGAATTTCTGGGTTTGAAGGCCGGGAACATGACGCACCGGCAATACACAACCCGATTTAATGAACTGGCACGTCTGGTGCCACACCTTGTCACTACAGAAGAGAGAAAGATTGCCTGTTATATTCAAGGGTTGCCGGACCAGGTCCGCACCTATGTTAAGGCGAACGCCCCTACTACCTATGATTTGGCAGTAGAGCTAAGTGGCGTAGTATTTGACGATCTGGCACTGAATGTTGTTGCCGTTGAAGAGCAAAAGAAGAGACCGAGCTTCTCGAACTGGGGGAAAAATGTTTGGGGCTCGTGATAAGAGGGCTCGGGTGGATGAGCCGACTGTTTGTAAGAAGTGTGGAAGGGAGCATGTAGGTGAATGCAGAGTGGGATCTAGCTTGTGCTTTAAGTGTGGCAAGACCGGGCACTACTCCCGTGAATGCCCGCAAGGCTACAAATGCTACAACTGTGGGGATTTCGGCCATATGAGCCGAGAATGTACCAAGCCCAGGATGGGGGAAACCGGGAAGGGAAAGGGCCCGGAAAAGAAGGGAGAGGGATCTCGTGCGAAGACGCGGGCGTACGCACTGACACAGGATCAGGCTAGGAAGGATCCCGATGTGGCGTCAGGTACGTTCATCCTTGACAACACTCTTGTTTCTGTGTTATTTGATTCGGGCGCCAGTAAGAGTTTTATATCGACGACTTTTTGTAAAAGAGTGAAGTATGCTGTGAGTAAGCTAGAAAGGGCCTTTAGCGTAGAGACCGCTGAGGGTAGAATTGCGAGAGTGACCGATGTAGTTGACAACTCCACGATAAAAATAGAAGGACATAGGTTCCCTGTCAGATTGTTTATTATGGTTTTGGGAGGGTTCGATGTGGTGTTGGGTATGGATTGGCTAACTGCCAATGAAGCGCAAATTATATGTAAACGAAAGATAATCCAACTCAAGGCTCCGGATGGTAGCAAAGTCGAAGTCTTTGGAGATCGTGACGCCCCGATGCCAAACGTCATCTCAATGATTAAGGCAACGAATTACTTGAGGCGCGGATGCGAGGCTTATCTGGTATATGTGATTGACAAGTGTAAGGAAGTGAAGGAACTAGACGATGTACCCGTGGTACGCGAGTACCCGGAGGTGTTTCCAGAGGATTTGCCTGGGATACCACGCGATAGAGAAATTGAGTTCCGAATTGACTTAGTACCAGATGCCCAGCCCGTGGCTAAGGCTCCATATCGACTAGCACCAGTGGAAATGAAGGAACTTATGGTCCAACTAGACGAGTTACTTGAGAAAGGATTTATCCAACCGAGCATCTCGCCGTGGGGTGCTCCGGTATTGTTTGTAAAGAAGAAAGATGGTTCGATGAGAATGTGTATCGATTATCGCGAGTTGAATAAACGAACGGTAAAGAACAAGTACCCTTTACCAAGGATCGATGACCTGTTCGACCAGTTGCAAGGCGCAAGTTGGTTTTCGAAAATCGACCTTCGGTCCGGGTACCATCAGTTGAAGGTGAGGGAAGAAGACATACCGAAAACTGCATTTCGCACGCGTTATGGACATTTCGAGTTCCGCGTAATGTCTTTCGGATTGACGAACGCCCCCGCAGCGTTCATGGATTTAATGAATAGGGTGTGTCGACCGATGCTGGATCGATCGGTAATAGTGTTTGAGATGGCAACGATCACGAAGTTTACAGGGTAACACAGTAATGAAGCTTTATAGAAGAATTTGTAGGGTAATACATAGTTTAAGGGTTATATTACAACGATCACGAAGTTTACAGGGTAGTATCTATAAATATAAGTTTATGTAGTTTTTAAGTATAATCTCGAAAGAATTTCTCCATTGAAGGTCACTCCTTCAGGTTATGACGAGTAAGCATGCTGTCATGTGACAAGACGGGACTTAAGAATCATAGAATAAAGGTTATAGAGGAAAGTTTTTGAATCATGAATTTATGAAGCGTAAAGTATTTGAGATGGCACTCATTTAGTGCATATCACTAAGTGAGTACTTTGACATATCAAGAGAAATTTAAGCTCACTAATGTTTAGAGAAGTCGTGCATTCCTATAAGTGGATACTCATCCCAAGAATTCCCAGGAAAGCATACGGGTCCAACGGTTGATTTGGATTTATACGAAATGCTTTCCTTGACAGAATTTCCCAGAATACAGGTATCCACCCTTCCGGTCCGCACAAGTTCTCACACATTATCTAGAACTTAAATATTCTTGACGAGAGTTTAGTGGTGGCTTAGACTTAAAGCCTAAGAACGTATCCTCGATGTAGTAGACTCTTGTAGCACGTAGATAAGTAGAAGCATAGAATTTCCAAGCGTTCACGTATAAGAATTAAGAATAGAATGAGGAGAAAGTTCCTAGTAAAGGACATGAGATAACTCATGTTTGGGTCTCCTAAGTTATAGTATACGTCATGTGTTGTAAGGCCCCAAACCCGGGAGGCCTCACTTGTTGGATTTACTCATTCACAAACAGTTCTTAAACATGAATATCAAATAACGCAGCGGAAAATTTCAGTCAAACATAACGTCATCATTGTTCTTACATGCGGAAGCGTAAACAATGTTTAAAACATAATTACATCATAACTAAACATAACGGGATGCCAGTCTTCATGATCAACCGGGTAACTCTTCTCGCTTGCCAAGCATCACCGTCCATCATCCATACCTGCCTTAACCTGAATGTGCATACTAAAAAGTCAGCTACGCTGGTGAGTTCTAGTTTTAACATAAAACCTTAACTTCAAATAATTTGCCAAAAACATAACTTCGTACTTCATTTAATAAATAGCGTACGTAAAATAATGCAATAACAAAATATAACACTTTATAAACATAAGTCAACGAACATATCGAATCTGCGCCTTCTCGTAACCGTCAAATCCATACGTTACATACTGGTTGAATAATCTAAGGATCACCACCACTAGGCCCATCATCACCGTACTGTCCTTCGAGTGAGGAACTCTTAGGGCCCGATACTTAGGTCATCCAACCCTTCAAGCACGGCGTCCCAAAGGATAGCGCGTACCAAACTTCAAGCACTGCACCCCGTAGGGCGCAAGTACCAAACTTCAAGCACGACTACCCCGTAAGGTAAATCGTACCAAACTTCAAGGATCACGATAATCCCCTTGGCGACCGTCATCGCCCCAGTTGTACAACAGTTGGCCAGCCACAGAGGCCCCTAAAAGGTAAAGGCCCATACTTCCCATCCCTTAACCTTCATTCCCTAAGGAATATTGACAGATTCGTTCGTTTGTGACTTTCATAAACCTTCGCTTCTTTTACTTCAAAAACTTCAGTTAAAGCATTCGTACGTTTTATTAAAATCATTCATTCATTCATAAACACTTCGTGAACTTCGTAAACTTCATAAACTTCTTTTGGCAAAATATTTCATAAACACTTCCTTCAAAACCTTTCCTTCTAAAACATCCTTCATAAACATCATTTTATAAAAAATTACATACAACCTTCATAAACATCGTTTTATAAAATCGTCACATCGTTACGTATGCACACCAGCCCAAAAACATTATTAAAACATTTAAAAGAGGGCTTCTGGAACTCACCTTATAAGCTAGTTTCGGTTGTCCTAAACAAAGGTCCAACAACTTCACTTCCGATCTGAATTGATTAGTTAAATACACATCAGACCAATACCGACTCTAATGGTTTAACCCTTCTAAACATACTGACTTCACTTAACCAGTTCTGATGTCTGCGCACTTGGCAAGTGCGCAGACCCTGCTGCCTGCGCACTAAGCAAGTGCGCAGACCATGCTTCCTGCGCACTTAGCAAGTGCGCAGGTCCTTCCTCCTGCGCACTTAGCAAGTGCACAGGACCCTCCTCCTGCGCACTTAGCAAGTGCGCAGGACCTGCTCCGTGCGCACTTAGCAAGTGCGCACGACCTGTTCTTCGTGAAAACCCTAACTTTCGCATTCGGGTCTGATCATGTCAAGATCCCGAACCTGTTACATTCAAAACGTTCGTTTTCCATTAAGGAACTCAAATCCATGATTATCTTTCAGTTTCATCCGTTCAAACCTTACATTTTCACCCAAAACCCGAAAACCCCAAAAACAAACTAAAACTCAGATTTAGGTCGGATCGTTACCTGAATCGAGCTTTTGATCCGGAGGTTCTTCTCACGAGTGCAAGAGACACGAGCGGGTGCAATCTTGTGCGATTCCGACACTTTCTCTCTCTACGGTTTTCTCTCTCTAGAATTGCAAATGAGAGAAACATGTGGTGATCTTGGCTATTTATAGGGGAGACCTCCCCAAGCACAGTTCGCAACTGACCCGGCCCGACTTCGACCCGCTTGAACTCGTTAACTTTATTTCTCGACATTTTGGGATGTTACATGTGTCTAATAACCTAATTCCCTATAACCAAGGCTCTGATACCAATCTGTCACACCCCAACCGACGGCGGATTATACGTTGGGGCGGACGCGGTTGTTCAATAGCACAAGGTTAACTATTAAAGTTTCGATATTTCATTTATGAATAATTTAAGATTCAATACAAGGAAGAATAATACGAATACAACATTTAATTTAAGTAGTCTAGGTCCAAAGCATCCTATGTGATCACGAATAAGTCTCATGATGTAAACCTGAAACATGTGAAAGAATCTGTCAACTACAAAATAGTTGGTGAGATACAAAGGTTTTGACACAGTTTAACAAGTATTTGAGAAGGATTACAATTCACTATGATATACGCATTCTATAATGTAAGTATGAGAACAAGTATCTTAAACATTGTGCACTTCAACCCTCCAACCAAGTTTAGGCATAACCCACAGGTTACCCTTATAAGTCTCAAGTTTAAAGTTTAATTCAGTAACAATCACCAAGGGCTCCCCCCGAAGGGGTCAATCAATCAAGGTGGATTGGTCAAATGCAATAGATCTATCATTGTTACTATAGGCTTGATCAAAGTTAATGAATGTGCTAGTTTTAAGTTTAATCTAAGCATACAAGTCTCAAGTTTAACATAAGAATAAGCATCTAGTCATAGTTGTACAAGAATTGTATAAGTTCAAAGTTTTTGAACATGTTTCACCCCAAAAATATAGAAAGGAAAAAGAGGCTAAGTATACTCACTTGGATTGGATGAAGAGTATCCGACAAGGATTGAGTGTAGCAAGAATTTGAGGGAGAATATCCTCGCAATAAGCCTTAAACGATGTTGAAACGAGTGAGAACGGGTCGAAGGTCGAGATCGGCTGTCACTGGGATCAAACGAGCAATGCAGGGGACGAATGGCTAAATTGAGTGTTTGTGTAGTTAGAGTGTGATGTCGTTGGTGTTTAGTAACTAGTATTTATAGGTGATTTCGATGATTAATGCTTGAACGGTTAGGGAGTTTACGGTTGAGAGTAATAACTCCGATTTCGAACCCACGCGTTAATACGGCTGGATTCGAGCATTGAATTACCTCGGACTAGGGTCGCACGCTGGAGGTGAAGCTCGAGGTGCAACGCATTTGGCCGAGATTGCGGTTTCGGGTGAAAGAGAGTGAAAACCGGTTGATGTGGGATTCGAACTCGTGATCAGTTCCTGACTCAGATGTTTGGTCAAATTACACAAATGGTCCCTGAAGTCTCAAGCCTTTATTATTTCATGTTAAAACATAACTTTTAAGTTTAAAATAAGTTTCTATAATAGCAGTTTTAGTCCCTGGACTTTATACAACAAATAATATGTTTTATTAAAACTACCTAAGTTTTATAGGTTTTATTATTTTATAATTTTTATAAAATAATTAATAAGATTTAGAGCTTACAAGTTTAAGTATTAAAAATAAGTTTATAAATTATTTTATTTATATAATTATAAACTTATAAATTTTTAAGAATTTCAAACATTTTTATTTATAAGATACATCTATATATATATTTGTCTTATATATATACATATATACCAAGTATAATTGTTTTTACTAATTGAATTAATATTTAATATTTAAAAAAATGTATTTTTAATAAGTTTCTAAGATTTGAATGCTCAATACGTGCACGGGTTTAGGGAAAGATACATCGGAAAAATCCTGGATATTACACCAACCTCGTCAACAAAGCAATTATAATTCGGGTGGTTACCAAAGGAGCTCTTATAACAATAACCGAAACACAAATTACCCCCAAAGGAATTACAATCAAGATCATCAACAACAAGGTGGATCATCGGGGGGTGATGATGCGGTTAATTCAAAATTGGATGCACTGTTGGAGATGATGAAAGAATCCAAAAGGGATAATGAAGTGAGAGATAAGTCTCACGCGGCATTGGAGAGACAAGTTGGGAAATTGGCACAAGAAATAGCTCAACACAAGGAAAATGAAGGTAAATTGCCGAGTGACACCACATTGAACCCAAAACATCATGTTAGTGCAATTGATGTGGCTCATGGTAATGAAGAAGGTGAAGAAAGAGAAGAGGAGGAAATTGAGTTTGGAGAACCCTTAGTTCCTATTCAAATTGGAGAATTTAAAACTAATTTGACATTATTAGATTATGTAGCGGGGGTGAGCATTTTACCGGGGAGCGTATATGACCAATACAATTTTGGTCCATTAGAAGAATACAACACCACGTTGGTGTTAGCAAATGCTACATGCACACGTCCTCGGGGGAAATTAGTGGGAGTGGCTGTGAAGATTGGAGAATTTTACTATCCGGGAGATTTCTTGGTGCTCGATTATGCACCACTTGCTAAGGAGGAGGAGCCACGAGTGATTTTGGGAAGACCGTTTTTGGCAACCGCAAATGCGCAAATCAATTGCCGAAACGACACTGTTGACATGACCTTTGGGAATCGTAAGTTGAACATAAATATTTTTTCGAATTTATTTACATATTCGGTTGAAAATAAATGTTCAAAATTAGTTACTACTAACGTGTGTCATCCTCGTGCCAAGGCAAATGAGGGTGACACCAAAAAGAAAGGTATTATGTGTGACAGGTTTAATGTGAAAGACGAGCCGAAGGTAATCGAGAAGGAAACTGAGATGTTGAAAGATGCAAAGAAGCCACCCGACTATGTCCAACATCCGAACGAGAAAGGAGATTTGTTTGATATGGAATTTACAAGAAAGGGGACTTGGAGTTGGAATGATAACAACCAAGGTGGTAGGAGAGCTAGTAGAAGCAAGTTTGTGTTTCAACCTCCATAAGGAGGTAATGTCGGGCTGAGGACAATAAACTTAGCGCTAACGGGGAGGCAACCCGGCTTATGATTGTCTTTATTTTGTCTTTGTTTTGTTTTGTGTTGTGTGTTTTAGTTTCGTCACCATAGCAACACTCAAGTGTGGGGAAGACTCATGGAAGACTTACGAGTCCATTTTTGGTGGTGGTTCAGGCACTCTATGATCGCCTCTAATCAGGTTCATGTACGCTTTCTCATATTTATGTTGTTTTGATTAAACTATTTTGTTTTTGTTTATTTTTGTGTGTTTTTTTGCGCAAATCAATTGCCGAAACGGCACTGTTGACATGACCTTTGGGAATCGTAAGTTGAACATAAATAGTTTTTCAAATTTATTTACATATTCGGTTGAAAATAAATGTTCAAAATTAGTTACTACTAACGTGTGTCATCCTCGTGCCAGGGCAAATGAGGGTGACACCAAAAAGAAAGGTATTATGTGTGACAGGTTTAATGTGAAAGACGAGCCGAAGGCAATCGAGAAGGAAACTGAGAGGTTGAAAGATGCAAAGAAGCCACCCGACCATGTCCAACATCCGAACGAGAAAGGAGATTTGTTTGATGTGGAATTTACAAGAGAGGGGACTTGGAGTTGAAATGATAACAACCAAGGTGGTGGGAGAGCTAGTAGAAGCAAGTTTGTGTTTCAACCTCCATAAGGATGTAATGTCGGGCTGAGGACAATAAACTTAGCGCTAACCGGGAGGTAACCCGGCTTATAATTGTCTTTATTTTGTCTTTGTTTTGTTTTGTGTTGTGTGTTTTAGTTTCGTCACCATAGCAACACTCAAGTGTGGGGAAGACTCATGGAAGACTTACGAGTCCATTTTTGGTGGTGGTTCAGGCACTCTATGATCGCCTCTAATCAGGTTCATGTACTATTTCTCATATTTATGTTGTTTTGATTAAACTATTTTGTTTTTGTTTATTTTTGTGTGTTTTTTTGTTTGAAACTCGGTTGATTGTGTTGGGTGGATGCTTATGGTTATGGGAATATTTGAGTTGGATATTTAGAGATATTGGGTATTGTGTGTTTTGGCACCCACTAACCACACTTTTATATTTCATAACTATTTACATTGGGACAATGTAAGTTCAAGTGTGGGATGTGGGAAATCTTGGAAATCATACAAATTTTTTGATAATTGTTTTACAAAGTGTTTGGTAGAGGTCTTTGGTCATGGTTAATTCACTAAGTACTTGATTAAGTCTTTCCAACAAATAAAAAAAAATGGAAATGTTGAATTCGGGAGTAACAAAATTGAAGGTGACGGTTTGCATGCACATGTCGGTAACCTATTTTCCACCGTTTTTGTGAGATTTTGAGCCAAATTGATATATATATTCGCTTATTTGAGTGGTTGGCCACTTTGTTTCACATTTTAGAACTTGCATAGTGTTGATACATGTTGAGACCTTAAACCAATTGATTGCACAAAAATGATAAAGCCATTAGGAGAAACCGTTTTTATTTTTAGCCATTTTTATACCCTTACCTGTTAATACCCACTAGATGCCCACTCTGAGCTTATACCTTTTCTTTTGACAAAACCCATAACATTAGCCCATTCACCTTTTTAGCCTTTTCTTTTTTAAACCCGTGAGTTGGAATTCAATTAACTTAGATTGTTGTAGTTGCGGTTGCAACTGAGATAAAAAAAATTGAATGAAAAAGAAATACAAAAATAGTATTGGGTCAACATTTGCCCAAAGGTTTTGAGTATTAGTTTGAGCGATAATAAAAGATGTTAACTCAAGTTTCATTTGATAGTTTGAAGAAATAAGAACTTTAGTGTTGATGGGTCATTCATACCCATAGTAGAGATTTGAAAGTTTTAGAATGATTTGTAGTTTCATTAGTTGAATTCCACTCACCTTTAGCCACTTTAAAAATCCTTATCCATACCCGTAACCCTAGCCTACATTACAACCCTTAAAAGACCTTTTGATTGTGCTTTTTAGTTGTGTTAGTAGGTGGAGATGTGATCAATATGCAAGCCTATGATAATGTGGTTCATTGTTTGGTTTCAAGTGAAAAATACTAGCACATCATCGCTAGTCCACATATGAATCCGAGTGGAGTGATTGATTGTGAGGGGTGTGCTCATGCAAAGCCATAACTGGATATGAGTTAAGCTCGTTCAAGTGTTTCCTTTTGTTCAAAAAGTTATCGATTGTTTGTTGGATTGTAAATCTATTGAGAGTATAATTCTTATGAATCTTGCATGACCTTGGACCTTAACTTATGTTTAGTGAAAACAATTATTTGAGAATTTGTAATGTGAATTTAAAGCAAAAGACTTTGCTTGAGGGCAAGCAAAACTCAAGTGTGGGGATGTGATAAGTGACCAAAGTTTCATGCATTAAAGGGTGCAATATATTTTATTTATGCAAATTAATATGGGGAATACAAAAGTTTTGTGTAGCTATGCATGTGCAGGTGTTGAAAGCTTAAAGTATGATTTTGGAAGATATTAGGTGAGAGATGCAAGAGTCGGAAGAGACACGGAGAAAACGGGGCTTAAACTCAGGACCTGGCGTAAGCCTACTCCACCTGGCGTAAGCCTACTCCACCGGCGTAAGCCTACTCCGCCCAGCGTAGGCCTACTCCGAACCAGTTCATTCACAGCAAACTTCAGTGTTGCGGAGTAAGCTTACACCACACCAGCGTAAGCTTACGCTGGTTACGTTATTTTGACGCGGATTTTCAGGAAACTGCCGAAAATGAGAGTTTAAGTGGGGGTTTCTTCCCCAAATTCAAGAGGAGCTTTTTCTACACAGTTCTTGGGCGATTTTGGGGAGTTTTAGAGGCTAGAAACATATTACTGAAGATTGGTATCAAGAAATTGAAGAATCGAAGATGAATTCCACAACCATGAGCGGCTAATCCACCGGTAATCATTCCCGGGTGGATTGTTTGTAAGTTTTTAGGGTTTTTATCATATACTAGCTTTGAGAAACAATTCTTGTAATTGTTTGGTTTGAAATACTTGAATCTTTGTGTTTAGTATGGTTATGAACTCACGGAAGTCGATAAATTCTTGCACCATTGACCCCGTTAGATGATAATTGCTATGAACTTTGATTTGTGTTGAATCTATTGATTAATCTAATTCTATATTGCATACATTTGTCTCGATTTCATTCGTGAATATTGTTTTACACTATTTGCCGATGATGTATGAATGTTGATGTTCTTGGTTAGATTTGGTTAATTTGATTTGGATAACCATTTGATTGTTTGAACTCATATGTTGGTGTGATAATTCCTAATTACTTGTGAACTTGAAACCCGAGTGTGATTCATTTTTAATTATTGTTTACACTTTAAACCGTTTATTTACTACTTGATTACTCGTGATCGTTTTGTTAGTTGATAATCATTGCTTGTTGGATTTGATAAGTTTCACCTAAATCATTGCTTGTGTTTGGTCAGAAAGACCCATTGTAACTTCATAAATCGCATTGTCAATTAAAGTTGAGCACCGACCACAAACTCTTCGTAGTTCGACACCCTTCTTACCCTAACTAGTTTAAGGTGATTAGGACACTCTAATTCTTTATCTTTGACCGGTCCATTCGACACCGATCATTGTTATGTTTTAGGAAAGTGTTGCCTAATAGTTTCTTTTGTAAACTTACAAAATAAAGTAAAACATTTGACATTTTATATCTACAATAGAAACTTAGAAAGACTATATAATAATTTATAGCTATCTTTATATAAAAAGAGTAGTAATCATAACATAATAAAAATAAGAATATGATAGTGACGGGATGGCAAAAGTTTAAAATTGCCTTAAGTGGTTGCATGCAAGTTTTCAAATTCAAATATAAGTGGTACAACCACAAATAGCTCACTAAACCATGCCTTTTTAATTACTAGTTATTTGGGCTCAATTTGTGAATCGACCTTGTATTTAACCATCGTTAGCTTTTATAAGACCACACTTTCCATTTATATCAAGTTAACCCCGTTAACTTTGGCGTTCTTGGGATTTTAACCGGAAACGAGGAATCAATTTTATTTTGGTTAGATGACTGGGATGATAGACAACTGATTCGGTAAACCATATGTTAATCAATTATCCTTTCGCAAATGTAATTTGGGATCAAATAAGCAGCCGGTGCAAGTTAGTGGTTTATCCCGACACATTAGTCGTGGAAGTATTGGCCCTCCCGATGTCATTGGTGTTGTCAAGGATTCATAAGAAGATTATATTGACGATTTACTTGACATCTTTGTTTGTTTGGGAAGCCATAAATGTGAAAGTTTTTAACAACTAAACCCTACTATGGGCTGAAGTATTGGAGAAATGATTTGCGAGTAGTTTCATGTGGATAACCAATAGGACGAGACTCGAATATTTATATTGGAATTCATGGTGTTATCTTAATTAACTTTCTTATCGTCAATAGGCTTATATTGTTCAAAGTTGCACATTTCATAAAAAAAACTAAAAAATGTTTTTTTTGTTTTTAAACATGTATAGACATATTATACACAAAGAAAACGGAAGTGAACTAGTGAAACATATTATGCATTTGTTGTACATGCTCATGTTATAAATCCCTTTAAACAAGCGGTCTTCAACATTTAGACCCTAATGACGAAAAATTGACAAGCTCTTTAAATATAGTCCAACGAATTTTAAATAACAATGAGGCTACACTCATACCAAGAATGAATTGCATGTAACACAGATCCGCTTTAATAAGATTGAAGTAAAGAATGGAGTGTCCTTTAAACCAACTAGAAACACACCACCTTCTTATTTTCCTAATATATCTCATAACAAACGTATTAACCAACAATATCTCCTATGTGTCCAACATGCAAGGGCAAAAAACAACCATGGTTCTCTGATTCTCTCCCTACAAATACAGATGTTAAATAGGCTATATTTTACAAGTTGACGGTTCAAACACGACAAAAACTCAAATATGACTGATCTATTTACAGGTCAATAAAAAATGTCGTATCTTTTGTTTATTCTCTAAAATGACAATTTCACACTTAAAAAGTTCTTTAAAACTCATTTCATTAAAAAGATAAAAAGATTAAAGCTTGTAAAAACCCTAATTTGTATGGCTATTAATGAAAAATTATCAAGCTACAAGGACTTAAACATCAAATTAATGAAAATTCTACCGTTTAATCTTTAAACCTCCTCTGCAAATGCGACTTCGATCTTCATTTTCCGTTTCCGTTCGTCTCGTCAGGTACGTTTCGATTTTCGTTAAATCGACAACTATTTATCGATCAATATCTTCTACACATGTATCTGCATCACATCTTCATTTGATTTCCCCTAAATCAACGAGTTTTTAACTTTTTATGATCAATTTGTGTATGATATGTATTTGCATGATAGGTTTATAATTTTCAAGCGTTAGTGAAATCAATCAGCCATCGATCATGTCTCTGCGGCCGAGCGCACGGACGGAGGTTCGCCGGAACCGTTACAAGGTGGCCGTCGACGCAGAGGAAGGAAGGCGGCGTAGGGAGGATAATATGGTTGAGATCCGGAAGAACAAGCGAGAGGAGAACTTGCTTAAGAAGCGTCAATTGCTTACGTCATTACAACCGTTGATTAACGGTGCTTCTGTTCAATCCTCCACTGTTGAGAAAAAGGTCGTATTCATTTCTCCGATTTAAGATAATCTCTGCTTATTTGATTTTGTTAATTGTACGATCGGATCAAGTGCATTTGGTAATAAGATTGTGATTTAGAACATACACTCACTTAATATCAGGTTTCATGATGATAAAATACGGTCACGTTATGATCTGTCTAGTCATATGAGTAGTAACAAGGTTTAGACTTTTGATTAGTCAGTATTTGATCTAATTGCAGACCTAATGTTTTGTGATGGTACTCTCATGGTTTGAATTTACTCGTCTGCTTCCGTTTCAGCTTTATATGTCTATGATAGCCTCACAAAGTGTTTGACTGATCTTAAACTTCGAGTGAATTGTTCGACGGAAAGTTCGTTATGAACATAAGTTTTTGTTCATTTAGTTAAACGAACGAACATGAACATATGTCTCGTTCATTCATTTACGTCGTTTATGTTGGTTCATTCAAGTTCATATATATTCCGTATTCATTTGCTTATGTTTGTTTAAATATTCATTCAAATTTATTTATTACTAATATTGATATTGATTTAAAATCAATTCAATTTTCATATTTTAAAACCCTTAAACCTAATTTAAAATCAATTTGATATCTTTGTTTAGTTTTGAAATGCTGGGTATAATGATGATGATATTTTAAACTTTAATTTAAATATTCACGTTTACTTTTAGTTGGTGTTTGTTTATGTTTGTTTACGTTCGTTCGTTTATGTTCGTGAACTGTTCTTTTAGAATATTAATGAACAAGAAAATCCGTTCGTTTAAGTGTTAGTGTTCGTGTTCGTTCATTTGTTCGGTTAAAGTTAAACGAACGAACACGAGCAAGCCTCGTTCGTGTTAGTTCGATTCGTTTACAGGCCTAACTGGTCTCTTAAGTTCAAACTCATACAATAGTTTCATTTCTTTTCATCACTCTATTTAATTAGCATTATGTTATTAATTGTGATACATAATGATATTGCCGTTTGAACCCTTAATTGGTGTTGATTGAATTGCAGTTAGAAAGTCTTCCTTCTATGGTTGCTGGAGTTTTTTCCAATGATAATAACATGCAGTTGGAGGCAACTACTCAGTTTCGTAAATTGCTTTCCATAGGTACACATAATGCTTTTGTAATTTATATTTGGTTGCAAGAAGTGCATTTTTCTAGATGTAATTAGTTGAATTTTGTTTCACAGAAAGAAGCCCGCCAATTGAGGAAGTTATACAATCAGGGGTTGTGCCTCGTTTTGTTGAATTTTTAATGAGGGAAGATTTTCCACAGCTTGAGGTAATGCTGCTCGTTGCCTGTTTTATTTTTTAGTGCATCTCTTTAACTTTCAGTTCTAATTTTCATCAGTTTGAGGCTGCTTGGGCACTCACAAACATTGCCTCAGGAACCTCTGAGAATACAAAGGTTGTAATTGATCACGGGGCGGTCCCAATTTTTGTCAAGCTTCTAGCTTCTTCGAGTGATGATGTGCGCGAGCAGGTAATGCATGGATGTCACTAAAAAAATTCTCGTTAAAGTGGAGATAATCTTTTAAGGGTGTGTTTGGATTTTGGGAATGATAAGTATTTGGTAAGGTTTGATGGTATGTGTTTCAAAATCAGGAACCATATCCATAAACTTGGGCCTTCTCTCCATACCTGCCAAAAGAGATGGGTTTAAAAATTTATTTCCATTCCCATCATCATTCCACCCTACAATCAAATCCGTACGCATGGTCTTGACTACAAAACAAACACCACTTAAGTCTAATAAGGTGCTGACATGGAATCAATTTCTCATATCTGGCCACCTCTTTGTTTCAGGCTGTTTGGGCATTGGGAAACATTGCTGGTGATTCTCCTAGATGCCGTGATCTTGTCCTTGGGCATGGTGCTTTGATCCCATTGCTTTCTCAGTTAAATGAGCATGCGAAGCTATCCATGCTCAGAAATGCCACATGGACATTATCGAATTTTTGTCGGGGAAAACCACAACCTTCATTTGAGCAGGTTGTTTTTATTTTAAATTTTGTTCATCTTATTTTGAGGTACTAAATTTATTTGAATCACAGACAAGGCCTGCTCTTCCAGCCCTTGAGCATCTTATTCGCTCAAATGATGAAGAAGTGTTAACAGATGCATGCTGGGCTCTTTCTTATATGTCCGATGGTACAAATGACAAAATTCAAGCCGTGATTGATGCTGGTGTCTGTCAACGTCTTGTTGAGCTTCTTCTGTTAGTCCTGCATTTTTTTTGTTTTTTATTTTTCTTGATAAATGATTTAGGTTCTTAAACTTTTTTTATGTCTGATATTTAGTCATCCATCTCCTTCGGTACTCATCCCTGCACTTCGAACTGTTGGCAACATTGTCACGGGTGACGATCTCCAAACTCAGGTATGATGTAAGAGTTTGTATGAGATTTGTGGGCTGTGGCTACATGCCAATTCCATTTGTTTGAAAATTAATAGGATTTGGATTCATAGATGGTTTTTCTTAGAATACAAGCACAGTCTGGAAAACACCTAATGAGTGTTGTCATGCTTGATGTCAAATTGTGAACCAAAATAAATAAAGTCATACCGATGAGGACGATTGTAGTTTTATGTGGTTCTGGTTTTATCAAGCGTGATGCACTTCCTTTATCAGTTGAAGGCTGACTAGTATTTTTCCATTTGATAGCATATTATCGAGCGTGGTGCACTTCCTTGTCTTCTGAGCTTTTTGACCCATAACCACAAGAAGAGCATTAAAAAGGAAGCCTGCTGGACGGTCTCAAACATCACCGCTGGAAACAAAGAACAAATACAGGTAAATGACATTTCCCCGCCTCATCAGGTCTATAAAAGATCAACGGAAAGGCTTTTGGATGTTTCTTTACTTATAATGGGTCAACCCTTTCACTTACAAACGGGTCAATTCGAGTCATGTGTCTTCTCTAATGGGTCGAAAGCCGTACGATGTGTATCTATAATGCATAAATCATGTTAAATAGTTTTATTAAAAAAGATTATTATTGAAATAATATAGTTTTCTAATCATATTTGACACACCAATTATCTATAAAAAAAATTAACATAAAAAACTCTGGCTCAAGGTCAACTTGACCTAACCCGTCTCGTCACCCGTTTTGACCTGTTACCAAACCTCATGGTTATAAAATGATGTCCAATTTTTTTATCCCATTGCTTTGATAACTAGATATATTTACAACAATTCAATTTTTCTTTGTTGCAACATCACAGAATGTGATTGAGGCTGGATTAATTGCTCCCCTAGTCTTTCTCCTCCAGACCGCTGAATTTGATATTAAAAAAGAGGCCGCATGGGCAATATCGAACGCCACCTCTGGTGGTTCTAGTGAACAAATCAAGTACATTCTCTTTTCAACATTTTGCACCAAATTACACCCAAAATAATATACATAACCGACACTTCATACTTACAAAACTGTACCATGATCATAGGTATTTGGTGAGTCAAGGATGTATAAAACCTTTGTGTGATCTCCTTGTATGTCCTGATCCAAGGATCGTGACCATCTCTTTAGAAGGGCTCGAGAACATCCTTAAAGTAGGAGAAGTGGAAAAGAATGCGGGTAATAATCGTGATGTTAATTTCTACGCCCAGTTGATTGATGATGCCGAGGGGTTGGAAAAGATTGAGCATTTGCAAAGTCATGATAACCATGAGATCTATGAGAAGGCGGTTAAGATACTTGAGACGTATTGGTTTGGCGAGGACGATCAAAATGTTGGTGATGGTGCTCAGACGGGTTTCAACTTTGGTGGAGATAATGTTCATGTTCCGTCTGGTGGATTCAATTTTAACAGCTGAAGGTACTTGCGGTTTTTACTTGTGGTCTCATAATTATTGACTTCTGAATTTGCTGAAATATATGAAAGTTTTTATGTTAAACCTTTAATAATGCATTATAGAGGTGGCAAGATTTACGGGTCGGACATGTTACATGTCAAAAGGGGATCGGGTCAGGTTGGGTTGACCCGTAAACACCTTTTGACTGGTTTTTAATGCTTTTATAAAAAAAACATTGCATCAATTTTGATTAAATAACAATATAATATTATTACAAGAATAATCTGAGTCTTGTAATATAAAGGATTTAGAAGGTTGTAAAATATGCATTTAAATTTAGCCCGACAATCATGACCTATTCGGGCTATTCTTTAAGAAATGGGTTGGTTTGGGTAGTTTTTGTTTGCTAGATGGGTTCATTCGGGTCTTATCAAATTATACAGTTGGTCAAAATGGACCACTTTTATGAATCCTGGTAATTAGAACACCCCCTCCCCCCCACTGTCCACTACACTCACCACCATAGGCCGCTCCACCTTCTCTGCCTGTCGCCACCGTTGGCACCACCCTTCCTGGAACCCGTTAATCTGCCCGTTCTGTCACTCATAATTAAAATAGAGTTTCGTGTGACTTTCAACCAGTTTGACACGTAACTATTTTAGCTTTTTTATTTTGATCTATTTGGCCCATATGACATAAAAACAACACAAATCGACTTATTCGATTCAAGGGTATTTTATGGGATATTTAAAACCAATGTTTTTAAAGCCGGACCAGGAACCGGTACCTCCGGCGGTCCGGTTGCATGTTGAGTGACCATTTTACAAAATACCGGGTGGTTCTTACGATTAACCGGCTGGACAGTGAACTAGGGGGGTCGAACCGGGTCTCTAATTTGCTTTTTTTTTTTTTTTTTTACTTTTTGAGTTTTTTTAACAAATAAATAATCACAAAAACAACCAATTGCCATTAAACTTCCTTGTATACAACTGATAAACAGAAGGTATACTAACCAATTGCCGTTAAACTTCAGTTTTACAGCTCGTACATAATTTATGTTTTTGATGCAAAAGGTACATAATTTATGTTTCTACTTTTTATGAATATTTATATTATTCATTACGTCATCCGGTTAACTGGTCCGACCAATGGACCTCTAATGCGTCCAGTTCGTTGTCCGGTGCGAATCTGAAAACATTGGTGTTAACTGTAACTATGATTATCTGAGCCGGTTAATTTGAAATTGCAGGATTTCTGGTGGATCATGAAGCACATTGGTGGCGTCAAAGGTCAAGTCTGGTCAGGTAAGGTCGGGCTGAGTCACACCGGGTCAGGTCAGCATCTCGTGTAGTCTGGTTACAAGATGGTTGAGTCATGGTCAGTGGCGTATCCAGAAATTTAAGTCAACGGGTGCATGAAATAGGATGTGGTAACAAATGGCCGAAGCAAATATAAGTCGGGTAAAAGATGGGTCGGGTCATCAGTCAAGTAGTTTAGCATCACTTGAAGATGATACTGTTTGACTCTAGCTTTTGGCTAGATGTGTTTTTATAAAATATTATGTTGTTTAAAAAAAGTAAAAGAAAGAAAATACGGTGACGAAAGTAAAAGGTTACTTTTTAGAATTTTACGACAAGAGTGGATGTCCTAATGTTACTTTTTACGATGACGAAAGTAAAAGAAATTAATACGTAATTAAACACTAAATTGAATACAATGATAATAAATAAACTATCAAATATGAAAAAGATCACAACCAAATAAATTAATAAAGTAATAGATAAAAAAAAAACTATTTATACTATGCACTTTGACCAAAATATTTGCTGTAACCAAATCATAAAAAGCATTCTCGAAACATGAAAAGAGAAAAAAGTAATGAATAATATATATTAGTTTCTAGGTGGGTCATAACTCTATCATCTTCATTTTTTTTCTCACATATTACCACATTCTTCACCATTAAAGACCAGTAGCTCCATTTCACATCTACTACCATTAAAAAAGAAACTTGACAACAAAGAAGGGTCTTGTCAGATTTAGGTTTCACAGAAGGTGCAAGAGATAAGTTTGGGTGCCTTATAAAAATTTTGCCTATTTTTACACTAATAATTTTTTTTTCTGAGCGGGTATCTCGCCACCCACTCACATATGAATAAATCCGCCCCTGTCATGGTCTTGTCTTCAAGAGATGCAAAGGTGGGTCTGTTGGTTACAGAATAAGAAGGGGTTGACCAAGGTCGGGTTTAACTCAAGCAGTTGGAGTTGGTTATGTCGTTGAGGTTTTAAGAGTTACGAATATTATTTCCGGATTTTTATTATTATATTTTTATGTTTCGGGTTTAACTCAAGCAGTTGGAATTGGTTGTGTCGTGGATGCTACAATTTCCGGATTTTTATTTATTAATTTTTATATTTTTCGTTTCGGGTTTTTATCTTTGAATACTGAAAAGGAAATAAATGCTCTTTGTAAAGTCCGTGTAGGCTCCACACCGGGTTTTCCGCCAAGGATTGCTTTCAAATACAAGTTGTAACAATTCCAACGGCCAAATCACCAATCATTTTTCATTTTATAATGAATTATTTTGTTATAAATCTAACGGTAAGATTTTTAAAAAAAAGTTTAAACTAGAAAGTATATATGGTCTTTGAGTTTGTGATGAAAAATCTTACACATGATGTAAGAAAAATAATGTATCAAAGTATAAAAATGTCTAGAAGAACTAAGTTATATTAAACACTAGCTTATACCCCGTGTAATACACACGAACGAAAAATATCAATACGTAAATTTCTTAAATTTTATTTATTTATTTTATAGGTGTAAAAATGTATTACTGTATACTAAGGATATAAAAAAATTCAAAATATGTAAAAAAAAAATATATAATTGGGTTTCAAAAATACGTCAATTACTATTTAATGTAATTTGACTTTCATTTACTATTTGATTGAAAATAAAAATTACATAATTAGATTTCAAAGTTTTTTTTTATAATAAATGATATTTTAAAATAAATGTGTTTTATTATTATAATTAGTAATTTATTAAAAGATATGGGTGCATTTAATAAGAGAGAGAGGTGGGAAAAAAATGATGAGATTGAATATGGTGGCGACACGTGGCATATAAAAACTTTTATTTATTATATAGTATAGACGTGATATAAATATAATTTGTTTGAAAAGCACAAGACACAAACTAGAACTTGGTAAATTCACTTTGAAGTAGTCATGGTCGTTGTTATTGTCGTCTTAGGATTCAAGTATGCAAAAAACATCACACAAGTATTTATTTCTTATTTATATATTTAGTCATACCTCTAAATATCTAACTAGTCAAAAACGTTCATGAAAAGTATTAATAAGATTTCATAGTTTGTTGAGATAACGTTTTATATAAAGGGTTAACTGTGTTTTAATTAATGTTTTGAAAACCGGATTGAATCGATGGGTTAATACCTGGGATCATCGGTGTAACTAGTTAGGTTACGAGCTAATGAATCCAACACAAATTATCCAATCAGTTTTGAGTGAGTCAAGTAAAGTCGGAGCAAAACCGTCAATGCTCCATCCCTTTGCTGTTTGACCTATTTGATTTTTTTCTATGAACGACAATTTTGGATGACTGACGGATCATTGACCCACCCGATAATCTCCACCACCCTTAGTCCTAAAGAGGAAACCCAGTGTATATGATAAAAAATCTCACTGGCCCAACTTACAACCCATATTTTTATTACAAGTTTGACCTATTTGATTGAAACAAGCAAATCTGATCAAAACCGCTGATCTTGCCTCCTCCATTTTCTAGTCGAACGGTTTTTGGGACCAACCGACTGGTTCTCATAATGGTTTTACCTTAATGAAATATCACTTCTACAACACACATTAGTTCTTACATTCTTAAGGCTTCATTAATTTTATGTTTCTAAAGTTTTTCATGATGTTTAAGCTTAAATCGTTTTAAAAATTAAACGTGAAGCTTACGATAAATAAAAAAAGGATATAATTTTTGTAAAAAATTAAAATGATAAAATATTATATTTCAACATAAAAACGTTACGAAAAATTATTAGAATTAGTAGTACTAATATTTAAAACAGGAGAGTAAAACCATTTCAAGTAAAATAATAAAATAAAATAAAGATGAAGAACGCGTACGACATATTCTAAAAAGATGTCGTTCCTCGTCACATTAAAGCGAGTAGTCACCCACTACAAGACATCATTCCCCCAACGTTCATATCTTTTTCAAAAATATCCACGTATATATAAAAAAGATTTCATTAAATTAATAGACAAGAAAACTAAAAAATGTTAGGGAAGTTGTGGTGCTTATTTTAATTGCGTCTAGTTTAAATCCACGTTTTAAGTTAATGTCACTTTCTAGACTTTTAGAAGTGTCCGGTAAACGAGTTTAATACTTGAGTTGAAGGTGTGATAAATAAACAATTATTAGAACTTGATTATTCATTTGAACTTTAATTATAAATTTTGGTAGTATTATAAGTAAGGTAAAAACATTATTTTTTGTTTTTTTTTATATATCAATATGTGTAAAAAACATACAATCAAAATAAATAAACGACCTAACTCGATGAATCACGAGCTGGCTTGAGCTTTTTACGAACCATGAGCTGAGCCCGACCCCCAACCTGGCTCACCTCAGCTTCATTACAAGCCTAGAAAATTTTCGTCCGCCATAAAAAAATTGATAGATCCGTCAGTGCTTGGTATACAAACGTTTATCCAATTTTTAATATTTTCTACTTAGAATTGGTTTTGTATTATATATTTACCTAAATAAAGAAAATTAGGAAATAAATGATTTTAAAAAATCATCAACAAAATTACTATTTAACTTACCAAAACTCTAAATATTATTATTTTTTTTATAAAAAGACATCAAAATTATAAACACCGAAATAAAAGTATTAAAATCCAGCTAGTAATAAGCTGTGTCAGCGTTTAAGCCAATTCACACATCTCCTCACTTCCTCTGTTTATAAATCCTTTTTTTCATTCTCTCTCTAAAACCCAATTTCAAAACATGTCTCCCACTCTCTCTCTCTTCCTCCTCACCCTCACCTTCACCACCGCCCAACCCCCACCGGCACCGGCGCCGCCACCAGCCTCCGACTCCTGCAACGGCGTCTTCTTATCCTACACATACACCACCGGATCCATGCTCCCACCCGACCAACCCTCCAACCAACCCTACCGATTCGAATCTACCCTCAGAATCCTCAACAACGCTGCTGAAGAGTTGAAATCCTGGAGGGTATTTGTGGGATTTCAACATGATGAGTACTTGGTGTCGGCTTCTAATGCCGTGATTGCTGACGGGTCGGTTACTATTCCGGGTCCGGTCGGAAACGGCACCGTTTTTGCGGGGTTTCCAAACGCTGATCTGAAAACGGCTATTGAGACGGCGGGTGATGTGAATCAAATGTCGGTTCGGGTCGATTTGGTGGGTACGCAGTTCGGAGTCGGGTCACGTGATGTGCCCATGCCGACGAATATATCTCTTGTTAATGATGGGTTCGTTTGCCCTAGACCTACTATGAACGGTAAAAAAAAATTAATTCTTTATTATTATTTAATTTACATAACGTGCAGTTGTTTAATAAATTGTGTATTATTTGATCGAATTATTTATGATTTTGTTGATCTGATCTTAATTGAAAAATTGCAGGTGTTGTTTGTTTATCATGATCTGGTTTGAATTTTGAAAATTATTTGACCAATTTACTGTACGATTGTTGTTAATTTACAATATTAGTGAAAAAAAATTGAAAATCTAACGATATCGGTGACCGAAAAAACTGAACTGAATTGTGAATTCGGTTTTTGGTTTGGTCCCTAACCGTATCCGAATCATAGTCACAGGAAACGCTGGACAAGCTACGTATCGCGATCCAGATCGCCCGTACCGGAATCAGGTACAGTCGTACCGATCGCCTATGGTACGCGATCTGGATCGGTAAAATCAAGCGATCCCGATTGAACAACAATTCGAACCTTTATCAGCAGATTCATGATCCCAATCCCTTTGGTACGCGTACCGGAATTTCAACAGGCATTCAACCTTTTTTTTAACAAAATTAATTTCTAGGTATCTGAACAGTTTAATATGAACGACTCTTTTTTAAATCACTGCATTTTTACTCTATAAATACTTGAAAATATTACCTTTTAGCATACACATTACATTGAAATTTATGAATTTTCTGTTATGATTATGAAATGTGTCAATTTAAATTGAAATTTTATGAAAAAATCTATTTTAAAATGTTTTGTATATGATACACCGTACCGGACTATATGGTACACCGTACCACGTACCTAATTGGCGTTCCAAATGAACCTACCCCCGTCGTACCGAATTTTAGAAATGCACGTATCGCGTACCAGTTTTCGTTCCGCGTACCGGAACGTACCGCGTTCCATGTGACTATGATCCGAATTGTGAATAAGTTTTTTGGTTAACGGTTATATATTTTTTTTGAATTTGGTTTATTCGGTTAACTGAGTAAACAAGATAAGTGATTATTTTTTTTAAATTCGGTTGCATTTGGTTCGGTTAGTCAAATTACAATACAGTTTGGTTCTGTTAACGGATAGACCTGAAATAATTAAAAACCGAAAATCAAACCGTTGAACACCCTAATCATAGTTGTCAATAGCGCTTGTAGCGGGCGCTATAGCGCGCTACATAGCGATTTGATTAGTCATCGCTATCTCCATTTCTCGAGTGAATAGCGACCCAATAGTGAATATTCCTTTTTTTATGTTTTTAACCAGTTTTTTACTTGATTAATATAAATAGGGTTGCTAATAACCGTAATATATGAAGATTTAGGTGGTTATTGATTATAATTGCTACATATCCTACAATAGTTGAATATAAAATATTTCTAAAACTTTCTACTAGTGTATCGCTAAACGTGAAATAGCGCCCGCTATTTACCGCTATTCGCTATGTAGCGTATAGGTGGCTTGTCGCTATTTACCGCTATTCGCTATTGACAACTATGACCCTAATTTACATATACTAAAACTGACAATTGTTTCAAATCTTCATATTCTGCCTTGTTTTTTTTGGTAAAAGTTATTCAAAATAATCAGTTTTGAAAAGTATAGTGAATTTGGTTGTGTTATCGAGGGGTGTTCACGGTTTGGTTTTTTCGAAAGTTGTCCGGACAACTTCATAATTTAAAAATGAGAAGATAAATAAATAAAAAGGGTTAAACAACGGATTCGGTTTACCACCAGTTCCAAGTTTTGAACTGTGAATCGAACCTTATAAATCTCAAACTGGCTGAACCGGACACCTTGCTTCGGTTTAGGCGGTTCAGACTGTTTTCTAAAAAACATATTCATTGCCATTTGCCCAATTTGAAATGGTTTAAGCTTTCAGGTTTTAGATTTGATGTTTCTTGTTGTGATGTATTTGTGATTGAATTTATCAAAGTTTGACTTTTTTAGAACATTGTTTTGTGACCAATTCATTCAAGGGTTATTCTTAACTTGTTCTTTCTTCATTTGGGTGCTGCTTCAAATATTTCTCTGAATTTGTGTTTAGTTTAAAAATTAGCTACAGTCTAGTTGACTTAATTTGACTTGGCTTAATCCGTAATCCGTTACATGCTTTAGAAATTAATCGATCTTCTCGGTTTAATTGTTGTTAATATGGATTTGAGGCTTGATTACTCATAAAAGGAAGTTGTTTAAGCAATCAAAAAAGAAAACAAGTGTTTAATCTCAAGTTTGACTTTGACTTTGTCTAGGCTTGATATGTTCTCACATTGTAATCTTGACTTTGACTCGGTTTTTAATCTTTCAGGAACGCAAGTTATGAACGTGTGTTGTACGAAAGATCCAAATGCAGTAACCAACGAGACTGTAACAGACGAGTTTCTTCCACGCCAAACCGGGGATCTAACAATCATGTATGACGTGATCCGAACCTACGAGTCAACCTACTGGGCCGAAGTGACCATTGAGAACCATAGCCCACTGGGCCGGCTCGATAACTGGAACCTCACCTGGGACTGGATGCGAGACGAGTTCATAAACGACATAAAAGGGGCACACCCCTACACCCGTGATTCAACCGAGTGCATATTCGGTCCACAAGGCGAGTTTTACCAAAAAGTGGATTTCTCAAATGTTTTGAACTGCGAAAGACGGCCCACGATAATCGACCTACCCCTCGAAATGACCAACAACACCAAATGGGGAATGATCCCGTTTTGTTGCCGAAACGGGACGATTCTGCCCCCGACTATGGACCCGAGCAAGTCGAAATCGACTTTCCAGTTGGAAGTCTACAAAATGCCCCCGGATTTGAACCGTTCCAAGCTTGTCCCGCCACAAAATTTCAAAATCAGTGGGAGGTTAAACCCGGATTACAAATGTGGCCCGCCGGTTCGGGTTAGCCCGAGTGAGTTCCCGGATCCGAGCGGGTTACCGGGCCCGACCGCGGTTTCCAGCTGGCAAGTGGTTTGTAATATTACCCAAGCGAAAAATTCTAGCCCACGATGCTGTGTGTCGTTTTCGGCTTATTATAACGAGTCGATCATGCCCTGCCCGACTTGCGCGTGTGGCTGCCCGAGTGGTGCGGGTTCTCAAACTTGTAGTACAACCGCACCGGCGATGTTTCTTCCGGCTCAGGCTTTACTTGTCCCGTTTGAGAACCGGACTGCACTGTCTACAGCTTGGGCTAGCATCCAACGCCGAGCCGTCCCGAACACGTTGCCATGTGGGGACCACTGTGGGGTCAGTCTCAACTGGCACCTGCTTACCGATTACCGAGGTGGGTGGACGGCTCGAGTCACTCTTTTCAACTGGGACGATACGTCTTTCGCTGACTGGTTCGTCGCTGTGGAAATGGACAAATCCGCCCCCGGTTTCGAGAAAGCGTACTCGTTTAACGCAAGTTCACTCGAGGTCAATGGCGTCAATGACACCATATTCATGCAGGGGCTACCCGGGTTAAACTATTTGGTCGGGGAAGTTGACGGGAATAACCCGAAAAAGGACCCGAGGGTACCCGGGAAACAACAGTCTGTGATCTCGTTCACTAAGAAACTGACACCTGGAATCAATGTCGTCGGCGGTGATGGGTTTCCGACGAAGGTTTTCTTTAACGGCGAAGAGTGTGCACTTCCGAGGGCTCTTCCTACCAGCGGGTCTTTCCGGCGGGTGTCCGGGGTGATGTTTTCTGGTGTTGTGGCATTCATCATCGTCGTGATGTTGATGTAAACATGAGTTGCTATCGGATTGATTTTTTGTAGATTTGTTAAAAACTTATTTTTTATGATTGTAGCATTGGATTTTGTATAGAAATGTTGTAATATTGGATTTGCTGCATTTATTTTTTTTACCGATTTTTCATATTTTGATTCAAATAACATAATCACTCTGGGAAAATAACAAAATCAAAACATAGATATTTTTTTTAGGAACACATGGATTTTTTACGATAAATACTCCATAACTTGTGTCATGCAGGATTTAAAGACTTAATCTTTTAGTTGTGAGGTAAGTGTGTACCATCAGAATTTCCTCCTTGTTTAACAGAAATCTAACATCAAGAAGTCACAGCCAAATTTTCCCACGATAAGTACAATTTCAAGAAACTTGTATATAATATTGTACTTCATTCAAGATTTGATGCACTAGAGTGATGACTAATCTAGGAGTTGACAGACTCTTGCGTGGATCGGCTAGACAGAGGGAAACACGACAGATCTATCAGACCGCATAAACCTATGTAAATCGTTGATTGTTTGATTTACACGTTTATTTAGGTATTTAGCTTCGATATTAGTTGCAGTTAGAGGTGCACAAAGGATCCGGATCCGAATCCGATCCGAAGGATTATCCGAAACCGGATCCGGCTAGAACCGGACATTTTGGAATCGGTCCGGACATTTTCAGAACCGGCGGATCCAGAACCGGTTAGTGGGTTTTTTGCGAACCGGATAAAAATCGGACATATTGGGACCGGTTTTTTCGGACATTTTGGAACCGATTAGAACCGATTCTAGCCGTTGGGGCAAAAAAAAAGGGCTATATAGCCGTTATATGGCCGTTTTTTTTGTATTTTTTTGTGTTTGAGGCTTGAAACTAAGTATAAATAGGTATTGGGGGTATGGGT
Organism: Smallanthus sonchifolius; assembly: GCA_023525975.1. Taxonomy (NCBI): domain Eukaryota; kingdom Viridiplantae; phylum Streptophyta; class Magnoliopsida; order Asterales; family Asteraceae; genus Smallanthus; species Smallanthus sonchifolius. Next base: position 57,808,904 of record CM042045.1, read on the forward strand.
TAGTTCACAACAACATTATAGCTCTCAAAACTCAAAAACGCTCTCAAAACGCAAAAAAACGCTCTCATGGATTCCGCTTCCGCAAGCACTCAAAATTCGGTTGGTGGTTCTACTAGCGATGCCACGATGGTGAGAGTACTTCCTTGCTCCCGAAACCAAGAGATATGGGCTTATTTCGATTTATGCTAAATGTCGAACGGTTCACAAAAGGCTCGTTGCAAACATTGTGGTAAAATTTTGGGTGCTGCGGGAAATAGCAGTTTGAGGAAATATATTGGTAGTCACGCAAAACACACTCAAGGTGAAGATCAAACTCAAATTGGTAGGGATGGAGGAGTTTGGCAATACAATGTCGAGATGGTTCGTGAGAGAATGACACATTTCGTCATTCAAGAAGGATTGCCTTTTAATCACTTTGATAATCCGCGCTTGACGAGGATGATACAAGAGATGCTTCAACCGAGTTACACAAATGTAAGTCGTTCTACTTTGAGAAGAGATTGTTTAAAAATGTGGAAAAGAGCTAAAAAAGAATTAATTTTAGGTTTTGAAAATTTAAATACCGGCATTAACTTAACAACGGACGTTTGGTCCGCTCCACATGGTTTACCCGAATCGTACCTTTGCGTTACCGCACATTGTGTTCAACTCGAGTCGTGGCAAATGATGAAGCGTACGATTGCGTTTGATTATTTTGGATATCCACATACCGGTGAAAACTTATTTTATATTTTAGACTCGGTAATTCAAACTTATAAAATTCAACAAAAAATATTTTCAATATCTTTTTATAACGCTTCAAATAACACAAACGCGGTAGAAAAATTAAAAATAAAATATGAACCGCCTTGTAACGCTGTTTTCTTTCATAGTCGATGTGTTGCACACATCATTAACTTGGTTGTGCAAGACGGTTTAAACGTCAAAGAAATAAGAGAAGTGAAAGAAAATTTTAAAGTGATGTTACGGGAATTTTTTAGCACAAGCAAAAAAAGATATATAAACTATAGAAATTTGTTCCATCTTTTTAGGTCCGAATTGGGACGTACCTACTTGATGGAACTCGACATGAAAAATGTTTGAATCGGCCTTAAGACAAAGAGTTACTTTAAAACATTTCCATGATAAACTTGTCCAAAAGAAACGTTGTTCACAAAAAATTGATAATATAAGTTGGGATCTAATCAAGAAACTAACTAATTTGCTTGAGGTTTTTAAAAATGCAACACATGTTTATCGGGAGTTTATTATCCCACGTCTTCGGTAATACTTTAACAATTATACTTAATATGTAATAAATTAAAAGAGTTTGAATATCACGACACTATTTTTGAAAAAATGGTAACACCTATGAAAGCTAAAATTAAAAAATATTTTTCGGAAATGCCGGCCGTTGTTACATGTTCGGCCGCCTTAAACCCAACGATTAATTTAACCGGCGTTGAAACATTAATTGGATCAATATCGGACGATTTAAATATGTTCGAGGAAGACCCAAATTTTGAATCAAATGCAATAAGGGACTTCAATTCGGCTTTTAATAATATGTTTGATTATTATTGACGCAAATATGGTGGAAGTGGTGATCCATCAAACATACGTGAATCAATGGCTTCGGGTTCAAGTTCTAGTAGTTCAAGGAACCCGATGCTAAATTTATTTAACCCTTTAAGAAACGAAAATACTAAACGAGCTCGTGGAAGCACACCAAGTAGCGAGCTTGGGAGATATCAAGCAACCGATTTTATTTCAACTCTAAGATCCGAAGAGTTTGAAAACTTTGATATCTTGAGTTGGTGGCAAGGAAGGGAATCCCAATATCCCGTTCTAGCCGCAATGGCCCGTGACCTACTAACCGTCCAAGCTTCCACGGTAGCTTCGGAATCTGTTTTTTCTCTTAGCAGCGTTTTATCTATTCGAAGAACGAGATTTACACTGGAATCTATAGAGATGTGTATTTGCTTGAAGAACCATTTGGATGCCGCTGAACGTGTACAACATGTTGCAAAACTAGAAGGCGAGCTTGACATTGAACAAGAAATACACGAATTCGAAGTAGAACAAGGGGCGGCGAATCCACTTTCTGACGAAGAACAAGCTTATGATGAAGCCGACGTATCTCAAGCGAAGAAGATTGACAACTGATGTCACGAAGACTAAGACGAGTAGACGACGAATAACGAGTCATAATAACTAATATATATTTTGTGATTCAATTATGTGTTTTGTAATTTTTTGTAGACTTTTACGTGGATCGGCTAGACAGAGGGAAACACGACAGATCTATCAGACCACATAAACCTATGTAAATCGTTGAGTGTTTGATTTACACGTTTATTTAGGTATTTAGCTTCGGTATTAGTTGCAGTTGTCAATTTCGAAGATTCGACAATACCGACCAAATTTAAATATTTCTATATTAAAGGGCTTGATGTAGATTTAAATTATTCAATCGTATATCACTATTTTTAACGAAATACGTTTTGTTTATCTTTTGTGTTTCCGCTCTATATCAGAGTCAGGGCCGGCCCATTGGGCAACACACCAGTACTGAGCCTAACATTTCAAGGGGCCAAAAGAAAATTATATATATATATATATATATATATATATATATATAATTTTCAAGACTTTAAAAAAAATATTTATCAAGCCTTTTTAAAGTAGTAATTTCGTTATGGAATGTTCAATTGGCTAATTTCCAGTTTATTGGGCCTTTTTAAAATGAGCAAGACTTTAAGATAAGATACTAGATTTGATTTATAGAATGGAGAAGGGTTTCATTGTTTATCTCCTGGTTGATGTGGGAGGGGTTTACCATTATATAGAGAGGTCAGGGTGTTGAGAGTTCCTTAAGTGTCGATGTGGGATAATGAAAGGTATAAAGGAGGAAAATCAAAACAAAATAGAGCAGTTTGCATGAATCGAACAGAGGACATGCATGATGGCGGTAATTGAGATATGCAAACTCTTCTACAAACATGATTGGCTTATTTATTACTTAGAATCAGCTTAATACACATTGTAGTGTTCAAAGGAAGAATAGATAGCAAGCCGTATCACTCGCAATGTGATAATTTATGAAGATGGATAAGCTGATTAGTGTTTATATTTTTTTATAATTTTAAATTAGTTATGGCGTCGTCCTGTTTTTAAATCCGGTTCGACCGGTCCAACCAGTGAACCTCTAAGTCGTCCGGTTCAACGTCCGGTCCGGTTCTGAAAACATTGCTAATTACCCAAACAAATACATATCTAGAACACCCTCCGGTCCAAGCTCCTTTAAAAAGGCCCAAATTTTTTTTAAAGACCCAATTACCTCTTTCTTCGGATATTTAAAGGCCTTTTAAAAAAATATTAGATTATAAAATTATATATTTCGTTATGGGTTTTTTTTTCCGGCTCGTGTAGGGCATTCGAATCCTCGGGACCGACTCTGATCATAGTGTTGACTGTGTGAGATTTGATTAGATGTTGCGATACTTGCATGACGGTTTTAGGTCTTGATTACGCATCTAAGTCGGTTTCCTTCGAGCAACTATTAGGAATTGAGCTCTTGGTAATGTGATGTTGGATTGTCACCTCGATCCTTCGAAATTTTTAACATTCGACCCCTTATACCAAAAAATAATAATCCGGTTACCCACAAGAAGTTCAAAGATTTATTTTTTATTAGCGAAAACTTCCCAGGATGGATACATTTTGATGGTATTTGACGTGGGATAATTTTTATGAACTCGACATCTCTTCTTCCGTGACGTGAAATTTGCATAGCATGTTACAAAATTGTGTTCTTTTAGTAGCTTAAAGGTTATTGTAAGCTAAATTTCATGTTTTGGTAGTTTGAAATCTGAGTTTCAGTGTATTAGTTTTGATTCCTCGGTAGAAACTTCAAACACGACTACCAACAAATAATTATAAAATGACTAAAATACCATTCGGTTATAGGAACCATAAGAACAAACAAACAAGATTTATGTTAAAAACCTTAAAAACAAGCACAAAACTAAGTATTATTGGATAAACATAATTATAGTATTATCCTCAAATCTTTGCAGAAAAACCAAATTCATAATCCTAGAATTCATACCTGCTTCTGCTTGTTGCTTGCTACATTTTCGGGTTTTTTTTACGCTACCTAAAGCAGTCAAAAATTTCAACACGCAATGCCTTTGCATATCGTGCTTTCGATCGAGCTGTAATATCGTCATAAAAAGCTACCGGAATTTCAACAAATCTTGAATTTTGGCGAGCTATGTACACCAAATGAAGCACAGAGTACACGTCCTGCTTACACTGGTAAATCATCCAACGTGTACCCGTCGAATACAAACTCGTTTTCCGGCTCCCCGACACCTTGTTGTTGCTGCTGCTGTGGCATGACAAAATCAACAGTTAGTATATGTTTTATAAAAACCTTGAAGGGTATTTTAGTCATTTTACCATACAAACGTACTTGCTTTAGAATTGCAGCTAGGAGATCATCTTGACCATACTGTTCAGAATATAATGTATTATGACAGCTTCCATCAATGTCGTTTTCGGTCTTGACATAAACGTTACGAGGTTGACCAACATTTGACCCGTTATGGCGAGTTCTAGTTTCAACCCCTGGGGGCAAAACCACCTTACCACTAGTTAAATTACGATTATGCCCTCCCAAATCCCGGCCAGAGGCACGGTTATGTTGATGTAACAACGGATTTGAGCCATCCAATCCTGATTGGATTGTATGCGGAGACTGGTCAAAGGTCAGACCTACATCTGGTAAGCCCCAATCGCGGTTTTGATTCAAATCATTGAAAATATCATAACTTGGAACAATCCCTTTTCTTGAGACCTTGGTATCTAGGTTCCCATCTCCTTGGAGGGCTGATGATGCGGTAGGAAGACTTGAAATTCCCAAACTACCCCCGAGAGGATAACTAGTTCCACAAGAATCTGTTTTGTGATTCATTGAGAAATTCACGAGAGATGAGGCTTGTGATACTGATACCACAGGATTATACACCGCCGTTGGTGCCATGTCAGCCACTCCGCCACGTGTCAACATCTCGTTGGACATAACGGGCTGCCTCAAAACATTATGAGTGTTCACATTCGACTGAGCTTGACTTTGAGTTTGATTTTGACTATGAACATGAACTTGACTTTGACCACCCATCTGAATCAAAACAAGATTGTTCATGCCTCCAAACGAATGGTGGCCCGATTGATGCAAACTCACAAACTGCTTCGGTTCCATATTTGTAGGTATCCCGGGAAGTAAGTTTATTTGTTTGCTACTATTATTACTAGTCAAATGTTGACTTTGGACTTCTGGGTATCTTGATTTCGGGTTTTCAAAGCTAAAAAGGTTTCTTTGATCAATAACAGGCACCGAAATAGTAGACTTTGCGTTATTTGACCGACCCAGAGCTGCAGCTTGGAGGGTTGCAAGACTTTGTGGCGGGAGTTGACCAAGTTGACCACTGGCAGCTAGAGCTTGAAGATCAAGCCCATTAAGTGACGATATCGACCCGTAGCCCGCATCTGAACCCATGAAGCCAGCGTTCATCCCACCTGGATGCTGTGACCCGCTGAGTCTTCTTAGATAAAGACGGTATTTCTGCACAAAATCAACAAGTCACATAACAAGTCAATAACAAATTAAAAGTCAAAACCGAATATACAAAAGAACCCGAAAAGAAGTTTACTTGAAGGTGGCTGGCAACATTTTCTCGGGTTAACCCGGGAACATTCATCAACTCCAATATCTTCTTCGGGACGGCCTCTGTAGAAAGGGCAAATTAGTAATTTTACATCAAGATTTGCAATACAATACAATACAAAAGTTTGAAAATTTATCATACTATCAATTCCAAGCTGATTAACTGCTGCAACAAACTGTTGATGGAGTTCAACGGACCAAACAACCCGAGGTTTCTTCAAGGAAGAAGACTCGTCCCTTTCGTCTGCTTCATCGTCCTCATCTTTCCTCCTTTTTGTGTTTTTCCAGTTATTCCCTTCATTTGCAGAGGACGAGTAATCAGGCTCTTCAGGCTGTTTCTGTTCATCAGCACTTGCTGACGGGTCAAAATCTTTCCACTCGTGCTTCCGTTTTCGAACCACATGTTGCCATATGTTGCGTAAAGCTTCAATCCGAACGGGTTTTATTAAATAATCACACGCCCCGTGTGTAACACCTTTCATAACTACACTCTTACTGTCATCAGCAGACATCACTGTAATAACATCAAATTGGTCAAATTTCATAGACAATTGGATCAGGAAAAATAGGTACAGATCAAGAAACTGATACCGAATTGAGCATGGAATTCGGATCCGGGATCAAGTCAATAACAAGATTGAAAACTGAAAGTCAAAATTGGAATGGTTGACTTACTGATGACAGGAAGATCCATTTCAAGCCCAATGTGCTCAAGGAGTTTGAACCCATCCATATCAGGCATATGAACATCACTAATAACAACATCAAATCCATTCTTATTTTCCCTTAAAAATGATAAAGCAACCTCAGCTCTGTTACATTTAGTCACTGCAACATTTTCAACAAAAAAAAAGTCAAAATTGAACATTTTCACATCATTTACTTTTAATCCAAACACAAATCATAACACCAAATCAACATGAATCAATCACCACATAGATTAATCATTAAATCTAAGGTTTTATAAAAAAAATCAATAATTTAAACATAAGAAAAATGACAAATTAAATTTAAACTTAAAAATATCAATAATTTAAGATCAAGATCAAGTTTTTATGAAATATTTCTGATCTAAAATATTTGTTATGATCACTATGAACCCTAAATCAAAATGGGTATTTATATATCACAATATTCTACCACAAAGTTGTAATCTTGGAAGAGATTTTTATGGATAGAACAGTATTTAGAGCAGAAAAATAATACAAAAATGAAATTAAAAAAAAAAAAAAAATTAAACAAATCAGTTATATGAAAATTGAAGTGAGAATCAAGAAAAAAAAGGGTAAATACTAAATAGATTTAGCAATTAAAGACATAATTCACAAAAAAAGGTTAATTTTTTATTACCTTCATACTTGCAGTGCCTAAGCATCTTCTCCAAGATCATGAGACAAGTTGAGTCATCATCAACAACAAGCACCCTTAGACCGGCGGGGAACTGATCAGGGACACCGCCGTCACCTCCGGCACCGCCGGTACCGGAGGACTTCCAAGAACCGCCACTTGAACCGGGCATCATGGATTGTTTGTTAACTACTTGACCCCCACCAAGATTCATAGATTTTTCCCCAGTTATAAACACTCAATCACACCCAAAAAGATTCATGCTTCAGAATCAAACCAAAATTCAAGAAAATTAACAAAAATAGAAACAAACATGAACTGAAATTCTTGCAAGATTTGGAGTTTTGGAGAGAGAGGGAGAGAGGGAGGAAAGGGGGAAGAAATTATTGGTTGGTGTTTTTGAGATTTATATTGGCACATGGTTTTGTGCTTCAATCTCTGAAGTTTTTTTATTTTTTATTTTTTATTTTTTTTTATAATAGTTAATTTGGTTTTGTATTTTATTATTATTATTCTTGCTGATTAGAAAGTAGGTCTCTCCGTTGAGTGTGGATCCAGCTCATGTATGATGTTAAGTAACCCATGGCAGCCAAAGCCGTATCACATGTGCATACATGTCATACACATTTACTTTCTGTGATGTCTAAAAAGTAAAAAAAAAAAAATGTAACATTTTATATTATAATTAATTGGGTTCATAGACGTTTGGTTTCAAGTGTTTGATGGTTTTATGATTTAAAATTAGGAATCGGTCGTGTATAAGCTGGACCATGTGTTAAACATTAAGCCTGACAAACTGTGAGGGTCAGGCGTGTTGGTAATGAGTTAATACGAGTTCTCAGCAAAATGTGTTCTGGTCAAAATGGATCGTGTTAAGAAATTATCAATTTCTTCAGGTTGAAATGGGTTATGGCCAAAATGAAGTGGGGTTGAAATGAGTTGCTTTAGAAAGAAAAAAAATATCAAAATAGGTTCATGCACTATATTTGCTTATGGTGGCTCATGGTAACGGTGAAGGTGGGTGTTGTGGCGTTCGAGGCGGAGACGACATCGTGGTGTCGGGGGCGACGTTGGTGGAGACACGACAAGGTGGTGTTTGAGGGCGACGATGGTGGTGGGTGGAGTAGTTAGTGGCGACAATGGGTGCGTCGAAGGCGGTGGTTGTGTCGGTGACGGCGGCGACGACTCCGTGGTAGGCGTGTCGATGGCGTAGTAAATTGGTGGTGGCAGCAGTGGACGTGTCAATGGCGATGATGGAGTGGCGACGACATGCGTTGCCGGTGACAGCGAGTAGGTGGTGGAGAACAATGGTTATGTGTGGTGCTAACTCATTAGACCCCTTTTGAGTTAACAAGTTTTGTAAAAGTTATTCGTTTTGGCATGTTGATTAGTTTTAGGGACGTCTTTGGGCAAAGGCAAGGGCAAAGCTATCGGGGGGGGGGGGTCGGAATTTTAAATATATATATATATATATATATATATATATAATTTGGAAGACGATTTTCTCAGTTATGTATACTAGAACTCTAATAAATAAAAAGAAATAGGAAAGAGAATGACTAGTGTATTCGAAAGAGTTTGACAAACTATTTTCTTTTTACTGTAAACTATTTAGACAAAGGCATTCGAAAGGTGTTGATCCGGTATTCCCTCAAAGGTGTCCTATTTGTAGAAAAAAACAATTTGATGAGACTTCAAGTGAACAAGAAGTTTGTTTGAGACATGTTTACCTAGTGACATTATCAACCCTTTTGATGCCTTAGAAAATCTAAAGTAGGTCGGTATTTTTCCTAATGCATTAATTACATATAAAATGTTGTTGACTATTACGGTAATGGTGGCATCGGCAGAAAAAAAAAACTTATCAAAATGATGTTGTTGAAGTTCTACTTACGATCGACAATGTCCCAATAAAGACTTAACTGAGTGGAGATGATAGCAACTGAAAACGATATATTATATGGTATGGATTATAAAAACTTGTTCGAGAGTTTTGCTTCCAAAACCGCTAGAGAAGGCTCACGATTCGCTTATTTTTTTAAGGCGAACATTCAACTCCGGCCAATATGTTGTCTTAACTGGGCCCACTTGGCGTCAGAGTTGGAGAGCTTTCAAGGAAAAACACCACCCAATACGGCCCCTTCCGGGCTTGAGGGAGAGCCAAGGCTCGAACCATGGATCGACGTGCGTAAAACCCTGGTGCATCAGCCTAAGAGGCCTCATTTGTGATACCGCGAAAATTAATGGTGGTGGCAGGGATCGAACCCGGGTCCCTTAGGACTTCGGGCCTCACGATTCTCTTAAATAAGTAAATTAGATCATTTCACTACAATACTCTGTTTTGTTTATTTTTATAATAATTATCGTCATATTATAAACTTTTTATATATGAGTTACTAGCTTAGATCCCGTGTAACATATAAAACATATGTGATTATATGGTCATGCGTTATTATGAACATACGTGATTATGGTCATGCGTTATTATTACGCGAACGCAATTACCCCTCGCCCACTGAACACGTGTAGCATGTTAGTGCCTTTGTACGCTAAAACCTCTTTTATACAATAACCTGACCCTAGTTATGTAGTTATGTATATGTAGTGTATTTGTAAGAAAATAATATACAGTTATTTTTTGAAGAAAAAAAATTTGGTTTAAAACTGACAAAACCAAACCGTCAAAACAGTTAATAACCTGGGCGGTTTAATTAGTCTTTTCTCAAAACCGTAGCTAAAAGTTTGGCATGTAATTTCTGTCATTAGCGGTAGATCAGGACCGTAATTAGCATGTCAACTATAATGATTTTAACATGTGTTAACGAAATTCCATAATTATCAAAAATGTTTATAATTTTTAAGATACAGTAATTAACTAGAAACAGTTTTAAAAGATAATATATTAAATACATTTATTTTCTGTTATAGTAGTTAAAGTGTCAAGTAACTGCATTTCTGTATTTATTTTGATTTCTTTTATTTAATGGTTTTTTTAATGTTTATAACCATTTCCGATTTTAAGGTGTCAAACCATAAACCCTAACCATTTCCTAATTTGAAATTTAAAGTTAATTGCCATATATGGAAGGTACTAAAGCTGTCTAATATTGGACGATCTCATTAGTGTTGACTATTTTAAAGAGATATATTCCATTATTCCTATCATATTGAGCAATTCTACGGTTATTAATTCATCATAATTCTTTTTAGACTTTGTGTAGTGGTGGGGGTAAAGGTGAGAGAGTAGTCATTTTTCCACCGTATTACGTTACGAAAGTTTGGTCGTTATCGATTGGGGTCACTGAAGATCATAAAAGCAAACAACGATGTCGGTTAAGATAAATCCACAATAGCGGCAATGATATACTACTCCGTGAAAATGTAGACGCAATGTTAAAAATTACATTAATAAAAGTAACTTAAACTAAGTACCCTAAGCTTTAGCCAATCAAAACATGACATGTACCCTAAGATTTAGCCAATCAAAACATGACATGTAATGTCACGTCATTTTTACCCTAAACTACCTTAAACTACCCGAATGGGTTGCGGCGGTGTTCCTGAATGATCCCGAACCCAGCCTTGCTTTTCAACCAACCAGGGACCATCTCCAACCATTTTCTTCGGCTTAATCCACGGGTTCGTGAACCCGTGAAAAGTATCCGTTGGCATCGAACCAGTGAAGCCCTTGGTGTTGCAGCGGTGTTGCCGACTTGTCGTGGGAACCCGAGCTCCACCCTAATATCCAAACTCGTTATAAAATTGAAAACATAAAACTCAGTTATGTTATTTTAAAGCATTAGTAACAAAACATGTTACTTTTCGCAAACTACATAAAACTTAAACCTGTTATTTTAAAACATTAGTAACAAAACATGTTACTTTTCGTAAATCAGATGAACTATTAACTCTTATAAGTAAGATAAATCATAAACAGACAAAAAAAAAAGAATTACTAAATAAAGCTAGATACATTGATGAGCCAAGAAGTGGAGACCAAAACTAAAGAAGCCATAGTTTGAAAAGTTAAAATACGACCCACATCAAACGCACTAGAAAAATTACGTTTTTGCCATTTTCCTTTATGGAATTGCACAAAATTGTGGTCAATACATATGTTGTATAATCATTCCTGCTACAACTTCCAAAACCTTTTGTAAAGTAAACAAAATTATGTTTTTTAATAGAAGACACTTGATTGTAAAGCAAAGTATCATTCCATTGTAAATATATATTTTTTTTCTTTTTCTATTTTATATACAAATCAATAGTAATATTATATACTTATGTTGTTTTAAACATACCACATTATTTGATAAATAATTTTTTTTATCATAAATTGAATACATATAAACAAAAGTTTTAGAAAAACACAAACAAAATCTCAAATAAAAAGTTGGTAATCTGATTTTTCGACTTTTCGTTAACTAAATTCATATGGTTTGCATTCGTTGTTACAAAAACTCGAACTACATAAAAGTTTCTGAAAAAAGGATTAACGAAATCACACTACTGTAATTCACAATCTTTTATTTTATATTGATTACTAACTTGATAACTATTTATGGTAAAATGTTCTTTTTTATAAAAGCCTAAAATTGGATTTTTTTTATAGATTATTTAGTAACTACTTTAACTAAGCTTGAAGTTTAAAGTAATATCAAATAACATTTATGTTACTTTTATATGGGCAATTTAAATCCCTACAACCTATGGACTATGGTTAAGGCAGCAATAGCCGCTATCTTTTTAGTCAAAGGTTAGAATATACTTACATGTGCAAAGATTCATTCATAATTGAATCTATGTCTACATATTGTTTGTTTGCTTTTTCACTGTTATTCAATTTTTTAAAAACAAACACTAGTTTTTTTTTAGTTTTCTTATTTTTACAAGTTCAACTTTTACTATGATTTCAATAGAAGTTCATATAATTTTCCTGAAATTGTTAGAAACAAATTAAACCCAAAGTAACAACCTTGACTATGCTTTTCAAATGTTTAAAGTGTAGTAGATTCATGTCCAGGGGTGCCAACCATCCTAGTCAGCACTGTTTTTACAGGATTTGGGGCGTTAAACACAGTGCATAAGAGGGTGTTAAGGGGCGTGAAGGGCGGGACGTTAACCGGATAACAACCAAATTGGCGGAGGGGGCTGGGCGTTAAGCATTTAGTCGACGTGGCTCCAAAGTGGTGGTGGGGGCGTGAAGGGTGCCAAGCCACTACACCCGGTCTTATAGCAACAATAGTCATTTGAAACAACTTTTCTCTCGGTTGCACTAAAAACTAACTCGACTAATTTGATTAACATGAAATACAAATTAAACCATATATCATAAAGATTCTAGACTATCAAACATTAAAATGACCGATGTCACAATTTAACTCATATTATAGTTAATTTTATATCTTTTACACAAAATAAGGTCAATGTAATAAAATATGACATAAACAGTATATAAAATGAATGACTTGGAATGCTTGTCGTTGCACAACCAATGTCTTGGTTCTAGCACTCAAGTATGCCTAGATTTTGCTAAAATGTTTGAATTTTGTAAAAATTTTCATCAAATCATCCAACTTGTTTTATATTAAACCAAAACATGAAATTCAACCTTTCTACATGTTCGGGTAGAACTTCTCACTTACATCGTATTTTTTTTAGACAATGTGACTTTTTTAAACTTCTACGCTCTTTGGGAGGAGGCTGGATGTTTCTGTGAGTCATACATGTCTTTCCTAGTGAGTTGTAACCGCAGCAGACTCGAACCCGGGACCCACCTAGGAGGAAACCCACAAGTGGAAAAAAACCCCGTGACTCAACCTGGAACAATTTGTCTCAAGCAGGACTCGAACCCATAACCTTTCATTTGGAAAGTCACGAGCTACATCACCTCATCTAACTCATCGGTTAACCAATAATAACATTGAATGTCAAATTTGACCAATTCTTGATTTCGTCATTCAAAATCTGAAGTTGAAAAGTACAACCAACTAGGAACATCAACATCTATTCACATATGCATCCGGTTTCTTTTTACTCCATCTATGTTAAAAAAACATCATATCAAATACATAAAATAAAGATGTGTGAGTGTTGTTTGCCATTTTTTCAATTAGGACTTAGATCTTTGTCTATGGACGATGCTATTGCTACCTACACCCACATTAATTTTACAAATAACAATAAATAATAACGCAAGAAAATGATCCTTTACCAAAAAAGAAAGGTAACCGGTTTGACTATATATTTACGAGTCAAAACTCAACAAAAATTATGGTTTTGACAAGACAAAATTTTGTGACGGTTTAATCGATATACAAATTATATACTTTTGGTATATAATTAGGTAAAATACGGTTTTATTGACAAAAATATACATCTGAATTAAATCAATACTACCCCATATTAAAATACGTGACGAATAAAACGACCTAGTTTTATGAAGAAATTGGTTCTTGTAAAAGTGATTTTCATGTGTGAAGTGTACGAAACAAAGTATCAAGAAAACGAAAAGTGTATTTAGACGATGGTATACAGGTCCGTTAAACTACAAATGGTTTTAGAAGAACCATTTTATTAGGTTTAGACACACTTTTATAGTCGCACATGTCGTTCACGCGTTAAAACCGGACACATTGGACTTACGGTTGCAATGTTAAATGCATTGTTGTAATTAAGTTAAATGCACCACTGTATTAAGTTAAGAAAAACCGTTCGTGTCACAGTTCATCAACATTTATTAAAAACATGTCGGGTTTTATACAAAAAATATATATAAAAATTCTATACTCAGACTCTAAAAAAATCTTGATTTTATGGTATGATTTTTTTAAAGTAATAAGGTATAGTAAAGTTATTTAAGTTTGATTTACAATTTTGTCACCATCTTAGTATTAACTATTGAAATAGCAAGATCAGTGGCAAACATCATTTTATATGCTTTTCAAGATTTAGATTTGATCCGAACTCATTGCATTAACGTATAATTAGTTGTCCTTATTATAACCTGTTATGTGTCGATTTCTGTTAAAAACACTTACACGGGAGATGACATGGATTGGCCATTAGGTAAGTTGGCAACCGGGCTATAAATTCATTTAATAAAAACCTTCCCTCAACGTGTGTAAATCTTATATCAATCACGAAAAAAGAGATGTCAAGTTAATAAGGAAAGTGTGACCTCAAATACTATTAATGTATTTTAGACGCTTTAGCTATGGCTGAGAGGACATCCACTTTCTAAGTGTGGTTTACTAAGAATAAAACCAGGATGAGTGATTTTCCTTAAAGTCTACACAAGGTAGTCAAAACAAAGCCCTAAACTGAGAATAGTGTCAGGATGAGTGATCTTCGTGAGAAGACATCCACTTTCGATCGCTTTTGATGGATCGAGTGTTACAAAGTGATATCAGAGTTAATCACATGTTTTGTGCACTTTGGATAAGAATGATAGGGGAGCTACATGGTTACATGTGCTTAGGAGTAGTATCAAGATGAGCGTTCAAATATGAGGTCTCCACTTAGGTAACGAAAATAAAAGTGAGCTTTTTATTGACAAAACAAATAACATTGGGTGGTATTAGGGCATAGGGACTTTCCCAAAATGCTACATCAGCGTCACCTCATCATTCTTCTTATGTCCCCACATTACTATATGTAGAAGTTCAATTGCATAAACAACAAGTAAAAAAAAACACTCCAAATTTCGGTGTGTCGACGAAATTCACTGAAATTGCTAAAAAAACCACAATTCCGCCGCGAGAGAGGGAGGGGGTATTTCCAATCGAGAATCTTTTTCACCGGCTCGGTGAACTGATTCCCCGGGTGCAACTCTGCATGCCCTTATATTCTAGTTTTACGTGTAGTGATTTGTAATCAATTTTTCTAACAACATTTATAAAACAAGTAACCAATCTAATTAAATTTGATATAAACATTTAAAAAACAATGTTATATGATATCACTAATAGTTTGATTTGAGCAACATATTCCTAATTGATGCTTACTTTTTTTAGAACATCAAATACACAATACCATCCGACTCTACTCTTAAATCTACACATTCGTCTACCGTGTGACTCGAACCCTCAACTTCATTAGGAGGGACACCACTATATACATAGTCGGATACCATTTAGCTAGAAGCACTTGAAAATGACTTGTGTTTTTTAAGTGATCAATTAGTTTGTTATAGATCACCTATATTAGGACTAGTTAGGATTGTCAAAGTCTCTCTATAATTGAATTTTTAAAAGTGTTTTCAAAAGCATGTCAGAAAAAGATGGACACCATTACCCATGATTGGACGGACTTTTAAAGCAACTATGGTTTTAGTAGGTCAATGAGGCTTGAGAACCAAGTGTTTATATGGTCCTCAATAGTTTGTACCTTACTAAGGACCATGTGTTCATATAAATAGAACAAATAACACGAGTACGTTTGTTCATCAAGTTGTAGCGTATTAAACAAGACCTATTAATGTATAACAAAGTATATAATCGTATTTTCATATTTTATGAAACCTTTTTGATGTATTTTCGTGTACTCTAATTTCACTCAAACACCAAGAAATTACTTTTTTTTAAATATAGACTTTGTAAGAAAGTTTTTATCAATAAATAAATATAATGTATCGACTTAGGTTATATCTTTATCTCTATTGTTTCAAGTTGAAAGTCATCTGGGTCTGTTCATATACAAAAGAAAATACTCTAAACCCTTTTTTTTAATAAAATATAATAAGATAATTCTTGAAATAGCATAGTTTTTTTGATCAAATTAGCACATTAGTTATTTATAAAACTTAAAAATGAACATAAATATGTATGCGGGCCAACCCTACTAGATCTAACATTTTTTTAACTCATACTTAAAAATTGCTCGTTTTGGTATAAGCTGTCACCCAACCAACCCGTTTAAACTGTTAAAGATGAAACATAAACTGGATCGATCCAATAATATAAAAAAGCAAACGGACGCGTCTACCTCTTATAGATTGACACTAAATAGAAAACTGATAGTTTAATGTGGTTATCAAATTCTCTTCCTACAACCATAAAGTTGCATGTAAATCACAAAGTAATATTTGTTTCTGACTTCTGAGTAGTAGGACACCTCTTGTTAGTTTCTGCAATAATTCAGGTGTTAGAATCATATTATTTTCAAAACGATTTCAATAAAAAGAATCATTTCCTACAAACTTGGTATCTCGTATTTTATAAAAGTTGATAATTTCGATCCATTTATATGTAAATTAGATTATTTGAGTTATGTTTTACTTTAATTGGGCTAGGCCAACAGAAGTTCTATACATGATGGAACACTCATATGGGTCGAACTTGTTAGAAGTTTACTGGGTTAGAAGTTATCTCTACTTTCTAGTAGGGGTGTTCAAAATCGGATATCCGAAATTTTCGTATAGTGGATTTCACTACCCGAATCCGAATAATGAAACGGATATCCGAAAAAATAAAATAATATATAAATATAATATTTTTAAATTATAAAAACAATTAAAAATCTTAAAAAACGATTAAAAATATACATATATAAATATAATATTTCGGGTTTTGATTCAAATTTTCTTATTTTTAAATTATAAAAACAATTAAAATGTATATATAAATATAATATTTCGGATATCCGAATTATCCAAAAATCACTATCCGAATCCGAAAATTCGGGTTCGGTCTCGGATTTTTTTTAACACCCCTACTTTCTAGTATGTAATAATGCAATATGTGCTTTAATAAAAGTTTGATTGTTTTATAGTAATATTTAGTATAATAACTATTTATAAAATAATAAAAAATAGATGACGAAAAATGATTTCGGGTTGTCCAGAGTCTAGACCTGATCCGAGTCTTCCTGTTTCGACAACCCCCCATTTTGCGACCTCAACGTACCTTCTTTCCTTTTAACCAACATAATTTACCAAATCCAAAATTGTAAAGATGGGGCTCGATCATTTTAAGGTATAAAGCGAAACAAAAATTCACGACCCTAGTTTAGTTTTTTTTTTACGTTTTTGATTTAACATGAGCATATTTTGGTTTAGGACTTTGGTTTATGTTTGTTTATGGTGGGTTAAATAAAAAACAACTTAAAAAGAATCACCACCAACCAGTTAAAACCTTCTATATTATATTATAAAAGAACAGAAAGAATTACTATTTTCCACACCACCCAAGCAACATATTCGCAAGAAATCAAATTCACTTCATCAGGAAGTTACGAAATTCAAGTAGAGAAGCAAGAAATTGAACAAATGATGTTGCTTTTAATTTCGGTTGTGCTTATACGTAAAACACCGAGTGAATACTATTGTGATCAGTGGTTATACATTTGGATGAAACAGTAACACTAAATGTGTAAACTACTAATCCAAGTACAGGTAAATTGTTTTATTATTTCAGTTTAGTCAATATCAAAAAGATATGTATTCACTAGCTTTTGCTGGTATGTTTTCAAAACATTTTCAGGTAACCAAAGATAATTGTTTTGAATGATCTTATACCGGAAAAGACAACAACTCCTTGGCAGATGCTAGAAGGATAAGATGTTGTAGGGATGACGACTCCCTAGACATCCATTGTAACTATTGGCTCTCCAAAATCTTGGTTAAACAATATGAGATCAATTTTTGTAATCTTTCATAGTGAAATTCCCCGTTTGAAAAAAAAAACAATATATTTTAGTGAAACTTTTTCCGTTGCATGTTTCAAACTCTGAAATCATAAAATAAGATACGAGGTAACCAACTGCTGGTTGTACACTCGTGGTCCTAAAAACCAGGTTCTGACATTTTGCTTTCAATGTTCATTGCTTGCGGGGATCTCCCGATGGGGAAGCTGTCAAGTTTTATTGAACCAAATTGATTCTATCCAAAACTGTATGTTTCACTCAAAATGAATACAAAACGAACAAGCGGATAGTATTGTCAAAAACGGTAACCAAGAGCAGATAGACAGAACTTCAACTTTAATAACCACCAAACTAAGAATACAAAGAACAAGATACAGATACAACTCGCTATCATCAAACTATTGACAGATCTACAAATCACTACGACCTAACGGACTTATCGAATCATCAACATGATGAGTCGATCTTGCCTAGAGTGATAAAGAAAACAAGAAGGAAATCCTCAACAGAGACGAAACCCTAATCACAAACGAGAGAGAAAAAAAACTACAGGTGTAAAACTCTCGATGCTTTGAACACAGCTGCAATACTCTTTATATACATGAACCCTAAACACCACTTTGCCAGCCATAAGCCCATTCAAATTATAAAAGAGAATTGTTCTTTGGAATTAAATTAGAAAGTATTAATATTTTCAACACCCCCCCCCCCACACAATTTAATAACCTAAGACATCAAACATATTCAACCACCTGCATAAGAGATCATGCTGACTTATAAGCAGCCCTTTAGTAAACATATCAGCCAGTTGATTCTTGGACTCAATTCCAACAGTTTTAATATACCCACTTGTAATTTTCTCTCTTAAGAAAAACAAATCAATTTCAAAATATTTAGTTCTATCGTGAAACACAGGATTAGCTGAGATTGATAATGCTACAGTATTATCACAATAAACAGAAACAGGAGTATTAACAGAAACTCGTAACTCACGCAATACGTTTATCAACCAAAGAACTTCACATGTTGCAGCACACATAGCCCTGTATTCGGCCTCCGCAGTAGACCGAGATACAGTCGGTTGCTTTTTTACTTTTCCAAGATATTAATGACTTCCCTAAAAAAACACAAAATCCAGTAACAGATCTCCTAGAATCTAAACACTTTCCCCAGTCAGAGTCAGCATATGCTAACATATCAAAATCTACATCCTTGCTAAACAAAATTCCTTTTCCCGAAGATTTTTTTAGATATCTCAACAGCCTCATAGCAATATTCAAATGTGAGTGATAAGGTTTATGCACATATTGACTTAAATAATGCACAGAGTATGAAATATCAGGTCGGGTATGAGATAAGCATATTAGTTTTCCAACTAATTTTTATATCCAGTTACATTAGTTACTAATTTCTTATCTTTTTCACATTGAGAAGTCAACCCAAAATTCTACTCAATTGGATTATTAAGAGGCTTGCATCCAAGAATGCCATTTTCTTAATGAGAGGCACAGACCAACTTTACTTTTAAGTACTTCGATACCAAGAAAGTATTTTAGTTCTGAATCATATGGGCCCACTGAAGCATAAGAAGTATGGTTTAATTCTGAAGGCCATTCACAAAAATACACCAAAGTGAAGCAAAACTATGGTACTCGGGATTATTACTTTATGCTCTTTTGGGGTTTTATGAGTTTATGCTAAAATTCTAAACAATTCTATTAATTAGGAATATTTGGTCTGAAGGGGGTTCTTTTCCTTCTTAGTTTAAACTACGGATGGCAATTCCTAACACGACCCATGACACAACACAAAGATAATCGGGGTTTTAGGTCGTCTTATCTAACCCGTTTAATAAACATGTCGTGTGTTCAGGTTGACATGTTTAACGTGTTTAATTAAACAGGTCGGTCCGTCTATAATTAGAGTAAATAATATATTTTTTATGGTTTACCCGCCAACCCGTTTAACCCATTTATTAAAAGTCGTTTACGAACCCATTTACGATATGTTTAACCCATTTATTACAAAGCGCCAACTCATTTATGATTGATTTAATCCATTTGTTTCAAACGTTTACAACTTGATTGCAACTAAAATACTTTCTTGTTTTTCAGATGTGACGTCATCATCTGAAGTCGACGAAGCTATCAGTATCCTTTTCCACCTTCATTTATCCCAAACCGGGCTTAAGGCGTTGTTCGGAAAGAATGGAGAGTTTGTTGAAGCATTGACTCACGTGATGCAACGCACGGCCAATGACGAGCCACGTGCTTACTCCATCTCATTGCTGAAGTCGGTGATGGAGGTGGTTGAGCCAGTTCAAGTGATGTCGTTAAAGCCTCACTTGTTCATCGAGCTTACTCGTATCTTGGTCGAACAAATTTCCCCAAAAGCAACCAAAGCTGCACTGATTAATTGCTTTCAAGTATAATGAACAATTGCTTAACACATGCAACTCAAAATCTATTAAACCATCTCCATGATCACCTCTCTTAGCTTACTATGCACTTTTTTCCTCCTTAATTCTCTCTATAGTAGGGTGTTAGTCGGGTTGATTGATTTCTGGTTGAAATGTTCAACCCTAACAAACCCATATATTTAGTTGTATCAAAGACATCAATCTTAACACATACACACTTAAAATCATGTAACCCGAACACGACACACTTCGTCCGTTTATCTAAATGTGTCAAATGGGTTGGTGAAATGGCGGTGGTAATCAAGCTGCATGTAAATGTGTTAATCGGGTTGGTGAGTTGTAATAAATGGGTTAAACGGGTTGAGATTCGACATGTTCATCACTAAAAGGTAGAAAACAAAACACACAGAACATTAAATCAAGTAAAGATGTATGAGTGTTGTTTACCATTTTTTCAATTAGGACTTAGATCTTTGTCTATGGACGATGCTATTGCTACCTACACCCACATTAATTTTACAAATAACAATAAATAATAACGCAAGAAAATGATCCTTTACCAAAAAAGAAAGGTAACCGGTTTGACTATATATTTACGAGTCAAAACTCAATAAAAATTATGGTTTTGACAAGACAAAATTTTGTGACGGTTTAATCGATATAAAACTTATATAAACTTTTGGTATATAATTAGGTAAAATACGGTTTTATTGACAAAAATGTACATCTGAATTAAATCAATACTACCCCATATTAAAATACGTGACGAATAAAACGACCTAATTTTATGAAAAAATTGGTTCTTGTAAAAGTGATTTTCATGTGTGAAGTGTACGAAACAAAGTATCAAGAAAACGAAAAGTGTATTTAGACGATGGTATACAGGTCCGTTAAACTACAAAAGAGTTTTAGAAGAACCATTTTATTAGGTTTAGACACACTTTTATAGTCGCACATGTCGTTCATGCGTTAAAACCGGACACATTGGACTTACGGTTGCAATGTTAAATGCATTGTTGTAATTAGGTTAAACGCACCACTGTATTAAGTTAAGAAAAACCGTTTGTGGCACAGTTCATCAACATTTATTAAAAACATGTCAGGTTTTATACAAAAAAATATATAAAAGTTCTATACTTAGACTTGAAAAAAATCTTGATTTTATGGTATGATTTTTTTTTTTAAAGTAATAAGGTATAGTAAAGTTATTTAAGTTTGATTTACAATTTTGTCACCATCTTAGTATTAACTATTGAAATAGCAAGATCAGTGTCAAACATCATTTTATATGCTTTTCAAGATTTAGATTTGATCCGAACTCATTTCATTAACGTATAATTAGTTGTCCTTATTATAACCCGTCATTTGTCGAATTCTGTTAAAAACATTTACACGGGAGATGATATGGATTGGCCATTAGGTAAGTTGGCAACCGCACTATAAATTCATTTAATAAAAACCTTCCCTCAACGTGTATAAATCTTATATCAATCACGAAAAAAAAAGAGATGTCAAGTTAATAAGGAAAGTGTGACATCAAATACAACTAATGCATTTTAGACGCTTTAGCTATGGCTGAGAGGACATCCATCTTCTAAGTGTGGTTAACTAAGAATAAAACCAGGATGAGTGATCTTCCTTAAAGTCTACACAAGGTAGTCAAAACAAAGCCCTAAACTAAGAATAGTATCAAGATGAGTGATCTTCGTGAGAGGACATCCACTTTCGATCGCTTTTGATGGATCGAGTGTTACAAAGTGATATCAGAGTTAATCACATGTTTTGTGCACTTTGGATACGAATGATAGGGGGAGCTACATGGCTACATGTGCTTAGGAGGAAGTAGTATCAGGATGAGCGTTCAAATATGAGGTCTCCACTTAGGTAACGAAAATAAAAGTGAGCTCTTTATTGACAAAACAAATAACATTGGGTGGTATTATGGCGTAGGGACTTTCCCCGAATGCTACATCAACGTCACCTCACCATTCTTCTCATGTCCTCACATTACTATATGTAGAAGTTAAATCGGGAAGCTTTTTCACCGGCTCGGTGAAGTGATTCCTCGGGCGCGACTCTGCATGCCCTTATATTCTAGTTTTACGTGTAGTGATTTGTAATCAATTTTTCTAACAACATTTATAAAACAAGTAACCAATCTAATTAAATTTGATATAAACATTTAAAAAACAATGTTATATGATATCACTAATAGTTTGATTTGAGCAACATATTCCTAATTGATGCTTACTTTTTTTAGAACATCAAATACACAATATCATCCGACTCTACTCTTAAATCTAAACATTCGTCTACCGTGTGACTCTAAACCTCAACTTCATAAGAAGGGACATCACTATATACATAGTCGAATACCATTTAGCTAGAAGCACTTGAAAATGACGTGTTTTTTAATTGATCAATTAGTTTGTTATAGATCACCTATATTAGGACCAGATAGGATTGTCAAAGTCTCTCAATAATTGAATTTTTAAAAGTGTTTTCAAAAGCATGTTAGAAAAAAGATGGACAACATTACCCATGATTGGATGGACTTTTAAAGCACCTATGGTTTTAGTAGGTCAATGAGGCTTGAGAACCAAGTGTTTATATGGTCCTCAATAGTTTGTACCTTACTAAGGACCATGTGTTCATCTAAATAGAACAACATTTGAAACCTAACATGTTTAGTTTCTACTTCTAGAAATTATAACTATGATACAATTGGCTAATAAATGAATTATATAGTAGATTTGATGATAATGACACGAGTACTTTTGTTCATCAAGTTGTAGCGTATTAAACAAGACCGATTAATGTATAACAACGTATATAATCGTATTTTCATATTTTATGAAACCTTTTTTGATGTATGATTGAAAAAGAATCCCATATACTAAATCAATAAAATATGAAAAAGGAGATTATAATTTCTTGATATAGTCGAATGTAATTACTATTCTACCCTTATTAGAAGAGTTGGTAGACTATTGTTTTCGAATTAAGTTTCATGTATCACGTGACATGGGGATAAGGAACTTGACCAAAGGTTGTCATATTCTTAAGGTACAAAAATAGAGTTGTATTCCACCATCCAAAGTGATTGGAATTTTATCCGGGGTCCCAATTCTTTTAATTAATAATTTATTACAATTATGTGTTTGATAATTCTTCTAATTAATAATTTATTACAATTATGTGTTTGATAAGGCTGAAAGGACTTGAACTCTGGGTTAGATGGGGTTAGCGACATCCTAACCAGCATGTCGTTCTAATTTTTTTTTTCCATTCTCAATACTCTAATTTCACTCAAACACCAAGAAGTATTTTTTTTTAAATATAGACTTTGTAAGAAAGTTTTTATCAATAAATATAACGTGTCGACTTATGTTATATCTTTACCTATATTGTTTCAAGTTGAAAGTCATTCGGGGTCTGTTCATATACATAAGAAAACACTCTAAACCGTTTTTTAATAAAATACAATAAGATAATTCTTGAAATAACATAGTTTATTTTTATCAAATTAGCACATTAGTTATTTATAAAACTTAAAAAATGAACATAAATTTGTATGTTGGCCAGCCCTACTAGATCTAGCATGTTTTAACTCATACTTAAAAATTGCTATTTTGGTATAAGCCGATACCCGACCAACCTGTTTAAACCGTTAAAGATGAAACATGAACTGAATCGACCCAGTCATATAAAAAGCAAACGGACGCGTCTACC
The DNA here is from genome assembly GCA_023525975.1 of Smallanthus sonchifolius. Lineage (NCBI taxonomy): Eukaryota > Viridiplantae > Streptophyta > Magnoliopsida > Asterales > Asteraceae > Smallanthus > Smallanthus sonchifolius. Next base: position 57,832,759 of record CM042045.1, read on the forward strand.
TCTTATAGATTGACACTCAAAAGAAAACTGATAGTTTAATGTGGTTATCAAATTCTTTTTCTACAACCATAAAGTAGCATGTAAATCACAAAGTAATATTTGTTTCTGACTTCTGAGTTGCAATATTCAGGTGTTAGAATCATATTATTTTCAAAACGAGATCAACAAAAAAAATCATTTCCCACAAACTTGGTATATCATATTTTTGTAAACTTGGAATTTCGATCCGTTTACCTATAAATTAGATAATTTTAGTTAGAGATGCATAAATCGGTTTCAAACCCTAAACATGTTTGGTTTTTGGTCAACAAAAGTCAATATCGGTTTTTGGGTCAAACCGGTTCGGTTTGAAACCGGTTATTGAGAGGGTTTTAGCCGGTCTAGTTCGTGTTTGACTGGTTTCACCTAAACCGGTTTTGTTTTTGTTCCGGTTTAGTTTCTATAAGTTATACTTTTATTGGGTTAGGCGGCCTATCCAGACCCTACGGGTAGGGTCGGTTCCAGTTCAGTTCTGGAAGAACCGGTTCTGATTTCTTGGATGGTTCCAGTTTTTTTGTTCACCTCTCTAGTTAGGCCAACAAAAGTTCTATACATGGAACACGCATGTGGGCCGAACTTGTTAGACGTTTAATGGGCTAGAAGTTCTCTAGTCTAGTCTACAGGTGCATAAAAAAACGGTTTTTTTTTCCTACCCGGTTCAAACCGGTTAGGGACAAACCGGTTCGGGTTACGCTTAAACCGCCGGTTACAAACCGGTTTAAATCATTTAGGAGGCGACCGGGTTGAGGATCGGTTTGTGTGAACCGGTTCGGTAAACCTGTTTTTAAACTGGTTTTGTCGCTGGGAAAAAAAATAGCCGTTAGGGACGAATTTGACCCTTTTTTTGGCCTTTTTTCACCTATAATTCACTATAAATTGGTGGGGGTGTTTAGGTTTAATCACACCTCTCTAATCTCTAAAACCGCTCTTTAAACTCTTAAAAAACGCTTTCTAAAGTTCTAAACTCCAAAAAAAAGCATGGCAAGTGTTGGTGGTTCCTCAAACGAAGTTACCGTTGTGGAAATTTTAGCAACAACGAGAAATCCGGCAATTTGGTGCAATTACGATCTATGTTTGTTGTCAAACAGGAAGGAACGTGCTCGTTGAAAGATGTGTGGTGCGTTTTTGGAGAAAGATTCAAACACTAGTTTGAGATCTCATATGGAAAAATCTTGTCCGTCCTTGAAGAGAAATCCAAGTGAAGGTCAAGCGTCGATGACACCCGAATGAGGAATTTGGAACTTTGATCCAAATATTGTTCGAGATCGAATGACGAAGTTAGTGATCCAAGAAGGATTGCCGTTCAATCACTTTGACAATCCGCGCTTGACAATAATGATTCAAGAGACACTCCAACCACGCTATCATCAAGTAAGTCGCACAACCCTTAGACGAGATTGTATAAAAATGTGAAAAAAAGCAAAAAAAGAATTAATTTTGGGATTTAAAAATTTGAAAACCGGTGTAAATTTAACCACCGATGTTTGGTCGGCTCCACATGGTATACCCGATTCGTACCTTTGCGTTACTGCGCATTGGGTTGATCCCAATACGTGGCAAATGATGAAGCATACAATCGCGTTTGACTTGTTTGAATATCCACACACCGGCGAAAACTTATTTTATATATTAGATGGTGTTATAACCGAATTTAAATTAGAAAATAAACTTTTTTCAATGTCTTTTGATAATGCATCTAATAATACAAATGTGGTTCAAAAACTAAAAATGAAATATAAACTGGTTTGCAACGGCCTTTTTTTCCATAGTCGATGTGTTGCACACATCATTAACTTGGCGGTACAAGCCGGGCTTGCAATTGAAGAGGTTTCAAACTTAACAAATGCTTTTCGAGTAATGCTTAAATATATTTTTAGTAACAAAAAAAGATACCATGATTATATTAGATTTTGTCGTGAAACGAATAATCTTTGCTTAGGTCCGAATTGGGACGTCGAGACAAGATGGACGACTTATAATATGTTTCATACCGCTTTACGACAAAGAGAAACTTTAGAAATATTTCATGAAATGCTTTCCTCAAAATCTCGTCGTAAAATTCTAAAGTTTCCGTATATGAGTTGGGACATTTTAAAAGACGTAACCGAATTGCTTGAAGTTTTCAAAACCTCCACCACTTTTTTATCCGGTGTTTATTATCCCACAAGTCCATTAAAATATATTTAATGGCTAACAAGTTGTATGGATTAGAAAATAAAAGCACTATTTTTACAAAAATGATAGAACCGATGAAAGAAAAATTAGTAAAATATTTTTAAGAAATGCCTCCCGTTATAACTTGTGCCGCCACGTTAAACCCTACCATAAATGTTTTCGGGGTTGAAACGTTGATTGATAGAATTACTTACGCTTTGAATTTGGATAGTGAAGACATCCATTTTGCACAAGGCACAAAAACATATTTTAACAAATGTTTACAAGATTTATTTGATGTTTATTTACATAAATATGGTACAACTCCGATTCCACATGATACAATGGGTACATCATCAAGTGGCAGCTCGAGGGATGTTAATTTGAATTTATATAACGAAATGTTAAATGAATTTAGTAAACGGGCTCGAAGTAGCACCCCGAGTAGCGAACTCAGAAGGTATATTGGCACAAAGTTTTTAGCGTTTATGCCTCCTACCGTTTTTGAGGAGTTTGATATTTTGGCTTGGTGGAAAAAAAACGAAGCTTCGTTTCCGATTCTTTCCGCCTTGGCCCGTGATGTACTAACCGTCCAAGCTTCCACGGTAGCTTTGGAATCTGCGTTTTCTTTTAGTGGCAGGGTCTTATCAATACGAAGGACTAGACTCACCCCTTTGCGATGAAAATGTGCATTTGCTTGAAGGATCATTTGGATGCGATGGATAGGATACAAGACCAAACTTCTCTCTCGAAGAAATTCAAGCCGAAGAAATCATACACAACAACGAGGTTGATCTTGGAATATCTGAACTAGTCACCGATGAAGAACTAGCCGAAGATGCAAGACTACGAAGCTCCGGTTCCGAAGACAACTCACAAGAATAATCAATCAATATTCCAAAAAATAAAAATATATATTGTCATTTGTAATGTTTTACAATTTTATAATTTTATCTTGTAATATTTTTTAATTTCTGAACTTTTCAAATATTAATAAACGTTGATCTTTTTTAAAATATTTTTTTAAACCGGTTTATAGGGCAAACCGGTTTGTAACCAACCCTAACCGGTTTGACTGATTAGGCATTTTCCACCTTCTAAACCGGGTTAACCCGAACCAGTTTAGGGCCAAACCGGTTCGGGTCAGGTTAAACCGGTTCGGTTTAAAAAAACCGATTTGTGCACCTCTAGTCTAGTCTACCCTCTAGTCTCTTAATGTAATTTATAAAAAACCTCCCAACTCATATACTTTAAAAAAAGTTTGATTGTTATGTAGTAATATTTAGCAGAATAACTATTTATAAAAAAATTAAAAAGTGGATGAAGAAAAATGATTTCGGGTTGTCCATAGTCTTGACCCGATCCGAGCCTTCCCGTTTCAACCCCCCATTTTGCAACCTCAACGTACCTTCTTTCCTTTTAACCAACATAACTAACTAGTTCCAAATTTATAAAGTACTTCTACAATAGTAGGTGTTGCTCAATCATTTTACCACATAAAGCGAAACAAAAATTCATAGCCCTAGTTTAGTTTTTTTTTAATTCTTTTTGAATAACGTGATTTGTGCTTTCGTTTTCGTTTTCGATTTAACATGAGCATATGTTGGTTTATGACTTTGGGATATGTTTGTTTATAGTGGGTCAAATAAAAAACAGCTTAAAAAGAATCACCATCAACCAGTTGAAACCTTCTATATTATAAAAGAATAGAAAAAAAATACCATTTACCACACCACCCAAGGAGCATGTTCGCAAGAAATCAAATTCACTTCGTTACGAAACAGTGGTTAGAAGCAAGAAATTGAACAAATGATGTTACTTTTACTTTCGGTTATGACTATACGTAAAATACCGAGTGAATACTAGTGTGATCAGAAGTTATACATTTGGGTGATATAGTTACACTGAATGTGTAAATTACTAATTCAAATATGGGCGGATTATTTTATTATTTCATTTTAGTTAGTATCAAACATATATGTATTCATCAGCTTTTAACAGTATGTTTTCAAAACATTTTCAGATAACCAAGGATAATTGTTTTGAATAATTTTATATCGGAAAGAACTACGACTCCTTGGCATATGCTAGAAAGATAAGATGTCGTAAGGGATGACGACTCCCTAGACATCATTGGTTACACAATATGAGATCAATTTTTGTAATCTTTCATGGTGAAATTCCCCGTTTGAAAAGAAAGCAATATATTTTAGTGAAACTTTTTCTGTTGCATGTTTCAAACTCTGAAATCATAAAATAAGATACCAGGTACCAACTGCTGGTTGTACACTCGTGGTCCTAAAAACCAGGGTGTGACATTTTGCTTTCAATGTTCATTGCTTGCGGGGATCTCCCGATGGGGAAGCTGTCAAGTTTTATTGAACCAAATTGATTCTATCCAAAACCGAATGTTTCAGTCAAAATGAATACAAAACGAACAAGCAGATAGTACAATAGATTTGAGAAAAATACCATAATCAGACACTATACAATGACCAGATTATCAGATTGATAACCTGATGAACAAAATCAAAGATACAAACCCAATCGACAACTACGATCGTATAACACCATATGTATGTGTTGACCCTCCAACTCAGTCCAAGCCCACACATCAACAATAGTCCAAGCCCATCAGCCTGAGCAGAGCCCAAGTAGTCCAATATGTACACGTGTCATAATCAACCAAACAAATATACCACAATTAAAACTACAAAAATGGTAAAACATAAGTGCAAGAGTTTGATATTAAATAGAAGATAGATGTATATTTCAACTACCCTCTGGCCTCAATTTAATAACCAACTCATCAAACAAGATCAACTATAGTTTGATATAGTAACTGGATTATCACAAAATAAAGGAAACATTTATTAACCACAAGATCTCACCTGTAATGTGGTAGAACACATAGCACGGTACTCGACTTCAACAGAGGATCTAAAAACTACCCGCTTCTCACTTTTTCACGACCCTAAAAGTTTATCCAAGAATACACGAAAACCAGTTACAGATCTCCTTGAATCTAAACACTTCCCCCATCTAAGTTAACGTATGCAAACAAAGTAAAATACGTACCTTTTGTAAACATAATTCATTTACCTGGAGACTTCTTAAAATAATCCGACGTTTCGTTCTAATTTTAAAATAATCCGGCGTGTTCGTTCTAATTTCTAAATAATCCGGCGTTTTCATTCTAAAAATAATCCGGCATTTTGGTCTAATTTCAAAATAATCCGGCAAAAAAGGGAAACAAAAGTACACGTACACGTAAATTGGCGATCTCGCTGGATTTTAGTGAATAATTCGACGAGTTTGGTATTTTTATTTTGTAGAAGTTGAAAATTCAGTGTTTATTTTAAGGAAAAAAAAACTTGTAAAATATTTATTTTAGGAATTATCCCTTAAAAAAACTGATTTTATTTACGATAATATCTTTGAGTTGATTTGATTCGATACAGTAGCAGGGGTCGAGTGATATTCCACAGTTTAATCATTTTAACGTCAGCCAAGTATCACGGGCTATCACGTCGGAAATCGAGACGTTGCATTGCTATAAACTCACTCCAATCAAATTTAGGGCTAATTTCATGCTGCAATGACCCCCAAAACCCACAATTCCAAACCCCAAACACCCTCAACAATGCCGAACGCCACCGTCACAAAAGGATACGCCGTCGAAGTAAGCAGCGACGAGCCAGGATTCGAAGGTGCATGGTACGCCGCCACCTTCATCACCGAAGTCGAATCATCCCCAACCAAAAAACGAGCATCCAATAAGAAAACCAGAAAGGAGAAGAAAACCGGCTACTTAGTGAAGTACGAGACGTTGCTGGTGGATGATGGTTCGTTACAGCCGTTGACGGAGGTCGTTGACCCTTCGCTTGTAAGACCTTTGCCTCCTCGTGATATCCGGCGGGAGGATGGTGAGGTGGTGGAGGAATTTGAGGTGTATGATGTTGTGGATTCGTATCATAGGGATGGGTGGTGGATCGGTGTGGTGAAGACGGTGATTGATGAAGGGGAAATGAAGAAGTATGTTGTTGAGTTTGAAAACCCTACGGAGGAGTTTGAGTTTGAAAGGTGTAAGCTCCGACTGCATGTTGACTGGATTGACTGCCGGTGGGTGGTTCCGCCGAAGAAGGTAGATTTTGATTTTGATTGCAGAAATTGATTAGGGTTTTGATGTGTAATAACCTATGTTAGAATTAGATTATTTTTTTACTTAAAATGTTGATATGATTTTAGGGGAAATTTGTTTGTCCGGTATAAACGATTCGAGCCGCACATGAGTTACGTGAGATTGGCTCGTTATTGAGTTACACAAGTTACGCGAGATCGGCTCGCTAAAAGCTCGATGATTAAACTATTCAGAGCTTGAAAATTAAGTTTTTTCAACAAACGAGCATGAGCATGAGTTTCACGTATCCGGCTTGAGCGGGCTCCCGAGCATGATATTTATATAATTTTTATTTAATATATATATATATATATATATAGGGGAAGGTTCCACTAATAGTGGTTTTTCGCTAAAAAACGCTAAGAAGTGGGTCAAACGAACTCCGATTGAGCTCATTCCAGCGGCGTTGGAACCGTCTCATCGAACTCTAATCCGGACCCAAAAACCTAAACCCCCCTCCACCCACACCCACAAAAACCTAAACCCCCCTCCACCCGCACCCCCAAAAACCTAAACCCCCCTCCAACCCCACCCCAAAAAGCCTAAAACCACCACCCCCACCCCCCAAAAACCTAAACCCCCCCACCCCACCCCTCCCCCAAAAAACCTAAACCCACCCCCACTCACCCCCAAAAACCTAAACCCCCCCACCCCCCAAAAAAACCTAAACCATAAAATCTAAACCCTAAAAGCTAAACCCTAAGGCTAAACCATAAGGCTAAAACCCTAAAATTCAAACGTAAAATCAAAACCTTAAAAGCTAAACCCTAAAAGCTAAGATGATAGAGTTCGACGAGACGGTTCCAACGCCGCTGAAATGAGCTCAATCGGAGTTCGTTTGATATCGTTTCTAAGCGTTTTGGTCATTTCTTAGAGTTCTTAGCGAAAACATACTTCTTATTTGATCCTCCCCCTATATATATATATAATTATGCTAAAAGTAACTAAATAATATATATGATGTTAATTAAAATATATATAAAAAGTAATTATAAGTGTAAATAAATAATAAACGAGTTGAGGCTAGCTCAAGCCTAGTTGAGCTCGGGCTTGGTTTGACTCATTTACACCCCATTATGTCAAGGTAAAGTTATTCAAAATTGTAATGGTATGTTTGACAAAAAAAAGTCAAAAGTCAATCTAATTCTATATTTTAATAGTATTTGTTCCTTAATGTTAGTGGAGGCACCAGAGCAGGAATTAAGTGATGGAATGCTACACATTGAGTTTACACTAGGGGAAATTTGTTATTTGTTTTAAGTAAAATTATGTAAGATTGTAGTGGTTTGTTTGACTATAAAGTCAAAAGTCAATCTAATTCTGTATTTGAATAGTATTTGAACCTTAATGCTGATGCAGACACCAGGGCAGGAATCAGGTGATAGAAACACTACGCATGATGATAGTTCAGGCTTCATTACACCATCTAAAGGGGCTCGAATAATTAACGTGGACAACGAAACAGTGGGCCCTGCAAGTTCTGCTAAAAAGAACAGTCGAACGCGCAAAAGATCCGTGAGTTAGATTCTCCTCTTCACTTCCAGTTGGTACTTTTTAGGGATTTGAGATTTACTGATTGAAGTCTTAACATTTGCAGGAAAGTAATTCTGCTGTGGATGGTTCAGTAACACGCGGGAAAGCCTCCCAATCTTCAGCAGGTGTGGGAAACACTAGAGGTGCCAACATGGACGGATTGGCCCGGTTGGTTGGGTTTGGGTTCGGTTGACAACTTGACATGAAACACATATTCTACTTATTTAAGTAGAACTAATGTGTCGATCAAATATGATTACAAAATGTTATATTATCTCAATAATAACCTCGATTAAGGTCTTTAAGGAGGTTTTATGGATTAAGTATACATAATTGAAATTGAGGATGAACATAATTACATAATCTTATATTTTTGTGGATTATTTTTGGTATAGGTAGCAAGGGAAAAACAAAAGCTACTGCTCCTGTTTTGGAAGCATACGGATCTGATGATATTCTTCAAGATTCAACTCCTGTTGAAAGCGCAATAATCATCACAGTAAGAAGTTGTTTTAGTACTCCGAATTGTGGCTAACTTATTTCACAAAAGCTTGATTTGACATTGCTGTTAACAGCAAATGGCCGATTCAGAGGATGGCACGAGCCAACAGACGAGGAAGAGAGGACGCAAACCAAAGTTGGTGGTTAAAAAACCAATTGGTTTACTACGAGGTACTCGATTAGATTTATAACTTGTAACAAACAGTTTGTAAATTTCTAAACCTTTTTGGCAATTTTATTTTTATTTTATGGGTAACATTAATAACCCAAATTGACCCGTTTTCACATAAATGAGTTGAATTTGTCATCCTTAACTAAATTACACGTTTCTACATCTAGGAACCAAGATGAGTTTTGATGGTAGTTAACTAATTATCTATTTTACCTTTTCTAAAGGCATTCTACCAGTACCAAAGTCATTGGTTGTGGTCCTTAATGCATAGAAACATACTAAGGGTGTAAACGATACGAGCTAGACTCGTTTGTAGCTTTATATCCAAAGCTCGAACTCGACTCGTGAGAGATTTTTCATGTTCGAGCTCGACTCGTTTATTACTTATTAATTATTTATTTATTTTTTGTATACATATATAATAATTTGTATATATATTTATAATTATAAATTTATTATATAACATGATGTATATTTCTATTTCTAGTTATTTTTATCATAATTATATACAATTATTTTTATTATATAAACAAAAATTATTGTATTTAAAATAAATAAGAGGGTCGTTTAATCTCGCGTGCCTATCTGAGCTCGGTTTATGAAGCTCGGACTCAGGCTCGTTTATAGAACGATCTTTATTTAGCGAGCCGGTCTCGAGTAGCTCATGAGCTCATCAGCAAAAATATACATTCATTCAATACCATCAACTACATTTAACTATATACAATCTTAGGATAAAAATCATTTTGAAACACAACTAGAAATGTCTTGTCTATATGAAAATCTTAATTCTAGGACATGGTGTCACTACTGATCTTGATGAGCAACCTCTATCGGTCTGGTATCAAGGCATGCATCCATTCTCGGTTTTAAGGAGTAAGCTTTTTTATCTTTTTCGACCAACATAACATGACACGCTTTAAGATTTCATAATTTTATTTACTTAGTATTTGTTCTTATTTATTGATGTATATAGGAAACTCCTGTTTTAGTCCTCTTGGTCACCATGCTAAGTCACTGAGTCAAGCCATTGTACCTAGTGGTGCAACCTCCGACAGCAGCAGCACCACCACCGACTACCAACAAGACTGGCCATTTATCAAGCGGTCTCCAGTCTGGGCCACCATCGACTCTCTCGAGCTATACCTAACACCACCACAAAAGCCACACTTTTCACCACTGAAGGAATTGAAAGCTGATTATCGCGAGGGTTTAGCCATTGCTCAAATGGTCACATTCGGGAATCTTGTTCAGAACCTTTCAGGCTTACAACCGAATGACCCTGTTGACATAATCAACAACAATTTGGAAACTTTATCCGACCTGAAGGCAAACGGGTTTGACGTGGGTCCCATTCGCGATCGTTTAACCACACTGCTTTCTCTAAAATCCAACGCGTGCGAGCACGAGGCCACACGTAAAGAAGTTGAAAAAGAGATTAAAAAGTGCACCCATGAAAAGTCTCTAGTGGAGAAAGAGATGGATGAGTTGGAAGTGAAGATGCAGGTGTTGAAAGAAAAAACCGCGCAGACTGCGAGTATGATGAAGGTGAAAGAGGATGAACATATGAGTTTGCAAGCAAACTTGCTTCTTGTTTCTAACCAAATCAAAGAAGTAGAGCTTGCTTTTGAAAAACTTGCAGCCACACCTTTGTAAGAAAGCTCTTGTGTTGGCATTGTTGTTGGATATTACGGTTCGCGATTGCTGACGTGGAAAACGGGTTCATATATGCTATGGGTATGGTTATTTTTGATGTATAAATTAAGCAACCATTAACCCTTCTATTCTTACTATGTTAATGTGAAAAAACATGTTTTAAGCTAGTGTTTTAATTAGTTTATGAGTTGCCTGATAATTATAAAAATTATGCTCTCGTTGAGAGTCGAACTCAAGACCTCCCGCTTACTAAACGGGTGCTCTAACCAACTGAGCTACGAGAGCCGATATGCATTATATAAATTATTATATTCCTATATTTAACATATGTCCGTAATTGTTGTAAAAAAACATGAATTAAAACCAATGTTTTAAAAACCAAACCGGACCGGACAGCTAACTGAATGCCTTACCGGTCCACTGGTCGGATCAGATTACGAAACGAACAGTGTCTTAAAAAATATTAAAATAAACAATCCAAGTTTTCAATAAACATAATTCAAACTTAAAAAATTTAACAAATTTCATCTAATAACTAAGGGGGTGGGAGTGGAGTTCGGGTACCAAGCGGGTACTCAATGGGTAGGGGGGTACACCACCACATCCAAAGCGGGTTCAACGGGTAAGTTTCAACGGGTACTTTCAGCGGATATGTACCCGTTCAAAATGAATATGAAGCCGTTGTAATGTTACCGTTCAACGGCTATATGCCGTTTAAAATAAAAATAAAAAACTTTAATTTAATTAATTTACCCCCTATAAATACATAAATCAAATATTCTCAATACACAAAAAATACATACTATCTCCTCTATTATTTATATAAAAATACCATGGATTCCAAAAAAGTTTCTAAAGCGAGAGACAATTCTAGCCGCAAAAAGTGTCCAAACCGAGAGGCGGTTCTAGCCAACAACCAACGAGCCAAGAAACTCCCCGACAACTGTATACTCCATACCCAGTTTTCCCCCAACAACCGTATCCTCAAATACCGGTCATGCCTACGCAAGTTGCACCTGGTCAATACACCAATCCCTTACAAGATCAAGCAAGTTTTGATCCTTTTGCACCTCGATACCACAACTTACCATTTCGTAAACCCACCCGTCAAGAAAAATGTTCACTTCCCATATTTGATGACAGTGGCAATTACAATGTTCACGAGGATCCTAGCTTAGAACATAATCGAAGAAATTATATATATCCAAATATCGAAGATGAGGAAGAAGATGAAGGTGAAAAAGAAGATGAGGAAATGGAGGTTGAAGTTGACGAAGAAGAAGACGAGGCGGTTGAAGTTGACGATGTTGGATTAAAGCGGTATGTATTTTTTTTATACGTTTATTTATTGTTAATATTTTTTTAAAAATTGATTAATTGTTTATGTAATATTTTGTAGGATCGTCTACGTGCTAGTGGGGCCAACGATTTGGATGTAATGAAGAAAGCGTTAAGTGACTACAAAAAAAAATATATATAAAAAAACTTTTAGCGAAGTCAAATGTTGGAAGATTGTACGGGTTCATGACAAATGGATCCGTCTACCGTTGATGGGTGAGGAGTTTGATACTCAATCCGATCATAAAAGAAAGTCGGAGGACACGGGTTCAAACGACGAACATTTCACTAGTTGGGCACCCGACCTAAACCAAGACGCGATGTCACACCCCAACCGATGGCGGATTATACGTCGGGGCGGACGCGGTTTTTCAAAAAACAAAGGTTGACTATTAAAGTTTAGATATTTCATTAATGACTTTCAAAGGTTCAATACAAAGAATGAGACAACGTATAACAAGAATACAATGTTTATTTGATAAGTAATCTAGGTCCAAAGCATCCTATGTGATCATAACAAGTCTCATGCTAGCGTACCTGAAACATGTAAGTAAACTGTCAACTAAAAATAGTTGGTGAGATACGAAGGTTTTAACATAGTTTAGCAAAGTTTTTGAAAAGTATTACAATTCACTATGTCATGCATTCTATAGTATAAGTGTCAGAATAAGACATGTTAAACATTGTGCATATCAATCCTCCAACCAAGTTTAGACATAACCTGAAGGTTACCCTTAAAAGTTTAAATTTTAAGTCCAGTAACAATCACCATGGGCTCCCCCCGAAGGGTCAATCAAACTAGGTGGATTGGTCAAATACAATAGATCTATCATTATTACTATATGCTTGATCAAAGTTAATGGATATGCTAGTATTAAGTTTAATTTAACCATGCAAGTCTCAAGCATAATAACACCAGAATAAGCATATAGGCATAGTTGTACAAGAATTGTATAAGTTTTGACACATGTTTCACCCCAAGTTTATAAATAAAGTAAAACGAAAAGGGGCTAAGTATACTCACTTGGATGATGAAGAGTGTCCAACAAAGATTAGGAGTAGCAAAGTTTTGAGGGAGAATATCCTCACAATAACCTAATAATACAATTCTAGAGTTTCAAGTTTTGATTCTATAAGTCTACGACAAAGGATCTAGGATTTTAAGTTTAACTAGGGTTTCAAAAAAGGAGACGGGAATGTTTGTGTTTATAAAGTTTAGATTTAAAGTTTTAAATAGGGTTTTGAATAAATAACACAAGCCTTGGATATCAGAGTTTAATAAGTTTTTTTTAGTTTAGAATAATTATTAATTAAAATAATTATTTAGAAAGCTTTATAATTATTAATTACATGAGTTAGGTAATAATAATTCAAACTAGTTTTCTAAGCATTCTCATAAATAAGGTTGTAACAATAGGTAAGTGTAATATTAAAGATTAATAATAATCGTTTTAAAGAATAACTAGTTATTAAATATTTATAATAATCATGTAAGGGATAAATAGTTAATAAGGATTTATTCAAAGAATAAACAAGGATTAATAATAAAAGAATAATTATTAAGGATAAATAATTATTTAAGGAGTAAATAATGGTTAAAGTTTAATAATAATTATTTAAAGCATACATCATTATTAAGGATAAATAATTATCTTATAAGAAAAATTATTTTTTTAATCATCTATTAAAATATTTAGATGTTAAATATTTATTTACAATTTAACTTATAAGTAAATAATGTTTAAAATGTGTTACGTTTAAATAAATAATAAGAAATTGTAATCATAAACAATTATGTTTAAATAGAATTTCTTACAAGGTTTATATTTTGATTATAAGTTTATAAATAGAACCATAAGTTTATAAAGGTTTTAAATAATGTTTCTATAAAGTTTACAAGTTTTTAAATGCTTTAAGGTTTCTATTAAATTTTATAAAGTTAATAAGATTATAAATGTTTTAGGAAAATAAATAAAGTTTATTTTTTTATGTTTAAGTTTATATAAACACTATATTTCTAATTTTTAAAATACAAGTTGTATATAAGTTTGTAATTTATTAAATTAGGGTTTTCTGTATTTGAAAGTTTATAAATGTATTTTTATTTTCCTGTAGATAGACAATTAACAAATAAGCCTTGTTTTAAATAAATATAAATTTTATGAAAAAAATGCAAAGTTTATAAATTTCTGTTTGCTTAAATAATATATAAGCTTTATAAACTTTTCATTTTTTTTTATAAATGTTATATAAGTTTCTGTTTAAAGTTTATAAATTTATTTAACGGTTTTTAAATAAAATAAATTTATTTATTTCAGAACTAATAACAAACTACATTTCTGCTTTTATAAATTAGTTCCTGTTGGATGTATAAGTTTTATAAAGTTTTAAAGTATTTTTATATAGTTTTTAAGAATTTAAAACCAAAATTAAAGATTAAATTTTTATAGGTTTAACTAAGTTTTATTTAATTAAAAATGTTCCAGAATGTAAAAGTATAAATAAAAATTGGATTTAAGTTTATAAAAGTATAACTGAATTTATAAAAATTGTTACACGTATTAAAACTGAGTAATAAGGCTTAAAAAAATCGAAACATTAAAACTTGCGCTGGCCGAACTCGAACCCGGGCCACCCAAGTCCACACAAGCGCACAAACCACCCGACTACGGGTCTCGTTAAGGTTTTACTTAGGAAATTAAATAGATAAACACATTCCCAAATCGCCCCTCTTTTCCTTATGAACCCTAGAATCGAATTTCCCCGAATACGTATCGATTAACCCTCTGTTAATGCAAATTGACAGAGGGATATTGATCTATGAATGGAAACGAGAGATTTGGTCATTTGAATTACCTGAATTGAAGTCGAGACGAGTGATAACGGGTTCCGAGTTCTGGGCGACTGTCCACAGATTAAATCGAGCAGTGTAGATGATGAATGACCAAATTGAGAGTATGTGTAGTTAGAGGGTGATGTCACTAGTGTTACTGGGTTGGTATTTATAACCAATTTCAGTGTTTAATGCTTGATTAGTTGGGGAGATTACGGTTGGATAAAACAAATTCAAATTCGAATCACGCGGTGTTTAGAGTTAAATTCGAGCATTGATAAACATTGGGTTATGGTCCCACGCGGGATGTGGAGCTCGAGAAACATTGAATTCGTCTGGAAACGCGCTTTCGAATAATCAAGCTCAAAACCGGGCTTCATGGGATTCGAACCTGGAATCGGTTTCAGATGCTGGAAGTTTGGGTTAATTACACTTCTGGTCCTGATGTTTTCCAGTCTTATCATTTCATGTTAGAACTCGAGTTTTTTTTGGTTTAAAATAAGTTTCAAAAGTAACATTTTAGTCCCTGGACTTTATATAAAAATAAATATGTTTTATTTTTATAAAAACTAAATAAGTCTTATAAGTTTTATCATCTTTTATTATGTTATAATTTTATAAAATAATTTATAGGATTTATAGTTTACATGTTTAAGTATTAGAAATAGGTTTATTAATTATATTATTTATATAATTATAAATTTATAAAGTTTTAAGAATTTAATACATTTTATCCATTAGATACATATACATATATATATATATATTTATTGTCTTTTAATTTATTATGTATTTTTAATTAATTAATTAAAGTTTTAGTTTATTAATTTTATTTGTTTTAATTTATTTAAAAAAAAAATAAGAGGGTTGGAGGGTACCACTCCCACTTAAGAGGTTACTTTGGGAGGGTATTTTGGCTAATTGAGGTGGCATCTCATTATTGATGTAATTTGGGAGGGTACTTTGGTTGGGAGGGTACCACTCCCACAACCCTAAGAGCATTCACATCAACATTTCATCTCTAACTTTATAATTTAACTAAATATCATATTTTTTCAAATTTATTTTTTAATCTCTTACATCTCATTCTCAATCTCTATCACACTTACAAACACTTATTTTAAACATTGTAAATAAAATTATACTTAATGTAGTGAATTAAATAATCTTATATTCATTAAATAATGGTAATCATTGAGTGTTGGACTTTAATTGTAAATATGAGGTTAAATGGTAACTGGACACATTTTATGTATTGGTAAGGTGTACCTTATATACAATAATTTGTGTTAGGTGTATTATTATTTTTTGATAAATTAGAAGTATGTCCTTCCAATATGTTTTATATATCAGTATAGATAAACAAAAGAACTAAACGATTATTTATAATTACTTAATTAACTTGCCCTCCAAGCTACAAATACTAATATAAAGATAACTCTTAAAAGATAAAAGACAAAAATAACTAGGGGATTTACCCGCCTCGCGTTGCGGTGGCGTCGAAACGCACAACAACTCGAACCGCCCCGCGTTGTGGCGATTTCGAAACGTACAGTAACTCGAACCACCTCGCGTCACGGCGACGTCAAAACGTAGACTAAATCTACTGCCACGTGTTGCGACGGCGTCGAAACGTATAGTAACTCGAACCACCCCGCGTTACGGCGGCGTCGAAACATAGGTCGTAATGTAATTGAGTTACAGAAAAAGGTTTTATAAAGTTGAGGGACCAAATATTAAACGTATTAAAGCTGAGAGGGCTAAATAAAAAAAACTGCTTATTGTCTTTTACTACTTATAAATTGGGGATGAAGTTGATAATAATTACCATTTTGCCATCATCCCTATTTTCTCTTTTACAATGAAAGATGACATTTTTGTAATTAATCTCAAATGAAGGGAAACTTTGTAATTTCACATAATTTACTATTCATTTCACATGGTTAATCAATAACAAGGAGAATAAAGATAAACTTACGAGAATTTGAATCCCCTTATATCCTCCATCCTCCCAAGAGATCGTAATGTACCATCCTTATTCAAATGTTATTCACGTTCAATAATATATATCTTAGATACGAAAGATATAATATGTAACACCCCAAATTCTATAGGAAATAAAATTCCAGGGGCGAAAAGTGCAATTGACCCAAAGTTAGAGGACTAAAAGTGCAAAACTATGGAAAATGAGCAGATGTCGGACCGACATTGGATCCATATCGGCCCGACATGTAGGGAGCAAGGAAACAATTGGGAGATGACACGTGTTGGATGACTCACCTTGAGATCTGACGCGTGTAAAGTGGATGTCGGACCGACATCCAGGCACATAGCGGTCCGCTATGTGCTCGCCAAGCCAAATAATCCGACAGAGAGGATGTCAGACCGACATCACCAAGGATATCGGTCCGATATGAGTCCCAATCCAGCCCTATAAATAGTTGGCCTTGGACGTTCAAATGAAATCAACAATGTCACGCCCATAACACAGGACAGTTATCTAACTAGAGTAGTACCTCCAACAGATATGTTCCCAGGTAAGAGCGACGGGTCTAGGAGAGATTTATACACCGTTCTTTCCTAGACAGAACATTCCGTTTGTCAGATAACTACATACTAGTCAGAAGGTCGCCTTCTAGTTACTATGACATTGATATCAAAAACACACAGCGGAAAACTAAATGATAACTTCTATTAATATCAAAATATTTTTTACAATAGGATTAATAAAAGTTACATCACTTATCCCTAACAAGGGACATATCATTCGGGATTTATAGTTCCTAGCATGCCCATCATTTGGATCATTCATCATTTCATTCTAGCCCTAGAATGCCCTGTCTAATGACTACCTGTGATGCAGTAAAAAACATTTGATAAAACATGGGTCAGCACAAAGCTGGTGAATTCATATTCTAAAATAGTTTATTAAAATGACCCGCCAAAGTATCTTGAACACATCCATGGGGTTCCACCCCCAATTTCATAGATAACTATGAACAATTATCAGTATATATATAACCAAAGACCGTTCCACGGGTCCTGTCCAACATGCCGTTCGACGGGCAAGTGAAATACAATAAGCGCTTAGAATACGTTATATATACACAATCGGTACAATCGTTTCAAGATACTCAAAATATTTCATAAAGCAATCATGTCGGACAAGGTCATGAAAGGGTTCATGCATCACAATTTAAGAACTCACCTCGACAGTATTTCTGCTTATAATCAGTAAGTATGACAATCACCTCGGACAGAGTCCCTAGATAATCATAACATTACTTATTTATACAATTCTAGCTTAATGGTTCATAATTAAAGCTTAATGGGAGACCGGAACCTTACCTCAGCATTATCTACGAAAATTTAAGGTCAAAATGCTGGAAACTGGACTCTCGTACGTGAACCGGAGCTCGGGATTGGAGTTACAGAGAATGTGTGTGTGTATTTGAGTGTGTTTGTGTTGTGACAAGAGTTGGGATCGACCATATACTTATAGGGCCAAAGTGGCACCCGTAGCGGACCGCTATGCTAAGTGGTGGCGGTCCGCCACCCTTTGAGGCGGCCTATTTGGCTTCGCGCACACGTAGCGAACCGTTATGGTCTGGCTAGCGGTCCGCCACCTTTTACACGCGTCAGATTTTCATCGGTGAGTCACCAGGACACGTGAACTTTCCTTAGTCCTCACGTAGCGGACCGCTAAGGTTTTGGGTAGCGGTCCGCTACCCCTTGATTTTTCATAATTTTCATTTTAAGTCCCTCGACTTTGATTATTTACATATCCAACCCTCAATTTTGACTTTTGGCAATTTTAATCCTTTCTCTTTCTAAGACATTTCGGGGTGTTACAAACAACAACACCATCACCACTACCACTAACACACACGCATACCGAGGAGATCAAAGTGGCAGTTACAAGTGCGGTACGCTGAGAGTGCGATTCGAGTTTAGAGAAGCGTTTAAAGCAAGAAACGAACTTAGGAACTACCCAAGGATAATGTAAGTACACTGGACCCGTACCCTAAACACAAATACGTGAATTATGTGTATAATTGATACGTGATATGTGTTATGTGATATGTGTTATGTGATATGAGGAGGGTACGGGGTAATGACGGATTAGTCTAAACACTAAACATGAATAATGGAGTAGTCACGACGTATCCAAGGGGTGGTGGATACGCCGCTGGTACTTCCTGTATATAAACTTCTTGGTATTTCGTGGTGAAACCATTATGAATGTTTAGGGGTATAGACTAATAAATAATAATGAAATATAGTAAACATACGTGAGAACATTCAACCGGTATGTAGTTATCTGACAAACAGAATATCCTGTCTAAGGAAAGAGTGGTGTATAAATCTCTCCTAGATTCGCCACTCTTTCCTGGGGACATCTCTGTTGGAGGTATTACTCTCGAAGAAAAATCACCACAGTTTACAATATATGACGAATAGAAATATGAGATGAAAGTATACAATGCATAATGAATATGAATATGTGATGAATATGAATACGTGAAATGCATGATGAATATGTGAATGCATGATGATACGTGCAAACATTAATGAGTATGATGGAACGAGTCTAAACCCTAAAATAGAATAAAGGAGTACTCACGAAGTGTTAGAGGGGTGGTGGATACGTCGCTAGTACTTATATATATAAACCCTTCTAATGCATCGTGGAGAAACCGTTATGAAGTTTTAAGGCAAGGACTGGTTGGGGAAATAAATCAAGCATATACATGAAATGAGAACTAATGCTTGATACATTTGGGAGGCTGTGAGTCAAAGATACTCAAGGTCCCAAATGAAATGAGATACCCGGCCTGTAAGGTGGATCTCAATAAAGAAAAAAAAAAGAAAAAAGGAAACTCTAGGCCTACGGGGCTGAAAGAGTAAAAGATTCCAAGCCTACGGGGCTGAGGAATAAATGAGTATTCGTGACAAATGCAATGGGTCTATACTGACGAGTATAAGGACCTCGTCAATACTCGGACCAGAGGTACGACCTGTGATGGTTACGAGGGGGTTAGCACACCCATAAATTATACAAATAACGTGACCGAAGGTACGTCCGAAGATGGTCACGTGGGCGCCAAGAGCCCGAGAAAACTTGAAAAATAATAAGAACCTAAAGGGTTCATAATAAAAAGGACGATGCAGTGTACTTACTTAGCGTAAGCTAATTCAAAAACGTTTTTCAAACACTGCAGGAAAGAAGCACGAGGAATGAAGCTTCCTGTGGACAAAGCTATCGGAAATGAAAAGTCCCTATATAGGATGATGTAATTATATTATCCTTTTGTAAAACAATATTATTATAAATGAAAAAGTTACTTTAGCCATTATGACAAGGTTTTTGTTAATCTGAGACCCGTTTTCCGCATTAAAACCCAGATAATATAATAACTAATAGAGTAAACTTCATTTTTGACCCATGTGGTTTGGTCAAAATAACGGTTTTAGTCCATTAGTTTCAATTTGACTTTTTTGCTCTCTGTGATTACCTAATTTTCTCAATTAAACCCGGGGCACTAACACCGTTAATTTTTTCTGTTAAACCAAAGGGTGTTTTAGTCTTTTTACTTATAGGGACTATTTATGTCAATTTTTTAAACTTACACAGAGACCATATATATAAATTACTAAATATAAAAACCAAACTTTTCTTCCCAAAAACAAAACCCTAGATATTCTGTTAAACACAACCCCCATCACCATTTCTACACCTACGACTACAATTCAACACAAAAGCAAAGTTTCATCGGTTCAAAGAAACCACACCACCACTGCCACCACAACCTTCACTTCTGGCACCCTACGCCACCACTGCCACCCCCAAACCATTGAAGGAAACGATCAATTCCAACACCCCACACCACCACTGCCACCACAGCAACAGCACCGTCACGCCCACACCATCGACGGTAACAATATCGCCGGCCCACACCACCGAAAACCCCAGATCGGACTATTGTTGTTCCCTTCTCGGTCAGGCTGTGAGGTTGGGCAGACCCGAACCCATTTTGTTGCGAACTTCAGAATGTTAGAGCCCTGTTGATTATGGGAAGAAACTATGAGTTTGCATTTTGTTCTTAGGTGGGTACTTGTAGCCAAATTGACCCGAAACCGGAGAATGTCTCAGGTGGATGCCGGTGCGGGTTCCTGGGTTAGGACATAATCCTGCTCCTTTATGATATAGGAGTCTAACTGTTAAAAAGCAAAAAAAAAGGAGTCCTAATTTGAGCATATTAGGAGGTCAAGGGAGATATGGTTTGGATATAGGATGAAGTGGGGGTGGCGGCGACTAAAGTGGCGGTGGTTCGAGGAAATGGAGATGGAGGCGGAGATGGTGGTGGCAGGGGGAGGGGGAGGGGAGACAAAGACTAAGTAGTTTATATAAATGGTCCCTGTGTAAGTTTAAAAAATGACAAAAATAGTCCCTATAAGTAAAAAGACTAAAACACCATGTGATTTAACAGAAACAATTAACGGTGTTAGTGCCTCGGGTTTAATTGAGAAAATTAGGTAACCACAAGGAGAAAAAAAGACAAATTGAAACTAATGGACTAAAACCGTTATTTTGACCAAACCACAGGAGCCAAAAACGAAGTTTACTCTAACTAATAAGTAGGGTGTTTCATAATACTTTTAAAAATATAAATCTTTTGTTTAAAGAAGTAACTTATATACAATACTAGCTTAGAACCCGTGTAATATATACTTGGTGAAAAATATCAATACATAAAATTCTTAATTTTTTATGTATATATTTTATAGGTGTAAAAATGTATTACATATACTAAGGATAGAAAACATAATTCAAAATATGTAAAAATTAATATATAATTGGGTTTCGAAAATACGTTAATTACTATTTAATGTAATTTGACTTTCATTTACTATTTGATTGAAAATAAAAGTTATATAATTAGATTTTAAGGTTTCTTATATTAAGGGATAATTTAAAATAAATGTGTTTTATTAGTATATTTAGTACTAGTTTAGAATCCCGTGTGTTATACGGGTTGAATAAATATGATGTTATATAAATAGTAAATAAAAAATTATGTCTTTAAAAACCCATGTAATGAATGGGTTAAATAAACCCGTGTATTGCACGAGTTAAATAAACTCTTGTATTACACAAGTTGAATAAAATATAATATAATTTGTTAACGTATACATTCATCAAAATGGAATAATGCAAATATATGATTAAATGTTTTTTTTATTTGGATCCAAACACACTATAAAATTGATTTCAATTTGTATAGTTCCTAAAAATATGATTAAACAACTTAATTGATAATAAACATAATTTTAAATTCAAAAATCTTTAGATAAAAATTGAAAGAAGAACACTTCCTTTTGCAAGCCATCTCACAGTTGAAAGTCGTTATAATCAGTTGAAAGCTGCCGAGTTGGTTAGCTTGGTTTCGGGTATTCTTCTTTGTAAGTTTTTTTTCTTAAAATTGAGCATATCATTGGCATCAGAATTGTATAAGAATTGTATAAGTTTGAAGTTTGAACATGTTTCACCCCAAAAGAATGTAAATGAAAAAGGGGCTAAGTATACTCACTTGGATGATGAAGAGTGTCCGATAAGAATCCAAGTATTAGTTTTAAGACTAAAAATCCAAGTACGAGTTTTAAGACTAAGAATCCAAGTATGAGTTTCAAGACTAAGAATCCAAGTATGAGTTTTAAGACTAAAAATCCAAGTATGAGTTTCAAGACTAAGAATCCAAGTATGAGTTTCAAGACTAAGAATCCAAGTATGAGTTTTAAGACTAAGAATCCAAGTATGAGTTTTAAGACTAAGAATCCAAGTATAAGTTTCAAGACTAAGAATCCAAGTATGAGTTTCAAGACTAAGAATCCAAGTATGAGTTTTAAGACTAAGAATCCAAGTATGAGTTTTAAGACTAAGAATCCAAGTATAAGTTTTAAGACTAAGAATCCAAGTATAAGTTTCAAAGTAGGAAAAGTCACAAGCTGCAATATTAAGCTTTACATGATCCTTTATTGATCATGTTTAGTTTTAAGAATGTAGGTTTGAGTATTTGTATAAGTTTTTGCATGACTCAAAAGTTTCTGACCTCATAGTTGTGTATACGAAGTTTAATGCTTTAGCAACGTGTATTTAAGCTTTTTAGTTCCCGTTGTGATTTATAGTAAGTCTTTTACGAGACAAGAGTTAAATGAGAAAGGTCTCCAAGTATAGGGTAACGGGAAAGTTTCGATAAGGTTTATGATAGTGTGTTTACACATGATTTTATCTTGTTTCATAACAGCAGGTATAGTTTTCTTCTATATGGAGTGTAATTAAGATGTTTTAAAAATGACGAGTTGGACATTAATAAATAGTATAAGTAAGTCTCATGAAAAAGTATGTGTGATTGTCAAATGAAACGTTGGTCAAGTTTAGTAGTGTGAAGTCTATATAAGGGGTAAGGATCATAGTTGATTACGGCAGTGGTTCGTAAGTCGAGTTGTTTTAAAAGAGTGCTTACGAATTAAGAGGTTTGTTCAAAGTTTATTCTTCAAGTGTACGCGTCACTTAGGGTTTTTTATAGTTTTAATGCCACGTTGTTAATCATCTCTCGTACCAACGTGAGCTACTCTTGACGTAAGTGTGTGGGTAGAAGTGTTAAGTTTGTAATGATGAAAGAAGTGTCAAATTTACAAGTGGTAACAAGATGAAATTTCAAAATAACTTCCATTAGATGTTTCAAAAATTTGGGCTTCTAGCCCTTACATAAGACAAACTTTAAGATTTAAGAGAAATAGAGGCTTCATGCGCGCCTTAGGTAGCTCTCCACTAAGAAACAGATTAGTACCACCACAAGGACTGCTAGAGTCACTCGGATGGCAAACCTAGCCTCTGCTCTAGTGGCATCGATACGGTCCTCGAGGATTTCTCTGTCTTCCTCCAAGGTTACGATCTTTTCCTCCTGGATCCAGATTTGATTGGCCAGGTCGTCGATCCTTTGGTTTAACAGGTCTTGCCGTGCCCTGTGCTCCATCTCCCTCCTCATAGATTCCTCGGTTTCCATAAACCTAGGAATGTTAGGCACCGGGATTCCCATTGGCCCCGGCATGTCTAGCCCTTAGTGTAGGGGTAGGTGCTAGGTACGGGTCCCTTGGTGGTGATGAGAACCGGTGGTGAAGATGAGGCGGTTGATAGGGATTCCTTGGTGGTGAGGTCCTAGTGTTTCTGATCCAGTTGGTGTTGAGTTCAGCCCTTGCCCTAGCATTAGGGTAAGGACTTGGCTGGTATACCGGTGACTCGCTGCTCTCTTCTCGGTCGGACTCTCCTCTTGGACGGTACACTGGTGAAGAGTGCGAGTGTGAGTCCATTACCTAGAAAGAGAAGAGAATATGAAGAGATTTGTAAGTAAGTTGATTAAATGTGTTCAAAAAGATTTTTTTTTATATACATAATACTGAGTCATCACAGTACTATTAAAAAAATGGTTTCTGGCTTGAAGTTGATGAGCTAACGAAGATAATTCCCGGAAGAAGGGGTGGGTCACGAGGACTCACTTATGTACCCTATTTCCCTAGCCAGAACATCTTCATGGGACTACAACTTCTTTCAGTTGTCGTCACCGATGTTTGGGTTTAAGGTACTACGTCGAGGTTCATTGTGGGTTTAGAGTCTTAAACGTGGAGCTTGTCTATTCCATGGTAGGCTTCTTCTCTTGCGGGACAACGATCAGGTTACTGATCCTTTTGGTAATGTACTTTAGTTTTAAAAAGACGTTAAGTTTTGTTTACAAGAATCGGTGATGTGTAAGTTTTAAGGATGTATGAAAGTTTCGGGATGTAATAAAGTGTAACAAAGTTTGAGTAAATCATCAAATGAAACTTGGTTAAGTGTTAAGGAGGTAAGGTAAGAATACAAAGGTTATCTCTTAGGTGTCAAGTTTATAAAATAATGAAGTTTGTAGAAGAATTTTGTAGGGTAACACATAGTTTTAAGGGTTGTATTACAAGGATCAAGAAGTTTATTAGGAAGTATTTATAAATATAAGTTTATGTATATAGTCTTTAAGTATGGTCTCGTAAGAATTTCTCCTTGAAGGTAACTCCTTTAGGTCATGACGAGTAAGCATGCTGTCATGTGACAAGACGGGACTTAAGAATCATAGAATAAAGGTTATAGAGGAAAGTTTTTGAATCAAGAATTTATGAAGTTTATAGTATTTGAGATAGTACTCATTTAGTGCATATCACAAGTAAGTACTTTGACATATCAAGAGAGATCCAAGCTCACAAATGTTTAGACAAGTCATGCATTCCTATAAGTGGATACTCATCCCAAGAATTCCCAGGAAAGCATACGGGTCCAACGGTTGATTTGGATTTATACGAAATGCTTTCCTTGACAGAATTTCTCAGAATACAGGTATCCACCCTTCCGGTCCGCACAAGTTCTCACACATTATCTAGAACTTAAATATCCTTGACGAGAGTTTAGTGGTGGCTTAGACTTAAAGCCTAAGAACGTGTCCTCGATGTAGTAGACTTCTCGTAGCACGTAGGTAAGTAGAAGCATAGAGTTTCTAAGCGTTCACGTATAAGAATTTAGAATAGAATGAGGAGTGAATTCCTAGTAAAGGACATGAGATAACTCATGTTTGGGTCTCCTAAGTTATAGTCTAGGTCATGTGTCTAATAACCTAATTCCCTATAACCAAGGCTCTGATACCAATCTGTCACACCCCAACCGACGGCGGATTATACGCCGGGGCGGATGCGGTTGTTCAATAGCACAAGGTTGACTATTAAAGTTTCAATATTTCATTAATACTAGATTCAAAGGTTCAATACAAGGAAATAACAAGTGTACAACATTTATTTAATAAGTAGTCTAGGTCCAAAGCGTCCTATGTGATCACAAACAAGTCTCATGATGTAGAACCTTAAACATGTGAAAGATTCTGTCAACTACAAAATAGTTGGTGAGATACAAAGGTTTTGACACAGTTTAACAAGTATTTGAAAAGAATTTACAATTCACTATGATATATGCATTCTATAATGTAAGTATGAGAAACAAGTATCTTAAACATTGTGCACATTCAATCCTCCAACCAAGTTTAGGCATAACCCGCAGGTTACCCTTATAAGTCTCAAGTTTAAAAGTTTGGTTTAGTAACAAACACCAAGGGCTCCCCCCGAAGGGTCAATCAATCAATGTGGATTGGTCAAATGCAATAGATCTATCATTGTTACCATAGGCTTGATCAAAGTTAATGAATATGCTAGTTTTAAGTTTAATCTAAGCATACAAGTCTCAAGTTTAACATAAGAATAAGCATCTAGTCATAGTTTGTACAAGAATTGTATAAGTTTGAAGTTTGAACATGTTTCACCCCAAAAGAATGTAAATGAAAAAGGGGCTAAGTATACTCACTTGGATGATGAAGAGTGTCCGATAAGAGTAAGTTTGCAAGACTTTGAGGGAGAATATCCTCACAATATGCCTAAGAATATAAGTCTAAAGTTTCAAGTTTACTTCTATAAGTCTAAGATAAGGGATCTAGGATTTCGAGATTGACTAGGGTTCCAAATGGGAGATGGGATTGATTGTTTTTATGAAGTTTTTAAATCAAGTTTATAATAAAGGTTTTGAAGGAATGATGCAAGACTTGCATGTCAAAGTTTAATAGACTTATAGATTAGAATAATTATTAATTAAAATAATTATTTAAAAGCTTCACAATTATTGATTATACAAGTTAGGTAAGAGTAATCAAATTGGTTTTCTAAGTATTTAGAATTAAATAATTTACAAGAATAATTACTTATTTAATCAACATAAATCATTTGAGATTTGATTAAGTTTCTAAGTGTTAAGTATTTATAATACAAATCAATTCGTAATACAAATACGTTTAAGTAAATAATAACACTTATAAGTTTGTAAGATATTTAAATAGAATATGGTTCTATCTTAATTATAAGTTTATAAGTATTTTAAAGTCTAAAAGAAAACCATGAGTTTAATAGGTTTTAAATAGCGTTTCTATTAATTTATAAGTTTATAATTGTTTAAATAAAGTTTTACAAGTTCCTAAATGTTTAAAGTTTTCATTTAGTTTTTATAAAGTTTATAACTTTATTATTATTTAGGAAATAAATGAAGTATAATTATTTCTCTCCTTTTATATAAACAAATAGATTTATGTTTATATACATTTTATAAAGCGTATAAATTTATAAATTCTATAACTTTTCTACGCTTACAAAAATTATATAAGTTTAAAAGTTTACAAGTTTATATTAAAGATTAGAATAAAAGAACCATTTTAAGATACGAATAACAATTTAAGTTTATTCTAAATAAATAGTTTTTTTTTGAGATTATAAACTTTATAAAAGTTTTAAAAGTATTTTTATGAATTTAAAACCAAATTAAAGATTTAATTAATTATAGGTTTACTAAGTTTTAAATAAAAATGTTCCAGAATGTAAAAGTGTAGATAAAATCGATTTTTAAGTTTATAAATGTTTAACAGATTTTATAAAAATTATTAGAAGTATAAAAACTGCTTAGAAATGGATAAAAAAAATGGAATGGACAAAACCCGGCTCCCCGGATTCGAACTCGGGTCTCGCCCGGGTCATCCACACACCCATGCACTTAACCACCCCGCCTACGGGTCTCGGTGGTAATACATCCGAACAAAAATGTTTAAAATAGATTACTCAAATCGAGCCCCAATTCGTATGAACCCTAGAATCAAGAATCCGTAAATTCGAAGTGCAAATCCCTATATTTATAACGATTGACAGAGGGCAAATGATTTCAGTATGGAAACGAAGCTAATAGTGTTTCGAATTACCTGTTAAAATGTCGAATCGATGGAGATTGGGTTCGGACTTGTAGTCGGCGGTCACAGCTTCAAACCGAGAAATTTAGGTGATGAACGACTGATTTGAGAGTGGAGAAAGTTTTGGTGTGATGTTACTGAGGTTTTGCAGTCGCTATTTATAGGCAATTTGGCCTTAAATGCGTGAACGGGTAGCGGATGGGTGGTTGAGCCGGTCGGAGTTAATTCCGACTCCATGCGCGGCCTCGATCGAAATTGGAAGTTAATGCACCTAGGGGACGGGTCGCATGCGCGAGGCGAGGACCGAGGTTCACTGAATCCGGTCGTTTTCACGTTTTCGAAGAAATGGGTTCAAAATCGGTTGAGGGAGGATTCGAACCTGAGACCAGTTTGGTTTCAGAGAGTTTGGTTGAGTTACAGAACAAGTCCCTGATGTTTCTGGAGTTTCACGTTTTAGGTTAAAAGTATAGTTTTAGTTTTAAAACAAGTTTCAGCATTTGACAGTTTTGGTCCCCGGGACTTTTATAAAATCGAATATATATATGTTTAACATTTTAATAAGTTTTCTCAATGATTTTATAAATTTTATAAAATGCTTTATAAAATTTATTATAAGTTTAAATGATTACAATTTGTAAGTTTGAGGATTTTATATACATATTTATACGTATACATCCTTTATATATTAATTTAAAATTAATATTTATTGTTTTAAGGAAATAGTTTTATCATGAAATCGAGTTTTAAACTTAGTAACGCGTGCAAGGGTTTTCGATAGATCGGAAAAGATCTCGGATATTACAACTATTATTTTAATTTAATAATTATAATTCGTGAATCAAATGTCGTGAGAACGAGGCTCTAGCGGTGACCCGAGTCACAAGCTTGTAGTAGTCATACAACTGAATTAGTCAACATAACATTAGCACGTACTAAGATGATTCGAAGCCCGAAGCAATACTATCCGTAACCTAATCATTTCCGACATATTTACTTTTCTACTATTACTATTCTGCTAGTTACATTTCTGTTACACACATCACACATATTTTTACTTTTATGCTATTTACTTTACCGTCATTTACTTTTCTGTCATTTACTATTCTGCTTCACAAGCACACAAAATCCACTTACTAATTAATCCGGATAAACGATAACAAAAGTTGAGTATTGGAACTCGACCGCGCCAATTGGTTCGATACTTGGTTCTTACCTAAACTATATTACGTTGCGATAGGTACACTTGCCTATTGTATGTGTTTTAAGTTAAAGTAATTATTATTTTATAAATTTAAAACCTGATCTCGTAAAACTATCTTAAAAATATATTTATTATATTTTTATATTAAACACGACACATCAATGGGTCAATCGGTTTTGGAAGCAACGTGGGAGAATAGACATGAATTTTGCCTTCGTTTTCTTGATTTTTCTATGTAATTGCGATTGTTTGTGTTGAATGTATCCCTGGGGTCAAGGGTTTTCAATAAGGGGAGGGTATTGATATGTGTATAATAGTTGAGGGTTCATTTTGTAAGTTTAAAAAAATGGTGGCAGGGGGAGGGGGAGGGGAGACAAAGACTTAGTTTATATAAATGGTCCCTGTGTAAGTTTTAAAAAATGACAAAAATAGTCCCTATAAGTAAAAAAACTAAAACACCATGTGATTTAACAGAAACAATTAACGGTGTTAGTGCCTCGGGTTTAATTGAGAAAATTAGGTAACCACAAGGAGAAAAAAAGTCAAATTGAAATTAATGGACTAAAACCGTTATTTTGACCAAATCAGAGGAGCCAAAAATGAAGTTTACTCTAACTAATAAGTAGGGTGTTTCATAATACTTTTAAAAATATAAATCTTTTGTTTAAAGAAGTAACTTATATACAATACTAGCTGAACTCTTGTAATATATACTTATGAAAAATTTCAATACATAAAATTCTTAAATTTTTATGTATATATATTATTTACACTAAGGATAAAAAAACATAATTAAAAATATGTAAAAATTAATATATAATTGAGTTTCGAAAATACGTTAGTTACTATTTAATGTAATTTGACTTTCATTTACTATTTGATTGAAAATAAAAGTTATATAATTAGATTTTGAAGTTTCTTATATTAAGGGATAATTTAAAATAAATGTGTTTTATTAGTATATTTAGTACTAGTTTAGAATCTCGTGTGTTACACGGGTTGAATAAATATGATGTTATATAAATAGTAAATAAAAAATTATGTCTTTAAAAACCCATGTAATGAATGGGTTAAATAAATCCGTGTATTGCATGAGTTAAATAAACTCTTGTATTACACAGGTTGAATAAAATATAATATAATTTGTTAACGCATACATTCATCAAAATAGAATACTGTAAATATATGATTAAATGTTTTTTTTTCTTTGGATCCTAACTCACTATAAAATTGATTTCAATTTGTATAGTTCATAAAAATATGATTGAACAATTTAATTGATAATAAACACAATTTTAAATTCAAAAATCTTTAGATAAAAATTGAAACAAGAACACTTCCTTTTGCAAGCCATACATAGTTGAAAGTCGTTATAATCGGTTGAAAGCTGTCGAGTTGGTTAGCTTGGTGTTGGGTATTCTTCTTTGTAAGTTTTTTTTCTTAAAATTGAGCATATCATTGGCATCAGAGCTTGATCGATTCGATGTCTTGGTCTATACTTCTAAGGTCGTACGTTTTTATATGAACTTACTATGCGACCAAGAATTGGCGAACTCATGTTAGGAACGACACGTCTTTATACTTGGTCTCATTGTTACACCGCCTCCCGGTGAGCAAAATATAATCACCTATTTAACCCTAATATAAAGTATTTTAAGTTCGATGTCTTAAACTAACCCGAATATAATCATTCGAAGGGTTGAGGGTAACTGTTGTCCCTAACGGAGGGTTGAGGGTAACTGTTATCCCTAACGGGAGGCACTATTATTTTAATTTAATGATTATAATTCGTGAATCAAATGTCGTGAGGACGAGGCTCTAGCGGTGACCCGAGTCACAAGCTTGTAGTAGTCATACCACTGAATTAGTCAACATAACATTATCACGTACTAAGCTGATTCGAAGCCCGAAGCAATACTATCCGTAACCTAATCATTTTTGACTTATTTACTTTTCTGCTAGTTACATTTTTGTTACACACATCACATATATTTTTACTTTTATGCTATTTACTTTGCCGTAATTTACTTTTCTTTCATTTACTATTCTGCTTCACAAGCACACAAAATTCACTCAATAATTAATCCGGCTAAACAATAAAAAAAGTTGAGTATTGGAACTCGACCGTGCCAATTGGTTCGATACTTGGTTCTTACCTAAACTATATTACGCTGCGATAGGTACACTTGCATATTGTGTGTGTTTTAAGTTAAAGTAATTATTATTTTATAAATTTAAAACCTGATCTCGTAAAACTATCTTAAAAATATATTTATTATATTTTTATATTAAACACGACACATCAATGGATCAATCGGTTTTGGAAGCAACGTGGTAGAATAGACATGAATTTTGCCTTCGCTTTCTTGATTTTTCTATGTAATTGCGATTGTTTGTGTTGAATGTATCCTTAAGGGTTTTCAATAAGGGGAGGGTATTGATATGTGTATAATAGTTGAGGGTTCATTTTGTAATTAGTTATAAGTTGGGGTTAGCTTGATTTTGGGTATTCTTCTCTATAAGTTTCTTTCTTAAAATTGAGCTTATCACAATTATTTTCAACTTATCTCTTCAATTCATCAGATGGATCAACCACCATCCATAGTTGACAAGCCCTCATCCTCTGATCGCCTGTTAAGGCCTCCATCCTTTGATTGCCTGTTAAGGCCTGACCCTAATTAATTCCTTCATCAAGATGTGGATCTGCGTGCAATGAAGTCAAATAATCAACCCGTTCAGTCTGCCCCAGATTTTATTATTGTAATCTTTGTTCGGATCGCTATGTGTGCTTTCTTTGATGTCGTTTTTTATTGCAAGTTTTAGATCTATGGAATCTTGTGTTTTTGTTTCTTGAAATTATTGTACAGGGGTATGAGCTTCAAACTCATAACCACATGTTCAATATAAATCAACTAATTTTATTATTGTAATCTTTGTTCGGATCGCTATGTGTGCTTTCTTTGATGTCGTTTTTTATTGCAAGTTTTAGATCTATGGAATCTTGTGTGTTTTGTTTCTTGAAATTATTGTGCAGGCGTATGAGCTTCAAACTCATACCCACATGTTCAATATAAATCAACTAATTTTATTATTGTAATCTTTGTTCGGATCGCTATGTGTGCTTTCTTTGATGTCGTTTTTTATTGCAAGTTTTAGATCTATGGAATCTTGTGTGTTTTGTTTCTTGAAATTATTGTGCAGGCGTATGAGCTTCAAACTCATACCCACATGTTCAATATAAATCAACTAATTTTATTATTGTAATCTTTGTTCGGATCGCTATGTGTGCTTTCTTTGATGTCGTTTTTTATTGCAAGTTTTAGATCTATGGAATCTTGTGTGTTTTGTTTCTTGAAATTATTGTGCAGGCGTATGAGCTTCAAACTCATACCCACATGTTCAATATAAATCAACTAATTTTATTATTGTAATCTTTGTTCGGATCGCTATGTGTGCTTTCTTTGATGTCGTTTTTTATTGCAAGTTTTAGATCTATGGAATCTTGTGTGTTTTGTTTCTTGAAATTATTGTGCAGGCGTATGAGCTTCAAACTCATACCCACATGTTCAATATAAATCAACTAATTTTATTATTGTAATCTTTGTTCGGATCGCTATGTGTGCTTTCTTTGATGTCGTTTTTTATTGCAAGTTTTAGATCTATGGAATCTTGTGTGTTTTGTTTCTTGAAATTATTGTGCAGGCGTATGAGCTTCAAACTCATACCCACATGTTCAATATAAATCAACTAATTTTATTATTGTAATCTTTGTTCGGATCGCTATGTGTGCTTCTTTGATGTCGTTTTTTATTGCAAGTTTTAGATCTATGGAATCTTGTGTGTTTTGTATCTTGAAATTATTGTGCAGGCGTATGAGCTTCAAACTCATACCCACATGTTCAATATAAATCAACTAATTTTATTATTGTAATCTTTGTTCGGATCGCTATGTGTGCTTTCTTTGATGTCGTTTTTTATTGCAAGTTTTAGATCTATGGAATCTTGTGTGTTTTGTTTCTTGAAATTATTGTGCAGGCGTATGAGCTTCAAACTCATACCCACATGTTCAATATAAATCAACTAATTTTATTATTGTAATCTTTGTTCGGATCGCTATGTGTGCTTTCTTTGATGTCGTTTTTTATTGCAAGTTTTAGATCTATGGAATCTTGTGTGTTTTGTTTCTTGAAATTATTGTGCAGGCGTATGAGCTTCAAACTCATACCCACATGTTCAATATAAATCAACTAATTTTATTATTGTAATCTTTGTTCGGATCGCTATGTGTGCTTTCTTTGATGTCGTTTTTTATTGCAAGTTTTAGATCTATGGAATCTTGTGTGTTTTGTTTATTGAAATTATTGTGCAGGCGTATGAGCTTCAAACTCATACCCACATGTTCAATATAAATCAACTAATTTTATTATTGTAATCTTTGTTCGGATCGCTATGTGTGCTTTCTTTGATGTCGTTTTTTATTGCAAGTTTTAGATCTATGGAATCTTGTGTGTTTTGTTTCTTGAAATTATTGTGCAGGCGTATGAGCTTCAAACTCATACCCACATGTTCAATATAAATCAACTAATTTTATTATTGTAATCTTTTTTCGGATCGCTATGTGTGCTTTCTTTGATGTCGTTTTTTATTGCAAGTTTTAGATCTATGGAATCTTGTGTGTTTTGTTTCTTGAAATTATTGTGCAGGCGTATGAGCTTCAAACTCATACCCACATGTTCAATATAAATCAACTAATTTTATTATTGTAATCTTTGTTCGGATCGCTATGTGTGCTTCTTTGATGTCGTTTTTTATTGCAAGTTTTAGATCTATGGAATCTTGTGTGTTTTGTATCTTGAAATTATTGTGCAGGCGTATGAGCTTCAAACTCATACCCACATGTTCAATATAAATCAACTAATTTTATTATTGTAATCTTTGTTCGGATCGCTATGTGTGCTTCTTTGATGTCGTTTTTTATTGCAAGTTTTATATTTATGGAATCTTGTGTTCTTGTTTCTTGAAGTTATTGATACAAGCGTATGAACTTCAAACTCATAAGGGTGAAGGGGGCACCCTCGGGTAAGTCTTATCGGGTTCAGCGGGTACACCGCCGCCGATGGTGCGGGTAAGGCTTCTGGGTAAGTTTTGCGGGTTGTAGTACCCGCTGCTTTTGCTTTCGACTAAAGGTCTGGGAATTGAATTGTTTGACATTTTGGTTCTTCATGGGTGGTAGGGACCGGTAATTGAATGGTTAAAATATCGGAAAATCACCGGAATAATCATTTGACCAAGATGTTTTACAAGAATAGCCATGAATTTTTAATTTTACCAAAATATTCCACCAATGAGAAGCTGACATTTGGCAAAATGACGGAAAATTAGGGGAAATTTACGGGAAAAAAAATAATAATCGCTGAGCACTTTTTATTTTCCGCTAAAAAAAAATTATAACTTTCGCCCTGACAAAAAAATATGGCAAAAATTCGCCATTTTAAAAAAAAATTGTAATCTGATATTTTTTTTCCGGAATTTTTATATAATAATAATTTTTTAAAGAAAATGAAATTTAATTAAATATTATTTTCAAACAAATATTTATACCCTCACTACCTTTTATTTTTCTCAACCATCAAACTTCATCCACTTATTCATACATTTTACTATCAAATTTCTCTTATAAACCTAACTAAATTACAACTTATTTTAAACTTCTTTCACTCTAAAAAATTTATTACCAAACATCATCTACTTATCCATCCATTTTACCATCAAACTTCTACTAAACCTCACAAAATTACAACTTATTTTTATCTATACCGGTGGAAAATGCGAGTTTGTTAACGGTGTTGAAAAGTACGTTTCTGTCCAAAAAAAATGTTTTGTCGTGTTTTTTGTCTACCTACTAATATTAGTTACGTGGGATTAAAAAATCTTATTTGTGAAAGATGTGGATTTAACAATGTAATACGTTTTTCTTATAAAATGTTTACTTACACACGTTCAATTGATATATTAGATGATAGTGATATTTTATTTTTTATAAATGTTGTTTTGGAAAAACTTTATGTCTAATCAACTGAAAGATTCCGAAATTTTCGCTACTTTAGTGAATTTTTCGTCATTTTTTGAAATTTTCCGCTACGAAAAGTACAGACTTTTGAAATTTTATTTCTTAATACACCTTGGTCAAATGGATCTTTTGACGATTTTCCCTTAAAATATTCATTACAAAATCACACATTAAAGAATTAATATCTTATCTCAATTGAAAGTTTATTTTAAATGAATTTTAAGTTTTCTAAAATAAATTTATTTTCATGTTTTTTATTTATTGTCACTAAATACTTATGTTTTTTTAACTTATTTTATGTAAGTTTTTTTTAATCTTTTTATTGTTATTTTTATTTTATTGAATAAACTAAATTAGTTTTAATTTAAAAAATAAAATAAAAAAAACTTTAGGGTGTTAGGGTTGTGCCCGTAACACTTTAGGGTATTAGAGTTAGATTTGGGTAAAAGTGAGGTGACACACCCTCGTTAAGTATTTTTATTAAGGTAGTTTTTAGATAAAGGTCGTGTCCCCTTCACCCTAACCACATATATGTTCAATATAAATCATTTTGTATGTTTTAGATCGATAATTCATCGTTGACTTTTCGTTTTTCAAGACGGAGAATTAGTTTTAAAGAAATCTTGTCACGTACTAAAATATATGATGTTTCGTGATGCTATTAAAAATGGGTCCAAAAAATATAAACTTATACATGATAAAAAAAAATCGATGATAACTTTTGTAACAATAAACTAAACAAAAATATTGTAACAAATTAATATCGGGGCCTACTATTGAGACACGAAGATTTGCTATCAGGACACGCTGTCAAAGGCTATACGTCTCGTATAGATCAATACGAGGGTGTATTGTCCCTAACCTTAAAAAATAGACATGCAAGTGTTAGTTCTTGTCTAGCGGCTAAACTATACGCCCGATATAGGATTATACAACCCCTATAGGGCCCTATTTGTTTTTCACACATGGCGGATGAACTCACACATGGCATATAGGGGTCGTATCAAAATTTGCTCAAGTATGAAAAAATAGGTAGCGTATAGTCATATATGGGTCGTATAGGTGGCGTATAGGCCTATATGTGGCGTATAAGCTTCTGCGTATAGTGTTATACTCGCCATATACAAATCAAAATTTGCAAGTTTGAAGAAAATAAGTGGCGTATAGCCCTATATGGGTCGTATAGACCTATATGGGGGCGTATAGCTCAGTCGCTAGACAAGAACTGACACATGCAGGTCTGTTTTTTAAGGTTAGGTGATATACGTTTCGTATTGACTTATACGAGGTGTATAGCCTTTGGCGGCGTGTCCAAATAGCAAAACTCCGTATCCCAAATAGAATTTCCCTTAATATTTTTACATTGTTAAACGAATCGTGAGACTCTCATAGCATTCTAGCTTGAAAGCAAAATTTTTTGACTAACGCTTCATAATCCATATTATTTAAACTTAATTAGATTAATCGCGCTCTTCTGTAACATATTATTGTAACATTTTTTGACTAACGCTTCATAATCCATATTATTCTGTAACATATTATTTGAAAAGCATCATCAACTTCGACTATGTTCCGGTTCCATACCTTCCTATACATGATATAGTTTCTTGAGATCTCTCATTTCAGGTGGCAGAGACTCGTCTGGAACCATCATATCTAGTGTCTATTTAATAGACTCCTTTTTTGGTGTGGTTGTTACCTTAGTTTGACCATCTTATTTTTTGCTTCTCTTTTCTTTCGATGATTTTTATCTTTGGAGCCAATTAGTCTACCACGCATCAGGTGTGTATTAGACTCATTACTAACATGTGAGTGTCCTTATGGGACACCAATTTTTAGTGGAGCATTAGCAGCTGGTACACGTGTCTTAGTTAGTCTCTCTGGATCAGTAAATGCGCCTGATAATTGATTTGCTAATCCTTGTAAATGATTTATCCTTTAAACTTCAAGTTCACACTGTTTCGTTTGAGGATCAATATGAGATAAGGATAATTCATTTTAACTTAGTTGTTTTTCAACTCTCCCTAATGTTGGGAATGTTGATTCATAAAAAATAACAATCACCAAATCTAGCGGTAAACAAATCTCCTGTTGATGGCTATAAGTACTTAACATATATTCCTAACCTTTTTTGAGGTCCCATATTTGTACGTTATGGTGGAGAGATTGACACATATACAACACAACAAAAAATCCTTATATGGGAAATATTTGGTTCATGACCAAAAACCAACTTCAATGGAGAGGAAGTATGATAACTTGTTGGCCTGACGCAAATTAGTGTTGCTGCATGTAAAATTGCATGCCCTGAAGTAGAACTTGGTAGTTTTTATTTCATAATCACCGGTCTTGAAATCATTTGAAGTCGCTTGATAAGCGATCCAGCAAGCCGATTTTATGTATGTACATGAGCTACATGATGCTCTACACTTATCTCAATAGACATGCAATAATCATTAAATGTTTGTGATGTAAATTCAGCAGCATTGTCTACCCGAATTTTCTTTATGGGGTAATCAGGATTATGTGATCTTAGCCTTATTAACTGAGCAAGCACTCATGCCAATGCCATGTTACGACTTGATAGTAAACAAGCATGTGACCA
This sequence comes from Smallanthus sonchifolius, assembly GCA_023525975.1. Taxonomy (NCBI): domain Eukaryota; kingdom Viridiplantae; phylum Streptophyta; class Magnoliopsida; order Asterales; family Asteraceae; genus Smallanthus; species Smallanthus sonchifolius. Next base: position 57,869,895 of record CM042045.1, read on the forward strand.
TTTAGTTGATGCATCAGTTAGGATCATAAAACATGTAAATGGTCCACTATATATCCCCATGTATTTTTTTTTTCAAAAAACTAAGGGATTCAGTCCCAATCTTAGTTGGTAATGGATGAGTAATTAACTTTCCATGTGAGAATGCAACACATGTAATGTCCTTAGACCGAAAAATCTCCTGGTTCTTCAAAAAATGCCCACATGAATTTTCTTAAGTTTTTCATATCATTATTGATCCGGGATGGCCTAACCGGTCATGCCAATTAAATAATCAAGATCCATAAACTTTTGGTTTATGATCATATATGTACTCGCGTTTGTTTAATCACGAAAAATATACGAAAGAATAGTGTATTATTATTTCAAACACTTTCCCACATTTTATTCTCATATAATCACTCCCTTAGCGTGCCACTTCTTGTGGTCGATTTCATTATTAACATGGTTTATTTCATTATTAACATGATAACCATTATAATTTCCTCAACTACGTATATGATCATAATTTTATAATGATCATTATATAATCACATTCACTTCAGGGAATGGATTAGAACAACACAACTCTCATAACTAATTTTTATAATGTATTGAACCACACAACTGTCCAAAATGATATCTAGTGTTTGAATACCCCTTTTAACAATAATGAATAATTTATAACATATATAAAATATATATACCATAAAGTTAAAATCATACGATTCTCAAGATTACAATATACTATCATATAAACAAGTTATGTTATTTTTTTAATCTCCTTAATTAAATTGCATTAGTGATATTCTTGCAATTCAAGAATATCACAGAATCCACCAGTAAACCAAGATCCTAACCAAGGTGGGGATCAAAACCCACCTGTTCCACCACAACCAAATCTTTTATTTCCCAATCAACAACAAAACCAACCAAATCCACCTCAAAACCAACAACCACCTATTCCACAAAATCATAACCAACCGCCACCGCCACAAAACCAGAATCAAAATCAACCACCACCACCTAGATTCCAACAACCCTTACATCAACCCGTGTTCATAAGCCAACCATATCAACCTTATGATATCTACCCTAGCTACTCAGATTATGAAGATGATGAGTTGATGTCACCGGGACGCAACCATCACCCATAATATGGTTCTCAACGTGAGAACTGGAATGATGAGGAGGCGTGGTATGATCTAAACCATCAGGAGGCAGTCCCTCCTAGAGATCAGAGACATAATATAGATGGATGGGTTCAACCACCAATAAGAGCAGAGTTTGGGGTAGGAACAACCGGCAAGGGTATATGGGTAATTTGGAACGAGAGGACACGTACATACATCATGGAAATATTCAACCACCGAGACATGACCAAGGGGTAGGCAGTCACTTCCGCCCCGCTTTAGCTTTTAATGCATCCCCTGTCACCCCACCAGTTCGTAGGGGGAATGCATTCGAGATTTGACCTAGTTGTCTTGGGATCCTCCCACACTTCTTTGGGAGGGCTAATGAAGAGACTTATACACATCTATCATAATATGAGGCTACTTGTGGTACCATAGGTGGTCAAGGGTTCACAGCTGATGGGGTGAAACTGGTACTCTTCCAGTTTTGACTAAAAGACAGGGCAAATCAGTGGTTCTTATCTTTGCCATCTGCAAGCATTGCCACCTGGGCAGACTTACAAGAACAGTTCCTGGATGAATACTTTCCACCCCATAAAACCAATGAGGCCTGAGATGCTATTAGGGATTTCAAGCAACAAACAGGGGAGCCTTTCTATGAGGCGTTTAAAAGATTTAAAGAGTTGCTGAGTAAAGTGATTCAAGCCTTCTATGATGGGTTGTTACCCGAGGATGTGAGAGATGTCAATGCCACCAGTGCAGTCCCTCCTAGAGATCAGAGACAACTATTACAAGTATAAACTTAGTACGTTTATTTAATTATTGTGTGGCAAATGTTATGTCTAGATTATATAATATGTATAGAATAGAGCCATTAGGGAAGTTGGTTAATTTCGGTTATAGGAAGTTATATAACAATCATTTAGTTAGTTAAATTAGTTAGTTAATTTGTCGGTTAGATGCCTATATAAGTCTGGTTGTATCAAACATTTTGATGAACGAGTGTGTGTAATATATGTAGTATTTTGTGTTATCATTTGTGTTACTGCATTCGTGCGTTTAAACCTGTGTTTTGTTCGGTTGTCCCTCTGTCAACATTTGGTATTAGAGTCTTGGATAATCTTGATGGGTTTAATTGGGTTAGCATGAGTTCTAGTTTATTGGGTCAAATAATAATGGGTGATAGCCCAATTAGGAGTCTTCAACTTTATTTAACATGTGCTTTATTTGTTTAGTAAGTTACTTTGAAAGAGTAAGTCAAAGTTTACGTTAGAAGCAAGATTGGTCATAGGTGGTCTCACGGTTCTTTAGGAGTTTTCCTATTGAATCGGTAAAGGCAGGAGGTAGCAAGATTTGTTTAAAGAAGTAACTTATAGGGGTAAATTATATACAATATTATATATAATATTAAAAGGCAAATATGGGTTGTGAGACAATTTTACTGTAGCAACTATACACCTTACTTTACATAAGGTACAAACAAAGGTAGCATGTTTTTCTTATTTATTTATTCTCAGGTGTGGTTTATGATTAAATATTGGTTGTAGCAATTTTTTTTTACCAAAAGAGAGAGCCTTACGCAGTGGTCTCCACATTTCAGCCTTACGTAGGCGACCTGGGTTTGAAACCCGCGGTCGACCTCTTTGCCTGTTTTTAGTGATTTCATCCTTTTTTTCTTACATTTTAATATATTTTTTACGTTTTAATTTATAACCATAAATCGTATACGCTCTCATTCACACATGGTTAGTTTATGTAAATTTTTTTGCTTTCTTTTATAAGTTTTCAAGTACGTTTATTTCGCCGCAACGCACTGGTCCTTTTCTAGTATTATATGACAACATACTTATACCAAACACAAAATTAATAAAGAGATACGGATACAAATCATATTGCAACAACAAAAAAATCGTAATTGATGAACATTATCTTTTTTTCTCAATGAAACGATGTACACTACAAGAAAAAGGGGCAAATTTCTTAACTCCTTTGAGAGTGAGACTTAAACCCATGACATCCTCGATCCTTTAGTGTTTCTAGAGGATTTTCCTCTATCATTGTGCCACCCGTTGGCGGACCTTTTTGAGTCAATAACTTAATCAATACCCATAATCATAACCACTATGAAAAATCAATCAAAACATTTCCAAATTCCGTATGATATCAAAAGCTCCACAAATAAATTAGCATCATTACCCTTTTCAGTAATCTTCTTGAAATCAATCCCACATTATTCACGTGGCCTGACCCTTTAAGCCGTTTAAAATAAACATATATATGATTCATAAGTTTAATCCGCAATCCTATTCAATACCCTTTTCAACCCTTTCCTTCTTTTTATTCATTTGCACCTATTTTTTAAAACATGCAGATTTTTTTTCGGAGACTTGTTGGATTTAAGAAGGAATTATATGAATTTTGCTTCGAATTTGAATTAAACCATGATATTTTTAGATGTATAAAGTTGCGTAAGAGAGATGTGTTTAAAAAATAAAGATAAAAGTTCATTTATCTCCTCATCCATACCGATTTGCAAATAGTCAAATAGATATGGTTATAAACAGAAAAGAGTAAATTACATGGATAGTCCCTATACTTTGATTCAAATTTTGGATATCGTCTTGAAAGTTTAAAAGTTATGGATATAGTCCTTAATCACCTTATTTGCTTTCATCGATGGTTCCTCAATGAGATAATATTACTATTTTACCTTTTTCTAAAAGTTACACTTTAACCTATCTGTTATTTTACTCTTTAACATTATATTTTAACCTCCTATTATTATTATTATTGTTTTAATTATTATTATTTTTGTAACATCCTAAATTTTTGAAAGGAAAATAATAATAATAATATTACTTTTACTTATTGAAAAAAATATATGTCTAAATGCGCGTAAATACGGCTCTGTTACCACTGTTGGGAATTATGGTACCACTTTTAACTTTAAAAACAATAATTATTTAAACCTTTTAAATAAATAAATCAGATATATATTTTAGCGAAAACAATTTAATAGTACTATTACTAGATCAGATCTGGATTCCATTCAGTGATTCGATTACACGCGTATAAACAATATTAAATAACCAATCATCGGGTGTTTAGATTTATACCTTTGACGATAACCAGATCTGTAACACCTCAGTTCAACGAACGTCACGCTAGTTGACACGTACACGAAAAACCACAGCAAAAACACGTCACACGGTAGCGGTGGTTCACAGCGACGAGGCAGCGCACGGTGGTGGTGGTGTTGTCGGCCGAACCCAAGGGAAGGGGAGGGGGTGTCGCCGATTTTAGGAGTGAGGATTAGGTTAGGGTTTTGATTATAATGGTATGTTTATAACCATTATATTTACACACCGGTCCCTATGGTATTAAAACTTAATACCCCAGTAATAACTAACCTTTAATTACTATAACCGTTGTATTTACTAATCATAATATAATTAGTAAAAATCTAATCTTTAAATGTTTAACTGATTAAACATTTATTTCCCTCAAATAATTAATTAATCAGACAATTAATTATCACAATCTCCGACAAATATTGTTCTAAATATCTACTCACCATTTATTGTTTCCGTTTTTCGTGAATAATATTTAACAATTAAATATTATATATTTTGTTCGTTGCCTAAGGTGTAACTCTTTGGATCATACCTTAATAGTAACGTTGACTTAATTGACCATCGGACATCATATATCCAACATTCTTACCCTGCACTTTGCGGTGAGCGTTGTCGTCTCTTCTGTGCATTACGCGGTAGAGGTTTGGTCATAATCGCTTCGATTCGTCAAAAACCTTAAAAGCGATGACCAATACTAGATACTATAAAACCACAAAACAACTAACGATGTTGTACGCTCATAAGTGGTTGGGTTTGCCAGGGTAGCGCAACGTCAACGTCGCTCGGTACAGCGTAGGACAAAAAAATTATACTCGATTTTGAATAAAACTACGTTTTTTTTACCGGAATGTTTTAAAAAGAAGACAAAACCAGTTGCGCATTCTATTTTTTTAATGTAACGAACGAAATGCATAACAGAAAAAAAAAGAAATTATTAAAAAATAAAATATGTTTAAAATGTGGTATATATATATATAGGGGACGATTATCGTATAAAGGGCCCAAATCGTACGAAGTGCCCCCAACCGTCCGATTAATATGATCTACGGTTGGGGATAACGCGGTGACATAAACGTAATTAATTTGAAAAAAGAACGTGTCGTTCAGGTTAAAAAGGGCATAAATGTCAATTTGTATCCACAAACGTTGATTTTTTTTCATGTAATCAAGCAAAAAACGTGATTTTTTTTTCACGCAATCACTAGTATAAAAACTGTTCTTTTTAGCAGCGGTTTTTTTTAATATAATAAATAATTAGGAATGTTTTTTTGCAGCGGTTATGTTTTTTAAATATTAATTAATGATAAATGTTTTTTGCAGCGTTTCATATTTCCCGAATATTTTATTAATAATTAAAATTAATGTTTTTTTCTAGTGATTCATATTTCCAGCAAAAAGAACGGCATCGTCTCCACCGGAAATTCGGTCAATAAAATCAAACCTCCGTTCTCCTGTTTCTCCGTCGCCAGAGAGGTTCACACGTGCGTAATTGCTGAATACCTTTTGTTTTTACCGCGTGTCATGTGTGTACCGTTACCGTATAGCATAATATATACACGCCATTTCCTTTTTGTGCATGTGACTTTGGCATCTTCTGTAACCGCAAACACACAGCCGTGTGTGTGATTGTATTGATAAAAAAATTTGTCCCTTACATCGTCACCGTGTGTGATGAATGCAAGGTGTGCTAGAATGCGCATGCGTAAGATAGCGAAACGCGCATGGTATTCTTAGGCGTAATTTAGAAAAGATGCGCTAAAAGACAAAGTAGGGTTAATGGGATACAGCTGGAAATTGTAAGTATAACAAAAAGTGAAACGCCAATTTCTTAATACACCTTGGTCAAATGGATCTTTTGACGATTTTCCCTTAAAATATTCATTACAAAATCACACATTAAAGAATTAATATCTTATCTCAATTGAAAGTTTATTTTAAATAAATTTTAAGTTTTCTAAAATAAATTTATTTTCATGTTTTTTATTTATTGTCACTAAATACTTATGTTTTTTTAACTTATTTTATGTAAGTTTTTTTTAATCTTTTTATTGTTATTTTTATTTTATTGAATAAACTAAATTAGTTTTAATTTAAAAATGAAATAAAAAAACTTTAGGGTGTTAGGGTTGTGCCCGTAACACTTTAGGGTATTAGAGTTAGATTTAGGTAAAAGTGAGGTGACACCCTCGTTAAGTATTTTTATTAAGGTAGTTTTTAGATAAAGGTCGTGTCCCCTTCACCCTAACCACATATATGTTCAATATAAATCATTTTGTATGTTTTAGATCAATAATTCATCGTTGACTTTTCGTTTTTCAAGACGGAGAATTAGTTTTAAAGAAATCTTGTCACGTACTAAAATATATGATGTTTCGTGATGCTATTAAAAATGGGTCCAAAAAATATAAACTTATACATGATAAAAAAAATCGATGATAACTTTTGTAACAATAAACTAAACAAAAATATTGTAACAAATTAATATCGGGGCCTACTATTGAGACACGAAGATTTGCTATCAGGACACGCTGCCAAAGGCTATACGTCTCGTATAGATCAATACGAGGGTGTATTGTCCCTAACCTTAAAAAATAGACATGCAAGTGTTAGTTCTTGTCTAGCGGCTAAACTATACGCCCGATATAGGATTATACAACCCCTATAGGGCCCTATTTGTTTTTCACACATGGCGGATGAACTCACACATGACATATAAGGGTCGTATCAAAATTTGCTCAAGTATGAAAAAATAGGTAGCGTATAGTCCCATATAGGTCGTATAGGTGACGTATATGCCTATATGTGGCGTATAGGCCTATATGTGGCGTATAAGCTTCTGCGTATAGGGTTATACTCGCCATATACAAATCAAAATTTGCAAGTTTGAAGAAAATAAGTGGCGTATAGCCCTATATGGGTCGTATAGACCTATATAGGGCGTATAGCTCAGTCGCCAGACAAGAACTGACACATGCAGGTCTGTTTTTTAAGTTTAGGTGATATACGTTTCGTATTGACCTATACGAGGTGTATAGCCTTTGGCGGCGTGTTCAAATAGCAAAACTCCGTATCCCAAATAGTATTTCCCTTAATATTTTTACATTGTTAAACGAATCGTGAGACTCTCATAGCATTCTAGCTTGAAAGCAAATTTTTTTTGACTAACGCTTCATAATCCATATTATTTAAACTTAATTAGATTAATCACGCTCTTCTGTAACATATTATTGTAACAATTTTTTACTAACGCTTCATAATCCATATTATTCTGTAACATATTATTTGAAAAGCATCATCGACTTCGACTATGTTCCCCTAGACTGATGCTATCAAAATTCTTCTAATCTCTTTGTTGCTGAAGCTTTTGCATGTGGCAGACTATCCTTGCAACCTCATAGCCTCTTTGATCCTTGCTGGGATTGTTCAGTGGAAGCTCAGACATAGTCTTGATGTCTTTACTTGGCATTTTGAAAATTGTCTTGCTTGAACATCTTATCTGCTGCTTCTTAACATCAATTAAGGTGAACTCATCCAGATCAGCATTGTAGGACCAACTTACAAATGGAGAGTGGACTGAAGTGTTTTGATATCTATGATCACATCTTTGCTAGGGTTGAAATGGTGTTTGTTTGCTAGCATAAGACGTTTCCCACCCTCATTTGCAGGCTCATGAGCTTCACCCATCTCCAGAATTCTACTGAGATCTGAATCTGGTAATTGTAGAACTTCATCAACAGATTTGTAAACAGATCTCATTCTTTCAGTTCTCCCCCTGAAGATTTCAAACCACTGATCCTGTGAACTGTAGAACCAATCAACTATATCTCTGGAGTCTTCTGGTTTAGGTGTGGGTTTGGATTTCTTCAGGAGAGACTGTTGATGAGAGGGAGCTGGGTGAGATGGTTTGGACTTTTTGGGTAGAGAAGAGGAAGGTTTGGGGATATTTGTGGAAGGTTTTTGGATAGTGGAAGTAGTGTCTGGGGCAGAAGTCTTTTGTTTCTTGACTGATCTCTTGTCTTCCTTTTCTGTGACCCTTGTCTTAAAGACTTTCTTTCCTAGTCTTTCTTCTTTTTCCTTCTTGACTTGTCTGTACAAGGCTTGTAGGTTCATGAATGTCATGGGACCTAGCCTCCTTCCACTTTTCCCCTTTGCCTTTAGGAAGTCAGTCATGACCTTCCTTTCTTCATGGGTTCCTTGGTTAAGTGCAATGGCCTTCTTGAATTTTTGACGAGCCTTTTCTTCCTCTTCAACTCTCTTCTTCTTTGCCAATTGCCCCTGCTGACCCATGACGGCTCTATAGATCTCTTTGTTTGAAAGTTTTTCAAGGTAGTCAGCATCCTCATCTTGAGAGATCAGAGCTTCAATCCACTCCTCCCTCATTTCTTTTGCTAATTTAGAATCATAAATTTTGAATTTAGCATCTTCCTTCCTTCAAACTCAATTATGTTCAAACTCAATTATGTTCAATCACGCAAAAATCATGATTTTACTGTGAAGAATCTTAAACACGTTTTGCGTGATTTTTTTTTGGGCCTGCAATAAATGAAAACGCTTCAAAGATTAACGTGATTTCAATTCAATTTAATGGACCTGCAATAAATGAAATTGGAAATGTGATTTCAATAAACGGAAAGTAGATTTCAATTCAATTCAATCTTTATTCTATTGGACCTGCAATAAATGAAAAGTGAAATTTGATTTCAATGAAAACGGAAATTTAATTTAATTTTTTTTTAAAGACAAATTTCTTAATTACTGTTGAGAGTGGGACTTGAACCCATAAGCTCTCTAAACCTTGATGTTTTTTAGAGGATTTTCCTCTACCATTAGGCCACCAACCCCAATGTAAAACGGAAATTTAATTACAATTCAATTTAATGAAAACCGAAACGTCATTGAAATACGGAAATTTGATTTGAATTCAATTCAATGAAAATAGAAACGTCATTGAAATCAAACCTGATTTAATCTTTGATTTTTTCCGTTTTCAAAAAACGTCATTTCTAACAATTTAATCACGGAAACGGAAAAAAATTAAATCACGTTTATGGTAGAATAACAAAAATATCCTTGCCACCAAAATTAAAAAGGAACACGTGGCGTAACCACATGGCTTCGTACGCTACAAGCCCTTTATATTTAATACTTCCCCTATATATATATATATCTTTTATCCTTTTGGAATCCTCCACCTTGTCCCCGCCCTTGTCCATGATAACTTTGGCTTGACCACCCTCGTCCACAACACTTACAATCAGGTTCTTCATCCTTCTCTTTGACCATTAGTTTTAGAACCTTTACTATTGATCTTAGATAACAATAACTAGCTATAACTTTCTTCTTTCTCATTGGGCTCTTTATGAAACGCCCCAAACCTATGGGGTTTCATAAATTGGATTTACATATTCATAATATAGTTCTTTAACTCGTTCTTCGTAGGCTTTAGTTTTTTTTGTGGGCTTTCATTCTTCCAATAGCTTCCTCAAACGGCATCGTATTCAAATCAAAACATTGCTCTATTGAAGCTACAATTTAGAGAAACGAATTTGGCATTGAATCAAGCAATTTCCTTACCAAAGTTTCCTCTTCAATCGTTGTTCCAAGATCCTTTACTTGTGACACCAACCCGCTTACTTTTGGAACAAAAACATCGACCTATTCTCCGTCCTTTATCTAAAGCCTTCAAACTCCCTCCTTAGAGTTTAGAGGTAATATTTTCTTACCTAATCAACCCTCATGAAACGTACCTTAAGAGCATTGTATACCTGTTTAGCTTTAGTATAACTCACCATTTGTAGAACAAGATCTTCGGGTATGACCTGAAACAGAAAAGCTAAATCCGTCTTGGATTTATTTAGATCCACAACAACCCTCATTGTGGGTACAATAACATCCCAAAACCTGTTTGCATTCATAATTGTAGTCCCACATAACACGAATTTCTGATTTGGTGAAGAAAAATCACAAAAGCATACAATGATTTTCAATAAATTCTTTGAGATTAATGGCAAAAAATGATTATAATGAAAACCTCAAAATCTCTCTAAAATGTGTGCTAACTTACAAAACCCTAATTCTTTACCATTTATAGCCTAATAACAAATATTAAGCTAATTACAAGTAGGGGTGAACAAAAAACCGAATTAACCGAACCGAAACCGAATTAACTGAAAAAACCGCACAAAAAAAAACCGAACCGAACTAAAACCGGCGGTTTTGGTTTTTTATTTTTTGAAAACCAAAAATTACGGTTTGATTTCGGTTTTGTATATTTTGAAAACCGAAAAAACCGAACCGAACATATACATATGCTTAAATT